>OZ020537.1:3394193-5877256 GCA_963971435.1 Lasius platythorax | reverse complement strand
ATATATATATATATACACACATAAACACCGATCGTTAATTAAGAGTATCCTCGTTGACAGAGAACGGCGATTACGAATCGAGAATGTGGAAAATTACGGGGGAAAGTGTACAGAGTGATGACCGAAAGTTTATATTTTATGTTTCTCGGAAGCGTAGATATTTCCATCTTTGGAATCAAATGCGCAGAAAACTACTAAAGTACCATATATATTCATGTATAGAATTTAAAGAGCATAACTTTATCGTATTACATAAACACATTCATATACAAATTATCCTAAGTCGACTGAGAGACTACTAAAATTTACTTAGCGACTTAAAATAATGAGTCACTGCAATAAATTTACATATATAACGAAAATGTTCGATGAGTTTATAATTATTTATTATTGGCTCTTTGTAGCGAAAAGATTAATCTCGACTTATCTATTTGTTACGCAAAATTACATCCGTCTATAATTTTTTCGTTATCTTCTTTTTCTTCATCATAGATTTGCATATAATAGTTTCTTCATATATGTGTCTAACATATATGAATCTCAGAAAATGTTGCCAAAATTTTTGGCCATTATCTATATACTTTCCACCTGGCCGGAAAATATATATCGACACATAATGTAATTTTCATATTTTTCCTGGTTTTCGTAACTTTCATAACTTTATCGTATTTTAACTTTCACCTATTAGTTAAATATCTTCGAACCAAATTTAATGGCAGTCAAGTTTAATTTTTTTTTCACGGTGAAATCAAAGATGTAAGATGGCGCAAAGTGTGTACGGAAGCCACGTGAGAAGTCTCAATAAATTTTGATTGATTCACTGACTTCAATTCAAGGAGGCTTAAAATACATCTCGAGAAGAATGAAAGAAAATATGAAAATATAAGTGTGATAAAAAATTGTTAAATTTCACTGATATCTATAGAATACGATAACGCTCAAATGATGGAACTAGAAAAAGAGAAATGAAAAAGCCGTTGTGTCCTAAATAAAAGAGAAACAGAAATTACGCGTCATCCAATCGCATAACGCAACATTAAAGTGAAAATAGGACCGCATAAGAATTCTATTGGAATTAACATTTCAAGAAATCATGAAAAAGCATTTATTCGCTTTTCTTACTTCTTATTTATTTACTTCGAGTAATAAGAGTTATTATACGATATCTGTATTTTGTATTTTTTGTACCATTACTACTGTATTAATACGCATTCTACTTGATAAGTATTCGTTTTCTCATTTATTCAAAATGTTAGTTTTAATCACTTGCTGTTTTATATTTTTTCACCCTATATACGCCTGACATTACCTAATAACTTCAATGAAAAATACACTAATTGTAAGAAGAAAATTTTAATTCAGAAATAGTAATTAAAAATAATTGTTTTCTAAAGATGTGAATCGTGAACCTTTCAATTCAACCAGGTACATGCAACGATTACAAACTACATATATATGTATGTATATATATATATATATATACATATACATACCCACCGAACATTTCCCTCGCTCAACGAACTCCGGCGAAGGTTATCCCAGATTTCTATTCGCTGAGGAATCGAGACGGGAGTAAAGAGGATCACGCGAGAAGTCGATTCGAGTGACAGAGATTTCGCGAAGGATTAGACGTAATGCGTGCAGCTGCGTGATCGGCATTCGGAGCGCGAGGAGAAGCGCGAGACGAAAGCGCTACACAGAATATTGACTAGTAGCAGTCGGAGACGACACGTCGACACATTCTAGTTAACGCGAGAATTTTACGCGGAAGCACGCGACGCGGGTGTACTTACTTACGAACATGTGTGAGGAAAGAGAGGAAAAAGGGGGAAGGACTCGCGCGGGGGGAGGGGGCCGAGCACTACCCCATCTCCTCTTTCGATGGGCGATGACAGCCAAATGCGCAAACAAACAAACAACCGATCAAACAAACGAGCAACATATACAACGGCGTGCATTGTCTCGAACGTGTCGTCGAGCGAGAGAGAGAGAGAAAGAGAGAGAGAGAGATAGAGAGTGCTACTTCTCGTAAGCGCGATCGCACTCGAGGTTTCCACATTCGCCGCGGGATCCGCGAAAATTGATCTCTATTGTTTACAATCGCGAAATGTACGCGCGACGATTGCGTCCATTTTCTACGTATCTACGGCGTCTGAAAATTTTGACAGACCGACATGCGAAATATTCACGGACACGTCTCGATCGCCTTTCGCCATCCCTCTCTCGACGATAAAATCTCCGGGAGGATCGGAAAAAAGACAGACGAGGATCGTATAGAGAAGCGCGACGGCCGCTCTTCCCCGTAGGCTATATGTATACATATATTCGCTCTATACCGCGCGCCGCGGAAGATCGTCAGGCGAGATCGCCTCCGAGAAAACGAGAGCAACGGGAGAGGAGGAGGGGAAAGAGAAGAGAGCGATACTTGGCGCGAACGACGCTTTCGAACGCGGGGTGTCTCGATCGAGTGTCGTTTGTCGTCGTATAGTTGACGACGACGACGACGACGACTCTCGCGATCGTTGTCCGCTCTAATTCGTATAGGTTAAAATAGGATTCTGCAAGAAAAAAAAAAAAAATGTCGGCGCGCGTAGTACGAGGCGACGATGACGACGTTGCACGACACGCGGAACAAGAAAAACACATCGTCGCCCCCGATAAATATCTAGGCTCTCTTTCTCTCTCTCTCTCTCTCCCTCTCTCTTTCTTTCTTTCTCTCTCTCTCTCTCTCTCTCTCTCTTTCGAGGGTGTTAACGTTGGACACTCACCATCTTTCGACGGATTCGGATGCGCAGGAGGATCCGTTGGCGGCTGTCCCGGCGGCTCGATGGTACCCTGGCCTCGCGCGAGGTCACCTGGACACCCAGGGACTGCCAAGGACCGTTGCACCGACCACTTCAGCAGCACTTCCAGCCTCCGGCGGAGAAGCTGCCGTCCCGTCTCGCGTAAACCTCCAAACACTACGGACAGGCAACTCTTACAAGATGGCGGCCGATCGCGCAGCGCCGCGTAGAGTCGAATCGCGGAACTGTCAAGATTGCGCGCGCGCGCGCGCGCGCGCCTGTTATCGAAGGAGGGTAAAGCAATCGCGTCGCGTCGTATATACATATATTGTATATGCTATAGTATATATATATATAGATCTATTTATATACTATAGTATGTATATACATATATTTGTTCTTTGCAACTGCATGCGTTGCACTGCACTCGTTATCTTTCTTCGTCTTTTCTTTGTATATTACGTATATGTATATATCTATTTCATGTCGAGTGCAGAAAGAATAACAGTGCAGCTGCAATAAACCTTACATCCCTTTTCGTTCCGGAGCTAAGGCACTTTCGCATTCGGACGCACGTGCATGTACATATTTAAATATTCGTGCGATTAATACGTGCCGATTAATACGTCGATTGCCTGACAAATTTTGCACGCGTTGCCACATTCACGTCACGCTGCAAAATACATCGTCGTAGGCACTGAGACGATGAGTGAAATACTGTCATTTTATCAAAATGCCCGGCCGTTTTATGAAAAGATAGCAAGTAAAAACGTTATACGGAGAAAATACCACTTTATTCGATATATTCGGCTGACTTACCGATCGCAATAATATTCGCCCAGCATGCAAATTGTCAGTAATCTGCCGGAAGATTGACAACAAAATATAGATTCTAGCAAAAGTTGCGTCGAGACTGCATTCGTATTGTGTGCCTGTTTTACTAGCAGAGATGTAACCAGCGGCTCTCTGCCAGCGAAATGTATTTTCAGTTAGGCGCAGGGTTGCGTTCCAAAATTTACTCCTTGGAGTAGAGTAGCGTTTGATTGACCAATCAAGACAAAAGAAATACAAATTTCTTTGTTCTGATTGGTCGAGCAAACGTTACTCTACCCTAAAGAGTAAATTTTGGAACGCAGCCCAGCAGGCACGCGCTTAATCTAGGACCCCAGAGATCTCCGGAAATGCCTTTGTCACTGGATATAATAGCACGAAGCCATAAAATGGCGGCAGAATATATAAAACGTAGAACTGACACGGCAATTGACGTATTGAAAAAAAAGGATGAACATTTTTCTCGATTGAGAATTCATATTGTCTAGGTTTTTTACCCTCCTTCCAGTGTGTTACATTTCAACCCGTTGCGTTGGCCTTTAACTGACAGCTGAGCGCGACACACGCGTCTATTTAATCCCTTGCGTTTTTGGATGAATGCAGCACATGATTATTGCATAAAAAATGCAGCAAAGGAGCAGTAAGAAATGACATACGGCTTCGACTTTTCGCTCCTTTGGAAAAATTTTATTGGTTATTTAATCTTTTTTTTTTTTTTACCACGTATGCATTGCTGCGTCCTTCGGCAGAGAATAATCATTTTACGTACAAATGCAAATGTTTTGCGCCAGTAATCGTCTCCTCAATGTAATGAAAAAAAAAAAAAAAAAAACAATATTTTATTCATCGAAGAGCAAATCAGATAAATAACTTACGTTCAATACACGTTATGAATGTGTTCGATGAATGTCCTTACACGCTACGCTTCGATTCACGTTTCGCGTCCTATATTGAATGAGCTTCGAGGATATCTTCTGATTTTCAGACGACGACCCACGTCGCTATCGATGTTAGTCCTCATCCAGTCGCCGACTCGATGTACAAGCGAAGAAATTCGAATAATAGAACTACTAAAATACGAACGACGAACGAGAAAACGTGCACAAAAACGGAAACTGAAACTAAAATGAACCCCGGAACTCAATGCATTGTTCCTTGCAATATCTTGCCGAATCGTAACTTCCGATCAAAGAAACTATCGTATCGCGCGTTATTAATGGAATGTAATACTATATTACGGGAAAGGCTGATGAAATTCGATGGAGAGATTATTTTTCATGAAGGAAGGCGCGTCGATTGTTAAAAATTGCGAAATATTATTATATATGATTGTACAATTATATGAGCCGTTGCATTGACAAACGTTGTCGAAGTAACTGACTGGCGCAAAATTTGACATTCAAGTGTTTTGACAACATACGCAAAGAAAAATAGAAAGGGAATACATAAAAGCGATGGATAGCTTCAAGTTATTTTTCTGTATTATTTTAATCGTGCAGATGAAAAATAACTGTAGAATATACGAAATAAAATACTTAATGACATCTTTAATTAACTCTACGAAATTTAAAGCGACTTGATGTAGTGTTTCACCAACAGTTCATTCGAAAAAAAATTTATAATTTTTAAAAATTCAGATATATTAATGTTGAAAATTAAATACATCTTTTTTTGATAACAAAATTGTAATCGTTATATTTTTTCTTATATTTAGAAATAGAAACTTTCAATGTTATTTGTAAAATTAGATATATGTATATAAAATCTCAGAGAGAGAAAGAGAGAGAGAGAGAGAAATAAATTACACATTATTATATCCCATAGAATCAAAATATCATCAAAAAATTATATTAATAATTACATGCAGTACGTAATTAATATACGAGTAATTCCTAATAAAGTTAATATATAATTCTTATAATATATGCTACAAAAAATCATAGGTAATATTTACAATAAATATACAGATATTATATAGTTGTATGACTTTTAAATTTTAAATATCATTTATATCTAAATCGAAACACGTTGCATTCGTTGGCATAAAGATGCAAGGCGTTGTCTCATTATTTGGGTAATCCGAAATTACTTGCGAAACGTTAAAACTCTAAAAATTCGAAATAGAAAGACGTAAAAATTTAGTAATCGCATTATTGATCGCATAAATTAATTGTTAACATATTAAACAAAATGAAAAAAAGATGTAAAAATCGCACTTTAAAAAAATGGACAAAAATTTTTATAAAATTGATTAAAAATTCACAAAACTGGAAATTAATCACATTTTTTCATAAGCTATATATAATTTATATCACACATAATTTATGAAAAAACGCATATATGTTTAATTACAATTTTGTAAATATTTATCATTAAAGTAGATAATTATAAATTTATATACATATATAATTTTATAAATTTCTATATATATAATCTTTATATATATTTTATATATAATTTTTATATATATTTTACATTTATATATTTTTCTTTTTGTATTGAAGGGAAAGTATTCCACAATCACACACACACACACACACCACACTGTACAATATAAAATAGAGGATACTACGTCAAAACGTAGCTTGTAGGGTACTAATTACAACTTACATATTTTTTATGCATTGCCAAACAAAAAGTGCAAACTTGCGGCCTGGTCGAGCAAATGCCGCTATTTTCTACGAGACGTGAGCAGGGTTGATCTATGGCACCCGCGATGAGTATAGCATCCAAATGGCTAATGTAACTGCTGGCCAACCTTAAGGTCTCTATTTTCGATAACTTCCGGTCAGCCGGCTCGGTCGGAATCAGAGTTCTCAGGACGCTGAAAGCCGTGTTCACGCTGCACAATGAAGATCGTATTCTTTCAATTGTGTATCCTGCACCATGTGTGATCGTTATATCCGTATCTATCTCGTTCATCGTATTTACGTTAAATAGATGAGGAATTTGAAGATAAATTACATCCGTATCGAAAGACATTTTGCATGCGAAAATATACGCGCCAATCCTCTAAATCCTTCATCCTCGCGCAATAAAGACTCGATGCTTTCCACTCTTCCTCAAACGTTTGGCTTATGTATCATTAAGCGTTATCTGTCACTCATTCCACGAGATTAAATAATTTAAATTGCGAACGCAAAATACTTTTCACCTATGAGTGCGATCCCTTTCTCGAGCGTTTGCTTGGTATCGCTGCTTCATCGGCTCTTCTTTTCTACGCGCTGCCATACTGTAGACACGACCTCAGAATAGACTGTTCACGAAAACGCTGTCTTTATCAATGAGCGACTGATCCACAGCCTCTTTCCTTTCCTCCGGAATATGAAATTTCCTCATCTCTGGTGTGTCACGCACGCTTACATCCCTCAGTTCCGCGTTGCCGTTCTTCTCCTTCTCCTCCTTTCTTTTACTCCCTCTTTTTCTCAGCTAAACTCGACACTCACGTGAGCCGCACATGTGTAGGATCAGGGGCGGATAAAGATCTTTTCTCTGTCTCTCTCTTTCCCTTTCGGTACTTTCTTCCTTCTCTTCTCTTTTCCGGTGTCTAGCATAAGTTTCACGCGAAAGTTACGGCAACGAAAATACAAAACGCAGAATTATAAATAAATTATGATTATAAATAATTATATCTTTTGTGGTAAATGTATTATAATTAATTCATCATTGAAATGTGAGAGAACATCAAAATGAAAGTCAAAGTTATAATCTCTACATTATTATACATTCCACACATCGTTACTCTCTCGTATCTTCAAAAATTTAATTTACCACTTACAATTTATATATATATAATACGATTGCACTAGGATTCATACAATACATTCACAACTTCGTCCCTGTCTCTCACATACACACGCGTACGCACGTCGAGTGTGTGATGCATTCCATGTAAAGTGGTCGGTGGCTGCGTTTCGCATTACGCTTAATAAAAAAACGTGGATGACCGTAGCGACCGGGTGATAGAGTAGGGCAAAGGAAACAAATTCCATCTGCAAAACTAATTAGCGTACGTTACAGTTTGTTTGCAATTTATTTCCCCGATTTTATCCATCTTTACGTGATTACACTATTGTGAGATGATAAAGAATTTAGGACTCGTTGTTTATAGCAATGTTGATCAAACTGCGCAGTTATAAATGTGTAATCACCTTGAACGATAATTATGTAAAATTAACTAAAGCTCAAAAGAGAACTGGGAAGAAAACACTTGAATCATATTCGAATTTTATACGAAATGTTTATTCAATTAAATAGCTCCATTATATCAAATCAATTACACAGCGTAAAATTTACATGTCTCTCAATGGTCACTCGATCATAAGACTACGCTACTTCAATATTTGATATTGTCGAAGAAACATTATTCGTAAATCATTCAATGGTAAGCATTTCTTTTTAATTTTATTTTTTGTGTCTTTATCATTGATCAACTGTATGTGATTTGTTAGCAAAGGTTTGCAATATCCAATAAAAGAATATTTCTAAACAAAAGTACATTATATGTGTATGTGTGTGTGTGTGTGTGTGTGTGTATATATATATATATATATATATATATATATATATATATATATATACACACACACACATTATATATATATATATTTTTTTTATATATTATATATATATATAATATATAAATATATATATATATATATATATATAAAATATACACGTTTGATACATTTAAAATAATAATCAAACTAAGTTAATTTTTCACACTATTATGTGATATGATCAAAATAGACTGATATGGAAAGTTAAGTGTGTAGATTTAAAAAAAAACGCTTACCTTTGAATTATTTATGATATTATTTCTTTGACAATATTAAATGTTGAAGTAACTTAATCTTTTTTATGATCCAGTGATCATTGAAAAAGACATTTTACACTGTATAATTGATTCAATGTAATGAAGCTATTTAATTGAACAATTGATGATTGAATTTATGATTTTCTGTGTTGGTATATTTATAAGTAAACGCAGACGCGTACTATTTTCTCATCCAATTACATACACACACTACGACAATAATTAAAATTAATTAAAACGTCTAAAAGCAGATAAAAGAAAGGAAATGCAGATCGCTAGGAGATAATGAGACGAGCAATCTTGAAACGAGCGAGACGTTGCGTTTATAGATTTCAAAAAACTTTTACGTCATTTTAACTAACTTTAATTATTATGGTAGTGTGTATACGTAGCAGGATAAGAAATGAATACGTGTCTAAATTTATTTATAATGCCAAACATTTTTTTTTTTTAATTTACACATTGAACTTGTATTATATTGTATCTGTATATCTGTATGTTCTATAGTGATCATATAAGCGCGTGAAAATATATAATTTAAGTTTAATTATAATTTTATTAATGTATGAACACGTGTGTGTGTATATATATACATATATATACTACCATATATATACATATATATATATACATATATATATATACATATACTTCTATTAAGACATATTCTTCTATTGGATATTACAGGTCTTTAAATAACAAAGCAGTTGATCAATATTAAAAATGCAAAAAATGAATCCACGGCCTTGTCTTATTACCAATGAACGTTTCATGCATAATGTTTCTGACGTCGTTTTAATTAATTTTAATTACTAGACATAACTTTTACATTGTTTTAACTCTTTTTCATTATTAGACGTAATAATTAAAATGAGTTAAAACATCGCAAAAGTTTTTCGATGTTTAAAAAGATGTATAAACGAAAGATCCCACTCGTTTCAAAATCGCTCGATTTATTACTTTCTTTAGCGATCTGCATTTTCTTTTTATCTGTTTTTACACGAAGACTACGCGCATTTATTATTTACGGGGACAAATATATATAAAAAAAATATATATATATAATCTATATATCTACATACATATAGGATTTAAAAAAAAAAAAGAACGCGATATAATTTCACCTTGTGCAAGCGCTTTGGCATATATACTACTTAAAATCAAATACTACAAAAAAGCAAAGTCAATCGAAAAAATCGGGCAAGATCGACGAACTGTGATATTGTCGATAGCGAAGTGTAAGAATTAACAATATATTTAATTAATATTTAAAGACTTGAGAAAACGGCTTACATATCTGCCGTTTATATATATATATATATAAACTTCGATCACTCTAAAGAGTAGCAGTACTGAGCGTTACAGCACCGGAGAGCTAAAATATTTTGTCGTGTTATTTACAATAATGAAAGTTACAATGATTATGCTCGCTGCGCCTATATGTATATATGTATATATATATTTCCATCGCTTACATCGCACGATCTGAAAGATCATAAAAATAATTTCTGATCTTAGAGAATATATAAATTACAAACGAGATCCGACTTTTTTTTTAATCTTCAACTCATTGGTGCGTTGTGAAAGAACGCTCGGATATATATATAATATACACGCGTATATATATACAACACATACGCGCATATACGTGTATTAATATATCGCGCTTAAACGCAATCAAGAAACTATATATATATTATATATACATAAATAAAAAATATAATTATTGACGCGATCCACGTGCGGCTTCTTCCAGCGCGCGAACTTTGAGCTCGCGCTCACGCTGTTGTCTAAAAAACACCTTTTGTTAGTGCGGATACACTGCTATCTTACATCATAGCAGTGACAAGTTAAGCAAGTTTTCATAGTGCTTTGAAATGCTTACAAACCTCAAGTATTCTTCATGATGCGCCACGAGAGACGCGTGCGCAGGGAATCGTTCGCGCTCTATCATGAGATGCCGTTGCAACTGTTCGTGATGCGCCGCCATGTCCGCGTATGGTCTTCCTAGAAGTTCCGCCGGATGAAGTGCCAGAGCGGGGTCGCGCGGCATTAAACCGGGACGAGGATAATTGGCGCCGGCCGCAGCTGCGAACGAAGATATCGTCGTGTTAGAAAAACAGATGAATTCAAAATAAGAACACTATAATATTTATCATTATTTAATTTATATTAACATTGCCTCATGTAATATTCGTTTTACAAGAGTACTGGTAGAGACACGTTAATAAGATTTGCGGAAGCGTATTCGTTTAGCTCGCAAAAATGGAAGAGACTATGCGCGAAATTTGCAACCGTCGAAACCCTTTTCGACTACCGACGAAATGCCCTAGAAATGTCACTTCTCATTTCTAAGGTACACGCACACGCACACTCGCGCCTATTCCTCGACAACACTCACTCGCACTTGCACCTGCGACGGTGATAAGCGACTAGCCAGAGATCAGAGATCGAGCAACCGGAAGTTCGCAGGCGTGCTGATTATGGTGCAGAAAATAAAGGATCGCCTCGACCTAGACGGTAAAGGTGTAGGTAGACGATCAATGAGAAACGGCTGCCGAGCGACGAGGAATAAGCGAGAGCGGGCGTTTTCTTTAAAAGGAGAAGCTCTTCAGGAGAAGCTTAGAAGAAACATCCTGTGTGTAAGGACCTACCCGGCAGAGGGAATCCAGCCGCAGCCGCAGCGGCTTCCTGCTGTTGCTGAGCCTGTTGCTGGGCCTGTTGCTGTCCCGGATGTAAGTGCAAGTGCGTATGCGCATGCGTATGCGCGTGAGTGTGAGCGTGATACTCGGGCGAGATGCCAGCCATTTGCAATCGGACCATCGGGTCAGCGGCCAGAGCCAGCCGTTCTTCCAACTGGCCGTGATGATGAGCCGCCACGGGATGGCCAGCCGCTCCACCCGCTGGCCCCCCGCCGGCTGCAGTCGGAATCCCTAAACGCGACAGCGCTTCGATCACATAACTCGAAGATCACAGATACGATTCTCATCGATGCCCGATTTCTTCATCTCCAGCTAACCGTTGGATCAAATTATTCGAGAGAAAACCCCGTGTGTTCTTCTAATAATATATCACTGGTGTTGTGTGAACAATGTAGACGGAGAGCCAAGGTTAGCTATCTTGTCAACACAGTTAATTGGCGCTGAAGAAATCGGCCATTTAGAATTTAAATATTTCACGTTTAACTATATCGCGCGCATCTCTGAAATAATCTTGGCGCTCTCAATCTAAATTCCATCTCTTTCTTCCCAAGCCTATCGATTTGTTCTATCTACCTTTTGACTATATATTCTTAAATCAATTCCAATTTTGCAAACTCTACAACTCGTACGATCGAGAACGAATCGTCGAATAGTCGACGCGAAGTCTGTACTTGTACACTCGCTGTTACGAATTAATAGTTTAATATCGATAGTTACCTAGCCGTTCGAGCCGTTCTCTCTCGAGTTGACTCGGACCTGGTGGGGCCCCGTAGATGCCGAACTGATGTAAGGCCTGGGGAGGTCCGGAAGGGCCCGGGGTCAGACCGGCGGCGGCGTATCGGCGGTGTATCTCCAACCAGTGCGGATCAACCGGCGGTGCCGGCATCGGTCTAGGCGTGCCCTTGAACAACTCCTCCTTCAATCGATCGTTCAGCTCCCTCTCGCGTAGTTCGCGTATCTCACGTTCTCTCTTCTCGCGCTCCAAATGTTCCAGCTCTAGACGTTGCGCCGCTGCCTCACGTCCGTAGATATAGTGCAACATCGGATCGGGCGGGGCAGGATGTCTGGCGGGTGAGAAAGCGGCGTGCGGTCTAGCATATTCGGACAGTTGTCTGAGCGCCGGCGTGTCCGCGTAAGAACCAGGACGAGCGGCGTAACGATCGTACGGCGAGACGACCGGTTCGAGATGTCCGCGGCTGGGCGGTTTGCACACTTCAGGTTGTTTCTCCGGTGTCGTCATTTTTCTAGCTTGTTGGGCTGCAGCGGCTGCACGATCGCGCTCCTCTCGCTCTCGTTCTGCCTGTTTTCGCGAGCGTTCCTCGCGCTTCCTCGCAAGCTTCGAATCGGGCACCGGTTTAAACATCAGGTCAGTGCGCGTGCACGAGTTATTTTCGCCGCGATTCCAATGTCTCAGGAAAATCGCCGACTGCGAACGGTGACACTCGGAATCCTCGATTCGCGGTTCCGGTGACGGTCCACGGGGACTAATGGGCTCTTCCGGTTCTGTCTCCATGTCTTGTTCGATCTTCGGCTCCTGCACAACCGGCTGCGGTTGCTGCGGCTGCGACGGCCGATGGTGATGGTGCGCGGAACTAGACGACGTCAGACACGTAGCCGAGACGAGAGACGGTTTGCGCTGGCTACTATGCGAGCTATGGGACGACGAATGACTGTGAGAGCTGTGAGAAGAGATGGTCAATAGTTTGTCGTGGTGCAAGTTCGTCGGCTGCTGATGCATACTAGACGAATGGTGATGACTCGCGATTAGATTCTCGCCCTCTTCTCTGCTTGTGACACTTGAGCTGGTGCTGGCATGATGCGCCGTCATCATAGCGTTGCTGCTCTCTTGGCTTCGTTGCGGCGAGGGCGGCGGAATGGCATGAGGTACTGGGCCGTAAGCGTACGGCGGGAAGGACGGATATCCTCCCACTGGTGCGTATCCCGGATAGGCATGAGGATGATACGTATGCATAGCAGTGAATAAAGAATGATGCATGAGCGGATGATGTGGATGGAAGGGATGGGCCATGTGCGGACTCGGCTGCTGCGCCGGATGCATCACCGGTTGAGGGATCGAACTGGGCGGCGGTGGCAAACTCGGCGTCGGCGTCGGCGATGCCGCGACCGGCTGAATCGACGGTACCGCCTGACTAACCGGTGGCATAGAGTGTTTGCTCGGCGTCGGCGGTTTACTCGCGCCGTCCGGATCCTTCTTGATGTTGTCCAGACTCGGGCCTGGAAAATTGGAACTCTGGAAGCCCGGTACCTTAACCTCTTTCAAGCTCTGCAGAGGATCCGGTTCCGGTGGGATGATCTCCTGCTTGATCTTCAGATTCTGCGGCTCCATTGGCGGTGTACCGGCCGATAAATTGTAGATACCCTGAGGTTTCTCCATCGACAACATTCCGCCGGTTTGTATAGGCTGGAACAAATTGTTCGGTTCCGATCGTTCCGACTCATTGTTCTCGCTCGTTCGCTCCGAAACGCGCTCCGCCATCATACGAGAGTCGGGATTTCGGTTGTCGCGCACTCGATCGTTCACCGACAGTCTATCGTCAATCATTCTTTCGGCATTTCTACTCTCGGACGACATTACGGTCAAACCGAGCGGCTGCGGTGACGAGCTCGGCATTGGCGGCATCTGCGGTATCTGGCCGATCGGGCCACCGATACCGGCCGACACGCTCTGCGAAATATTGAGATTTAACGGTGGCGGTCCGGACATGCTTTGCGGCAGTGTTTGCACGGAAGTTGGCAAGCTCTCGGTTACGTGGCCGCGCAGGTTTGTTGGTCCCATATTCGGCACACTCGGCGCCATCTGCGGCGGCATGCTTTGCGAAAGGTTCTGCGGCACGTTTTGCACCGGCGGCGGGGGCGGTGGCGGTGGCGGCTGCACGTACTGCATACTGAGACTCGTCGGCAGTCCACCCGTGCCGGTCTGTTGCTGACCAGGCGATATCACTGGGATTTGCGAGCTTGATATAGCTGCCTGCGAGCCTACGCTCGTGATAATACTCGGCATAGTTTGCGACAGATTGCGCACTGTAACCGCGGGACTTGCTGTGTCACTCGGACCCGTCCCAACAGATTGCGCAGACGTGCTCAGATTCAATTGTGTCGTTTCAGACTCCTTGCCTACATCCTCGGTAGACATGGTTGGCGACATCGTCGACTCGATCGGTTCCAACTTCAGTGCTTGGTTCATGACCAATGGCACGTCTTCCGTCTGGTCCGCTATCTTGCTTTGATCTACCGATTCTTGATCCAACAAGACGGAAGGTTTCTTCTCCAAATTATGTATTACTGGCACCGATATCGGCAGGCTCTGTATCGCGGTCGGTACAGGGGTAGACACCGGCGTTGGCTCGGATGGCTCCTCGGGCGTCGTAACGGCCGGACTACTAACGGGTTCTTCCCCACCGGTTACGCCGGCGACCGTTGGCGGCGTCGGTTGATTCTCGTTTGCGTCACCCTCCGTCTCTCTCTCCGGCTCGTCCATCAGGGAGTTACTGTCGGTCGTGAGAGACTCGGACGGGCTATCGGGCCGTTCGCCGTTGCCGCGTTTTCGCTTTTGCGACTCCTTATCCTCGTCGTTGCAAGTGTCGTCCGTCTGACTCGAGCGCTTGTGACCCTTCTTGGGTGTATCGGCTTTGCCGGACGACTTCTTCTTACTTTTATCAGGCGTCTGTTGCTGCTGCTGCTGCTGCTGTTTCTCTTGATCAGGCGTGTCTGTGCCGCCGCCGGTTCGTCGCGGTCTCGCTGGTCTCGGTGTCTCCTTGGCCTTATTCCGTGTGCGCATTCTACCGGGACTCTCGGGCGATTCCGCGGGCACCGGGCGGAACAGATACGGCTGCAAGGGCGGCAGTTCCCCAGTCTTCTTTAGGTGCACCCGGCATTCCGCACAGAGTAATAGTCGATCTTTGCCGGCTACTTGATAGTCTTTCGAGCTAGTGGAAAAACAGTGTTGGCACGAATGCGCCGCGCCGTTCGTGTTGGTGTCGCGCGAGTCGCTGTCCTCCTCCGAGTTGTCGTCCTCGGTCACGGAGCTAATCTCGCCGCCGGGATTGTGGCTGGCCGGAGTACCGACCGGTACTGTCTCAACCTCGGACGCGGCCTCCTTCGTGCTAAGGTTAACCGCGGGCTGTGTGTCCTTGGTAGGCGTAGGAATCTCCTCCTTGGGTGTGCCAGCACGGGAGTTACGCGTGTTGCGAATTCGTCGTAGCGAGCTCTGCCTGCGTCGCCTGTGGGGCCGATTATTATTCGCGCCCGGTGTCTTCTTCCATAAGTAATAGAACTCGACCAGCTCCGGCTGCGCAGAGATCAAGCGTTAGAAAAAAAACGGATGTTTTATTACGTCATAAAACTTTTTCATTGCGTAATAAAGCTATTAGACAGGCTAAAGTTATTAGACGGGGGACAAAAGATTCATCGCCCGTATATTTGTCGCGAATAAATTTGAAAATAGAATTATGCATACGAAAAATAATTTTTATTAATCGGAATTAGTATGTAGCTTTTGTCGATATACCTTAAAAAAACAAAAAAAAAAAAAAAAGAAAAAAATACTGTTATAGAGAAAAATTTTGGCTCTCAATTTTATTTCAAACAGAATTTTATACAATATGACAAACTTTTTCATTTTGATAATATAAAATACATTCCTTTTAACTATATTCTTTTTACCTCCACAATATTTATTTCTATTACTTCCTTTATTGACTGCAAAAGAAAAAAATGTGAAGTCAATAGAAGAACGAACTCAAAGTAAAGCACAACGGGGAGCTGCGAAAAAGAGAAAAGCCTTGAAATATCAATCTTTACCGTATCCTTGTGAGGTAGAAGATCCTTTCTAATGCGCGAAAAATTCTTTCCAAATTGCCGTAGACCCTTGACGAATCGCTTCTGCGGGGAAAAATCCGTCCGTTAGAAACTCTCTCCTGTTCTGTACCGTAAACCCGCAATGAACGAGTCGTAAAAATAACGAGAAACGTACAGTCTCTTCCTCGGACCATTTCTTGTCGATGCCTTTCGGTGCGGGGCATTTGACGAGTGCTTGGAGCGCCCTACTGGGATCATAGCCAGAGTCGTGCAGGATATCCAGCGCGTTGATGGTAGTGTCGTCTCGGGCGGCGGCCACGCAACCATCGTCCGGTGAACCGCCGTCACACATACCCGCGAACGCTGCCATTGAACGGGCCGCCCTCAAGTACATGAGCAGATCCCCGTCCAACGTCATCGCCGGTATCCATCTTAGCTCCTCGCGCTCCTTGGAGAATTCTGGATCGGGTGGCAGCTCTCCGGGGGGTATACCCGGCCGAAACTCAGGCAAACGGGCCTGACAAGAAACCAATTCCTGTAAATCCCAAAAAATTCGGGATTGCGCAGGGGTTAGCACAGATAATGTCAAAGCAAGTTAGTTAAGAAGAGTGGACGTACCTACGCGTTCTTATTCGGACTCTGTCTTCTCAAGGGAGACTTAATTTTGCTCAAGGGCTAATCGACTATGAGTCTGTCTATAATCCAAGTCTCTTTCTTTCTTTCTCTTTCTACTTTGCGCTTTCGTAAAGCGACAGCGGTAAAAAGGACGCGATTTGTTTTCTTTTTAAGTCGGCTTTCGTTTTCGAGCGTTCTATGCGAAAATCTCATCTAGAGAAGATAGCATAATTTTACTATTCCTTTCTTGTCTATATAAATATATACACGCGAGATGCAAACGCGCGCACTTTATTAGCACGTGATAATTATCCACGGCACTTACGATAATTACGGATTGATGATACAAGTTACATGTATATTTACAAGTATAACTTGCGTCATGTATCATTTATCATTTCACGTCACGATCGCCGAGATGTGTTTGTCGATTGGAGTTATTTTTACTAAAAATAACTCCAAAGAGGCAAAACGCAATTAAGAAGAAGAAAGCGGCAAACAAGAGTAAATTTACTAATGATGGATTAGTTGTGAATACAGATACGCGATTATTGAATGAAAACAAAGTTTCTTCGTACTTTGACGATGTTCATTGACAATAACTCTGAAATATATCTTCTATATCTTCATTGAATATCTTCTATATCACAGGATATCCTAAACGTAACGGAATGAAAAGAGACTCGTTAGAGACACGCCACGTACAGCGTGTCTCGTGCTCACAGATGGTTCAAGTAAGCAATCGCGAGAATAATTGTTGTATGCCAACAAGTACAAACAGTGCGGAGGTGAGTTGATCCGCTTATCGGACGTTTCAATTTAATTACTTCACCGTGACTGAATACCACTCTAAATGAAGAAAATGCCATCACACGCCAAATATAAACTGCGATTACCACCATTACGCATTGCTCTCCAAGTATATGTATTTCATGCACATTGCAAAGAAAGAACTTTCGTCTCAGTTTATTCGAAAATTCGGTAATTTGATGATGATGAAGCGATCGTTCGTGCGATACAACAAATATCGTCGAGAGCTTAACGAATACGTTTCACATATTTGCAGACGAAATCGGTCTATAAACTTGAAACATCTCGAAGCTCTTTAATGCGTGATGCGTTAGTTGAACCATCGAATCGACATCGGAACAAGATTTAATCTTTTGTGAATTTTAAAAGAATTTTATATCGCACGCGCGCTTATATAAGTTTTATCACTGAAATGTGTATCCCTCCATGATGCTTTGAGTGTGACTTAAATATGCCCGATTAACACGTATCCTCGGATTTATAATAAACATGCGATATTTTTGAAGTCGGTGTACCATATTTTCGGTGCGAAAAAAAAATGCGAGTTTCTACAGCAAGTTATGTATGTCGATCTCGGATACCTTATCGGTTTTATTGTTGAAAAACTTCAAGACTGATACTTTATACATTTTAGATTAGATTACATATGTGTACATATATATATGTACATATATGTATATTTACGTAACACTCTTTTTATCGTCCGTCAGAATACAAATTTCAATTTTTACTATTTTTCAATGAATCGTTTGTACGTGCGCGCGCGCGCGCGCGCGTATCTATTAAGACACATGTGTAACACATGCACATATATACAACACACACGCACGAGCGCGCACAAATGTGCAGCTCTCTCTTTTACATTCGTTTACATTTATTTTAGTTTATTGCTGTAAGGAGTGTGTGAGGATTTCTACAACATTTCTTTCGTGTTTTCTTGTTCAATGTTCATAGTACAAAAATAGAAGAAAATTACATTATGTCTGACGATAACATGTGCTACATATATGTCCTTGTCATGTATAATGTATGTACAACAGATATGCGGGAATATTAGTATTAAATTATGAGTTTTTTTTCCTCATAATTTAATATTATATATATTCAAAATTCAATCAGTTTTAAAATCTACGAATTTAATTAATTAGGCATCGAATCTGCACAATAATGTGTGTTTCTCCATGACTTTGCAAATACTTTCTATTGCAAGAGAGACTTTGTTTACCACGAAATAAAAATTCAATGCTATTTAAAACTACATGAAGAATTGTCCTTGCGTCCATATATAGAATCGTAACAGTTATACAGTCATATACAGTCATTATGTAACAGTCGCCAATTAATGCACGAGAATAATGATTCGTGATTTTTATACGCGCGATCCACACGCCCCTTACCTTGTAATAAACGTCTATGCTAATAAACACGTGCCTCGAAACAGGCACAATGTGCGATACAAAACTTTCTAGCTAAATAGCTAGAAAGTTTTTCAAGATATATTTTGGCAAACCTGATGCGAGGGGCCAACCCGGATCTCGCCCTGGGTGCCAGCAGACATCTCCCCCTCCTCCGAAGCTCCGCCGTCTTTCTCCAGCGTTTTGAATGCCTTTGATCTTGGATTTTCAGTAAATTCCTATCATCCACCCCCTGAACCGTATATAATTGATATGATATCGATTGTACTGTTATATTATACTATCAATACAATTGAAAGACAATTTGACAAAATATTTACCGCTAACATGCTTGTGTTTGTGTTTTTAGATGGTTAGTCTTTTTTTTTTTTTATATAAAGAATGAAAAGAAAAAGATATAAAACATTATTGAATATATGAAAGATATGAAACATAATATTATGCTTTATACTTAGGAAGATAATATAACGAGTACGAAATTCTCTCTGAGATAATCTACAGTCTTAGAGTACTTTGTACGATGTATGAAATTGAAACATTTTACAAAGACATGGCTTGAGAATGTATTTAAATATATTTGCAAATCTATTACGAGTACGTGTATTGGATTCCGACAAATATATATCTTTAAATCAAAATATAGTTTCTTGAAATGTAAAGTAGGCGCGAATAATATCTATTCTTGAAACACACCTAATCCTACTAATTTGTACAAATTGGAATAAAGATAAACAAATAAATAAACCAACATTTTTATATCTTCATTAATTATAAGTAATTTGCAAAACTAGGATACTTGTTTTATTAAGTATATACTAAGGTATATACTTAATATATATCTTAAGGTATATATTAAGGTATATACTAAGATATATACTTATTAAATATATACATTAGGTTCTATATTGTATTCTGTATTACTGTAAGCCAACTAATAATTATGCTTATGCCTTTCTCTCTTCCTTTTCCTTTCTCACTCTCTCTCTTTCTCTCTCTCTCTTTCTCTCTCATATACACCACATGCCCTTTTTCTCTCTCTCTTCTTAAAGTGGTTTGAGTCACGGTGAAAGCAATAAACAGTTTAATTAACAAGCGCGTAAACTTAAACGCCTCGTTCGATAAAATTTCCGATTAATGAAATCGCGGATCCGAATCCGCGAGCAAAGGAACGTCTTTCCGCGCAATGCCGCGCACGCGGATATCTCGACGCGATCGAAATCGCGATCGACTCGCGTCGCTCTCGCACGGCGCGCCTCGGCACAAAAATCACACGTGCCGCGGATCTTTCGTGTTAACGCGAATAATATCCTAAGAAGCCGCAAGCGATACTGGACTTGTGCGCGCGGGCCGCACAGATAACTTACCCGCGTTGTTTCCGGCAGCCTGCCTCTCTCTCTCTTTCAACGACGTACACGCGTCATCCTTCCTCGGCGGAGATGATCACACACCGCCCGTGTGTTTCACTCGCACTCGCTGCCTGAAAACTCGAGGGGGCGGACGGGCACGGACTACCGGGTCGGCGATCGCACGACCGGACGAACGCGACGACGACGACGACGACGTGGTCTATCGTACCCGAGAGTCTCTTTCACTCGTATGAAAATCCACGAAGAATCAGTGTCCACAACACCTAAACGCGGCGGCCATAATGCAGCGCACAGTAGCGACGCGGTCGGGCGTACTTGCGAAGCAACATCGATTCCGGTCATGCGCGGCACGTGCTTTCGCGCCTCCGACGAGTCTTCGAGAAAACTTGGCTGCTTTATGTATTACGGAATTAAATTATTAATTGTCTTTCCGTTACTTTTGTATACAAGTCTTTACTATCTTACTAATTTATTTTTAATTAGTTTAATAAATAAGTCACGCGTCGATATAAAGGGAAGCATGAGGCTATCGACCAATAGGAAGCGTGGCATATAAGACGCCGACTGAGAATTTCAGCGCGATAAAGCATTTGCGATAGTTTTCATAGTAAACAAAAAATATGATATAATAAATATGATATGCGGAGGATTGCTTCTTATTTAATATTGGAGAATAAAATTTCTTACTTGAAATTACAGTATAAAATATCGCCCAATCACAGTCAAGCATTCTCACAATGATACAACCGATAAGCACGCAACGTTTAGAGAGGAAACTCTAAACTAAATTCATGGCAGATGTGTTCGTTGTAGCTGCATTTTCTTGCACTCTCTTTCGGCATTTAAAATAAGACGAACAGACCCCCAACGAAATGATAAATGTTTTTTTTGTGTGTGTATGACATTGTCGATGTTGAGCAGTGTCCTTTTTAACGTTTCCCGGTCCGTCTACGGAATAACGAATAAAAATTTTTGCACAAACATGGCAAAGAAAACCGCAATTTTGCTGATTGCCGATGGATCGGAAGAAATGGAAGCCGTGATAACCGTCGACGTTCTAAGACGTGCCGGGGTACGTTATTTAACATGATTAACAAGTATGAGAATCTGTTTGTCTGTGTGTTTGTATATTTCCCGAAAAATAAAAATTGTACGATATATATAATTTTTATTCTGTTTTTTTATCATAATCTCTTTCATAAAAATATTGCGTGTTTGCACATCAATGTGTGTCTGACAATTGTCAAGATCTTATAATTGTTTTTAAATCTCGTTTACTAATTGTGTGATGTGATATATGTTAAATTATATTAATTTATATTTATTAGAATAAATGATATTTTTTGCTAATTTAATCAACATACTGGAATATTTGTTAAAATTTAATTGTTACAATTATAATTATTGAATAGATTGCTGTCACCATAGCTGGCCTATCAGATGCTAATTGCGTGAAATGTAGCCGTGATGTTAAAATCTGTGCAGATGCCAAGTTTGCTGATGCTACTAACAATCAGAAATATGATGCTGTCATATTACCAGGTGGTCTCGATGGATCTAAAGCATTTGCATCTGTAAGATTACTTAGGAGTATTTTGTTATAACACACATATATGATTATATAATTATCTAATATGCTTTTTAGTCGGCAGAGGTTGGAAAACTGTTACAAGAACAAGAGAAGGAAAACAGGGTAATAGCAGCTATCTGTGCAGCTCCAACAGCTTTAAAGGCTCATGGTATTGGCAAAGGAAAACAAATCACTTCTTATCCAGCCATGAAAAATGAATTAATCGATGAATACGAGTATCTGGAGGATAAAGTAGTGACAGATGGTAATCATTGATTTACCATACATTTGTTATCAAGTACATCTAATAGTTTTATTCAAATTGATATTAATTTCGATATTTTTATAGGCAATCTCATAACCAGTCGAGGACCGGCGACTGCCTTTGCTTTTGGCTTAGCTATCATTGAAAAATTATTGAGCAAAGAAACAGCCAGTACAGTGGCAAAAGGAACATTGTACGATGACTACAAATAAACTTGCCTATTTTGTACAAGTGTTGCTGTATACTGTATACGTAAAATAATCACTGTATAAATTTTGTGATATTTCTGACTTTAGGAAGATAATGTTCATTCATACACGAGTGTATGCAACATGTAATAAATAAATTATAAGTATAATAAAACAAAGTAAATAAAGAATTTAATTTAATTGTAAAACAAGGAGATCCTGAAATACATTTTTAATAGAAATGTAATATTGTTATTTTCCTCGACTAAATTTCATCATAATATTTGATACGGAAATATAATATGTGACAAAGACAGATAGAGTGCAGAAAGTGCAGCTATATCTCGAGCGGAAAGCCTAGTGATTCCGCCATCGACGAAAACTCTGGACGGCATACAGCCTGTGGTCCTCCTCGTTCGACGAATTCGCGTGCTTGAACGGCGCGCAATCTATCCACGGACACGATATGAAGGACGATTAGAGCGCGTGCGTGCGGCGCGTTAGTAATGCCCGGTTTAGAAGAGAGTATTTCGCACGACACGAGTCCACCACCCACGCGCGCCCTAATGTCCGATGGGGATCATGCAGTGACCGAGCAAGTGAAAAGATACGTCTTCAAATCGCGAAAGACGCAAAATTGCGGGCAAGGCGACAGCGAGGGCGAGGACAGCCTGGAGATCCTTATTCCAGAGGTGAGAAGGTCGACGGTGACGCGCGGATGACCTTTTACGGCCGGCTGATTCCCCGGCGAACGCGAGCTACCGGTATTACGTGCTGTTTTTGGTTAGCTCGAGTTCCTCGAGCCGAACGATCTCGGCGATCTCGGCGAAGGGTAGCCGCGTTGATCCTTCTGTGTACGAGATTACTCGCTTCTTCTTTGCCTCCTCTATACGATTCGCATCTTACAGTTTTCATCAGTATCGTAGAATTATTTTTCGTTATCATTAATGTGCTCGGTATCTATTCAGTATCCATAGCGATAACACGTGTTTATACGTAATGATCTACTTACAATTATTAAAATATTCAAGCATTGTGTCTGAAAATACAGTTATTATTTATAATTTAGAGTTTGTTTTTAAATTATACTATAGGATACTTTATATATTGTTATAGGATGAGAATATTTTTAGCAATGATTTGATTACATAACTTGGAATTGCAAAAAATTAAGCTTCTGGATATATTGGATAAGTAATTTCCAGAAAGCTTTCCGATTCCAAGAATGAAGACGAGCTATTTTCAACCAACGTTTCATTTTGCTGATTGCAGTTGCTGCAGGCTAATTATAGCTTTTACACTTGGCCTTGTGCACGTGTGCTCGCTTGGTACCTCTGGGAGCACAGGGAAAACCTGCTCGGCAAGCGTGTCCTGGAGATCGGAGCCGGTACTTCGTTACCTGGTATTCTCGCCAGTAAATGCGGCGCAATTGTGACCTTGAGTGATTCCGCGAACCAGCCAAGAACTCTGCAGCACATTAGAAGGTGTTGCGAAGTAAATGGAATTGCGGATCAGGTACGAATCGTCGGTATTACCTGGGGCTTCTTTCTGTCCAGTTTGTTCACGCTTGGACAATTGGACTTGATTATTGGTTCAGACTGCTTCTACGAACCCACCCTGTTCGAGGATATAGTGGTCGTCGTAGCTTTTCTGCTGGAGAAGAATCCACGTGCGAGGTTCCTTTGTACGTATCAGGAGCGCAGCGCCGATTGGTCCATAGAGCATTTGTTGAATAAGTGGGGACTCTCGTGTATGCACGTAACTTTGGATAATCTCGGCACAAATTCCAACGTTAACTTACACGAATTGATGCAGGATCACACGATACATCTGTTGGATATACATCGGGCGGAATAAACAAGTCGATCAATCACCTGCCATGGCTGGTAGTAGTTTCGTGAGATACATGATTCATGTCGCTAATATTCCCTGGACAGTAGGTCGTCACGAGCTTGCCCTGTACTTTTCTCAGTTTGGATGTGTGCAAGATGTCATAGTAGCATTTGATAAAAAAACCGGTCTCCATAAGAACCACGGACATGTAGTGTTTTTGAAGAAGCAAGATATGGATGAAGTGTTGGATTGTAAGCATTCTCTAGAGGGGAAAGATTTAATTTTGTCCATCAAAAAGTACAGCGATAACGATTCAAATAACGGTAGTGCGTTGAACTGAAGGGCATTGCGAATTCGTCAATCGAAATGGCCGAGAGCGATTTAAGTATAGCTGATCTAGAGGAAACCTTCAACAGAGCTGCCAAATATCTGCAAACATTGGCAGCGCAATTAGACTCGGGTAAATTACTTGGATTTTATGGTTTGTACAAACAAGCGACCGTGGGTCCTTGCGACATACCGAGGCCCAATTGGTATCAGGTGCAAGCCAAGCACAAATGGGAAGCGTGGAAAAATCTCGGCGATATGAGCCGCGAGACCGCGATGGCCAGCTACATCTACGCCATCGCGAAGATAAATCCGTTGTGGGAGGAAGAGGAAAAAGCCGAGTCTCCAGGATGGAATTCCGTTAGCAAGCTATCCAATACGGATACGGAATTGAGAGATGCGGATAAGACGTTCTTGGATTGGGTCAAGGAAGGCAACGAGGCGAAGGTGCGAGAGATTTTGAACGGCGAACCTACTCTCGTGAACACGCTGGACGAGGATGGTTTGTTACCTATACACTGGGCCGCGGATCGCGGTCACGTCGGAATTGTAGAATACTTGATCGGAAATGGTGCGAATGTGAATTCGCAAGATCGGGATGGACAAACGCCCCTTCACTATGCGGCAAGTTGCGGTCACGCGGAAGCGGTCAAGTATTTACTTTCGAGTGGCGCTCAGACTATAGCGGATAACGATGGTATGACACCCAAAGACGTCGCCGATGAGCATCTTGCAGCTCTTTTATTATCTTAATGCTATTCTAGTGTATACACGCACACACTATGTAATAACACGATTGTTATTGTGTTTGCATATATTAATAAATCCAGTGGATTGATAATCTGGAAGTGACGGAGTGCCTTAATCCATTTGCCGCGTTTTAATAGAGAGTAAATCTTTATTTATGTACAAATAACTCCTCTAATAGTCCATTACATTCACAGCCTAAGCACACCTTGGGTAAATGCGTGATTTGTCATTGGCTAGATTTTTATAAATTTAACTCGCTGCTTAATTAATATTGTGAACAATACAAAATAATTTAGAGATAGTACCATATATTTCAAGCGCGCACGAAAATTTGTAGAGAATGCAAGGTTTGTCATTTTTAGAAATAATAAAATCTAAGAAATAACAAAAACCAATGTCAATTCTCGTGATTATATAATTTAGAAACTTATTTTATATCACACGCTTATATATAATACTCGGATAAACTCTATTTCTTTTTTTTCATAAAATATAATCATTGTTAACATATTATATCTATCTTGTTACCCATAATTAAAGGGTAATATTATTTATTAATAATTAAATAATACTGCATTTTTATTTTTCAGAGATAACTATATAAAAAAAATTACATTATATGAATTTCATTGCAGAGAAAATAAAAATTCTATTAATTTATTGCATATATAATAAAATTTCAAATAAAATACATTTTGAAATATTCTTGAATTTTAATTTCAATGCCAAGAAGATATATATTTATTTGTATGTAAGTAATTAACATTATAACTGTAAGTTAATTTTTTAAATTTTGCAAATCTAGCATTCTCTTTCGATACAAAGTGCAATAAACTCGGGATCTTTTAGGCACGAATTTTATTTGAATAATCTATAAAATAACATATTGAAAAGTTTCTAAAAAATAAAAAAAAATCTCAGAAAACTTTGTATTGCTTAATTGTAAACTGTAAAAAATTTATGTATATTACGTAAATTTTTTTCCAGTTTACGTATATTACGTATATATATATTACGTATATTACGTATATTTTGAAAAAGAGAGAAAACTAACAAAGATGATTGTATTAATATTGTATGATAATTGATAAGTATTTCTATTGTAGATATATAGATATATATTTGATATGTATAGACTCAACTGGCACAATTATCTTAGCCTGATAATTCAAGATCACGAGTTCATTGCATGTAAATATTTCGTGATTTAAATATGTAAAAATTAATGTTTAACTATATTAAAAAAGAATCCTTTTCACTTTTCAGGTATTAACAGAGTCGTACATCAAATCGATCAAATATAAGACGCCGATGCGTTCATTTTTTTCCAGCATTTTATAACGATTAACAAACAATCCTCGCTAATAAATATCACCCGTTGATTCAATTCCAACATACTGATCATGCCAGTCCTTTCAAACATTAATTCGTTTTTTTCCCTTTTAATGGACGTATCAATTAAAAATTTATATTTTAAACGCTGATGTTATTTAACGTTTTGCACACTAAAGTTGATTCTGTAATAACACCAACTTTGTATATTGAGCACACTCTGAATTTTGTGCACTTCAATATTTACAGTAAAAATGCGACCTAAACTCATATTCTTATTCTTAGAGCTTGTCTCTTCTTATTCGCAATAAGTATAAAAATCGGTAATAAGCTGCAAAAATATCATGATCGATTACGAAATTAGATGTATACCTAAAATTGGTTTGAATACAACGCACGGCGTGCTAAAAGCTGCCGAATGCAAAACGCTTTCTAAACGTCCAAATGCATACTTGTGTGAACCCTCTTCTTGTTACCGTATAATGGCAATTGTCGAAACGCTCTTCTCATTAGATTATCCGTTGGAATACGATAAGAAGTCGTATAAATAGGGAGATCACGGGAAAAATAGAGTAACTTTGTTATCCGAATATTATCAAATCTACGAATATACTCGCCTCTTTTTCAATCCCCGATGGACGAATGCGTGTCGATGTTCCTCTATATAAATACAATCACGATGCTTCTCATCAATCGAAGATTCCCATTAATTCTTTGTCCGTGTATAGATTTCATTGGTGACATCATGCGTGTAAAAATCTTCCGTCTTTCAACAATAAAGACATCGGCGATATCTTCGAGAGTTCTTTCAAGGTCGCGATTGTCTCTCGCACTTCGTACCAAGCTCCATTAGAGATTAGTGCTTTCTTGTTCCGACTTAGGCCGTACGGTAGGCGGCGGCGGTGGCGGCGGTTGCGGCCTCGGCGGTCGTTGATGAACTCTCGGCGAGGCCGGCTTCTGCTGCGGTGACTTGAGAACCGTCACCACTGTGTTGGTCTGCGTTTGAACGTCCATGATATTACCTTCCGATCTGGTTCGTGCGTGCGCCTTGGTTTGTTCGTGCGGCGTGTCCAGCTTCTCGGGCTTCTCCGAACGTTCAGCACCGTACAACGACATTGACGACGGCCGGCTACCCACACTTGGACTTCTCTGCAAGTTCGAAGTTGCCGTGTTGCCAGTGCTGCTCTCGATGCCCGGGATGGCGCTGTTCCCCCCACGCACTTGTATTATACTGACCTGCTGTTTGTCCACAGAGTACACGTGAGCCCTTTCCAATGTTAAAGGCTGTAGACAATTTAACGAGAACATTTAATTTCGTAGAAATTATCGTGTAACAAGACATATGATTTTATGTATGAAATAGAGAGCGAATATACATGTGTGAAAAAGCATCAGATCAGGTGTGCGATTTTTACTTCAAATATACGCTTACGTTATCTCAAAATGTAATATCCAGGCAGTTATTTGTCGTCCACTTGTAGTAACTACATTTGTTACAAATGATTATCACATATGTATAGAGAGAGATAAAACTTTGACTGCATCGATTTTTTTTTTTTAACTCACCCCTGGATCAGTTTCTAGATTGTCATTAATGGGACGCGGCTGTTGTCTAATGAGGCTCGATGGACGAACTAAGCCGGGTGGTCGTTCAGGGATCGCTGGTTTACTGCTTCTTTCATTTGGAGATACATGCATGTTCGTAACAGTGCTGTCTGATTTTTTACGTAATTCAACGACTTCTTCTGTAATAATTAGATATAGATTAACATCGCAACAAGTGTAAAAGTCAATACATATGAATTAATATAGATATAAAATAACAATAAGAAAATCACCTGTATTATGCACAATATTTGTTATACTTCTTGGTGCCGCGACTGGTCTTCTCCTTTCTAACGTGGAGGGTTTTTCTGTAGGCACTGGTTTTGGCTTCTGTACTATAATTTCACTATGCTCGATTTCCGTAATTATCTTAGCAACATTATCGGACGAGTTTCCATTTGGTTTCTCCTTTGCACTTGATATATTTATTTTTGTATCATATCTTTGCAGTTCTTGGGTATTTTTATCCACGTCGTTGAAGACTTCACTTTGGTGAGCGCTGGTTTCTTGTAACCGTTCGGGATTATCAACAAAACGAATTGATTCCGTCGGAATCGATTCCGAAGTTGATTGCGACTTCGTATCCATTTCCGCATGCTTGTCATGCTTTTCTACATTGCTTTCGTGTCTTATCAATTCGGTGTTTACTTCGTGCTTTTGAGCCTTATATGTCGATCGATTTAGAGTAGATGTCAACGCTCTCGGTGGTTTGTCCGGCGTCGGGGGTGGCTTGTCGTCTCTTTTCTCATGCCTGTCCGGAGTATTGGCGCTCGGCGGTGTCGGTGCCGGTTTATTTTTCCGACGCGCCGCTGGTTTCGGACTGCCTTGCGTTGGACTTTCGCCGTGATCACTGAGACTACTATTGGACACACAACGGCGCATACCAATACTCTGACTTTCCGTATCATTCATAATGCCGATCTCTAGATCGAAATCCACTTCACCAGGGAAGAACCAATCTGCATATGTAATTAATTGGTCTACTATAAGACTAGAGTTGTTTGCTGTACTCATATTCATCCTGCAATGAAGAGTGTGTTTTTAATAGCGTAGTATTGATTAAGCTATAATTATTTAAAATACATAAATAAATAAATGTATAATGTATATAAAACTGCTTACACTATCGTATTTGCGTCCTCTTGCGGGCTCCAAATCAGATTTGGTGCAATGACAATAGCGATGTTTTGCGGTGTCATTTTATTTATATCTTGATTCTTCGTGAGCACAGCTAAGAACTTAATTAAAAACCGCAAATTTTCCAAGTTCGCTGGTGGCAATTTATGTAATACCTCCCAAAGAGCTCGTAATCTCGTATCATTGTGCGAGATTTTGGCCGCAGCCATCCATTCGTGATACAATCTGTGAATAATTATAGATACATTATGTACAGAATGATAATAATTACTGATATTGATTAAGAATAATCGATACTTACTTGTACGTCAATAGAGGCTCCGGTAATTCTCGTAAGTATGATTTCAATGCACCGGCAATAACATGCGGATCTTTGTATTCAAGGGCCGTCGCTAAAGTAAGGCAACAGGCATCTAGACTTAATTTAATTCGTCGCGATTTCGATGCGGCGCCAGCTATTCTAAAAAGACCTTCCTCCTCTATACCCAAACGCAATAGTGCGGATACACATAATTGTATGGGCAGTGCGATTTTTCTGTTTGTCACCCTAAGATGTTCTTCAAGAGGATATCCAAAGACTGGTTTCATTTCATTATCATCTGTAATTAATCATCGTGTAAATATCTTTCACTTACAAGTTATTAGTTTGTTAAGAAGTTTCCTTATGACAAAAGCATTTCTAGCTGTACATGTATTTGAAAAGCACATGAAACTTACTAATATAACTCTCCAATCCAGGTATAAGATCTTCAAGACAATGCAATGCGCTTTCGTGATATGCTCGCTGAAGTTTTATATATTGGATAATTGTTTGAGCTAGTTCAGTCTCCCGCGACATGAGCTGAAACATCTCTGCCGCCAATTGATCTCTGCATTGTTCAACTTTCGATTCGGCATCTTCTAATTCCTCTTTCAAATTATCTATCTTTGTTGCACCTGTACCTATATAAAATATCAAATTTTAATCATTTTTCAAATTCAGTATACTCTTATAAATTATATTGAATTAATACTTATACACTTGCTTTAAGCAAGATAAATTGGAAGGATATAATAATAATGTGATAAAAGAAGAAATAAAATCTAAATTTAATATTTTTTTATATACTATTGTTATATAAACTCTTTAACCAGAGATTTTTTAAATTTGATGATTATTACCGGTGCTGTGTTTAATTGCTTGAAAATATCTTGTTCTAGCACTGTCCATATCTAAAATATGACGTGCCAAATTCCTCTTATGCTTCAATATATTTGGTACATCGGTGTCTAAAATATGCTGCAACGGAGCAGCCACATACTGCTCGACTTTTGCTTCATGTTCTACAGTTTCATTAGCCAGTGACATTTGCACTCGCCCACATTCTACCAGTGCAAAACTCATGAGGCCGTCTTCACCAGCATTCTCCAACATGGTTTGCCCGAGTATATACTCAGGGCATTTTTTCTAAGAAATAAAATAAAATTTAACATGTGTAAAGCTGTTAAATAAATTTAATAATAAAAGAAATATAGCAATAGCTTAAATATAATAAGCTTTGATATAATAATAATTATTGATAAGATTTATGCTAAATATACTTTCAAATTTCATTTTCATTTACAATGATTTGAATCTACCGATATAACTCATTTATTTACCAAACGTTTCTCCTTAAAAGCTTGGTCTTGTGTAATAGTTTGGTTTGGTGGGTTTCCGAGTCTTTTACTGAGACCGGTAAGGGCTGCTCTAATTTGTTCAACATGCTTGTCGGCGTCCACCAAATCATCCGTTAATACTTCTGTTCTACCAGCTCTGTTCATATAAAAAATAAAATTTCATCGAGATATTCTATATTTAATTGTAAGAAAATCTTATCTTTTATTTTTTACAGACTGTTTTATCTCTTCTAATCTACCCAATATCCACATACGAGTAATCAATTTTGGAATACTTTAATCTAGAATTTATCTTGTGATGAATCATATTATTTTTTAATCAAATAAAATCTGTAATCATAGTTTTGACACATTATTCTTAACACGAAATATACATCTATATACTAATTCCTCCTTCGCTTGTAATTATATTATTACAAGTACAGCGAGTATTTTGTAGCAGCGAAAAGTTTTTTCATTATCCAATTCAGTGTAATATATATATGTAATTGATAAAGAAAGAGGATAATTGAAGATACTTGATGCGACATATAGAATATGTAGATACGATTGAGGCGATTGGCAGTTGAAGTTGAAAAGAACGCTATTAATATGGTTGACGTTTTTATCTGAGTCAGCTACCTGGAGAAGGTCTGATCGGCGAGTTGCTTCACCCGGAAAAACTGCTTCTTCATGGTTGACCGAGCTGTCGACGAGACACTAGACACTAAAATCTGCGGTACTATGCTTCGCGAACCGTCCCGATCACCCTCGCGATCACGCTTTTTCACACACCGATGCCTCTCGCGACTCGTGCTTACGCTCGCGCATTCTTCGCGGTTCCTTCAACGTGCTCGCGCGATGAGAAAGCTCGGCGAAGACAGGGAGGGTCCTTCGTGTCGCGGCAAGGGCGAGTGTCCGTCATGATGTTTGTACAATGATCTCATAGCCGGCGCTGAAAACAGATACGTTTATAGTTGATCTATTCTCGTGCACCATCGATAAAGTCCAGCAATAAAGAAAGTCCCGGGGATCAGGCCGCCTTTTTCAGCGCCGGCGATCCCGCTGGATAAGTTTGGGTTAAAGTAAATCTAACTTTGCACTTTGCTGTCCTTTTCTCCTCCTTTCTCTTTCTCTCTCTTTCTAGATTATAATAGACAATGAACGAACATTCCGTTTAGCCGCAACCGAGGTATCCGGTGACGTTGAGGTTCGGTGCGATTGTGACGCTCTTACGTCATGTCAAAGCACCGGTCGAACTTTTAACACGCGATTTTCTTGACGTTTTCCACCGTTTTTCCTCGTCATAAAGTATTGCGAGGCGCAGAGAATCACGGTTTATGCACCACTCTGTTTGTTCGACGCGCACTCAACCTAGAACTCGCCGTATTCTGGTGCGCCTTTCCGCGATTCACCGACTGTCACCGACCTCCGACGTATATTCGACGTTTCTTTTTTCCTTCTTGACAACAATCCCCCTCGAATGCCTTTCGCGATAACGCGACGGCACGGCTAATAAAGTCCGTCAAACCCGCGCAAAATCGCTCTACACTTCAATCGCTCCCCTTTATTTTATCCTTGAGACTCGCCCAAGGATCGATCGCTCTACTCGCGCGTATCGACGCGAGATATCGATATACGCACGAGTGACTCGATCGTGTCGATATAATCGAGAGGACGATACATCGAGATCGGCGTGTGTGATTCATCGCCAACTTCACGGCTCGCCAGAGTTTATACAGCGCTGTCGTTCACTGGGTCGCGTGTTTTCACTTCTACCACCCATGCGGTGATCATCTGTCAAAGGCGGCGGAGTCGTCTGCGAGTAACTCGATCCGGAACCGCGCGCGAAACGCGAATCGTTACGACGATTACTTTCATTTTGTGACAAGTTACGCGAAATCGTCCCGCAATCATGGTTATAGATCGGCCGTTTTTCAACGTGATGATCCTCAGCTTTGGATTTATGCTGGTCTTCACGGCGTTTCAAACGATGGGCAATATAGAGGTGAGCGTCGATAACGCTACATGTGTTTATTATTATTATTATTATTACTTGCGTCGCACTTCCGCATTTCCTTATGAGCAGATTGCGCGCTGAAAGGTTCAGTGCGACATGCCACTGTATGTATATGTATATGTATGTGTGTGTGTGCTTTCGAAAAACTTATCTGAATTAATAAAGAAAAGAGGAAAAACGTCACATTTTTATAAAATAAAAAAATTTTCGACATTTTTGAAGTAGTGCTCTTTCAGAAATAAACGATTTGTACAATTTTTTTTTTTTTTTTTGTACAATATTATAACAAATAACGAAATATGTATGTTACACCAGTAATTGTTCGCCTTTTTTTTCAAATTTGCATTTGACGCGTTTACTTACGTCAGCTTTGAATATCGTTAAACTAAAAACTCAAATAAACTATCAGAGTAAAAACTTTTATTAAGTATACGAGAAGTAAATTTAATGTTATAAGAAGTTTAAAAGTGACTGATATATATGTATATATTGTATATGTCTGTGTATTTATTATATATTTATTATATCAAGTATATTTATTATATGTTCAGTATATACGTTAGTCAGGAATTTTCAAATTTCATATTCATTTCAGATAATTATTTTTTAAAAATAATAAAAGAAAAAACAATAAAATAGGAAATACATAATAAACTAGTTTTAATGAAACATTTTTACAATCTGAAATATAATGGGGGAAGACATTGTGATTTATAACACAATCTTTCATTCTTCCTGCGTGTAAACTATCGGATTAATGGCACGATTGGATAATGCTCGTTGATTAGCATCGTGATTTTGTTTAGCACGTCCGTGAACGTTACGACGAGCGAAATTTCAATTACATTTAGAGGTATTCAATTGCGAGCAATTTGTCTGAATTACTTTCGCATTCTTACGTTCATCTACTTTAATTTGAAGACGAAAACGTGCGAATATATAAATATAATTTAATTAAGAATAAACAAATAAGAAATTTTAATTTTGTTGACATTAATATCTTGATATTAAGTGTTTGACACTTCGCAATTGCCTGCATTATAACGCGATGAAACATTTGTATATTGTTTTGTAAAATATTAGAAAGTATAGATCGGGGACATTATGCTATTAGTCGTGGTTTAGAAAGTACTACAAAAGGCAAACAACTAACTGGTCACGATCGCAGACTGGTCGCGCGATTTGGAACGCCTTTAAATTATACGATATCGTTTTATCGACTACTTTCGGCAGATTGCGAAAACATGTAATTTGTGAAATATATATATTAAGTACGCTACAACCTGTTATAGAATCTCCTTTTTTTTAAAGATTAAGCAATGTTTGGGTCAGGTCGTTGACGCTACAGGAGCTTCGAGGTCAATCTTTCATGAACGTATATTTTTCTCGCGATATTTCGATAATAAGTGAAGAGAAAAATGATTGTTTCCAATCCCGTACACCTCTTTCTTTATGTTTAGTAAATGTGAATCTATCTATATTATAGAATTTCGTCTTGTTTTTCTCTGTCTCAATTCTAACACTTCGTAATTTTTGTTATCTTGATAATGCGAGATCGGAAATTGTTATGTTTTCGGAGTATCGCGTAATATTTTTGTGAATAATCTTTCGAACTTTATATTTCATCTGTCTGAAAGAGACTTACGTAATTTTTGTATTCCGCGGATATCGTAATCTGCGAACGCACAAGTACTGTGTTTCGGCAAACCGCTGGTAATGTCTGTTAGTCATTACCAGCTGCTCATTATCTCTGCATTTCATAAATATCTTTGGATATGCGATATATGGGGGAGGGATTTTTTAATAACGCGAATAATTGATCGCCTCGGCGCGGCGTATAATGATCTTTGTTTGCGCACAAATTCACCGACCACTAACAACATTACGTCCGATTAGCTCGCGAAAGTCGTCGCAGATTAGTCAGATATTCTATGCAGTGACACACCCGAGTTCAATAATGATATTTTTGCACCGTTCTTGCCTTTAAATTTTTTAAAAGAGCAAGTAAAAAGGAATCATGATATCGTAACTGTGAGAAGAAAAAAGATTGAACAATTTTGCATAAGAGAGTTAATTATTCGCGAAGAGATGCAAAGTAATTCAATTATAAAATCTTCGAGTTTCTCCTTCGAAACGAAAATATTGCGTAATTTTTTAAATATTTGAAATAATTAGTTTAAAATTATAACCATTTATATAAATTACAAATAATAAAGCGTTTCTTTAAACGATTCTTTACAACACATCTTTTTTGCATGACAGTTTTATTATCGCATCGATTGACTTACTTTTGCATGCTTAATCGTGAAAGGCTTACCACATCGCATATCGATTACGTCTATTTTTTTAAGAGTTAATTTTAAGATATTAATCCTCTTAGAAAGATATGAAGATATATGAATTCTCGATTGTAATTTCATTATTATTATTGATATCACCTTTTACAATGTATATATCAGAAGTTGCAGCTTGTCGTCACATGTAAATGTGACGATATTGCATGATAATTAAATTGCATTTAGAAAAACCTTCAATTACCGATTGTCCTTCGCCTCATTATCTCGTATGCATCAAATCAATATTTTTGTTAGGCTAATTCGATGTTAATTACGATTGATATTGCGTTCTGCCAGATCATAATCGGGTCATTATCGAATGAAAATTGGCAATCGTTCGTTATTCGATGACGTCAATATTCTAATCGTATTTGATTAGATAAATTATGCGAAATGTTGTATTAGGAAGAAAGAGAAGAGAGGAATGAAAAGTGTCCAAGGTTTCATATCTTCGCGAATTCGGACCGCTGTTTTTTTTTACATTTTTAACCGTTAGAATTTTTTTTTTCAAAACGAACAAAAATTTCGAATGACTCAGGACTTGTCAATTTTATCGAAATTTTAAAAATAGAACTGCTGATTTCACAGAAGTGGCGAAGGAGAAAGTTTGCGAGCATTTATCGATGTGAAATGAATTACATACTAGATGTGCTCCATAATTGCATCCGCCGAAACCTGTCCGAACCGACGCAACCGGTTCTCAACCGAATTTCGCATTTCGTGTGTCCTTCGCCATGTGCAACTCACCGAGGATCATGACTTTAAGTTTACAAAAAAACACCCGGATTTTGTGGAAAAGATCGAAATAATGCGCGCCAGAAGAATCCTCGATCCATCTCTTTCACGCACTTAAAAAAAAAAAATATTTAAAACAATATGTGCTTTTCTCGGCTGATGCAACTATTCGAGGCGCACCACATAATCTCCTTTCACTTTTAGGCTCGATAGGACGACATGAAAGAAAAAGGGAAGGGGATCGTAACGTCAGTTATCTATGTGACGATACGTTCGACAACTACAGACTTATACATAATTTATGACTAATTTGTGACTGATATTTTTAACTAACTGATAAATATATGTATATATTATTTGTGTAAACAGACGCTTCAATAATTATAATAGATTTAATTAAAATAGCAGAGGCAAATTAGGAAGCTCTTGCAATATCGTTTGATATGCAAGATACGTCATTACCGGAAGAGATAAGAGACGAGATAAGAATTCGTAATAAATATACAATTTTGTTATTCTCTCGAATTTTCGTGCAATCACACAATCGCGTTTAAAATATATTTAGCTAAATTAAATTTTGCTTTCGAAGAAGATTCTGCAAAAAATATGTAAAAATTAATTGTTTTATTATATATATAACCCAAGTACATAATTATTAAATGTAAAATGTTTCAGAATTTTCGCACTTTTTTATGTACAAATTCCTTCCTATTCACGAAGTTATAGCATGAGCTCGTTTCAAAGTTAGTAATGTAAGAGCAACGTAAACATCTGTCTGTAATCTTCCAATATCAGAACAGATTTTATCGAACGTCCCTATCTTGATGTATACTTTGCACCCGATTCTTAAAGAATCGTAAAATGAGGTTACGAAGATATTCGCTAGAAAATATATCGTTATCTGACCGAAAATCCCGCTTATTTATCGCCTACGTCGCTATCTTGACATAAAACACTGTTGTATTTACGCGAATAAATATAATTGATCGGTAACAATCAGGTTGCATAGGATAAGGATTCAAATATTTAATGAACATATTTTAATTTAAAAATAATTAAAAAATCTATTGTTAAACATTGACCTTTATATCTGATATCACATTAATATATTATCATATTAATGTATTATCATCATTAGAAACGCATTTTACAGAAAGAATATCTATAACAATACAATAAAATTACGAGAGAAAATAAAGATATCTTTCTCTTATTTTTCTTTGATATCAAAATTTACTTATATTTATGGCCTATAATAATATTTTGTTTAATAAACTCACTAACGCGATAAATGTTACGTTACCTATACTGATATGACTATTGATTACTAATAATTTTTAAAATGTCAATGAGATTTGATTAGGTTGTTTACCGTAAAATACACAGTAGTTGGCGACATATTCAAAAATGAGAATAAATTGCTATTTTCCTGTATGTGAAAGTTTTAATTAAAACTATTGCACTTTCAATGCATTGCGTCCGATTGATCCGATTTTAATATGATAGTATTTTAATATGATAGTAACAATAAGTATTTAAAAAGTCATGAATGACACAAATATATATATATTATATACGAATTTTTTAAATGTTGATCAAGTAATTAATAGTTAGATCCTTGACATTTTTCGTTATAACAATGTGTACTACTTTAGTTATATTATATAGATAATTCTGATTTACGCTTTTTATTTAATTTTTAATATATATGTGTTTTTTTCATTGTGTGAAATTATTATATTTATATAACGCTTCTGAATCTTGCCTGAAACATATCTTTCAAACCACTTGAGTAATATATTTCTATAGTTTGATAAATTCTTTCTTAAACATTCTATATCATTATCTTTTTAAGAATGAGCTAACGGCATTTCAAAGGAATATATAAAGCAATGCTCATTTCTAAAGCATTGGTACTCTGAGGTTATCCTTGATCGAGATATAAATATAGTCCTGTTTTTGTATGTAAATTCAGAGAAAAACCAGTTTCAAACTTAAAAGAAGATACCGGAACCAGGGTGAGATTCAATGCCGATTTTATTGTTTCGCCTTTCTTATTGGCATTTCTCGAATTCTTATCCGTTTCTCATTTAGTCACTTTCCATTTCTCACATTATACGGGATAGTTATCTATAAAAATTTTTATCGTTCAGAATATATTTTTCTTGCCATTTCTTAATAATTTTCCTGCAAAAATATAAAATAAGCGTATAATGTCTCAATTTTATTTTAATAAAATCCGTAATCAAGAGAGATCTTTAGTTGTGTGTAAAGATCTTCACATTTTTATAGAAAGTATTTAATATTAAATATCGAGATGAAAAATAAGAGAAAATATAATAAATGTTCGCTGAAAAGGACACAAAACAGTCTCTCTTTCCGTGACATATCGCGACAATAACCAATTGGCATTTCTAAATCGATCGATGGATAAATCGTCAGTGCAAGCAAGAGAGCAAGTCTACAATAGTCTATACAATGTTGCGCGAGTATTAAAAGGTATACACGTGTTGACCTTTTTTACGTCGATCTTTTTTGTCTGTAGAAAACTGTTCTCATCAGCATCCACGATAAGGATCCCAGCTTCAATGCCGACGCTTACATCAGTCTAGCCATAATCTACGGCGTGTTCGCGACCTGCAACTGGTTGGCGCCGTCGTACATCTCGGTAACGGGTCCACGAGTGGCCATACTCACCGGCTCCTGTTGCTACGTCCTGTTCATCGGCTCGTTCTTCTGGCCGCACGAGGCATTGCTGTACGGTGTGTCAGCCGTTCTCGGAGTAGGCGCCGCCCTCATATGGACCGGTCACGGACAATATCTGACGGAGAATAGCGACAGCGACACCATGTCCCGGAACGCCGGTATATTCTGGGCGATCTTTCAGACGTCGCAGTTCGCCGGCAATCTATTCGTCTACTACATGTTCAAAGAGCCCACCATCGATCGTGGGCAACGGATGATCGTTTTCGGCGTGCTTACCGGCCTTTCGGTGATCGGCACCGTAGTGCTGGCGACTTTGAACAGATCACCGCAGAGGCTATCGCTGGGCGAAGCCGAGGGAGTGTCCAGTGCCGACAAGGAGCTGCGGCTGCCGGAACCGAGGCGCAGGAAACCTCTAGAGGCCGCGTGGTGCGCCTTCACAGACGCGATCAAACTCTTTCTCACGCCAAACATGCTGCTGCTGTCGTTCACGTTCGTTTACACGGGTCTCGAGCTCACCTTCTATTCCGGCGTATACTCGAGCAGCGTCGGCTTCACCAAAGCCATGGGCGAGGGTCGTAAAAGCCTCGTAGGACTGTCCGGTATCTTTATCGGACTCGGCGAGGTCGTAGGCGGTGCCATCTTCGGCATTTTCGCGTCCAAGATATTCCGTAACAGCGGCGGCTGGCCAGTGGTGGTCACTGGTTCATTCGTGCATCTCTTCGCTTTCATCAGCATCTTCCTGAATCTGCCGAACGACGCGTCATTCACGGACACGGACAACGTGGGCATCATCACACCCTCGCCGATCCTCGCGATGGCGGGCAGCCTCGCCCTAGGCTTCGGCGATGCCTGCTTCAACACACAGGTCTATTCGCTGCTGGGTATCCTGTTCATCAAGGAGAGCGCACCGGCCTTTGCTCTTTTTAAATTCTGTCAATCGGTCGCGGCGGCCATCAGCTTTTCGTACAGTACTACAGCTGGACTGCACATACAACTCGTGGTATTACTCGTGACTATATTCTTTGGTACGGCGGCCTTCTGTTATGTCGAATATAGGGCCAAAAAATCGAGAAATGAGATTCCGCAGGAAATCGATCCGGCGCTGGTAGACACTACGAACGGTGAAGATTGATAAGTCTAGTTAAATGCATTTTTTTAGAAATGCATTTTTACGAAAATAGTGTTGAACATCGTCAAACACGGAAAACCGCGTTGAACATTAAAACTAGTAGCTCGTAATAAGCTCAAATATTAAGGGAAATTATTTTAATATTTTAATGACTAGATAAGATATCTTTGCAAATTTATACATGATGCCTGAATTTTTCTCGATTTATTAGAGACTTTTTACAATATCGTATTGTAAATACAGTAAACACTAAAGTTCAAGATGTTTACTGTGAAACAATTGCTACTTGACGTAGCGATTCTTGTTTTTCGAAACATGTTATTGCAAAAAGTCTCTATTGTATATAGTAAAATCCGTAAAAATATCATCATGTGATCGATTATTATATATGATCTTCCAGTTTCTATTTCTCAACTTCTACTTTCGGAGTATTATGTATTTTAAATTGATTTCTCCTTTAAAGCGATATATATATATACACAAGTATGTCAGATACATGCATATGCATCTACTTATCAGAATCGAGAGAGATATTCTTATTATAAAATATTATAGAATGTAAGATTTATCAATCGATACAATAATTTCATCCTCATGCACAAATTCGAAGGCTGTGTAAGTGTCTTTTGCATTTCATCAGAAGTCCTTTTTTGTGAGATAAGTTTTGTTTAATTACAATATCGGGTTTGTATACGTGCGTGTGCGTGTGTGTGTTGTTAATAGCGATTCTCGCATCATTTTTGTAACGTACTGCGATTTCGACGTTGTGACTAACTAGTCTGTAACACGAGTCTGCCACAAGATTCGCGTTTAACTAGTCCGGTATGCGACATTTACACCTCAAAACTCGATTAAATTATTCGATAAGATCAGACATAAGGACTTGTTCTCTCCTTTGTTAATCGACGTTCGCCACAAGTGTCGCGAAACATATAGATTAATTGCGTATGCGTATAGAATATATTAAAAGTAAGGTACTTTTACACAATTTCTCGATAAAGAGAATTAAAAAACATAAAATGTAAAAATTTTGAAGAGAAAACACCAAAGTCCAATTTAAAAAAATCTTTAATTGATTCAAGTAAAAATTGCATTAGACTGAAATTATAAAATGCAAAATAGCATAAATTTGTTGCCATTAAAGTTTTGAGATGATAAAACTTTTATAAATATCTAATCACGCAACTTTTGATATCCTTTATAAACAAATATCCAATACGCATTTATCCTTTCTTTATATTTTCATTTAATAGATCATGGATGTGTTTGATCAATTTTGTGCATTTAGGATAATGGAATTATGAAAACGCGACTAGAAATACAGTCAATGATGATCAACTATTCTCATAACAATCAAAATTCTACTAAAGATATTCGATTGAAAAATATGTATATGAGATCGTAATATTTTTAGAGGAATATTCGAATGCATTTCCGCCTTTATAATCTTCGTAAAAGGGACTCAGCAATTCGTTTCGTCCCTCATGCATGTTACAGTCTATGACATTCCTTAATATATAAATGATACAGAAGTATGTATAATGCAGAATATTCCTTTTTGCATAGAAAAACTGTTTTCCTCCAACACATGTACCTGATAAAGAATGATTACAATACATATTAAAAACAATTTCGATCAAATAGGTGAATAATCGAGAATGTGATCATTATTGTTTTTATCGAATAATCTATAAATGAAGTTTTATGAAATATACATGTATATATGAGTTTTATCATATTAGACAATACAATGTATATATGAGATTGATGAATATTATTAATGACGATAATGCAATTGTTGTTACTAAATATATTTATAATATTGTATAGTTATATATATATATATATATATATACTTTTTAATATCCTAATTCTCCAAACTTTTCTTGTAAAAAGAAAATATCCGAAAGTGCTCCTTTCCTTATAAATATTAAATATATTATACAATAGCTTAAAAACAATGCACCTGCTATTTAACGTATAAAAGATTGTAAAATTATCACAAACTTTGATTCTAAAATATTTCTATGTAATTAATTCTCCATTAATTAAATTCTTCATTAGTTGTTCAATACATTGTCATGTGAAATGATACAATATGAATCAATCGTATATGTAATTCTCATGTCAAATAATTCATACCTATCGTTTTTAATCATCGAGTTGACAAAGGGCAGCCACACCTCTGTTAATCCAATGTGATTCGTCGATATCCGTTGGAATCAAGATATACAGTATAAAATTGGAGGAATGTCCAGTAGTGGCCAATACACCACGTCTAGCGCTTGTCTTGTATACTGGACAATGATAGACGTCTCTTATGTCGAATTTAATTTTCATACCAGGTTTTAACCATATAACGGGTAGCAAATCGAACATTATTTTAAGCTTAGATTCGTCTAGCAATCTCGTCTCTCTGTTCCATCGAGCTCCTTCCAGGAAGAGACCCTGAGGGAAAACCGTTGCAGATAAAAGTTAATCGATAGTAAAAGTATAAACAAGAATGCGTCATCGCCACAAGATAATAGTGTAAAATTTCAATTTAAAATTGGATTTTAATTTGAAAATTCTAATCTAGGAATTATATGCTAGCGAAATTTTACGTACGGTGATGTAAACCCCGTGGGAAGGGGCGGTGTCGACGTTCGACTCGAACTGGGTGATCTCGAATTCGAAGTCCAGCTGATCGATTGGTATCTTATGCTTGCGAGCATAATTTTGCAGCACCGCCGTCAGAAAGGACTGCGTGAAAAAGAAACCGGATATCCAAAACACGTTCGGTGCATCGTGGTCGATCCAATTTTGCAGAAATTGCAATCTCGCCAACAGATCGTTCACGTAGCTACCGAGCGGCTTCAAGGAGGGATATGACTTTCTGTCCCAAGCGCGCGGCACTTTACCGATGCTCATGCTAATGTAGACTTCCTCCAATTCCGGTGACATCAGCACTTGTCCTCTGATGGCCTTTCGCACATTGCTCAATGTTTCCTTGATGACATCGGTAAGCTCGTTGAATTTAACAAGTTCTTGACGTAACACCGTGTTCATACTGTTCATATAGAGTACCGGATACTTGTTCGACGCGGCCTCAATATCGAATTGCGGTCGCATCTTTGATAGAATTTCACCGGCCAAAGCGAAAACCACTTCATCCGTGTCTCTCTCGACACCTGATTAAAAAGATTGACAAAAATTTTTTATTATAAAATATAATCGTGTATTATGTGGAAGTTATACCGCTTCAATATTATATATGATACAGAAAGATTTCGCAATAATATTTACAATTTTTTTGTAATGAAATGTCTCTATAACTCTTCTACAGAGCAGATAATGCTGCATAGAGCGAACGTATATTGAGAGCCACGTAAAAACTGTGTATAATAATTAATAAGCACGGCGCGTAATATTACAATTGTAAAAAGAGAAGGGGAAAGAAAATAATTAGGAAAATTAAAAGCTAGATATACATATCGTCGTTTACTCGCCTACTCCGCTGATTTGCGGCTGAGTCAAAAGCGCTCCGGCTAACAGCTGCATTGCTTCCCGATTGTCCTTCGCTATGTCCGCATTCTCGTGCAAACCAAAAACTTCCGGCATTTGATTGATAGGTAAACTGCGAATGTATTGCAGACATCCTTCGTGATCGGTATCTTCTGGCATATGATAAATTCCGCTCGGAGAAAAAGAGTATCTGGATAAAAAAATATAAATTATATAGAATATGAAAGAAGCTTCAAAAAATTCAAGGACATATTACTTAACAAAAATTTGGAGTCAGTTTTCTCTTAATAAAAAATTAGTCATATTTCTTATAATTTTCTTTTTAATGTTAAATACTTTAATTTTATTGAGATAAATCTCTTGAAATTAAACAAAGAAGAGGAATTTCTCTTCTGTCTATTTTTATTCAAACTTGGATTTTATTTGTGAAAAAAATTCAAATTGTTCAAAGAATACATTCTTAGATTTTTTTAAATTCTGCATACTGTGTTAAAAACGTGTTATTACCGTCTCTTTGTAATAACTTCAGGATTGTAGAAATTCTTCAGCAACGAATTCAGCAGGCGTCTATCTTTATCATCGGTCACTCTGCCTCCGTAGTTGCATTCCCCCGTCAAATAAATGAGTGCGTCGAATGGCACTTCATCGTAATCATTTAAAAATAGCTAGATCAACAAAAGATAGATACATTATAATACAATTTAATTTTATAATAATATTCATTAAATTAATAAAAAAACTGCTGGCGCGTACTTGCAATTGTAGAATACTGATACGCAAATCGGACTCGTTGAATTCGTAAGGTATGTTCCAACCGAGCGGACCAAAATTCCGTCTCTCCTGCACCACCGCGTGGAAGAAGCACAGAGAGAATAACAATCCTCTCCATTCCACCAGCTTCGTACACTCGCGAAAGAATTTAGGATCCGATACGGGATCGTTCAGGTAACTCCGCAGCAGATTGCTCTTCAGCCCTTTCGGCGGCTCGTTCGTCATCTTGATGCCGTTCTGCAGTATGGACACCGGGAATCCCTTGGACGGATAACTGGTCAGCCATATTCGAAAATCGCGATGCGTGTTCTCGGGCACGATGACCTCGTCGCAGATCCGATCAAGTTCCTTCATCCATGAGATGGCGAGGTGACAGTTTTGCAGAATGACCCACTCGCCGCTTTTAATACCTCTCTCAATCATGCCGATCGCGATAGGACCTTGGCCTTGACCCAGCGATATCGTCATGAGATTCTTCTTCGAGATTCCACGATCCTCGGCGAACTTTATCAGACCGGCCATCGGATCCGAACCAGGTGAGAGGACAAAGATGAGCGGCGTGACGTTGTTCGAGTCGTCGTACGAGCTCTGGAGATCGAACGGCGGTGGTTCCATGAACGACGCGCCCATATGATGAATGACGAACGCTTGAACAGCGGCGATCAGCTTGTCCGTCCTCACGCATCTCAAAACCACGAGTTTCCTCAAGCTCTCGGTCGCATGCTCGAAGGGCGGCGGGAACGGATGCTCCTGCGGATTGGACAGATCGTAGTACGTTTTCCATTGTGATATGTTGGATTGGAAGGACTCTCTCAATTTTTCGAGACCCGGTAGGAGGCTAGCTTTCACGACCTCGGACCAGGATTTGTCGGATAACCACGAGGGGTCGGGATTGGGATAAGGATTATCGAGAGCCACTCCGCCCGTCAATAAAAACACCCAGAGATCCTCATCCAGTTTATGAGCGGCACGTAGCAGACCGGCGCAGAGAACCAAAGAAAATATCAACTTGTCCTTTTCAAACAGAGACCGACATACGTTTCTATAAATGCTCGCAGTGAAGTATGAATTGAGACTGTTCATTCGCGAGTCCAGATCATCCGACTGCTCGCTATTGGCTATTGCCGTGATGTAGAGATGCAGAAACCACGGTAGCGAGTACTGGTACATAGGATCGATATTGGCTAATTCGGAGATGCAGAAAAAGAGAACCGCTCCGTGTTTCGAGACCGGCTGGTAGCCATTGCGAGCTTTATCTATCTCCGCTGAAGTTTTCACCGCGATCTCCTGTTTCGCCTCAATGTCTTCCGACAGCACCTTCGAAGTCGAGAGTATCTTAATAGCGGTCTCGTCTTCAAGTATGTTGCCTTCCGATGTCGTGAGAACCTCCAAGATTTTGTCCTCGATCTCCTTCAAGATCTTCCTGTTGTTCGCGCCTTCGACTATTAATTGATTTTTTTTCTCTTCCAAAGTTGGTAATTCCTTGGCTACGACTATGCCCAACAATTGATCCTGCAGACCTTGAAGCGTAATCATAAAATTCAATAGAGTTACCTTTACCGCGATCTCGGGCAAGTAATGCGGATTTCGAAGGCGTGTGGTGATGTAGAATCGAAAATTCGGATTGTACTCCAATACGGTCTCACCGAACCTCATATAAAGCACTCCGCGCTGCTTGTATACATTCTTCAGCAATACAGGCTCCAAAATCGCGTCGATCTCTTCTAGAATATTCTCCAAAAGTACTGGAATTCCTAGCTGAATGGAAGTCTCCATCACTCTCACATAATTGGGATCCGTGAGTTTAATTACTACCAGCTTGTTTGGTTTCTCCATGTTTTTTACCCATTTGTTCGCCTGATTCTGTGGATCGATCATGAGCGGCCAGCGATCGGCATGCTTCACGATTATTCCATTTTCCACCGAGAAGTTGTCGGCCGGTAGCCCATGAATAGTCCAGCCTCTGATCTCTATCGGTTCGCCCAATATATCGATCAGATTGAACTTGGCGCCACACGGTATAGCTGCTTCCACGCAAGAAGCATGCCACTGGTTGATCAATTTGTTTCTATACTCCACTGTGAACGCTCCCAGATAAGCCACTATCCCGGATGATAATAGAACGTCCCCGATCACGTTACCTAGACTGGCGCCCAGTTTACTAGCAGTCTCGCTCCATCTACTCTTCTCGCCGCTCAGACCGCCCAGTAGCTTCTCCGCCCTCTCTAATTTCTGTCTGCAATAATCGATCTGATCCTCGAGCTTCTTCTTCTCGCGCATACATTCGGCGAATTCATCGTTTAGAGACTGCAGCTTCTGCGTTACCTCTTGCAGTAGATTCCTCTTTTCGTTGAGCATTTCCATCTGCGCGGCCAGCGCGGCCTCGGCTTCCGCCAGCATCGCCTTCTTTGGTGCCACGACCTTAATTACGCGATCGTACACTTCCATGGCACGCACCCACTTGCAGAGACCCTCGCAGGCGGTAGAGACCTTCTTAATCGCCTCCGGCTGGAAACTCCGATCATTTATGAATTTTTCGCGAATGCGCTTCATATACGCGGGCGGTATATTGTCCTTGTCAAAGTTTTTCAGATTCTCCAAGAATTTCATGTCGCCTAGCAGCTTGATCGACGCGGGCCAGTAGTCATCTATCATTTGGCCAGTTGGATCCTGAACTCGTTCCGGCTTTACACCTTTCAGCACACAAACTGCCTCCATCACCAATCTAACACCGGCCGGCGGACTCTTCATCGCTTTCACAATCGTGATGTCCGCCGGTTTTAGGGTATCTAATGCCGCCAGGGCAGCTTCTAGTGCTGGAGTAGCTTCTGCCAGGTCGCTCTCACAATCGTCTTTGATGGCCTGAGCCGCCGCGGCCGCTTCGTTCGCTAAGGCCTCGTCCGCCGCTACAATTTCCTTCTTCGCTTCCACGTTGACGGTGTCCTGTTCGATTCGGATCATCAGTTTGTCACTCAGTTGCGACTGCGCCAGTAACTTGGGCTGCAACTGTTGTAGCTCGTCCTGCATGATCGCTACCTGGCCGGCGGCAAAGTCCAGCTTTTCCAGACCGGTCTCATAGCGATTCTGTTGGATGGTGATCTGCTCGATCTTTTGTCCGTATAATCTATACAGGGATTTGATTAACTGCAGGAAACTCGTGGGCGTCACATAATACCGTCTGCTGTACGTCAAGTAGTAATCCTCGCTTGTTATCGAGACGCTTGTATGAAACTGCTTGCAAATATGCACGCACTTCTCTCGTAGTTCCGAGCCAATATCTAGATCTCTCAATGACATCCTGGCTACTCTCTCGAGGGCGTCTTCCGGCCACAATGTAAACCAATCGATGGTGCAGCAATTGATGAGCGACGGAAACATCCTGAGACGATTTCGAAATGCCTCGCCTATCGGTGACATTGTCAAAATTATATGAAGATTTTTCTTGATCCTTTCAATAAAGAGACTGTAGAGTGCCATCGGCGTCGTTTCAATCTTTCTACCGCCGCTCGCGTCTCGCGCCACAGTCATCATTTTCTCCAATATCTCCGCCTTCTCCTCTACCGCGTACAAGTTAGGCACGTCTGCAGTGTTCAAGATCATATTGATATCCTCGATAAAGGACTCATCCTTGATTTGATGATCGCCGAAGATGAAGACGGTAGGTTTGCCGTCGCAGCCGACGCGCAGTAACAAGTACTTGAGATCCTCCCGCCATTCAGGCGTTTCATAAGTCTTCGTGATCTCGATTTGCTGTATCAGATATTCGCACATGCTAGTCGCCAATCTGGCACAAGAGTTGCGACCGGAACCGCCCATTCCAACGAGCAGGGCATGACCATTATCCTGTAGTAGCACACGAGATATGCGAGAGACGTGTTCGATGGCGTATCGAAATAGCACCAGATTCATTGGCGTCTGCGAAACCGCGTTATATTCAGCCAGATAGTAATCCATCTTCTCCTGGAGATCTTCCAGATTCGTTATTTCATCGTATATCTTCGGATCGGCGTCGGGCTCAATGTAATTGCCGAAAAAAAGATCGCGAATATGAGAACTCGTGATCATCTTCTCGCCCGGTTTCAGCAAACTGACGAGCACTTTCTCCAATGGCTGGCGCAACTTATCGTAACACGTGTATCGCACCATCTTAAATAATGTCTCACGATCGGTGTCATCTATCAGCCTGTCATGAAAAACTCGATATACCTCATGAATCCACAGTCTGATGAGTTTGTCGGGATCTTTCATTCTAGCAGCCGGCACGAGAAGCACACCGCCGATAACCCGACTAAAGTCACGCAAGTTGAACTTGTAATGGCTTTTCGACGGTATCGGGAGAAAGTTTTTGATGGCCGCAAGAAACACATCCATGGTAGCGTTCACCATCATTTTGCCCAGCCGTGAAATCTCCACGACGAAGCCCTTCGCGAAGTGCCAGTCGAGAATCGATGAGAAGATCTTGGTCATCGTGGCTTCCTCGAAGGAATCGATGCCAATCACGTGCATATGGCGAGTAAATCTCGGCGTTACGATGTTCGAGCCGCCTCCAGGTGGTATCATAGCCGCGATCAGCAGGATATCTACCAGATACAGAATTGAGGTATCCTTCGGATCGAACCAGTAGCCATGATCTATCCATTGACGAAGCAGTTCTATTGGCGGTTGAGCGCCGTAGATTTCCACTTGCGGCATGCTGAGATCGTCTACGAACAATACGCACTTTTTTCCCATGGCGGGACCATAGACCCCTTTTCTCCTTCTATCCAACTTCGACATGACTATCTCCTGCGTCAGCGGCGCGTTCGTACGGGCGCTGAAGTTTATAACGTTTTCCAGGAATTTCTCCCGAGGCAATGACATCAGGTAATTCAGTACGATAGCGGACTTGCCGGTGCCCGTCGGACCCACAAATAAAAGCGGAATCGATCTGCGCATAAATTGTTTCATGAAGAAATGCTGAATGGATGTCTCGGTTGTCTGAATGATCAGCTCACTGCTCTTCGCCGTTGCTGATAAAGGTGCCTGAAAGGTACGCATATATAATATTTTAAATGTCAATTTCTTATTCTGTCCTGTTTTTCTCTATTGATTTTATAAATATTTCAGTTAAAAATTAATTTTTATTATTTCATTAATAAAATTAATAAAATTAATTTTTATTATTTCATTATTTTATTTTTATTATTTCCTTCGATATTTATTATATAAAAAAAAGCTAAAAATTATATTAAACATAAAAGTTGTTAGGAACGTTTCTTTTCAAATTTTTTCACTCGATCAATATATGTGCTTGGTTCTTTTAATACCTGCTGCATAGTATCCATCCAAGATATCCAGCAACCGTTGTTCCTCTTGTCGTAAATCCAATCGTACACCGTACCTCTATCGGGAAAGATTTGTTGCTTTGTCAGCTTGAACACCTTCGGCTTAGGATACTCGTCGATATTACCGAGTAACAGTTTTCGCAGATACACGTCGAAGATTTTTCTGCTCTCGCTCATTAATGTTGAGCACATGCCCCAAACTATGCTGAAGAGTAACACGCACTGAAGCCACACTGTGCTCACTTGTGTTTCCTCTGCTAGCATCATGCTGAATACCCTTGTAAAAGACTATCGCAAAACAAAAATATATTAAAATACATGATGAATTATATATACATATATACATATATCTCGAATATATTAAATTATATGTACGAAATGTTTTTCGTTTTTTTAAAAAGTTCTGCTTTAAATAAAACAGTTTTACAGAAAGAAAATTGACAAAACTTTCCTGGATGATAATTCTATTAATTAATAACAAATTAACAACAAAGTTTTTTACTAATTAAACTTTTTAGAAACTGTATATAATTTTGTTTTTAATTTTATTGGACAAACTTTTCGCAGCTTTTGACGCTGTATATAATAATGCGACGAATTAAATATAAATTTTGTAACGTCAGTATTACTTACCAGAAACATATGCAACTCCGATGTATCGATAAAAGTCTTACAATTATATTGAATAAAACGCAATATCGGCTCGGTCAACCATTCGATCAGTTCAATAACGAGCTCGTACTGTTCAAACAATAATTTCTCCTTGAGATGTTTCTTGTAGGATTCGAGGATAGGTCGCCAGCCCAATTGAGAAGGCTCCATGTAAATCATGCCGCATCTGCTGACGGTGGCCGGTGAGGCGTGCTCGAGATCGGCCGGCTCGAATAACATGCTCATCTTGACGGACATCTGTATAATTTCGCCGGACATTAAGCAGAGCTTCTTGTTGTCGTCAAGCACGGTGTTCATGCTCTCTATCCAGATCGCATCCACCGGACCGTCGAACACGATCCATTTGCGTTCCAGCAAGGAGGACTGCGCGTATTCGCGAAACGTATTGGCCAATATGCCGTCGCTCCATTCGTGCGACAACGGATCGAAGCTACCGTACAGTTGGTCCAGGGTGATGGCTTTAGGATTGATCACCCGATAAATCGTACGGTATTCCCGCATCGTGGCTTTTCGTATACCCGACAGATCACCTAGGGCGTCGGCCAACGTTTGATAAGCCTGAGTCTTTCCGCCCAAAGCCATGCCGACGATCATCAGACCGTGTCGTACGAGTATCATTTCGTAGATCTGCACGATCTTCTCCAAGTACCAATCAGTAGCCTGCAGATTCCGCTTCCCCAGATTCACCTTCAGCATATCTACTAGTTCGTCACGTTCCGGTTGAGGCAGGTGCACGTCCGGAAAGAGATCTGTATAAATGCCATTGAAAAGAGAAACATCTTGAGACAGAAACTTGGGAAGATTGACGTCCACGATGGCACGAAGAACCAGGATGGACTCGTCGCGTTTCGGATATTTGAGTTTCAGATTACCGGCCGCTATCAGCACGGTCTTGACGGCTCGCATGCCATAATCGTAGTGATTTTGTGAACTCAGTTGCTCGGAGCACAATTTGTAGGTATGAACTATTTTCTCCGCAAGATTTTTGGCGTCCATGAAGCCGTACGAATACAAAGTGATCTCGCCAATCATGGCGTAGTCCGGCACCATCATCGCCACCGTTCGGAACAGGGCCTTCAGATTGTCCGGCAGTTCCTGTCGACCGGCATAGCCCGGATTCATCGTTATGATGATGTTGCAAGTGGGATTCAGTTTCAACTCGGTGCCCTCGAACACAAACTTATCCAATTTCATGCTTATGGCCATCTGTATCGACAGTATCTGCTGCGCGATCACGGACAGCACTTCCAACTCGATCCTATTGAACTCGTCGAAGCACGCCCAAGCTCCGGATTGCGCGATACCCTTGAAAAATTTACCCATCGCTTTGTAATCCAGTCCCTCCGAGCAGTTGAACACGACGCATTGTTTGGCTACGGCCTTGGCGAGATCCTTGGCTGTTTCAGTCTTGCCGGTGCCTGCAGGTCCTTCTGGCGAGCCGCCAAGGTTCAGCTTCAATGCGCCCATCAGAGTCCTATAGCATCGGTCCGTCAGCGGCGTGATTACTAATCTGGACGTGTTGCCGAGATACTCGAAGGCATACATGATATTAGTCGTAATCATAGAGACGGTGATACAGTCGTCCAGCCAATAATAGCGCAACTGCGCTATCCAATTAAAGTCCAAGGGATCGTCTACCCGCTTGTCGATCAGTAACTTTACCACGTCTCGAGCATGCACGTCTATTACTATTAGGGCGTTCAACGTTATCCTGGCACCGGGTTCCAATTTACCGCGTACAAGCGCTACGATATCTTCTATCTGATCGTTGCATTTGTGTAAGTAGGACGCCGTGGAGCGATTCTCGAAGGATTCGTACACCTCGTTGGTCCAGTGTATCTGACTACTGCAAATGATAATCTGACCGGGCCACGAAAGCACCCATTCCTCGCGCATAGCCTCGAAGTAAGCGATTATACTCTCCTCGGCGGTGTCGCGCAGCGAGATTACCATGAGTTCCTCTACTTGGCACAGCCATCTCTCAACCATACCTTTCGCATCGGCAGGATAAATCTTACCGCTCAGAGGCACGTATTCCTCTTCAGCCGACAGCATGCCAATAATCTCCTCGTCTTTGGTGAAGCGGAGCTTACTGATACCCTCGAAGCACTTTCGCAGATGAGGTTGCACTCGCTGCGGATCTTTGGTCTCGGATAGAATTTCCAGAAGCTCGTCGTTCGACAGGAAAAAGAATCGCGGGAAGAACAGACGCTTCTTCTCCAAGTAATCGTTCAGACCCTTCTGGATCTCCTCGAGCAGCGAATTGCAGAGCTTCAACTCCTGCAGCATGTTCGGCATCGCGGTGGCATCGATCACTCGTTTATTATCCAAAACGTACAACATGATGTTGCGCCAGATCTTATCGATTCTACGGAAGTTTCTCGATTCGGTCGGCATCTGACGCAAGATATCCTCGCTGCTAAATATCGGCTCCAGGTACATCCATGTGGCCTGACAAAGTAGCCACTGATCGATGATGTCTTGCATCATTATCAGCTTCTCCTCCCACTGCTGCATCTCCTCTTCAAACGCCTTCACGAAAGGCGAGCCGCGCATGGTTTGTGCCTTGAGTATATGATCATCAAGCAACATCTGTATGTCGTCCACGGCGGTTAATATGGACACGCCGGTCTCGCGATAAAGAGTTAACTCAAAGTACACTTCTTGCCATTCTTCCTTCATCTTCTGCAGATTTCGCTGCAGAGTGTATTCCTTTGTGGCCGCCGAAGCTATCTCTTCCAACTTGGCGATGTGAGCGGGTAGACCGTATTCGATCATCTCCGACAGACTGCTGGTGTCTGTTGGTATTATTGTCACATCGACAATTTTACTAATTCTTTCCCAATGCCGAGCTTGCAGACCCGGCGTGCAGATAGTTTGCAACACTGGGATAAATTGTCGGAATTTTTCCACTTTACCGCGCACCATTTCGGCAACGCGTCTCGCGCCTGGCACCTCTGTAAGCACGCGCGACAGTTTATACAGAATTCGCCATGTGTTTTCAGTCTCCTCGCGCACTTGCTCGGCGTTTAGACCTAAGAACGGACCGTAGAACCATTTATCGTAGTTTCGGTGGAAATCTAGAGCAGTGTGCCAGAGCTTATCGAAGGTATCCACCGTACTAGACATAGTCGGCAATTCCATGTACGGGCTCAGCTCCATGTCAAGCAATCCCTCCTCTTCGTTGATCTCCTCGGCTTCTTTACGTATCTCCGCCATGGTCGCGGAGATATGCTCGATCTCCTCCACGGCTTGCTCCATTTCCTCCATAGTAAGGACCGGCGGATCCTTCCGTTTAAACTGTTCGATCGCCAGTTCCATTGTAATTATCTTTTTCTCAAAGGTGTCTCGTCTCGTACGAAGCAACGTTTCCAAGAAATCTTTTCTCATGTTCAATCTGTTGCTCGCCAGTTCCATCACAATCTCCATTTCCTTCGGCCAAGTAATAGTGCGCGAGTTTAAGTGAATGTCTTCGTCTGAAGGTGGCTGGTGATCGAAGAGGAACAATGTCAACTCGATCGAACGAGCTAAACGTCTTTTTAGATTGAACATCGTTGTATCACGGCTCTCGCACAGATAGTTGTACAGTTCGACCACCTGCTGCGTTGTTTCTGGCATCTTCGAGATATTCTCCGCTATCTCGTCAAAGATAGAGCACAATTCGCGATTATTGACTCGTAGTTCATCAGCAAAGAAATTGCATATTCTACTTCGAAGCGCGTACAGAATTTCTTTCATTGTATCGTTCACAGCACTACAATCGATCTCGATCATGTTCAGCGGGATCTATTGTAAAAAAAAATATATCTAAATTACATAAATTATTAATTTCTGAAACGCAATTACAAGAAAAAAGGCATATAGCATTATAAATATTTTTTTCTTCTGGAAATTGATTTATTGGTTCCAAATGACGTTAACTGTATTAACTAATAAAACGATTTAAAAATATTTTTAAAATTTTTAGTTATACGAAAAAATTGTTTTTTTTTTTCGTAAAATTCAAGATTTAATTGTGAACTTACTTTACATCGAAACATAGAAATCTCTTTTCGCAGAGTGTCATATGCCTTTATCTGTTGCTCGAAGTCTCGCAACAATGGTACCGGTTCGAGCTTAAAAAAATTATCCAATTTTTTTTCAGCTATTCCGCTCGTAATATACAGCAAGTTCTCGTAGCATTTGAGATAATTATCGGGGCCAGTTGTATGCTTAGCGATTACATCCAATACGTCGCCGATCACGCTCAATACCTGTAGTAATGAGAGGATGTGCGCAATTAACATTCATCGACTGTTTTTGCACTTGATAAATTTCTTTATTATATGATAATTACCGTATCTTCAAAGCGTGAGATGGGAAATAGATAACTTTTCTGCTCTAATTCCGGAAACAGAATGGTTTCAATCTTGGGTATTGTAGCACCCACCTTAATGATCTTATCGAAACATCGCGAGATCATACTGTGCAATTCCAGGATGCTCGGCCTGCAGCAAAGTTTCGTCGTGAAGAGCTCCGGTTCCACTTTCACTGTTATGAAAGGAGTTCTACAATGTAATTTGTGTCGTATTTAAATTAATTAATAAATTGACAATTATTTCACTTTCGTATGCCAGGGAAAAAAAACCATCGATTCTTACTCGAGAAACATGAGCTCCTCGTAATCCCCTTCAAACGCATTGCCAGCTTCGTACCGCATGAAGAAGTCTCTAACGTCTTTCAGCGTTTCCGTTATCATGATTCGCAGTTGCTTCGATAATAGAGAATTGATGCTGCGAAAGTATTTCTCGATCATCGCGGTGGACGCATCCGGCCGCATCTCGAAGTATTGCGACCAAGCGTATTTCTTTTCGAGAAAAATTTCTGCCACGTCGGCCAGCCATTCTTTAACTAGAACGTCGGTGACAGCGGCGCATAGGGCATTCAATTTCGGTTCGATTTCCGTAGCCGGAACGGGAAATGTGCCGAAATCTTGCATGCGAATGATTCTTATTTGACGATATCTAAAATAAAAGATTCATTAGTCCAGCAAGAAAAATAAATATTTTATTTATATTTTCCATTAATTATAAGTATTCCTTTAAGACACAAAAAGATAGGAAATTCTTATTTCTTAATTTTTTTTTTGACTGGCTCATCGCGTGAGCCTATCTTACTTTGAAAACCATAGATCGCGGATGTCCCTTAATATCGTATTTCCGATAAAAAGACAGTGTCGCATTGAATGATCTGCTGTGACTTTGGATTGATGCCAAGGTACTGGTGAGCGAATGCACAAAACAGGAAATTCGATAGGCAGAGTTTCGATAGATAAACGTTTCCGTTCATCGGGATCCATCAGGATATAATCCACTATCGCACTACGAAGGCTTTGCTTATAATCATCGATTATTTCCAGTTCCAAGTCTTTCATTATCTTATCGAAACTGTAAAATACACATTTTTATTTAATAAAGGCATTCTATGAATTTATCGCAATTGTTAAAATGTACAGTATATTTTGAAAATGATTTAAACTGTTTTAATTTTGTAGAACATTGATAGTTAGATTCTTTAAATATGATGAAAAACGTACTCACTCTTCACGTTCTTGCAGTTTACCAATGATACATCTCTTTGCTGCATCGATATTAGCATAGTCGTATGGTTGTAAATGATGATTGCTTATGCAGTAATCTCTGAGATAAACTACTTTAGCCACATCCTCGGCTGTGACTATTCGCCTTTGTTCCTTATCAATTGCCGCTGTTAATTCGGTCAATTGTTCATCGACGGATTTTGGAATTTCTGCCTCGACGTAAGGTACAATCTACAATGTAATGCTATTTCTGCTATATATTTGTCAGATCATTAGGAAAGAGATTTGTATTTTTTTTTTCAAAGTACTTGTTTGTGAAATTAAAAAAAAAAAAACATTTCTTATTACCTCTCGATCCAATTTTTTTTTCGTTATCCTCCCCTCATGTATGGACAACTCTTTCCTCTTCAAGTCTCTCGCCTTGCGACTCTTCTTCCGCAACCACGTGCCGTCTGCTAAATCTCTCAAACTAACTATATTTTCAGGCAAGGAATCGCGTTTCTTCTCTGCCGCAGCGGCTCTTCGTTGAACTTCTTTGTTGTGTCGTTCTATAAGAATGCGAGGCGGAGCCGCAAGCACTTTGTCAGCACTGAGAGGATACCATCGTGCAGGTTTGATTTCGCGTTTCGTCAAGATTCTGGCTTGATAAGGGTATGCACCGGGTGTAAAGATACTGCCTATACTGTCGGTAGGTTTCACGTAACTGTGCCAGTGTTTGTACGAAACAGTTTTCGTCCATGAAGACTCTTGTATTAATTTCGGCTTCTTCATGAATTGCAATGCTTTCGATGTTTCTGGCGATGAATAATCCGCATGGTCTGCTACCGTTGCATTTACCTTGTTTAAGTTTCCACATGTTTCCTCTTTTTCAGCCATATCCTTGTCACTCAAAGTAACATATTAAAGATACAAAATTATGCGTAAGAAACGACAAGCAGCTTTTCTAATCACCATTAGCAAGTATTGCAAATAATGTCTTAAATTTTCATCTTATATGCCATTGTTCGATACTTCTATTATTAGAAAATGTATGAGTAAATTTTCGGCTAAGGACTAAGTATGTGTATCTATATCTCTCAATGTGCAACTAATGGATCTAAAAACTGTCAAGTAACAAATATATATGAAAATAATGCCTTCTTAGCTCATACCTAAAGTTACACATATTTATATCACGTTACTATGACGACGGCGCGGGAATTATTGGAAGAGATAAAAACTTGCGGATTTACGAATATTCTGTATATGTCGTAATAAAATATTACAAAATATCTATTCATATATATAGAGTACGTACTTTCTCGCCTCAATTTTATAAATATATCGAATACCTTCGTTTTTATATTGTCATAAAAATTTTTTCTCTATTAAAAATATATTCTTATTTTATCACACGCACAAAAAAAGCACAATCTTAAATGTTCAAATTTATAAAAGCAATAATATTTTAAAATGATATCTATAAGCATAAATATAATTATGAGAAAATATCGATTCCTAATGCGTGCTTTGGCAATTTGCCACCAAATTAGTATATATTAATTAGTCATAATTATAGTATATATCATAATATCAATATCTCCCTTCGAAACTGGTCGATGGTAAATTACGTCGGCGAGAATATACAATTTCTTCATTTCCATGGTTTTGTTCCGTAAAGTTATCATATTGGATAGGATTGCCATGAAGAGTACCTAAAAATGAAGATACAAATAACTTATTATCAATAATTATATATAAATATAATCATAATTCAATAATGTAACTTACGTTCTTTGGCAAATTTAGCGAAACTTTTCATGAGAAATTGCTTATCTTGAGACTGCAGAAGAAGCATGTTGGACAAAATATGCAACATTTCCTTACTCGCTTCTGTTTTTGCCCGCAAACAGTACACTGCAATACTTTAAGAAAAATAATGAATAAATACCCATATCTCATTCTATATTATAATGATATGAATGATACTATGATGATATTCGTGAGATATTTACCACATGCCAACCAATATCGCAGCGCCAGTTACCGGTCTCGCAAGTTCCGAAACAATACTCCAAAATGCGCTATCTCTTTTTAACGATAACATCCCGTCGACGATAAAATCCCAAGTGTGAGAATAATTTCTGAACGGTCCACAGTCGTTACTTTCCACGTTTGTGATGATATATCCTATTGCGAACAACACAACGATCATGCCAATAAACGCAAGAGCCAAGAACAGAGTTTGTGTTTGCGCCGCCCGCCAAGGCTGCGACGACTGTTGATAGCATTTTTTCAACTCATATTTCTTTATATAAAACGTGAAGATCAGTTTTATCACAATTATAAGAGACATTAGCGGACTGAGATAGAAGCCCATCCAAAAGAGTATCTGATTGTATATAAGATTCAATGTATTTCGAGCGATATCGAATTCCGGTCTGCTGATTTTCTTCGACAATCTCTTATTCAGCATGGAACGTGTAAATTGCAAACACATTCCGAATATGGAAGCGATAAAATCCAATACGATAAGTCGATAAATTTCTTCCCCTAAGTTCGTTTGCCAACAATGTGATGTACTGTTGATTATCCAGAAGGCAAACAAGGTACCAATTATTGTCGCAGCAACCGCGTGATTCCTAATAACTGTCACGTAAAGTTCTGTGCGTTTATTGTTATAGCGTTCCAGTGATGCCTAAAGAGAAATATTAATTATATAATTATTTGTACTATATAATTGCATACTTCATTATAATTAAGATTATTTTTATAACAGAGAAATGTAGATACTCACTAAATAGGAAATAATTGCTGGAAAGATATGAATAATAAAGGTAATGATTGTTGGTACAATCATCACCGAAATGATTCTGGATGCTCCTATCTCATAGTGTCGTAATAGCAGCCAAACGAGTGTACCAGCGCCACAAATCATAAATATAACAATAGCTGTTACGCTAAGTTGCATTATAATTAGCAAAAACTTGTCAAGCCAATGCAAATGCGTATGTTGTCTCGTTTCTGCCAATAATTCCTCCAATTCTTTATAAATAGATGCTGATTGTAGAGCGGCAGTTTTTGGTAAAGATATACTAAAGTCCCATCCGCAAAATATTTTGTTACTATATAAATCGCGCACTTTTCCACGTATTTCGACGTAAGACTTTCTATAAGAAGATATAACTCTGAAAAAAAGAATGTATTATTATTATTATCAAATGAAGAAATATTCATAACTTAATATTGAGTAAAAAATGATTAAATTTTACCACATACTTAACAGAAAGTATAATAAAGGTAACTGTGTAACAAAAAAGTAGCGTTAGGAAATAAGCAAATGGAATGCTATATTTGGACCCAAATGTGTCTACTGTGCCATTGGAATAAAAACCATAATACATTATTGTGTGGGAGAAAAAGCCCTGCAAACCAAGACGTTGTGAAATGTGCATCATATTTTTTTTTAAAAACATGCTACTTATAATATAATTGCACTTACACTGCCTGTTAAAAAGTCTAATACTTTAACATTGTTTTGTATATGTGTTTGATTCAATGATTGTGGTAGTACGATAAAAAATATGCTGCAAACATAAAATATTCATTAAAATCGTGTTCTTTTTTTCATTTAATACAGAGAATAACATATATAAAGTATTATTTTTATTAATACCAAACAGCAATCAAAATTATGATTATTCTCAGAAAAATCCCATCTTTTAATCTTAAATAACTTCTTTAAAGTAGTTCAAACTTTTTAATTTGTTAATATACTTTTATTATAATCCTATGAGATATATAAAAGAAGCATGTACCTTAAAATGCACGAAATTATGTTGAGAAAAAGTAACCATCTCAAGAATTTAAAGTATGTGCCTACACCACTTCCATTATGACTCTCAATAGTTTTTATCGTTTGATGCCACAATTTCATTGTCAGCAAGGTGTTCTGCACTGCCATCCGAATCTGTGCCAGAAATATTTAACTTTATTTTATAACTCATTAATTTTATAACATAAAAATACATGAGACATGAAAAATTAGCATTACCTTTGCAAATTTTAAACTAATGTTATATTTGAGCCATTTCCAATAACTAATCGATTTTTTCTTTGTCTTTTGATTAACAGTCACCAATAGTTGTGACTTAACAGATCTCTTTACAGTGAGGCATTGTGGCATTGCTCTCAATGTTTCCATCCTGAATCGCTCTGATGCGGGATCATTCTGCATAAACTTATTACTTGATTGCAAATGATTAGCAATTGCATTAGCACACTCTTCATTAGACAATTGAGCAACACTGTGCATTCTTAAAGTAGCATATGGAATAATAGCCTTCAGAGCATTTGACATTCCGTATTTCTCATTCTCTCCTGAAGATATAATGTTCCATTTTATATTCATTTGCATCAACAGTTTCGTGAACATTTTCGAAAATCAGATACTTAGAGGATATACTTACGTGCAAATTTAATTGGCAATAATTGTTGCATTTGAATATATTGGTCAGAAGATTTGGAAAGTTTTACTTCTTGAGTTACTGAAGACATTTCTATGTAATCATATAATGTTTATTTCAATTGTGTTCTAGAACAAAAAAAAATTATTTTATAAAAGTGCATTATATAATATAAAATCTCACTTGTATGTATTGTTGTAAAATGTACTCACTTTTTGTCAAAATATAGTTATTCTCGTAAATAAAGAGCAGCATTGATCAATGAATATTCTTCCATACAATAGCCATTCTCCATATTAGTAATGAAAAAAATATTAAATATAGATTTTTTTGTATCACAATCTCCATAAAATGATACAGATACACATATATGCAATTAGATAAGATGCATCGATCTAAAACAAAAAACTTTTATTAGTAATGGTTACTTACTAATGAACATGGTTATAATTTTCTTCCAAAATATCCACTCTCCAAAATTTAATTTCGGATACTAGTGCATATAAAATCAAATCAATATTTAATTACATACCATTTGTTCCATATTTTCTATCATATTCAATGAACTCTACAGTATAATGTAAAGTTCTCTGATCATATCTTATATGTCATTTCGATGTCATTTCGACATCATTCGACATCTTTTTGTCCAATGACGCATCAATAAGATTTCTACATGATAATTAATGACTTAAATTTATGATCGTAATTCTTTGTTTTTTAATAAATAGCTCTTTTTTGTTAAATACAATTTATTTTTATAATAATGCTAGTGTTAAAAAAATTTTATAATTACTGTGTACATGATAATTTAATCGGTTTTCTAACCTAGCTAATTTGTCTTTATACATGAATCTTTAAAAATCTCTAAAATATAACTTTACGCTAAAAATATATCTTACGAAAACAACCGAATATGCTAAATGGATTTCTTTAGAATTGTATTTCGGATCTATTGTTTTAAAGATATTTAAAGTAATTTATTTAATTAATTTATCATTTGCACAGAGATTCGGATATAACTTTGAATCTCTTCGCGCCGTAATCCACACATACACATGCATGCACACACACACACAACACACACACACGCACAGCATGATCGAATTTTTATTTATACAGGACGTACTAAATATCTTCAAAACAGTTTGAAAAGTCCTTTTAAATCTATACGCTTTTATACAAAATCTAAAATATATGCGCATGCGCATGTACACGTATAAAGGCTGATTAATATTTAACATTAATTAAATCTAACTGTTTTATATGTAATACGCTGAGAGAAATTAAATGCCAGTTTAGTCATGTATTACAATAATTAGAAATTACTTTCGGTTTCAAATGGCACCGTTTAAATTATTTAAAAATGTATATAAAAAAATTTTACATCTCGATAATATCTCAGATGAATATATTTAATGATATAAACAAAATAAGCTCAACTTCTTTACAAATATTTTTTATTATTAGTGTGTATATATATATATATATATATATATATATATAAATAATGTGGTGGCTTGTTTAAATTAAAAGCTTATTTATAAATTTAAAAAAAACATATATATACATATATAGTATATATATGTAGAAACTAAAATAATTATGAATAAATATGCAATTTGTGTCAGGAATATTTCTTACTAGTTTTCAAAGGTATAATTGAAAAGATAAGATAAAGTAATAAACGTAGCTTTATTACCGTTATTATTACGAAAGACTTAGATTAAATAAAAAATATTTTCAACATCATCCTTGCATTGTTGCGTTTCAGGTTATCCTGAATAGTCCCATACGAAAAATCTAAAACATTAAATGCTTTCTTGTTGCTTTGTAACACGTGAGAAATCCAAGGAATTCCGATGTTTGTTTATCCATTGATAAATAGCATAGTGTCATTGACACATTCTATTGTTAGTGCACTATAATACTATTTTCTTTTCTTGCAGCGTTGATATAGAAGGATATCCATATTAGATTTATATTATGTAAATTGTGTACATTAAGTTTATAGCAATTTAATAATGTAGCTTTCAGTCAGTGCACTGCATGATTGATTTTTTTCTTTAATCTCATAAAAAACCTGAAACAATTTTACACATTATGTGTTAATAAAAGTAACATATCCTTAATGAGTTGCTCAAGTTTTATATATAAAACAAGCTCTTTATTTTGAGAATAAAGAGCAAATGAGATTTTAGAAGGTAATAATAAATTTATTTTATCGATAATTAGTGTCACATCAACTTTAGTAATATCCTAAATATCTGAGTTTTATTGTTTTCAGAATATAAAAACCAATTGATACATTACTTACATTTTTATCATGATAAGTACAATATAGTAGTGCCTCACCACATGTTGTAATCAGTATCATCTTGATCAAAGGTTATGAAAAATCCGACTAGAGTTGAATATACAACAATATTACCTGCTAATGTCAGGTAACAAGCACCCCATTGTATCTGTAAATACAAATAGTCTTTTAACATTTTAATTACTCAGAGAATTAAAGTACTACTTTACTCTCAATTAATAACATTTAATCTATTGCAATTATTTTAACACATTATTGACGAGATGTATCAGCTTGTCTTTCATTGACTGATAAGTTCACTCGTGTTTAGAGAGGCATACAGTTTATCATGCAAAATTTCTGTATAAAACACCCAGTTAATAATAAGTTAATATGATAAATATTCTGTATGAAGATATATATATATATATATATGTATATGAACAATAACATACAACTGGTTGGTTCACTGGAGATCGTGCCAACACAATAGGAAGAGCAAAGGATGATACCACAAATCCCATCGTAATAAATATTGCCAATTCTAAACATGGATTACTGTTGCTTCCTGAATCATCTGTATAACGACGAGCTATTATGGTTGGGATAGGTGCCAATATATAAAACAATACGACAAAAAATGGCCACCATACTCTGAAAGTTGTATAAATTGTAATATTACGTACTACATTCTAAGAAAGCTGTGCATATTTAAAACAAATCAGTTAAATAGAAAAATATATTTACTTGTATATTGGTAACGCACAACCAAGAATGACAAATGTCATTCCAATAGAACCAGCAAAGGCTAGCAGTACCAATCTGTAATAATATATATATTATATATATTTCTTGCTATATCATTGTATAATGTAATTCCTTCTTGTTAAATGTCAAAAGAAATTTTGATCAAATTTATCTTACATAAATTGTAAGAGAAAATATTTGATTTTTTGTTTAATTACTTGCTTATTACAAAGATACTTACGCTGTTTAGATGATAACCGATTCATGAAGAGAAAATACCATGGAATAAGAAAGAAATATAATTAATTATCACACGTTAGATAGCATTAATAAAATTTTTATATGTAATTTAATAAGGCATTATTGCATGTTTAGTTTTGATTTTCAAATATTTATGCTGATGAATTTATCGTGCAATAATGAACGTGTTTTAAAAAATGAACAAGTAGATGAAATAATATTACAATGCAAAGCTTTCCTGCATTATATATAATTTTCATTCGATTAAATTAGTATTAGTACATTAAGGGACTCATAATAGGTCTTTCTCCGATCAATATTGAAAGGATAATGCATTGCTTTTAAATTAAATAACGAGACATAACAATCGAGAGACCCGTGTTTGTGCAAATGTCAAACAGTGACAACAACGGAATGGATGAGGTTATGTTTTGATAGCCTGATTTTGCGTTTTTTCGTGCAAATTCCTCGCACGATGATGACATTTTTTAAGATTTTTGTGCGGTTGCGATCGCGCGTTAAACGATTTAAGAGTGCACCAAAATAACCTTTAATTCCGGCCATTGCAAATCGATTTGACAAGTGTGTATATTCCTCAAACTCCTGTTTTACGTAGACTATTGCAATGCGTGACGTAAACTGTCTAAAGTGCCATACACACTCGGCAGCAGAAAGAGCGAAACACTTCGATGAGTTTTGGCACGCTCCATATGATCATGCAATATACGCATCTATATCGCATCTATAAACACGGGTTAAACACCGTGAGTTGAAGTTGCCGAAGTTGGTCACGTGGCCGAAACGTCACTGCACGCATGCGCACGAAAGTCCGGTGAGACACATCTCACGATCTTTCTACACTCTACACTGGACTTGCCATTGCCACAGCCACAGATCGAAAGGTGCCGACATCAAAGTATCCATACTTGTATCTTTACGTTGACTAAAAGTTGAACGATGAGTGATCCGAAGAGGTAAGAAAAATCGTGAAAAATAGTCGACGGGACGGCATATCTACGATGATTTCCGTCGTCGATTTCTCGTAATTGTAAAATCGCGGAGCGATGTGTAGCTAAAGCGCGCTACACGAGGTGACTCTCTCTCTCTCAATTTCACGATGTCATCATGTCGACGCGACGCTTTGTTTTCGTGGATATCTGCGTTTGCTATCGCGAGCATGATATTACATGTTACGATATTACGCGACGAAATATGGATTTCACTGTGCTCGCACTTCCCGATAATTTAAATTGTGATTTTTGCTGACGCGAATCACGTTTATCAATTTTTGCCGATTACGGCTGTATGTGAACTAAACATGACAAGAAAGAAATGCTAACGATTACATTAATGTCACCATTGTACAATACGGGGATCGTTAGCTTCATGTATCGTAATCTCCGATGTGAAAATTATGAATATGTAGGCAAATAATATTTGTACTATAATAATTTTGTATTTATGTTATTTAAAAGAATCAAAAAATGTTAATTAAATATTTCACACATATTATCTGTTATGTGTCATCACCTTTGATATAATTTTTTTATATTATATGATCAGGAAAATTCTGATAGAAATAAATATGACATACACACACACATACACACACATACATGCATATGTATGCAATATAGAAATCTCCATAGATGTATTGTACATTCAATATTATTTTATTATATTAATTACTTTTTTAATTTTTTCTGTCAATATATTGGGTTGATTCATAAATAAGTTTCATTTTACTTAACAAACTGAATTTTTATATTTAAAATTTACAATAAATTTTAATCTGTTATATATTCTCCATTAAGTACAACTTGTTTCCACTTAGACGGTAATTTGTTAATTTCTTTCTCGAAGAATTTTAGAGCTTTTGATGCAAAAAAGTTTTTTACAAATTCATCAATTTCAGCATCATTATGAAAATTTTTTTCCATTTAATTTTGGAGTGATCTAAACAGATGGAAATCTGATGGAGTAAGGTCCGGAGAATAAGGAAGATGAGGAAGAACTGACTACGAAAACTCCAGAATTTTTTCCTGGATTATTTTAGTCGTATGTGGTCAGGTGTTGTCGTGTAGCAAAATCATATTTTTGCAATTGATGTGGGCTGGTCGTTTTTTTTTTTTGCAATTTTTCTTACTTGCTGTAGTTGCTGCACGTATACATCTTGTTTCGTTTCAATTTAAAAATTCATGGTTTCTCAGAAGAAATGATTCAGTAATTATCTATAGTGGAACTTATTTATGAATCAACCCAATATATTTAACTAAGTGTTTAATTAAGGAAAAAGGTTTTCATAAATTAATAAAAAGAATTTTAAAGGTTTTTTTTTTCTGACAGAATAATCTTTAAAGTTTTCTTCAAAATTGGCAGTTTTAACAAAAGAATTATTTCAACAAAAGAATCTTTTATTTATAGGTATATACTATGACTAGTGCATAATGAAAAATTTTAAATTTTATTTTTACCCATAAGATTGTAAATTTTACCCATAAATTGATTGTTAATTTTACCCATAAGAATGTAACACACACACACACACACACACACACACACACATATACAAAGGAATATTGTGTATACTATAACAATATATTGGATATACATTGATTGCATTAAAATATATATTTGATAGTTTTTCTAATTGTAGTGGTGAAGACTTGGCGACTGCTATCCTTCGTAAGAAGGATAGGCCAAATAGACTGTTGGTCGATGAAGCTATTGCAGATGACAATTCTGTGGTGGCACTTTCTCAGGCAAAAATGGATGAGCTACAATTGTTTCGCGGAGATACTGTTTTGCTGAAGGGTAAAAGGCGTAAAGAGACAGTATGTATTGTCCTTTCTGATGATACCTGCCCAGATGAGAAAATTCGTATGAACCGAGTTGTCAGAAATAATTTGCGTGTACGTCTGAGCGATGTTGTTTCCGTACAAGCATGTCCAGAGGTCAAGTATGGAAAGCGTATTCATGTATTGCCGATGGATGACACCGTCGATGGTTTGACTGGGTAAATTTAACAAAATTTAATTATCTTATACTTATATGATATGAAACTTGATTAATAAACTCTAAAATGAGATAGCTTGAAATATCTAATTATTAGAAAATAATAATTGACTTTTTTTATAAAACGAATTTTTTGTATACTTTTAATTATATAATACTATCTTTTTCAAATACAAGTAAAAAAATATATAAAAATACTATGCACTTTTCACAGAAATCTATTTGAGGTATATTTAAAGCCATACTTCCTAGAGGCATACCGTCCTATTCATAAAGATGACAATTTCATTGTACGAGGAGGAATGCGTGCTGTGGAATTCAAAGTAGTGGAAACTGATCCAGGACCTTTTTGCATTGTGGCACCTGACACAGTGATACATTGTGAAGGTGATCCGATTAAACGAGAGGTCAGAGAAATATGCAATATTTTATAATATTTTCAATGTGGATGCAGAAAATAAAGAACATTTCTTTGTAGGAGGAGGAGGAAGCATTGAATGCTGTTGGTTATGATGATATCGGTGGCGTTCGTAAACAATTGGCACAAATTAAGGAAATGGTGGAATTACCTCTGCGTCATCCATCTTTATTCAAAGCTATCGGTGTTAAACCGCCACGCGGTATATTGTTGTACGGGCCACCGGGAACAGGAAAGACTCTTATTGCTCGTGCTGTAGCAAACGAAACCGGAGCATTTTTCTTTCTTATAAATGGTACATAATCTGATTACTGCCAGGATAATATATTAAATAAAAAGACTTATCTAGGTTTTTAGTTCTTGGTTTAGTTTTTAATTTTTTAATTCTGTACCACACATTGTGAAGAGGGTTCAGACGAGAACCAAAACATATAAATATATTTTGTAATTTTTTAATTGATTTTTATCAAATTATATGCACTGACAGCTACATTTGGCTCTTTATAAGCCTTTTTATTATTTTAGTGATTTTCATCATTAGAGCCTTGATCTTTGATTAAATAGAAAGTAAGACTTAAAAGTTTCTTCTTTTCTCGTATAGGTCCTGAAATTATGAGCAAGCTGGCTGGTGAATCTGAAAGTAATTTGCGGAAGGCGTTTGAGGAAGCTGAGAAAAATTCTCCAGCAATTATATTCATCGATGAACTGGATGCTATCGCGCCGAAACGTGAAAAGGTTTGTAAAGTTAAACTCAATATTTTTTCTTAAATCGCACGTTGAAATGGAAATTATATTTTTCCTTGATTTATAGACACATGGTGAGGTTGAGAGACGTATAGTGTCACAACTATTGACGTTAATGGATGGCATGAAGCAAAGTTCCCATGTGATTGTAATGGCAGCTACTAATCGACCGAACAGCATTGACGGTGCATTGCGCCGATTTGGGCGTTTCGACAGAGAAATTGACATCGGTATACCAGATGCTACTGGTCGATTGGAAATTTTGAGAATCCACACGAAAAATATGAAACTCGCCGACGATGTTGATTTGGAAGAGGTGTGCATATCATTTATTTCTATACATTACTTCTAAAAGATTAAAATAATTATATCTTATATCGTACATTATATAACAATTATATATATATATTCAGATTGCGGCAGAAACTCATGGACACGTTGGCGCCGATCTAGCATCTTTATGCTCTGAAGCGGCTCTCCAACAGATTCGCGAAAAGATGGATCTTATTGATTTAGAGGACGATCATATAGATGCAGAGGTTCTGTCTTCTCTCGCAGTAACTATGGAAAACTTTAAGGTGAGTTATTACCTCGGTTTTATATTAAATTGATTCGCGCAATTTGTGTAGTTCTCTAAGTGAAAGTATGTTTCCGTTAAAGTATGCAATGACAAAGAGCAGTCCTAGTGCTTTACGCGAAACGATCGTGGAGGTACCGACAGTCACCTGGGATGATATCGGAGGTTTACAAAACGTTAAAATGGAGTTACAAGAATTGGTGCAGGTAAGAAATTTGAGACATACGAGCAACATTAAAGAACATGTTTAACATGTATTTTTATCGTGCAGTATCCAGTTGAGCATCCCGATAAATTTTTGAAATTCGGTATGCAACCGTCAAGAGGCGTACTATTTTATGGTCCACCTGGTTGTGGTAAGACGCTATTGGCCAAAGCAATCGCCAACGAGTGTCAAGCTAATTTCATTTCTGTCAAGGGTCCTGAATTATTGACTATGTGGTTCGGAGAATCAGAAGCTAACGTCAGAGATGTTTTCGACAAGGTCAGTATTTTCACATTCTTCAATAACTAATTTAAGATAATTATTTAACGACGAATTATTTCAGGCAAGATCAGCTGCTCCTTGTGTATTGTTTTTCGACGAACTTGATTCTATCGCGAAGTCTCGTGGAGGCACTGTCGGGGATGCTGGCGGTGCGGCCGATCGTGTGATAAATCAAATATTAACGGAAATGGACGGTATGGGCGCCAAGAAGAATGTATTTATTATAGGAGCGACAAATCGTCCCGATATCATCGATCCAGCAATTTTGCGACCTGGTAGATTAGATCAATTGATTTACATACCGCTACCAGACGAGAAGTCCCGAGAAGCGATATTCCGCGCTAACCTCCGCAAATCGCCTGTAGCTAAGGTAATAATTAAATATTTAAATAAATATATAAATAAATAAATATTTCAATGAAATACGCATAAATTTGTATAAAAAATTCAACGATTTTGGGGCAATATATCTGATATTTATTGTTTATCGATAATTTTACGTTATGATTCTTAATCGTTATTTTAAAAAGAATATTTTCTATTTTTTAGGACGTAGATCTAAGCTATATAGCCAAAGTCACACATGGGTTCTCTGGTGCTGACCTTACAGAAATCTGCCAGCGTGCATGTAAGCTTGCCATTAGACAGTGCATCGAAACTGAAATTCGTAGGGAAAAGGAACGAGCTAGTAATCCAACTGCATCTATGGATGTAAGTGTCTTAAAAGATTTTTCATTTTAAAACATTTTTAACTCGCGTTATTTCAACGACTCATTTCTGCTGTGTCATTTGTATGATTCATATCTGAATCAGCACTCGACGTATTGCTTCATATTATTGGCAGACATATTTTTCTTGTTCATCTTTTATTTTTACGACGAATTACAAATACAATTATAAATACAATTGTAAATACAATAATACAATATTTTCCGATTGCAGGAAAAAAAGTTTTCCTTTGTAATACATAATATAATAATCACTTTATACAACTTCAATATTAAAAAATATATATGCAGTTATAAAAATTAAAATGATTGAATTCAGATAAAAATAATTATCGATATATATACATCATTCCTAAATTCTACGATTTTTACTGCTTGCCTATTCTAGATGGATGAGGATGATCCTGTACCAGAAATAACGCGAGCTCACTTTGAGGAAGCAATGAGGTTTGCGCGTCGTTCAGTATCTGACAACGACATTCGCAAATATGAGATGTTTGCGCAAACGCTTCAACAGTCCCGAGGATTCGGAACTAATTTCAGGTAAGAGTTTCTTTTGAATTCAGATTTGTATGTGTATACACACGCACACATATATTGTATATACATACACATATATGTTATCATAAATTTGATTAATTTGACAATTATGCATAATTACTAATGATTTTGATACATTTCATAAATTATATATATATATATATATATATATATATATATATAATTATAATAATATAATTATATAAATATAATTATATATATAAATATAATATTTATATTTATATTTATATAAATATAATTATATATATAAATATAATATTTATATTTATATTTATATAAATATAATTATATAAATATAAATATAATTATAATTTTATTTATGTAAAATTATCGGTAATAATTATTTTTATGAAATTTATTACACTAACAATGTATTGGTAGTAATTATGTCTAATTATCGATAATTATGCATAATAACCAATTAATCATATTTACAGTAACATATACACGTATACAATATACAATTAACAGAATTAATAAGATTAATAGATTAATAATAATAAGACTAAGGAATAAGGCTATCTCTTTGGATATCATTTTTCAAATATCGCTCAAGATATGATACATAAGCACGAGATCTCAATAGAGAAGTTTGTATATATAAGTTCTATCATTTAACAAAAAAAAAAAAGAAAAAAGAAAAAAGAAAAGAAAATGTTTGCAGATTTCCACAAAGCGGAGCAGGTGGAGCTCAAGATAATACGCAAGGCGATCAAGCCTTTCAAGATGATGGGGATGACGATCTCTATAGCTAAGTTTTCGGTTCCTTATATGTCATTACAGTGAACATACGACAAAAGGGCCTGTTTGTTACCGTATAACATTTTGCACAGGGATCGTTTTTAAGTGGTACAATTGAAAAATAAAGAGCGTAAATATAACGAATAAAATAACAGAAATTTTGTATAAGAGAATTGAGATCCAATCGCGGAAATCAAAGCGTGTCAATTTTTTTTTTCAAAAGCGATTTATTAAATGATAAATTAAGTTAAAGCATGCATACGCCCTTCTACGATCCTTAGCAAGAAAGCTTCCGCTTGTTTGTCGTAGAAGTTAAAGGAACATAGAAGGGCATATGCACGCTTTAACTTATTTGTTGATCTAAATAAAAGATCGAACGACTTCTCAACAATTAATAAATCGCATTTGAAGAAAAAGAATTGACTTGCATTTTAATTTCCAATAACCCTAATCCATGTAACTGAGAATTATTCAGATATAATATATCGATTGAAATTACTTTGTCATATGATTATTTTCGCGCCATTTAGCCACTTCTACTTTAATCAAACTTTGCCTTTTAGCGGAATTGTGTTATACATCAAATTATCTTTTTCTCTTAACCAAGGAATGACAGCATCGAGGCAGGGAATATAATCGTGTCGTTGATTGGTAATTATATGAGACAAGAAGATTATAAAGTGGCGAAATAACACTTTATGTAATACATATATAGGAACATACATATTACCTATTGCAATTTTGCTATAGAATTTTATATGCGTTAGCAATCACGTATTTTACTATATTATTCGCTTATTATGAGCTAAATAGGAATAGACCCTTTTGCTGCATTATCACTGTACTCACTCAGAATACATTTTGTTGTTCATATTCATAAATTGCAGTAATATAAAAATTTATGCCATCGAGATAAAATTGTCATAATTGATGATAATGTATGTTGACGATTTTACAAATATTCCTTAATAGTAAATTAATCCATATATGACCAAAAAGCCTTTCTGAATCTCATTATTCGGATCACACGATATTATAACCGCAGTTTTATAAATGTTCAAATATCTGATAAAAAATTAAGCCGAATAAGAGATTATTATAAATACGCGACTCGGATAAAAAAAGAATGTTCAATTTTCTTACGAGACCGGCAAGTTTGTTAATAGTGTTAATTGATCGTACACGGCTAACATATTGTTTAACATAAGTTTCAACAATAGAATTATTAAAAAAAAGTGTAACATACATATATATAAATCAATACATTGCCATTAGAGAAAATTGTTCTCTCTAGATAACGACTCGTACTTGGTGCGGTATTTTACGATCTTATCATTTTCATTAACGAAAGTAATGCTTTAGATTCAGCGCGTAAAAAAGTAATTTTCTTTTATACATATCATTAAAACAAAATTGCGAGAAAATTTAATGTGTATTCTAATCTATCTAAAAAACAAAAATAAAAAGAGAGGTTCTAATCAATAATATAAAAAACAAGAAGGAACCAGTCTTAATGAGAACCAAGCTCAGACAAGAATAATTGTTTTCATAAAAAATCCTTTAATTAACAAGAACGTTTTGGTTCCTTTTCGGATCATCCTCAATACTGTTAACAAAATAAATTATGCCATACTCAGAAACGTTACAAAAATGAATACTGAATACATACGTGATATTATTTAAAAAATCGTGTGCTCCGACCTCCATGCAATCTTAATGATTCCGATAGAAAGTAAACGAGGCGAATCCCTTAATCTGTCCCAGCTGCTAAGGAATTAAACTTCACAGGCGCAACCATAAGACATTGTAAAAATGCCATCGTGTGTAAAGCTAAAGAAATAATATGCGTGAAGAAGATGCAATGACAAAACAATGGAAACGAGGAGACTCACCAAAATTTAAGAGAGAGGCAAACAGATGGAAAGCACAACCGTCAAAAATGTCCTAATGATTGTTGCCAAAATGATACAGTTAATATAAACAAATTTTAAGTACATGCTACGTAAACATAGGTCTTCCCCTGTGTTTAGGCTGAAAGATTACAGAACTCGCCTCGTTTACTTTCTGTCGGAATCGTTGGGATTGCATTAAACACACGATTTTTATAATATTACGTATGTATTCAGTATTCATTTTTGTAACGTTTTTGTGCATGATGCGATTAATTTTATTAACAATTACTGAGGGTGGTCCAAAAAGAAAACGTTTATCTTGTTAATTAAAAAAATTTTTTTATTAAAACTATTCGCGTTCTGTTTTCTGCGCTTGGCTCTAATTAGCCCGTTTCCTTCTTATTTTTTTATACTATCTAAAAAAGCTTCAAAAATTTGTATTTACAATATATATTTATTTAATCATATTTTTAAATTCCTGCTCTACTTATCTTCATCGAAATATCGGGTTTTGTACATAGGAATGTTAATTCAAATGCCAAGAATATCTTCGGGGTAAAAAACATAAAAATTCGTTAATTTTTTTATTTGGAAACTTGTAATGATTATTTCACTTCTCTTTAACGACATATGATTCTCAATGAAATAATATCAGCACAAGTTTCCACATTAATAGAAAGAGTTGTGATAAAGCAAATTTCAATGAGAAAATCATAATCGGTTTATAGAAAATCGTCAGCAATTTTATTAAATACAAATAAAAATAGGATGTTGAACCAATCGTAGACAAGGAGAGAGAAATTCGCAGTACTTTTTTTCCATTTGCAGACCAGCACAATCACGTGTATTGATAAGAAACTTCATACGCAATGACGTTCAAAGCTTAAGCCTTAGCACGTTCATATGTACAATTGGTTGTCAACCAATGCGTTTATTTATATCTTTATAAAAGTAAGATTATTTACCAAATAAAACTCGTTAGTATAAAACCGCCGTAACGACATGACACATCATCGATCTATGATACTGACATACTCACGATCGCGCCGTATACTTCAATTCACACGAAAGAAACTTTCTATTGTAATCGGAGATATTATAAGATACATTATAAATTACATGCAATACGACGCTATGAAGAATTATGAAAGAAAAAACGCATCTGTACTTTACTTAAGTATATAACGATAAAATATCTTCGCCAGCGCCAGTGTCGTCTTACATTCTGGTAAATTGGCATCAGAGGAGAAACTTTATTCACAATCAAGCTCGAGTCGGTACTAACGTAAAACACAAGTGTATCGAAGATTCTCTCTGTCCCTATCGTTAGTTAGCTATTTATACAAATTACAAACGTCATGATAATTTTCAATAATCCGAAAAAGCGCTCAAGGAGACTTATTGCACATTTGATACAATTACATATACGTAACATCTGTCTAATATAAAGCATAAGATACAGCATGGTAATGTTTCACAATAAGATATAAAATTTTTATTGAATTTTAAAATTCAATATCGTAGTTATCAGAAATTATCTTGTTGATATGATAACTTGTCTAAAATTATCTCGGATTTTAAAGAAACAAACTGGAATGAACCCTTTTTTTCCACGCTTTTTTAAATACCTTATATCTGTTTATCATTTCATTATCTCACAGTTAACATGTGAAACTTGAAGTACTTTTGAATTCTAAATGCCAACAAAGTAAGAAAATTAATATTTTCGGTAAAATTATACAACCTGATTTCTTTTTTAAGAAGCTAACATATGTCGAAAGATCTTTTACATTTTATACAAGAATTATAACTAAAGCTCATCGTTCGACAATTTTCCATATTTATAATCTTTACATTTTTACCTAAAAAGAAGGTGAGCTTTCTTTGTTGAACACAGAAGACAATGATTCTGTCATTAAAAAATATAGTAATCCAATGAAAACATGCAACAAAGTAGATGTGAGTTATATTTGATGCTTGAACATATTCTAAAGTTAGCGAAAATTTATTCAACCATTTTGTGTGATTTTTATGTGATTGAATAAAAAGCAGGAAATCAATTTCTGCCGATTTTTAGATAGGTCCATGGAACATAAAAAAACAAACAGATTATGACATACAGACATACGAAAAACAATCAGATTATGACATATATGACATACATATGAGATACAAAAAACAAATATATATGACATATATATATATTTGCATGTCATGACATTTGCATTTTTTTGTACGCCATGAGTCATACAATTTATATAAACATGATGAACATAACAGGGTCAAAGTTTATTTATGATACATATATATTATCATGATTATATATATTATATATTATAATGATTATATATATTATCATGAATAGATACGTCGGCATTGGAATAAATTCAACTTGTCGCGTTATTATAGATTTATAAAAAACAAGTCAAGTCTTTAAATAGGGCATATTCGCTTATGTCATGGCAATTATTTCGACAGATAATATTTTCATATGTTGATCTAAATAGATCGCAGTCATTTGTTTAATATGGCATTTGTTAAAATGAATGCAAAACAATTTACGCTGATTCATGATTTCACAATTATTTATCGCTGAATTGTGCGTCGGAGTAGAATTCCGAAATTGGAGTTTACTGTTCTTGTCTTAGCTTACGTAAAAACGCATATTTTCTGTATAAATATTTTGTCTATAGAATTGTAAAAATAGCTTTGCTGGCATACAAGTGTGACTCCTTTTGTGTGTACATTTCTGTATAAAATATTTTTCGACCCATAATTCCTATGACAAACGCTTTAAAGTCGTTATCATTGGATTACCATATTCTTCGCACGATATTGCATTCGTTCGGGCAAATACGATACTTGTTTAACGAATGATGAAAGAAATTTTGCTTAATCCGATAGTTCAGTAATATGACCGAGAATGTTACCTCAAAGGCATTTCCCCTTTTCTCCTGCAATACGCATCAATTTTTTCCGAACTATTATATGAAAAAATTATTTGTTTCGAATTTGCATCGACTTACTCTTAGTGACTAATATGCATCTCATTTAAATCTTTAATGCGTACTAGATATGTAACATTCTCGATAATATCGCCTACAGATTTAGTTCTACTGAACTTGGAGTACTGGATATACGGCCGTCTGTTTAAATACTGGACGTCCTCTGCATTCTGTGCCCTCCTTTTTGTTCCTTTTTTTTCTCCTTTTGCTCGTCACGATCGTTTCTCTTACACGGTTTTCATATCTCCGCTTGTCTTGAGCTTTTGATATGCCTTAATTGCGTATGTGTGTGTGTTACGCTCAGTCTGTCCTTTGCGTGACAGGTGGAAATTCAGTATCGTCATCCAAACGAAACGGGCCGCCTTTCGGTGGACTTTCCGTCGCTGCTATCATCTCCTGATACTTCTCAGATTCTACAAATCCATTTATTTTCAAATTATAAAGTTTCTTCATCATATTATCTCGGAGCGGATATAACGATAAAGATGTATACAGACGATTAACGTTCAATGATATATGATATATTTTATGCATTCAGATATATATATATGTATTCCCGATTGACTTATATCCTTCTTAGTACAAATTCAGTCTTCAAAATCCCATGATTTCAGCATTAAAATACAAGCGCTCTACGAATTCGAATACTCCAAGGATATGTTTCTATCTGAGTGCAAATAATAAATATTTCATTGACCATTGTCTACGTCACATTGCCGTGAAGTACATTCACTAATGAATTCGTTAATGATATGAAATAATGATGGTCTTCTAAATTAAAAAAAAAAAAAAAAAAAAAAAAAAAAAAAAAAGGAATATAAATCACACAGGCATTTAATTTGTTATTATATACATTATTGTTATATGTGATATGTAAGATATAAAACAAAATTTTTAAGAATTAATAAATTACATATGATTATCAGTTATGTAACAATTGTTCTAGAGACATTCTCGTATGTGCGTATATGACATACTATTTTGTTTTTTGCAAAAGGTACTCGTACGTATTCGCGACGATATGAATGTTTTCTTACATACTCAATAGTAAAATACAAGAATATAAAAATCCAGAAAATACAAAGCAATATTTACAAGACTCAACAGAGATTTAAACAGTAAAATTATATTGTAATTTTCTATAATTCTGTTTTCAGGCTGTTTAATATTCAATTTTTCTTTAAAAAAGATATATATTATTATTTTTTTTAAAGCCCGTGTTAAATTTCATGATAATGATATAAAAGAAAAGAAGAGAAAAGAGATATTCTCTACCTTCTTCTTATGATTCTATATATCCCATAATTAAGAACTGAACTTAACATATATAAACAATACCATTAACAGAAGTACGTCATACATGTACTCTTTGATTGGTGTAAGTTTGTTCTTAGAAATATATATACATCGCTTTTACCTGCTGCCATAAATGAAGGACACTAATATCATATCAACTATACAGTCTTAGTGATCATATATTAGTAATCGCTACATACAATTGTTAATAATAGGATGTCTCTATAAGGTAGTCTCTTCTAGAAATAAACTACTTCTTATAGAAATTCTCAAGATTTCTCAAGAATCTTTCCTAATAGTATATAGATGCAATAATATTGTTATAAATCTGCTGACCAGTAAAACAATTTGCATACGTGCATAGTGATTTACCCCAAGAATATAGACTAGTGCCTACATGCATATCCTGTGCACACATATGATCATGTATAAATATATACATATTTTTCTTAAGAATTTAATCAGTCTGTAGAGTTAATAAGCGTAATAGATTTGTACTATCGTTCCTAATGCGATAATATAAATTTTTTATATTAAACAAAGAGGTATAGACCGCGTGAAAAGGCACATTATTATTTAGCATTGCTCTCATTCTTTCTTTAGCTGCGTGTATGTATACAATAATTGCGCGAACGCTGGTAGTGAGGCATATAGAAAAAAAAAGAAAAGCTCTAGAGGAGAATTAGATATCTCGTGTACGGAGAATGAGAGCGAAAAAAAAAAAAAAATCGAGGGACAGAATAGAGGACATACCAGTACCTGACATGGAGTCTGGCGAACGGCCACGCAACACACCCGCGTAGCTATTTATGCAGGCTTCGGTGGATATTAAAAAGAAAAAAATTACATCAAGTAAGGTCAACTATCGGGGTCCCCCCCCTCCCCTGAGCCCCTGAAGAAGTTTAGCTTATTTCATTTATAAAGGGGCTAGAAGCGAGAAAAAGAAGATATGAAGCAAATTATATAAAAAAGTAAAGGCATCCGGAACGCGTAGTTTGCGCACACGCATACACACGCACACACATATACACGCATGGTACATAGCCAACGATATAAGCGATATTTTGCTACTACTGAATCAATTTTAATAAAGACACTACAGCGAGATCTATCTAAAAATACATTAAGTAGCAATTTGTCTATATTACGCGATAAAACATATGTAGCAAAATTAATGAAAATAGCTTTTCTATAAAAATATTTACATTAATAATATTTCACATTATATGTTATTTATTTGATTCTTGTACTATTTTAATTATTGTTTAAAAAAAGAAAGTGCAGATATATATGTTTTTATTGAATTTTTGCTAACATATTATTTTTAACTGCTGTCTGAACGAAAAAAACAATATTTCTTTCTTCTTCTTACTTATGTTCAATCAGATGTATATTGTGTATACGTTTTGATATATTTATTATAGTTTTATGGCATAAAATATTCATGTATCTGCCAGTACCAACTGTATGTGTGCGTGTTATGTATGTGTGACATGCCTTGAACAGAAAAGAAGATACTTGATACTCTGTTAGTGCTTGAATAATTTTGCAAAACTTATCACAAAATTGCAACTTTAAATAAAATAAACAAAAGAAATTTTATACACATTCAAGCGTTTTATACTGGATATACGAGAAAGAAAAGTTTTGCATTATGTACTTTTATCTGTCAAAATAACTGTCGGTAATGTATCTTTATCGTCAACTCGCTTCAATTAATCTACTCTAAAACTAACAGTCCAATAGTGTCTCTTCATACCTGTATTTGTACTATTTGCGGTAGCTGCTGCTCCGGAACCGGAACCGCCACAATCCGACTCATCTCGATCCTTATCATCTAATCTGTGAAAAATGCGAATAAGACATCTCTATTTTAATTCATACATCAAATATAATAATACTCCTTATTTGAGTGCTAAAAATCACGATTATCATTATTGCAGTATAAATCCATGTTTTAATCCACGAATGTGAAATTTATAGCTATTATAGTGGAACTTTACAAAGTATAAAATAATCATTATGTGTAACATAAAAATGAAGTAACGCGTTATATTAATTTTTACATCAGGTCGAAAAAAGCCTTCTGTTGAAAATGATTTCGGATATTAAAAGTTATTTTTAAATCCTCATACGTTTTGCAAACTTTCAAAAGTGTACTATGTAACATTATTGATAGGCTACAATCGCTCGCTTTCGCCAAAGTCGATTTAACTGAAAGTATAATGAATATTACGAACCTATGCTGTTTTATAAGGGCGCAACATCCACTTTCCGTTAAATCCACGGAATAGACATACAAATAACCATCGGCGCTAGCTACTAACAGTTTTGGTACTTTGTGTGTTCTGAAACATAAATGGAATAAATATATGGCAGTATGATAATGCGTTTTATTATTGTGTAAGATACATTCGTTTTCAATTGAGACAGTATGATAAATTCGTTTTATTATTAGTATGATAATGTATACAACGAATTTAATATGTAATATATACAAATTTAAAATAACAGTAATAACACACGAATTTTCAAATACTCACACAGTGATGGCACAGACATTTTTCAATCCTTGAAACGGTAGATGAACGCTAGCAAAAGCACGTCCTTGAGTAAAAACATCAGTCACTTGCGACGGTAAATACGTAGCTGACGCTGTCACAGCCTTTGTCAAATATCCCATCCAGCTTTGTGCTTCATCTGCAGTTTGTTTGTTTGGCCTATGATAACGCAAGTGACATTTTTAATTTTTATATTACGAAGCGATATCCATATCGCAAAAGCGATAGATACGCGATTAATTCTGCGATACCTACGTTTCCTTTGGTTCCTCCAATTTGAATATATGCACAGTTTCTGTATTACTAGAACAACAGAGCCACATAGAATCCATACTAAAGGAAAGACTGTTTATCGTGACGCATCTTTTAACTCCGCGTCGAAATTCGAATAACTTTGTACCTTCATGAACCTGTAAAAATATAAACAATTGTTAACAATTATTAAAGAAATAATATAGTTATATATATTACATCTAAAATTTATCTTACATCAAAAACTCTAATCACAGTGCCCTTTTCAGAGGCTGTTGCCACTTTGGTGCCAGTCGAACTGAAAGCGATTGCTGCCAATGGACTATCATGTGCGGGTATCATTGTTTTGGCTTGCTACATACATGTGAAAAAATTGTGTAAATACCTAGTTCTCTAATACATCAAAGTTTTTATTAATTCATTCAGATTTAGTTAAGGTACTTACAAGATGGATTGCATCAAATATTTGCACTTCTCCAATCGTGTTCGAGCCTGGATAAGCTAAATAACAATTGTCACTATTTGGCGAAAGGGTACAAAGGCCTGTAAGATTAGGTGGAGTATCACGAATTGTGTGCAGCACTTTCATATCTCGTATATTATGAATGTATAACGATTCTTCCAGACATACCACCAATCTCTGAAATCAACGATATTATTTTTTTTGTATAATTATGAGAAAACATTAAACACATATTATTTTATAGTATTAAAGTTTATTTAACAATAAAATATTATATTAGATTGAATTTTAAAATATACAAGGTGTTCTTTTTTAATATGAGAAGTATTATACAGATGGACATTATATAGACAGGATGCAGAGAGCAAAAAGATTCATATAAATATATATGTCGAATATAAACTTGCTTTTAAGTTGCAACTCTTTTTATGTTTGTACGTAAATGCAAGTATGTGTAATATTAGTTTGCTAATGCAAACATAACTTGTGATAACTTACTGCTCTGTTGAGTTTCACAGCCAAAATGGTATTTGAGTAACTGTAGTTGCATATTTCTGTTCCTTTCCTAAAGTGGCACACCGTGAGCGTACGAGGAGATTTAAGACTAACAATCGCCACCAAACTGCTGCTAAATAATCGCTCAACAATACATATATCCTCAAAGTCTGTATCATCTCAAAAAAGAAATGAAAAGACACTAATTAATAACAACAAGAAATTCCTTTTCAACGAACATTCAAGGAGTATTCATAACATTTTCATGACACACATTGTTAGAATACAGAAAAACAAATTATTACCATTTTCGTATATTTTTTCCAGATGGCCAGTAGAACTGATAGAATAAAGTTTATATCCTGACTTTGATCCTACTGCTAAGGATCTGAAAAATAAATATTTTAAAAATATAAGTATTTTATCAGAAATATAGTTTTCTGTATAATCTTTCCTTTCTTTTTTATTTAAAAAAACTGACATAAACGTATTTAAAATATAAATTCTCGCAATTCGTACATATGCTCTTTGTTTTCCTATCTTATTGCTGCAATCATCGCTCACGCGCGCGAGTATCGTGCGTGAAATAAAAATAACAGAGTCGCCGCAAACGATACGCAATCGTACGAGGATCAGGAGCGAGGTAAGGTCCTTGGATAAAAGCAACGTAAGTAGAAAGGCCAGACGAGCGACGAATATTTCGTTCTCTCGCGCGTAACGCGCGCGTTACCGCACAATGGAGCGGTAACATAACGTAACGTAAAGAGAACGTTGGTCCCTCGTTAACGCGCAATTAATCAGTGAAAGGGGAAGCAACATATGACGCAGAGACAACGAAAACATTGGCGCGAGGAAACATGGAGCGCGAAGTCGCGCGACGCGTTACTTAATTGCAAGGCGCGCGAGTCATGCGCGTTATAAGCGAGAGATTATTGAGGAAAGAAAGAAAGAAAAAAAAAAAAAAAACGACACGCGTCAACGGCGCGTGGAAACGATCGAAACGGAAACGGCGGGCGAGGTTCGGGAAGGTTAAAAGGGGAAATAAAGGAAGGGACAAAAATGAGAATGCCACGCGGGGGTGGGATATGTTAAGTATTCCAGTCGGAGATGCCAAGATACACGACGACGAAACTTACGTGCAGTCCTGATTGAAGTTAACAAAGTAGGGACCATTACTCTGCGTGTCGGACGTCGTGTCGGACGCCTGATTTGTTGCGAGGTTCATTAGTCCTGATATGCTGTATTTTAGCCCCTGCGTTAATACATCCAGGTTGATCTGGCGTGAGATCTCGCATAAATCGTACGAGTGGCGCGCGTACGCGAACGCTCTCTTTCTCTCTCTCTCTCCTCTCGGCCGCTTGACACAGCGGCGTGGTCCTTATTCTCTCTTTCACTATCTGTCTGTCTCTGTCTCTCCAGCACGCACTCACTCTTGCACACGCTGATACGAGGACCCGCTCGTTTGGCTGACTGACTGCTTCGCTATCCGACGTCGACCGACTCCTACAAGTGACTGCACTTTGCTATCGTTCCATATTGAACAGCTGACAATCGCAGCTGCTGGCTGAAACGACGGAACGTGAAACAGTCCGCGTTCCGCGCGTTCCGTTGCCATGGCGACGCTCTTTCCACGGGGCCTGTTTCGCAAAGCGCCTTCTACGTCATAAACACTTTATTTCTATTTATTATAAATTTAGAAAAAACTTCAATAATCAACATTACAATATTAATATACATATGTATATACTAATATATTATTAATACATACGATTTCTAATCATCCTAATTCTCTCCTAAATCATATAACTATTATATTTCGCTAGCTTCGCTTTGTATTGCGTCTATCGAGGAGCTTCGTATTATTCGATAAATTTAATGACAAAATTTGACATTCTACCGACATCTCTCGTCGCTTCTTCAAGTTATCTAAGGATACAACTTTTCGTTACAACGTCGATATGTACGTGTAACGACACGTAACGATAGCGACAATGTCGTTAAAAAATTAGAGACGCAAACAGGTTACTTTAAAAATAATTTGTTCCGATGCATCGTATTCGAAGATGACAGCCGATTTGTCGATTTTTTAACAGCTTCTCGACAGTTTATCCGAAAAATGCTTCACATTTTTCAATGTAACCTCTGTTATTGTATCTTTCGATTTTTTTCACTCAACAATAAATTGAAATCTGAATTATTTATGTAATAGGTTTTTGAATATAAAAGGTGGGTATATATATTTTTAATATAAATTTTTAGTAAAATTAGATTTTGAGATGTGCACTTGTGAAATATGAAGTTTGGATGTAGTGTGTGTATGTGTGTGTGTATGGAGTTTATCATAAAATTTATGTATACATTTTATAAATAAAGAGTAGATTTTGTCTGTGTCTGAAAATAGATTTTAATAAAAATCTGTATATCAAAATTTTTATATTGATATTTAATCATGTCGCAACTATTATGACAATGAATGTCCCTTGCATGTTTCAGGTAAATTTAATGATCCCATGGATGCGTGATCAAATAGCAGAGGCCTGGCATAACAGAAAAAGTTCAAGGACTGCTGATAAGCGGTCCTTGGCCCTTTCTTCTGTCGGCACAGGCAATCCTGCAAGCAACAACACCATGCTTATGCCGTTACCTACCTCACCTGAAAGCTTTTCTGTCAATGTTATCAGGTTTCTTATGAGTTTATGTGATTTGATTGTTGAAATTCCAAGAAGTAATCTTATATATTGTAATAATATTAAATCTTCTTTTGTAGCATAGAGGGTAATATGTTGGATGTAACGGTAAAGCCAGATTTTACTGTAGGAAATGTTAAAAAAATAGCAGTGATACATTTTTATGGTCAAGACACGACTAAACCCATTTCACGCTACCGCTTAGTTCATTCATCCAAATTTAAGCAGCTTGTGGATGAAAATTATATCGATGATGAGGATATCAATGAATATGGTAATTTTATCTACATTAAGCTATATAATATATTCTGTCACGTAATCTTTCTCTTGATAGATTTCAAGAGCTTGTATTACATACATCTATTATATTCATATATGTCTTTTTGCTACAATGAACAATTTATTTATTGTTATAGATGAATTATTATTAGTGGAAATTCGATCAACTGTTGTACAAGAGAATCTTTCAGATGAAGCTCTTAAGGGTCCAAGTCTAGAAGCAATAGCTCAAGCTACAAGAGGTTTATCTAGTCAAAATGCTAAATCTAAACTTATGCCATCTACAGAATGTCCTGCAGATGTTAGTATATTTTGTATATTTTAGAAAACATTAATTGTCACTATATTACTTTATAATTATTTATAGTTTCAAAATGAAATTCGTAAGATTTTAATAACCCTTGTGCAAGCATCTGCAAAAATTTTAATGCACAGTCCAGATGCTGGAAAATTATATGATATTATTAAGGAGAAACTGGAAGCCAGATGTAAGCCTACTAACGATCCAAAAGTTGTAAAAACTCTTATGGAAATGGGTTACTCTCACAAGAAAGTTTTCAAAGCATTGCGTCTTCGAAAGTAAATATCAGTACTAAGAGAATAATGTTAATACTCATATATTATTTGATCATACACTATAAAAATATATCTTTGCTCTAGATCGAATATGACAGAAGCTTTAGAATGGCTTATAGAGCACCAGGATGATTCAGACGATGAAGATGACGAAACAGATTATCTATCTATGGATACAATAACAGATGAAAATGTTGCAGGTCCTAGTTCTTCAGTAAGCATTAAGAACAAATCGTTAAAAGATGCGTGCATTGAACTCTTTGAAACAGGTAATTATTGTACAAGGCAGAAATATGCACTTTATTGGTATTATTTGAAAAATAATACTTTAAACTAAAAGCAGCGGAATACATGGAAGTATATATTTCGAATTATTACATATCAAAATGCATTTAGGTCATGATGAAGAAGAAAGAAATCTAATGCACATTATAGAATTATTGCTAGAAAGTTTTCGACAATACAAGAAAATGGAATTTAAACCTAATAAGAGAGCAATGCGGTCGCTCGTGGAAATGGGTTTTGATGAAAAGAATGTTATAGGAGCATTGAAAATTACTGGAAATGACCAGGCCAATGCTGTAAGTTAGTAGATGATTAATGTTGCGAAAGCATATAATTTATACTTTTAAATAAATATGTTTTGATAGTGTGAATGGTTGGTGGGTGAAAGAAGACGTAGCTTACAAGATTTGGATGAGGGCCTGGAATTTGATGGTCCAATTTATAAAGCAATTATGAGCAATTCTCACATTCAGCTTAGTCTTACGAATCCTAAAATGTTACTTGGTAAGATAAAGCTGTAAGGATATGTGAAAAATTTAAATTACATGTTTTTTAAAACTTTTTGTTATTTATTTCAGCATACTTATCAATGATAGAAACGCCTGCATCGACAAATGTATGGATTAACGACCCTGAAGTTTCACCTGTGCTTAGCCAAATATCTAAGACATATCATGCTGAAAAACATGCCATCCACATGAATCGCTATACCTAGCATTATTGTGAAACTTATTTGAGTCTCTGTCAAACATCGATATTTTTATATAAATTTACAAGTAATTCTCGGAGAGAATTGGAATATCATTCATCAATTAGTGATTACCTGTAAAACTATTGCTTGCTCATATATAATTATATAGTTATATATGATTACCAAAATTTATGTATATATATATATATATACATATATATTATATATATATATAAAATTATATAGTTACTGATATTTAAAAAAATATTACATATATATGAAGACGACGTTCCTGCACATGAGGTATACATTTCATAGTATGCTATAATATGCTATTAATCGCACATAATGATCCTTATGTAGAATGCTGAAAATTGCTTTCAACGTTGTACAATTTACCTGTTGACAATTCTTAAAGAGAGAAAGTGCTTTAATATAAAACAGCAGCTGTTATTTTGGCGCATAATATAAATTCTTAAATAAATTGAATTGATGAAATCCAATTCACACATGTCAAATGTGTACATTGTTTTTCCAATCTCTAAACCAAAAAGTTAGTTAAAAAAAATATATGCTACGAAGTATATATTAAACTATAAGATCACAGAATTTATTGAACTTATAACTGTCTCTGTTGAAATAAATATATTGATTGAGTTAATGGAAATTTTTTTCCACATTTTTATTCATATTTCGTAGTATAATTTTATGATTCCCGCCTAATATTCGATATATACCTTTCCGATTCAGAATCCTTCGTGTTTTAAACCGTGCGACAGCGCCATCATTGGCGCTACAAAAATATTTTTGGCAGCTAACTTTGTTGCATATGTTTTAATCGAAATTTTTATCAATAATGGTTTATTATTTCACAAGCGATGGTAATTTATTTTTATTTCTCAACATTATCTTTATTTTTAATAGATAGGCAATTAGTATCATGTGTCTCTCTAAATTATTGATAACATTGTTTTGTTATTATTTTGAGAGGTTAGACTAACATACTAATACAATGGACGGAGTTCTTTAATTCATCGATTGATTAATCGCATGATGCACAAATGCAGCACGTGCTGCATTTGCGCTTCATGCGATTAATCAATCGATGAATTAAAAAACTCGCCCAATCTTACATTGCAGTGGTACAGCCATCCGTTACATTGTTTATGGGAATTGATAAATATGAGAGTAAGTAGAAAATATTGTGTATTATTCATAATTAATAAAAATTTATTCTTATAGCTTAATGCACGATTAATTGGATTCTGTTTATTATAGATGAAGACCTTATCAAGTGGGGTTGGCCAGAAGATGTATGGTTTCATGTTGATAAATATTCCTCTGCTCATGTATATCTTCGACTTCGACATGTAAGTTTAATTATCGATTAAAGATTTAATCTTATTTAATTGATTTTAAAAGTCTGATATAAAACATGGTTTTCTTTTTTTATTCTTTTCAAAATTATAGGGTCAGACAATAGATGACATTCCCAGCACTGTGTTGGAAGATGCCGCACAATTGGTAAAGGCAAACAGCATTGAAGGGAACAAAATGAATGACATTGATGTGGTATATACAATGTGGTCAAATTTGAAAAAAACACAAGGTATGGAGGTTGGTCAAGTTGGTTTCTACAAGGACAAGGATGTTCGTAAGATTCATGTTGCCAAGCGGATGAATGCCATTGTGAATCGTCTTAACAAGACGAAACGTTCTGAACAAGTAAACTTTAGTGCTGAGAGAGAACAGAGAGATCAAAATGAACGAGAAGACAAGAAGAAGCTCTTAAGAGAACAGAAAGAAAGGGAAAAGGCAGAGGAAAAACGACGTCAGGAAGAAGCAGAGATGAGGTAAACTATCATCGTGATTTTATATCAATGTTCTAATTTTAGTCATTTGATGCAGATATACAACACTATCTTTAAATTATATATAACTAAATTAAACTATAATTAAATTATAACTAATATAAGGATAATTATATATTTTTCAGGAGTTATAATTCTCTATTTAATGCATCTAATATGACTTCAAACACGGAGAACAGTGGATACGATTCGGATGATTTCATGTGATGAAACTAATATTAGCATTTGTAACATGTGCCTCATCCTCCATTATCTCTAGCAAAAAATGTGCAAGAGAAGAAAATTGCAGAATAAAACGTGTAAAATATCTCTTTCAGGTATGATTATTTAACTGATTTATAAGCTCTTTTTCAAATCTTTTTTGTAAAAGAGAGATCTCTGTATGAATCAATGTACATTATGCTTGTTTTATGATAGAAGATTGAGAGTTTTTATTTATAAATTTCAAAACAAGTATTGGTTAATCCATGATCATTGTATATTGATAACAAATGATATTATCAGACTTATGTCTATATACATAGGGTGGCAAGTATTTATATATATTATTGTGTATCACATCTTAGTATAATTAAAAGAATAAATTATAGGAATAAAGTAGTTATAATTGGTGCAAAAAAATTTTACAATAGAGTAACATTGACAGCCTCCAAAGCATTAATTATCCATATTGGATAGTCCTTATTGGGGTAAACTGCCAACATATATTCCTGTATAAATCTAGGAAATCTTTGTTCTTTTATACTGTCTCTGATGTCTCGCATGAGCTTCATTTGGAACGCGACATTGTGAACGGTTAACAAATGACATGATACTGTCTCTATTGTAGTGATTTGATGCAAATAAGCTCGTGTGTAAGTCTTACAGGTGCTACACTCGCACGATTCGTCTATCGGAATTGAATCTTTTTTATACTGCGCTTGCTTCAAATTGAGCTGTCCTGTTTGTACCAAAGCACAACCAAATCTCTGAAAGTTTTATTTTAATATGAATTTTTTAATACCTTGCGCATTAAAAGTCTTTCAATGTATACTCTATAAAATACTCACAGCTGTTCTTGTTGGAAATACACAATCATACATATCAATTCCTAAGGCACTGCATACAATTAGGTCAACTGCAAATCCAACACCCATAAGATATCGTGGTTTATCCTTTGGAAGGATATTCGTTGATAGATGGACCATTTTCCAAAAATCGTCCTTGCTCTCCCCACCACTGAAATCGTTATAAAAATCATTATTAATATAAGATTTTAATGTTTATTTACATGTTATATATAAGAGCTTTTTTGTTCTTTTTTAATTTATAGTTTATATTAACTAATAATCTCTAGTAATATATTTACCTCAAGCCTCCTATGGCATATCCATTCACTTTTCGCTTAGTTAATTGTCGTGCGCTCTCGGATCGTAGTTCGGGATTGAGACCACCTTGCACAATTGGAAATATACTTTGCTCATTTGATCTTTCATGTGCTGACAAACAACGATCTAGCCAACGTGTTGTTCTAAAATCATTGATTGTATCAGATTAATATAACATTTAATGACAAATTAGGCAGTATTTAAATATATATAATCTAACATTTAAAAAAATATGTTTTTAAAACAATAATTATACCTATGCATTGCCTCTTCTACTCTTGGCCCAGTTAAAGTGCTTTTAACAACATCATCGAGTTGCATAATTATGTCAGCACCAATTGCATTTTGGACTTGAATTGAATGTTCAGGTGTCAACATGCATTCAGATTCTATGAAATATTATATAAAAGTCGGTGAAACTATATGTAAGCTATGTATTAATGTATATCTGAAAATATATATTTGATCATAAGTACCATTATACGGTGATTTAAACTTAACGCCTTCTTCTGTTATTTCGGCTAGGTGTAACAATGAAACCATTTGGAAACCACCCGAATCCGTTAACAGGGCTCTTTTCCAATTCATGAACTTGTGCAAACCTCCAGCTTTACGCAGGACATCTGCACCCTATCAATATTAAATATATAATTTATATTATAATGTAATTAAAATTATTTGTATAATTTCAATATTTTTCTCACTCATAACGCATGATTTCTATGCTTACAGGCCTAGTTCCAAGATGATAGGTATTGCCAAGAATGATTTGGCAATCCAATTGCTCCAGTTGTTGGGGCAACAATCCTTTTAATGTTCCCTGAAAGTTGTGCAATGTTTGGTGAAATTAGATTTTATTCTTTATCTATATTACTGTATATACACAGTAAAAAAGTGATACAGTAATCATAAATAGGATAGAAATAGTTAAAGACAGATTTTTTATTTAAATATGCAAAATTTATGAAAAGATGTATAAGCATCATTAATGTTTCAATTATAAATGATTGAATATGACAGATTTTTTTAAATAAACCAAGCATGCAAAGAAAATAACAAGATTATCAATGTTATTATTAATATCAAGATGTTTGGACATCTTAACAAAGTTCTAATGTTTTTCACAAAATACTAACAATTAAAATTAATTAATAAACAATTATCTTCCATGAAAGTTTTTAATCTCAATTTAAAATAGAGAATTTGTTTTTAATGTTTCACAGGCGGTAATTACGAGTCATCTCGTGTGTAAATAATTTAAGCAATTATTTGTCGCAAGAAAAAAAAGTTTTATAAACCTGAGTTCCCACTGGCATGAATACCGGTGTATCCACATGATGATGAACAAGTGTCATCCTGCCGGTTCTGGCTTTTGTAGTTTGACATTCGGCGAATACTTCAAAAATCAACGGAGCTTTTTGATTTGTCATTTCTACTGACAATTTAGCAAGTCCTACGTTCACTGTAGTACAATACGTTTTGCAGAAAAAGTTGGACATAGAGAAAAAAAAACAGAGTAAATATTATTATATTTCTATATTTTAATCTCCCTCCCGATTGTTCGACATAAATGAGAGGTTATGTTACAACATCATTTGCTCCACGTGTGTTTCGTTCTAGCTCATTCTAGCTGCGCTTTTTTTTTTTACACCTTTAGCACTTAAAATATATTTCGTTCAATTTTTTTTTTCTATTGAATACCCTGTTTACCATATGTGTGCGTGTCTATAAATAAAGCTGCCGAACGCGACGAAGACGCATCGCAACACATTCGAACTGCAAAGTAACAATTAAAACATACGTTGACGTTATAAATTTTATTCAAGGTGCGGTACTCCACAAATGTTTACACTATGATTATCTCGTATCGGACATATGTGTACGGTGTACGAGATCGGGGAGAGATTTGTTTTGCAACGACGGTAACGGTTAGTCGGCAGACATGAAGACCGAGGTGTCCTGGAAACGGCGATTCCTACGAAAGAGGCTCAAGTACATGCTGATATGCGTTCTCGTGGTCGCTGTGATATTCGTGTTTCATCAGCTGTTTTACTTCAAAGAGCTGAATCGGGAGACCGTGGGCAAACTGATCACCGGCTCGTTGCGAGATAAGCATTACGTGATCGTCGACAGGCGAACTTCCAAGTGGCATCAGCCGCAACACTCCAAGCTCATACGTGACAAAAACGGTCGGACTGTGTCCTTGCGTGGTACGCGAGACCAAGACATTGCCAAGTATCTTCCCAATGTTAATGGAAAATTCGTATGTTTTGCCTCGAAAAGGGAAATCGATTTTGTAAAAATTAATGACGATTATTGTGACTGTCCGATGGATGGTAGCGATGAACCAGGTACCAATGCGTGCAAGAGTGGTGTCTTTAATTGTGAGACTGGTTCAAGAAAATCAGCAGGTATTGTGTAATGAAATCTTGAATTTTATTATAATCTGATAAATGAAATTTGGAATATTAAAAATCATGTGTAAAATTACAGCAAGAATACCATCTTACAAGGTCAACGACGGATTTTGTGATTGTTGTGATGGTTCTGATGAATGGGCTGAAGCAGCGCTGTTGTACGAGCTCAAAGGTAGTTTTTCATACATATTCCAATTTGCTTATTTAATCAAATAAAGATATATCGAGCAATTTTAGCATAATATTATTTTTAATAATTACACTGGTTACTTATTATTCGTATTTATTGCAGGATCAGGAAGTGTAACTTTTCATGGAGTTAAGTGCCCAAACAAATGTTAGTGAGAGGAAAGATCCAATTTGAACTGTAATTCAAATTGGAAAGAAAGTGCTGTTGTTTCTATGGATTAACATACATCATGATAAAAGTTGTAACAAATGTAAATGATAGGTAAATACTTAGAATAACTCTTATCATCTCAGATTTTCATAAAAGCATACTTATATATTCAGCAATTTTTTGTATGTAAAGTAAGAGTTGAGAAATTAAGATTGTTGCTCAACATTGAAAAAAAAAATTGAAAGTTTTTTATGGTTAGGAAGCTATTTTTTAATTCACCGAGTAATGATATGTGTTGTTAGTTTAATTAAAAACTCTATTTTTCATTTCTCCTTAACTTAAAAAAAACATTTTTAGTAATATACATAGAAATACAGCTATGAATAACAAAAAATCAGATTTGAGGAAGTATATCTCATGTAGATAGACAGATAATACAAATCTTCCAAATTAGTACACAATAAGTTATTTATGAGATATGGAGAAGTAATGTAATAAGAATGCAGTAATATATACACAGGTAATCTCTTTTTACATAGAGAGGTACACTTTTAGTGATATTAATTTATATTAGCTACACTTTTTATTAAACCTTTCTATATATATATTTTTTGCTTCATATTTATAAAAATAGATGTTACAACCATTAATATGACAAAAAATAAAAAAATAGAATAAAATTTATGAAAAAAAATTATAAAAAATGCAATGAAATTTGTATGAAAATAAAAAATGGGGATCATGATTTTATTATATTTTCTTAGAATATTAATATAGAATATTAAAATACAATCTATTGTAGGGTATTAAAATACAATTACAATCTATTAGTTTTAACGAGTAATTATTCAAAAAATATTATATAGTATATTATATAGTAGTAATATCATAAAAGATGTACATTGTAATTGTAATAATATTGTAAATATTACATCACATACATTTGTACTTAATGAACTTTATTACTTATGACTATATTTTAAGAATATATTGTGGGCAAATTAATGTATATATTGCAGGAATATTCTATATTCATAAAATAGATTCTATTAAATTATTTGTTTAGATAATTTGCAACACAGAAATGTCAATTACATTATCAAGATTATTAAGATCATAATTTGCATATATATATTGCATAGTTTTATGCTCGTTTTGACTCTCAAGTGAGAAAACATTGTAATCTATTATTCTATTATATATCCAATTTTATAGATAAATGCTTAATTAGTATATTTTCAACATTCAACATTTGAGAAGTGTACAACGACTTTTATTCTACATTACTTCTGATATCTGTAAGAATATTAAAATGTGATGACAAACTTCGCGTTTTGTCACCAAAATGTAAAGTTCGTTGTACAGGTACTCCCATATTTTGTAAGATCTCATTGAAACTATTTTCTTCCAAACCAATCCATGGCCGATGAGTGTCTCGCACTTGATATGGCGTAACATGTACATGAGTGCTTATTCCTAAAAAGATTAAAAAATATTAATTATATTGCATCAAAATATTGCCAGAAGATTATTATTTGAAGATATTTGTCTGCTGGGTCATCTTACTTAATTTAGCAAAGGACCGAAGTATACTGTGTTCTGTAATCCATGTATTTTTGGCACCATTGTGTCCGCCATCCAGCCACCACATACTTTTGATTAGTTTTATAAAATTATTTATATTAATATTGTCATTTGGATTTTCAGCATAATAGTGAAATTCATAAAGAAATTGATTTAAAACTGCACATCCTTTGCTGAAGCCCATTAGATTTAAATTTGCTGCTTCAATATTATAATCATCATCGATATCCTAAGAAGTATAAATTAAAATGTATTGAATATTTATCAATTTGATACCTCAAATGTTAGGTATATCATATTTAATGCATAAATTTGAAGATATTTGTCTAATAGATTGATTTATATAAATTGTATGTATCTTTCAAGAGTATCTCATAAAGGTATATGAATTATAAATCACACACACATATCAAAGTTGAATGAAGTCAATGTGCAATCGGTTTATAAATTTTTTATATATTATGGTTTTTTCTTTGATGCTTACTTCTCCCATTTTTAATGTTTTAACATGTTCTAGGCAGCAAAGAAGGAGTTCTCTTAAATGTTTCAAAGCCTTGTGCGTTGGACAAAATGAAGGTGTACCATATTTGTCTCCTGGTACAAAGTTATCGAAACAACTGAAGACTGCACTTTTGGTTATTAACATCCTAAAACAAATTAAATCATTACATAGATAACTTAATATAAAGATAACATTAAAAAAAAAAAGAGAAAATTATAATTTTTCTAATAATTTTCATGAACTAATTAGCATTAATGAGAAATTATGTCACATAGGATTAGTAATGAAATATTTCAATTTCTCTATGCATAACATTATAATGAGTGTTTTACCTGGTTGGACGAATAATAAATACATGATTTCTAGGAAATTGTTCAGAGAGTATAGTTGCAGTGTTTTCCAAGTTCCATTTCACATATTTCTTACTATCTGGATGCCTTTCCATATTTTCTCGAGTGTCCTATAATAATTTTTCTTGAACGTAACTTTATAATGTTGCTAATATAAATTATATTAGTAAAAATGATGCAATTATAGTCTCATAAAGTCTTATTAAAGATTGTAATTAAATAATAATCCTCTCTTAAAGAACAAGATATATTGATTCTATTCCAAAATATGTCTTTATATAACTATCTTTATATAAAATAGGATATATATAATATATTAAAAATTGAAGGAAATAACATCAAGAATTACAGTCATAATTGTAAGAAATATCAAGCTCTTTAAAAGATGTTATGCTTAAATCCAGCCAATGTTAAAAAAATAACTGAATATACTATAAAAATAAAAATGATAATTTAATTATTCATCGACTAATCCTGAACATACTTGGACGTCACCGCCAAAGAATACAAGAAGATCATGTGTTGGCTGCAATTTTGGCGGTGTATAAAGCACATCGTTGCATCGGCCTGGAACGCCCGGTGTATTTTTCCATTTCCAGATTTTCGACCCCATCGATTGTTATCTGTAAAAAATATTTTTTCAAAAATAGAATATTACGTAATATCAATTTGAAAATTGAAACGGGCGAATGTGAAAATATTATAAACCAATATCGTACGAACAAATTGCAGGCAAACTGCAGATGACTGCAGAACTGCAAGATGTGACGTCTGTTTGTTTTGATTGAACTCTGCTGCACTTTCTGCGCTCAAAATGGTATGCGAGATATATACATCATACTTTTTAGCTGATTAAAAAAAACAGGAACAAAGTAATACTGCAACTGAAATAAACACATTTTTAATTCATTTTTTTTAAGCCACATTTTATATACTTTGACATTTCTTTATCGTTTTCTTTTTTTTTTTAAGCGCGAATGTATACTCGCTCCAGTTTAAGTACGGAAAGTGCAGACAGTGCAGCTAAATGACATTTCGCGGAGGCGGCGTGCTTCTCGAACACACGATATTCCATTTTCCGTCAGTCTCGGCATATCTCGTTCATTTTCGACGGGATATTTTGCAACGTGATGTCCGTGAAAATATCTTTGGACAGTCGTATTTCACGATATGTCGCGGTAATTTTTAAAAGTTAAAACATCGATTTTTATATACAAGATAACACACGCTCACACACACACACACACATACAACATACACGCACACACACACACACACAGCGTTAACATAAAATTGGGTTAATACCCGGTGACAGCGTTCGTCGTTATCGGGCTAAATAAGCCATAATAATGAGTCATGAAACCGGCGACCGAACGACGTATTTTTCGCGATGTGCGTTCCAAAACCGAGTCTCGTCATGGGCAAGGCTAAACAAGGATTACGTAAGATCTTCAAGGACGAATGCGGGCAAAAGAGCATTTAGGAGCAGATCTCTTCTCTCTCTCTCTCTTCGCCCCGATGACACGTTTCGCGGAACGATAGAGGATAGAGAGCTTACAGCAAAATACATCCTAGATTACGCAAACTCATGCTCTCCCGCGGCCTAACCTTAATCCGCCGATTAACGTAATTTCAGTGATGAGAAACGTTACGTCGCATCGCGCGATGCAACAAAAATCGGAGTCCAACGAGACAGCATGGAGTCCGTTCGATATATTTCAATGTGGCACGTGTTGCGAATACGCGGTGATCGTGCTGAATCAACCCATATATTGGAAGCACAACCTTATGCTCCGATTCTGGCAGAAAGGTATATCAAATTGAAAACACGCATGTTTCGCGACGCCATATATCGCGGGACAATTTCTCGTATTTTTCATTAATAAATCACAAGCGGCGTTAATTTAATTAATTTACATTTATGTGTTTATTTTACAACTAGCTCAAATCACGGTCACCGTCGACGGCGGAACGCACAGATGGCTGAAGTATTTGGAGGAGCACGGGATAGACATGTTGAACGACGAGCACAGGCAATACATACCTGATCTTATTACAGGAGATATGGATAGCTGTTCGCCGACTGTGATCGAGAAATTGGGAAATATAGGATCTACCGTTGTTGAGACACCTAATCAGAACCATACGGATTTTACCAAAGCCTTGTTGCAAGTTGCGCACTATGCCAAGATGAGAAATATAAATGTAATCCTTAAGATTTGTTGTTGCTCCTTTAAAATCAATATTATATATGAGATATATAAAGAGAACACAAATATTGTTGGCAGTTAGGTGAAATATACGTGCTTGCAGAAACATCGGGCAGATTTGACCATATCATTGGCAATATTAATACATTGTACAAAAGTGACAAGCTTGTGGGAAATATACAGGTGATGAATATTTTATTTAGCAGACAAGTTCAAAAGAGATTGTGTCTTTATGTATATATATAAATATCTAATCTTTATCAAAATAATTTTTTTACAGGTAATACAAATTGCAAGCAATTCCCTAACATGGTTATTAAAACCTGGTTTGCACAATATATGTATACCAGAGATCTTAGTAAAACGACAATCCTGGTGTGGTTTATTACCATTTGGATGTCCGGTTAATTGTATATCAACAACTGGCTTGAAATGGAATTTAAGTATGTTTTATATCCCTCATTCATATAAACTTAATAATATAAGACGTCATTTATTGTATTAAAATATGATGTGACATATTTGAGCAATTTTTCTAATTCTATCTGATTTTCCTATGTTTCAGATAACACAACTATGCAATTCGGCGGTTTAGTTAGTACTTCGAATACATATGCAAATTCTGAAGTGACTGTAAATACGGATACATCGGTAATTTGGACTATGGGTATAGAACCTCTTATAGAGGCTATAAATAATGAAGCAACATTACTCCATCAATAGATAACAAGTAAATAAATATTTTAAATTATTAAGCATACAACGGATTAAATCAGAAATGCTCAATATTAGCTCTGTCTAAGGTACTTAATAATATTTTTAATTCAAGTAGTAATAGTAATTTGATTTGCCTGAAATTGAATTAGAATTGTGCAAATTTTAAATTTGATGTAGGAAATCCAATCTGGAATAATTTTTTAACTGATTGACATTATATATCTATCATGAGTTATCTGAGATATTTACTTGTTACAATAATATGTTATAATAGTGGGATGAATTATTTTTATGCATTCTATATGAGTCTTGAATAGAGTTATAATTCCCTATTATATATGAGAGAAACTGTTCATCTAAACATAAATTATATATAGTATTATATAAATGGGATATCGTATTTTTTAAATTAATTATAATTTTTAGATATTTTCTATATAGTCGCTTTACTATTCACATCACATTAAAATATCAGAGAAATATACATAAAATATATTTTTATTTATTAACAAGATATCAAATTAGTATAATTGTTTAATAATATTAAGTATGATGTTATCAGGGTATTTGTTTATTAAGTCGAATATATAGATTGAATATATATAGATTGAATATATATATATATATATATATATATATATATATATATATATATATATATATATATATATATATATATATAGAGTTAAAACATCTCTATACTGCTGCAAGACGCGAAAATTTAAAATAAACCTTGCAGTAGTCACTGTTTCATGTACATATGTACTTATGTACTTGTATGCATTCCTATTTAGGCATTCTTCCTTAGATTTTAATAGAAGAAATAATTAAGAAGAATACAAAATATAGTTTTGTAATGCTGGATTCTTATTTTGTTTACAAATATGAAATCAAAGCTATGACAAGAAGTTACATGACATCTTAATAGTTAATATAACAATGTATTTAAATTTGAATTAAATTAAAATTTGAGATAAAGATTCGAGACTCTCGTAAAAAAAAATCCTATTTGTTCTCATTTATGCAATTTCTACGGCGTACACTGGATTTTTGATCTCTAATATATTCGCTGTCGATTTATCTCTATATAAAATACAATGTCTTAAAAAATATCATAAAGACGTGTAAAAATCCTTGAATTTTTTTTTAGACATCTCTTTCAAACTTTTACACATACAATTTTGAGTATCATGTTAAATAGTTTTCTCTCGAATATTTCTGGGATAACATTTAACGAGCTATGTTTGTTGCGAGAATGCATTTGGCAACAAGCGTGTCGAATCGAAATAGTTTCTCACGTAGTATCTGCCGCCCGTATTAGCGATAGTATTCGACGTATACATGCATATACGTATGTAGTAGCAACCGGTCATCGGAGCTAAAGCCGGAGCGCGTAGTTTGACAACGGTGGCGATCAGCTGTTGCGAATGTTTACGTTCGCGAGTATTGGCTGACGAGGAAGAATCGGCGCGAATGGTGGTGGATCGCGGCCACCGTCCAGTTCCTTTCGGTCCGCCGCGTCGCGCAGTTCGCATATAATTTACCGAGTGTTTATCTTATTTATCGCCGTGCGTGAAACGTGTCGCGCTGTCGCGCAATTTTATGCAAATGTGCTTCTTTCCACCCTTTCCAGAAACGGGTAAGTCTGCGTTTAACGCTGTTGCAAGGAATTATAGGGGTTACATAGGGGACACGTGTCAAAATACGCTTCACTCGTGTATATATATATAATATTTAACGATTAGTACAAATACAGCAAATTAATGAGTATAATATAAAGCATTGTAAATGTCAAGAAACATGGATATGTTTGTGATAAAGAACAATTTATAAACAGTTATCGCGATAATGAATTACAATATATTGGGATTTATATTAATTTTTAGTATTTTTATTATCACACATTTTTTTTGATAATTTGTTGCATATTAATTTTGCATATACCCATCCCTAAATGGCTTTTCTTTGATTAACGAAATATCAGATATAACATTATCTACCCCACTGTTGTAATAAAAAATTTATATCTCAAATGTGACCTTGGCTGTCGTTAAATATATCACCACTATTATTACTATTATTAAAAATTAAAATTATATTAGTTGACATGGAAATTTATGGTCTCTGTACAAGAATAAAAAATTCGGTATCTCCTTACGCACAATAAAAATAATGAAGAGAAAGAATGAGAAAGAAAAATAGAAATCACAGGATATTATGTATAAAATAAAAGTTTGGGCCGACTCGGATCTATTTATTGCTCGTGTTGACAATTTTAACATAATTTCTGGATGTTCTTGCACCTGCAAAATATGATATTTTTGTTTTGTAAATTTTTACGTAGAAGTGTTACGAACGAAAAATGCCGAGTGCTTATATTAAAAGTTTTTTCTTTTAACTTAAGATTTTAATATCTTAAGATTTCCTTAATAATCTAAATAATTACGAAACACACAAAAAGCGATTGAAATAAAAATTCTGAAGCAACCAAGTGAAATTTGAAATGACACAAAAATGCCGTTCTTAACACACAGTAACTTCTCTCAAACTTCATATAATTTAAACTTCAAATAATCAGTTACTCCTTAATGTTTCTACTTGCTTTTCGCGAAACGCGAAGTACACTTTTCGGCACTTGAGCTCCGCTAGACTTTGGCGACCAAATAGTCGATCTTGGCTCCGGATGCCATGCCTCGAGCTACGAAAATGGTGTCAGACACTGAGTGTAAATAACCTTATGAACGTAAGAATAGACGTACGAGACGAATCGGGTTTATGTATCTCTTGCTTTGCGTTAGGGAAAACTCACGGCGGTTGCACGCGGAAACTCCGGTTAAACCAGCAAGCGAGTTTAGACTTGCTGTACTAGCTTCAGACTATGACACTTTGCCCTCATTAATTATTAAATAAGAGTGCTAATTCTTTTTTTTTTTTTTTTTTTTTAAACAAGAGATAAGTTTGTAACAGAGTGTGTGTGTGTTGTGTGTGCGAGTTGATTGAAATTTGTATGATTTATTATCTATTATCAAAGGCCTTATACTTATTTATGTAATCAAAACGTGACAATTAGCGTGATAAACATTGAATTCGTAAATTGAAATTATGTCAATTCCGAATCACGAGCTATATTGTTTAGTTTATACTTAAATTTTGTTTATACATGTTTATACGTACATTCGATGATTCTGCGTTAAATGAAAAGTATACGAAGACTCGCCGTTAAATCCCTCGTAAACGTAGGTCTTAACTTCTGCAATGTGTAGCACAACCGCGATCTTATTTTTGCATTCAGCTGCAGTCAAGTTAATCTTTATGTTTGTCTTCGAACCTCGTCTAATCTTACATGAGCCAAGTTAAATAATTGGCGAGATGCCTTTGATTATTCAGACTCGTTTAATCAAATTCCTGGCTTAGAGTATGAGAACTGAAGGGCATAGTAAATCCTATAGAATTTGCAGTTTTCAATTAATTAATATCACATTTTGACTAAAAGAGAGAGAAAAAGAGGGATAATAAAAGATATTAATATATGTATACTGTTTATTCCTACAATTAAAGCTAGATTCGGCTGACTGATTTTTTGCGTTTTATATCCGCATTGCTATCTGAAGAAGGATGAATCAAACGAATATATAAAATCACATTTAGTAAAACTACATTAAGCGAAACGTGGTAGTGAGACAATTGTTGTAAAAATGCCTTATCTTGTGTGTCGATTTCGAGGAACATTTGCTCACGATTACTCGTGAAAAACACACCTATATTTTTCACGACACCAAAGGATATCCGAGAACGTGATGATTCCATTCGCCTACACTGAGCATACATAAAAGTTGCATATATCTTGTATAAATAGCGCTGCGAATATACGAAGCGAGTGTACACGAAAGGATCGGTTAACAATGAATCCCTTCTAGCTAGGTGGCGAATGTCACGATCGTACAGATATACAAAGTGAGATATCTGTATCTAAAAATATATCTGCGTCGAATCTATCTACGAGATTGTTGCTATAACGGCACAGTCGTTGAAAAACTCTTTCATCTTCGCTCGATTGCAGTGGCAACCCGTCACTTTATGCATGAGTCGGATATAAATAAAGCTCTCAGTATCGACTTTTTCTACACGCGAAGGAAGCAAAACCGTAGGGTGACCGTCACAGAAATTGTAATCAATATTGATTACAGAGTCAATCATCTGGGCATATGCTGTATTTATCAGTTAATGAGCATTGACTGTAATAACCGAAATTATTATTCCGACACGCGAAGATATACAAGGTCTCTCTCTCTCTCGCAGAAAAAATACAATGCTAATTTAAAATCAATATTTCCTTAAAAAAAATGTCGAGAAAGATTATCATTTGGCGCAACGTTTTAATTTTTAACATGTAAATATATTTGTAATTAATTCTGTATCTATAAATCCGCTAAAGTTTACTTGAAATTAAAAGAAATTTAAAATTTTTTTTTTTTTCCAAAGTTTAATTCCCGAAAAGTCTGATCTTCGATCGAGTATATAACTCGAAAATTATTAAGTCTGTTAATATTTTTGTTGAGGAAATATTGATACCAAATTGATCAAAGAATCTATGAATTAAAGGTGATTCTCTAGTAGATCTCTAATGCACCCTGTATTAAGTCTTTTTTTGTACGCTTGTGAGGTGAGGTAATCGAACGAGACCGTTTCACTGTATATATACACTGTATATAACTCTCTCGGTTGAGAGTAAAAGTTCGATGCCCCGTTGCGGTAGACTGTATTTATTTACCTGCCTCTCTAGTTTAGCTTAATCTTTCTTGTTTCTCTGGTGCTGTTTATTCGTTCTCTTTCTCTCTTGAACACTTGAACTTGATTCCTGTAAGGAAACATTCGTATATGTAGAAGCAAAACTCATTTCTGCAATTCTATGCTATATCTTCATACATTTTTTGTATTTTTATTATTTCTGTTCCTTGTAGAAAGAGCTAACCGATAATGTATTACTGTATAAATTAAAAAAAAAAAAAATAAAAATAGCAATTTATTTAAATTTGCACGTACAAGATGTTAATTTTTAATCAGTTATCTATTATTAATAAGTAAAATAATTGGTAAAATCCATTATTTTTTACAAATCGAATAAAAATACTATTGCGTAGCGAATGATAAATGTTCACTTTTCATTGCATTTTAAGAGCTTTTATTATCTGACTCTAACATATAAAATAACGACACTTTATTTTCTATTGCGTAGCTCATTCGAACTTTGCTGTTTTATCTCAAGGTTGATGTTTTGAAGAAGTAGTTGGATAATTATTATGTATATATGTACGTATGTTCGTTTATGCAAGTAAGCGCAATTATGTACATGAGCGACGTAATGTTTATTTATAATGTGAATTGTTTTGCTTATATTATCGTGAAAAAACACGCATGATATTCTATAGTCCATACAGAAAATGGGATCTATATTAGACCGTGCTATCGTAAAACGAGTTGTTTATCACTTGGACTATCTTTTGGTATTCAATTAGAACTGGAACTCTTCAATTAACCTAAATAAGTGCCAGATTTTTATTTCTCGTTTCATTTCAACGGAACTTAATAGCATTTTAATTACAGGATAAAAATATCAAGTTACTAAAATATCAAATATTAAAATCTGAAAAATTAAGGAAGAAATACTTTTCTCAATTATTAATTATTGAGAAATTGTTTATGCTTGCGCATTTTCATTGAAGAAAAGTCAAGCTGAAATATTAATCAATGAATCAAGACATTTGATATAAATTAAAGCATGTGTGTGTATGCGTGTGCGTTTTATTCCGGAATATTTTATATATGTACAAAAAAATATTTCGTATGCGACTCAACATACAGACTCGAAGAAAGACGTAGTCTCCTTTGTCGTAGTTTCGCCAGGCAGATGGATTATTAAGGTCACTCAGTGGCTGATTGATGTCCAAGGTTCGTGCTGCTTAGACATTTCAAACATGTATTCGACGTAGGTCTTTTGCCAGTCACTTATTCGATTGCTAAATTTGGTACATGGTTGCGATTAATATGCAGCTTACAGTCTGTGCGAACAGACACTATCCGCAGGTATCTGAGCGACCTTTCTGGAGAAAGACTTGATGTCCGATGAGATTAATTGTCACTAATGCAATCGAACTAAAGACGCGGTGATTAATTATTCTACGATCATATTCATACAAAAAATATCAATCCGATGAGAAGAAAAATTCTGGTACATTTTGTTTTGACACATTTTGGATTGTGCTGCAAAATTACAGGAAGGATGTTCTTTGTAACTGGACATAATTTGAATTAATAAATTTTATTTCTATGAAAATGGCGAGGCATTAATAATTTTTAGATGAGTATATATTTGCGATTGAAAATAATCACCGAAAGATTAATTGTAAGATGCCGAATCGTAAACAAAATTCAATACTATTTAAATATGTTTATTTTATTACTTTGTTGTTATTAGTCATATCGAGATATTGTCATTAATTATGTCTATCAAAAATTTTTGATGTAGCATTTAATTTTATTGAAAATAAGATTTAAAAGTAAAATATAGTTTATTTTATTAAATTATTTTTTGAGCTTTGAAAGAGATAAACATCTTTGATTCTTTTTATTAATGTGAGATCACATTAATAAGATGTTTCTGTAAAGCAATCCTTGTTAAGTATTATTTTTTCAGACACGAGACGCTTTGTTATATGCGGTGTGTTTTGTGGTAAGGTGTATGTACAGATACGAACAATATGAAAAACCGCAAGCTAACTGACTAGTTGGATCTCAGTCCCACATTCAATATTTGAATTCCAACAGTTACAGTAATATGTTGCTCAATCTGTTATGCAAAGCATACAGAATACTACCGCGCAGTGCCAATACAAATTTCTTGATATCATTTGTTAAGATGACTAATGCTTGATCTTTAATTACTGTTAACTGTATTTTTTTAATGGACACAATATATGATAGATTGATTTGTGTTTATTATGTAATAATACTACATAAATCATAATCTAATAAAATGTTTATTACATGTCATTTAAAATTAAAATTATTTTGAAGCACTTTTGTCACACTTTTTTATTTTAAAGTAAATAAAATAAATGCTAAAAATTTGTAGATATAAATATATATACATCTACATATATATATATAAAGTTGTGATAAAGATCACACATATTGAATATGAAATATTACGTAATAATTCTGTTGATCGAAAATTAATAATGTTAATAAAAGAGATAATTAAGATAGTATTATAATTAATATTAAAAATAAAGTAATAATGTATAAAATAATGAATCTTAAGTATAAACAAGGATATATATATAAAGTATATTTTTTGTATATATGTATGGTGTATGATTAGAAGCCCCCTATTAAGTAAAGGGGCCTTCCAAAAATTGCATCTCGTGGTTTAAAACACGGATGCAGTTAATTAATTTTAACAATGGGTTTCAGCAACAGCATTCTCACTAAACGATCATTGAACACTTTGCTCCCCAAAGACAAGGACAGTCTCGTGTTAGTACCTCAGTTTTATATACGCCCGTCGTGATATTCTGTTCACGGGAAAGTCGATAATGTTGCCATCTTTTGGCAGACCCGACAACTCGAGGAATTTATAAGATGGTTTTAAAGTACTCATTCACAATTATTGTTTTACTACTTATCAAAATTAATGTATACATAAAAAATACTGTAATATAATTATATGGCGATTCTATTATTTTTGCTTACTTTTAAAATAATGACAGTTTAAATTTAAAATATCTGAACTATTGATCGAAGATTGACATATACATGTGTTTGAAATGATGTAAAAAACCAATCAATTCTTGAAAATTTCTTTATTAAATAGAATTATGAGAATTTATCTCTTTTTCGTTTATGCCATGATTTTCGGAGCACTTCAAACTTTAATACTACGAAAAATCTATTGATATTATTTATACAATTATATAAATGTACATATATACACCCACATATTCAATTCAATATTCTCAATAAAAAAATTCTCAATAAAAATTCAATATTACTACTAAAAAAAGGCATAATAAGTAAGATATATATAATTATTGCTCTCGAAGTTCATATTTATTCAGAATAATAACGGGTGAAATAATCTTCAATCATAGTCAATATATCTAGACGTAGAATTTAATATGCTGTTCTATTTGAAGACCTATTCTTACGGGAGATCACGCAATGACAATAAGACTTATCATTACTAATATGTTTTTAATTTGCATGATCAATTTGATAGATGCAAGCATTGTGGAAAAAAACTCATTTGAAGAATGCACGACTTCCATTATATGTCTGGACTGATAGTAGCTTAATATACTTTTTCCTTTTAAAGGAATTAATATTTATTTACAAAGTATAGACTTCAAAAAATTACAAATGCAAAGAAAATTTAGAAGAGTATATGTATGTATGTGTAATTATAATCGTCATATACAATGTAAAAACTAGTAGAATATACATATTATAATTGATTGAATAAATTTTACAAGATGTGATCTAGAATAGAAAAATAAATGACAAATTAATGAAATTAAAAAGAAAAGATAAACAATGCGACTTCTCATTTATAATATTTGGTATAAAACTGATAAATAATTATTTTTCGTATACGTGTGTTAAAACGAAAAAATAGTAGTATCCTTTTTTATTCGTGATTATCAGATTGGAATTTATAGGCTATCATTGTATTGAACAGGCCAACATGAGATAAGATTATCCGCAGTTTTTATAATGTCATTAAATATTTTATATTACGATATATGTATGCACGACTCGCTTTCACGATGATTGATTATTTCCGTCAGAGATAATGAATAGAGTCACGCGCATCGTTGCAGCTTTAACTTTTAATGGTTAACCATTTTCAGGATAAAATTTTATCACATCATTAAATGATTTCGATATTAAATAATCTTTAATGTTTTAAAAGTGAAACGCACAATATTTTAGATGACATTATAAGGTAAGTAAAAATTAATCATTTTATGATTTTTCAATATATAATTTTAATAATCTGAGACTTAAAAAGTAAAAGCGCAATTACAGCTTGACGAAAATTCGTTATAGATATTATAATTATAATATTTAGTCTTTAGTCATCGAGACTGATGAACGAATGGTCATATGAATCGATTATTTCGCGAAAGAGCGAAAAACTGTTGGAACTATCGACTATCACGTGATTCTAATCTATGCATATGAGCATAATGTCACGTGTATTCTCCTCGGGAGGACCAGGCGCGCGTATATCATGTAATAATACTTCAATTTTATTGCTTCGCATAATGAAAGATGTCACTGGAGATACGGCAATTTGCGTAATAGTTGACCGTTAGATCGGAGGCCACCGCGACGACCCAGAAATCATAGAAGAATAAGTACCGACCTTACGCGAGAAATCGCTTCTATTTTCGTAGCTGCCGGTCATCTGGCGCAAGATTCGATATAACGTTATTTTAGAAAGTAACAATGATTTTTCGTCATTGTTTTCATCATTGTTGTTGGCGATGCCCCTCGTCGATAGCGAGATCGAACTTGTTATAGAATTTTAGTACAAGATCATTTCTTTTTTTCGTACGTATTAACATTGTTGTTTTTATCAAGTTTTTTTGCGGCTCATTATTATACGAGGCATCTTTAATGTACATTACAGAGATTTTTATCGAAACATAGATAGTTTAATTGTAACCGATTAAAGAAGTGATTAAATTGCATTTAAGAACGCAAATGTATAACAGATCTTATTTTTCAGTTCAGTTGCAGCAAATGTTTGCTTTGATAGAGTCTTGACTTTGATAGTGAAAGAATAATCGTATTTTTCAACAAAAAATATTATTCTCTTCACCAATTCCGTCTATTACCAAATATTAATATTTTTCGAGTTGTCTCTATATTGCGTAATTATAATTGCAATGTAATATTCTTTTCGAGTATCAGGAACAAGCTCGCGGAGTCTTTCGTTCGCTAAGGATGAGAGTATCTACGACTGTATAAATTATAATGTCATACGAGACCTTAAGTAATCAGGAGATAACAATTATTTATACAAAGTATGCCATACAAAGGTAATGTGCGGCAACCGCGACTTATTATCATTCGCCTTATCATTTTCAAGAGAATCTCGGATGATAGTGATGCGAAGCGATGTAACCGAGAAGCTCGCGAAAGTTTTCATTATTTTTGCCGTTAAATTTACGTTATTTTCATAGTATAAGACGCTGATGTCTTCCTCATCAAAACAATTATGTTTCGCGGAACGGAAACTTGAATCATTGATTGCGGTCATTAGCCGCATAACTCTTCCTTTACAATAGATAGGTAATTCGTTAATTAAAAAAAAAAAACATTGTTGCCAGTACGTGCGGACAAGGCAACATGTTGCAAATAGTCTCAAAACAATTGTACGCAATGTTTAAGTATTATTACCTATCTATTGTAAAGGAAGAGTTATGCGGCTAATGACCGCAATCAATGATTCAAGTTTCCGTTCCGCGAAACATAATTGTTTTGATGAGGAAGATATCAGCGTCTTTTTAGGCGCCATCAGCGAATTGACTCTCATTGTTCTGCTTATATTCGTATTTTGTCGTTATATTTAATTTTTCAACTAGGATTACTTAATTTTAATAAAAATGCTCTTTTTCATGTTTTAGAGAAAATATTTTTATTGCATATAAAAAAAAATCTTTTACATTAAATTTTTATAATTGTGAGTGGATTATTTGGCATGTTTTTGCATATTTTATTTTGAATCTATATATAAAACGTAATGGCAGAAAAAACTTTTATGAGTTATGATTATGATTTATTCGATTCGTTGCATCGCATGTGTGCAATTACTCGCATTAACCAATATTGGTTTTTCGTTGCTCCGTTCTGCATTTTTCTTATCTCTTGTACCAAGCCAATCTGGAATTACGCACTTCTTCATTTATGATCTGCATTGGGTCTGAAATAGCCGCGGCTATAAAAATGCATCGGCTGTTAACCGTATTCTCCAGAAGTGAATATATCGTCGGGGATTATGATGTAAAGTGAAAATGAGATTCATATAAATGAGATACACGTTAAACGTATCGAATCTGTTCTTAATGTAAGACTTCACGGGCGCGTCTCTCCTATGCCCTTCTGCCCTTCCCCATTTATTTATTTCCATTTTTTATTTCCATCGAGTTTATCATTGGGTCGATCTCTCCAGCGAGATCGATTTGCATGATAGTGGCCAAAAGTATCGTTAAAAAATTCTATACAATCGCGCGACGATCCTAATCAGGTGTACACGCATGTGAAAGCGGCGTTACGCACAAAACCACAAAAGACAGTGCTCTGTCACAATCTGCTCTTATCTGCCAACAGGAGATCGTCACGAGTTCTGATTCCCTCTCTTTACCATGCCCACCTCCACCTTTCTTGTAGCTCTCATGAAGGTGGGATTTATTCGTTGTGTCGGATCTAGTCAAATCAGTCGTGAATATTGCACCTGCGTGACAAACGGGACTAAAGTTTCATTGTGCTGAGCTAGATTGCACGTACCAATAATTTATACGAGACGTATCGATTTTTGAGGTTTGTCTTTTTTTTTTTTTTATTGTGTTTGCGAAAAAAAGATATCTTCCGATAAGGAAATATCTTTTTTCCCCGGGAGTAAGATCTCGGTTAACGATCGCGCGAGCAACGTGTCCGGAAATGTGTGCGTTTGCAAATGTGTGCGTTTATCGATCGCGAAGATCATAAAGACGTCTGATTGATTATAGCGCAGTAGCGAAACGGAATATTACAAAGAGACTATCTTTCTCTCTTTGTACGAAACAAGAATATCGGGCTAATAAGAGCCAACGTGCGATACTTATTGTTAGAGGCAAAGTATTATATATTTTTTAATACAGATTTTTCCTAATACTCAAGAGTATAATAATTGAACGTTTTGGTTCCTTTTTCGGATCATTCTCAACGAGAATAACAATTATGCAAGTAAAATTAGTCAAAGATAAAAACAAAGAGACATTACATTCAATTTTAAATGCCGCATGTGGAATCTTGATGCACTGTTTATTTTAAACAATTATTTCACGTTTCCCTCAAACATCCAGAAACCTCATAATCCAAATTAAAATGTGCGATCCAAAAAATAGTGTCATTGAGATAAGCCCATGGGAGACTAAGATAAATAAACGATTTCCTGCAATAGAACGGGCGACAATGTCTCGTTAAAAAAACTATATAAATTGAATTATTCACAAATTACAAAAAAAAAAAAAACTCACCGGATGATTACGAAAAGCGCACAAATACATATAGAGAAACCGAACAAGTAAAAGAGTATTATAATTAGACGTTCTGATAATGACATAACTCAACGGAAAGTATCTATCTCCGCGCGCCGGATAAATGACAACTGATCCGGAAGAGACACGGCAGTCATACAACAAAATACTATAAAGTGTAGTACATTTTAAATTTTTTCAAAAAAACTTTCAATTATATAGTCAAATATGTATGACACAAACATTCTCGGTATCGTTCTGCAAATTAAGGCTATTTTTTGGTGTTTAATATATAATATTTCAGGTAAAAGACTCTTATATTTCAATTAAAATCATGATTCATAGATAATCTATAATAGTATTCTAAATGTTGTAACGTGTTCTCTCCTTCTAATATAAAATTTTATTTGTATATTGTATATCGCAAAGCCATTATTTACTTTTTTTTCTTTCTTTTTATCTTGTTTTTTGACTCGTCTGTTTATATATTATTATTATATTCATTATTCTGCTTAGAGAGTCTAACGATTGCGAACTGAAAAGAATAATCTGCGCAAATCTGCGCAACAGGAATCGTTGTTCGTAATTAACACACATTCATTTGCGTTGTCTTATTTGCTCGCGGCGTTTGACGTAATTATTGGCAATGTTGAAAAATCTTAATTAGTCGTCTGCCAAAGGCGACTAATGAACCGAACGACGTGCGTATTTGTGAGACATGTTTGAACATAAAGACAGCGTTTCTGCTCATTATATTTCAGCGGTGCTCGTTGATTTACATATTTTGCATTCGCGCAAAATTTTCTTTGCTTCTTTGCTGGTGTTTTAAAACTATAAAAATTCGTATGATATTCTCACATTGTTAAGTAGAATTTAAATATTTTACCGTTTCGCAAAGATAATTATCGGTCTTCAAATTGTGGAATTTTAATAGAAATATTCCTTTTTCTCTCTAATTTCTGAGAACCATCTGTTTCAATTGTGTATGTATGTATGTATGCATATGTGTGCGTGTTCGTGTGCGTGTGTGTGTATGTGTGTGAACGCTATTACGCAATATACAATTAACTCTAAAAAGCGGTTTTTTGACACGCTACAACTTTCTAAAGAAATATTCAAATATTTTACTTCGGCTTCGTACTTTCGAATGATAAATATTGAACTATATTTTGTCTGAAATAAGAGAGAGAATATGCTCGATTTTCTCCATTTTTCATAAAAAACTAAAGAACAATTTTAAAAAATTACGGTCTAGTCCACGGCTGCGTTCAAGTGTATCTGTGAAGATTCAAATGAATTTATGCAAACAAGAACGTAAGTAAAAGTATAAAAAGCTCTCGATCTAGGGAAAGCGCGAGATATCTTCCGCGTATCTTTTGTGCGGATTTAATCTTCGGGCTTCCTGTAGAAAGAAATGATTATCTTTCTGGCGCGTGATACCGATATCGCTATACGCAGCAATACCTGACACGCTGAATTGATTCTGAACGAGCATCTGACACTCGGATACATGTATGTATGTACAATGAGCAAGCTCATTGTGAGCATTCTCCTCTCTCGTCACCGTCCTTGTTTGTAGCTTATTGGCCCGGACTTTGTGTTGTTCCACACTCGTTGAATCGTAACCAACGACGAAGTTGTAGGTCCATATGGTACGAGACGTGCGCCAGTCGCTCGGTACGATTGTGTCCGCTCAAATCCGCTCTCGCAGTATTGTTACATAATATTTTTCCTTTTTTTCCAGAGAACGGTAAAGTTTTATCGTCGCTCGTCTGAATGCGATCTGGCAAATGTGTGTGCTATCAGTAGTGTGAGTCAATATTTTCGCTCCTATTTTCATCGATCTACTGGCGCGGTAGATCTATCTGCTCGTTTTAGCGTCTGTAACTGTGCGTCTAGTGTAAGATTCGATAAATTTGTCATTTTAATAAGATAATCGGACTCAATCCTCCGCTTCGGGAATAATACACAAGTTTGATAGTACAAATTGTCTGGCAAATAAGAGCGGTCACCTTGCAGGATTCTTCTTGTTTTCAAATGACATGGGCTTGTGATGTGATTGTCACGTGGACTTGTTGTTTTCGCGTAGATCGTGTTATGTATGGAGCGCATTTCGACGATTATTTTGACTTTTATTAATTCTGGACTTACGTGTTTTTTTTTTTTATGTTGATCGTTCAATCGATCGATTTTTGGCTTGATTTAATTTAATCGACAACCTTGAATTTAGAGATCTTAATCTAGATTAAATTTTGATAAGGTGATAAATTGATACGTACAATTCGTCAATCTTTATTACGTAGTGCGTGAGTAACGCCTTACGGCATGTTATTTGCAATGCAGATGTTATATGTAAATGTGTATATTATGAATCATCTGGAAATCTCATGTATCGTAAGGTACATTAGATTGACATCTAAAAAGTTATTATAATGCTACCTTCAGTTATGAGATAATCTCGGTTACAATTGAATAATAATGTACATCGATTTTTTAATAATATTGTATTTCAGTAATCAGCGGATGAGAATATTTAATCATTGAAAAAGAACACATATGTACAGCGCATTCGACACTTTATATTTTCATTTATGCTGTTTACGAGGAAGCTTTATTTTTTTTATGTCGAAGGAAGAATTTACTTTGCTAGACTCTTCCTCGTAAAACACTTGGATAATCAGAGGATGTATAATTCACATTTACAACTGTTTTCTTTTTCACTGCTTATGACACAATTCATACGCTGTCATATCGAAGCGATATCACCCGTCACATTATTCTTGTTCATTACTTTTTGTTTTTTTCCGATTGTTATCATATCGCTTAATCGACATGCGTTGCTTTTTTAGATTAACACTTGTCGGAATCGACATCTCGCAAACCGTAATCTCACACAGTTAATAGCCAGCTATAACGACGTACGTGAAGAATTTGCTCCTAGTTTATTAAGGTTACAACCTAATCAACAACATAAGTGGTTGTCCCCTCCTTTTCCTCTTCTCTCTTTTTTTCTCTTTCATTATCAGGTTCTTTTCTTCTACAATAAATTATTTTCTATGCAATTTTTCTCTCAGATAATCGATTTTTATTTTGGATTTTTTCTTTTTTTTATTGTGAGATTATAAAAGAATAATGGATATGATAATGCTAATATAAACGTGAGTTATTTAATTGTTGCCATATATAAAGGTAAAATTCAAGTAATTCTCCCTATAATTTCACAGGAAACCAACGCCCGTCCGTTGTCAATTTGTCGCAGTTTTACCTATTTACCACATTTTCGCACGCAACTGTTACATTCCATTGTTAACTCTCATTGTCAGGCTCATTCGATGCTGAGCGAATCATTCGATGTTGATCAATCATCTCCCGAATATACCTCTCTATATCTTTTTCTTTTATTTAAAATTGAAGATTATATGCTGAATTTTTTGTTCTTTATTTAAAGACTAATCATTAAATTTCAATTATTTAGTATTGTATTTATATTAATTTTAATGATTACGATGTTTTTAGTTGCAAATTTACTTTTGCTATAAATAAAATTAAATTAAACGATATTAGCAGAAAGGAAATCTTTTCAGCATTTGTAGAAATTTTGCAGTGAAGTTTCTGCATGTTGCTAATATAATTATTTAACGAGAGCAACTTTGTGCTAAAATGAGTTATATAAAAATTTGTAGAATTGGAAAAGAATTTTATTCTTCCAAGTTTTTTCTTTTTTATTTTACGCTTTAATGCCGATTGATGTAACACAATTGAAACTAATTTATAAACATTAATGCAATGAAACGCGAGAATAATTTTCTTAATATTGCATTTTTGCGAGCGTGCAATAACGTAACAAATTACTTATTCAATTATAATCGCTCGTTACTTTAAAGCAACGGAAGAAGAATTTGCGATAGACAATTAAATTCAGCAATACAGAAGTTTCTAGACAGAATTTTTGCTGGACTGCTACCAGTGTGGAAAAAGTCCTCATGATATTATCTTTTCTTAAAATAAAATGTCACATATTATATTATAAATCTCGTTTAAATCGAGCTTTAAATATTAATATATCACATTGAAGTGTGTTCACGCGCGAGAAGAAAATATCCATCATCTCGGAATATCTCTTTCGTTACTTTACTAATTCAAGAGAACAGATTCGTCGTGACACGGTAGAATATTCACCACATTTCAACGAAAACGCTGATTTAAACAGACGGACCTTGAGATGTTAATTAATCGCGTTGATAACACGTTAGCATTTCGATGTCCTCTTTGGAATTCGCCACGGGTAATAATATACTGATAAGCAAAACGATCTGAGCCGTTTAAAGAAAGGCTGATGGGTTTTTCGATACTTAATCGAGTTAGAGGCTTGCTTACGGCATATTAATTATTTTAAAGCAGATACATACACATATACGCGAATAGTAATTAAAATATTCGATAGGAGAGGCATCGTAAGTTTCGATAGTATTGAGATAGTTTGATTATGGATCTTATACGATAACATCATCAAGAATTTCTCATTAAGAAATTCCTGGCCGATTATAAAACTATAATATTGATTAGCTTTCTTTATCTAATCTTTTATAGAATTACTAGCGGATTACTTTATCTAATCTTTTACCGCATTACTAGCGGATTACTACTGTGACGGAGGAAAATATTATTCCGTCATATCTTAAGGAAATATCACTTTTCAGATTCTGTGGATTTGTATTTCAACAAAATAAAGCTGAAAATTTATATAATCTCGTCGTGTTCGCGATCTGAGCCATTCTTGCTTTTATCCTCTCGAATTTGATAATATGTGTGATTTATTATTGTTAATTATACTGGATTTCTTGAACTACGCATTCGAAAGCAAGCGCATAATATTGGTCTCATCTTTTCTATTCGCTCGCGAACGTGAGTGATAACAGTGAGAATTTAGTCAGACGAGGGACGCAAGTATACACTACTTTTTTATTCACGTACATATTTATGAACCGTCTTGCTTATCTCGTACTCGTGTGTTTACCCTCGCATCTCCATCTACGTGGAAATAACGCCGTAAAACATTTCGCTTGACTTTTTGGTGATTATGTCAGATATATAATGTCAACGCGTCGCCGTTCCATCATCTAATTATAGTTATACGCCTCTCGTTGCATTTTGTACAGGACTTCGTATTTGCCGATTGATTGTGAGATAAGGCGCATGTACATATATATTGGATCTCTGATAGCGATTCTGTAAACGCGCGTGTCGCATCTATGAGAAAATCTTTGGTTCTCCAAGGTTCTCGAGCACGAACGAGTGTTGTTTGCAAATCAAATATTGGCAGTTTTCTCGCTAACAAGAAAAGCCTTTTACTGCGGTTTTCTCAACGTTTCTGAGTCCTTCTATGTTCAATGATCCTTTCTATATATCTCATTCTTCAAATTGTTCTCAGCTGATAGAAAGAAGTTTGTAAATGGTTTATTCGGAAATTTATTTTACGCTGTAATGTTTCGTCCTGTAATTTTTAAAAATGTGACGGGCTATTTTATTTTGTTGTAAGTTGTACAGTTCACATATTCTGATAATCAGGAAGCCAAAAATTGTATTAATTCTTCATCTGTTCAATAGGCTCGGGTCGTTTCTTTTCCACTTATTTCATTAAGAGCTAACAAATATATTAACAGAACGGCTAAGAAATATCTGAAGCTAAAACGTTTCATAATCAGTAAAATGACCTCGTTTTGCATATTTTATTATGTCTTACATGATAAATTTATTAATTGATAATAATAAGCGTACCATGCTGATAAGACATAATTTTAAATATAATCGTCTTATCTAGTATCAATGTTTGCACGATACCAATTGTCGTAAGTCTTGCAGATTCATGAATATCTTTACGAAATCTCACTATTACATTTTCAATGTATTATTTTAACGTGCGTTTTTATTATTTTTCAAGATAACTATCGCGCGAGCGAAAAAACTTTCAATTTGCATTGATATATTTATATTGCTGTAATAACATTTATGTTAAATGATATTATTCAAATTTTATTTTTTAAGTTGATTCGGCCGAACGATTCGTTGTATGGCTAATATAAATAATTTTACAAAAGTTGATAAAAATCGCAACTTTATAAATAATTTTTGGAATTAGTTGATTCATAAAATGTGGATATTTTTATGTCATATTTTAATTATTTTCTTTCATGTTTGGTAGAGAGTGAGAGAGAGAGAGAGAGAGAAGCTGTTTAAAAGAAATATTATTTCTCGTCGCAGGGTAAGGATTAAATCAGTTTGAAGATGGGGGGAATGTTCAGAAGCGAGGAGATGACCCTTTGCCAGCTGTTCATTCAGCCGGAGGCAGCTTACCTTTCCATTTCTGAACTAGGAGAAACCGGTACGGTGCAATTTCGTGATGTAAGTTGAATGTAATCTCCATTGATTGCTTTATGACATTATGACATAATTAATTATAATGTAATCTGATTATAATGTATTAAATGATGATTGAAAAGTGCCATCCAACACGTTTATTTTGTTTGTTAGCGCATCAAAAATATTGGAATATAAAATTTATATATATGTATAGATACATATATAAGATCTTTTCAAATGTATATTTTGGAGATATGTTTATGCGAATACACTTAGATGATCCGATCTAATTAACACAAAAATTAAGTGAGAAAATAGATTTTTGTGAGCTCGTTTGAACATCGTTAAACGTTGTTTTCAATTATGTCGATAACACCGTTAAATTTTGACGTATTTTCTATAGCTGAACGGCGACGTGAATTATTTTCAACGGAAATTCGTCAATGAGGTCCGACGATGCGACGAACTGGAGCGCAAGCTTCGATACATCGAGACGGAAGTGAGGAAAGACGGTGTGCCGATCCCGGATAATCTTACGGAACTACCGCGAGCACCCGCACCACGTGAGATTATAAATCTTGAGGTAAAATTTTTCTTCTGTAAAATGTGATACTTTGACAGTGAACAGCGAATCGATTTTTCGTCGTACATATATTTCATCAGTCTACATTTTCAATACACGAATGATGATATATCATAAATATATCTGATTACAAACGATAAGTTTTGAGTGTTATATATATATATCTTCTATTAATATATATTATTATTAATTATTATATTATATAACAATAGCATTATTACTTGCAATTAATATTTCTGATTGATTCAATAGTATCTAATGGTATATCAATCAATGGTATTCTCTCTTGCAACAGGCGCATCTCGAGAAAACGGAGAACGATATACAAGAGCTGAGCCAGAACGGGGTGAATCTGAAGAGCAACTATCTCGAGCTGATGGAATTTCAGCACGTACTCGAAAAGACGCAAGTGTTTTTCACGGAGGTACCTAAAGTAGTTCAGCAGCTTTTGTTCGTAGCGCCGTCCTCCTTCGTGTAATCGATGTTACCGTTTTGTCGAAGAATCAAGATTCGTTTCTTCTTCTTCTGTATCAACAGGAAGAGGCCAACGACTCGATCACCAAGGCGCTCATTAACGAGGAAGCACAGAATCCAGTAACTTCGATTCATGGACATCTGGAGTAAGTTTACGGCAGACGAATCGTCAGATATATAAAAGCCGATCCTCTCGCGTATTAAATATAATATTAATATATATATATATCAAGTGTGTGCGTAACATACGTGGGACGTTATGTTTTAATAATATTAAAAGGACGGCTTTGCACGTAAATTCTCTCCTTTATTGCTTTAATACGCGCATCTATTCTAATAGGATTTGCTCCGGAATAATAAATTGTTCTACTAATACATATACCATTTATTAAAAATGAGAAAGAATAAGTTTGTTTTAATCGCCAGTTGTGTTTAATCATCAATTCTCTCTCTTTATAATTAATTTCGACGATAATTCACTTGGAAAGAAACATATAATAAATAATAAATACTTGTCGGATAATTTTATCGGAAAATTTTTGAGAGATCAATATAAAGTCACAGATATATACGATGTTACCTATATAATGTACTGCTTAATAAATTATATACCATTAGAATGACATCTGTTTCCTTGCAGATTCGTCGGCGGAGTAATAAATCGCGAACGAGTTCCTGCCTTCGAGAGAATGCTTTGGCGTATATCCCGTGGAAACGTATTTCTTCGGCGAACCGAAATTGACAAACCATTGGAAGATCCAGCTACGGTTAGTTCTGATTATTCTTTTATTTTTACATATGAAGAAAAATTGCTTAATTTATTATATTACACGTGGATTGTACTTACGAAAGATTGATATAAAAAAATCCTATAATAATAATTCTTAGAATATATATTAACAATTATTAGAATAATAATTATAATAATAATTCGCATATTTGAAAGATACGCAAAAAATAAATCGAGTCTTTTTTTCTTTCCTCTGCATGTGCTTACGCGCGTTTGTGATCATCTATATAAAATAAAATAGTGTGTCTCTCTCAGAGCTTCCAAAGAGACAATGTCAGAGTGAAACTAATAGATCTCGCTAATTAATCTCTAAAAGATTAATTTAGCTTCATTTTAAATATCAAATATAAATTGCGAGAACAACATTTATTCGTCGATGCGTCTGATTCTCTTCTTGAAATGTTTTCAGGGCAACGAAATTTATAAAACAGCCTTCGTGGCGTTTTTTCAAGGAGAACAATTGAAAACTCGTATTAAGAAGGTTTGCATTGGTTTTCGCGCTTCGCTCTATGATTGTCCGACAAGTCAGGCTAAACGTCAGGAAAAGCTGAACGCTGTGCGAACACAGTTGGCGGATCTTAGCTTGGTGAGATTGTCACGCGCGTTGAAAGAGAGATTAGAAGTATAATACTCAGTGCAAACGTGTGTTTATCTCAAATACGTTGTTAGACATCGCATTTAATCTTATTGAATTCTATTAGATATCTAGAGATTTTATTAGATTCTTCTAATTCAATAACATTTTATAATTAAATTGTAGAAATGTGTGTTATAATATATTTATGGATATATTTAAATAGATATAGAGTGTGAAAATATCTCATTTGTACTTGGTCATAATTTTTTTTAAGGTATTAAATAAAACGCAAGATCACCGTCAACGTGTTTTGCATAATGTAGCGAAGGAATTGCCAAACTGGAGTATTATGGTGCGAAAGATGAAAGCCATTTTTCATACGATGAACCTGTTTAACATGGATGTGTCGAAAAAGTGTCTTATTGGAGAATGTTGGGTGCCTATTGCCGATCTCGGGACTGTGCAAAATTGCCTTACGGAAGGATCGGTCGGTATATATATACATGTATGCAAAGATTAAGTTTATAGCATGCATGGATATATTTTTATCGCTAATTTATATATTTTAAAGATAAGCAAGCGGGACGCAATACAAATTTGTTGCATATTGCAAATTGTAAAATACTCGTCGAAATAAAATTCAAAGATTTGTATTGCGTCCCGTTTGTTTATCTTTAAAATATTTTTATCCTGCGAGACTATCTGCAGGTCATAATAATGGATAATTCAAAACGATGCGTGAAGCGTGAAACGAAAAAACGTGGAATGTATTTTTTAGCAAATAAGCGGGAGTTCCATACCGTCGTTCCTCAACGTTATCCACACGGATGAAAATCCCCCGACGTTCAACAGGACGAACAGATTTACAAGAGGTTTTCAAAATCTAATTGATGCATACGGTGTGGCATCGTATCGCGAGGCTAATCCGGCGCTTTATACCATCATTACGTTTCCCTTCTTGTTCGGCGTTATGTTCGGCGATGCTGGCCACGGTAAGTAAATCCGAAAAAAAAGCGAATAAAAATGACGAATAAAATAAATACGCGAAATATAGTAATACGCGTATTTACTCACGTATCGCGTTATCGTTATCAGTGTGACTTGTTGCATGTCGCTATATAATTTAGGACTGATACTGACAATTTTTGGCGCGGCCATGGTGCTACGGGAGAAGAAGATCATCGCGCAAAAATCAGACAATGAAATTTGGAATCTATTTTTCGGCGGCCGTTACATCATCCTCCTCATGGGTCTGTTCTCCATCTACAGCGGTTTGATCTACAATGATATATTCGCAAAGTCAGTTAACATATTCGGATCTAGTTGGAGGGCTACGTTTACGATCGACGATGTACTTCTTAACAAGACGTTGGAATTGTTGCCAGAGGAGACGGCGAAGCACTATCTGCAGGAACCATATCCTCTGGGCGTAGATCCGGTTTGGTCGCTCGCTCACAACAAAATTGTATTTCAGAATTCGTTCAAGATGAAGCTGTCGATCATTTTCGGCGTCGCGCACATGATCTTCGGTGTGTGCATGAGTGTTGTCAATATCGTGTAAGTATTGCAGTCTCGATAAAGAAAATTACATGTTGCAAACGTATAAATTGTTATCGAAAATGTAATATATTATTTATGTAATTAACATATTAATATAGAACAATGTACGTTAAAAATATGATCCGCGACGTTTCTTGAGCTCCTTTAGGGATCACGAAATCATGAGAACAATATCTTTTTTTTTATGTGAAGATATGCATTAGCATGATTAGTGATATCTGACTAGTATATTGATATAGCAGGAATAGAAAACATTTCGGAAGTCATGTTCGTGTAAAATATTTGCATTGTTTTCGAAGAAAGGAGCTTGGACGGAGCTTTCCGCGATCTCTGTATTTTATCATGTTGCATTGTAATTTTTTAGGTATTTCAAGAAGTATTCCAGCTTGTTCCTTGAATTTCTACCACAATTGCTCTTCCTTGTCTTTCTGTTTTTTTACATGACTGCCTTGATGTTTATTAAATGGATTTTGTACAACGCTTCGTCTGACGGTAAATGTTAAATAATTTATCTTCTTTAGTTAGAGTATAATCGCAGCACGTAATCGCTAACGTAACATGATGTATCATAATGCAGATATAGGGCGAAGACCAGGTTGTGCACCATCGGTTTTGATTACCTTTATTAACATGATGCTCTTCAAAGATGCCACTGTGTCCGCGGATTGTTCCCAATACATGTTTGAGGGGCAGGATATTTTGCAGAAAGTTCTCCTTTTTTCTGCCTTAGCATGCGTCCCCGTGATGCTGTTTGGAAAACCATTATTTATAATATGTTCGAAAAAGCTTAAAACTCCAGGGAAAATTTACGTAAGTAATTCATTATTTTGTCTATTATTATTTGTTACTCACAATATTATTACATCAATTTGTGCTAATTGAGAATATCTTATTTTTTATTTTTACTTGAAATGTTGGGGGAATGATTTATTTCATAATTATAGTGTAGTTTCACCGATAACGCGGCTCTTTGAATTTATCCCGTACTATAGTTTTAATTATAAAATTAATAATTTATCAAACCTGTGAGAGACGATCATCGCGAATATCGTATTGCTATAAAAATGATTGCGGCTATTAATATTGAGTGAAGTTGAAATAGATTATCATCTAGATGAAATACGTTCTGTTCGCATCCGCCGTGTTGGCAGAATTAACGTTCCGCATCTAATCGCAAATACGAATGAAATGCTGACGTTCGCTGACGTTGCACGTGCTTTGCTGCAGAGTAACGGAAGTCCGTCCCAGGACATCGAGTTGCAGCCGCAGGAAGTTCAGAGCGCGGGGACCAGTAGCGATGCGGCGGGTGGTCACGGTCACAAGGAAGACGACGGCTTCGGTGAACTGATGATCAATCAATCCATTCACACCATAGAGTACGTCTTGTCCACCGTCTCGCACACCGCCTCCTATCTACGATTGTGGGCGCTGTCTTTGGCTCATTCCCAACTATCCGAGGTGCTCTGGAACAGGGTGTTGCGGATAGGCTTAGGCGGCCAAGAGGATCAGTTCTTCTACAGCGTCGTGCTGTTTTTCACCTTCGCCGTCTGGGCCTTCTTTACCGTCGTCATTCTCGTTATGATGGAGGGCCTCTCGGCGTTTCTTCATACACTTCGACTTCACTGGTATGTACGATGTATTAGTCACACGCGTGTACGTTTCTCACGATTTAAGGCTCGTTTGAAAGTATTTGAAAAGTTTTAAGAAAAAGATTAAAAAATTGTCTTCTAGATGAGAGAAGAGATAGTGCAGATTGAATTTAATTTTTTTCCGGTTAATAAGAATTACTTAAATATTACAAATTTCGTGCATCAATTTTTCTGATATTTTTATCCACGATATGAATCATCGTTTTTTTGCCGATCGACATTATTTATCGATTATGGAGCATCATTGAGACGGAGTATCTCGATGATTACAGCTTTTTATTAGTACATCTTTTATTATTTTCGTATCGTTCTGTGTTTTGTGCTTCAGGGTCGAGTTTATGACCAAGTTCTACGAGGGTGTAGGATATCCCTTCCAACCATTTTATTTTAAGAGTATTTTAGATGCTGAAGATGCCGAAGAGTAAATCTCGCCGCTAGTCCACACAGCAATAATTATTAGATATATGTTTACTATATATTGCGGGCGAAGACCTTTTTATATATTAAGTATTTTCGTATACGCAAAATCTTATCTTGTTGCCTGGAGAAGTATAGGAGAAGGATCAAATTGCCATGAATTGTTCCAAGCAAGTCTGACAATGTGCCTTCTTCAATAATTTTAGCCATCAATTACATGTCTATGTAAATCGGCCGAATATGCGCACGGTAATTGCAATACCAATTTTAAAATATACGTTTTCTTTATACTCTTTTTACCCGCGGATGACAACGCCGGACAGGAAGCCGACGCGCGTCATAAAAATTTATATTTGTATATAAAATATTTATAGATATTTTTAAAACTTTATTTAACTTGCCGAATTTGTGTGAGCAAATCTAAAAATTCGTTCGCGGAATTGGCTTTAAATATCTAGTAAATTTTTCTTGGTTTTTATTTATCTGTATTCTGCGTCGGTCTTTTAAATTATTTATAATTCGAAAAGAGTAAGTAATAATGTTTACACTTAATAAAAAAGCTCTAACAAAATATTTGAGCATTTTTGTTTTAACTAAAACAAGAGATTCTGCTCGTCCAATATTTAGTCACGTTCATTATATATACATTCAATAATTATGGTGCGAAATGAAAAAGAAAGGTAACAGGTGCGTATGATTCAGCAACTGATGCTATTGTTGCTGCTACTACTGCTGCTGTCCAGTGCGCATTATATTCATTCCATTAATTACCTAGTAACGTGGATATGCCATAGTCGATAGCTCGTCCTTAAACAACTCTCGTCGCACGTTGTAATAATTGATAATGTCGTGTAACGTCGTTGTAATAATAGCGTTGTTGCGTGCGCATAGTTATTTTCCGCGAGAAAAGTAAACCGCTGTAATTTCAGCGATATGATGAAGAGGGAAAGCGGAGAGATTATAATGATTCGAATTATTGGAGAGAAGCTATTATATGCCGCATGCTTAATTGATTAATTACCCGTGATGATGCTCGACAAATTCAGGCGAGCAGCGCGAACGTACATTCTTGTATTACTAGAGTACAAATTCTCCCGTGTGATTGGTAAATATGAATATTCGAATTTTTGTGCAAAGTTACCATTACGACTGTATCCATCATAGGTATTAATGCGATGTTAAAAGGAGAGAAAGAGCGATGCATATATATACCAAATAATATGCCAATATTCGTAGATAATATCGAGAATATGCCAAATATTCTCGAGAGAGAGATCTCGACCTCTAATATTCAAAATAAGGTTTCTCGCAAATTGAGCTTTTGCTGCTGCAATTTAATAACGAAATATTTATTATACATTTATAGATTTATTTAAACTCACTTACAGATTTTTACTTATCAAAAATTAAATGTCAGAAGCAAGCAAATTAAAAATTTCTTTGAAGGAAAAATTATTTTTTTACATCTAATGTTTTTACATCCCATAAACTTCATTAATATTAAGGTCAAGATCTCTGGGACAACTTGTAGATAAAAATATACACATACATATATATGTATATATATATATTTTATCAATGTGTTGAAATAAATTGATGAGAGCTGCATATTACAAGAGCTGCATCGATGTATACCTGTATACTTCCTTTTCTCTTATTTAAGAAAACGACAAATAATTATATGAAAACTATAAATAGTTATATGTGCATACGTCGAGTAACCATGAAAATCGTAAAAAAATATTGATTAATTACTCGTATCGGAGAGGAAAATATGTCACACATTTTTTTGTAAGTACTTATCAAGCATTATATACATAAATATTATTTAAAAAAATGTTATGCATGATGCTGTGTCATGAATTTTATCAGTCCATCGTGCGTGTATTTTTGTAATTAATAAGCAGTCAGACATAATTCTCTGAGTTTATTTTGTAGATTGTGGATGTAAACATTACTCGATTGAATATATGATCAAATTGATACATACTTTTCAGATTTTTTGAATTTTATATAATTATTATTCTAAAATTATGTAAAAAAAGAAATTATCTTTATTTTATTGTAGCATAATTAGAACTGAATGTTTAATTTTTTAATAAAGATTTAATTGGCTTATTATCTTTCTGTCTTTAGAAAAAATGCAACACCTAAAAATTGTACATAGCCTTATCAATTTTTAAAATATAATTTAAAAAGAAATTAGAAAATTTTAAAATTTTTCAAAATATCTCTAACAAAAAATTATTTTTAATCAATATCTGATATAATATTTTTAATTATTTTTAATCTTTGTCTGATCTTTATTTAATCGATATTCGAAACATATGTATAGGCAAGTTAAAATTTGTATGCTGACTTACTAATTAAAATAATTTGCATGGCGCAATGTGTTGTGTCCCCGCTGCTTATAAACGAGTCACCGGGAATTCGCAATTAGAACATGTCCAACTGTTTTATGGTGTGTTTAAAGATGGTCTCAATTTAATTAAAATCTAGTAGCGATAATTAAAACATAACTATTTTCAGGTTAGAAAATTTATCAATATGCAAAACAATGAGCAAATGTAAAAAATAATATTAATTCCAATCAACATCATGTACAAGAAAAAGATTAAATAAATAAGACAAAATTAAATAAACAAAACAAAAAAGGTTGACTAATTGATAGTCTCAAATATTGAGTACGATTATTACGATGATTATAATATATAATTATAATATATGATTGGTAAAATTTAATGTTATATTAATAATTAATATGATTTTGTTAATTAATTTGGTATCTGTTTGAACCAGGACAACTATCGGTTTTGGTCGTCCAATTTTTTTCTCAGATTATAAAAACGAAGGTGTCAATGAAATCCGCTTCGTACTACGCAGTAAATCGATTGTGAACTTGTTTTTTAATCGGCTCGAGTCAAGAGCTTCGTCAATTGTCGAAGAGATATGAAAGCGCAATAAAAAGTTTCCATCTGTCAAAGCGGAAAGATGGTACTTTAGTCGGAGCTTGCCTAGGAAATGAAAACTTGAAATTCATCTCTGTTTTTATTGTCTCAGCAAAAAGAGTGTACTTAAATTGAAAAAGGTATGTATCATCCTTTCAGAATTTTTTAAAAAGCTATTTATTCAATATTTAATCATTAAAATAATACTAACTCACTAAATAACGATTGGTATCGACATGATCACAGATTTAAGTAACATAGTTATAAATAAGTTTAAATTATATAGTCTGTGATATATATTATTAATAACTATAAAATTTTTATTATTTATAAAGTTCTACGAAAATGTCAAGAATATAGCAAATTATAATCAACTATTCGCCGTTTTCCTGTGCTGGATGAATGTCGAATTAATCTCGATGCAGGACGAGATCGCGCGAAGAGAATTGAACTTTAGTTAACTGGAACTAATAGCTACAAAGTTATTCGATCTTTATTGATCGTGCGAAGCTCTCTCGCCTTCTCGTATTTCATCGCCTTCCATCTAAAAATCGGATGCGATCTTGGAGTACGATGGCACTTTTGCAATCCAATTCTACGGGAGATGAAATTTGCGGCAGCAGCCGCACTATGTTTGACAGAGTTGCGCGCGCTGATGCGACGTTTCCCGCGATTTAATGGACGAGCACAGAGCGGGAGTTCAGTCGGCGACGCGCGCTCCTTGCCACTGTGTGCTCTCGTATCATCCCGCTCCAGCATCCCTCACGCATGGACCTGTGCGCGTTCGATAACGCAGGTGAGTGTACGATTCATCAGAGGGTCGGATTTACATATATATAAGCTGTACGAGCTACGGCATACACAATTACAAGGAGTTGCTCCGCTGTTCTCATTTTTGCGATATTTTCCGGAAATTTGTCTGAAAAATTTGTTCTGATTTCCTTTCTCTATTTACACCAGAGATATTTATATCCAGATAATACTCTAGATATTGTTTAATAGATGAATAAAATTGAATATATTTCGTTCCGTTAATTATTATTTTCTTGTTGAAAATTAAAAAATAATTTTCAAGCGATGTTAATTATATCTGCACACACACACATTGCTTTTCCATCTCACTGAAATTCAAATTAACAATTTCTATATCCAAGAAGACTTACAAGCGCGCGCCTTGCTCAGCAAATAATTGATAATGAAATTATGTTCTCTGAAGATTATACATCTGCTAAATTATTCATCTGCGACTTAACACTTTCACATTTAATCGTTAGAATTTAGTATCACAGATTTAGAGCCAAAGTATATTTAATTTTGCTACGATGGTGATTTTACGCACATATGAAATTTCGAGCATGAAATCCGAGCGCGAATGCGTTATTAACTCACAGTTAATCTCACAGCATTTTGCGAATCCTACGAAAATCATTGACAATACGTATATCGATTTTATATTAAACCATTCTAATACCAACTCGAATCATCGTCAAAAGAGAGATGCAATCAGCATCGCGCTGTTGTGCTCGACAATTATTATTTGTCGTCGGACAACGAGAAAATACGTGCTTGCTATTATCAGCCGCGTCGTGTAAAATCTGCATAAGTTATATAACGCTGAAGAATATTCTTCTGAATAGCAAATGTACGTGCAAAATGTACCGTTAGTTTTTATGAAGCGTGAAAACTCGAGTGACATTGAGGATCAGAAATTTCTACAGTAAGCACATTGCACTTTAATACTTAGCATATTCAGCATGTTGCGTGGTTTGCATCTTTTTAAGGTATAGAATTTAATTAGTAAGATAACTCTACTTTATCACTTTGTTTGATAAAATATAATTAAATATAATTAAATATATTTAATTTTTATAATTAATTCGCGTCTCTTATTAATTCAATTTGATTTCCGATAACTTGATAAACAACTGAAAAGTTTATTTGCATAGGATCCTTATCTTAATTGATTTAATTACCATGAAAAGTATTTAAATTAAATACAAGCAATATAAAAATATTTGAAATTTGTATCTAAAATAATTATTATGAAATTAAAATATATATATTATGTACGATCTATTACGATAATATTAATTATAAAATATAATTATAAAATATAATTGAGGATTATATCTATGTCTTGCAAGTTTCTCATAACAATTTAGATTGTTTGGGAAAAATTTAATGAACTTTCCCGAGATAAGATCTTGCTCTGCCATCGTTAATTTAACGGCGAAAAAAATCCACGGATAACCGACGCGATCATTTTTCAAACTTTATGATTGGAAAAGCGTTGGACTAGGCGACAAAGTTTTTCCATTAGCTAAGGAGAGGAGCGAATTGGCGGTTTTATCGTGGATGTCTCGCATCTTTTCGGAACATCTTTCCGAAATTGCCATCCCCGCCATTAAGATCATATGTGAGCTTTAAAGCGTCCCGCACGTTTTTCGCTTTATCTCGCACAACACTCTTAAACTTCTCTCGGTCAATTTATCTCGCCGAAAGTAACGAGATAAGTCGGATGTAAACGAATTTATTTCCTCGTTGATTCTCTCGGATTATTCATAAGGATTTTATGGCGATGAATTTTACGCTAGCGGGGAAACAGTGCCGCTTAAACTTTTAATTACTTCTATTCCTGGAAGAGAGATTGCTCATCCATAAAATTGAAATTTGTGTGATTAATGATTATCAAACGCTTATGTATGTATATAGAAATATATGATATAAATCTACTATACTTAATTAACAAAGTACATAACTTTACAAAATCAAAATTATTTTCATGTTTATATTCTTTGTCTATAAAAATATTATCTTTTTCTTATGGTATAATACACGTATAAAATTTATATTATTGTTGTTATTAAAATCTTGAAATATTTTGACACTTCTTACAAAAAAAAATAGAGCATAAAATATTATCAATATTACATCAATATAATATCATATAGGCAATTCCATAACTTTTTATACATAATGTATAAATTGTTTTTAAATAATTCCTTTTCATTGACTTGTGAGTTGTGTGCATTAGAGCTGAACCGAACTCAAGAATAAGTATCTCTAACCGGTATCTCTGATACCAGCTTAGTAACTTTACGTTGCGTCGTCAGGATAATGTACGTTCCTCTTTAGCTCCGCGATATAGCCATCACCGCCACCTCGAAGGTACCTTGTAAATTTTTGAGATACGGCAATACGTTTTATATATTATTCAACTTGTCCTTCTCATCTCTCTCGTGCATCTGATCCATCGTTATGTCTTGGTCGTTCGCGGCGCCTTTCACCCCACCGCCCATGCAGGTGGTGAAGCAGGTATCGCCCTTGCCGAAGTTCTCGCCGTCCTCGATGGTCTCCGGCATCGGTTGGTTCAGCGTTTCCGGCAGGTAGAGCGCCAGGTAGCCCGCCGTCAGAACGACGAGCCCGAAGAGCGCGGTTGGCACTCGCGGGTCCAGCGAGTCCAGCAAAAAGATCATCGGCGTGAGCGTGCTGCTGAGACGCGCGCACATGGAGCCGATACCGACCGCGGTGTTCCTCACCACCGTGGGAAATAGCTCGGCCGTGTAATTGTACACGACCGCGAACGAGCCGGCCACGCAGGACTTGCCCAGCAATACTATAGTAATTCTGACAATGTTCGCCAACTCGCCGGTCGCGCCAGTCATACCGGCGGCGCAGATGCAGCACACGCCGCCGATCATCATGCACGCGCTGACCAGGCATCTCCTGCCGGTGCGATCCAGGGTAAATATTACTAAGATGCATGCCGGTACCTCCATCACGGCGCTGAGGAACAGCGTTAGGTATGGATTGCTGACCAGATTGCCCGTGTTGAGCGTCAGTCCGTAATAGGCGATCGAGTTGGCGAACCAATTGAAGCATACATTGAGAGTCTTTTTGCGGAGATTCGGCGTCCTGAAGAGATCCAGGGCGCCATGCGATTTCTCCTCCTTGATCTCGCGCTGCACCTTCGATTTGCTAATAAGCGTGGCCGCGTCCACCTGCACGTCGCTGCCGTTTATTTTTAAACCCCTCTGCACGATGATGATCGCTTCGGCGACACGACCGTGCGCCCACAGCCATCTGGGTGACTCGTCCATCAGCCACCAGTGGCCGAGCAGAAGCGTGCTGTGCATGCCGTATAGGATCTGCAGCCACATACGATCCGGGATCATAGCGCCCCACATGGCCACCGCCATAAAACCTGAAGCGAAACTCAATTGGATCAACACGCCGCACACCGTTCTCTTGGACGGACCCACCAACTCCATCGTCAATACGAACGCGGTGATGTAAGCGCCGGCTGAGCCGAAGATGCCGTACAAGAAGCGGATCATCAGAAAGATGTAGTAATTATTCACAAGAGCCACCAACACCCCGAACACCAGCTGCGCCACTACGGATACGTAGAATATATTCTTCCTGCCGTACTTATCCGCCATGGTGCCCAGGGTAGCCGCCCCGGTGAACACGCCGAACATGTAGGAGGATTGCGCCACGGCGCCCATCCAACGTTGCGAGCACACGAAGTTCCATTCCATGCCGCGCGATGACTGGATGTACGTCGTGTCGTAGGTCCAGGAGTCGCATTCTCTGGTGACGTTGTCGCGATCCAGATACCGACAGCTGTCGAGGGAACGCGGAAGATGCTCCGAAACGATCGAGGTGTTCCGGTCGCGAGAGGTCAGGTTATCGGTTATGGAAGATGACAGGTTCACTTCTGGGATGTTGCAGTGATGCGGCGGCACCGCCGCGACCGTCAGTAGACTCAGCATGTGCACGCCGGCCACAAACGCGGCGAGCATGTGAAGACAGTACTGTCGGAATTGGTATTTGCCGAATTCACCCAGATGGGACATGAGTTCCTCAAGATCTCTGTCCACGCTCGCCATCTCGGCTGTTTGCTAGAGTCGGGGAATTTATCTGGATATCCTGTCGTATCGCAGCGCGTTTAGATCACTGATGATTGCCCTCGAGTTACGTGCCGCATACGTTTATGCTAAAAAAAAAAAACATTTGCATTATGTGAATGCTATTTTTAATCTACTTGAACTAAATATAAAGCGCAGATTTTCGTGCTTTATCTCGTTATAACGAGATTTTATTAACAAATTAAATAATTCTTATTAACAAATTAAAATTGTAACTTTGTGCACATTTATATATTGCGCAAATTATAATAATATATAGAAATATAATGACTTTTCTATATCTAAATCAAATAAACAATTATATTATATATATTAAATTATTAATTAAGTTGTGGAGAAATTAATATAATAAATACGTTTTTTAATGAAAATTCTTATTAAATTGCTTACAATTAACAGACTGATAAATTAAAAATTTGTATTATTTGCGTATAAAAAAATGACCGAGTAGATTTTTATGTTATATAAAGAGAAGATAATTTATTAAAAATTTTTTATAGTAATTATTATATTTATATATTATATGTTCACACACAAAGCGATTTAGTTTGCCTAATTTTCATATCTATGCCATAATCATTTTCTTTCCATATTTAATCGTAGTCAAAATACAAATTATATTTGACCTTTCCGCTCACTTTTTACATCAAAATGTTAATGCGTAATACTTTCACTATACTTTATACTTGATCAAATTATTTAATCTGTTAAAAAACTTACACATCGGCACCTCAAAAACTGTTTCTTCGTGCAATAGAGAAAAGCAATTTCTCAATAATTTCACAAAAAAGTACATCTTTGTATATATATTATTAGTACACACTTATAAAAATGGAGATCGTAATAATTGATGAAGAACATAAGATTCCACAATAATTTATAATCTACTGTTACTAAAAATCACGTTTATTTAGATTTCTACGATACAAATCTGATCAAGCTTTTAATTTAGGCGATGCAAAGCGCAATGTCAACGTAAAAGGATGATACCTCAATTTCGGGCGTAATTGTGCAGTGTACAATATGAGTAACGTGCACTCTCGATCACAACGAGATATCACAACGAATGGCAATGGAATGGCTTGATGATCGATGAATCCACTAATGTATTGGTCTTGATCGCGAACATGGGAGAGTGGCTGCACGGACACCACTAACGCCACTATCGAACTGGAGAATGACTGCCAATCTCTCTCTCGTCAATCTGATGCCAAGAGATTGAACGATTCCTCGTAGACGACGGAGAGCCTGTAGTACTTAATGAAATTTGCGGCCACCCTTGCGCGCTACACTGTAACTCGCGTCGTTATTCGCAAGCGAGTGGTACTCTCCCGCGTTGATTTCCTTGGATCGGTAAATTCCACTCTGTGAAACGTGACGGGAAAGAAATTCCGCGCAAGAAGACGGCGCCTTATCAGTTATCGGCGACCATGATTGTGTGAGTCTGTAAAATAATAAAAATGATAGACTTGCGCGTGTGACCTCGCGGTCATGGTGATTTGCTTATAGTTCTGATTACTATTGATAGCTCGGTTTCAATAGATTATGTTGGAATAATGTAACCTTCTAGAGTAGAATAATTATAGAAAGAAAAACATTACGCGACGTGTTGCTCTGACATTGTTATGCTTTGGAATCGTTAATTATATAAGCATACATGAATGATATTTCCTAATAATTATACTGTTTTTTCTTAAGGCGCAGTTTATAATATATGATATGAGAAGAAAATTTTAATCGATATTTACAAAAGATAGTTACTAATTATCAATTATTATAAAAAAAATTATTAATTATTATATAGATTTAAAATTGTGACTGTTTTACGAAATTTTAATTTTCGGGATATATAATTTAAAAGTAATTTGCATATGTTTCAAGTAAAAACATATGTGTAATATATATGTAATATAATATATAAAAATATTAATATTCACACACACAATATATAATTGCAATTATTCATAAAACATTATCTAATCAGTATTGGTTAAGTGCGAAATTTTATAACCATCTATGATTGCATCATCTTTAAATCTAATTTTGGATCATATGTATCTTTTTAATAATAATTTAAATAGATGATCTATTATATAAAAAATAGAAAAATTCTTTTCAATGGTAAATCTAATTTCTTATCGTTCACGTGTTATCATTATTAATTATACCTAAATTTGGCAACGCAGTTTTGAGATGATATTGGTCTATGATAGTGATTTATTTTCAATACGCAAATAATGATACGAGAGCGTGATCATCGAACCATAAAAATATTACGTATTACTCTGACGTTTCTTTCATCTATTATATCAGCACTGCTGACATTTCACTTCGATAAACGCTCCGCTTTTTATGTCGAGATTGCAACAAGATGCAATAGCTGTGATGTCGAAATTTATTGGATAAAGAAGAGAGAAAAGAATTATATTTTTGTGATATTACGAAATTATTTTGCCGTTTCGAAAGAAGGCCGTGCGTTGAATACTAAATGAAGAGTTAAACATCAATTTACAGGAACGAATTGGAATTATTGCGAAAACACGATAGAATATATAGAAATACGCAATCATGACTGAAATTATTTCACTAGAAAAGTCGATGAATTAAAATAAAAAATTATTTATCATAATATAACATCACTGATACACATAATAAGAAAGAATTTATGAAGCTAGTTAAGCGCGCTATTAATTGAGACCAGCGCTTGACAATTAATTGTGTTGGACCTATAGACATATGAAAAGTTATACAGGGAATTGAGTTGTCTAAGGAATACTTCAGCCTGATTTCGCTGACTTCAAAAATATACTTGTGATATGTACTATCTATATTCATGTCGATTTTGTCATTAATATCATGTGTTTTTACGACAAGTGCCGCGACGCGTATAAATAAATGCGACAACTTTATACACTGCGATATATGGTTATGATATGAAAACTCAATTTGTACTGTATACTCAATTTTTAACTGTATACTCAATTTGTAACTGTACATATTATAATCCTACCACATCATTATTACAAGCCAGATTTTGATATCGTTGAGATATAATCGCACGCAATATTTGCGCGATAATGCATCTTCAAAAATATCACGTAACCGAATACGCACTTTTTTATTTACTAGGTAATTTTTGGAAAGATGTTTAAACTGATTTTAATTAGGAGATCACATGTGGACGCATAATGTTTCTTCTATACTTTCAAACACACGACGCGCATCTTTGCATTTATTTCTTTATACTTTAAAGCAATCGAACAATTTTAATTACCATCGTCATTACCAGCATCATTACGCCGCGGTTGAACACAACACTTTGCGAACAAATCGATGAATGTATATCGTTCTTAAGAGGCTATACGCTGAAACTAATAACTACTACCAATTAACTCGAAGCGTAAGTGGAAATGTACGAGTCCGGCGAGAAGTGACCCATCGATCTCAAATGAGTTATCGTTCGATCGTGATCACGGTGTGTGTCTGTAGCCTTTAGATGATGATCACATAATACACACGCTGTTGTTCACTGATTTTCAAGCGGTTTGTCATGATTAAATGATGTTTAGCTTGACGCTCCTTCGAATTTCGTACGTCGGCATTTGTCGTGCCGGCCCTATTTCAATTAAGCGTACGTTTTGTGAGACTCGTGTCCTTGGCTACTATACTAACAAGATGATAATTGTCAGTGACGATTGTCGCCAGGCATGTGACAACGCGCTCCAGTCGATCGGTATGAAATATGACGAACGGATAGACACAATTGTCGCATAATTAATCGATATTTCGAATCGCAATCTACATCTTATATGTATAAAAAAATCGGTATCGGTAATCGCGACTACTTACATTTCGGTTTCGCGGGTCGCTTAATATGTGTCCTCGATACATTTAATGTGAAATATGAAGTAATCGGAAATATAATCGCGAACGCGTCTGACCTTACGATCGATTATTGACTACCAGGTTTATATACGATTCTTTTCTGTATGCAAACATCGTTGTTGATTTATCAATAATTCATGGTAAATATAATCTGGGTCATCGGTTTGAGAAGAGTTCTTGCGAATTTGCATTTTTCTAGATGTACGTATTTACGGTATTTTTGCACACGATGGATATTATTGTTGTGATTATCGTCAATAAATAAAAGAGAAAGTTATTGCTGAAGTGTGAATCGTTTTTGTCAACGAGTTCCGAGGGCAAAATTTCAATATAATTTGTGCCAATGACGCGACAACAAATACATTTGTATATATGATCGATCATACTTCCGATCAATCAGTCGAATAGCTAAATATATTACCCTGTCACTCCGTCGTTCAACAAATTTAAGGGTAACTTTTATAGGAATAGCGCGTGACAAACTCTGTCAACATTGTTCAGCTCAGTTTAAATGAGTGCGAATTAAAAGCTTTAAATATTAATTGCAGATAGTTTTGAATGCGTGCTTATATTTGTTAGGGATGCCAAACGCGATTGTCATTTAATATTGATTATGCGAACGTATGAGAAAGTGCGTGAAAAATTGTCATAATTTTATATAAAATTATATAATATATTTCATTAATATATATGTATACAGGGTGTGTGGTAATAATCGCCCTATCCATTGTGTGCAGGTGAAGCGGGTTAAACCGAGTAGAAAAGTTCTCTACCGTTTTGCGATCTTCGCAAATTAATAATTAATGACAAATTAAAAGGTCGGGTCAATTCGCGCGAATATAAGCGCGGAGCAAGAAGAGACATAAGTGTGTATAATACGAAAATCTCATTGCCAAATATCATAAATATTGCAACACAATGTCAATCTCATCAATTTAACTAATTGAATGATTTTGATATAACAAGTACAATTCGTTTAATTGCTAATGAACATGCTACATTATGTGCAGTATGCTCAGAGAATGAAAGCGATTCTGTCACTTGCCAATCTGGACACGATGCGATAAAGTTGCGATTATTTCTCGAAGTAGTTTTGATTATTTGATTGAAATAAAGACGATGCGTTGCGTAAAGTTTACAATGCCGATTGTATTAAACGCGCATTCACACGCAATCGATTCACAGCGCAAAACTCTTTAACATCGCAAAACTTTTTAACATCGCAATTTGTCATATAATTATATAAAATTTAAACGACAAATAGTTGTATGAATATTAAAATTGCTATTTAGAAAGGGAATAGAGATGGTAAGATGCAAGCAAGAGTTTTCTTAGCATATGTATTAATGTGTATTAATTAATCCGCGCGGAGTCATCGCTTGGTAGCCAAATCATAGTCATTCTATTATTATAGTTCAATAAAAAAATCGTAGTTTGGGAGATGCATTGACACGTCTCACGGTTTATCGGTGGCATGCCGAATTTCCTGACCTAAATACTCCACGCGGACTCCTCGGGCGATGACTAATAATCAAAGTCGCTCGATTCTCTGATCCAATAGAAAAGAGAGATTCGTGTCTTACTGGCGTTCTCGATTTTCTTCTCGTATCCTTCTTTATCCTCTTCGCATCCTTCTCGCGTTATCTCAATTGTTTTTAAAAGGCACGCTCGAGCGAGCTCTGCTCGTATCCTTCTTTATCCTCCTCGCATCCTTCTCACTCTAAGAAGACATGCTCGGCGAGCACCACTCGAACTCGGTACGCAGAAAAAACGTAAAACAAAATACTGTTGATACTTTTTTCGACGACCTTCAATTGTTTCGGTGTCGCACATCCCATCGAAGGTGTCATAATAATCGTTTAGCCGCATGTCCATCTGTCATCGAGTTTCTTATCGCATGTGATTTATGTCTCAATTTATAGTTACTCACACAAATTTATTTCATACATTTTATTTACTCACACACGCGATTATAACGTCGGTGTAGTTCCATTCATTTTCTACGAGCGTAGAAAATAAATGTATATACATCACTTCTCGCCCCGCGCTTAATTCGCGCGGATTTGACCGATCTTTTTTAATTAATTTCTCGTTAATTATTGCGAAGATCGCAAAACGGTAGAGAACTTTTCTACTCGGTTTAATCCGCTCTACCTGCACACAATGGGTGTATATATATATGTATTTATATATAAATTATATGTATTATACAATACCTCATTAAATTATCAGATGTTTTGTTTAGAGATTTAAGTCCTTTATTCATCCAGATCACTATGACATTTCATTAACTATAGAAAAAATTGTTTTTCTCTGTATGCTAATGTCATAGCATAAAAAGCGAGAGATTTAAGAACAGCCATTTAAAATGTCTGAGATACGACACTTTGAGAAATAGCCGTGTAGGATGTATTAATTTCGTAATGATATTGCGTAACATCTTGAACGCGTTAAAATGTCACAAAGTAACATACGATTCGTCTAATTGGAATATTTAATATTTTAACAGCAAACAGTAATTCGCGCTCAAGTTTGATAGCTATTCGCGTATGTACATACATACGTGTACAGTCGAATGCGATTACATTGTTGTTTTCTTGTTATATCAACGTAGCATAAATCAACGAGATATACATACATATGTTGATTGGAGCGCTTTATTTTGATAAGGCTTTATTAGGCGGCGTCATGCAGTTACGCTGAAGGTGACTTGTTGGGTATTCACTTTCTGGCGCCAGCTCTGAAGTGCATTCGAAATAAAGCGCAATTGCAATTACGAAAATAAGGGTTTATTTCAAGATGTGTATTCAAAGGAACGCATAGCACTGTAATTCAACATTCCACCGCATTTCAATTTTCCTCAAAATTTTCCTCATTTGTGTTATTTTTTGGACCGTTCACATGTCTGATATTAAAAGTACCGAAAATTAATTGTACATTAGCAACTAATGCATTCAGAAAGAAAAATTCGGAATATATAAGTATGTAGACTAACACAGCGAACGAAAATATAATAAGCTAATTTTTATCAAACGTATCTATGTAAGTTTTGAGTAGTATAGGTCGCAAAAAAGTGCAACGCGTCGCAAGATGATTTCAAGACGGAAATTTCTTCAGATTATGAATTCTCTTAGAGCCATTAGTCCGCTAGTATAGCTAAAATCGCATCGTTTTTTTTATTGCAAAATTTGTCGTGTAATAGCTGAGGCTTTCTTCAGCCTGCGGAATAATATTTTCGCGGCGCCTAATGCGCGATGCACAAGAATATTCCGCCGATCGGCGCGGAGACGCGCACGAGAGGCGCACGAGAGGCGCTTGAACTTGCTGCGCTCACTAGGAGGTGAGATGCGGAAGAAGAGACAGGGGGACCGACGAACACGCAGAGCGAAATTTCAGGCTGCTCGACGGAATGCGGGTCAGACGGTAAACGCGGGATCGGCCTGCTGGCGAACAGAATCTGGCACGTCGAGGCACTCTCTGGCGCGCGTGGCGCGTACTCGTCGAGACGTTAATGGAAAAACTTATGCTGACTGCAGATACACATACGTGACCGCGTTACGCATAATACACGTGTGTACTTAAAAAAAAATCGTGATAACGAGATAGAATCCGTAGACAGACTCGGGAAAATTCAGTTTCGTGGCACTTATCTAAAAAATAGACGAATTATAAAACACGGCGATAATTATTTCGTAAGGCGTGTTATGAGATCTTGTGAGAGTTACTCAGATAGCAAAAGTAGTCATTTTGACGTAATTTGATGTCAAAATAATTTTTGCTATCTGTGTATTTTTTTTATATTTTTTGCATACCATTTCTATAGCTTATTACGTTTTTCGCGTTAATTTTCGAATTACTTGGATCACCTTACAAGCGGCAATATTATCCAGAGTATCCAGTCCACGGCTATACAAGTAACGGATTCTTGTGTCAATGACCGACGTAATCGCCGAGTACTGATAACGGGTCAAAGTGCTTATTCTCTCTTTGGGCGCACATTCTGCGGTAATGATAACGCCAGGCGTCATCGACGACGTCGAAAATGTCGATGGAACGATTCGTATCGAGATTAAGAAGGCGAAAATTATCGGTTTCAGGTAGCTGCAACCAGAATGATTTTTATATAAATTTATATAAGCAGATATTATATAGAATATCGTGGATTTATTGCTCTTCTGCCGTCAATTTGACCAATTTAAAATCAACTTTCCATTAATAAAATTAATAAAACATAAAATAATTTTCCAATTTTAGCAATTTTTTCAAAAATCAAGCTTTAGAAGCACACAAATAAAAAATATATAACAATTTATTTTTATATATAACAAAGTTTCATTATTTATACAATTTTATCAAATCTGATTTAAACAGAAAAATATCTAATACTAGACATTTAATTATAAAGATATTTAAAGTTTAATCTTAAAAATTGTTTATCATATTAATCTGATCAAATTTAAGTACGAGGAAATATGATGAAGTCGAGCGGATCGTATAATTTTCATTAATTTTTTTCGAACAAAGTCAAATTACAATTTTTCGCAGCATTGTTGCTCGATATGAGTGCTTCGTTTATGGAGACTAAGGCGATTGCTTTCCAACGGTTCTAGCGAGATATCGATAACAGGTAGAGTCGATATGTTTGATCAGGCGGAGCTGCAGGGCAAGACGATTCGCGCCGAGATCGAGTTATCGCGAGTTATTCGTTCGAGCTGCGAGGAGGCAGCTCTCGTTATCCGATTATACGATTTATTTTACGACTATACGCGACGGGCGGAAGTAGATCCACGGGGGTGGATGGCGGGATCCAAGTGGATAATAGCGGTATAGATATAGGGTGAATGCACCGGGTATGCTAGTCAATGGACAAATATGCGCATTACGTTGCAAGGTAAATATCCATTCGTTGGCCGATAAGCCGAATTCCATTTTTTCGCAAGATTTCTCGGTCCGATTTCTCGATTTTAGTATGAAACGCGAATTTATTAACGCGCGCATCGTGATTCGAAATGACTCTCGGCATGATCGTGATAGGGTAATGACACGTATAATTACGATGTCACGAGAGATCTCATTTGACGCGACGTGATAGGCTGAAATCATTCGATTATTAACAACTTCATCGGCGATAATCAATTTGGCGCATTTCAAGCGCTAAGTAATAACGCTCTTGGTGTGAAGTGTTTTCTCGCATTCTCACATGTAACGCATCAAGCGAAGGACAAAATATATATTATCCAATATTGTAGTAGAATATTAGGAACATATTCAATGCGCACGGCAAATTAGTCAGAAGAAACATCTCGTTGCGCACTCCTTGAATTGCTAATCCGACACGCGTTCGTCTATATAATTTAGTAGTTATTCAATAAAGCGCCTATCATTATGACAAATAACTGACCTTCCTTGTCAGTTTTATGACTTTGCCGTGAAATATCGAAGCGTCGTACACGTTGTGACAATCTTTACACTTCAGCAGATGTAAAGGTGAACGTGCTTCCTGTCTTGTTTTCAGGGTCACTGATATTAAATCGCAATTAGTGATTCACGACGTTAGGAGAGGCAAATGTAATTACCGTGTGTGTGTTTTCAACATTCTAATAAGTACACGTGATATATACATGTATATATTAAAGAAAAAAAAACATACAGAATATTCGGTAATAGATGCTTTTGGCGAATAGAATAATAATTCCCTGTTGAAAATAATTTTCATTTTCAAAATTTTCTTGCGTATAGTCTTTTATAGTTTTTATATTAAATACCACGATAATTATGTGTGCGTGCATCAAGTCCGAATTTTATAATATTTAGTAAATTTTTTCGCAAGATTATAGCTGAAGAGTTAGATATTGTTATATTATATTCTTAATACATAATTCGTGAAAACTTCTTTCTTAATCGATTGCAACTCAGGAATGATTTATTTATTACTAAGAAAAAAAGCTTTTTAATTTTCGACGAATAAATGTCGTCACGTGTTCCGAATCGCTCCTATTACTGAACATCCTGTGTCACCGCGAAGGAAACGCAAAGGGAACACGAAGGAAGCGCATCCGGGCGGAAGAGAAGCCTAAGAAATTTTTGGGTTCGTTGAAGAAGGATCTCTACACAGGTTTCGTTCACGTTGCGATAGGTACGCGGCACAAATGCTCGATTACAATGGTGGTTAGATTGGTGTCTCGTTCCGTAACGGCACACCACAATGAAGCGTAATCCAAGCTGTACGACGTAGATGGACCGTGTCTTCGTCCTGTTCACGATGTAAGATTATCCCTTTTCCCCCCGGCATGCACTCCATCCGGGATTTTCGATTCGCCCGTATTCGGATCTCGAGAGCTTCGCTCGGGGTTCAAGAAATTTGATGTGCCATCCTCTCGGGAATTTCGATCAGCGAAATACATCAGGCCGATAAGAGTCTTGCCGCTAATGGAATAGCGAAGCTCGCTCTCCTCGACCTCTATGCATCGCCACGATAAGGAACGTTGCCAAAACGACATGAATGAAAAATGATATTGTGCGCTGGCCAATACGAGGCGATTCGTGTGTGTTCTTTTATCCCGCGATTTAAGGATATTTGATATATTTTCTGCAACAATTCATCGATAGATGAAAACTTATTACACCAAGAGATGGTTAAATCTAGCAAAATATCGATATTTTTGGTCATTCGATTAAATAATGACAAGGTTACGCTATAAAATTAAGGATTAAACAATCTGGTGAAAATCTTATTTTATAGAAGAAATAAATTTATCCGAGGAAAATTATCTAAAAAAACATCTTAACAAAAAATCATGAATAGAAGAAAGAGAAATATCTGTGGAGATGGAATTTACATTTACTATAGTGTGTTGACGCGCATGAATGCGTCTTGGCTAAGTTCATAACCTTCAAGATATGGTGCGATTGTGAAAGTGGAGTTCTGAATTAATTCACTTTCGCACTTATATATTGTCAGTGCGTGATGGTACGGGCGAGATTCAATAATGCGGGTCTCGTGTGTGACAAATCGCGTGTGACGCTACGAGCCGTCTCTGGCGGATGACTTCAATCAATTAGGGACGCGCTCGTTCGCTTAAATCAATTATCTGACTCCCTCTGATAATTTATACGATTATTAGGTACTTACCGAACCGATCCGCGCGATCTTAACTTATCGATTTTCGATTGACGGATTAAAGAGCTCGTTTCTGCTTCTCCGCGACGTGGCTTAAACAAGACTAGTTCTAATTGCTTGACGACAAAACAATTTTCATGATAATAAATAATTCATATCACTATAAAAAGATAATTATCCTACGTATTTACGCAGATGTATCCGTGTTTTTACAGATGTTCATAGAACTTATACGATTTTTATGAGAGAAATGAAGCATTACAAGCTATTCAGAATTATTATTAAAATTGCGATGTAAATATGTGCGGTTTAAATAAAACTTTCTTTTCGTTACTATTGACGCGTAATAATTACGCATTCATCGGTAATAAAAAATGCTGGAATGGATTTTCTGATTGCAATGTGTTTCATAAAAGATTAGAAACAGTTTTTGCTAAAATTCTTCTTCTTTTTAATGCCTCCTTTGATTAGAGAGGCAGGATTCAAGTAAATTATTCAAAAGTATATAATGTATAACTTAATTTAAATCATCTTTCTCCGAACTTATCACACAAATTCGTTTAGGTTTTTTGCAGTTTTAGTGATTTGATAGTATTGGTCTTTCGCGGTTTTCAATTCTTTTGCGACATTGATGTTTGCGGTTTTAATACTAATATCGTGCGTTTCGAATTCCACGATTTTTCTTCTCGTTTCCTTATTCTCGCAATTATGTTTGATTTTTAGTGATTTATAGTATTGGTCTTTTGCGGTTTTGAATCGTTTTGCGACATTGATGTTTGCGGTTTTAATACTAATATCTTGCGTTTCGAATTCCGCAATTTTTCTTTTCGTTTTCTTATTCTCGCAATTATGTTTGATTAATTATTGTATATTTCTTCTTCAATTTTTGATAAATTCTCTGATTATAGGATCCGTAGATAAAAGTTTTGTGACGTGTTGTACGAAAAATATTCTTGTTATATGTAACAAAAGTTCTTTAAAGTTGGAAAAGAAGCAACATTATCAATTACATGTGTGAATTACACGATGTAAGTATTCTCTTAGTTCACACGTGCTCGCTTTTTTGTGCCCATGAAAGAAAGATTCGCCAGGTGTGCGTAATATAATGTTTGCATAAACCGAAGTGCTCATGTCTCTGGTCTTATTTTGATAACTTTTCGTTCCTGTGATTGATTGTGATTCTCATTGCAAATACATTGATTATACCGTTGTATCTGTTAATTACACTCGCTAAAGGATCGTAGTTTACATAGCTAAGGAGAAAGTGCATGTGTATACCTCGAGGAATATAATAAAATTCAATTGTTCAGAAAAAGCTGAGCTTCTTAACGTTAAATATTTCATTCTTTAAAATTTTTTTATTTTTTTAAAAATGTGAAGATTCTATACTACTATATCACTGTTACGCGCACAACAACTTTACGTATTATATATACATACATATATACGGATAGTTACGTATATACCAATTATTGCGTTAACACAGTGTGAAACATATTGTAGCTTTATAAACGGACAACGGATACTTTGAAATTGCTATATAAAACAAGATTACTTTTTCAAGGAAATCAACATAGTATTTGCGTCATTATTTTTTCTTTCCCGATAACTGATTAATCGTTACGAACGCTGCATGTAGTACACTTCAATGAGCTCTCATTTGATAATTATCGAGATATTTTATAACGAGAAATCTATTTAATTAAAATAAGCAATAATGATATAACAGTTTGGAAACATGATCATACCACAATGTACATAATCATTGATGCATAATCATTTACATAGGAAACATACACATATTGTATTGAAATCTGTTCACGAGTATCTTGTTAGAATACGAGAAAATTATATGAACATTAGAAGCATAATTTTTAAGTATTATTTTCAAATCTGTTTTTTTTGCATAAGCTGTTTTAGTAATAAATGCGAAATTTATATTTTTGCAAAATGAAAATAATTTTATCTTTAGCAAGTAAAAAAGATGATTACGTCTGCACGATTATGCAGAAAAATCCTTTATCCCAAGAATTAGTGAAGAGTCTGTGTTTAATGTTTACGCGCTAAGTTTGGTAAATTTTGTCAATTTTGACAATTTTCTCCTTTTATTACAATAGAATCTTAATTTGAGATTTCGCTCTTCCACGTTACATAAAAAAAGATATGAGTATAAAAAGAATAGTGTCCAATGAAATGGGTGTTAAGAAAAAGATTGATTTTGAATTTGATCGAAAAATCTATAGAGAGAGGCAACAAATTCGGGCCATCCTAGATTTGAAAGAAGAACCAATTCCTTAATTCGGAGCAATGAATCCGAAAGAAGTGGATATCACTAAATATCGATTGTTATGACGTTACTCGTGATGCGAAAATCGATCGCACGATTTATCCGCACGATGATACGGAAGATGGCATGCAGGTGATCCATCCGGCAGATGGAAGGGTATTATATGTAGAAGCCCCGATCGCGGGGCGGCGACCAGGAAACCCGATTGACCAGGAGAAGGAAGAGACGAAGCTGTATCGTCGCTTCAATATTCCTTGGCAGTTGCGCGCGAACCATCGAGCGGAGTGGAGTGCTCTCTCGCTGTCTGTCGATGGTGATCCTGTTCTCCTACCGGAGTTCGATGGTACGACCTGTCATGGAATAAAAGTCCAAGCAGCTACGGATACGAGAGATACCTACTTATTGTGTGAGTTCACTGTTCGGATTTTAGGCGAAGTTTAAGATCGCGATATTAACGTACGATTTAAAAAATTTGAGATTTGCTTTTGAGAAAATTTACATTGATGTAATGATCATTATGTGGAGAAGTCTCTCGATATCTCGAGGGAATCTTACGTATGTGATATTATTACTGTGGCATAAATATAAATGTAAATACGTCAGAAGTAAGAGTAACACCTGTATGAGTAACACTTATTTGAAGAAGGATGCCAATGGAATATATTAACTGTTTTAATAGCAGCTTGACGGTATCATTTATAGTAGAGTTGAAGTGTTTGAATACGATTATGTATTATTAAGGTAGGTTGTTTAGATCTTTCAAACGTATGATGCAAGAGATTTTAATTAGTGCTTACTGTATTCTAATGTCGATTTATTCAAATCAATAGAATTTGATTAAAGTATGATTTCATTTGGTAAGAAAGAAAATCCAACAATATTATGATATAATTTTAATAAACCAGGAATGTTTTTCGAATATAAATATACGAATATGTGGTGCTCTTCACGAAATGCCTTGAATAACCTTGAATAATGTTGGACTGGTAAGACGAGGAATACGAGGACATGTGTATAACCGAAGAAACGATGAGGAAACTTTTCCTTATACAAGAGTCTCTTGTAATCTGCGACAATAATGGGCCCGAGACTCCAGGAAATTTGCAATCAACTTTTTTGTCTTAGCGGTATAAACGCAGACATAAATCTTGTCATCAACGATATGTGTGCGTGATGTGTTCACTAATGCAACGGCAATACATCGAAGGAAACTACAACACTATCACAGGTTTTTCAAAAGCAGCTTACATTTTTTTTGCGACGCAAAACCTGCACGACTGATTATTCCGCGGTCGTTTTCAACGAGGAAGTGCAAGTAATTTACTGGCAAATAATTTACTAGTGGAAAGTAACCCGCGTAAATCGACAGGTGGGAAACATGTGGCCAAGTGTTTATCTTGACGATTCATGATATAAAGTATTTGCTGAATTCGGCGTAGCGTTTCTTTATTTAAATTCAAACAAACAAATTAGGCAGCGCGTGAGAATGTGCTTCGTTTTACTTATATAATTGTGACAGATAGATACGAGTATCTACATATATGCAATGCTATATATATTGTTATACTTTATATATAATTTAATTCAAGATACATATATACATATATAATTAGACGTGAATCAACGTGAATCTCGTTTACATAAATAAAAACTGATTAACTTTTGCTTTGTAACATGATATATGTATTAGGACATTTTTATAAGAAATTTTCGTCAATTTTATTTCATTTATGCGACACCATTTCACACAAGAATCATCTTTTATTCAAGCTGTACCGTTGTCTCGGTTAGTATGCGAAGATTGTGTTGTGTGTGTAAGACTATTTCACATCGGTGCAAGAACCTTACATCAATTCAGGCACGCCACTCGCGTTTCCTTGACACGCTCACTCGAAGCGTTTGGAACGTGAAATTACTTTCAATGATTGGTTGCCTTCATGCGATTTACGCGAGATAAAAAATTTTTATGTGCAATGATCTTGCGAAAATTATTGCTTTCGTTTTGATACGTTTACGATTGTCAATTCAAATATTTTTCTAAAATTTTAACATCCAAATGATATATTTGTGTATCAGGATAAATATGATATATTTATATAGGTCATCCAGTCAAAATGTTAAATTGTCTCAATTATTCATTGTCTCTGCTTTCTTTACACACATCTACTCTGATTAATTTTTAATATAAATCATATGATTAATATTTCTCTTCAGCTGTAAAGTGATACAGATCTAGATCTATTGTCTGGCTTTACTATCTTGATCTATTGTCTGGATTTACTACCTTGATCTACTGAAAAATTCTACACACACATACACACACACACACACACACACACACACACACACACACACAGCGCACGCGTACATCAATATTAGAAAAATATTTAAATAAATATATTTAAATAGAATAAATATTTAGATTATATATTAATATTTTGTAAATTTCTTTATATATAGCTTTTGTTGATTACTAAAATTTTACAAAAATGAATATAAAAAAAGTCGTTAACATAGAAATAAATACATGTGGAATTCCTTTTTAACGCAAGATTATTGACACAGCCATATCGTTGTAACAGCATTATACGTTGCGTTATCTTTGCAAATTATTTTGACCGATTTCTGTGTGCTGTTTCATTGTACGTAGTATTAAATACCTATATCAGGATATTTTCAATTTCCTCTTTCTCTCTCTCCCTCTCCTTCTCTTTTTCTTCATGTTTATTTGTTGATAAAAATGATAACAGGCATACGGGTATAAGTCTGTTCAGATACCAATTCAAAGCGGTTGAATCTTCCTATTACTATCGCTTTCGTACATTATCTGCTACTTTCAAATTAATATAATCAAATGTGTGTGTGTGTGTGTGTGCGTGCGCGCGTGCGCAATCTTCTATAGTGCTGTTATGATATCATATATACAGAGTATATCTGGGGGGGGGGGGGGGGATCCTTGATCTTGACTTTAATAAGGGGAAACCTTGAAAAATTTGAGAATATATATAGGCAAATATTTCGAAGAAGACTATTATTTATTTCGGAGTCGTTCTCAGTATTAAACATTAATTACGCCAATAAAACGATAAAACAATGAAATAAAATTCCGTGAAATAATAAGCAAACATTTAAGTAAAGAATAAGATTTTGGAAGAAATGTAAATAAAATCGATATTATTTTATTTTTGGACTCTATACTTCTAACTAAAAGTTTAAAATAAAAATTTATACCTACAGGCATTTACTAAAGATTACTTTCTATCAGATTATTTGATAGTTTTGATAATATTGTCTAAAACTATTGAGTAAACGATTCTTTTTAAAAGCGGAATGGAAATTGAAATTTGAGAAATTGATTTCCAAAATCGATATACTTACTAAAAACTATAAAAACAATAAAAATGTGGAAAAAAAATTAATTAACAATAAAATATTGAATTATACAAGTATATTGATTTAAAAAAGTTATATTTTTATATCTATTTATAAACTCTCTCTTTTCTTCATCTTCTAAAATTAAAATTTTTAATGCGAAGCATTAACGTGCGAGATATCTGCGGAAAATAAATACATATAAATCAGCTAATAGTATTTATTCTTTGAATTGATGCTTCAAAATGAAATGTTAGTTTTTATCGATGAACAGAACACAGAATATATCGATTTATAATTGATTTATAATTTATGTCGATTATCCATCCTAATCTAATTTTTTTTAACTACATTGTGAGAAAAGTAATAAAGATAAAAATAGAAATAAAATAGATTCAGAAATCTACAAGCATGTAGACTAATAATATTATCAAAAAAAATACTCACTGCTATTTAGATTGCTTAATTCTCCAAAGAAAAGATTATAGGAAAAAAATTTTTGAACTCATAAAACTCGATATACAGGAGCATGCAAACGAGCAACAAATGCACTATGAGCTTCCGTTAAGTAAACTGTGTTAGTTAACTGTATAAGGCCGAATTTATATCAGATCTGAAAGTACAGTTCTTAATTGCTAAGAAATAAGTATATATCGGTTTAGGAAACTTATGGTTTTGGTATCTTTCCTCTATTATTTGCACTTTAAGGTCAGTTTAAAATTACCGATGTATCTAAATAAAAAATAATAAGCATAATAGTGCGATGAGATAATGCACGAATAAAGCAGATGACGCAAATATAGATAAGAAAAAATAATATTGGTTATTTAGAAATAATTAGCATAATTAGCATAAATTGGAGAAAAGGAACTGAAAAGTGCGCATATTTTTCTTTCTTTTCAGGCTTACACATGATATGACTCAGTCCCGCGAGGTTCTGGCCATGATGGATGCGCACACAACCACGTTCGGACGCAAGAGAGGCTGTACGATTTCCCGCTGCGGTGCCTTCTTCCTGGGAGCATTTTTTCTGATTAGTCTGGTCGCCACCGGTTTATTGGTGTATCATTTCGCACCTTGTCTTGAGGAGAAACAAGTCAAGCAATGCGACGACTTTCTCGGCAGTCCGCTCTTGCCGAGCGGGAAGGGTTTTTCGCCAACGCCCGAGAAGAAGAAAATAGATGTCAGATTACCAAGGGCAGTTGTGCCCGATTCGTACGAATTATGGTTGATACCTTTCATATGGGAGGGTAACTTCACCTTTCACGGCGAGGTAATATTTCTCAATTTTGCAATATATTTCGTAACAAGTGAAATCTGAACGCGCTGTAAGAAATCTTTTTTTTTTTATATGACATTATTGTGTGTGTGTGCGCTTTTTTATCGAATTCAACTTATTGTTAGAACTTACACATATCCATATATATATAATTATAATATAAAATATAAATTATATATATCAAATAAAATATTATAATATAAAATAATAGTGAGAGAATATAAGAAAAATTCAGGCTAAATGCTCAAGTCCGTAATTTTTTTAGAATTTTTATATAGCAATACTTACTGATTGCAGATTATTTTATCAATAAAGTCATGTTAACTTAATATTAACATATTAATGTTTGATTAGCGATTGATTACCATAATGAGCAATTGTGTTTCGGCATTTTCCAAAGTATTTCCTCCTCTTGTGAGATTTCTTTACGAGTTTAATTTATTAATAGACAAATCGGTTTAACTGCTATTATAAACGTCAACTTTCTAGTGAGAATCGAAAGAGCGTAATGTTTTTCTACATACTTAATTCTTAATTCTGTAGATAAACCGTTAGATACACGAAAAGAAACGCACGTAGTAGCGATTGACAACCGTTCACTTCCGTATATCGAATCTATAGGGAATATATACATATATAGACACACAGATCACGTGCGTTTCGATCTTAACTTTCCGTCAAGTTTCTTTTTCGTCCTTTTCACTTTCGTCTGAACCGTTTTGTCTCAGCTCTCGACACTTTTTTTCAAATTGAATGCGGGAAAGAACGTCTAAGTATCTTGGAATCATATAGAATGTTATTTTGAAATCCTGAAATGATATTAACGAGCTAATTAGAAGCTTAAAAGATAATAAAAAATGCAATATTTAAAATTTTGAAGAAAGTCGAAAACACATATTATCAAAACGTATCTTACAAAAGCTATCTTTAAAAAAATAGAAATATTTTTGATTTATCTAGGTCAAGATTTTGGTGAACGTGACGTTAGATACGAATAATGTCACGCTTCACGCCGTGGACATGAAGATCGATGAGAGCTTTACAAATATCAGGGAGTACTCGGTCAACAGCAACAAGACTAAGATAATCAGGATCATGGAGCAGAGGAACGACACCGACAGGCAATTTCACGTGATTAAAACGTCGGACACGTTGAGCAGGGGCAAACAATACGTGGTGCATCTCAAGTTCATTGGCAATCTGAACGATTACTTACAAGGTTTCTACAGAAGCTCGTACATGGTCGGCAATCAGACGAGGTAAATGGCATTACGATGGAATTTTTATGGCTAATATAAATTTAAAGCCGTTCTTTCGTTTAATTAAATGTGATATTACATCCCGAGCAAACATTTTAACGCAAAATTATTTTATTCATTATTGAGTTCTAAAACACATTGTAAAAATTTCAGAGAAATTAGTTAAAAGACAAGGCTGTATTAAATTATAAGCGGATATACATATATTGGGAATATATATTGCGGAATTATATTGTGAGCGTCGGGGGAGACATAAAACATGAACTACTTTTTTTCGCAACACTTGTGTTGTATCTTTCAATTTTTATCGTTATCATAATCGTCGCAATTATCGTCGCAAAATATTTTCGTTAGAACGTAAAGGGAGTGATTATCCTTTGAATAGCCTTGAGTTGCGGTCGCGTGTTTGGCTTACATGTGGAGGCTCAAACAAGGGTTGCTGTCGGCTGTTTGCTAAAGGTATCTCTGTTCTGAATTATAGATGGATCGCCACGACTCAGTTCCAAGCGACGGATGCGCGCCGTGCTTTCCCGTGCTTCGACGAGCCGGCTCTGAAAGCCAAATTTCAGATCAACATAGCGCGTCCCAAAAATATGACATCTATTTCAAATATGCCCATGAGAGGGGCACCGATGCCAGTGTGAGTAATTATGTATGTCATACTTTCGCGTTATATACGGCATTACATTTCATATAGATCCGATTCAAATCCGTATCTTTTAGTATAATTTCTGCTTGCGTGATCACGCGTGTCCGCGCGTACGAATCCTCTTTTTCCATTTCAGATTTTTGTTCAGTGCAAAGTGTACAGAATATAAAATTTGATGTAGTAATTCGAAATAGCTTATTTGTTCAAGACTGTCCGATATATTTTGACAAAACTCACAAATTAAAAAAAATTTATTTCTATCGATTAAATAAAAGATAGAAACAATTAATAGAGTAATTCATAATATGTGCGGGATGAAAAATACATAAAGCGGAGTAAATTAATTTTTTCTTAAAAAACATTGATTTTGAAAAATTGATTTAGAAAAATGGTTTATCTAAGTGAGAATTTTATAAGAAACATTTTTTTATTATTTAAAATTTAGGCCTGGTTTGCACACGTATATGTGGGATCATTACGAGCGTTCAGTACCGATGTCTACATATTTGGTTGCCTTCATAGTTTCCGACTTTGATGTACGGAAATCGGAAGATGGTAACTTTGGAGTTTGGGCGCGCCACGATGCTATTAATCAATCGCAATACAGCTTGAATATTGGACCGAAAATACTCAAATACTTCGAGGAGTATTTCCAGATCAAGTTTCCTTTGCCAAAAATGGATATGGTTGCGCTACCTGACTTCTCCGCCGGTGCTATGGAAAATTGGGGCTTAATAACTTATAGGTAAGGATATCAGATGCATAATGATGACGTTTATAATTATCCGAAACGCGATATTATCTTCCTCGATCTCCTTTTCTATTTTACTATTACTTTATTCAGTATTCTTATGTGCTTAGATTTGATAGATTACGATCCTCGAGAAGATAGTATATGAATGGCGGATAAACATTCTTATAATTTTGTTCGACGTAGAGATTATTTTATGTATACATGTGAACACATTTTTTTTATAATAAAAAGTATATCAACGATTATCTAGATTTTTAACTGGTTAATAAATAGCATCTAACAAGATAAATTGAGATTGTGAACGAATGTTTCTTCACATGTAGATATTATCGCAGCAACAAAATTCTCTTATGATTGATTCAAATATTAAAACAATTTTTATTGCATATATGTTATGCTAATATTTGCAAGAAATGGAAGAGAGATAATGTATCATTTTCCCAATTAGAGAGACAGCAATGTTGTACCAGGAAGGCGTATCGACCAGTAGTAGTAAGCAGCGGGTAGCCACCGTGGTAGCTCACGAGCTCGCACATCAGTGGTTTGGAAATTTAGTGACACCAAGTTGGTGGACAGATCTTTGGTTGAACGAAGGTTTCGCCAGTTATATCGAATACATCGGCATGGATGCGGTAAGAGCCGTTTTTAAACGACGATGCTAAATTTAATATTGCAGTGCAGCTGAATTATAGTTAGAATATCGATTCAAGAAATTTCATGTTAAATATTTTAAACATGTTTAAAAATTCTATTATGTTAATATTAGATATTATTATTATATAATAGAAATTTTTTGTTCTTGAAATATTTTCAGGTAGAACCGTCGTGGAAAGTCTTGGAACAATTCGTCGTCCATGATCTTCAAAATGTGTTTGGTCTGGACGCTTTGGAATCTTCTCATCCTATATCCATTAAAGTCGGCCATCCTGACGAAATTAGTGAAATTTTTGACAGGATTTCTTACGGAAAAGGTACTTGATGATTTACATGCTATAATAATTCTAAAAAGAATTATTATGATCAAACTTATATCTACTAAAATTTTTACAGGTGGTTCCATAATAAGAATGATGGATCATTTTCTCACAACAAAAGTCTTTAAGCAGGGTCTAACTAATTATTTGAATGGAAAGTGAGTAAAAATTAATAAATATTTCCAACTTTTATAATTTCTTGCATATAAAGTTGATTTAAAATACATATAATGATTAACATTTCCTATCTCTTTTTCTTTCGATGTCATAAATATAAATAAAATTTTGCAAACCAGTTTTTGCAACTGAGTATTTCTGTAAATTTAATAGAGCTTATCAAAGTGCCGAGCAAAACGATTTGTGGTATGCTTTGACCCAGCAAGCTCACAAAGACAAGGTACTTGAACCAAGCGTAACCGTTAAAGAGATTATGGATACTTGGACTCTGCAAACCGGCTTTCCTGTCATCACTGTTACACGAAACTACAACAACAATAGTGCAACGCTGACGCAGGTTTTTACAGATTGAATAATAATTAAATAAAATATATTAATAAGCTGGAAACAAAATTAAAATTAACGTATCTGATTTATATAGTCATTTTCCATTTGAAAGAGAGATATGCTATTACAAATATTATTTTCTTATTTAAAAAGATTATAAAGTGTATGAGAAACATTAAAGTACAACATTGTTGTTGCAGAAAATTATTCGATTAATAATCATTTGTAATTTACGTTTTAAGTAATTTATTATAATTGTATTACATGCATCATTTGTTTCTCTTAGGAACGTTTCCTGCTTCGTAATGGCACCACGCAGGTTACTACATCTCCATCGGAACCATTATGGTGGGTACCCATCACTTATACGAGCGAGAAGCAATTAAACTTCAACAACACTCAACCCATGAAATGGATGAAAGCGGAACGCTCGATTATCCTTAACGATTTGGGTGTAAACTCGTCTCAGTGGATACTTTTCAACGTGCAAGAAACTGGTAATTATAGCATGGTAGATAAAAACAATCATATTTTTATGTTATAAAAATCAAAGCCATCTTTAATGTAGCATTTATCATTTATTTTCAATTTTTCAAGAAAATTAATTTTTTAATAATTTCGATTAACTAAGATTAATATTTTCGTATTAAAATTTAGTCGCCTAATAAATAACAAATTTCGAGATAAATTTGACGAAAAAAGAAGATTGTAAATTTAAATAAGATAAAGAAATTCTCTTCTTCTTCGATTCTCTTTTTTGAAAGACAAGGTATTCTTGAAATGTTCTAAAAAGTAATAGATTTATCCGTTCTTTGCTCGTTTTTATGGAAACATAAGCGCCACATTGTAATATATTTGTATAACAGGATACTACAGAGTGAATTATGACAGAGCAAACTGGCAGATGATAATCAAGCAATTAAATAAGCAAAATTTCAAAGATATCTCGACGATTAACCGAGCACAGTTGATTGATGATGCTCTTAATCTGGCTCGAGCTGGCAAACTCGATTACAGCACCGCTCTCGATGTTACATCTTACTTGGCCCACGAAACCGAATATTTACCTTGGAAAGCAGCTTTCAGTGCCATTAATTATCTCAATGACATGTTAATAAAAACCCAGGGCTACGATAAATTCAGGGTAAATACTCATCAAATAAAGAAATTTCAGCGAAAAATATTCGAGCAAAGCTTTAAACTGTTAGTTGTTTAACTCTTGGAAAATTTTCTGGTTTAATATTTTACTTCGATACGAATATAACGGATATTTTCTCATAGCCTTTAATCATATATTATTCCTATAAGTCGATTAAAATTTTTTACGTGCAATGATGTAATTAAATATTTCTATGCTAGAAAGAAATTTTCAATACATGAAATTTTCAATATATGAAATTTTCAATACATAAAATTTTCAACACAAGATATAAAATTGCGATCAAATTAAAATTAAATTTATATGCATCTCGATACATAAATAAAATATGTAATGAGGAATGTAAAATTTATTACTTGCTATGAATTTGCATAATATAATTTCTAATGTATTCTTCAGTTGTACGTGTTAAAACTATTGGACAACGTGTACAAGCAAGTAGGTTTCATCGACAAAGTGGGAGATCCTCAGCTGACAGTTTTCACTCGAATTGATGTTCTGAATTGGGCGTGTAATTTCGGCCATGAGGATTGCGTTGGAAACGCTGTTCAACAATTCAATAATTGGCGTCATACTCCTAATCCGGATGTCAACAATCCGTAAGTGAAAATATCATTGATAAGACTATCGATAATCGAGCTTCTCGTGTATTCGGCATATTATTATTATCTTCGATGTAGATGATTGGAGCGAACGAGTTATGTGATTTCGTTCTATCAACATATGAGATACAATCCATACTATTTAAAAAAAAAATCTTCTTTACTTTTAAAGAATAATTAATAAAATAATTCAATTAATATCGTTATTCATACTTTCATGACTATTAAAAGTTTCGTATTTTAGGATCTCACCGAATTTGAAGGGTGTGGTTTATTGCACGGCTATTCGAATGGGTGGACAGATCGAATGGGATTTCGCTTGGCAGCGATATCGAGCAACTAATGTAGGATCGGAGAAGGAGCTGCTTCTACAGGCGCTGGGTTGCACGAGGGAGACATGGTTGCTCAATCGATACTTAGATTGGGCTGTCACGGAAAATTCAGGAATCAGAAAACAGGATGTCAGCCGAGTTTTCGGATCGGTCGCTAGTAACGTCATCGGTCAGCCGATCGCGTTTAACTATTTCAGAAACAAATGGACGCGCCTCAGGGAATAGTAAGCTATCTCTTATATTCCGTGTATATTTCTATGTATTCTGCGACACGGAAAGCTTTCCCAAAATACAAATTTCGAAACATAAATCGTTTCTCTTAAATTGTGTTTTATTTAACAAACGTTTAATGTAACAAATCTTTTATTATTTTTAGTTTTGGAACGTCACTATTAACTATCAATAACATCGTAAAGTCGTCAACAAGGGGAATAAGCACAAGATACGAACTAAAAGATGTAAGTTGAATATTAAAAATGATTCAATAAACTCACAAGTAGTCAAGAGAAAAAATATGACAAAAATGTTAATATATTTCGGAAAGTTTAAAGAATTTATGAACAAGCACTTATCGCTTAAATTTGCAATTTACGGAGAAATCTCACAACGCTGCATTTCGAGGAAAAAAAATTTTGCGATATATATATGTTTTTTTTATTTTCATGATATTATGTTTTTCTAGCTCCTGGAATTCGCAACTGAACACATGAATGAACTTGGTACCGCAACGCGAACCATACAACAGACGATGGAGCAAGCGGAAGCCAATATACGATGGATCGATGGCAATCATGCAACGATTCGCGACTGGTTGCAGAGGAATACCGCGTAATGATCAATCTTGACAAAAAATCAAACGGCCTTCCGTGCGATAAATCGCACGTATAGATTTTTTGCCGATTTTTACTGTAGCGTCAAAGTGACGCGATGAAAATTCGTCCATATGGAACAGATTGCAGATAAGATACATGGAATGAAATTGCGAAACAGTCTACCGTTGGATTGTATAAGAATATTACGTGTTTTTTTGTATGTATTTGTAAATATATGGTCAGCATTATTGTATGTAAATGATATTTATAGAGGTGGCGAAGAGAGTGAAATGGCTCTCCTGCGTGGCGCGTTTACATTCCCAATTATATCGTTAGATCATGAAGCATATTCTATGGGAAGAGTGTGATAACGTACATACATCAAGACTCTCTTTACAAGGATCAAGGATCTTTACTCACATGATTACTACAAATATCACTCTACGCGTGAAGAACTTCACTGTGAATCCAAAGGAGCAACAGAGAAGATAAAAACACACATACACAACACACAACACACACACACACATGTCGAAGTAACTATTAGTAAATATTATAAGAGATAAAGAATTTATAAAATTCTAAAATTGTATGTGTTTTAGTTAAGTATTCAGCTGAAAATTAATTTATATAATCTTGTTATTTTGGGGAATACGCAACAAATAATTGTATATTAGATTAAATTAATAGGATATGTTTGTAAAGAACAATATATAAATTATCAAAGTGATAACTGACATGAATCTTATCAAAGATACTTATAATTAAACACATATATATTAATCCGATGTTTCTATTGTAATAATCTCTCTCTAGAGTTATAAAATTAGAAAAAAAATTGATTCGTTTTATTAATGAAAGTCGCATTTTCTTATAGCGACTATTGAAACATCCGATATAATACATGTTGAAAATAATAAAATATTTTTAATCGCTCATTAATAAAGACAATAAAAAGATTTATATATGTATATTGTGGTCAAATACGAGTATACATATGTTAAAAGTTGCTTAAGAAATCAAATATTGTCTACAGCATAATTTATACAGCATAATACTTTATGTACTTAGAATTTCAAAGAGTTCTCTATATTCTCAGTACATGAATACCCGCTACAGAGCTGATTCCGTAAACAATTCGTATATGCGATAAGATTTTTATTATGCATTAAAGATTCGCAATGCGACTATTACTTCGTAATTGCCTGTACTTTATAACAGCTGAAACCGATTAAAAATATATAATATCGCTTTATTTTGAAAACATTACACTGTATGGATATAAAATAAAGTTGTATCAATTTTTACAAATTTTATCGTATGCATTATTTCATATTTATTAATATTAGAATATTATAAAGCGCGCGCTATATACTCGCGTGCTATTTATTTCCTTATTTTCCTACGCCATATATTATTTAATAAACTGCAATTAAAAAATTTCAAATTAAAAAAAGAAATATCTTCTCGGAATAAAATTTGGCGTAAAATGATAATATTAAATTAATTTACACAAATTACAATTTACAATTAGTTTCTTGATCAAAAGATGAATTATATCTCTTAAATGAACGTTAGATTTTATATATGTTGGCCCAATCATCAAAATTAATTATAAATGCAAGACGACACAAAAAATATTCAGCCTAAATTTATATTATAAAATGTTGAATATTTCGAGGCGGTAACAAATTAATTGTCACACGATATTTGGCTATCGTTTTTCTCGGTATATTATTATTAAGACATCTGATCATTCGAGCGACGCGACTTGTACGAGAAGATAGTAATGCGCTTCATATATTGTCGAATTCCTTTTCAAAATGCGATCGCGACAAGTATCGGGAAATAATTCGCTATAATCATTATAATTAATAATTAATTAACTTTCCGTAAACGTCGCGTAACTGTATCACGATAATAGGCTTTTATCGAAGCGCGTATTTTTCGCGATTTAGTTATTTATTTATTTTATTTCAAGTATGAATCAAAGCAACAAAGATAAAAATTATAAATTATTATTTCGTTGCAATCTTTACGGACGATAATTATTATGTGATGACAGTTGCTCACAGCAAGAAAGAGTCAATACGCATTATGAAAAAGAAGCTACAATAAAGAAACTTTCGAAAAGACTTTGATATATTCGAGTATCGATTTAACATTTGCCTTTTTTAAGAGTGGAAATAAGGGACATCTATATATTTCTTTGATATATAAACTTCGATTTAAAACTCAATGTGTTTTAATCAGCCATATTAAGTGGGAAGAATAATTCTTTAATTATATCATCGTTAATAATGTTGAAAGAATCACAGTAGTTGTTTATTTTTATAGATATTTGATATAAAGTAATTTATATTATTATTTGTATTATTAGCATCTTTTATGATAATGATACAAACTATTGTATATATACTAGTAGTACTACTTAGTTAGTACTATTTAATTAACGTTTTAATAAATAATTGTAAGCATCGCTTAGAAGATGTTCGCTGCGTTTTTCTAAGCCCGATTATTTAAGAGCTAATATAAATATAATTATAAATATAATAATAACAGAACATATATTAATTGAATCGATTATATGTAATATGGGGTTAATGATATATTTGAAAAATGGAACATTATTATTAAAGAATATTTCATGTCATTTTAAATATTATCTTTACTCACCTAATTACAAAACTCAAAATTATAATTTTTCTATATCAGCAAGGTGTTATGTATATAAAGAAAGTAAAACATCACTTCTATTGTTAATTTTTTAGAAAAGATAAATTATTATTTAAAGAAAGTATTACTGATTAAAAAAAATCATTGTCTAAAGAAGAAATTGTAAGGATTAAATTTTTTTTCTGTTCTGTGTTAAATGGGAAGCTAATAGTTCCTGTTTGTTATTATTTTTTGTTTAGTGCAGTTTCTCAGTAACAGCTTAAAAAGTATGATATTAAAGCAACGAGAGTCATAAAAATAACGTTCAATGATCCTATCGTAGTAGAACCATTTGAATCTGTCGAAGTATCTGTATCAAGCTCTTTCTTTATCCATTGATTAATTGTTTGATTATGTCTGTTGTACCATATCAAGTTGGCTTCTGCAGTGGTGACGGCGGAAGCTAATCTTACTTTGATGTCTGTAGCATTTATAGATTTGACAAACTCCTTCAGCTAAAAAAAAAAGAATACATTATCGCATTATTTAATCTATTATTTGAAAATGTTATGTAATTAAGTATCGCATTTTCGATATGTTTTATGAAATTGATAGAACATCGGCAAAAGTTATTTTCAGAGTTTTCAAAAATTATTATATATGGATAATTAAATTATAATTATCTCTCTGATTATATATATATATATATATATATATATATATATTAATACCTTATTGTATTGATTATAGCTCGATATATGAGATGCCACGTCATGGGACAAAGTCGCCACATCGTCCCAATTGCCGAAACTATAACGGAAGCGTATAAATATAAGAATTTTATTGCCAAAAAATTGCAATAAAATTTTATTCAAATTCTGTCAATATTGCAGGGATACTTACTAAGAATTGACTTCTGTGATATTTGCTATTAAAAAGTCAAGAGTAACGTTCACTCCTAGTTGACTTGCGCTATATACGGAAGCAAACACTGCTGAAACATCTTGTCGGCGAACAGCGGCGTTCGCAGGATTGTATTTTTCGATGGCCATCCCTAGATAGCTGTTTAAATAAATTTTTCGTGAATCCGCGCGTCGAGCGTGATAAGATTGCACGCGAGATTGTATCCCAGCAATTGAAGATTATTATGACTGTTATAATTTTAACGAGCTTAGATATGGGAAAATGGATTTATAATCCTACTTTTATAAATTTAGTAAGAGCGTTGTTATTGCACTTTCTGTTTGTAAACTTACTTTTGGAGCACTGATTCGTCTGTGGAGCATCCGAGTGCATTTATAATAATCTTCTTCTCCGATCCAAAATTCGTTTCTAGGTACTGCTTCCAGAGGAATTCCCAATCATCTTTAGACCCTCTCTTTATCGCGGTACAATAGACAGCTGGTCGTGCATTAGGTGGGATTCTACGAATAAGAAATGTGGATAGGATTCGTATATTTTACAAAAATTGCACGAGTATGTATTTATTAACATATAATCAGTTAAAACTATTTAAACGTAAGTTTTAGTTTTCTCTGATTTTTAAAGATCTCCCTCTTTCTCTTTTCTCTCTTTTTTTTATTATATTTTTTATCTTAAGGTAATTTTGCAACATTCTTATTTTCAAGATATAAACTTCATAGTTTCTAAAATAGAAATTTTTGTTTTATATTAAGCAGAAACAATTAATACGTGAAAAAGAAAAAAGGATAAAGAGACGAGAGATTACATATTGATTGAAATAAATGTCACACTCAGTCCAATAACTTTATAAAAGCTTATTGTAACCTTACCGTTTTAGAGTATCATTACGCCAAGTCGCAAATAAGTTTATAGATTTGCTGACACACTCCGGTATATTGAGTTTGCAAGCCCACTGGAGAATCATTTCCCTATTTAATCTGTCTAGAAGTGTGTCGGCATTGTAATCATCTGTGAATTCTGTGTTGTTATACATTGTGGATGTTATATTCCAAATGTATCTCTTTAGGTTGTTCTGATAATCGTTCTGTTCTTCGAATCTTTCGTAGACATATGACAAGCCGTTAAAGAACGCTTTCCAGGGTAAATGATTTGTCTCTCGAATCAAATACCTCGATGCGTTTAGCACCAATTCATATTCTACATAAGTAGCGCGAGCCAAGTTAAAGAGATCGTCTATAATTTGAGCACGATTCAAGACATGGATAGAATCGAATTGTTGGCTATTCAATTGATTGATTAATCGCAACCATGAAGCAGTATCGTAATTGACACGGTAGAAGCCAGTTTGTTTGTAATTCACGATCAACCACTCGTTATTCGGGTTGATATTTATGCGTTCGGGTTTTGATCCTAGCCATATTGTACCCGTAGAATTGATAATTATATAATTATCCTTCATGGGATTATAAGACTGATCAATGAAGTCCTGGGACTTGACGACATGAATCGGTATCCAATAAAATTCATTGTTAGAGGTACTTTTGTGCATTAGAAACCGCTCCTATTTAAAACAATAGTATTAAATTAAGTTAAAGAATTTTTAAGCCGGAGAATATAGCGACATATATATAATATAAAGCTAGATATATGATATTACCTGAGTAAGCGTTAATACGGAATTAACTAATGTAGCATTCACGACAGGATATCCCGGTTGATTCGTCCAAGTATCCATTACTTCCTCGATGCTCTTGTCAAGTGGTATCGATGCAAACCCTTCGAAGCTTTCCCATAAATCTGTAGGATGCGCCGTACCGTTGATTTGTTTATTCAAATAACGGCGAAGCACTGACTTGGAATTTTCTTCTAAGTTTCCATTTTCCAATGTGTTAAGTAACATTCGTAAGACACTGGCGGCTAAAAAAATATATTAATATTTTAATATTTAATATTAAAAGGAGCTTTTTTATGTAGCCGATTCGAATATAATGCCTCAAATATCAATATATGAGACATACAAATCTGATTCGATAATAAAGTAGGTTTGTGATTGTAAACAAATAATACAATTATTACAATATAAATTATTTTTACAGGAATAAGCTAATAATGATGAATTTTTTATTACTTTTATAACTATGTGTCTTGCACAAGTTTTATATTTTTTATTCGTAAGACATATTATAACATAACATCAAAACTAATTAAAAATTTATTGCGGAGAATATTTTTCCAAAAATTATTTCCTTGTATGTTAAGTATCAAGATATTATGTATTGATTTCTTATTGATGTCTTGATCATATTAAGATTTTTATATAATACGTACATTTTCCATAAGTGACATAATCGAAAATATTATTTATTTCTTCAGGTAGTTCAACGGGATTTGTCATTGGATGTGTTGAAGACAAAGAATCTTCTAACAGAGCAGACTGTAGCTCGTAAACCACGAATTGATCCATGAATTTGTATTCTGGGAGTATCTAAAAAAAAAATTGCGTGAACTTGTCAATATCTCTTATTGGAATAGTGATATCTCTAATAACAGATATTATTTTTAGGCATTTATCTCTTTATAATGGATTGACCTGTCTCTTTTTACAAATTTAAAAAAATTAAAAGAGAGGAAAAAAATTTAAATTTAAATAAAATTCTTCAAGCTCTTAAAAAGTGCATTTGATTTGCCACATGTTGAATAAGCTAACTTATGGAGTAAAAATTATGGTTTTCTTCTGATATCAATCACACACCTGATCAGCCGCAAACGATTCGAAATATTGAGCGAAGCCTTCATTGAGCCAAATGTAATCCCACCATGCGCAAGTAACTAAATTCCCGAACCACATGTGTGCAAGTTCGTGCGCAATTACTATGATCATGTATTTTTCGTACGTAGCCGTGGTTTCCATTTTGTCATAAAAGAGTCCGTATTCGCTGTTAAAGAGATCGTATTATTTATGCAGTACGAGTAATTTATCAAAAAAATCCAGATATATATGCATTTCTACGCGATTATTAAATTAAGAGAAGAGAATATTTTACCGGAAAGTAACAAGACCCCAGTTCTCCATCGCGCCATAGGAGAAATCCGGAATTCCCACTAAATCCAGCTTAGGCAAAGGATACTCGATATCCGTGAAGTTCTGCAACTCATCAATAAGCTCTTTGGCGATATTTTGAGCATATTTGCCATGCTTTACAACTTCGGGTCTGCCCCATACGTTGAGAAACTCCTCAGACTCATTCACAGGTTTAAATTCGGAGATGACAAACGCTATCAGATACGTTGGCATTATTACTCCGCTAATGTCGAATATATCCATCGTATAATTATCGTTCCTAAAATAATAGACAATTGCAATATAACGTAAAGATAATTGTTAATTCATATTAGAAAACTGTTGTATTTGCGTATATATTCAGGTTTGTGTTAAATATATTTGCACGCATACTTACTGCAATTCTATAGATTGCATTTTACTTAATGGCATATTACTCAGTGCATTGTAATGGTTTGGTCTTTCAATATTAATTATAAAGTTCGATTTAAATGCTGGCTCGTCGAAGCAGGGAAAGGCTTTTCTAGCATGTGTAGGCTCGAATTGTGTTGTAGCTATCCAACTGTAATAAATCAATGAACAAACATAAATATTAAAATCTAATGTGAATAATTCAATGTTGCTATTTTTGTATTAATATCCGTATTCAGTCATAATTTTACTTAGGAAGCTGGAAAATGAAATTTACGAAAATTTGTATGCTACTATTTTTTTAAAAAATGGCATTCAGATGTTATCGTGTATTTATCATATAACTTATATATTATGTAATAATAAATATTACTCACTGTTGTTTTCCGGTATCGTCTAAATAGGAGCTACGATAGAATCCTTCCATATTGTCATTAAGAATACCATTAAAGTCAATTTCTGCCATTATTTTCTCCGCATTTTTGACTTCGGATTTTAGATATATCCTTAATTGTTGTGGAGATAATTGCTCATTCTTATAGCTCAATACTTGTATTGATTTATTAAAATTATTGCTACCCGCCGCATAATTTCTGAAGACTCTTATATTTGAAATATTGAGGTTGTGTGAATTGAGAATTATGGGTATAGTATCGTTCTCAACTCTTATGTATATTTGCACCTTTCCTTCAAATATGCCATTCTCCATATCGGGTTTGAGAGTCACATTGTATAGTTCTGGATAAAGTGTGCTCGGCAAGCGATATTTGTTGCTTAAAAACAGCTTGTCTAATTCTTCAAAAATTATTGGCGCATTTCTCTCGTACCAATCAAATTCGTATTCTGCCGTTGACAGATAAGAATCTACAGACTTTTCGAACGCCGGTTCTCTGTCGATCAACCAATCCAGTAAGCTTTGATACTGCGAATCAAAAATAAATTTGATTGAACAGATATCAGCTAACATCAAGAAATCTATAAATAGCAATTTATTGAGAATTTGCCACAAAATATCTGATAATATTTGCATAAAATATGTTTTTAATTATGTGTTTTGACATGTTTCAAATTGATTTTTCTTAACAAAAATTTACGTAAAGCTTAATTATTATTATATTATATTATATTATATTATAGTATATTATATTACTTTCTTTTAATTTTTAATTTATTTTATTTATTACTTGATTTAATATTTAATAAAATGTGTTTTTGTTGGGCAAGATTATATAATTATTATTTGTTATGAATATTTTTCAGGCTTTTATATAAATATTTTTATCAAAATTGTTTTTCTTAGGCATGTATTATGCACAATAGATAAAATCAGTCGAAATGTGTAATGTATTCGATAATCAATTACCTGTTCATAGAGATGATGAGTAGATAATTTGCTTGCCAGAGAGTTCACTATACTTCCGATTTTTGTATTATCATCAAAACTGTAATCGAAATAATAATAGAAATGTTATGTAATGTAATAAATGGAATACATTATGTAAGTACACAATATATGTCATGCAATTATATTATATATGTTGCATTATATATAATTCTTATTATTGCATATAGTGTTATTTACTTACTGCTTATGTAGTATATCATCATAATTATTTTTAATGACATTCATGACAACTTCAACGCCAATTAAACTTGCATCGTAGACATCCGAGAATACTTTTGCGCTGTCTTGGTAACGTATGTATGAATTCTCTATAACCGCATCTCGCAATAACCTTGATTCAAACAGTAATACATGTATATATTTATATCAACGTACTACCTATATAATCTTTTTTCAATGTCTTTTAATAAAAATGTTTGGTTCTTGAGACAGCACTACAATGACACTATAAATATAAACTTTAAAAATCTTACAGAATAAATAATAATTTTCACATACACACAATGTATGCTTTAAATTATGTTTTAATATAAAATACCATACATAATTTGGACGCCAATCAATTATTTTCGATAACTCATATGAAACTTTCGGATACCATGTGCACTTACTTTTCTAAAATAATTTTATTCTGTGAACATGCCAATGAGCTAAGAATCACAAGTTTATCTGCAGTGACATTGCTGTTTAAGTATTCCTTCCAAAGAAAATTATAAGTATTCTCTGTCGTATCTGTATTCATGGCTGTGCAATAAACGACATCGCGATAATTTGGAGGTATTCTGTAAAACAATCAGTATAATTGTGAAGTTCAATCAATATGTTATTATTATATTTAATGCATTTTAGTTCATATATTCATTTCTATGCTTCCTAGTCAATTACTGTATTATACTTTGTAATTAATTTTGCAAGTTTTATGAGAAATAAGCATATTTTAATTTGTTATATCATATTAAATTTACGTTTTTGAATGTCGTTTTAGTTGAAAATATTTTGCAGCATCAAATTTACAATTTCCTATATCTAATTTGCAAGCCCATTTGCGAGTATGCATTCTTAACATGACAGTTAGATCATCGTCGTTCTCACTATCTTCGAAACCTAGTCGTGTGTAAAGCGGTTCTATAAGTGATGTTAAATATGTCTGAAAAACATCATATATACACATATTTATTTGTTTCTATAGAATATTATTTTCTATATTATATTATGTTATAAGTAAATGTAAATAAAAATACGGACTATGACTATATTATAAAAAAGTATTGCAGCTTAAAAAAAATTTTGGTTTGAGAATACAACAAAATATATAACCAAAAAATTACGTTTAAATAAGAAAGACAAAGCTTGTACTATATATATACATATATAAAGATTATAAAAAAAATGATAAAAGAGAGATTATAAAAAAATTTACAAACTTTTCAGCAATTATTTTATATCAAAAAATAATAAGAAAATTTAATATTTAGTAGTTTAATTAAGCAGTATATCTATGTTTAGAATATATTAATTCTTTTTGTATAACTCTCTCTCTCTCTTTCTCTCTTTCTCTCTCTTTTCATAATATACGTACTTTATATATATCTTCAATACTGCGTCCCCAAAAACGGTTGTTCAAGTAAGGCAGATTATTGTAGAATGCGCGCCAGGGAAGATAATCATTTTCTCGTTTTAAATACATCAGAGCTGATATAACAGTTTTATAATCGATATAATCTGCTCTTGCAAAATTCATAAGATCATCAATTAATGCTGCGCGATTGATTTCATGAATTGTGTTAATAGTATTATTTTTAAGGTAATCAAATAACTTCAACCAATATTCCTCGTTATAATTCACGCGATAATAACCTGAGAACAAATGGAAGCATTTGTAAATGAGAATTTGAAAATAACATTATGGAGTGAACATATGTGTATTAAAAATTGTTAAGTATTGAAATCTTGTGTGTGCATGTGTGTTTTCAATTATTGTGCTTTCAAAGTTTTAATCTTTAATCTTGTTTCGTTTAATTACCAGATTGCTGCACGTTGAATATTGAGAGCGAGATTGATAGATTCCCGATTTCCGTTTCATTCTTTGTTAACCATAGCTTCGGCGTGGTGTTAGAATATTCTGCACGATTATTGATTGATGCCCATGTGATCGGGATATGCCATGTATTGATAGAATTAGGCTCATGTTCCTTAAGGAAGAATCGTTCTTGTCTAAAAATTACAGTATTTTCTGTTTCTTTAATATCGACATAAACAATAGGATAGCCGGGTTGAGTAGTCCATGTGTCTAAAATAGTATTGATATTGTCTTTCAGTCCTTTCTTCGTTACTTGTGTTTGAAATGCTGCGTATAAGTCTTCCGGTGTCGCAACATTGTATTTTCTAAAAAATTAAGCAAAAAATATAATTTCTTCTTTCTGACAGTTTAATATCTATTTACAATATATAAGCTTTCATATATCTTATATAAGTATTAGAGAAATATCTTCTCATATCATTGGATAAACACATATCTACCATGAATGGTTTTATTTATTTTCTTACACAATTACAGTTACTAGATCATTATCTTCTTAAAAAGATGTGATTAATAGAAGTCATTTATTTAACTAATTAAAAAAAATAGTTTTTTTCTTATTATATATAATTTTTTATATATATAATTTATCAATTAATATCATTATATATAGAATAATATATAAGTATTATTTATCTCTGTATGCTTAAATAATAACCAATATCCAATAAACTTTTAATAATCAAAATTAAGGAAATTTTTTGCTCGTTTTGTTTAATTAATAAGAAAAATATTTTTAATCTACAAAAAAAAACATTGTACATTTATGATTACAAACGTACCTTTTGCTAAGATAATCACTTAATGCCTCATAAAATATTTCGCTTCCATATGATTTTTCTACCATTCTTAATATACTGGCGCCTTTGGCATAAGTGATAGTATCGAATAAACTTCGAATTTCACTTGGACTATATACATCGTAGCTCAAGGCGTGAGTAGAGTTGGAACTGTCTGCTCTAAAAGCAGAATGCACTTGGTCCACCACGAATTGCGGCTCCAACGTCGTGTCATTAAACACCTAATACACAAATAATAGATTCATTATCTAAGAAAATTTTCAGGTGAAATAATATTCCCATTTTAATGCTTATTATATTGCATTAAAATATAAAATATGCATTATATATAAAAGCATATATTATTATGTGTAAAGCATTTATTAATGCGTTTAATATAGAAAAATCTCTTTTCTTTAGTGAAAAAATTATTTGTAATGTCTATTTCGCGTCTAGTCATTAAATCAGCATTATACATTACCAGAATAACTTAATTACGTACACGAGCAGGAACATGATATTCGAAATATCTGGCGAATCCCTCGTTTAACCACAGATACTTCCACCATAGAGGGCTGACTAAATTTCCAAACCATTGATGGGAAATTTCATGGGCAATCACGTTCCTGATATTCTGCCTGCTCGTGATCGGAGAGTGATTCTCATCGTATAATAAATACGGTTCTCTGTATGTCAAGAGACCCCAATTTTCCCCTGCGCCTGATGGAAAGTCTGGCAGCGCGACCATGTAGAGTTTGGAGATTTCATATTGCTGTTTCATCGTGGTTTCGAAGAAATTCACGAATGGAGATATTAAAGATACAGCGTATTCCGTTTGATTAATGGCGTTGGGACGCGCGAGTATTGCGTATTCAGTTTTATTTGTCACATATTTAATTTCGAAATCGGAAATGATAACTGCTACCAGATACGTCGACATCTTTGCTGACTCAAAGAAAGTATATAATCGGCGATCATCGCTGCAACAATTTGTTAATCAGTATATTTATACCGTATTTGTTTTTTTTTTTTTTTATAATATATTATCATATACAAAATTTTATGATTTTATATTATTTTAATTAAAAAGTGAAAAGAGATAACATTCAATCAAATTTCCATTTACTGAATATCTAGTATATTTAAATTTATACATACACTTTTTTCATCGATTGCCACTCCATATTGCTGACAGCGTTGTAACCTAATGGTACACTAACTTCAACGGTGAAGAGTGCTTTCATTGCCGGTTCATCAAAGCAAGGGAACATTTTTCTGGCGCCAATGGGCTCTAAGTGTGTGGCTGCAAGCCATCTAATATAACACAATCAATTGAATACATAAATTTTAATTGTAAGTTATATCTTTTTTATCATATTTTTTGATAAGACTGGTCATCCGAGATATTTAAATTCAAAGTGACAACCGTAATCTTCTTCTTAAGAATCTTCTTCAACATTTTTTTGCGAAATAGAAAAGACATTCAAGAAAGTATTTAGTGTTAACTTGAAATAATTTATTAAATCTTAAATCCGGAGATTTACTATTAATAATGCTCAATTCATTACCTCGTTTTTCCATCATTGTCCACATACGAACTTTTATAAAAGCCACGAAGCTCTGACGTATTTAAGTGACTCGTGTACTCGATTTCGATGATCAATTTCGTTCCAGCGGCCAGTTCTTGAACAAGATTGATCTTATAGAAGTCATATTTTTCTTCAAAATTTTCACTTTTGATTTTTACTTCTGTCTGATTAGCCGTCACAGTCACAGTATGATGCTTAATTTCCGCCGAGTGCAAAACGATCTGTCTTGTCTGTTGCACAACGTCGGCTTCAATCTTGACGTGTCCGTCGACGGTGAAATTTCCCACCTCAAGATAAGGCGTAACGGATATGACATATTTTCTGGGACTTATATTTGTTGGTAGGCGATATTTTGTCGTTTCTTCTGTCGGCCATTGGTGTAGCCATTGAATAATAGATACCGAAGCGGACTTGTACCATTGCAATTCGTCTCTAGCGATATTTAAAGAGGACTTTAGAGATTCGAGAATCGGCGCAAATTCCGTCTCATGCTTGTCTATGAAACTTTGAAAATTGTCCACTAAACTGGGTGTGGAGAAACGTTTCGATGCTCCATCGAGAATCGTGGCTATCGTACTCTGGTCTCCGTAGCTAAAAAAATAGCGTGCTTGTAAAATCAATTCAAAATAATCTTTCTTCCTACACGCGTCTGATGACATTATTTATTTAATCAACATTTTGCATCGCATAGCTTAAAGAACTTCGTAGACATATAATTACGCGTAATACATAACAAATTATTAATATTTTATCCGTTTTAAATGTGACTCGAATATTAGTTATATTCTGTTTCTGTTTTGCGCATTTGCATTTGCATATTGTATTTTAATAAAGAGGTCTTACTATTTCTCCATCTCTTTGTGATGCTTGTCAATGAAATCAAGAATATATTTGGCACCAATCAAGCCAGAGTTATAAACGGCGGCGAAGACATTCGTGCTATCTTGTTTACGAATTCGATTGATTGAGTAACTGCTGATGGCATATCCCAGATACCTGTTAATAAAAATAATGATAATTAATTTCTAAATACAATATTATATATCGGCATATAAATACAATCATCGCGTTCCTATTTTCTTATCATATAAACTATAATTGATTATATAGGCAGGTTGACTATCAAGTTATATAAATATACCATTAATAAAAATATATTTTGCTTTTAAGATTTACGTTAATTAACTAAAAAAATGTTCTGTAATAATATATAGTACTCTAAGAGAGCTCATTATTTACGATAAATGATGACAGATTAAAATTCATTATCTACGATAAATGATGTCTTTAATTTTATCTTGTAATAATACTTCCATATATTAAGACGGAGAGCAACGTATTCCCATATTTCAAGTCTTACTTTTCTAAAATAGTTGTATTCAGGCTGCATCCAAGGGCGCTTATAATCACTGTTTGGTCGGTCACATAATTGGAATTAAAATACTGTTTCCACAAAAATTCCCAATCCTCAGGAGTTCCATGTCTTGCGGCTACGCAATACGTTGTAGTCCTTTCATTCGGCTTAATACTGTCGAATATTAAAATTACAGTGTATTAAATTTTTTTATGAGCTATACGAACGCGCAAGGAGTTAATATATCATAAGATATTAGAAGATATTTAAATATTGAACTTCACTATTATATATTTATTATATATTATATATATATTTATTACATACTATGTATTATGTGTTGTATGAAAAACATAACAAAATAATCGTTTGTATATTCTTACGGAATAGAAGTATTTGCTCTCCACATTTTGAACTTTTTCATATAAACCGCTACACATTCATCGTCGCCTAAATTACAGGCCAAATTGTTCGCCTCTCGTCGTAATAAAATCGTTAATCTGTCATCATTTGCTCTATCTTCGTATCCTAATTTTTTGCGTGTATCATGGATAAGAAATAGAACGTATTTCTAAAAATATAAAATAATATTACAGAATTGTATGCTTAGATGAAGGCAAAAGTTGATTTGTCTTTGCACTTATGTTACTTCTTTTTATATTAAAATTTATATAAATTTTTTGAATTCAGTCCACAACTATTATAGTTGAGATTGTAAATTCTTTCTTATGCTTAATTACACATAATTTATTTGATGTGCTTTAGTAATTGACCAACCTTGAATAAAGAATATTCATCGTATCCTGTAAATCGTATATTCAAGTAATCCAAACCATTGAATGCTGCTTTGAAGGGCAAATAATTTGTTTCCCGCTTAAGATATGTTATTCCATTTAAAACTGTTTCGTAATCTTGAAGTCCTGTTCTACCTAAATTTAACAGATCGTCTACGATGCCGGCTCTGTTTAATACATGAATCTCGTTGAATTTGTCGCTGTTTAAGACATTGAAAATGCGCTGCCATCCATCGTAATTATAATTTACACGATAGAAACCTATAATAAAAGTTAAAGCAATTTCTATCAATATAAAATATTTTAATTTATAATTTCCATTTTAATATAAACTTTTTATTTGACAATCTAATTATAGCTGCTGTTTAATTATAATATTTGTTTTTCAATGTATTCCAGCATTAATAATAAGTCATCTGCACTAACCTGATGATTGAATGTTAAATATCACCCATTCTTTTGGATCAATTTTAAGATCTATGGTATCTTGTTCAGTGGACAGCCAATAGTTTGCAAAAGTATTATTAAAAATCGGTTTCGTTTGTGTAGTCCATGTAAGCGGGACCCACCAGGTGACATTCGTAGGAGTTTTGTTCAAGTTTCTTAGAAGAAAGCGTTGTTGAGTAATATGGAGTTTGCCTTTGTCATCGATGTTAATTGATACAACGGGGTATCCAGGTTGTGTAGTCCAGGTATCCATTATTGTTTTCACATTAACGTTTTGTGCTATAAAGTGTTGTGGATATAAGCGATTTACCTGATTCTGTATTGCCTCCCATAAATCATTTGGATTGCCTAATCCTTTTTCTTTGCTAAAAAATATATTATGCATGTAATAATTGCACATTGAGAGAAAGGGAAATAAGTTTAGTATTTTTCTCAAATTCTTATATTACAAGTATCAGCAATTTTAGCTAATATGTTTTTAGCTAATTCATATTAATATGTTCCTAATTTATACAATAAATTTAAAATTGAATATAGTAATAGATTAGTTCTCTCGTCATCAAATTATATATTAAGAGATATCAATGTAATACTATAAAATAATATTAAAAATTTATTTATATTAAATTTATCTATATATTTTAATTAAATATATTGATTAATATTAATTATTATTTAATCTAATTCTTGTTCTATTGCCATTGTCGCATCAATTGTTTTTAGAAGTTACTTGATTTCATTTTATATTTCTTATCATTATACTTTATATATATATCTTTTTTCATTATATTTTTAAACATTTGTATCTTAAATCAAATATTTATGAGAAAATTAATAAACTGTAAATAAAATATAACAAACTGTATAATTTTCTATGTAACATTTACTTGTTATGTAAGTAATCGCGTAATGCGAGCTCGAAGACGCTGGTTCCGAACATGAGATTCATCATACGAACAATGCTGGCTCCCTTTGCATAAGTAATAGAATCTCCCATTCCTCCGATTTGCGATTGACTGGAAACCTCTCGAGTCATCGGACGAGAAGATTCAAAACTGTCTATTGTTAAAGCAGATTCATGCTGTTCCACCACGAATTGCTCTTTCATGTTCCATGATTTCTCAATCTAGGCGTTAGAATGACATAAAAATTATTAGTCCGATTTCTTCAAAGATGTAAAAATAAAATTTTATTATATTGTGCCAGTGTTGTGATGCCAAGAATCTAAATTTTTTTTTTGAAAATTAAATTTGACGATAATTCTATGACAATAAAATATATAAATATTTTGTATATTTATTGCCCTTACTTCCGCTGTACCAAAATATTGAAAGTATCTGGCGAATGCTTCACTAAGCCAGAGGTAGCTCCACCATTCTGGTGTCACTAGATTTCCGAACCACATATGTGTGAGCTCGTGAACGATTACGGAAGCCACGCTCTGTTGTGCCGGTGCCGATGATTCTTTCTCGTCGTATAGCATCCGAGGCTCGCGATATGTCACTAATCCCCAATTTTCCATGGCTCCGGCTGCGAAGTCCGGTACAGCCACCATGTCCATTTTAGGAAGGTTATATTTTTGCTGGAACGCATTACCGAATAGCTCTAAAGCTGCAGTACCGATCTTCAAGGCGTAATTCGTTTGATTGATGACGGATGGTCTGGACCATACTTTAAATCCATCTTGCTCAGTAAAATTAAATTCCGAAATGACGAATGCCACTAGGTAGGTGGACATAGGGACGCTTTCCTGGAAGGTATCCCAGATCTTGCCATTCCTTAAAGAAGAAAAGTGAGTTAGGAGCAGTATTAAAACAAGACAGAGGTCAATTTGACAGCATATTTATAATGAAGCATATATTTTGAGCTTTTCTAACACTTACAATATTTCAGTTTTGTTTAATGGCATGTTACTGAGGCATCTATACTTTTCGTCTCTTGATATGCGGATTGTGAATTTTGCCTTAAAACTCGGCTCATCGAAGCATGGGAAGGCATGTCTCGCGTGTGTGGTTTGAAACTGTGTCGCAGCTAACCATCTATAAGAGAGATTTATATTAAAAATTTCTATGAATTTATATTAATCTGATATTTATATTACAGCTTAAAATATTTGGACACAATATATGCATATTTATATTTTGTTTATTTTATAATTTTTTATAGTTTTGTAATCTTATTAACATAAAGTAGATTCCACAAATTGACGTATGCCACTTACTTGATCTGACCATCTTTATCGAAGTAAGAACTTCTATAAAATCCGATCATGTTGTCACTCAAGATACCGTTATATGTAAAAACAATTAATACCTCCGATTCGTTCGTAAGAATTTCGGAGACGAAAAGGGTGTATTTTTCAGTAATTTTGTCATATGTATGCGAAACAGTAACATTTTTATTACCCACAAAAACGGACTGTGATACGATTTCGATATTTCCCACGTGAAGCGTAATTCTGTCAGTTTCATTTTTCACCGCAGCGTTAATCTTTACGATGCCCTCAAATGTAAAATTATCTTGTAATTTTGGTATAAGCATGATTTCGTAGGAAATGGGTTTAATAGATGTTGGTAATCTATAGTCGTCATTTTGCGATATCTCATGATATTGTGAGAAGTCCACATCTTGCGCAAGTATATCTGTATAAATAAGTTATATTTCAGTTTGTTACCAATATTATATATGTACATGAAACAATACATTTAAATTATATGTTCTTGTATAAATGCTAATAATTATAAATTATATATTCTTGTATAAATGCTTATAATGAGAATATACAATTTCATATAAAATATAATTTCGGGAATCAGTAATCTGAAATACAAATTCTTACGGCAAATGTTAAACATGTGTAATTTTCTGTTATTGCTAATATTTAATTTAAGTTTATAGTTATAAAATGTATAAAATTAATAAAATTTATAAATTAATAAAATTTATTCTCATAAAATTAATCAAAAACGCACTAAAATGTGTTTGTCTACAAAATATAATTATATGATTCTATATATTTTCTTACTCGCTGTATTCTTCAATGCTACTTTTTTATAAATATATGCTATGAGACATGAATTAATATAAAATATATCTATTGAATATACGATGCAGATAGAATTACCTTCGTAAGAGAAAAATTTTTCTGCTGCGTTTCCGCTGACCAGTATGATTAGGATGCAAAGTAATAGATGTTTCCAAAAAGTTTTCATCTAAAAGGCAAATATATAATCTTTTTAAATTTTAAACTCTGTATAAAGAATTATTATAAAGATATATAGATTATCCCCTTATGTATAATTAGCAATTAATTAATTACACCGCAGAGTTCGCAGAGTTTAAAATAAAGTTTGTTATCTTACCTAAATAAAATGATACTGTTCTTTTAGAGATTAAAGAATTTTAACTATTTAGAAATTATTGCACTTACCTTCACTAAATGCTTTATTGCAGATTATTATTAACGTTTTCTCATGTTTTACTTCACAAATAAACGTTCACGAATAAATACAGATAAGTAAAAGTTATTTATATCTGCAAAAATATTGCGTTTTGAAATAATTGTTTCACAATTTTATTAATATCAGTCACGTTTAAATAAAATAAATTTAGTAGAGAGATTTTGTTATATGTCTATCATGGGCAAACAATATATTCGATTTTCACAGCGCGTTTCTGTACGTATAATTCACGCGTACAGTTCTCGATAGAATCCTCAAATGACAGATGCGATTTTGATCTCAGACACTGTGTTAAGATTACCTACGATATCATCTACTATCTTATCACAAGTTTAATGAATAACGATGTCATCATTTTTCATATTAAACCATATTATCACGTTTTATTGCTTACACAATATATCATTTGCTACTGCAATTCACTAATTAAATATCTAAAAAAGAAATTACTACAAAAACAAGAAGTTTTACATTAATTCTTGAGAGAAACTCTCAAGTTATATCAGTACATTACATACATTTAAGACGAGCTATTCACAAATCAATCTATAAACTACTGATAATAATCTAGATTAATACGATACAAAAAATTTTATGTAATTTTGTAATATAATACATACTTGATCATGATACAGATTAATATTCATTAAACACTTTATAAAAATATAGGCCTGTATTCTCAGCTCACATTTATCGATAAATGTGCCTCTAAAAGTGGCTCGTAGCCAATCAGAAGTCTTATAAGCCACATTTAGAGGCACGTTTAGTGATAAATGTGAGCTGAGAATACGGGCTATAATGTTTTGAAAGACATAAGTAGTAATAAATTATATTCATTTTCTCGGGTTGATCGAATGCACATTGCAATAACGTAAAAAATCCTGCCTTGTGAAAAATCATAATATTTTTACGATTTGAACATATTTGTGTCGTCTTACTTAAAATCATTAATTATTATTTTTGAAGTAATAAAAAAAGTAAAGAATAAAGTAGTAGAAAAGAATTGTGCGCGATCGTATAATGTTTTATAAGCTAATAGTATAATAAATATTATTTTATAAATCTTACTTTTTTGTAAATAATTATTTTTGGCATTTAATAATATCGCGTTTTTCCTCCTCGACCTTTGATTAAAATGCTTTTGGATATCAATCAACTTATTTATCAGACCAAAAATAACTGGATGCAATTTCATTATCAAAAACATCGTTTGACTGTTTGTTGTATTTCACATTTGGAAGCGGATATGACATTTTGCGCTTCAAATGACAACAAAAAAAATATGAAACTTAAGATTTTGTGAGCAATATAGAAATTTAATTAATCAATTATGGCTGTGATAATTATTCAAAGGTCTTTTTTTCTGTATGATATTAAAATGTTTGTAATTTGAAAGAATTACATTGTGTTTTTTTACGAGAAAAAGAAAGAGAAAAGGAGAGAAAGAGAGAGAGAGAGAGAGAATATAATAAAATGTATCAAGAAAAAGATAAATTATTAGTTGATAAATTATTGGAATTATGATAGTGGTAAAGTATTTTGCGGATATAGATACGTGTAGATATCTGAGAACGATATTGCAAGCACAGATATCATAGGATATCATTATAAAACTTTACGATTATAAAATTTATATCATATTATAGTTATCTATAAATTACAAAACGCATGCATGTTTATGATATAATCTACAAAATTTTACTAATATTATAGTAATAATATACCAAAATTTGTATGACAAATAGAAGTCGTGTTTCTTATAAATAAAAAGATTTAAATGAATATCAAAATTTACGTGCATAAAAGATTATTGACAGAAGAGATTAAATAAGAGATTTATGACATGCATATATTTTAACGTATTATGTGATAAGTGTAATCAAAAGTTATACATAAACGAAATATCAGAAAAGAAATTACCAAATTTATTTTTGTGTGTGTATATATATATATATATATATATATATATATATATATATATAAATAATTATATATTAATATAATCGAGAAAAATCTAATGCGATTATATATTAGTTTATTTGATACTTATTTTAATTTCTTTTGCGCTTAAAATTTTGCAGTAAAAACATACTACAGATATTATTCTACAGATCGTGATACTTTATCTTATCTAGCTTACGATGTGAAATGATAAATTATATTGAAGATATATACGCATTTTTAATAAATACGTACAAAAAACAATCAAAAATCAATATTAATGATAATAATTTGTTTTTAGCTGCAAACAAATAGAATGGAGATTGGATATATATAATAAAATATATGCACGGTATGTAAAATATACAAATATTAAAATATTAAATATACAAATATATAAATATTTGTTATACTCTTATCGTTTTTTTTCATCTTCTTATAAAATCTTTTGGAGATTAGTCAGGGTTAGTCAGGGTGATGATCTTGATAATATATCAAAGTCAAGGGGGTCTAGGTTCCCTTTTATGCATATTTACCATTCCGGTATGTTGATAGACGCGATAGGCATCGTGTTGAAGTACATTCATAATTTTCCGTCAGCTGTATCGATCCTGTGAACAGCATATTCGACAGCGCTGCGTAATTAGAATTTTATTGACAATTTGGAGATTGCTTTTACAATGGGTTTATTTCAATGCGGAAACTCTGTCGTGCAGAGAAATGCGTTATTGCCAACCACCTGTAAATTCATTACAGCTTGCTTTAATGCATGAACATTAGGTCTCGTCACGTTAGCGTAGAAGTTATTCTGTAATTATCGCGAGGAAGCAACAGGTCGCGTAAACGTTTACTATGTAATTCAATAATTGAAGACAATTGAGACTGTTAAAAGTTAGTAAGAGTGATCGTTTTAACTATTAAATAATAGTCTATCAATTTTGTCAAATATTTTTATGTATATTTTTTTAAAATAACTGTTTATATCTCGCGTTCGCTTCAGTTATTTTTTTTACATTTCCTTTGTTATTAAAACTCCCGTAAAATCTGCTATTTTTACTTGAAATTTCACTCACAAATTTAAAATATTTATTTTGCAGCCGTAGTTTCAATAGTTTCTCAAATTATATAATCAAAATTTGCGTTTTTTCGTTACAATTGCTGTTTAAAATATAATCTGATACAACATTAACGCCGTCTCCGTTTTTGCGAGTCAGTCTTGTCAGCGATTCGTCTACTGTTAATTGTGCAATATGTAATGCGATAATGTTTGTCGATTTGCTTGATATTTTAAAAGTATCATTAATAACATATTAAATATAATATTGCATTCTGTCTAAAATATCGCATTTGTTAAATCAAATATCATTATTTATAATCTCTGTTTTAAGGTAATAATGTAAATAAAATTTTGAATAAAGCTTAAGCAAGTAATTTCAAGATATCTGAATTTTTAAATGAATAAAAATATTTTTGGCTTTTGAAGTTTGTTATGCCAATAATAATATTTTCATAAAATATCTTCTGATGATGATTGATTTCCATAAATATTATCAATCTGTTTTCAACATTGCGATATTTTTATAGATGTTTATTTTTGAAAAAATGACACTTTTATTTGGATAAATGTTGCTTCTTAGTTAATATACCTAATATATATAAAAATTGCTGCTTGATATAATGCTAACTCGCTACATATAAATTATGAAACAATATATTGTCCGACAACAATAAATGCAAATAATAAAAAAATTATTTCAAATTTCTCTCTCTCCTTCTTTCTCTATTTATCTCTTAAATATTTAGATATAAATTAAATTCGATTATGATACTTTTCTGACAAAGAAATCAATTATTTGATAAAAAATATATAAATTCGAAATAAAAACCGTATAAAAGTGTAATAAATGAATGCAGCTTTCCATTAGACATTAATTTATTACTATTTGTTGTATTTTTTTAATATGTTGAAAATATCAAGTTTAATTGTTTGCGTTTATCTTTTACGGAATTAAACGAGTGAGACACATTTCTGCAAGAATTATATTTGTCTATCTATTTCATGAAAAAAATATGTGTAATCCATATAATTATTTATTATTTTTATGTGTGTAATCCATATAATTATTTATTATTTTTATTGATTACATGTGCATTTTGTGCTTTGTGCATAATAACTTTATATTACTGCATATAAAACATTTTATAGTAGACTTTAATTAGTAACGCATGTTTTTAATTATTGCCCGAGATATGTTTGAATATTATCTAGATTACCTACATCTAATTATTATATATTACTTATATTATTATAATATATAAACTGCATTCAAACATGACGTTATTACATGTTACATATAAATATAATAATTATTGTTCACATTATCGATACAATTAATGAATATTCTATGATATAGTATTTGTAGATAAATTTAAATTTGTGTGTTCTAACCACAAGCGAATTTTGTTCACTATTGCCTCTGTCAGCTCTATATTTCGTTCTTGGTGTTTTATGGTTTGTGGCACTTCCATTTCAAGATTGTCTAGAAATGCTTTCATCTGAAAAAAGTTTTTTAATTATATTATTACTTTACCCAGTAAAATATTATGCATGACTCTATATATAACCGCACATTTACGTTATTATTCTTTAAATATATACTATATGTCTAAGCGTGTTTTTACTTTTTCCAAAAATACATTTTAATGTTTTTAAAAAACATCGACAATTACTAAATAATTATTTTAATGTATATATCGTTTATATCGCATATGCAATATAAGAAAAATGTAAAAAACATTGTAAAAAGCTAAAATATAAATTAATAGAAATCTTTTATAACACATTTATATTTCTTATCATCTATTTGCAAACTTTGTACCTTTTCAATTTGTTTTCTAGAATTAACATGCCAAGCAATATTAAACAACAAACTCGTGGGATTATCAAGACTGCAACAAAAAATTCAATATGTTAAACATATAATAAAATAAATATGTTTTTGTACATAAGTTGTCTGAAAAGTTGTGCATTTCTTCTAAATCACAGATAATAGAAATCAAATTAAAAAAGAACTGTGAAAGAAAGAAAGTGTCACAATGTGGAGCGATTTTTACAATGTTTAAAAAAATATTTTATATTAACGCTTTGATTTTTTTTTTGTGAAACTTAATTACCCCGTAATATTTTCTTGAGTTTTTATTAAAAAGAGAATTCTAATTTTAATGTTTTCAAATTTGCCTAATATTCTGTGATAGAAAGTATGTGCACAGCTTTCGAAATATTAAATATAAGATCATTACATAGTTGCAAGCTTATCCCAGTGATTCATAATAAAGTCTATCACCATATCGACATTTGGGAAATCTCCATTTAATACGGAATAGATAACACGAAAAGCATCTTCCTTTGCAATTGGCGAATCTTCCGATATGGTCATGTTTAAAAGTTTCTTGATAATAGTCAAATTCTTGGAGTGTCCAAGACAGTATAATGTCGGTTCAGAATTGTTCGTGTACAAGTACAACAATTTGTTCCAAACAGTTTCATTTGCCTGCTTTATTCCATTAAAGAATATCCACTCTTTCTTTTGAAATGAAGTGCTAAAGCAGAATTTTTTCAAATGTATATTAGAAAAGCACCATTATATATTATAATTATTGTTATTTCTAACGAGTAACTCTTTTGTTTATTTGTCAAATAATTTCCATAATTACGTATTTGCGAGCATTGGATTTTCCAAGTACGTGATTAATTGAGCATGGGCTTCACGTAAGCACAAAGGATGATCGTAGGTGCATGCGTCATTAAGAATTGCATGTCTCGTTACTTTTGTGAAATAATCGTCATTTGGACGATCTTGTGTACCTATAGTCTCTATAATATTATTCATCAAATCCAAAACATACGGCTGCAAGTATTACATAAATTTGATTAATCTTATAATATAAATTATGATTTAGAGTGTTTTAAGAATCTATTATTATAGAGATAATTAGAGAGTGTTTTATTTAAAAGATGGTATAGTGTCTTTTTAACGATTTATATAATCGACTTCGGAATAATTAAAAAGGTTAATTTTATTCTTAATTTTGCAATGTTATCTGAAACATCATGCATGGAGATTTTATAGAATGTAAAAGATGTCATAACTTACTTTAAGTAATTCACCACCTTCATTGTAAAGAAAAAATGTGGTTACGTCCTCCAAAACCCTAAACATTGGATACCATGCTATGTAATCTGTTTCACGTCGCAAATATTTTGTTATGTCCATGAAAATTCTGGGATCTAGTTTATGCGACAACATGAGATAAATTGCATCGTTAATTATTTGCGCGCGATTCATTACATGTATTTTCGTGTAATTCTCGGAGTCCAGATAATTTGCGATTCTTAACCAGTTTGTTGGGTCATAATTTACGCGGTAGAAACCTGCAATATAATTATTGATAATATTAAAATTAACATATTTACATAAAAATTTATATATGATATCAAATACTAAATATTTAGATTAATGTCTGATTACTTGCTTTTGCATAGAGTGTATATAGTTTTTAGATAGACTTACAAGAAAAATAATTTAATATAGATATATGAATGTGAGTATGTATGTTAAATTATACAATCTCAAGACACGCATTTTAACTTTTCATAATAATCAGTATTTTCTTTATCAATATTTCTTTGTAACTCTAATAATTAGTAATAATATGTAAGCATATGATTAATATATATATATGTTAATAGCATATAATTAATATATATGTATATAAATAATAACAGTGCGAAATAGATTTATAAATAAAATTCTTTTACCAGTTTGTTGAATGTTAGCGATGATCCAGTCTTCCGGATCGATATCCTCGATTATAAGCTCTTCAGCTTCCGGTGACAACCAATGTGTGACTGAGGTTGACGAAAAATCCGGATTCGTACGAGTCGCAAAATTTATTGGAACCCACCATTTCTTGTTTATAGTGGCTGTGCTATTACTATTTTTACGTGCACTCATTTTTTCATGTGGTCGAAAATATTCCTGTGTGATTTTCGTTTTTCCATGTTGATCTCTAACCACTGTTACAAGTGGATATCCTTTCTGTCCGATCCAAGTATCCATTACTTTTTGAATTTTGAATTTGTTTTGAGGCATCGCTGATTCATCAAATGCATCTTGCAAAGCACTCCATAAATCTTCAGGATTGGCTACGCCATATTTACTAAGCATTTATTTTTTATATAAATATTATGTGATTTCATGGATTTTATTAATTTTCTATATAGCATTATCTATTATAATTTTTATAGAAGATTATTCTGTACACAGGAAGCTATAATACATACATATGTAAAACATTCTTATAACAAATTTTACTTATTTACATTAAACATAACAGAATGTAAATTCTTTTTATTATTATAATTTGATATATAATGTATATTTTATTACATTTATTGTACTATTTATGAAAATAATTTTAGAAAAAGAGAAAAAGAGAGAAAGAAAACCAATTGATATCCAGACTGTATTAATAACTTCCTTAGTGTTAAAATCCTAATTATTTTAATAGCCTAATCAAGAATTTATTTGTTATAAATATATTTATTTTCATATAAAAATGCAATATTTTACTAACTGCTTTTCAAGATATTTGGCAAGTCCTGTATGAAATACATTAACAGACAAGCAATGTGAAAGCATCCGCAAAAGCAGAGAGGCTGAAATAATAATCATGTTTCTTAGTAAGGGGGAATTATTGACTAAAATATCTTTTGATTATAACTTTTAATTTTATTTTTTTTGTTAAAAAATACGTTACCTTTACGATCGTCTGTTAAAGAAAATTTTGAATTAATTTCTTCAGGAGTATTAGGCTCGAAATTAAGAGGTCGTACATATTCAAAACTATCGATTATTAATATTAGATTGAACATTTTTGATACTGAGAACTCCAGAAATTGCCAATCTTTATATATCTAGACGAGAAAATTTATTTAATATCTCTGCACATATATACAATATAAATGCTGATTTCAATTGCGGTATTAAAGTTATTGCGTAAACTTATTAACTCCTACCTTGTCAGTAATGTAATATTTGAAATATTCAGCAAGTCCTCCGTTCATCCATATATGCGTCCACCAGGTCGGACTAACAGCATTACCGAACCATTGATGGCTCGATTGATGAATGATATTGCTCGCAATTCTATATAATGTATCAATTGAACTACTATGTTCATTGTACAGTATCGTAGCTTCCCTGTAAATCATGCATATATAAAAATGCGTCATGTATATGTAGAATTTCATAATTTTTATAATTATTATTCCCTATAAATATTATTCTCTCTCTAATAATATATATCATATTATTTAATTAAAATATTCTATTATGAAATAAATAAATAAAAATGTAGAATATTACACATATAAAAGCAAAGATTAAAAATATTTCTAAGGCTACAATATAAGCACATTATATGAATAAAATGTAAGATAAATGTAAAATAGATTGTGTTTTTCTCGAATGAGATATTGTATCTGTCTATAAATATTGAGATAAAAACTTCTCTAATTATTGTCAAATTAATAGAATTTGTCCAGACAAATAGATTGTTTAGATTCATCCAAAGTATTTATAAGATATATCATTAATATTCAATATGTTACAATATTTTACTTCTCTGTGTATATATTGCTACATTCTTACGCACATAATATTCGTATCATGGCATTACCTGTAGGTGATAAGCCCCCAACTTTCCATAGCCTTATTGGAAAGGTCAGGAAGCGCAACATGATCGATTTTGGCTACCTGAACGGAACTATGGTTGGTGTATCTTTCCAATTCGATCGCCGCTTTTTGGGCAACTTCGTGGGCGAAACTTGCCAAGGAAATTGCATTGCTTCTGCTCCAAACGTTGATGGTTTTATCGGAATTTCTTATATTACGGAGATCGGAGACTAGGAAACTGACTAGGTATGTTGATATGACAGGCGATTCCTCAAAGTGCGTCCATATTTTCCCATCACTCTCGTCGATTTCCGACTCCTCGGAAATTGGCATATTTGACAGAACCGTGTAATTGGTATGGTGTTTGATGGCAATCTTAAAAGTGGCCTTTAATGCTGGCTCGTCCCAGCAGGGAAAAGCTGCGCGCGCGTAAGTTGCCATGAAACTTGTTCCAGCGAACCATCTGTAGAAAAATTTCAATTGTTATTAAATGAGTTAGTTAGCTTATCAAATTAATAATTATTTGTGTGTTTTTCTTTATTTTTCTTAATTTTTTCTTTATCATTATTTATTCTTCTTCTGTATGCAAATTTAAAATAAGTAACATAAAGAATACATATAATTTTACTTACACTGTATTTTTTGCATCATTGATATAAGAACTTCTGTAGAATCCATATGGTCTGTCGTTTAGTACACCAGTAAATTTTAGATATAAAATATAATATCCGGTGAGCAGATTTACGTTGAACTCAAGGCTCAACATTTCTGTTAGATTGTTATAATCGTACGCAGTAGGAATGTAAAAATTGAATCCATCTTTGGTCTTTAGAAAAGTTGCATTTTTGTCTATTATTAATTTCTTCGTATGCAGCATTAGAGTTCTTGTGCTGCTCAAAATCTCTATGGAGACAAGCACTTCGCCATCAAACGTAAAGTTGTTTGGCGTGAGATGCGGATTTAATTTAATACCATAAAACAGCGGTTTTGTGTGATTAGGCAACCGATAATTTATTTCTTTATCGTTCAGGTTTGACTCTGGAATGATAGCAGTGTCTGCTACGATGAGCGTAAAGGCGCATATGCAGATAATTGTGTACGATAGCATTCTGCAATGATAAAATAATTAAAAATCTAATTCTAAATTTCTTTTTGGACAAAAATCTATAAGAAATGAAAGAGAATAAGAGAAAAGAGAATTTTTTGATTATTGAAATTATGAGTTTATGCCGACATGTTTTGAGATTAGCTCACGTCTTAATGCATAATTTCTAAAGACAATATATACTTAAATAACTTATATTTTTGATCTAACAACAAGATATACACTGGTAATAAATAAAGCCAGACTATTGTTGTTATATATACAATATTATTTTATATTATCGTACTTGTATATTTTTTAACGATAATAATAGATAATAGCCTATTATATTTAATGTTTAATATCTTGACGGAAATCACGTGCATATTTCGCGATTATACATAAAAAACAGAATTTTATCAGCAACTTGCGTATAATATCACAAACTGTAACATTACGAGTGTAATGTAGGAAGATGTCTCTGACAAACAATGTAGTTACATATTAATTAAGTGGATTAAGCATATTAAGCAATAGCGGCGGGTATCAAGTTCAAGGCTGAGTTTAATTATACGTAATTTTCACAAAGAAATAGCACAACTGGCTTGCAAAATAAAAATAATCTTGATAAGTGCATAATCTATTAATATAACAACTATGTTAGATTTAATTAATATGAAATTCATATGACTTGCATTAATATCAGAAACATACTGATGTAGTTATGTATTTATATTCATAATATTTTTAAAATAAATAATTTTAAATTAATAATTTTAAAAATAAGATTATATAAAAGATATTAAAGATCACTATTTGCCAATAATATTGTTACATTAATATTATGATCACTATTTTTCGAATTATTATGATACTGTTTTCGCATGATTTTTCTCAGTTACAGATATGCTAGAATACACAGTGTTGTGTCCCATTGAGATGTCAATAGTTTTTAAATAAACAAAATTTTTCAAAATTTATAAAGTTTTTAAAGGACTGGCAGCTTGTGCTCGGATCTCTTAATTTTTTTTTGGGGGGGGGGGAGATTATTATTATTTTAAGTTTTTAAATTTATATAAATAGATGTTTTTTATTAAGTCAAGTCTCTCTTTTGCGTACTCACGTTGTCAGACGTTACAGGATTCCGTGACAGTGGTAGCTATTCAACTAGTCGAGACAACTCCGGCTACCCATTTATAAGCCTCTTTGCTACAATTTCCAGAAGCGTTTGACGCTAATAAAGAATGATTCTTTCAAGGAAGCAGTGCAAAGCAAATAATTTTACCGAGTATAACTCATGACATTATTTATATGTGCTCTGATGTTTGCATTATTAATAGAAATAACGGTAATCACTATTGAATAATGTTTATATCTTACAAAATTAAGATTGTTTCTAATTTAAACTATAAATATACATAGCATTTATAAAAAATATTATAGCATGTGCAAAATAATTTTTACAATTGATATGAAATAATAAGATGTTAATTAAAAATATTAATAAGCAATTTCTGATACATTACAGTAATTTAAGCCTATATACATATATTAAAGATATAATAGTGTAGGAATTCAACTTTATTAAGAACTTATATGATATATTCGATACAAAATTTATATATATAATAATTTAATTTATTTATAATTTTATTATATGTGACCAGGTCTGTATTGTGTGTGTATAAAGCACAATATATTTGAATAAAAAACAAAAAGAATAAAATTAGTTGAAGAATAAGTTTGAAAGGATATTAATGTAAGGAATGTAAAATAATATTTTATAACTTACATAAATATCTTATATCTAAATTAAAAAAAGGAAAAAAGAAAGTTTCTGATAAGTTACAAAATTAATATTAAAATTAGGTAAATATATATATATCCGTCTTGTAATTGTTAAATTTGATTCATTATAATTTTCTTATAATTTTATTTTCTTTCTTCTATTATAGGTGGCCGAAATATGGCAAATATATCCGACAGTTCAGACTTGCGTTCTTTTACCTTGCCTTGAACATCTTTGTATACTTCTTCTTTAAATTTATTTTTTACAAATTTGCTTATCTAAAAACAAATTATATTTATATTTATTAGAAATTTAATGCCGTATTGTGTAAAAGCATGATACGACAACTTTAGTTAAACATTTCAGCATTTCATATAAAACTAATGCGCTAACAAATTAGTGTAAAAAAAAACATATAGAAAAATATAACTATTGCTATTGTGTGAAGTAAATTCTGGCCTTTTATTTGTACCTCTGTTATCGTTTCAAATCTTTCAAAACATTTATTGTATATTTAACAAAACTAAATATTTTTCTATTTCAATTAGACATTTTAATAGTGACATTAAAGAATCGAAAGAGTCTAAACTCTATAATTTTTGATAAAAAATAAAAATAAATGAATATAAATATAAGTAAATAAAAATATAAAATTTAAAATAATAAAATTTACCTTGTCAAGTTGTTCATTAGAATGCACATTGTCAATTATGTCACCTAATGCATCATTCATATCATATTTTCTGTAAAAAAAATTAAAAGATTTATAATGAATAAATACAAGAAAAAAACAAAATGTTTACTATCAATATAAAAGATATTATTAATATACCTTGAAACTATTTTTTCTAAATTTGCTAATACATAGTCGACTATTACATTATTATCAGCATGTTTCGTGATAATAGAGGAATGAATTATATTGTGATCTTCATCTTGTATTATTGAATTGTTCGATGTAGATATATTTATAAAATTAATCAGAATATCAGGATTTTCAGAGCAAGCCAAGTACTTTAAAGCCTCTTTGTTTGATTTATTTACATATATACCCAATAATTTATTCCAAGTAGAAGCGTTTGCTTCCATCACGCCATTACAATATGTCCATTCTCTTAAATTTGGCGAAACTCTACAACACATATGTAAAAAAACTGATGTGTGTGCAAAATCTTAATTCTAATAATTTATTAAATATTTTATGTTATATGTATATTTATATTAAATTTATTAGAACCAATTAAAATTTAATGAATAGAATAAAATTACTTATGTGTTTTGGGATCTGCGAAATGTTCATTCAGTTTAACAGTAGCCATTCTTTTACATTCGGAGAGACCAAAACTGCATGCCCATTTTAAAGCTTGGCTTCTTTTAAACTTCGTAAGATCATCTTCGGCAGGATCTTCTTCGTATCCTACATTCTTAACAAGTCCATTCAAAATTTCGAGTATGTATGTCTAGAAAAAATATATTAATTTTATATCGGTTTGCGGTTGATATGGCTATGAACAATTTGACTGATGGACATATACATGGAGATACATACATATATATATATATATATATATAATATATAAACGTTTTCTAAAAAAATTTATTTAAGTATTAAATTATTTAGAGTAAACCCCCTATTTTGCCTAATTATGTATTTGGCTATAAATATGTGTATATGTTCCTTAATTTTAAGTAATTATATTACTACTTACTTTGAAAAATTCAGTTCCTGGAAATTTGTAAAAATCTTCTGTAATTTCTAATATTTCAAACATAGGATACCATGCTATAAAGTCTGTTTCCTGCGATAAGTAGCTAATGAGATCCAGAAATGTCAGGATATCAAGTTGGTTTGCCACCGTAAGATGATAAGCGTCATCGATGATTTGAGCACGATTGAGCACATGAATTTTCGTATAATTGTCAGATTTGAGATAATTCGCAATTTTTTGCCAATTTGAGGAATCGTAATTAACACGATAGTATCCTATTGTAGAATTAAATAATACTAGAAATTGCATCATGCTAAAACTTATCAATTTATCAAAAAATATGTTTAAATATTTTTCTGTTATTTCAACATTTGTCAGATATATACAGGGTGTCCGGTAATAATCGCCCCACCCATTGTGTGCAGGTAGAGCGGATTAAACCGAATAGGAAAGTCCTCTACCGTTTTGAGATCTTCGCAATAATTAATGAGAAATTAATTAGAAAAGATCGGTCAAATCCGCGTGAATATAAGCGCGGGACGAGAAATGATGTATATACATTTATTTTCTACGCTCGTAGAAAATGAATGGAACTACACCGACGTTATAATCGCGTGTGTGAGTAAATAAAATGTATGAAATAAATTTGTGTGAGTAACTATAAATTGAGACATAAATCACATGCGATAAGAAACTCGATGACAGATGGACATGCGGCTAAACGATTATATAACACCTTCGATGTGATGTGCGACACCGAAACAATTGAAGGTCGTCGAAAAAAGTATCAACAGTATTTTGTTTTAGGTTTTTTCTGCGTACCGAGTTCGAGTGGTGCTCGCCGAGCATGCCTTCTTAGAGTGAGAAAGATGCGAGGAGGATAAAGAAGGATACGAGCAGAGCTCGCTCGAGCGTGCCTTTTAAAAACAATTGAGATAACGCGAGAAGGATGCAAGGAGGATAAAAAAGGATACGAGAAGAAAATCGAGAACGCTAGTAAGACACGAATCTCTCTTTTCTATTGGATCAGAGAATCGAGCGACTTTGATTATTGGTCATCGCCCGAGGAGTCCGCGTGGAGTATTTAGGTCAGGAAATTCGGCATGCCACCGATAAACCGTGAGACGTGTCAATCCCCCGCATCTCCCAAACTACGATTTTTTTATTGAATTATAATAATAGAATGACTATGATTTGGTTACCAAGCGATGACTCCGCGCGGATTAATTAATACAGATTAATACATATGCTAAGAAATCCCTTGCTTGCATCTTATCATCTCTATTCTTTTTCTAAATAGCAATTTTAATATTCATAGAACTATTTGTCGATTAAATTTTATATAATTATATGACAAATTGCGATGTTAAAAAGTTTTGCGATGTTAAAGAGTTTTGCGATGTTAAAGAGTTTTGCGATGTTAAAGAGTTTTGCGCTGCGAATCGATTGCGTGTGAATGCGCGTTTAATACAATCGGCATTGTAAACTTTACACAACACATCGTCTTTATTTCAAATAATCAAAATTACTTCGAGAAATGATCGTAACTTTATCGCATCGTGTCCAGATTGGCAAGTGACAGAATCGCTTTCATTTTCTGAGCATACTGCACATAATGTAGCATGCTCGTTAGCAATTAAACGTATTGTACTTGTTATATCAAAATCATTCAATTAATTAAATTGATGAGATTGACATTGTGTTGCAATATTTATGATATTTGGCAATGATTTTCGTATTATACACGGTTATGTCTCTTCTTGCCCCGCGCTTATATTCGCGCGAATTGGCTGACCTTTAATAATTAATTTGTCATTAATTATTGCGAAGATCGCAAAACGGTAGAGGACTTTTCTACTCGGTTTAACCCGCCCCAGCTGCACACGATAAGTAGGGCGATTATTACCGGACACCCTGTATATGTACGCGTGTCGAAAATTTATATTATATTATAAATTATATATAGAAATATTATAAAAAATATATATAATTAAATAAAAATAAAAAATATATACAAATGTTGATTAATAAATTATTAATTATAGAAATAATAATTATTGCTGTTTGAAATAAAATAATCCCGTATTTTAAAATTTAGATTAAATTAATATTGAGTAAAAGAATATTTGTTTGTACCCATTTGTTGTAAGTTGACAATAATCCAGTCATTTGGATCAATTCCATCGATAGTTATATTTTGATCTTGCGGTCTTAGCCAATGAGTGGGCAAAGTATTGGAGAAATTGGGATTCGTTTGCGTAGCAAAAGTCAACGGTATCCACCATCTATCATCATCGACGTGCTTATCTTCACTTTCTGGGCGGAAATGTTCTTGCGTTAGTATTATCTCATCGGTGTCGTTGTTTCGGGTCACGTGTACCACAGGAAAATGCCTTTGTTTTATCCAGGTATCCATTACCTCTTTCAATCTATAGGCATTATGCGGGACATCTGATTCATCTAGGATTGCTTGCAAAGCGTTCCATAAGTCGTCGGAAGTAGCCGAACTGAACTGACTAAATTATGAAATATAAAAGACATATAGAAGATAGATTTGTTAAATAATGACGCAATAAAGTCATACAAGTGTACATAAATCTATAATTAATTATCAAATGTTGTACATGGAGCACTCAGAATGTAATAACAATTCATTTTTTTTATTCTGAAAAAGATGAGAATAAAGTTTTGTAAAATTGCTAGGAATTATCTGCAGTGCTGATATATAAATTAAACTTACAAAATTTTTATAATTTTAAAAGTTAATAAATTTAATAATGAAATTTTTAAGCACAATAATTAAATTGTTGCGTTGTTCATTGAAGAATATAAAAAGTAGTTTCAGCTGTACAGTGTTTTATTTATAGATTTTTATATAGGTAATTTAGAGATAAGATCAGCTTACTTAAACTTTTTAATTTTAAGCCAAATTATTATTACACTGAACACTTTTATATGCCTAGACAAAAAGATAAATATATTACTTACTGCGTGTGTAAATATTTAATAATACCCTTTCGAAATACTTCGTCGGTAATTATATGTTGCAACATGCGCAGTATAGCGGGTGCTGCAACGAGTCATATGTATAAACGTGATATAATAAAATAATATATCATCATCCATAAATTCGTGAACATGACTGATTTGATAAAAAAAATCAATTGTGATTAAAAAATGTACATACTAACAGTAAAAAATTCTTTCTAATGTTATAGTTTCTTCTGTTGCTTAAGATCATCTGTGTTCGGGAACTTGAGGATGGTGATTCATTTATCCAATCTTACCTTTGCCGTAACTGGAGTAAGAGAAGAGTGATTCAATTTCTTTGGGGCTGTTGACTTCGAATGTAATAGGCTTCATATTTTTAGCAATATCGATGTGAAGAGCTGATTGCTGAGTAGTAACAACAAAGTCTTCCATTACTCGCCAATCCTCGAAAATCTAGTAATACACAAGTTTTAATTTTCAATCAATTAAAATTGATTAAAATTAATTAAATATTATTAATTAATAATAAGATGCAAAAAAATTACTATGATATACATATAGTAATATAAGTGTGCGTTTTTAGAGAGAGAGAGAAAGAGAGAATTCTGTTTTAAATTTAAGTAATCATAATCTACAATTATTGGTGATGCATTTTTTGTCATATAGAAAGCCGTAAATGATTCAACTGTATTATATTTGGATTTAATAGAAAAATATAAAGAACGTCTTTTTGATATATTTTAATCTATCCATATTTTTTTCCCATATATCTAGATATTAATAACAATTTTTTCGAATACTCAAGTACATGCGAGCAAAACTTGCAATAATAAACTTACCTGATTGAGGATATAATTTTGGAAGAACGACGCAAATCCCTCATTTAACCATACATGAGACCACCATAATGGGCTGACTACATTACCAAACCATTGATGTGCCATTTCATGTGCTGCTGTCACCGCCACATTTTGTTTACTAGGTATCGTACCAAATCTTTCATCGTATGCAAAGGAGCGTTCGCTAAAAATTGTTTCATAAATAATGCAGTTATGCTCATCTCAATGTGCTATATTATTGGGCAATATATCTAACGTTTATATATAATTATTTAAAGTAAAGTTTCGAGAGTTTTTGTGTTTTTGATATACAATTATATCTTTCTATAATTTTCGCGTAATCCAAAAATAACTCAACTAAATTTATATTCTTTCTTTTGCACATTCTACATCTTGTAAAATTATTCAACGAAAGGAAATTTAATCTTGAGTTAAATCTTAAATTCCAAACCAAAAGTTTTACTTTTTTTAAGAAAAAAAAGAATAGTTTTTATTATTTTAAATATAAAACAAAGTAATAGTTATAATTTTCAGTAAAATCTATTCTTTCGCAAAATCTTCAGTTGCAATATTCGACTATGCAGAATTAATAATTTGGCAAAAGTGAAAAGAATTTTCAATTTATGTAACGCAAGAGATTTGATACAGACATACGCGTTGTTCTACTGATATTTTTCTTAAATTACATGTATTACATATAAATGATGAGTCCCCAATTTTCCATGGCACCAGCTCTGAATCGCGGGACCGCTACGTGATCCATTTTCGGAACCTTATCGGTGCTGTTGGTATATTCTGTCAATAGTCGTCCAGATTTTTCGGCAACATCCTGTGCAAATTTGACGTACGGCGCCAATTTCGATCTGCACCACATGTTGACGGTCCCATCTTCATTAGGAACACGAACGTAATCGGCCACTACAAACGCTACAAGATAGGTGGACATAATAGGAGTCGTGTCAAAGTGCGTCCACACCGTGCCGTCTTCGTTGCCGTCATCCGATTGTTCCCGTATCGGCATATTTGATAGAGCCGTGTAATTTCGATCATGTTTTATGGAGATATCGAAAGTGGCTTTTAATGCCGGCTCGTCCCAGCACGGAAATGCTCGTCGCGCCCAAGTTGCCTCGAAATGCGATGCGGCCAACCACCTACCACATTTCAACGACACACGCTTCTGATAACGATAAATTTTCCGCTACTGTGAATGAAAATGAGTGAAGTGCTTGGAAAATGCGTAAATGTGGTTCACGACTCACATTTGGACAATAGTACGTGATATTCTTGTAGAGTCTGGACGCGACATATGTTATTTGACGTTCTCGAATAAAATAATGAAATTTCTCAAAGTACGTACGCGTGTGCTACTTCAACAATTTGTTAATCTGATTTTATTGCAATAATTAAACGCAATTATGCAATATAGAACGTCTCAAAAATTATTTTCTTAGTGACAATTCTTTAAAAAAATATTTTAGGCAACATTTTACTCCGAAATTTTACGAAAAATATAAAATATAAGAAAACATATTATAACATTAATAGGAATGCGTAATATTATGTAGAAAAGTATCTAAAATATTGCATATATATGCATATATATATTGCAATTACAAAATCACGACATCAAGCAGATTTGCATTAAGTCTTATATTTTATGTGAGTTAAAGATCTTAACATATTATAGCGATGTGGTGATGGCAAAAGCAGCAAATAAATCATAATAATAGATAATGTTAAAAGAATAAGAATATATATGATATTAGAAAAAAACTTTTAAATTGTTAATATTTACTTACACTTTGTTTCCTTCTTCATTGACATAAGATGTTCTGAAAAAACCTTGCAAGTCGTCGTTTAAGATACCGACATATCTCATCTTTAGAGTATAATTTCCAGGTGATAGCTCATCATCAAAATTAAGAACTAAGATCTGTGTTATATTGTCGTAATTATACGTCGCCGGCATGTAGACAATGCCATCGTTGTCGAACAACGATGTCGCCGCTTCGTCTATTGTCAATTCCAGTGAGTGCAAACTCAAGTCTCGCGTTTCACGACGAATTGTGATGTTGACCCTGGATTCACCGTCAAAGGTAAAGTTACCTTCCTCAATATACGGTATTAATTTAATATTGTAGTATACCGGAGTCACGTTGTCCGGTAAACGGTAATTAACTGCCACGTGTGAATCATTTCTCGAATCTTTGTCAACAGGTAAAGCCGCTGTAGCAGTAAATATTAGGCCGATATTTATTAACAATTTCAGAATCGCCATGCCAATTCTCCTCTCAAGTATCTGCAAAAACATTTTAAGAAGAAAAAAAAATACAAACTACAATTCCAGTTAATTTTTGTCATCGTATCAAGTGCATTTCAAGAGAGAAAGATTATGTGAATACGAATAATATAAATCTTGTGTAGCTATCATAGTTGTTCGATATCGCGTAAGCGAAAGGTTAGTGAACTGGTACGGGAGGACAGACTGTAATAATCGTGCAAGTATTGAACAAAAACATTTTTCTATTCGTTTCAAGTATGTAATTACACGAAAAAACTATATATTTTACAGAACACTCGATCGCTCCGCAAGCAGTCTTTCGATCGAAGACCGAAGTGAGCGACTTTGACATGCAAGGAACAAGTGACTTTGAATTTGTGTAAAAGAAAACTTGTCGGCAAAGTGCCGACTGTTATTTTACCTGTGAGATGAGATTCAGACTGTGAGCGTGCCAGTATCTTTTATTATTCTGCACATATGTAACTACATATATTAATTATTATCTTTTATTATTCAGCATATAACTTACTCTATTTGATGTTCTAGACCAATTTGGATGCTTCGAGATCTCAAAACATTCGTTGGTGTCGATGATCCCGAAGATCAAAGATATTTGTTTGATATCACGCGAAAGATCTATTATTTTCGGCCTCAACAAAGCGACGTGTTATTATCGTTAAACGTGTTTATGTCGTCGTCTTCGTTTCGTTTGTCTCAACTTTGTATATAGTTTAGAAGGCAGTCAAATAAACAATCGAAAAATAATTAAAATATTACGTGATTGAAGTATGGAGCGTTCATGGCGCGAAAATTTAAAATTCGCTAATAACAAGCAGACTTATAAGAAATGATTATATACACATCCAAAATAATATATTTAAAATAAAAAAATATTTTTGAGATAAAAAAATAACAAAACAATTAAAAAACATTAAAATTTTGATACATATATATATATATATATATATATATATTTAAAATTCATCACAGTCGTCTCAGCGTTTGGTGCCAAAAAATTCAAGTATCATCGCATTCCTTGGGATCATTTACAATAGAAAAAAATTAATTTGTTAAGAAGCAATGCCCGGAACAGATCCGTAAATCACGATATTTCTGCATAAGCGCTTGAATACCCGTTTAAAAATTTATCATAGTCGTTTCTGCGTTTGATGCCAAAAAATGCGAGCGTGGTCGCATGCCTTGAGATTATTAACGATAAAAAAAAATTAATTTCTTAAGAAACAATGCCCGAAACAGATCCGTAAATTACGATATTTCTTCATAGGCGCTTGAATGCCCGTTTAAAATTTTATCACAGTCGTCTCTGCGTTTGATGCCAAAAAATGCGAGCGTGGTCGCATGCCTTAAAATCATTTACGTTAGAAAAAAATTAATTTGCTAAGAAACAATGCTCGGAACAGATCTGTTTATCACGATATTTCTTCATAGGCGCTTGAATACCCGTTTAAAATTTTATCACAGTCATCTCTGCGTTTGGTGCCAAAAAATGCAAGTATCAGATGCCTTGGGATCATTTACAATAGAAAAAAATTAATTTGTTAAGAAACAATGCCCGGAATAGATCTGTTTATCACGATATTTCTGCATAGGCGCTTGAATACCCGTTTAAAAATTTATCACAGTCGTCTCTGCGTTTGGTGCCAAAAATGCGAGCGTGGTTTTATGCCTTGGAATCATTTACGACAGAAAAAAATTAATATGTTAAGAAACAATGCCCGGAACAGATCCGTAAATCACGATATTTCTGCATAGACGCTTGAATACCCGTTTAAAACTTTATCACAGTCGTCTCTGTGTTTGGTGCCAAAAAATGCAAGTTTTATCGCATGTCTTGGGATCATTTACAATAGAAAAATATTAATTTGTTAAGAAACAATGCCCGGAACATATCCGTAAATCACGATATTTTTACATAGGCGCTTGAATACTCGTTTGTTGATCACAGTTGTCTCTGCGTTTGGTGCCAAAAAATGCAAGTATCACCTGCCTTGCGATATCGTGATTTACGGATCTGTTCCGGTCATTGTTTCTTAACAAATTAATTTTTTTCTATTGTAAATGATCTTAAGGCATGCGATGATCATTGCATTTTTTGCCACCAAACGCAGAGACGACTGTGATAAATTTTTAAACGGGTATTCAAGCGCCTATGCAGAAATATCGTGATTTACGGATCTGTTCCGGGCATTGTTTCTTAACAAATTAATTTTTTTCAATTGTAAATGCTCCCAAGGCATGCGACCACGCTCGCATTTTTTGGCACCAAACGCAGAGACGACTGTGATAAATTTTTAAACAGTTATTTAGGTGCATATGCAAAAAGTATCGTGTTTTACGGATCTGTTTCGGGCCTTGTTTTTTAACAAATTAATTTTTTTCTATGGTAAATAATCCGAAGGCATTAGAACATACTCGTATTTTTTGGCACCAAACGCAGAGACGACTGTGATGAATTTTAAATATATATATATGTATCGAAATTTTGATGTTTTTTAATTGTTTTGTTATTTTTTATCTCAAAAATATTTTTTTATTTTAAATATGTTATTTTGGATGTGAATATAATCATTTTTTATAAGTTTGTTTGTTATTAGCGAATTTTAAATTTTCGCTCTATGAACGCTCCAAACTTTAATTACGTAAAATATTAATGTGTGCAATTATGATGCATGTAATGCGTTCCCTCGACCCTTTTAAAAGTTGATTTTTTAAGTATATATCTTTATGTATATTGAATGAACGCCTATATTTGCCCAAGCATAATGTATGTGCAACCTGCATGCGGCTAGCGCAAATCACGCGGAACCGGGATTAGGTACATGTCTTTTTATTATTTTGAACAATGTTCAAATCTTAATTTCTGAATAAAAAGGAGAAGTGCAAAGATAATTTTAATATTTTTTAACAAGTAAACAAAAAAATATATATTATAATTTTAAAATAAATGTGGATGATTCTGATCTATACATTTACAATGCGTCACAATTTTATTGTTTCAATTTGATATACTTTGATGACAATCTCGTTTTTCTTTTAAAGTTATGTGCAATATTACAATATCAGATATGTTATATGAACAATTTCTCTCTCCCTCTCTCTCTCTTTCTCTCTCTTATACCAATGCTTATTCATATTGTCGCGCACATAGCGAGAATATTGATTATATCAATATTTGAATCTGAATTCGTGACAATTTGAACGCCGAAAGCGTGGCGAAATGTCGGCGAGATATAATCTTAATTGTAATCAGTTTTTATTGTTATCGATATATACGATTAGTATTACCTTTATGTTATTTATATATTTGTGCGAATAATCCTTGAATTCCGGGTCATGAAACGTTGCAGCAGCTTCACACTTATTGTTAGTATAACTGTCACCTCTTACTACTCAATAGTAAAGTGATAGACTCTACTTATAAAGCAAAATAAATTTAATCACTTGACGTTCGATTATCTTGTATAATATTTAATATGACAGTCGGACGTTTGACGATCATCCGTTATTTCAAACGTGTCTACGGCATGAATAATTTATATCATTGACCTGTGCCTCACGTATATTATGAAACAGCGGTATGAATTATGTTAGTTATTGTAATTTATAAATGCCGGAAACGTACAAAATATAAATTAAGCGGTTTTTATTATTATCTCTAACATAACAAAGCTTTCACTTCGACTTATTTTATTATTACGACTTTTTTAAAGATGTTCAATGTGTTTCGTATATAAAATAATTACAAATATTATTTTATTATAATTATTACATAATAATAAAAATTGTATATTTTATCAGAGATATGCATTTGGTTGATTTTCCAAAGTGTAATACTACAAATAAATGATTTTTTATTAAATTTACATTTATTTTATTAAAGTTACATTAGAAAACATTTTGGAATTAAATTGAAACGGTATAAAATATACGCAAGAATAATCAATCGAATCATCGCGAGCAATCTTTATGATCAAGTTCAAATAACATGTCATGAAAATGTCTGCAAATTCGCGCGCACCCCGCGATTATATACCGCTATTAAAATTTTACAAAAAAATTAATGTCTCTTTTTCTCTTTTTTTTCTTTCTTTCTCTCTTTCTTTTTATTTCAATTATAAATAACTATAAATTACGTAAGAGTTATTGTATAAATAGCAATCAGCATATGTAAGTATATTTACATAATTATTCACACAATTATATAACTGTATTATATATTTTTCAATTAACTGTCAGTGTTAATTTTTCGTAATACATAAAGTAAAAACCTATGTTTAATTTTTTTAGAATTCAACATATTATATATATTATAATTCGATAAATGTCGTGATATCACTTAGTGTATAACTTAGCGCAAAAAAATGCATCTTTTATATATCATATAAATTATAATGGTCTTTCGCATGATGGTAATTTAAAATCTCTATTAATATGAAGTTGGTGATAAAATATAATACATCTGTGAGACATTCCATTTTTTCTCACTTACAAAAATCAAGTGAATGTCTCAACAATGGAATTAGTATTGGAAGGGTCGAAAAAAATGTTGCATGGCATCGATTTGATCGAGAGATTATGATCTAATCTAACGTAATCAATTAGAGACATTACAACACCACGATGAATTGCGAAAGATATTATGTATTTAAATTTCTCAATTGAATCGTGCAAGTAGTACTGGAATGAGCACAAGGAACGACGCCAGAGTAAAGGAACTTGCAGAGCTTGAGTCGTCGTTTTGGTTCTCCACGAACCAGGTCCCAACATCTTTTTGATAGGATTTGATCCAGGCAAGGTTTTCTATCACGTGACCAAATGTTGTAAACCTTCCGATCTTATGCAAATCTGCGAGTAGTGACAACTGAAATGTAAAAATATTTTTATATAAAGAACTTGTGTGTAGAGCCATCAATATCGGTTGTCGATGATATTGGATTTTTAGAGTATGATATGCGTAGTTGGTGACGCTACATGTTAGAGATGCAATATCTCATGAAATTGTGAAACACCTAATCAATCCACTCCTAGATAAGATACAAGCGCGATCAAGGATGAGATAGAAATGGAACCTCTCGTAAATTCTAATTACTGAAATTTATTTACACAAAAGATATATTATCGCGTCCTAATATCCACATATGGCGCTTGTAACTGCTTAAAAAAAAGTTCAAATTGAAGACAATATAAAATTCTGAGAAACGTTCCATAACGTTAACTTTTGATATAAGTTTAAATTAATTATTAATTATATTACATTCCAAAAATTATGATAAAAATTTTCATTTATACCATATAATATGGTACGTAATTATTAAATTTAAAATGATAGATTAAGTTTTTTTCAAAAAAGTATATCATAAAAGACTGAAGTTTATCTATTAAAAAAGATCATATAAGAATGATATTTTACCTCTCCATATTGCTCGATAGTTATGACCCTAGTGGCAAGTTTATTAAAGAGAGCGGTAAGTTGTTTCTTATTCCTGTGAAGAAACCATTACATTATCAACTTGTGTTCATAATATTGCATTATTAAAAATAATATTGCATTATTAAAAATTAAGAAAACAACTTACGCCTTTTTGGTTATTTCGATATGTTCATTAATAAAATTTAGAATGCTATCAAAAGAACCGGCGTTGCCCTCAAATATCGAATCTATCGCAGATAAAGTATCGGTGAAAGGATCTTCTTTGATAGTTAAGTCGAGGAAATTCTTTATAATTTCTTTGGATGTAGCGCAACCAAGGCCCATCAGAATGTCCAACCGTTCATCTACATCGTTGCTCTTCTTGTACTTTTCTACAGCTTTGTTCCACGTTTCTGCATCTGCCTTTCGCAATCCGGCACAAATAATTTCTCTTTTCAAGTCTGGCGAGAGTCTACAAATTCATGTCCAGTGATTATTACAATAAAATTATTATTTGTATATGTATGTATATATTTGTATATTGTATATATTTTGTACATATATATTTTTTTCTTTTATGTATATACATATATATGATATTTGCAACAGAGAATTTATAGATTCGAGGATTCTTTTATACAACTATATCGCTGGAAAAATTATATACTGTGTATTAAAAAATGCATTATTAGATAATATATTTTACAGATTATGTTTTTACGGTGACTTTGCAATGAAAGCATAAATCGTTATTTATAGCAAGTGTGATTATAGTTGTAGATTCATAAAATTACGGTAAACTTTTGTCTTACTTCTTGTTTCCTTCTTTATCTTCTAACCATTCTTCGAGTTCCTTCTTAGCGAAGTTCTCGCAATCCTTCTGTCCGTATTTACAAGCGGTAATTAGTGCTAGTTTTTTGCCCAGTTTTGTTACATGCGTACCTTCGTTGGATTCGTTGTATTTGACTTCTTCTGCGAAAGCTTCTATTTTTCTAGCGACATAAGCCTGAAATTCAGTGATGCATTAGAAAGAGAGAGAGAGAGGACGCGCGCGCGCGCGCGCGCACACACACACACACACACACACACACCCTACTCACAGATATATTTGTCTTACACTATTAAGATTCATAATGCGATTAGTGAGAACACGTGTGCTTCTTCGTATTCAACTTACATGATATTTGTCAAGATTTTCCGAGCCCTGTAATAGATTGTCTAGATAATTGAATGCTCTGACAGCCGCATACCATGGTATGTAATCGGTTTCTTTTGATAGATATTGTATAATCTGCAAAGAGGCATCATACGTCAAGTAACCCGTTCGCGCGAGATTTAATGCATCGTCAATCAACTGGGCACGATTGGTGTCGCTTATATTCTTATAATAATCTCCTCTTAAATACGTCGCTAGAAGTTTCCAGTTTCCGGGATCGTAATTTACGCGATAATATCCTGCAAAATAATATTATTTTGTATTTTTTCATATCAACGCTTGTGTGTGTGTGTGTGTGTGTGTAGTTTTGTTTTTTCTTGTTTTCATGATAAATTTGCCTACGTTATTTCATAACAATGATTGTGAAAATAGTCTTAATGACAAATATGACAAATATGACAATTAATATAAATCATATTATTTTTTTATACTATTTGTCACATACTCAAACAACTTTACTATTACATAAAATATTAATGACAACGGCAAAGTTAAAAGCATATGCGTCAAATATGTTTTGTTAAATAATTAAAGTATATTTTTTGATACATAAAACATACAAAAGTTCATCTACTTCGAAGTAACGGATATAACATAAATTATTTTTACAATTACAGGAATATCTTCATCATACTCTTTTTATAAATAGAATATGCATATAACAAAATAATTTGTTCAATCATCAGTCATTGGAATAATCAAATCAATGGCATTTGATTGGCATCATTAACGTACTGATGGTAAAGATTGAACAGCGGCATAATAATGCATGCTTACCTGTTTGATCCTTATTGACAAGTATCCATGTTTTATCGTTGACTTTATCGATAGTTTGTGTCGTATTAGGTTTCATCCAGAGCGATTTTGTATCTTCGGGTGCTTCGTTTGTGACGTAGGTAATGGGTATATACCACTCAATCGGTTTAGTATAGGCCTGCTTCGTTGGTTTTGTCAGGAAAAATCGCTTCTGTGTCAGATTAAATATCTCAGATTCCTTGATTCTCATGACGTTGACAACAGGATATCCAGGTTCGTTTAACCAATTGCTCATAACAGTATCAAGCGAAACTTCTTTCGGTAAAGCGTTTTTAACTTTATCGACTTCAGCGTCTTGGATGGCTTTAAAGAGCTCAAACGGTGTAACGGATTTAAATTTACTAAAATTTAAAAATTTCATTATTATTTTACTAAGCATATTTTTTAGAATGCTGCATATATATATGTATATAATTATATATATATGTATTTGTGTATATATATATATATATGTATATATAATTATTATAGTCATATTCGGTATTATAATATTATTTGATAGCTTTACATTGATAACTAAATTTAAATTTAAATAAATTAAATTTAAACATATAAAGTTATAGAAAATAAACAGTAAGTGATAATTGCATTTAAAAGTGCTGCACACAAAAATATATTAAATTAGCACACAAATTGATGTAATTATTAAATATAATTATATTATATAATGTGTTTAGCAAATATAAATATTTAAATATAGCGGTTTTTTATTATTAGGAATATGTAATAATCATAATGTGTGACTTACTTATTACTCAGATAACGCTGAAGTCCTTTTTGGAAGACATCTTCTGTCAAAAATTGTTGCAACATCCGGAGAATAGAAGCGCCTATAAAGATGAATAAAATAAATTAGAGATTAACGACTATATCACTTTCATTGTGTTGTTGAAGATACAAGAAAAGACTTACCTTTTTTGTAGGCAATATCGTCGAACAAACTCTGAATTTGATCAGGGGTTTTTGCACTGTTCTTAGAATTCAATGGACGAGTTTCATCGGTTGCATCAACAACAAATGCGGATTCTTGTAAAATTTTGATAACAAATTGATCCATAAGATGCCAGGACTCGTCATACTGCAATTTCAATTAACGTTAATTAAATGAGCTAGCGATTTTCTTGTCTATTACGGTTCTATAATCTTACGGTGCATTCTTCTTTGGTGACATAGATTTCTCTCTCTACAGAATTTTATAATGCAGTGCAAAATAAATTGATTATAATGTTGATATAAATTATCTTTTTTATTAACAAAAATATGTTAATATATTCAATACTTTTTTCTTTATTAAATTGCTTGAACAGAATCTATCCAGAATTTTTGCAGTGCACATAAAACTTCTTGTATTATTGTAACTTCTTGTATATTGTAATTATATTATATATAGATATATTTGATATTTTACTTACCAATGACTGAACAACCTGCTCGGTTGTATAATATTGAAAGAGGGTGGCAAATCCTTCGTTTAGCCAGATATAATCCCACCAATCGCAAGTCACTAAATTACCGAACCACTGATGAGAAAATTCGTGAGCTATCACTGTTGCTATAGCCTGCTTCTCTTGTGTAGTTGTTTTGTTTTCAGTGCAGAGAAGTGCAGTCTCTCTTAAAAATAAAATAAACAGCACGTTATTTTTTGGTGCACTAATAAGATATAAACATGATTCTAAATTTTGCGAGATTACAAACAAAAATCAATGCAACATATATATAAAATGGTTGACATATTTGTTTAGAAAAGTATGAAAAATGTATAATAAAAGTTTTTATATCCTATACAGAATTGATTAGCGCATTGTAAAATGATAAGTTGAATTGATCGATAGATAAAGCAAGCTCTTGAAATTTGCACGTTTAAGATAAAGCAGTTATGGACTTTGTACTAATCGAGATACATAGAGGTTTGAGTCTTGATTGTTTTCTGATAAACGATCTTTGACCAATATTACCTATAAGTCACTAGACCCCAATTCTCCATAGCACCGGCTGCAAAATCTGGGATCGAAATTTGATCCATCTTTGTTGCTTCTGTCATGTTGTAATATTTGATGCCAGTAAACTCATCTAGTTTTTTCAATGTTTCATTTCCGATTTTGAGTGCAAATTCTGTGCTGTCGATCGCGTCAGGTCTTGTCCAAACGCCAAAGCGTTTTTCTTCTGCGTTCTCTCGTTTTACCTCGTAATCCGAAACTACAAAGGCCACGAGATAGGTAGACATTCTTGGTGTTTGCTGGAAAACCGTCGTTTTATTTGTACTTTTTGGACTCTCAAGCATATTTGAGACCACTTTGTAATTCTTAATATTCTCGGGAATAGTGATTCTAATATTGAAAGTTGCCTTTATTGCAGGCTCGTCCCAGCATGGGAATGCTTGTCTCGCGCCTACCGGCTCGAAGTGAGTCGTTGCGAGCCATCTGTAACATATGGAAGATCGCATCATTACAAAAGATACTCTTCTATTTCATATACTTGCGCCTATTAAAATAAAATTATTTGTTTCAAAGAAAACATTTATTTTGATCTTAATTTACTAGTAAAAAAATTGAATTAACATTCTCTTACAAATCCAATCTACAAATAAGATTGATCGTCGGGTTCTTGTGACGGAAGATTTTTAGAAAATTTATATAGAGAGAAAGAAATTATTTAGAATTTAAGCTACAATTGACAATGTAAGATTTGCTTGAAATCATTGTAATGGTTTTCTGAATCTAGGTATGGTAGAAAGCTTATATTTGTATAAAAGAATTTTAGTCTTAAAAAAAATTTAAATAGATTTTTATATAATTATTATCTTACCTTGTTTCATTTCCCTTCTTATAAGAACTTCTATAGAATCCACGTAATTCATCATTTAACACTCCAGTATAATTTAAAATTAGTTTTACATCTTTTGTTGCAGAATTAATCGGATTTGGCAAAGACGCTATTATGAAATCCTTATGTTTGTCTTCTTTGAATTTGAGTAAAATGTTTTCTTTTTTCTGAGGCTCAGGTTCTTCAGTATACGTCAAATGAACGCTATGCAACGTAATGTTTTTGGCATGAAATGTTATAGTTGTAGTATTATACTCTTTAACTTTGAGATCAATCTCAGATTTTCCGTCGAAAGTAAAATTCTTTTTATCGCCTGTGTTGATATACGGCGTCAATTCGATGACATAGTTGGTAGGTACGACATTTTTCGGTAATCTATAGTCGTCTGGAACTTCCTGAATGAGTTCCGGAGCTACGCTGTCAAAAATAGGATTGCCTGCCCAGCAAGTCGCCAGGACAAGCATCAGTGGCAGCAGATATCTCATCGTTAACATCTCTTATAAACGGAAGAATTTTGCACGATCCACCCTGTTATTATAATTAATTATAATTAAAACATGAATAAATAGTAATAAAGTACATCTAATAGATGTTGATATTTTAATGCAAATAATGTAAAAAAAAAATGTAATCTTTATCGGCCTTTGGAAGACATTTTGAATAAATATTCATACAATAAGCGAGACTCTCGAAACTTATTAATAATAATCTAATAATTATTTCTGTTTTGCTTTAAATGAGAATTTGACAATAAACTAAAAAGAAGAAAAGAACAGGTTCAAAGGAAGAGATGTTATGTGTGTGTATTTAAATTATGTACTATACAAGAAATGTAAAACCTTCAATAAACATCCGCTCGCATTATTAGTTTCGGTTAACAAAAATGCTATTTCTATATTAATTAATTACTCTATAGGAAAGAAAATAAGCTTTATCTCTCTAAAATAAGAAAATAAATTTAATTTTTTATTTTAATTTACTTTAATTTTTATAAATTAAATTATTAGAATTACCAATACTATGTTAGATGTACGATAAATTTGCTAATAAATGGATAAAAATAAAACACACACATAACTGCGACAGATTGCTATCAAGAGTCAAATCGTTATATATATAAAAAATCCCTTGTACACACTTCTTTTCTTTTGCAATAAGATTAATTTCCATTTACAAAATCAATTTTTCGATTTTAATGGGATCGAAATAACGTACCTTGAGCTAATCAAAGATGAAGAGCCGTGCGGGTCGATGTTATGTCCCCGCAGAGGCAAGATTTTATTGAAAGACTGCCTGGCCAAAATTCGGAGCCTTATAAGGTAGCGGTGGTAGGACGTATCGCAAAAAAAAATGTCGCTGCTTTTTCTAATCTTATCGCGACAGTCTCACGGCGCAGTAGGTATTTTACTCTTTGGGGTATGATCGCTAAATGGACTATTCTGAACGCGATTCGCAAAATTTCCTGGACGGTTTCAACATTGACAACGCTGATAATGCGATAACTTAAATACATTGTTACCCGGCCAATCAATGCCAAGCCGGGTCAGAGATATCACAGAAATCCCACTTTTTATCATTGATATCTCCTGGAAAGTGCCGAATGATACTGCTTAAACTAAACGCCGCGTCGATTTGTTACGGATACTTGTAAAATTATTATAATTTTTTTTGCTTTTATATCATAAATCAATTTTTTCATAAAAGCAAAATTTTGTGTTAATTTAAAAAAAATTTATATTTAATTTTGAATGAGATGTTTAATGTTTGAACAAAAGAACTATGCAACATTTAAAAAAGAAATACATAGTCTAAGGCGATTAAATAATGAGATCAACTTTATTTTAAAAAAATTAAAATAATTATATAATTGTTTTGTTAAAAACCTATCTCTCCAGTATTGATACAATAAGTAGCACATTCAATTAAGAATTGGAATAATTTATGAAGGTTCTGTTTCAGTATAGCTTGCAGGTCGCTAATATTTTCGAGAGCAAAAATCTTCCTTTTAACTGTAATTATAATTAACTTCTTATTCGTGAAATTAAAATGTAATTATAATTATAGTCGCGGTCGACATTATTGATATAAGATTTATTGCATTGCAATTCTTTCTGTGTGTGCTTTATTAATTTTATTAATTATTCAATAAATTTATGTATATTAAATTATCTGTAATATGTGTAAATACGATAACCAAAATCAATTCTAATAATGTTAAATCGTATATAAAAATACTCGCACGCGTAATAAGATTTCTTATAAATCTTTTTTATCTACGATATATTTACGCAGACAAAGATAAAGATTGATTGATCCATTCAGGATATCATCAACGCAGCATACAAACAATGTAATTCAGATTCGCAAAATATTAATTTTTTAGCGCAATAGTTTCATCGCGTTATACGTATATGTATCTGTCTACAGCATTATTAAAATACGAATATAAATAGAATTTGTTGATAAAGTACTCTCTCTCTCTCTCTCTCTCTCTCTCTCTCTCTCTCTCTCTCTCTCTCTCTAAATGTTGTACAGAAAAAAGTTTGATTGCATTTCTGTCTAAAGTTTTCGATCAAATCTAAAATATATCGCAAAAAACATGTAAACAAATATATAAATTGATATATCAAAAACAATGATTATTACGTATAAAATAAGAAAAGATTTACACACACACACACACACACACACACACATAATGTTTATATAAATGTTTATCAATTTTATATAAAAATATGAGAAAATGAAACATTAGTCTTGATAATTGGTTAGATATCATTCTTGATAATTATATTTGAGTAATCAATTTAAGTAACATTTTTTGTTTCCCGCATAGATAATCGATATTGAAAAGATTAAAGCTTAAACAATGTTCAATAATCTTTTCTTCTATCATATAAAGCTTACAAATACTCATGTATCAAGTAAAAAATTGTTGATTAAATAATATATCCTTTTTTTACAAAAATTATTTTTAATTTTTTTATTCAAAGAAGATTTAATACTATTACACATTATGTCTTGATAAATACTAAATAACTTTTAAAATAATATATTTCATAATAATTTGTAATTACATTTGGATTTTTTCATCAAATTACATTTAAACTTAATATTTTTGAAAGTTGGTGTTATAACATTAATACAAAATGCAATTTTACACATTTTTAAGTATAATCTCATGAAATTCTCTTTTATGTGCTTCTGTGTATATTTATTTAAATTTAATTACAAATACAACGTGTTTAAATGCATTCATTATATGTATATTAGAATAACAGATTCTCGTAATATATCTTTAAATAATTAATTAAATAATAATGCTTTCTCGATCGCAGGTAAAAATTCATTAATCCATGTTATGGACGCTGCAGAAACAGCTATAGCTTTTCTTGCTGAATGCAACGCTGATCCTAGGTCCTCGATATTCTCGTCAACAAAAAAGCGAAACTGTAATATTATAAACATTATATTTTTGTTATGCCATTTTTATGGTGCAGTGAATTCGATCAGTATATTATTCGAGTAGTATAAAATATGACAGGCGTATTAAATTAATCACATTAAATGATGTATATGATTGCAATACCTTATTTAATTCAACTTCTGTTATAATGTTATCCCCTATAGCAGTAAGCATTTTATTTAAGAAATCTATTCCTCTTCTGTAAAAACAGAGAGAAAATATTACCAGATTAATTTTAAGCAGAATTAATATTGAAGAAATAAGTAATATATATTTTTTATTATATGTATGTCTCTCTCTTTAGAATTATAATTAATTAACAAACATATAAAATAAAAGATTTTAATCCAATTTGATAGTTTTTTTTTATAGAAATCTATGTTCTCCGATATAAATATGCGCAATCAAATATTTGTCATTTCAACAAATAATATGATAAACAGTATGTTGAGGCTCTCAAATTGCAAATTCTGATCAAATAAATTTATATGTTATGTAAAAGGAAATAAAACAAATAATACATACGATTTTAGAACTACATGCAAATTATTGAGAATAAAATCGATAATATAATTCACATTTTCGGGATTGCCATTCAGAATTGCGTTAATTATCATCATTCTGTATTGTTTGCGGAGGTTGAATTCATAAATTATCGACATATTAAGATATCTGAAAATCGATAAATTTAGAATCAGATTAAACACGCTTATTTACGTAATTTAATTCTTAGAACCCACTTGTCGATTAATTGTGGGTTCTTAGTACATCCGAGTGCATTTAGCAAGAGCTCTTGTTCTGTATGTAAATCAGTGCGTAGGAACCGATTCCAGATTGTATGCCAATCATTATCATCACCTACGCGAATGCCCACACAATACACGAAACTCTTGAGATTTGCTGATACTCTGCGTATATATGTGAAATACATCATTATAAAGCAATATATTAATTAATCAATTATCTTTTTCGAAGAAGAGAAGCGTACAAGAATACCTATTATAATGCAGAAAAGATAAGATATAACATTTTAAAAGAACTGATATCCTGTGTTGTATATGTCAAATGTATTATTATAAAAAATTGTGTTAGGTTAGGTAATTAATAATTAATTAATCATTTTCTTAAGTTAGGTAAATAATAATTAATTAATTATTTTCTTAAAAAGTAGCGTACTTTACGAGAATACCTACTGTAAAGTAGAAAAGATAAGATATAACAGTTTAAAGGAATTGTGCTATTTATATATGTACCGAGGATTGGGATATTTAAATCTTACTACTAGTCATAAAAAAATAACTGTAACACTGTAAACAATGTAAACACATATATATTGATTTCGGAACTGCCATAATAATTGATCGTACCTTTTCTCCGACATAGAAATCCATGAATCAAATAAAATTTTTGATGTTCTTAGGCAGTGGATGTTGTTGACTGAGCATGCAGCCGATAAGATTAATTCGCGATGTAATTTTTTTGTCAAACTATCTGCGGGATTTTCGATAAAGCTCAGTAAACTGTATATAGATTTAAGTATGCGATTTGCATAGATCTACAAATTATATTAGTTCATTAAATTGAATTAAAATTCCCATTAGTGATTTATTGTTTAGAAAAATAATCGCTCACCTGAAAAAGTTGTTGTACTCGCGGCGAGCCAGCGAGAATATGATTGAGAAAATTAAAGTTATTTATCGCAGCAACCCACGGTTCGTACTCGGTTTCATGAATAAGATACATCGCAATATCAAATGGAATAGAATAATTCACATAACCGGCTCTAGCTAAATTAAAGGCGTCATCTAGAAGCGCAGCTCTGTTTATCGCGTGTATTTTTTTAAAATTCTTTAATCTCAGATAATCGATAAGCATCTTCCAGTTATTCTCGTCATAATTGACTCTATAATATCCAACTTGCTGAACGTTGAAAATCACCCACAAGTTTGGCTCGAAAGAACCAATTATCGCGCTCTTGATTTGCGGCTCCAACCATGCTGCTGTATTGATTCGATCAAATTTGGAATTTGATTCTTCAATTACGAAAGTCAACGGTATCCACCAACCAGATTTGTCTGTTTGCGTTGCATGGCGGCTTAGATAAAATCGTTCTTGCGAGGCGAAAAGAGCTTTCGTGCTGTAGTTTCGTGTAATGGTTACTAGGGGATATCCTGGCTGATTTGCCCAGGATTCTATGATATCTTTTACGAGCAGATGCTTGGACAGTTGTCCTGATTTATCTGACGCGGTCTGTAAGTGTCGATACAAATCGGATGGAAGTGCTGCTTGATATGACCTAATAATAGAAATGAGTATCTTTGTAAAGCAGTATTAACAGATCGACAAGAGAAAGCAAAATGGCAATTATCAGTTTCAATAAATTAGATATTGTGTGTATTTCAATTTACGATGTATTAAATGAAAAATTGTGAATAGAATTTGAAAACATTTAGCACGTAGGCTTACATCTCGCGCAAATAATTCTGCAAGCCTAATTGAAATGCTGTGCTTCCGATGATATGATTGGTCATACGAATTACTGATGCACCTGCAAATGAGACAGCGTAATATTAATATTTATTTTATATCGATTAATATATGCGTAAAATAAATGTTATATAAATATTTTCCTAATAAAAGGTTGAAATGTTCAATAAAATAAAAAAATATGCATGTTCTAGAATATGAGTTTTTCACATTTCATTGTATTATTTAATTATAGAAAAGAGAAAAATCAATTTCGCGCAATGTAAATTGAATTTTCTATTTAAAATTTGTTTTTCTACGATTTCGCGCATCATCGCTATTTTAACCGAAATTCCGAAATCTAGAAAGATAAAAATGACGATTCATATGAACTTGTTAACGTATGTGAATGAGAATATATGGTGTGCGATATTAAAGATATATTAGAGATGTGTAAAGATGTGTTAGAGATTAATTTTGCCAATAATCAATTTTTGCACATATGGTATGAATATGTGACCACTTGTGAGAATAAATTATCACATGATTGGCAGATATCTTTATCTGTTTTGCGAAATTGTTACACGTATATGATCAACAGGTTGCGTAAGAAACAGATGACGCAGCACATGTAACTAAAATCAAGTGATTGAATACAGAGTGTTTACAAAATACAGTCCTCTGTTTCGGTTCATGTCTTATTCATTGTCAGTTCATGTCTTATTCATTCTCAGTTTATGTCGTATTCTACAGTTTTCTGTTTCATAAATGTTTTGTATAAAAATTATTCCAATACATTTTAGTGACATTTTAATGTGAATATCTCAGAATTTCTACAGAAATAACATAATGGCCATTTATATATAGTTCATACACACCTTTTTTATAAGAAACGAAATCCAAAGTAGCCATAATGCTGCTACGGTTTCCGACCTCTCGACCGTTCAGTGTACGTGTATGATCATCGGAATCTGCGAGTAACGTTGGTTGAAGACAATCTACCGCGAACACATTCATCATTCTCAGATTCGGTTTCGCTATGGATACACCAAAGTATTGGAAATACGTAGCGAAACCCTCCTTCAGCCAGACGACGTCCCAGAATTCGGGTGTCACCAGATTTCCGAACCAGGTGTGAGCGTACTCGTGAGCCATCGTTGTCAATCCATTCAACACTATTCTCGTCGGCGTGATTCCGTTCTCATGCAATACTACGGATTCCCGATAAGTGACGAGGCCCCAATTCTCCATGGCGTTAAAATTGAAATCCGGTATTGCGAATTGATCGACCTTCTCCAGCGGGCTCTTCACCGATAACCACGTCTGCAATGCCGAGAAGACTGCCTGGCCGCGATTCAAGGCCATCGATCCGCGAAACTTCATGGAGTCTCTTGTCCACATCTTGAAGTTCTCCGAAATTCTTGATCGCTCCGGGACAAAGTTGTGCACTGTCCATCCTACCAAGTATGTGGAAATTCGCGACGTACGGCGGAATGTGGTCACATAGTAAGTATCATTTCTGTAAGCATCGAGAATAGAAACTATCTTTTACTCCTATCTTTTGTGTGTATGTCTCTTTATATGTATATTTCTTTTAATATTTAATACATATAAGTTAGAAAAATGATACACTAACTCCATTCGTATAGATTCCACTGGAGTATTACTCGTCGCATTTTGATCTTTATGGTGACCAATTCGCACTTGGAATTCAGCTTTTAAATATGGCTCGTCCATACATGGAAATGCACGACGTGCATACGTGGGCGAAAATTGAGTTACGCCGATTCGTCTAAAGAATATATATTTAGCAATGTGTTTCGGATCAAACGCAATAATTGTTAGAGAATTGTTTTACAAGCAACAAAATTGGATATTTCGAGAGCAACAAATTAGCAACAAATTTTTTTATTATTGTTATGTACAATTTTGTTGCTATATATATATATATTGTTCCGCTAACTTAATCTTCCTTTAGCGGAACATCATTTTTTAAAAAAACTTACAAAGCAACAAATTTTTTTTGGCAACTTTTTAGCAACAAATGAGCAACAAATAAAAATATTAATTAGAATTGGTTCTGCTCATTTTGTTCCGCTAACTTATAAGACGTTTTTATCACTATAAACAGATATCTCTGAATATAATTGTTCTTTTTACTGCTGATAAGTATATATAATATCAGGTATATACATAAGATATATATAAAGTATATATAAGATATATAAGAAATTATATATAAAATATATATATTTAATATATACTTTAAGATATTATATACAGTATATATAATATAAGATATAAGAAAGAAAATATATACAAGGATAAATAGGAAATATGCGTAATCAAATGTAATATTTCAATTGTATAGATTTTGCTTCGATTACCGTACTTATAGCGGCTCTCTTAAATATGCAATAAAAGAGTTTTCAAAATTACCTAATTTTTCCTTCAACTTCGTACAGACTTGCGTAAAAGCCGAAAACATCATTTGCGATGTATCCTTTAAAGGATAGTTCTATCGTGTATTTTGCAGGTTCCAGTGCGCGCTCGAGTTTAACCGTAAGCATCTGTGTTTCTTGATCGTAAACATAATGCAAAATCGAAATCAATTGACCTGATTTATCCGATAAAGATGCATTTGATTGTACGGTTAATGCATCTGTATGCAGAACGATAAAGTCTGTTTTTTCTAGTACTTGCAAGATGATCCGTACGTGACCATCGTAATCCGCGTTACTGGGATGAGTGTAAATCGATAAATCATAAGATATGGGAATGATTTTCTTGGGTAGTCGGTATCGTGCGGAAATTTCATTCGAATTTTTATTTTCGTCTATGCTGACATTATCATACGCGAGTACCAGATTTAGAGCGACGAGAATAATCAATAAAACCACAGCGAACACGAAGCGATAAGAAATCATGATTATTTCTTAACATAGATCCATTCAGTCAAATTCTGAAGTTGGTTTCTATATATAAGAGGGCACGGTTATGTGTGTTTGAGTATCTTTCACCTTGCATTACAATATACATGTATAAGATAATGAGATAAACGTTATATATGTATATAAAACGGACACGCACATACATACATGCAGTAGTCACATGTGCACACGCGAGTTTAAAAATACGAGTTTTATATATATTTTTACTGAATATTATCATGAAATGATATTTTTGATCACTTATTCTAATCAGAATCAAATTTCACGGAAAATCTAATTATGCAATGTAACGCTCAGCAATGTTTAAACTGATCGCGAGATTAAGACTACATTGCCAGATTAAGACTAGTCGCATTTACTGCGTAGTTGTTATATTATTTGCTATTAACGATTACGGATAAAGGTAGACATCGACCTCGACCGGGCATTTAACGAGATAATATTTGTCCATCACACTCAGGGCAATGGCGATAACAAGTTTCAGCGAGAATACGATAGGATATATTGTACCTATATCTGCACAGAAAGCCACACATTCTTTCTGTGAGTTTTTTAAAATAATTCTCAGCGATATTAAATACTAATATCGACTTTGATAATTGATTGATTGAGTTTTGTACCCTCAACTGTCTATTGATTTATAAGAGAAAAGGAAACAGAAAGAGGAAACAGAGAAGACGTATCTATATTAAATAATTATCTATAAGCTGGACGCAAAATGTCTGAGATATGATTCAGATTAACAAGTATAAAAACTGATAAATTTCTGTTTGTTATTAAGCAAAATTCTCGATTAATCTGAAAGATCTAATCATTGATATCTTTTTTTTTAATTATTATTTTAAATCCATTTTTTCTACATTAGATTTGTTGCATTGTATGTTCATTTATATCGGCGAATATAGCACTTGCAACATACCTTGTTCGGTCGAGATGGTGGCTGCTAGTTAGTGACAGTGTTGAGGTTTTAGGCGCAACTTGCTGAGATTTGCATGTAATTGCTGTAGGCTACATGTCTTGCCTCTAGGCTGCGTTGAGGTTTACTTACGTTCTATACACCTTGATATTGGAAGCCTAAGCGATATCCTAAGTTTGTATGGTCCTAGGTTTACTAGCTTATTTACAGGAACAATATGTAAAGAAAAATACAGGCACTAATTCTGTAGATAAAATCAGTGATTACGGAGATAAAGAGTTAATATTGTGTTTTTCATATCAAATGAAAAATATCTCTTTTGCATATATTAAAAACTGTTTTGAAGCAATGTGATGCCTGAACATAAATTTGACATTGTGTGGCTGGGTATATGCAAACGTGTAATAATCATTATATTAGTCGAAAAACATTTTTATTTAATATCTTAAAGTTAATTTATACGAAATCTTGTAAATCTAGAAAAAAATGGAAAATTTTAAAATATATTTAACTGTTTGAAAAGTTTGTAGCACAATTTTTGCCAAAAAACTTTACTTAAATTTACGATATTCATATATATAGGTAGGTACATTTTTATTCAATAATGCACCGTTTGTTTCAATGACCTTTGACCATCATTCGAATACCTTAAAAATCCCGTTTTTCCTTATTTTTCTGGCTGAAAAATCCAGGTCCAGGTGTATTTTGAAAGCCCTCAGGGTAGCAAAAAATTTACCATCAATGAAATTCTGTAGAGACTGGAATAAATGATAATTAAATGATATTAAGTCTGATAAATACGACGAATGGGATAGGACATCCCAGTAAAATTTCGCTAGATCTGCCAAAAAATGTGAGATCGAACGTTACTCTGATGAAAAACAATGCAAATCGTTGTTTTAATTAGTATAAAAAAATCATTATTTTACTGTATTTTGTAATATTTTTTAGTTTCGAGAAAGTGTTTTAAAAAATCATTATAAGATGCACCAATCTTTTTAATAAGAAATGCAGTAGAATATTTAATCATAAATAATAAGGACATATATTATATTATAGGAGAATACATAAATGAGCAATGTATATAAGGCTGACACGACGGACGACTTAAAGGAAGTTGCAGTCATGATTGGCCTGCATAATGAAGAAGCTCGAACACTATTATACTCGATGGCAAGCTTAAAGTTTCAGCACCTATCGGTTAGATACCTTGTGACAATCCTGAAACGTTGCCCCGTTGAGAAGCAATCTCTGGGAAAGTTTGTCTGGTTTATCCCAGCCTTCGTATAAAATGGCTGCGTGCGTGTTTGCATGATTTTCTCCTTTCGTCTTTCGATTAAGACTTACTTTGAAATTGTATCGATAATGCGTAAATGCATCCCGTCTTTTAATAATATGTGCATGTATGCGCAACTGTTTTAATTTAGTAGAGTAGAAAATATTGCTCTGCAATGTTTAAAAAATTATTTTAACTAATGTAATTATTAGAATCTGAGCGCATCTAATTATAAATATTTAAAAACATTATTTCTTAAATAGCATGGTATAATTGAAAGAGGATTTCTGCTAACATTCCATAGAACTACATTACTGCAATGTAATTCTTTATAGGTATGCGTATAATGTTTGTTGCATAAAAAAAATTCGTCAAATAGATAAAAGGCATGCTTAAAATATTTAGAATTAACTCCACTTCGAAGTAACGTTCGTCATAATCTTACCGACAAATCGAGTTATCAATTGATAATAAATTTCATCGTTCTTATCAAATGTCTCATGAAGGAAAATCGCGTATGAATATCGGCGGAAACGGGCCGTTAAAATTCCGCGAATCGTTAATTATGAATATTGTAAATTCAATACTAACTATCGCTTAAATATCTCTTTACTTAAAAATTCGTATAAAAGTTGAATAACAAGATACTTTTGTTCTTTACTTAATATTACTGTGGATTAAGCCTTTATGATTATAGTTTTATATTGCTTAATATTGCATTTCCTGTTTTTTTGAATATGTACTATGGTTATTCCTTGTCTGTTGATCTTTTCTGCGATATTATCTCGCGATTCCTCGATAAGATTCAATATAAATTTCAAATTTGAACGCAGACGAAAGTTCAAGAAGTTTTCCGTGAATTCATGTTATTGAATTATAAAAAGATAAAGTTATATTGCTCTTGTTGTGATTTTTTTAAACATTAACGTACTTTCTATGAAATAATCTGTTGACTAGATCTCAATCTGTATAGCGATATTATAGATATCCTAATATGTATATATACACATTATAACTTATTAATAAATGTATTTTTCTAATGCTATTTAAATCTATACAGTATGCACACCTTGTTTTTTCTCTAGCCTTTCTTTTTCAGCATTTACTTCTCTATTTCTTGTGTAATAATTATTTTATATGTAACAACTATTTCCGCACGAATAATTAGATTAAAAATAGATTGAATTTCTTTAAAATCGAAAAATAAATAATAATATTTCCTGTACTTTGCTTTTGCTCCTGTTACATACGATATACGCGCATGTTATTCACGCATCAGAGAAATGCAAACATGCACCATGTAAATCAAATTACGCTCGCTTGATCGTTTTCGACTTTCAATCCAAAATTGCGCCGCGGTGCAACAGTAACAATTGCACCAATACATAGTACATAGTAACAATTCGTTTGTGCAAAAAGCTACCGATCAACCGAACTGAGATCCATAGGTTTGCATTTTCTCATTATTTTGTACCTCACACATTTTACTTTATTTTATATATATTAATATATATATATATATATATATATATATATATATATATATATATATATATATATACGTGTTTGCGAAGGTATGTTATAGAAAATTATATATTAAATTATAAACAAAATTAATAATATGTGTATATTCTTGTATAATAATATTCAATAATATCTACTAAAGTAATAAGTGGTAGCAGCAATTAATGTGCAATAATATGCAATATGAACAAACTAGCAACCGTTTAGAAAAATGAGAAACAACAAAAATCAACTTTTCCGGTTTATTCCGGAAATTCCACCAATATTTTTTTGTTGATTATCTTCTCGGAACTCAAGAGCGATGTTGGTATTCTCAAATTTATCGCCTCGAGGGTTGATCTGGGCATCGTTTCAACATTCACTCACAATCGACAATCACGATGAGAAAACTGACACCAAAAGACACTATTGTGATACTGTAGAACTGAAAGTCTTATTAAAATTTACAACGCACTCTTGTCTTGTATTTGAATCGTATCCGATTCTGTAAAAAAATGACAACAAAATTCTTTTAAGGCTTTTTCTGAAAGTTACCATACATTTTAGCCATTTATTGTGATTTACACAATGTACGGCAAATGAACTTCTTATAAATGTTAATCATTGTTTTTCTTTTTAGCAATTTAACAAAAGAGATTATCCGTTTTTCCGATATATTAATAAAGCAAGCTAAAGTTATGTTATTAAAAATGCTTGTCTTCCGATACTTATAGCTTTGTTACCTGTCGTGGCTTAAGCTTATACAAAATTGTTTATTAAAAATAATCCGGTGCAGAGCAAATTTATTATTGCAGTTAAATCCATGTTTAGATTAATTCGCCATTTTATGAAAATTATTACTTCAATATTCATCTAATCCGTAAATCAGAATTTTTGTGTACACAACAGATAGCTGGAATTAACAATTTTGTTAACAAATTAAATTTTTGATTAGTATAATGCTATAGAAAATATGTATAGAATTTTCTTAGGATGCCTTGTTAGTTGCACAATTTTCATTCAACATTTTAAGTACTCCGAAGCGCCCCGGAATTTTCGCCAAGTTCAAAATATCTTATAAAGTGACCAATTAATCGACATTAACTATCGATTCAGGCGGTTGCTTGCGAAGATTCCTCGAGTTTTCTTCGAGAAATCAAATCAAGAGACCCGCAGATCGCGAGTAGATGGTCGAGAAGCGACCGCTGTGCTCGGACGAAGAAAAAGCTGCGAAATAAAAAGTCGAGCATTTAGCCGGGACCGAGGCCTAATTTAGTCAGGCCAACGAAGGCGAGTTTTGCTCCGGGGGCCTTTGCAAATTGCTGCCTATACCGCCTGCTTGCTTGTCCCAGTAACATCGATGACGGAAGCACAATAATTCGATTATAAGGCTGTTTGAAAGCTTCGTCCTATCTCTTCTCTAGATGTACTGATGTCGTTTGCGTTCCACTCGCAACGTCTGTACGCGATTATGTATCTGAATACATCGGTTTAGATCGATTGATGTCTTAATATTGTCTACTGATCCGATATTTTACTTTGCTAGGTATGTCAGTTAAAAACATGTATTATTTTGAGAAGCCACTGTGAAATCTGCGTAATATAGTGACGTGTCGATTGTGATAAATGCAATGGTCTCTCTCTCATCGATAAATCACGAAAAACAATGTTTCATTCAGATTATTTTGACTCTGATTATTACGTTAAAATTTCATATCAACTGAGTCATATTAAGTTAATTAATTAACATCCGCGATGTTTCGCGTATAAAAATCAGCACAAGAAATCTTGTAAATATTTATTAATAAACAATCAAATTCGATTTGATAATGCCATTAATATTTTATTCATAATGTAAAGTGAAGAACAAAATTTACCGTTCGAGACTGTTGAGTGCACGTTTATGCGATATCATGTTATGGTTCCTTGAGTGCTTGGCTTTTTAGCGTACTAATTGAATTGTTTGTGCAGCGTATAGTTTGTTATGAAAGGTATTTTCAATTTTGAACGTCATTGGAGAATTAGAAGATTTCTTTTATAAAAAGAAATAAAATTGTTTACATTTTGTTGCTTCTTTTGTGACTATAGCGCTCTCTCTTTCCTATATACCTATTATATTTTAATATAATACACAGTCTTAAGTCCCCATCATTAAAATTTTATTATTGATCCTTTTACGTATTACAGTTTTAATCTTTTATAAAAGTTTGCACATTTTTAACCTCGAATTAAACGCTAAAACAGTTGATAAATTATGTATTTTCTTCAAATAGATTTTTCATTTGTTATTTATGCGCTCCTGGTCTTGAAAAGATGTTTACTAAAAATGTTACGAGAAAGTAGAGAGAATCGAGTTGACCTAAAACTGTAGCTTTCAATGCATGTATATGATCACATATGATTTCGTTGGATAAAATGCATTTTTGTATCGAGGCGGATATGTTTCTGTAAAATCTAATTTACATTGGAAAGCATGATATTTATAGAGATATATGTTATCGCTGATAAATTAAATTATAACGTATTTGTTACATGTTTCAAAAATTTTCAATATTGTTTTAGCATCTAATTTAAATATATAACTAAAGATGAATAGAAAGAGTCACGCGAGAGAGAACTTGTTTCATACGCAATAATCTCATTTAGATTTTCATTAAAATAAAAAAAAAAAAAGTATTTCGTCATGTACTCTTCTGCGTTGTGTACATTTTACTCACAAAATAATAATCGTGTCGCTAATTAAGTTTCGATGTTGATTTTAGTGAGTCACGTTTTTCGCGAAAGTCACGTCAAGAATATTGCCAGTGTTGTAAGCGGAGTTAAGCACGGCTGTGCGAGAGCGCCTTCCGTCTTTATATCTTTATATCAGTGCCCAGAGATGCGGCAGGAGGGAGATCGTTCTTTAGATGACCAGGGTGGTCTTTGTGTCTGCGCGGGTAAATATTAGCGGAGGATGATGAGAGCTTCTCCCCCATTCGTTCCTTTCTTCCATTCTCCTTCTTTTCAACGACGCGTCGCAAACTTGCCCTCTTCGTCGCTCTGGCGGACTTTCGTTCATTCCGTCGCGACGTCATTCTGGAGACTGGAGGCTTTTACCTGTCCTCTTCAAACCGACGGATCTCACCGAAAATTCACTCTAATATTGCCTCCATTCAAGTATGCACTCAGAAGGCGACGTCTTCTCTTCCGCGTGATAGACACCGCCGGTTGAAAATTGCGTACTCGTTATGAAAATCGAATATGCTGGTTCAATGTAAATTTTTGCCGATAATTGAGTACTTGTGATCTTATAGACTATGCTGATAACGAGAAAGGGAGAATGAAAAAAACTTAAGCTATTTCAAACTGAATAGTTTCTATTGACATCTAATTTCTTGTCTGTAAACTTATGTCTGTAAATTATTTAATCTACTGATTTTGTTATGTAATTATTTTCTCGAAACATTTGTGTGTGTGTGTGTAGAAATATCCTTTCTATTGGCAAAAGCTCTGTGACATTAATAGCATTAAGGTTGTCTTTACCGCGTGTGCTGTTTTGCTCAATAAAGTGCATGAAACATGCCTAGCTTGTCCCCACGGGCACACCTGTCTCATGAATAGCGTTCAACATCGATGAAGATCGTGCGATTGAGTACTGTGGTCCAAAATTAACCCCGATGCACGGAAAGTACGGAATACAGTGTAGTGACGTCACAAACGACGTAGAACCTGGTTTTGTTAGTGTGGTTCCTCGTTTCAGATAGATCGAATACCACATCCGCACCTTAATGCGCATACTAACACATTATTGTTCATGCAGTCATTGTCATTCAAGGACAACTCGGTTTGGCTGTAACGAACGTTTCGATAGACAGAATAATTTTCTGCAAGAGAATATATGCACGTTTAAATTTATCTATTATATGTGCGAAGATATTTATTATTAGCGCACTTTTTTTATGTAAAGATACTTATATATTAAGAAGATAATTATAAAGTTATTAATTTCTCCCTTTGACTATTTTTTTTTCGATTATATCTTCCTTTAGACATTAATCGCGTATTTCAGAAAAGTCCGAGAAAGATTATTTTATAAAACTCTAAATATATATATATATGTATATATAATTCCGTAAACGTTATGTAGATAAATTCCAAGCAAACATCTGCTTAGATAACAAAGGCACAAATTTGGCGATAGTGCCTTGGCTTGCATTTGATCTCAATTAGTCTTTTGATGTTCATGACATCGCGATATTCCACTCATTACTTCGTGTAATGGGGTTAATTTTGGGGCTAAGGTCTGTCGCACATCCACGTCAAAGCGAAGGAAAGGACAGAAGCTTTGTGTGCAGTGACTGCTGTCAGTACGATTGCTGCGACTGCACTGGATACGTGGAACGCATTTTCCAAAGCCGTTCATCAGCTAAATCAATACACAGTTAATCGAACGGAATTTTTGTGTTCAAAAAATACATGCCCAGTGCATATCAATTGCATAATCTCAAGCAGTAGTTAATAAAAATTATAATACGACGGCAATTGTTTAAACATGTAGAATATGATCTCACTTTGATTTCATTGCTCTAGCAGATTATTATAAAATTTTCAAAATCTATTGTTATTTTTCCGTTTAATGCAAAAACCAATCGTGTAATATTATTTATAATAATGTACAATTACGTTGAAACGTATCAATAGTACGAGTGCACAAACATTAGTTTCGGAGAATGCCGCAATTAGGCAAGGAGAAATTCTGATTGATCTATTTTAATGATAGTTCTAGAGATTTATCTAATCGCTAGTTCATTCTCGTTGTTCTTCCGCTCTGTATTCATGAAGTTGGTTGGTTGCCGCTCATCTGTAACAGAAGTTCCCCAGCGCAAACTTGCCTTTGACAAACTATGAAGTGTCAACGGATTAGCGAGCAGCCGATACGCCGCATAATTCAAAAGAGAAGACGCAGCTGCGAGGAATATAAGTTTGCGCGGCAAACATGTAAGGCTATTTGCGGTTATTACACCCGCTTTTAATAAAAAAAACTTGTGTTATAACTTGATATTTCTACAACGAAACTTACGAGTCGCTGTTGCCCGCTGATTTCCGCAATTTCGTACTGCAATGAACAATATTCTGGGGTAGAAAATTTCATCTACGTCCCGTCTGCAACAAAGTTATTATTAGCGAAGAAAGACATGTGCGATCTCAAGTTTGAAGCAAAACTCGTCTCGAAGATATAAATATATTATAAAATTAATCTCTCTGTCTTTTTCTTGTGCGATGGATATAATGTTTTTTTGGCTCTTAAAATGTCTTTCTATTTATTTCGTGTCATTATCTGATGTCTAAATAAAACAGAAGACATTTTAAAACACGTGCATGTAAGATATCAAAGTATCCGGGACAGAAATGTTTCATAGCAAATAATTAATGTAATCAATATGTCTTCTTGTTTCGTATATATGTATATAAAACCACAAGCTTTGACCAAGCCTTGGATATCAAATCGGCTATAAACAGTTTTAATCGCATATGTCATTGATTACTTTAATACGTTACATCCTTTCAGTTGATTATATGTTAGTTATTATCTTTAGAAGAGGAGAGAGAATTGAATATTGCATTATAGTACAAAACTAACTCGCATAATACAATATTTGAGATGAAATATAAGTATCTGGATAATTGAAAATCGGCGTTAATAATCCTGCATAATCGCGGAGTTTAATATATCATATAAAGATAATATTTTGAAAATAATATTATAAATTTAGTGCGAGGAAGCGAGAACAACGTGATTTGTAGGATCTATCAGATACATCTCTTTTTGTGACAATCAGCATATAAATACGCATTCTGCAGTACACATTGTGACGATTGAATTCATTAAAATTACAACAGATGTCAAATCTTCTATTCGCGATCTAATCGCGCAGATCCGTCGCAATCGAGCAGCTCACCGTTAATCGGGGTACTTTAGCGGCGCCGCGAATCGCCGATGATTATGATGATAGGAAAGTAGGTGAATTGATAATGACTCCATGAGAAACGATTCATCCCCCTGCACGAAGAGCGCCGAGAGCTCCTGCGCACGCGTGTGTCGGAACGGGGTTGACGACGGTGCACGGCGTCGCGACGCTCACCGGCGCTCACTTGAATCCTCGCCGCGTGTTTGTCGGGCGATTCGCCTTGAAAGATCGTGTCCGAGAACGACGGCGGGAGGAAGCCTACATCTGAACCGGAAGTCGGAGGCACGGACACACGTCGATCGTGAATCGATGCTTCGTAAAATACTACACGTCGTCGCAACGATCAGTCGCGATCACACACGTGACTTGTCAATACTTACTCTTGTTAAAACGCGATCGTCCGAACGTGTCTCGCGCGAATACATAATGCGGCGCGCGAGTGCGAAGGGGAGCAGCGAGTGAAAAACGGACCGACCGGGATCAGACACGCGGGAACATCGCGCGCGAAAATGTCCCGGTGGATCGTGCTCGTCGAGAGTGTCCGAGTGATTTAACTTCGACAAGGTCAACCCCTTTGGATTCTGACATTTCCGTCGGACAGCATCAGGCCGACCGCGACATATCGTCAAGGACGATCGCGCGCAAGATCGTTGAACGCAGATTACGGTCTAGGACGATCGAATCGATTGGAGTGTCGCGCGGCGATTCTGCGACAGCGATCGGGACGATATTCAACGGGTATAGATGCGGAGTCGCTCGAGAACGCTCGAGGATAATACCAAGGTTCGCGGGATCCCTCCTAAACTCCTCGTGAACGTCGAGTGCTGATCGGCTCCGTCGTATAATCGATGTACCAATGCCGCGAAACGATCCACGGCGGCCGTCGGTCGTCGCGCTGTCAGATGACAGTTGTCGCGTGCCGATCGGAGAACTTGGCGCCGACGCGTGCACGGAAGATGGAAGTAAGAACTCGCGTTCGTGCGTCCGCGTGGAGTACTAAGGGCTGAAGTTTCGGAGTTCCGGTGGCCTACTTCGGCTCTGTCCTCCAGACGGAGGGCGCGCGAGGTGAGGCTATCACTTGGTTACTTGTTGCCGTGCGTATCGGGGGGATATCTGATTGGTCGATCACACGAAGAGGCGAATTTCATCTGCATGTCAATGTCTTATCGTCAAAGAGAGAACGAGATAGCCTATTACATCCTCTTTAATCTTTTTTCTCTCTCTCTCTCTCTCTCTCTCCATATTGAATTATATTATTCTGAAACTTATCGTATATCATTTTCACGCGTAAATAGTTATGCAACAAAATTAACATCAAACATTTTTAATATATGTTTAAGATGAAAGAAATGCGAGAGCAATTCAACCAATCAGCATATTTAAAGTTCTTTCTAACTTTATTGCAAATCTTGTAGAATGAGAAACATGAATCTTAATTTTATATTTTGCCTTCGAGGACGGCAAGATATTAATATACTACCTTGTTACAAGCATTCTTTTTTAGAAAGTATGTCTGTTTAATCGTGGATTGCTTCATAAATGTGAAATTATCAGTCAGGCAGAATTAATAAATAAAACAAAAAAATTTTTACTTTATTTTGATTAAGTACGTATTTATATGTCATGCAATAGTAAAGGAAAAGTATAGAAGTTGTAAATTACATTTTCAACAATTATTCGAAATGCTTACAACACGAACTGGCCGAGTTAGAAATGTATACAATATTTAATCGACAGTTTAATAAGTGTCCCATGTTCAACCGGTGTTATTCGCAATTGAGTTTTCACTTCGTCGCCACATTTTGCAATTCACCATGTTGTTCCGCTTCATATTTTGTTCGTGTACCGCATGTCATAAAAAATATAAATTAACTACCAATGTAATGTATCAGTCATACTTTAATCGAGTTTATCTTACAAATATACAACGCAACAAATAAATTCATGCATACTCGAGAGAATATTTCAGGCATTCCAAACATCTCATTGGCTATTTTTATTAAAATATAGTATTTGAGTAACATATATATTTTAAAATTAAGAAAAGAACTGAAAAGATATAATCATCTTATGGATCTCTTTAAATCAAATTATCTAAGAAAAATTTAGATTATTTTATTAACAATAAAAATAATTAACATCGTTAAAATTGCATGTGGCTTATTGTGTGTATGTGTGTTTGTGTGTGCGCGCGCTTGTGCACCTAATATATTTCAATTTTCTTTTTAATTTAAATCTTTTATGTCGTCTATTACCTGTCACTACTGAATGTTCATTATACTTGTCCAATCTGCGCACGTTTAATGTCAACGGGAGATGAGAATCATATAGTCGCATCTAACGCTAAATGTGTGATGAAAGTGCGACGGGCCATAGGTTTTTAACCATCTGCAAGAGTTGCAGTCTCACACGATCTCGCAGTAACCCTCGATGTAAACGAACTCTAGATCGCTTTATTCTGCTCGGCCAGGCGGCATCGAGGTCGTGAGTGACAGGCCGAGCGAGTTTCGAACGGAAAAATAGAAAATCTCTGGCAAAATATGGCTGTCGCGATTGTCCTGTGAAGAGACATTATCGGATCTTTTTTCTTTTCTTTTCTTTTTTTTTTTTTGTTGTTGTTCCGTGCGACGTCGAATGGCCCTGACCTACGATCGACAGAACCAGCGAAATGCGATGATAATCGGCGTTCGATCGCCCATTATCATTTACGCGAAATCATTTCAAGAGCGACGAAGACTGATTCATATGTTTGGTCGTAGCTTAATTTTATTTTTTATTAATATTTTTATATTAATTATTTTAGTCGGCATCAGATTGATTCGTTTTGCATGATTTCACGGATTTATTGTATAGGTCGGAAATGATAATGGCAGTGATCAAGATATTAATATGATATTCTCAGTTTTGCAAATACATTAATATATATAGACTTGATGTTTGACAATATGATTTTATGATATTATATTCGCAAATATAAATACATACGCATGTACATATTGCGTTAGATGATATTCTTCTTCATCTCTCTCAAGTATTATATTCTTTGCTTTATTTAATCAGCAACTGTCAATAAACGAAAGGTATATGTATGAGGGTTTATCGAAGAGTGATTGCGTGTGTCGAAGGATTCTTGTTAGCGTGTCCTTTGCTCGCCTTTGGTAGGGCGATCGATAAATATCGATTAGCTTATACTTTGTGGATACATAAACCTACACCTATATTTTCTTGTCACGGCCATTTCACATGACGAGTGCTCATGATTCGAGAGAAGCTACTTTTCCGATAATATAATAGGATTATGAATAAAATCAATGACATTGTATTCGGCAGCATTCTATAATAAAAACAGAGATATTTTGAAGGTAAAAGAAATATATTAAATAATTATTTTATATTCCTTTTTATTTTAAACTCCATTTCTTTTCCTAGCTATATTATTAAAAACAGATGATTAAGATAATGTTAATGTAATTTTTAATGGAATTATGAAAAAATTTTAATTTTTTGAAATTAGGTAATAATTTAATTTGTTTTTATTATCTTAAATCTTTTTTAATTTTTTTTTTTTATAAAGATGTCATGTCGTATCTAATCATTTAATTGCGTTTGATGGTAAGCTGCTATGCAACTTTATTGCAAGAATCGGAGTACAATGTTCAATCTTTTATTCATGATGCGTATACGTGTCGCGAAATATATTAAGAACAAAAAATTCATATCTCTAGAGACAGTTGCACACGCTCGCGTATAGGTGATTCAATCAAATCCGTTTTCGAACTGTTTCATTGACCATTCTATATTTCAAATATTCGAACGTGAATATTCGAACGTTTATAGTGCTGAAAGTTTTTATCTTATGTATACGCTAGCAACATATGATTTTTTATAATAACATGACTTTTCACGTATGTAGCTCCAGGAAAACATTAAAACGCCTGTGTACTTATATAGGGCATTAATATCTGGATATATGTATATTACAGTAAATTAGATTATATTTTATATAGAAATGATTTTATAACGTCTATTAAACAAGTTCCAAAAATCTTGTAATAACGAATCTATGTGAATAAAAGAACTTTGCTTGCAAGTTAACTGTAATTAGGCTTTGCCTTAATGAAGAAATTAAATTTCACACATAAAACTGTCAGGATATTTCTAATATTGAAAATTTCAATCTCTCAAAAGCTATGGTAATCTATCAAATTTTCATTAAGAAATTTATCGTAAAATCAGCAAGTGAAACGGGTAAAGCAATTTTCGTACATTTTATATGTTCATTATTAAATGCCAGCGCATTTATCGCGTGAATTATACATACGGTATTTTCATCCTCATCTTCAAGCATCGCGTCATGAAAATATGACGAGCACCGCACGGGGTTCGAATTCATTTGAAACACATTCCGCATGCCGTCATAGCTATTCTTGGCAATAAACATCATATCGGAGATACGCATACTCTAAACGATTTGATTTTAAATAAATATTTCTTACGGACGGATATGTAGAATGACTGCCGATGCTGTTAACGCGCCATGTGTATGAAATATTAAAATGTTATTTGCGTTTCAGCTTAATCGGATCACGCACTGACAAAGTTGTTAATATTGTATGTGACGGTTAACTAGCGGTTTAAATATTCATCGATATGTCGCGCAGTACAAAGTGCTCGCAGTGCCGTGAGAAATGCAAGGGCGAGTATCTTTGTGCGGAAATATGCGAATGCAGGACAAGCAACTGCGAGCTGTTAATTTCACGAAATCCGCGTTTAACGTGGCGTGTTTCCCGCATGAGACGAAAATGATGAATAAATATGCCGTAGGATATCCCCAGGCTAGGGATACGAATTCAATAGTAATGAAGTTAGTAGTAGTATTATCTCCTTTTGCTCTATATATTTAAGTTATAGATGCTAAGCTGAATATCTCTACATAAAAGACATTTTGTATCATGAAACAAATATGTAAATCACAAACACGAGTACATTTTGCACTATATTATAAGATATTAGATAGAATTTAAAATTTTTTTTACAGAGACCTGAAATTTTTTATAAACAACATAGTTTTGCATTCTTATTCAAGATGATGATACTATTTAAAACTTTACAAAGCATATAATTTTTTTGCAGAAACTTAGTTATTTAGCCTGCAAAAATGGATGCTAAATGTTAGAAAGAATTAGTTGGGTTTCAGTATGCAAAGCTGAATTCTTGATCTCTAATATGTTATTATCGAATTACTTTCTATTTCTCTCACGTTTAAATAAATCTTTTTGATTTTTTTTTTACAATATAAGTTATTTTTTCAACATTTGGTTTTTTTTATCAATACAAGTAAAGCAAAGAGAAAGAGACAAAAATAGAAAGATTAAAAATGTTTCAAATCTATCACTGTGAGTCTGAATATTAAAGTGAGACTTCGTATATAGCTTTCTATATTTACTTATATTTTCGCGACTATTCAATGCTCGTCTCAATTGAATCAGTTTTTCTCGTTAGGATTAACGATTGGCGTAGCTGGCGAGGAACGTAAGGGGGCATGAAAATCGATGTATACACGAACCAAAATTTTGATGTCTTAACCGTAGTATCCCCGCGATTATTCCAACGGGAGAAAACATCGACGAGAAGCTGAGTAAAGTCGACGGACCCCGAAATGTAATCACGTGCGACGCGACGAGAGCGGCTTTATCGAGCGCATCGTCCGAATTTATTTCGCGCGGGTTTGCCGTGAAAAAAATCGAAGGAAATAATTACGATTACCTCGATATGCGAGAGCACGCGGCGGGGCACATTTCGCGAACTGGACGATAACGAGCACGAGAGGCGCCGGCATACACGCCACCCTTCGTGAATCGCGTTTAACCCAATACGGGAAAAGCGCGTCACGAATGGTCTCGGGTATATAGCGCAGAGAACGTGTCCTGGAAAGAAAAGAACGTTGCGAACATTTCTTTCTTTCTTTCTGTCTCTCTCAAAACCTCGCAAAAAATGTCCTGCAAAAATGTCTGTAATGTCTGTAGAAGATATTCTGTTCACGTTCATTGTACCGCCCCGTATTTCGTATATCGACGGTGGAAACGAAATTTTTGTAATTGCGGTGATATATTTTAAAGAAACGTAATGCACACAGATACGATATATAAAATATATATATGTATACGATGTTGAGTGCGTGCAAAATTAAATATCTTAGCGCATATAAAATACTTTATCGCCGATGAACAATCGACATCGACATGAATACGTAAACCAGTACATAAATTATGTTAAATATTATTTCACGTGATCGTGTATACGCTGTGTGATCCTTCGACTTGAGCGATCTGGAAAATCCACGTCTATGTGACTTGGATTCAGGGGAATACGAAACTTCCCGTTTGCAAATGTTCGCAAATTGTAAATCAACAATCTCGGCTTTGAACTCTGCTGTTCTCATCAGTACGGTTAATAATAGCTTATAGATGTGCATACCGTAAGCTATTATATCATACACTATTATACACACACGTGTTTTTACTAGAAACACGTCGATACTGATTTATGGCTAGTTCAGGGGAAGAGAATTCACGTAATCAGTATTGCTAGCGCGTGTCCTTTGACTTCAAAGCAACACATTATATCACGGTATACCACGATATTCCTGGTATATCGTGTTGATTTATCGAGTTCCCGATACCATAAAATTCGAATTTCTACCGCACGTTTTTTTATTGCAAAATTTTTTTATTTAAACATAGATTTATTATTCTTCAGTTTTTTTTAGCAATAATTTTCAAATTTATAACATTTATTTAACATTAATTTTCAAATTTATAACAATCGAAATTAAGAGTACCACGTTTTACGCGTACCAAAAGAATGCTCATTACAAAGTGTCACTTCATGTGACATATGGTAATTAACCTAATTATATATTTATATGACATTTTATATACAAAATAATAGAATAGTTCCGCGTTATGTATCGTTATAGCCAAGCGTGAGAATATTTTTTTATCGCGTAGCGAAAATGAGAAACTGGTCAATTAGCGGAATTGTTTCAGTAACAACGCGAAAACGCGGTTAACTCGCGAAAGCTCGCGAATTATAAAACGTATCGACTGGCCGTTTGCGTGGGTGCCCAAGACACGCGGTAATTGTTCACATAATTAATTTCGTTGCGACTCACACGGATAGGACATTCTGAATGGTAGAAATATCGTGCGGCTGGCCAGTTCAAACGCACGCAGACCCGCAAAACGATTCTGGACCGATTAAACTGACGGATTCGCGTTCGTTCCTCATTGTCTACGATGAGCGAGAGCTAGAAACGTCGGATTAGCAGTACGCGCGGTCGGCGCATTGTTAGTTTCGCTATACTATCGTGTTTACTTGATTTCCATTGGTCCATGAAACGCTCATAGAAATTCAATACCGATCGTAATGCGAAAACGCGTAAACACATGTAGCACGAATCTGCGAGTGGCAGCGAAACTGATTTGCAAGTACAACTATGGATTAATACAATGCTTTTATCGTAAGGTAAATGTCATCACATTGTTCGTTTATTCATCTAGCGCTTTGCATAATCGAAACATAATTCATCTGAACCAACCATCGTCATCACATCATCTAGTAGCGATATGATACGAATATTGCAAGTACATTTCGTCTTCTTCGTCCTTGTACAAAATCAGGTTTGAAAGTGAAAATTTATTATTCTTTTTTCTCACTATAAATTTCTTTATATATAAAATATGCTAAATTAAATTTTTAATTTACCATGGTATTATTTTAGCGGCGCGAACTGACGCAAAGCGCAAAAGGAGATGATTTGTTCGAGATGATAGACAATCAAGGAAGATTTAAATTATCATTACAAATTTTCGAATCAAATAAAAATAGAAAAATAAAAACAGATTTTCCTCAGAACATATTTTTTGTATACAAATATTAAAATTAATTGTACTTACAAAGATTTCTAAATATGAACTTTAGATATATGTCCGCGAATCCAGTGAATGTTAAGAGAAACAGATCTTACTATGTATTTATTCATTTGACTCGATAAATGTAAAAGGATTGAATAAAATAATACAAGCTTTTTTAAAAAATTCAAGTGCTTTCTCGGAGAGAAGTCAATTACTTCGCAAGAGAAAAATGACTTCGAAATATTCCCAGTATTGCGTGGAAAAATCTGAATTTTTTTCATGATATTGCGGAAACGGCTATAATCTTCTGTAATTAAGTTTCACGTATAAACGACGAGTTTGGCATGCGATCCAACACGCCAATTATTGAAATGGACACCCGATTGATTGATCGAAATACGCGGATGTATGTGTCGACATTGTTCTCCATCGTCCAGCTCAGCAATCTATGTGAACCGCTCGAAGGGTGTTTGGACTGTGAATTCTATCGAGTTCAAGTGAGTTGAAACCATTTCCTCGTTCGTTGATATCATTTCACGAGTTTCCCTCAGAGAAGCAGCTTCTACAGAGAAAATGATTTTCTCTCTCTACATTGTTAATCCATTCGGATATTGGATCCTACGAATTCGTATAATATATTTAGCCTGATTTATTTGTACATATTTATATTTACATGTATAAAGCATTGCTTTACATATTTTTATTAGTAATGCCATTTCTCGCATATATAATTCCTTTGAATAATTTCTACTTAATTTAATTGCTTAGAAATTTTCGCAAAATTCTTTTATAATTTTCCAATTTAATTTTGTACTATCGTATAATTTAATTTAATTGAATCAACCAATTAACGATAATTTAAGAAGTATTCATTATTTGACATTGAATCACAATTACTATCTTATTCTGCTTAATTTATCTTTTGAAGAGCAAAAATTATAATTCTGCAAGAGTTGCAGCAGATATTTTTATATAGGTATTTATTAATTACGAAAACCTCTTTATTATGACTGCAGTAATCGCATTTCTTTGCGATGAGATGTACATGCTGAACTTTTCAAACATGAATTGTTCACTAAAACGCTGTCTGCTGTTTGATAAATACGCGGATTTCTTCTATCGAAAATCGATCAGCAGGACTTAACACCCCCTAGAATTTTTCTTTTACGCCAAGAAAAAGAGAAAGAGAGAAAGATGTATATATTTGTCTGTACATATATAAATAGACCTAATCCCAACCCTGAGCAAACAGGCTTTCATCTCCGCCTCTGGTGGATATTCAATCAGACTCTCTCTCTCTCTCTCTCTCTAGTGGCGGCAGCTTCCTTCGCTGAAACTAAATAGAAAGCCCTAGTCCCTTGTAGAGGCGAATTATTTGCAAGTCGTGGAAGAGACCGGTGTACGAAGATGATTCGCCATCGGAAATCTACATCGGTCGGGCGTAAATTGCCGATTAGTGAGCATCATCTCCCAATAATCGAGAATTAACTTCCTCAACAGTCGCCGCAGTGATATTGGCTGTACGCACTCGTGCACGTTCTATTGCACGTTGATCGGCGGTTTACCACGTGATATTCGATAGGTGCGTTTAATCGCAAGCTATCACGTATATCGCATGACGGATAAAATACTTGAGATAAAAGTTGTATATTATAGAATGTATCCAGATATTATAAAAGCAAGCACTTTTTGTCTCTTTTTCGATTATTATATATAATTTAGAGTTAATGTTTCTCTTGGCAAAAATATCACAAGTTTCAAACATTATAACAAACTCATTTGAGAAAAGTTGAATTGAGAATAAGATTTTGCTATTTTGGCATCTGTAAAACTTAATTCCTCACGTTTTTTTTTCTTGTGTTCTTAGTCATTTATAATTTAAAGACTATTGATCTTTCAAATGGAGAAACAGATTAATTTTTCTGTTGAGGAAATATCAATTCCGAATTGGTCACAGAGAATTAATAGATAAGAACACGGCACGTCAGATTTAAGATAACTTGTACATTTCGTTATCGATTTTCATTATCTGGAAGTATTATCGATAAAAATGTGTGCCGAATGATATAATTGTTTTGTACGGTAAATTGCATTCTAAGATTTTCTTCTCTCTCTCTCTTTTTCTCTCTCTCTCAATCCCTTCTATGTCGGGGAAATACAATTTCGCGCACGATTTTCCGAGAACTTTTATGAGCTAATCGTGCAATTATAATAAACAAGTTAACTTACTAATCGTTTTATAGCACGAATCTTTGAAATATTATTCTGGCAATAAGATCGCAAAGTACATTATTAGTATTTACCAGTCACTATCAAATCATGATTTTCATTGCTTTCTTCTATTATTGGATTGTTTACTACAATTATTGAACATAAAAAAGAATATGTATAAAGAAACTTGTTTCGCAGATAAATGTTTTATCGTGCTAGCGAATCTTTTGTAACTATGCTTATCGCTATATGCTAAAATATATTAAAATTTCGATGGATATATCCTTGTCGATGTAATAAAATAATATTGTTGTGACGAAGTGACATTAACTTGTTACCGTCGTAAACTTTTAGCGTAACGTAAGTTGTCGCTTGTTAACGTGAGAAAACAGGCGCGTGTTAAGAAACTTCAAAAAAATCTAGATGTAATTACACACACACACACACATACACACACACACACACACACACACACACACACACAAATCTTCGGTATGGAAAGATCAGTATCAAATCGATATTGTAATGTTTTAGACATTTATGGAATACTTTTTAATAAATGTATATTACAAGATTATATTTTAGCATATATTTCTAGTATGAATCATTAACCAATCATGCGCAACTGGATCTCGCTGACTAAAATTGATTAATAAGCTCTTTTACGTGAGCGGGAACTTTATATTTTTCGACACCTGATGAATTATTCGCGGAAATACATCGGATGATGAATCACGCTACATTTTTTATTTCTGCAGCTTGTAAACCCGGATACACGAAATAAATAAATGAGTGTTAATTGTACTGTATCAATAAAAGTGATTGATGATATTAAGTTTCTGCGTAAATTGTCAGACCAAGGGTGTGCAAATCTATAGCTCAAACGAACTCTCCACAAAAAAACAAAAAAGAAAAAAGAAAAGAAAGTTAAATTTGTACATGCTTAAATCTATTCTGTAGTTTATTGATTAACATTTTGAGTAGAAAATTTTACCTATTTCTCGATTACGTGCATATAATTAGAAAATATAGATATGCTTTTAGCACAAAATATTCGAATACTCAATGTTCAATTAGGACCCTAAAATGAGAAAAAATAATTTCAGATATATTGAAGTATAAAGAAGACCGTACATTTTATGATATTACAATATGAATATATCTTAAAAACATGCATTTAGAATGTATTATATATATGTGCGTAGCAGCTTTTGGTTGTGAAAGTTAATTACTTGTTTGAGTTTTGAATTCTTACGTTATCGTTTGCTTTCTTAAAGATGAATATAATGGAAATGCCACGAAAGTTGTTTACATCTAAAAATTGTCCGCTTTAATATTCATCGTGTTTACAGATTGAAGTTTTCCGAATAATATTGAAGAAGAGACTATTTGCGCAAATGTCAGTTGCGCGATGTCCCGTCACGCGCGTGCTTTTTCCAATTCAATTGAGATGCCTGATAATTTCCTCTCAGGTTTTGTGTTATGAAACATTCGACGGCAAAATATATGCCACGATCCACTCGTCTCGTCTCGTTTTCATTATTTTCTGTTTCGTGTGCCACACATTTCCTACGCTTCCTGTTGCGTGCGCAAGCCGTTTTGCCCGGCGCTGCGAATCCGGCGTCGGAGAGAAACCACTGGCGAAATCTATGCGGTTGGAAAAAATATAGGTATCTCTGATTCCCATCCGAGTGAAAATAAATGAGCGACTCGAAGGCGATAAGCGGGGGAACAAGGGATTGACGTAAAAGTTTCGCGATATTTCTCCCCGCGTAAATCGCGGAAAGCGAGGAGTAGGCGGAAACAAAGCGCTCGCGTTGTAAGATGAAAGAAAGGGAAGCTGCCGGGAATTGCATAAATTTGCAGACTGATAAAGCTTAAAGTACCGCGTTATACTCGTTCTCGTCCAAATTTATCCCCGTTCCGAGCACGAGCATTAAGCAAGACAGAAATCCGGAGATGAGAATGATAAAATATGTCACAACCGATTTTCAGTTTAAAGCGGGGCGTTAAATGTCACACTCATAATTATTTTTTGAAAAAAATATTTTCAAAGTAATGCGTTTGAAATTTAAGTTTACTGTTATATCAGTATATATGAACATTAAATTCAATTTATCAGAATCTATTTGTTGCACATTTTACTTATTTTCCATTTTACATGTAATATTATACAATATATTACAATTTGTTTAACAAATTAAAAGCTTTCATTTAATACGACAAGTTATCAATGTCTAAAGTATGTCAATTGTTATGTCAATTTATAAATTAATAATATTAATGCGCATTAATAAGGTATTAGAGAGGCAGCTATTTATAAGTATATAAATGGCACACACACACGAAAGTTATATATATTTCTAATATATACAATTACTAAACTTAGTTAATTTAGTCAAGGGCGAGATTAAGCACATTTTCTACATCTTGATCTAAAATTAGTGAACGAGGAAGTATGATCTGTGCGATTTCCATGTCAGGTACAAATGGCTGACAGTGTCGTCCTCTAAAAAATGTGCTTCGCGCACGCAATCCTTTAATTATTTTAACTATCTAGGATCTAGAGATATTATGTTAAGGTTACATCTAAATTTCGGATATATTTCACTTCTAAATAGGTTTTTTGACAGATAGTAATATATGTATAGCTTTAATATGAGATTTTATCTTTTCATTACTTTGTATAATAATGCACTTAAACTTTATAATTTAGATTTAAATAATAAAAAATGTATGTGTATGTGTGTTTTACAATTACGGCTGTATAGTGTTAATTGAAAAGTTATAAAGGATTCATTTCAAAAGCATAAAAGAAATCTGATATTCTTGGATAATAATAGCTGATGCTAATTGGGGTCTCGTTAAGAGGCCGAGATGAATCCTTTCCTTTTATACAGTTGCATTCAATTCGTTAATCAATTTTGTTTATGGATTATAATATTTCTATTTTTAACATTATCAACAATGGATTGTAAATTGCTAATGGTAGGATATATATAATTGTTGGATATAATTTATAATAAAATATAAATTATAACAAAATTTTTATCATTTAAAGACTTTGTATTCTACATTTGATTCTTTCTATGATATTTTTTTCAAAATTACATAAAGGCCTTAACATTTTTTATTGAAAGATAGTAAGTATTTCTAGAACGCGCGCAAGCACGCGCCTTTTAATTTGTCGTCATTGAATTGTTGATAGATAACAATATCATCATGTAGTCGTGTTATCGTAAATCGGAAATAAAGAAAATAATGTGCTGAAAGAAGCGTTGTCAATCTGATAAATATTGCGTGTCACTCTACTGAACTCATAAATATGTATTAAGTTGCGCCATAATGTATACTTCTTGAATTGCGTTAGTATATGGAAAATATGTTATCGATCGCATTACAAAGGAACGTTACATTTTGTTGGAGAATCGGGAGATAGTTATATAATAAACTCGTAGCGGCAATGCGGTTTATTATTCGCCCTTAATTAGATAATAGACTAGCAAAGAAGGAAATTACCACGTATGAAATGTAATTGTAATGCCAGAGCTCTTTGACGAAAACCACGCACGGTTAATTTCACCGACGTATTACGGCGCAAGCATATTGAATATTATGCATCCATTCCACGCGTTTGATCTCCGGTTTAAAATTAACCTGATAATCGTGCGCAAGAGTTTCTCTCATAAATAACAGATATTTGAAGAATATATAGAGAGCATATATATTGCATATATCATTATTATAATATATAAATTTGTATTCGCATTTAGTTAATGGAATATTGTGGAGTGATCTTATATATCTCAAATGGAGCTTTCGATTCAGCGTAATAATATAAATCATATGCTTCCTCTTATCGCATTTTAATATGTGTATTAATATATATCATATGACGCGTATATACATGTGATATTCATAAATATGAAATATGAATATAAAAGATAAAAAATTACAACATTTTTTGTTATTATTACCACTATTAATCTACCTATAATTAATTATTGCATAAAAGCAAAGCTAGATATCTTCAATTTGAGTACAAAATTATGCTATACAGAAACCATTATCTTTTTATTCCTTTCTTTTTATCTCAAATATTATTTTATATAAATTTTTCTCAAGGAAACATGTTTGCTTGAAAATGATATGTCATTTTTGTCAGATGGGATTTTAAATAAAACAAGCAAGTTCTTTGTCGACTCGTTCATTGGGATCAAAAGTTTTCATCTCCTAGATTTCCATATAAGAAAAGATTCGCAAATTTGTGAAAAAATCACAAATATAGCAATATTAATGCTTGTTGTTTAGGAAACGTTTCAATAGCGTTAACGCTATCCAGTGCGACGCATGATAATATTGCAGTATTATTGACGTCGGAGTACTATTAACCGAGCACGAGGCATGACTGGTGGAAATTAAATTTCTTATGTGAGATCTTAATATGTATCAGAAAGTACGGTATGTTTTAGAATGAGACCTTAGCGGCAGTTATCCGATCATATCTGCATAACGATATCTGTATGTACCGCAATTTTAATTGCGTTTAGAGATTAACATCGTATTCGCAATTGTGAAGAAAACAATACGTATTGTAATTTACTGTATGAAATTATTAATTTTATCGAACAAGCTTTTGTTATATATGCAATATATATAATTTAAAATGAAATATATAATACACAATTATAAATTAATATACATAAAATTCTCTTTCAAATTCGATGCAAGCTATTAAACGATAAATGACGCTTTCTGTCCATGGCATTTACATAAGTAGTATATACTTATGTTTCTCTCTCCGTAATATTTTCTAGGACATAATCATAAATATAAAAGGCCGGTCCGTCGTGCAACACGCGAAGGGGGATTTTCGCGTTTCATTTGCTTAACCTTGACAATTATATCGCAGTCATTTGTAGATATTTATTATCGACAGTGGAACTTTGATTAATCTTAAGTTACGTTTAATACCAATAAGCCTTAGGCTTGCGATATGATGATAACGATTCCAATCTTTTTATATACTATGATAGAAAATTTTATTTCTCGCATTTGCGAGAGATTGCGTTTAATCTTATAAATTAATAAAAGAATTTATACAATTACGAATGTCCACACATTTCTTTATTAAAGTGCGAATTGTAATGTCTAAAGTATTAAAATAAAAATAATGATCTTTAAATCCAATTTTTGCCATAAGAAACATGCTCTTCAAGCATTATATAAAATTCATTGCATGAGTATATCCAAAAGGGAATGCAATATTCCCAATCTCTATCGGCATTTGAATATGTTTCTATCGTAGCTCGTGTTTCTAGGATGTCCGAGAGATGACTGGGTATTGAGAGGAGGAGAGGGCGCAGTGACTTTGAAGGTTGCTGCCACCTCGGTTTGGTGGAATGGAGATGAACGGCACCGAAAGCAGCCTGAATGGCACTGAGGTCAATCGCACTTCTGCGCCAATCTTCACCATTGGCACGGATTTTATCACACAATGGTAAGCGCAGGTATCTTTTATTCAAAATGGATAGATTAGCACTCGGATAGAATGGAACGCGAGACTGCGAATGAATGCGAGTTGTAACTTTTCGCAACGCTGGTAGTCTCTTGGGTTTTTGCAAATTTTAGCATATAGACTGCGGTTGCATCATATAGTTTTCGTTGCCGTTTCTACGCACGTAAAACCGTCACGCACGTTTGATGTGAATACAATATACATGCATCGATTATTTTACGCGTATGTTATTATAACTCTGACATAGTTTATTATAACTTTGATATATTATTACAACTTTGGATTGCTCTCGAATTAAAAGTTTCTATGGAATTGCTAATTTTTAGATAGTACAATCACAATTGTTAGTCTCTCGGGAGATTTGTAAACTGCAAATAAAAAGTGCGTTGTAAAACCTTTATACGCATGGCGCGAATCAAGAAAAAAAAGACAAAAAATAATAATTAATAAATATAATAAATTTAAACTTAATATAAGGATTTAAAATTAATTATATATGTATTTTTTATTTTTTACATAAAAATGTTATATTTAAATTAGTTTTAAGGATAGTGATCTTTTATATTTATTGCATCTTACTTTTTCATGGTTACAACGTATTGCTTTTAAATTCTTCTTGCTGACTTTTCCTTCGTTATGTAACGCTATTCGTTCCATCAATTCCAGACATTCTCGAAAGATTTATGCACTAGGAAGTTTGGAACAAACATTGATGGCGCAAAGTCATACTAATAGGATGACAGTAATTAATATTATTAATTAGCTTATTGAATCCTATATACTATAATCTATAATTATTATATGCAAAGTATTATTCATTTTACATAATTAATTAGTCACACAATTAGTCACACACGATTAATTTCTTAATCAGAATTTTATTCATATATTTTTTTTTAACCAAGCGCATTATTAATTAAACTGTTTTTTTGTCGGGTGTGTGTTAATTATATTTAGGAAAATTTATGAAAATTAATTCTTGCACCGTGCTCAATTTAATTTTGACAACATATTTGTTTGTGGCATGTGCGAACGCTTTACGAGTGAATTTTACTTATAATACAAAATACAATAATTGTACTGTTATATTAACGTTGCAGCTTGCAACGACTAAATTATAAGCCAAATTAATTTCGTTATATTTATTTATTTTATCGGGGATGTGGCTTTTCTATTTTGCGCCTGTAGCATACGTATCGCCCTTCATCACTCTAATCAAAACTCGCAAAATAGCGATAGCGTTTACGTGCACGGTCGTCTGATTAGTTTTGCGAGAATGTACTTGCAACCTGCGGGAGTGAGGTTTGTCGTTGTAAACGCGTTTAGATAAGCGATTCGTCATTTGGCGAAATGGTCCTCTTGAATTCCAAGCAACTTCGCCAAGTTGCTGTTACCTCTGGAGACTGCTCATTATCGAGGGGTAATAACATCACGCCGCGCGTCTTATACACTCAACGTTCCTCGTTTGTGTTCCCTACTTCGCCGGGAATATCAAGGCTAAAGGAAATGAACTTTCATCGGGGACAAAATTGGAGTAAAAAAAAATTCCCTCGGGAAACCGTTTCTCTCTTCAAGACAAGACTTTCCTGCAACCTTTTTTTTCACCTTTAATTCAGTCGAATGGCATAATGTACAATTGCTGGGAATTCTCTTTGGGAATTGTTATAATTATTTTTTTAGACGATTTATACGATCATTCAGATTTGTTTAGCACTTGTGACATAATCAATTAATTTCATTTAATTTAAGGTAAAACTAAAGATTTTTCTTAATATGTATCGTGATGTAGAAATATTCTAAGATACATTGCAAATGATTATCTAAATTTAAAATTATAATGCGGACTTACGCATTTAACACCACGAGAAAACATCATGTAATTCTTCCATCAAATCTCTCTATTCGATGCATCTATATTTTCTACGAAAGAACTATAATAGACTTGTTGTTGAATATATATTTCATTGAAAATTATTCAATTTTAAATATTATATCTACTGTTATTACATAACTGTTGATTTGCCTGTATTTATGAATACGTTTAGCATAATGACATTTCAAGACAAACAACATTGTATATAATAGTCATTTGCATATATCGTAATCGACATTTTACACAAAATGAATTTAGATGACGGAACTTTCGTTATATAGGTATATATTGCTTGTATAATATTTTGAAATAGTCCATAGTCACTGCGTGTATACATGATAGCGGAGATTTATATGAGTGCCGACGTATATAAAACTCACGTAAATCAATCCGGGCCAAATCGCATCCTTGACCTAGCAGGGCCACGGTAATCTGGCAATGCGACGCGGGGTGAAGCATGAGGTTTAGTTGGTTGATGGACTAGCTTGGCCAAATACGTTAGGCATAGGCATACGAATCCTGGCCGTTATTTAACAACAAAAGAAAAAGCCGATGTCGTGCAACGATGCGGGATCACGCGAGCGACGTCGAACGAGCTGTCGGAGCGCACGCGATTGAGGTGAAAATTTCGAATATTGCGTGAGTCAACAACGTTGCGACGACAAAAGTCGTCCACTAGAACACGTCGATGTATGTCACAACGTACGTGAAATTTTCACATTCGTTAAAAGTCTGTATTACGCTTAAGAAAGAGAAATATGACGGATAAAATGAAGTTAATGTGTGCGCAACACACAATGATAATACGCGTAGACCTTGTCAGAAATTGATAAAATTTTGTTTCAAAGATTAAATAATATTTATAATTTTGCAATAAATATATTTATATTTTGTGTGTGTGTGTGTGTGTGTGTGTGTGTGTGTGTATGACGCTCTGTATGTAGATTAGTATATGTCGGCATGAGTTACATTTTTATGCGATATTCAATGACCTGATCATAACAGTGGATTGAAGTCAAAGTTGCGTTTATATATGCATAAAACGAGTATATTATGAAGTTGTGACACAATAGGTTACATTTCCCGGATATATTGATTTCCATCATAATCGGTTGAAGCGACAGACTGATATTTCGCACCCTTTATAATGCAAAATCTAATGCAACCAAGAACAATTCTTTCTTATCAATATGTACATTTATTAATGTCTTTTTACGATAAAACTCAGCTAGTCTGACTGAATGTCGATACACACATTTTATTTAAAAATGATAAAATAGTGTAAAAAATCTACGCTTTTTCTAGGGTTTTCTTTTTCACTTATAGCTTTTAAAGGTTTTTTTTGAAGGTTTATCGGATAAATAATAAGAGATTATTGAATTAAAAAAATAACGATAAATTACATAAAAATAATAAAAAAATAATTATATATAATTTGATTAAAAATCAATATTATCATATTTGAACAGGCAAATGACGATGTAATTAAAATAAAATATTTTGCTAAGATGGTCAATGTTACGATGAAAATACGTTAAATAATATATGTATTTGAGGGCAATAATATTGGTATTTGAGAGCAAATAACCAAAAAGTCTGCAAATAACCTGCGTGAAAAATTTGGCAAAAATACAAAGAGAGAAAAGTCGCTTTTGAAAAACATAGTCGATAAAATGCAGTCGCTGCATTCGATATTCGCGTCTTTAGCGCGACGACGTTACATGTTAAAATGGGAGCAGAGCCATTAAATGGATCGACTGTTGCATCCAATACGAGGCGGCTACTATTGTTTCGTTTAACTACGTGAATGACACTTTGTAAAAGCGCGAATGGTAGCGTTACCGTCTAGCTAGGTGATGCATGCGATTAGCACAGCGCTATTATAATGCGGCGATCAATTGTCATATTATTTTCTGCTTGCTGAGGAATTCTCGTTATATCTATTCTATGACTATTCTCGCTGGTTGGGTCTCTTGTTTATCACATCTCTATTCTTATTTTAATTCTATATTCTATATAATTTGAAATCTCTATGGAAGAGTACGGTATTATAAAAAATACGAGAGATATATAAATATATTCGCAATATTATTAGAAAAAAATTCTCGGGGATTTTTTATTTTATAGAAATTGCTTTCTTATTCTCTCTTTTTCTCTCATTTTCTTATATAAAATCTTCTCGGTGTATTAAATCTCAGTTAAAAAGAAGTTTTCTTTTCGCTATTACTTGTTGGCACTTCTGGATTAAGATGTATACGAGTTTAAGTTTAACTCTGTAATTGTATAATAATAAGATAAAAATGTTTAGTTTCGCTGACTTAACAATATAAATTGTAAAATTGCGTGCATTGCTTTAATTGTTTTATAAGGTCGTTCTCTTGCATATTTCCACTTCCCAAGTTGTTATGCCAACATGCAACGAAATTATCTCTGTCGTTCTCCGGTTTTGTGTACCAGAACCGACGCACGATTGCAGCGCATATGTAGAGAAAAAATAAAATAGACCGAGCAACGGGAACGACGCTGGGATACATTGTGATGACACACGGTGAATATTGATTCTCGAATTTGCTCTGTTGAAGAGAATCGAGAGAAAAGTGCATTCTCCATGCTGCAGCGACACATTTGATTTTTATATCGCGTAAATTCTCGCTTTTCCTAGCGAACCCCGATGTACAGCATCCCAAATCATGGGATATATTTAATTTATCTACGAACTCTCTTACGGTTATATAAGCGATGTCAGTTTCCGGAAAATGTGCAGGAGATAGCAATCTTTGCGCAAAGTGCTCAATGTTTCAGTGGATTATGGAATGATGTTACTCGTTCTCAATTTTCTTAAACGATGTATAAATATTTTTCACTCAAGATACTCGAGAGAAAATTGTTTATTTTTTTCGCAAATACATTGAAAGCTCATCTCGGCGCGATTCATAAACACCCTGTATCATAATATCATGCACGATATTAGATATGTACAATATATGGTACACATCCGCGGAATGTAATGGGAAATCGATAGCGTGTCCGACCTGTGTGAAAAACTGTGTGTGTGTCTTCAAAGGTAACCTTTTATAATATTTTTAGAGATAGGGATATACACTCGCCAATATATTTAGTCGAGTCTGTTGAGCAAACAATCGATGAAGGACAGAGATTATATCTTAATATGAAGAAAACGATTAATCATGCATATAAATTGCATGTATAATTTTTGCTAAGATAACTTGCGAATTTTTATATCTATGACGCATTAGGAGTATATAAATGGAATGAGTATATTTATAGTATTTCATATTAGAATATTAAAGAGATAAAGTATTAAAAAAAATATCGTCAGATTTGGCGTAAGTATTAATAGGTTCATTATTTTAGCTATTTTACATTTATTGTTATACTACGGTAATGATATCTAAAACTGTTTTACGTTATAAGATTGTGAGACTCTTTTCAAATCTTATATAGCAGACTAATAAACTTTACACAAGCTGTTGATATTTTTTATAATCGACTCAATTTAATTTTTTTCCGTAAGTCCGAATATGAAAGCAAGATAAGGAATACGTATAACAATCTTAATTATTTTAGATACTGGATTTATATTACAACATAAAATATCTACCAAAAAGGCATCTCAGTCATCTTTAATATATAGAAAATTAAATGAATTTGTTGAACAAAGAATGTATTATAGTGTGCTCATTTCTCATTAATTCAATTAGAATATTCCATCCTTTCCTCGCATTTATCACTCAAATGTGACATGGCAATTTCTCACAAAATTAAATCTAGGCGTGGTTTGCTCACTACCCCTACGATTAATTAGTAGGAAGCAACTTATAATTTCATACCTTGTGTAGGTTTCTATGACAAATATTATGTAGAAATATATGTGTATATTCAAAATTAGGTATAGTTAGTTTTGATTTATAATACATCGTTTTTAAACTTAAAAGGCGCAAATCGTCAGCAGGCGCATAGCAAAATAACACTCGTATTTAATTACAATAACTAAGTATATGAAACACTAGAAGCATTATATTCGCATTTTAAGTTCCGATATTTCCGATTAGACTCCAACCGTGTCAGTCAAAGAAACGTCTCTTTTATCGATATGAAGTTTAAATATAACTTGAGCTAGATATATATTATGAACACAATAAATATTTTGCGATTATTTTGCACACAGAGCCGATTCTGTCCCCCATCGACCTTATCAATCACACTGAAGAGCCGAAAATGTCGAATGCATGTTCAGATGTCACTTGATTTTTTTATGTACTTCAGGCTGACCATTTCTCCCCTCATCATGTTCCGAAAATGTACATCGCGATACATCAACGATGATGTATTAACTCGCCTACAAGTTCAGGTTATCACATTTCTGCAGCTCTTAGCGAGATAGAAGCATATTTGTTTTTTGCATAACATATCACGTTGAAAAATCAGATAACTCGTTATCTAAAGATTTTATTCAAAAGCGAAAATTCTGTTAATTACTAGGAAATTTTAAAATAATAGATACGTAATAAGAGATCGAAGATTAATGATATGAAATAATCTCAAAGTAGTCATTATATTTTGGCATGCTAATACAAGTGTTCCTTAAAAGGTGATTATTGATATTGTCCTTATATTTTCAAATACATTATCTAACATATCTCTCTTTTTTTTAATTTTGTGCTAATAATAAATTTAATATGAAGTGCGATATGTGTGAAATTGTTGTCAATGCCATTGATTACATTATTTATGTGTATAATCTTTACTCAGTTTTGATTCTCTTCTATCTATGTATAATACAGAATAATTCTATCTAATGTTATTATACATGAGATATTTTTGGCACACACACACACACACACAACTTCGCAGAAGTTTTACGCTTTTAAGACTCTTACATGATAATATACTTATAATTTTTTTATATTTGTCATTTTGATAAAATTTTACATAAAATTCCAAAGTAAAAAGTAATATTGCAGATGTAGTAACTTAGGTATCGAACAATCTGTATAAAATCTGGTGTTAAGGGTGATTTGAAAATTCTGATAATACGTACTAACGATGACGTACAGTCGAACGCACCTGCAATTTCCAACTGAAAGGACGAGACTAGGTTGGGTGACGTGTAATTGGTGGAAATTGATACACGTTCCCTTGTTCGTCGCGTTGGACTCCCGCGCGTGTAGTTTCGCGACACGGAACACTTCATCTTGGCTATGTCACCGTAATATCGCTCGTCAGGAAAATCATTATATTCGTCAATTGTACTTTGTATCGCAATGAAACATAGAGGTGGGTCTAAAAGATTAGTTTATTATACTCACGAGCATTTTTGTAATTTTTTACAAGAGAGAGGGAGAGGGAAAAAAAGAGAGAGAGAGAGAAAAAAATATCTATAGAATTATAAATGTTCTCAAAATGACAAACAATAAAGGCAATTAACATTGATAAGCTCATATGTTATAAGCTTCCATTAAATTTAAATAAAATGCAGTATTTTATTTGATTTATAATTAAAATAATTATGCAACAATTATATTATATGTTACTGCGTACGTAACATATAACATCAATTTTAATTAAAAAAAGATTTTTACAGTCGACACATTTATGATTCTTATTTTATAAAATAATTGCGACAATGGAAATATTTTTCATACATTTTAACAAATCTTTTTACAAGTCTGTTTTTTATTTTGGTCTAGTTCCACATACATGTGTTGGCTCTCATGTCGTCATGTCGCAATCAAAGTGTACAAAAGCGCGATTAATATGTCCGCCCAACGATCATATCGAGATGCATGAAATGGACCCAGATATACTTTTCGTTCAATCCAGATGCACTGTTTTCGAAAACTAGTCCAAGGTCATGCCTGCTTAAATCTACAGCCTTCTGATGTCTTTTACTGATCCAACGCTCGTTCTCTGCAGTTTTAGACCGCCGTCATCCACATTTTACAGGCCCCGGTAGTTCATAATACTAGCCTATTAAAGTTCTTATCAGAATCCTATTATGTAGATAAAAGCGTCCTTTGTTTATCTAGCCGGTGTAAAACGATATTTATCAAGAAGGGAGACGATTATGAATTACCAGCATTTCCGAAGATAATCTGTCCCTTTGAAAATCAGCAGTATATCTTTTCGTATAATTATTATTAGAGATAAAATGGAACTCGTGCAAGTAAAAATCAAAGTATCAAAATTAATATTATTATAAATAGTATATACGATATAAATAATATTACGATTGTGTTGAAAAATTTTGTATTTTTTGTCTAATCACAATCTGTGGCGTTGTACAGGTCCGTCACTACTGTGATAGAGTTGCATAAGTATGATACCATTGGCATGTCGTCATCGATGTAACCGCCGCAGGGATTGCGATTTGCTTTCGAGCGCCGTTGGGTCGGGTTATACGGGTGGTTTCAGTGTCACGCCGAGGGCGATCGCGTACGTCAGCGAGAGTTATTAAATAGGTTCGTTCAATTCCCCCCGGGCGATCGAGATTTCCCCTTCTCAGTTTGCTACATCACCGCAGCAACGCTATCATCCCACGGCGCGCCGTAACATATTCCGTTGATATTTATGGAGCCGCGTTTGCCCTCCGTCCTAAAGTGTAAATCCGATTTGATCACTACCCCGTGTTAAGCTCCCGCAAGCCCTTGACGATAATCACGTAGCACCACGAGGTGTAAAGCGTTCTTTGTTTTGCATTAGATGCTATGAGATGTTATGAGAGGGGAAAAATGTTGCGTATTACAAGCAAATATTCTGACGAAGAAATGAGACATATAAACGGCTCTTACTAATAATAATTTATTTTTTTAGAAAATAAGAGAAAGATTAAAAAAAAATTTATTCTTATTAAAATCTTGGTATGAGTATTTTTACTATCCCGTAATGCATTGTATTAAGTCCAGGTATTACAAACTTTTGTAGAAGATACCTTTGCAAAGTTAGAAAATATCTGGCGACTCGTAAAGATCTGTTCCTCTTTACCGCTGCCAAGGTGTAATTTCGGGAAAGCTGTGCCCAAGTTTCGCTATTTCAATCTGCGAACTTACATGCTGTATCTCCGATTACTACAAGATGAAAATAGCAAACAAGGACAAAATAGAAATATAAAGAAGTTCATATGAGAAAGAGTATTATGATATTACATACCTTTGTCTTTGCGAAGAATTATATCACATATAAAATATTTTCTACAAAAAGTATACATGCGAATAGATATATAGATAATAATTAATTTAATAACAAATATATCTAATTAATTTGATTAATAAACAATATTATGACAATCTAAATATTAATATGTCATATGTCATTATTATTCTATAAAATTAATCTCAATATATATTTGATGTTTTATTTATTAAGTTTAAATTATTTTAGGAAATTAGATATGCGGAATGCTATTGTGTAACGAAAATAATGGGAAATACATTTATGTCTACACACATAAAAAAGTAAAAAGAGAAAAAATAAAGCTTTAATTTCTTATGATTTATTCTACAAATTTTTACTTATATATATATATATATACAGCCTCTATTTTTTTGTATTTTTTTACGTCTTTTATAATATTTTTTGAGATATGTAATAATATGAAGCAATTTGAAAAATGTCTATTATTAGAAGAATTATACATAAAGATCGTAGTTTTTAAAATAAAAAAGATAATTGTTTTTCGAGAGAAAAAGATAAAAATATACTACAACAAAATAGCATCCTTTTCGGATGCATTTTATGATCTCTTTTTTTTATATCGAACGTAAGATAACTCTTTATTCATGCCAACATCTGTTTGCTTTCTTCAAAATCGATTTTGAGTTACTTCGGCTTTGAAGAGGATATACAGGAGAATTTGAAGGAAACCATGTCACTTGAAGATGCACCGTTGAGAACGAACGATGCTAGCTGCCCCGATATCAGCCTGCAGCTATGGGTTACGTATTTTGTGTCTGGTAAGGAAAGTGGGAGCCTTTTGAAAGGTTCCATTCAGCAACTGGGCCAGAAAATAAAAATAAGGTCTCCCCGGAGGGGATTGCGAATGTACTGCGAAGAAAGAATACAAGCGTGACATTACAAATCGAGATGTTCTCATCAATCCTAGGAGTAAATCCGAAATCGTATTAGTAAGAGCAAGCAACAATTTTATTAACTAAAAACAAATAATAATTTTCAATAAAATTATAGTAACACACAAGAAACTATACATAATATTTTTGCAATATACAAAGATATATATACGAGATTTTTCTACCGTGTAGAGAGATTCTTTAGCCAATCTGGAGTTAATCTCAAAACTAAAGTTAATAAAAATCTTATTGAAATCACCATCTTGCTTTTAGCTTTTAGTAATTTTGTTATAAATTGACTATATATATATATATATAATATTTTATTGCAGTAAAGTTTCATTTAAAATTAGCTGAGTAATATTTAATTTGTTACATCCCGTCGTACGTTTTCTTGAATCTCAAATTGCTTAGCAGAGAACCTGTCATCAATTGTACATTTCTATTTACTTCGACTTGACAAGAGCTACGAGTCTGGCTTCGTTCATTGAACCGAGTTTCTTGCTTGCCGGTATTTACAACACGCTGTAACGACGCGGACCGGGTACTTGTTGCCATCGTCCGCCGTCATTCCGTATTCCTGCTTCGCCATATTCTTCCTCGCAATTTTTCCACGCTTACAACGCGGTCCAACTTTTTATTCACTCCTCTCTTTCAGCCGCCCTCTCAGCCTTTCTCCCTCCAGCGGCCCTTCCATCCGTCCGTATGATCATGCCATTCCACGGCGATGATCCTCTGCTCACCAGGGCTTATATAGCTTCCACCCCTTTTGCCACCCTCTCTCGGCACATATACACCGACGAAATGCGCTCGCGTACACCTTAAAAGGGACGTGCACACAGCACGTTCTGCCACTGAGCGTTATTGCGCCACGGTGTTAACGAATGTCCACGCGATTCGATACACCGATTCCGTGTCCATTCGACTGGCAAGATATTGGCGTGCAGCTGATACTTACAGGCTGACAAGTCGCGCTCAACGAATGTAACCGGGACAATGGATCATACGAATAAAAAAGAGCAAATATTTCTCTGTTTTTATACTACTTGAATATGAATAAAAATTTCAAAATGTTTGCTTATGCTCGAAGTTGAAGTCTTTGTTTCTATAAGTAAGGGATTATAAAAGATTTATATATATAAATAAAGGTAAATTTTAAAATTTACATGTGTTTATTTCAGAATGTTTGCTTATGCTCGAAGTTGAAGCTTTTGTTTCTATAAGTAAGGGATATATATAATCTTTCATAATCCCTTACTTATAGAAACAAAGGCTTCAACTTCGAGCATAACCAAACATTCTGAAATTTCATATATTTATATGTATATATATACATATATATAAAATTTCAGAATGTTTGCTTATATATATATATATATATATATATATATATAAAACAAGTATGAATAATAAGAGAATTGTATATTTTAATTTCGTAAAAGTTTTTGGAATTTTGGAAAAATTTCTAAATTAATCAAAGGAAATATATGTTCTATCATTTTGTAAATCTGTGGAGGTTCTTTAATTCCTTTAATATAAGCCAATCGAATCTTTATTGGCAATACAGATTTTATATTTGTTGTTTGTATTGTTTTTTCTCTTCATAAAATTTTAATCTATAATAAATTTCAGGTAAATTTTAAAATTTACATGTGTTTATTTCTTAAGGAGCATTTATTGGAAATACATTATACGTGAATGGGAAATTTTTTAAACAATATCAGATACATACTATTGTCTGCTTGACGTATGGTAGATATTTTTAGCACTAGTAGAGTAGAGCTTTATGCGTGAAGCTTCAGAAGGGATATTTTTCCGACGAGCTGGTTTTTCCCCGTATATCTTATGATACACTTGCATGTATCTCATTTTGACGCTCAACATAACGCCCTTTGCCTTTTTCTTACTGCTTCTTTTCTCTCCTGTGATAAAAAGACTTTCTAAAATGTTGATACTCCGTGCTTACGCAAATGATAGGAAGTAGCTGCTGTAGTTTGCGTCATTTTATAATAGATCGAGTTAGCTTGTTATAGTTAGGAAGGGATGTAAATATCGAGTTACAAGTTTTTTCATTATGGCATCCAATTCAAGCTGGCAAATCAGTTTGTAATCTCATTTCATGATAAAACAAATACATTTTTATTTAAAATTGTTAAATAATTAAAGAGACGTATTTTTCGCAAAATAAGGAACTTAATTGTGACACATCTGTGATATATTGCGCATTACTGTATAATATGTAAAAATAAAATTTATTTTTAAACAAAAGTTACATATAAAGCAAACATTGTATAAATTTTTAAAATATAATTAAAATTATTAATTATTAACTAAATATTAACTTAATTGTAACCCCTTTGGGGAACCAATAAAGACATACTAAACTAAAAAACTAAACTAAATACTAAACTAACTTTTGAGAATTAATTAAACAAATAAATAAAATTAATTTTTTTAACAAATCTTTTTTCTTATATATGTACTTATTCCATATCATGATTAACAAAAAATATCTGTTACGATATGCTATGGCAGCGAACTTTTATTTTCGTACAAAGATTTCACTTCCTGTTATTTTAATATCGCTATTCTCGATTCTTTTCATATAAACAGAACGGCTGAATTTTCAGATAATTACAGGTGGTCGGTTCTTTTTCATGGACGGTTTCACAATAGCTTCGTAAAATAGAAGTACAGCAATAACGAGGACAAGTATTTACGAATGATTTCACGGTAGGTCTACACAAGAAGGATGCTCACGAATAACGAGGACAAGTATTTACTCTGGGGAACATTGAAACAAAGGATCTCATACCACATTCTTTATTCTCGCGGTTTTCTTAGATACTTGCGCTGAGGATCTGCCGTCGCAATAACGTTAACGTGGGATTCATCAATTTGTAAAATTTGCTGGAAGTGGAGTTGACGTACGATGGGAATAGAGAGCCGTTCTCTTGCAAATTTTAACATATATGGAAATAAAAATATTCAGATTTAGATAGAACTAAAAAATTGCACAATGTATAGACAATATTAATGAAGCAATATTTATTTTTCATAAATGACGAAATACAATTTTAATTTTTATCTGCTATCTACTCTAGCTTTGAAATATAAACTCGTATACTGGCGGATCCTAGGGGAGGAAGGGGGGGATTGGGGTTAAAACCCCCTCCTTCCAAATTAAAAAAATAAAAAAAACGAAAAAAATATTAAAAAATTAAAAAAAAGTAAAAATGAAATCAGAAGTTTCATCACGTCCTCATCGTGGATTCTAGAGTAAAAGCTAAGCGTGATACCAAGAAAAATATCAAACCAAGTAATTTTGCCGAAACCCCACCCATTATTGACATCAGGATCCGCTAGTGAACTCGTATATTATCTAATTTTGTAAATTTGCAGTTTTCGTAAAAATGGCTCTTAGCTCAGCGAAATAGAATTATCATCTTACAAATTCAATGCCAGTAATGTTAAATAGAAAATCAATTAAAAAAATTAATTAGAAAATCACTTTGTATATTTGTAGATAAATTCATGATGATTCTATAAACCTTATTATATTATAATATAGCGTATAGATGGGAGTATGTTTAGATCAGAATATTTTGTCATGTGTTCTATGGTTATACACATATAATGCTTGTCGACGTTTTGAATGCAGAGAATTTTTTTGACGTTGAAGAAAGCACGAGAATCACGGATCATATACTTAAACGACTTTATTCCTCGCGAGAACTTTAGTTCAATCGAACTTCAGACGCGAAATAATCCATGACTCGTGTTCTCTACTGAAATGACCTGCTAAACTAGCCTTAGAGTTCTCATTCAACCTTACAATAGTATGACATAGGGTTGGCAAGTATTCGGAATTACATTGGCAGTTTATGCATGGAGTATTTGCATTATTTTACTTTCAAGTATCAGATTAAATTTATATTTTTATATGAGAAATATAATATATAGTATATATATATATATATATATATATATATATATATATATATATATAATATCATCAGGTTGATGAATGTTATATTATCAGGTTTGTAACAAAGCTGCAAAATAGGATTTTATTTCATATCAATATTAAATGTTAAATATTAATATTATGCCTTGTTTTGTGTACTATAGTTGTACTAAAGTCTATTAATTAAATATTTATACACTTGCTATATGCTTTTTTGTGACTTTTTATTTTCTTTTATATTTCAAATATTTAAATCGGAAAAGTAATAACATATTATTTGTCATACATACATATATACATAGAATATGTATATTAAGAATTCATAAAGGAATTAATTATATTAAAATATTAAATAAAATTGACGAGAGAGAAACAATGATAAAATTATAAATATGAAAATATGTAGAATCTAAAACCGTCGTAAAAGATGGTTATTCTTTAACAAGCAATTGAAACAGTTTTAATGTGAATAAATTTCTACATATTTCTTTGATCTGCAAAAGAATAAACAAAAGTATCTTAAAAATAAGGAAACAAAAATGTATAAAGAAGTTTTTATATTGCTTGTCAATAAAGGTTACTATCTTTTAATTTACTTTTTTTCAAGAACTTTAATCCGAAAAAAAATGCGTGTGGGAGAATGATTAAAAGACAGCGTGCGAATATCGCTTTGTCGGTGATACTGACAAAAACAGTTTGATGGCTCTAATTCAAAGCAAATCGTTGTTACAACTTACAAAAAAGGAGACTGTCACGCGCAATTTCAAACTGTGTGGGGTTCCGATCGACTGCTTGAATGATTTAAAAACGGGTTCGCCCTCTTTAAGGCGCACTCTGTCGCTTTTTGCCTACCGGCGATGAGACTGGCTGCGCGGGGGTTGAATGTGGTTCCATTCATGCTTATTTCAAGCTCATTGTGCGCCTGGTGTATTCAGCCTTTGATTCGCTTCTCGTGTTACCACTGTAGCGACTCTCCGGAGAGTATAGGGCCGTGTATGTCGCGCTGTGTAGAGAATCAGGAAATACCGGTGTCATATTTTCTTCGATGGTAACAAACATGCAGCCACGACGAAGGAATAGGAACATTGCGATTCATCGAACTATCGAACTTCTCTTTATGCGTAAAACGTGTGAATTTACACGTGTGAATAGAAATAGCTATATCGATAAATGAAATTATTTTACACTTTCCTCTTCATCTGTAATTACGTAAATGCTTGATACTTTATTTGACTTCGTTAGCCTAGATGTAGCCCTGTTGATACAGTAAATTATGTAGAAAAATTTTGAAGTGACTATATTTTATACGAGGGTTTTCTATTTTTATAAAAACTGCGATATTCGTTAGATTTCGTACTGATAATAATTGACGAAAGAGTTTTATTGTTGTAATGGGTTTGTCGTTCAATCTTCTATCGTCGATACTGATACATCCAACATTCTATTTTTCGTGTTTCGCAATTGATGGTAAAAAATTTTTATCGTCCACATTTTTAGGAAACTAAAGAGACAACGGGAGCGTCTGTGCCGGTACGTGTACAACCAGATTTTGACAGCAGAATGTACTCAGTTAAATAGAACATGGCCTGACCCGGATGACCCGCGCTGGAACAGTGGTGAATACGCGGAACTTCTGCCCGACTGGTTCCCGACAAACGCGACGAATGCCTCGGCTTTCGGAAATGCAACGACTTCGTCGACGTTGGGTAATGTAATTGAGATTAACTTACGCATCATGCGACTTGCAAAGAACGTATCGTAAGCTATGTAGGAAAGATTCACACACAACAACATTTTCTTTCACGAAAGCATAACAAGTTCTTTCAAATATGTTAGAATTTTTATGCAAATATACGTTCGTTATAGTACTATATATTGTTTTGTCGTAGACGTAATTATTAATATTATGCGTCAATTAACGATTTACATGCTGCTCTCTGATAAAGCTTTACATGAATCGAATAGATGAACTGACGCCCGTTTTGCCACCATTCACCCTCTGGCAGACGGTTCTGATCGCTATCTGTCTGGCAATATGCATACTGCTAACCATTGGCGGCAATATCCTCGTTCTTCTGGCATTCATCGTAGATAGAGCCATCAGACAACCGAGTAATTATTTCATCGCGTCATTAGCTGCCACTGATATGCTTATCGGTAAGTTCTACGGTACTTTCGTATTTCATTTCCCTCTTCCCTTACAGTAAACGTTGCGTCTTTCTATAGAAGTGATATCGTATCTGAGCTTGAATGTATCCTGAGATATCTAAATTACACTCACAGCTACATATATCAAGAGTGAATATTTTCATAAATATCTTGAAAAAAGAATAATAAAAATATATACATTATTTTTACAAAAGAAATAAAGTGTTTTTGCAAATTGATACTTACATAAACAAATGTAAATTTTTAAGAAGCATTATTTAATAATTTCGTAATCTTTAAAATATCAATAATTAGTTTCTTAAAAAGGTGATTTCCAAAGATTGTGTTGAACTTGATATCATTCATAAATCCGTATGATAATATCTAGTAATTTCTCTTATATCTTATGACTTTCACGGAAGTTATATTGCAGTATCACTTATCGTGAAAAATAATTAATGTTGCTGCAAATATATATTTCTATATCAAAATTTTTTCTAATTTTGTTAATTCCAGTTACTAAATATGCTATTTAAATATCGCTATTTACATACGGATAGACTCGCTGCGTTTCAATTCGTATTCATTTTGATATTTGACAATGTTCGTGATTGTTAGACAAATTTCTAACGCAAATCCTTCAATCATGAGCGGAAGCCCGTATATTCATCACGATGCGAATAGAGATGTAATTTCGTTATCGCGAGACCTCTGTTCGGATGCAGAATACGCGTAATCAGATACACGCAACAACAGGAACCAACTATATAGGTAACGACGTAATTGTTGTACAGGCACCGTGTCGATGCCATTCTACACAGTCTACGTGCTGATGGGATATTGGAATTTGGGACCTCTTCTCTGCGATCTATGGCTGTCAGTGGATTATACAGTATGTCTGGTGTCTCAATACACCGTTCTGCTAATCACAATCGATCGATTCTGTTCGGTAAAGATAGCCGCGCAGTATCGCAGCTGGCGGACGAAGCAGCGCGTGATCTGGATGGTAACCATTACCTGGATCATACCGGCGCTATTGTTTTTCATCAGCATCTTCGGCTGGGAGCATTTCATCGGTTACAGAGATCTGAATCCGGGTCAATGCGCCGTGCAGTTCCTAAAGGATCCGGTGTTCAACACCGCGCTGATAATCGGATATTATTGGACAACACTGATCGTCCTGTTCATTCTTTACGGCGGCATATACAAGACCGCCTACGACATGCAGAAGAAGAGCGAGGCTAAGCAGCGCAAGATGCAGTCGATGGTCGCGCTGAGCGCCGGCGCAATGTCCGGTATGGCCGGTCGTGCCGCCGGTATAGGTATTTCCAAGACCCAGAGCACGTTATTGAGCCAGGACAAGCCAAAGATCGGTGTCACATTGGTGGACGATGGTGCCGTCGGTGCGGACGCGACGGCTACGCAGAAAACGATCGCGAAGACCGGCGACGCCGTCAGATGCGCGCCGGATGCCGCAAATAAGACTGTCACCGCGAACATCACGGTGACGGAAACCGAGAAATCCGAACGCTCCAGCAGCCCCGCGTTTGATTCCGACGAGGAGAGCACCGCCGGCAACGCTCAGCAACTCAACACCATCAAAAAACGATCCTCGTTAGCGGGCTTGGTAGCTCAATCCGGCGCTCTTCAGGTTTTCGCCGCCAACGGACGTCTGAACGGCATCGTGCCGGTCAAGGTCGAGCTGAGTGTGCCAACGACGAGAAGATTGTTGCCGACGAGTCCTACGCGCGACATGGCGACGCAGAAAGCTCAAACACTGCCCAAGATACAGGAGCTCAGTCTTCTGGACACTGACAATCCCGCCGAGCCCGACAAGTCCAGCAGCCGTACTCTAACGCCCGAGCAATCCTTGAAATCGAACGATGCCGACGGCAATCAACAATCGATTACCTCGCTCGAGGCGACGCCGCCCGCTCAACTTAAACGCGCGTCGATCAATAGCGTTCAACAGAACATCATACCGCCGCCTACGCAGTTTCAGAGCAGTCCGATTGTGTCGGACAGCCCGACGACGTCCTCGTCAAACGACAGGCCCAAGTCGTTGATCGTACACGGTCAAGGCACATACGATATCCTTACCGGTCTCGACGGCGGTGATTTGCGATACATGGACGAGAGTTCCATCATTCTGCCCAGTCCCTCATACGAGAGTCCACCGTCTTCCTTCTCTTGCAGTTTGGCGAATCCGCTATCGACGGCACCTCCGTCGCCCATCCTGGGTAACGCTATGACAGCCGGCGCGAGCACTAGTTTATTGCAAGCTGCTCTTATCAGAGCGACGGCGCAGCAAGCTGGTACTTGTCAACTAGCGCAGATCACGCAAAGCAAACAGCATCATCCACCAACGATGTCGAACGCATCGAGTCAAACGCATCCGCCGCGCGTGTTCATCACACATCAAACCAACGTCGCGTCTCAGACGTCACCTACCGTTAGCAAGGTACATACGGAGGTCTCCGTCAATGCCGACAAGACGAAATGTCAACCCATTACAACGGTGGTAACAACAGTCATGGCTGTGCCGCTGGATTCGTCCAATAGCCCGACGGATCGATTCTCGGATCAGCCTACCAAAGCGAGTAGTAATCTACCACAAAACTCGTCGTCCAGCAGCATAATGCCGACGGTCTCGGCTACAAACAGTCAGGAAACGAAGGTCCAGTCCAAGAAGAAGGAGACGTCGGACGCGGAGCAAAGCGGCTCCAGACGGGACTTTGTCAAATCCATCGGGAAACGATTGAAGGCCAAAACGCAGAAGAAGGACCTCACGATGGGTCGGCAAAAATCACGAACGGAGAACAGAGCGCGCAAGGCCTTTCGTACGATATCCTTCATCCTGGGCGCGTTCGTCGCTTGCTGGACTCCTTATCACATACTAGCGTTGGTGGAGGGATTCTGCGCAAATCCACCGTGCACGAACGAGCACCTCTTCATGTTCTCATATTTTCTGTGCTACGCCAATAGTCCCATGAATCCATTCTGCTATGCCTTGGCGAATCAGCAATTCAAGAAAACCTTCACCAGGATACTGAAAGGTGATCTGCATATGACGTAAGGCACCGCGAATCGTTCGAAGATTACTCTCGTCTCGATAATGTAGCTAATTGTAGGCAACCACGGACTCTTTTCAGAGAAGATGGCCTTCCATACTTGATACCGAATTATACTCACACGTCTGTAAAACTGTGTTGAACTCCGGACAATAATATTATAAAATGAGAATAATATGTTAAGACTCGCCGGCGAAGTCAGATGTTACCCGCCTTTTGTACATAATGTATCGTTAGCGCGCACGAGCCGATCGAAAATCATACTCGTATGTATTGTATATATGCTGTACACATGTGTGAATATATTTGTTAATGGGTGTAATGTGTAATGTGCTGAGAATGTGCGCGTAGGTGTATATGTACAAGTAGTAGTAAGCAAAATTATATGTGTACCACGATAATAAAATGCGTTGCTGAATCGAATGCATTCCTAATACTTGCGATTCAAACGGAATAACGATCCGTATGCTAATACCATAAAGAGAGCTTGCGAAATTTAACGCTACGTAGGACGCACGTTACGCAATTAAAATAATAAAATAATAGAATTAATAGTAAGTTTTAGCCGTAGAATATCGAACGAAAATATCGTTCATCGACGAAAGACGAAAAAGTGAAGATATTAAATATATAAAACATTACCCGACTATATCATGAAATACTCCGCCGTTTTAAACAGAGAATCGTCTCTTCTCGCGCAGTAATCGTCGAACGTTTCTCGCGCTACGTTATATATTAATTTCCGTCTCAAATATTTCACGTGTTATTTGGCATGTTACATTTGTTCGCGAACAACGTATCAGCTCGAGGTAGCTCGCCTCGTAGAAGTATCGGGCAATTGATGAACGATTTTCTTATGGCTCTCGATCATAGATCGGAATATACACTGCCTTGAGATGGCCTAATGCGCAGGCCTTTCCTCTTCGAATTTTGTGACACTTGATACTCTCCGTACAAACGAGCTCCCATCGATGTCTGATTAATGTTTTGCGGCATTATGCTCGCATCTATCATGATGACGTAGAAAATATTTTGTCTTAAAGGATATTTAAAATTGATTATTTAGCTAATATGTTGGCCAATTTTTTCTGTTTGAATAATTAACATTCTTTATTACTTTATTATAAGTTATTCGTATTATTATTATATATGTTCAAATTATAATTTAATTAAGAAATTTATTACGCAGGTGTGAACAATTAGTATAAATTATTTATATACTGTGATTATAGCTTGCGGCATCATGAGCTTCGCTTCAATATTGTTTATCTTTAAAAACAACCTTTTTGTCTTTTTTATTCCAAGCGCATGTGTATCTCGCGATTACTGCAAATTATTAAAAAATGGAAATCGAGAAATTGTAGCAATTAATTCATATCTATATACCTCGTCATATCTTAATAATATTCGCACAGAGACATTACCTTTTTATGTTATATTTGTATTTCGATGCGAATGAGTAAAATACAGTCACATATTGTATACACATGCAAAACTGTAGAGAATCAAAATTATAACTCCTGTTAATTAGTAGAAATGAAATATATAAAAAAATGTATATGACATATTAAAAATAGCTGCAAGGTGTGCTTGTAAATGGTATAAAAGCGATAAACAGTTGATAAATTAAGTCTAAATTTTACATATTATGTCAGATTGCAAAAGTTAATTAATATTTGAGAAAGTAAGTGGATAAAATTAATTCACATTTTTACATTTATATTACATTTTTACAAAAGTTCAGTTATTACGGCAAATAAATGATTAATTCTCGTTTCATCTTCATTATTAATTTATTAGTTTGATAGTAAAGTGCACTTATATGTCACTTAATGATTTATGTGCAATATCTATTACATCAAATTACTGTGACTATCAATCAAACTCTAACGTCGAAAATTCTTAAACGAATAAATAACATATTTTCTTCATCTAATTGCTTTTTCATCTTCATATCAATGTACATTTTAAAAAAAGGACAATATATTCAATTCGATATATCACCGATATATCTTAAAGATAGCTTTCAATTATAGTTGTTGTTTAAATAAAAGTCTGACAACATGTATTGTCAGTTTAAATAATTTAAACTCTAGAACTATGAGAACTCTTGTTACATATGCTACAAAGTTAGACGAATAGAAAACGTACTTAATTGAATATCATGTCGACTTTGAATTTATGTCGATCCTCGTGAGAGACGCACTGTTTTCTTGTATTCCTATTTCTATGTTTCATAGATTTAACGCGTTTTAATAAACCAATATAGTTTTTAATTGTCGATCGATTGGAAGTAATCGCAGATGTTTTTTTTTTTACTATATTACAAACTCTATTGTATAGTTTTCTACCTTTATATAATTTGATATGCGCATGCAATATTATTTCGCTCGTCATTAATATTTCTGCTGCAGCATCTTATCGCTAAAAGTGTGTCATGTTCTTCCATAAAAAGTACAGAGTGTCCCAAAGTAATGAGATTTTATATTTATATTGCACGAATGGGGTCTGACACTTTGGTACCGTCACGGGGACATTTTGGCACTTTGGATATCTTCCGAAATTCACTGCCAATAGTGAGAGTTACTATGTTTTCTCATCACGCTAAATATACCTATCACACCTACAAATATACATGATAGGTATTGAGGTCGTCTTAACATCAAAATGACAGACCTGTAATCAAAATGTCTTATTCATCCGCGAAAACATTGATAGAGCATCTCAATCCAATTTGATTATGCCCCCGACATATAAATCGTTTATGCGTAAGATCCATTTTGTGTAAATTAGTAATATGTTTGCATTATGCTTTTCTAGGAATAAAAAATTTTTCAGTACGCTCATTGCTACACGCGTATATCACTCTTAATTTTGCAACAATAACATGATGATACGTGCAAAGAATAGGAGAGTAATAGGAGAGTAATAGATACACGAAAATAATTTCTCGTAAAAGAAAGACCGTTATGATAATAATTAATCCCGAAAAAAAATCGTTTCGCGGTACGTCTTCTACGTCTTTGCTATTTTAGAGCGCAATTGTTGGCGCTATTACGATTAGTAATAGACCGTAGCGTAAATAATTATCATGTATGCGTGTGTGCGTGTGTGCGTATTTTGTCAATAAAAAATCAATTTGTATCGAAATATTTCTGTGAACGCCGGATTCTTCGATACGATCAATGCGATGATGTAAATGATATGTCGCCGTTTAAAGGCTTAAGTCCAAAGATCAGCTTAACTGGTTGAGAAGGAAACGATACGTCGCAGCTACATAGTAAACTTTTCTGTATAATATGTAGTCTTAATTTAAATAAATGATAAATGTGCGGGCACAAATAACGATGTGCTTATTGTACAGAGATAACAGACTTTGTAGAAAAATAAAAAACTAAGTTAATATATAAACGGATGCTGTATTGTGTGTGTGTAGCGTGTATACATATATACGTAGCGTGATGATGAGTAGACAGTAAAGGCTGTAGCGCTAAAAAGAGAAGGAAGACCGGTAGACGGTGCAATATCTAGCGAAGAAATATAATTAGCTCTAGGCATTAGCACGATTAAAAGAAGCGCAAGTAATAAAAATAGCCGTATAAAGCCTATATGAAACCGTATAAAAAGCGTAATATTGTCTAGATCATCGATATCGCAGAGAAAATATATATTCGCGCATTATATTTCCCTCTCGCGGTCAAGCTTTTACCATAGATTGTTCGTTGTAGATCCGTAAAACGGATGATCATCAAAATTGTGCGCGACTAATCGGAAAATGTATGATTAATGTACATTTTATGCTCGATCAATTTCAATTTAATTCCATCGTGGAAAATTCAAATAGCGAATTCTCTGTAAACAACAGTCGCATATAATGAGAATAAGTCCTGTTAATTTTCACAGCTGTTTCATTTGCCTACATTATATCGAAATGTGCCTCAGATTTCTTGCGCGTTTCGTGAAAATAATTTTGTTGAAATTAAAAAATATATAGGGATACAAGAATATTAATAGATAATTAATGCAATTAAACGATAGATTGAGTATTTGGAACATTTGTTCCTAATATCTCACTATTATAATATCTTGTAATGTACATGATAACGTAAGCACAAAATTAGTTTGATATAATTATATAGTATTATTTCATAAACAGCTTTTCAAACGAAAAAAAAATAGCGCGAGATCAAATTAAGAATATACTTGCTATTAAATCATAGACAATACATCTTGCTTGTCCGATAATCTTGATTTTAAGAATTCTTTAGAATCCTTTAAGAATCCTTTTTTAAGAATCTTTTAGAAAAGCTAATTTGATCGAAATTTATATACATTTGATTACTGTTTACTTTATTATTTTTGTCATTTTTTTTATTTCTTATGCATATATATGTATAGTTTATAAGCAATATAATGTATGTTGTGCTAATTACGTAAAAATGCTTTATAATCTACTTTTAGAATAATGCGGTATGTTCTGATTATGAATATGTGATCGATATTTAGAGATTTAGCCGCCACGCATAACGTCAAATGTCTATATGCAAATTGGCAATTTCAATTAAAGCATATGTAAATAAAAACTAAGATTGAATGAAGTTGTGACATAGATGTTATCAAATAGTAATCGATTTTTATTTGTATTGGATCTATGTGCAAGCCATGCACAAAAATACAAATAAGTAATGATGCGCATCCTGAAGTATAAATGATAATTATTGAACCTGTAAGTAAAAATGACTATATAATAAAGGGAGATTATGCGATGTAAACCTTCTTCTTCACATCAATTTTTCCTTCTAAAAAAATAATTATATATTAATAAATAATGTAAACATAAAATCTAGTTTACATTTTTCTAGTTAACATTTTTCGTGCACATTGATAATGATGATATAATAATAATTCAAAATTTATAAAACTGATATTAATAATACAATAACAAAGTTTACTTAATACTTTAATAAGTATACTTAATATATTAGCATTGCGCTTTATACTATGCAAAGTAATGCAATCTATCATCAATGTATTTAAATTTTATTTATAGTTTAGTCTTAATAAGAACATAAAAGTTTGAAGCGCTAAAGATAATAATTGTTTATACATTATAAGATCTATAACTTTAAGCGTAAACAAGAATGATAAAAGTAGTGACATCTGACCGGAACTGCATCAACCTGCACATGTAATACATCTATTTGATTTTCAATAATCTAATAATGTTTAAAAGAAAATGTTGATTAAAATAATTTGTCAATTAAATAAGCATATTGTTGTAATGATGACAGATGTTTGCCGGAACGGGGATGTAAGGTTTTATTGACCAATCATCCGATACCATTATGTGGTATCTCATTCCTTTCAATGATTGGTATATGCGTATTATTGATTAGATATCACATATCAAGTTTCGGTTGTTAATGCAAAATAGGAAGTGAATAGGCAGTGAAGAGGATTTCAATTAACAAGTAGATGAGTTGCAGGTTGCAAATAAAATTATAATATCACAAATCAATAAAATAATTTTCTATATCTATCTGTATGTTTCACATTTCTATAAAAAAATTGTAATAGAGAATAAAATATATATGTAAGAGCTTTTATGCTTAAGATTTTATTTGATTAAAATACCGCTGAGATTATTATAATAATTCTAAATTTATAAAAACTAATTATATTAAAAGTGAGATTTGTTCAACAGATGATAACCCGTTTAATCAATAATGTAGTTAAGATATTAACGAGTATTAAGATATATAAATGTTTATCCATCTCATGCATATTTAGATTATTATGATTCTATAATGTAATAAACTTGCTAAACATAATATTTTTTATATATTTGAATTTATAATTTAATATGTTCAATCGATAACAATAATAGAACGAACTTGCGCCAGAGAATGTTGGAAAAGAATATTTAGTCTTCACAGATCTCTTATAAACTGCTGTTTGTTAATCAATACATGTCTCTCTAATTTTAAATTCTAATCAAGAATATCATCATAACAAAACCGTTCGTATTCCATTATTAATTACACGCACTTTTCGATGGGTTGTATTAATTTTTTCACATCATCTCACTTACTTTTTTGTTTTGAATTACGACATTTGTATGTGAAAATTTAACTAAATTGACTAAAATCAATGGCAAATAATTTAATTACACACTATTCTAATTATACCTAGTGCAGGACGTGCTACGTGTACTGAAATGAATAGAAACCACAAGATGTGTAAAATGGCATTCACGAAAAGGATCGAATTTAGGTAAAATCCAACATAGAGACATCGTAAATTCGCTGTCCAACGCAATAATTTGATGTATCTAATAGCAATGTGATTCACGTAATGAAAATTGTTGAAATATTATTAATAATTCGAAATTTATTATAAATAATTTTTTATCGCTTATTTGTAAAATTATTTAAAAGTTAGCATTAAAAAATTATTATTTAAGATATTTCTTATTTAAAGCATTTTTTGAATAAATCATAAACTTGCTAATTTCTTTGTTCTCCATTTATTAATATTAGAATAATTATATATTATAAATTGTGTAGAATATATAATATTATATATATAAAGAATGATAAGACAAGCAAATAATAATGCTATTGATTATACAAAGTCTAAATTAGATTTGCTTGTATCACTATTTATTTAAATTATATTGGAGAATTTTAAAGCATTCTTCTGTATATTTAAGGATTGATTATAATAAATTAATTTTAACTTGCGTTTTCTCTAAGAGCAACCTTGAATTAAACTTGTGTTTAATCTAAGCTTTACTTAAACAAAACTCTTGTTTCAACTGTATTTAAATATACATTACTTCCATAGATATTTTTACTCAACACCATAGTGTATACGATAAAATTTTGCTTCTTGATATAGAAAAGTTCCCAAATACATCGTAGAATAATGAATTAATATTAAATAAAATTAATATTACATAAAATCTGCTATAATTATATAAATCGTAAAACTTGATATATAGCTTTTAAGGTAATTTTCAAACCATTTTTGCATTAAAAATTGTATATCAGGATATCTGTCACCTTTTATCCGAAAACTTGTTTATGATAACGTCGACAAATTATTTTTGTTTCGAATCATGCCTCTATCTCCGTTATTCAGAATTTATATTTGTATTTATTCCGCTTTATACTCATAGCTATGTAATAGAATGGATATCTAAAAGGTATAAATATTCTATAAAAATGAAAGCATGCGCGAATGCTCAATGTTTTCTGCAATTCACTGCAACAGTATTTTATCGTGAGTGATTAATTTCGAAAATAAGTTTTTTTCTATCGTTTATAACATGTTTCCGTTTGCATGCAAAATATTCCGTGCATTGTGTACTTAGCTTCGAACGAGAAACATCGATATTTTGTCTCAGGCGGCTTTCAACAAACATTTACGTATTCTCCAAAGGGGTGCTTGGCGAATAGTAATATATTATACATATACATGATGTTCTAACTCCTGGTATATACGTGTGTATCATGTATATTTTTAATGGCACTTGTGAAAATCTATGCGGCTATGTTCTTAATGACAGAAAAATAAATAAAATGTAATTTAATTAAAAAATCTCTGTTAAATATTATATTATACATATATGGTACAGTTGGATGATCAAAACTGTAGAAAATAATATATAAACATATAAATAAATCTCTTAAAAGTCTGTACAATTAACAAATAAGTCAAACAAATTTAATTCATTTTTTAAAAATTCTATAATTTTATTTGTAATACAAATGTCGTGGAAAATATGTATATGATAAAGTCATATTTCTAGACCATAGACTTCAGCAAATCTCATTCGTAATTCATTTGCGATGAATTGGATAATTCAAATGAATGTAAACTTCATTTTGCCGTGGAAAATATGAAAATGAATATGATTGCATTGGATCAGAATAATCTCTCTCGCAAAAACCTCTAAGATAATTTTGTCAGTAGAATTTCGATCTTTGAAGTTACATTCATTTAAATTATCCAATTTTTTGCAAATAAATTACAAATGAGATTTGCTGAAGTGCTATGGTCTAAAAATATGACTTTATCTATATTTTATAAACGTAAAATAGCACAAGAAATTACATTTTGAAAATTAAGAATATGTAATTGGAAATATCGTATTATATTTTTATTATTAAACATAGATATGTGTAAAAATATTTTTGCATTCCTTTTATACATATATATTTAATTAAAAATATTTATAATATTTAAGCAATAATCTTTACAAGTTATATAGATCAAAGTTTATTCATATGTTATTTTGAAGTAACATTATTTACACATATATAATTTAATATTTACGCGTGTTGATATAGTATGGATACAGTATATAATGTCAGAATTAACAAAGTTTAATGAATAAATCAGACATATCTTACAATTAGACACACAATTTTTTTCGTTCGTTCAGATCCCACATTCGTTTTCATCTAACAAGGGAACCTCGCGAACTCGAAAATTCTGATTTTGATGAAACTTTACACAAATGTTGGGGGGATAAATAGATGAATTTAAAAATTTTCAGGTGCTGCCCAAAAATGATTCTAAGGAGTAAAGTCGCATATGTAGAGCGACTTTTTGCTTGTCTCGATATATCTCGAAAAGCATTCGGAATATCAAAAAATGTTTTATACAAAAGTTTCATGGTAAGAACACCTATTTAACCATATTAATACAATTTTAAAAAAATAATTTTTTTTTAAGATTTAAAAAATAATTTTTTTCAAAAATTATTTTTTCAAAATTTTATTAATGTGGTTAAATAGAGATATTTTTACCATGAAACTTTTGTATAAAACATTTTTTGATATCTCGAATGGTTCTTTAGAAATTTGCAGTTGCTGCTCAAAAATGATTCTAAGGAGTAAAGCCACATATGTACAGCGACTTTTTGCTTGTCTCGATATACCTCGAAAAACATTCGAGACATCAAAAAATGTTTTATACAAAAGTTTTATGGTAAGAACACCTCTATTTATTCACATTAATAAAATTTAAAAAAAATAATTTTTTTCTAAGATTTAAAAAAAAATTTTTTTTTAAATTATTTTTTCAAAATTTTATTAATATGGTTAAATAGAGATATTTTTACCATGAAACTTTTGTATAAAACTTTTTGATATTCCGAATGTTTTTCGAGATATATCGAGAAAAGCAAGAAGTTGCTTTACATATGTTTTACTCCTTAGAATCGTTTTTGGGCAGCAACTAAAAATTTCTAAATTTATCTGTTTATTCTCCCTACATGAGTGTGAAGTTTCATCAAAATCAGAATTTTCGGATTCGCGAGGTTTCCTTGTAAGTAATGAGTTGTGCTTATAAACTTATAACCGACGAGCTCCTAAGAGATCTTTCTCTTCTGTAACTCATGTATATTATAAATTTTCTGAAAAAATGATCATATCTTCTTTATATGTGTGTATGTGATGTTATATTGTGCTTGCAAAGTAATGTGCCTGCCAATTTGAAATGCACAAAAAATGGTATATATGTAAAAATTATATAAATATATTTATATATTTATTTATGTAAATATTATTTAATATTTATCCAATATATTTATGTGTAAAACTGTGTATATGTATATTATAAAAAATAATTAATTATCTCTTTTAAAATATTATTTTATTATATATCTTTTAATTTATATTATTTTAAAGAGTTAAATGAACTATTAATTACATTTAATAATTTTTTTAAAAGAAGTAAAAGACAAGAGAGTATCCTGATTAATAATTAAAACTTTAATGCATAATTTTAATCGTTTTAAGTGCTCCCTGTTGATGTTCCCTAAGCTGTGAGAATAATTGAATTTATTTATCTTTCCGCTGAAATATGAAAGCTGAATATGAATTTATTTATCTTTCTGTTCAATCTGAAAGATTGAGAGCGTATCTCCAATATTCATCGTCAATACTATTAGAGATATTGACTATTTGTCCAGATTTGAATAATAGTCAATGTTTGCTGCTATCCGTGCGAGTCTGCTTTTTCAAGATATCTACAAAAGTTTTTCGAAGATCTTTGTATCTTCTGTGATAAGACCCTTGAAATCAATCGTACGTAAGAAGAATACGTTTTTATACTTTCATTTGAGTTGAAACATCCGGATATGAATATTGTGAACCGACAAGAAGAGTGTTCTTTTTCTTTACTCATTTAAAGCTGCAAATTTTCAGTTTTTCTACAGATGCAATAACCTCAACCTAAACACAATACTGCTTTTAATATCTAAATGGTTAAATGGAATGCATTTTAAGAAATATCATTTCCATTTTTCTTCAATAATTTTAATTAAAAACGACATTTAATTAAGAATTACGAACGTATTTTTCTTATATAAGAGGTTTATCAAAATAACTTATCTTAAAAAAGTTAAAAAAAGCACAGTAAAATATTTAAAAATATAATTGGACTAATTAGAAAATATATGATTAAATACATATATACAATGTCATATTTATAAATTCGAAAATATATTATCTTACTTGTGAAGTATTTTTAATAATTTTTTAGATGTATTAAAAAGCATTTACTATAATAACTAGATAGATAGATAGTAACTAGATAGATAGATAGTAACTATAATAACTAGATAGATAGATAGTATGTAATTATATATTAATAGTGCGTTATTATAGTTAGTTACAACTTGTATGCGATAAGTTTTTATTACCTTACAATAATGGTTTTTATTACTTTATGCGAGAGAGATAACAAAATAAAATTTAAACATGATTGTAGAACTGACGTTGCAAACTTGTATTACTCAGTTACATGCGTGGGTTTTGCTATTTTATGCTACAAGCGTGGGTATAACTTTACAATTCGATCGTTTTCGAAGAAATATGATTGCGATTACTATCACATTTATTCGCCCGGATAAGTAAAGTGACATTTTCCATCATAAATTGTCAGCGCGGAGATCGTTCGGATAACAAGCAGATGCAGGAAATAAAGTTTTATCAACGTCACAAAATACAGTTCTATAAAAAAAAGATAATGAAAAGTCCTACGTTATAAACTGTAAAAAATAACAAAGAAAGAGTTTTCGGCGAAATGACATAACTTACTGTATAACAATTCTTTTTTGCGCACAAAGCATTTTTTTCACGGTAGCTTACACGTTGATGGTCGTTATCACTTATCACTGTCCGAGCGGGGAAATATATTCCCTACTACCCCTACTTATGCTTCACGACCTCGCCAATGAGAAGCTTTGTCGGCAAGGCAAATGTTTGTGGACTTTCTGAAAGTGGCTCTTTGAATCACGACATTTAGAACGCACAGATGTTCGACGCGAATTTTTATAGGGGTGGATAAAAATATCACGTAATATTATCCTTTCATTTTTGCATGTGATCATAGCACATGCTTAAGCTTATCAATTTTTGCTTTGCATTGAAAAGATTATGTTAATAAGAACTTGATGTAATATATAGATTGATGTATACTTTACGTGACAGATTTGCATATAATTTTTGAAAACAAGAAAGAACTTTAGTATGTACCTATATATACGTATGTATGTACATATATACATACGCGTGTGTGTGTAGATAGACATAATGGAAAAAAATTAATTAAAAAATTATTTTATTAATAAATTATACAATTTAGTACGTATACTTGTAAATAATTTTGTAAAATATAAACTATAACATATTATATATATATATACACACACACACATATATATATATATATATAGTAGAACATTATATTAAAAATAATCTCAGCTCTCATATTTTTATTTTGCTTTGCTTAAACTGCCAGTAATTTTTTTAAATATAAAATTTAGAATGTGTGTAACTTTTTTATAACAAAATAATATAAAGTAAATTGAAAAATAATCTGAATAATGGTAAAACGTAAATTTAACAATTCGAGATCACAATCTACTTAAATCTTATGAAGAAGATCCTTTATAGAAGATCTTTTGATGCATATCTCTATGCAAGACATCTGCTACATCTGAGAGATATCTCACTGCACGTGGCGCAAATCTCTCAGCTTTTATCCTGAGGAACAGCTATCATAAATCGGCGAAAGTGCTGATATCCAGCTCGAATCAGCGCAGACACTCGTGTATTTTCCCATCAGTTGACACTTGTGCCCAAGTGGAAAGTCTCGACGGGTAGGCGACGAAGGAAAGGGTTGCGAGAGTGCGCATGGTGCGCACGCATCCCTGAATGAACACGCTTTTGAGGCGTTCAGTTTCGCCGACGGGGTTCTTCGGTACGGTACCCTCGCCGGCTGATCTCTCTCATTCTCTTCGGCTTGATCTATCTTTCGAGCGATGTAGATCGTGAGACACACGCACACGCACGCCAATGTCTCCAACATGAGTGATCCTTTAACAATAATATCATTGGTATTATGACGGTGAGATTAGCAGCTTAACCGATAAATCGCGAATTAATAAATGATGGGAATTGATCGACAAAAAAGAATCAATATTCGACAAACATGCAGACATGTGTCATCAAGATCTCGGATGCAACATGACAAACTTCGTTGTTTATCGTCGTCAGGAACAATGACTTTGAAACGATTATGTCAACAATTTACGGCATCCATCGACCAATTACGAAGAGAGAGAAATGCACTGGTCAATAATACTGCGCTAAAATGTACAATAAATGCGAAGCACAGTTTAATGACGGGAAGAAATCTTACGGAAAAGTTGTAGTTTGTAGTTATCTTATACGTGTTTTCTAAAGAGTGTTTCAAAATTTAATTGGTGTTGCATTTATCTTAAAACTTAATAATAAATGTTAAATATTTATAATATATGGAATAAAACGCCACGTTATATAAATGATATAATAATTAATCCGATATAATTAAACCGGTGGAATTAATAAAGAGTGAAAAAAGTGTAAAATTTTTACCTGGATAGAAAAGATTAAAAGAAATTAATTTATACAAATGTAAAATTTATGCGAAGATAAAATAAGTCTCTCAGCTTCGATTTACATGAAATAGATTTTCAAACAGTTAGCTTTATGAACAATTTATCCGAAGTTTCTCTGGGATAAAGTGATATATAATACAATTATTACGCGAGCAGCGTTTATTCCAAACTTTGAAGACAATCATATTACTATATTCCTGGATGGATAATAAGCTTAAAGGAATATTTGATAGTAAATCAATAAAGATAAATCAAGAAATGACATAAATAAAAGATATGCTTGGCAAATTTAATAAACTTTATTTATTAGGAAATCATTAATATCTGTCGCATTGACTAAACAACGAATTATATAAGACTTTCGATCAAGAGCCGTAAATTCGTATTTAGTCATATAAAGCCGTGCACGGTTCCCTAATAAGAATCAACTAAATCACTATAATGATAATCATTAGTCCATTGCACGTGACGTCGGAGAAAATCGGTAACAGTTGATAAAATCAATTCGACGTGCTATTCGAAAGAAGCTTCAACACAGAGTGATATAATAAAGCTCTCTAGGATACACTCTTCGAATCATACGATCATCGAAGACGACTCTTACAAATATGAGTAACGTGATTTTGGAACGTGTATACAATTGCAGTGCATGGGTCCTGAAGCTTAATATTACGTTGCTTTTAAGACTAAATCAAAGCGAGCTCCGTTATTTTATCGAGGACGAGTTGAACAGATCAAATCGATCTGATATCCTCCGAGAACAGCTCACGGACTGTATTTTCGTCAATCAGGAACGGCCATTTGATTTACCATGGTGGCAAAAACTCTTTTGGTCGCTGATATTCGCGGTGATACTACTGGTCGCAACTGGTGGGAATATCATCGTAATGTGGATCGTACTTGGTAAGAAAATAAATTGCGCGAACGTGATGCGGCATATACGAGAAATTTCCGTGTGGTTAGTAAGCTGTACGTTCCTATAAATATAACTTATTTCAAAATAAAATTCAAGTTTTTTTATCATAAATAGGAATCGTATGTATATTTTTTTCTCATAATTAATAATTCGCATTCGCAATAAATCAATTTTAAGACAAAAGATATAAATACGAATTAAATAAAATTAAATACATTAAAATTTTTATTTAAAATTGATTATATCTGAGAGTTGGACAGTTTTGATCTTGTTACAAATCCTTAGTAGATATACTACGCCATGATCCTAATTTGATAATTTAAATTTTCTAAATGGATGCATGATCGAGAAGTTCTTGTTTTATCTTATTTAAATGTTAGATAACGCATGATAAGGATTTTAAATAGAAACTAATTGTAAGCTATATATATTCTAAAAATATTACGATATGTGCAATATGTATCTATATTATAGTACATTATATGACAGATAAAATTTTGATATATGCAGTACTAAAGTTTAGCCAAGCTTCATTATTTATTAAATAAACATAAAATTCAAACAATCCGCATAATTTGCATTGAAAAAGATCTTCTTACTATTCTTGATTTATATTATGATACGATATATTTTGGGATATGAGATATATGCATTTTACAAAGTATATTGGTGTTTTATGTATATAAAAACTTTTTCTATATTAAGAAATTAAAAAAAATGAATCTACGTTAACGGAAGTGCTCAGAGTAGCCACATATCACATTCTTTTAATGATATTACTTATCTTTGTCATAATCAAAAGATAATTAATCAAGAGATGATTAATCAAGAGATGATTGAGTTAAATTCTTAAGCTAGGCACGTATGTTCGTAGCTTGAGTTTGTATGAAGGAGTTGCTTAGGTATTCTATTGATAAGAGAGTAAGGTAAGCATACGTGGGAAATATAGGTAAGCATCTTGGGAAATGTAGATGTTGTGATGACAAAAATCGAGTTCTTTTAAATATAAATTTTGTTAATATCATAACGTATACAATTGGAGGATTTATAATTGCTGTCACAAATTTATATTTTACAATTAATATTGTGCCCGTATGATGTTACACAAACATTTTTTATAATAATTAACGCAGATAAATACTTCTAAATTCATATGTTTTTGCGATGACAGTAATGAAAATATACACTACTTAAAAATTTATCACAATGATAATAAATTTATCTTATATTTTTGGTTTTTGTGTGTGTGTGTGTGGCAACATTAAAAAAATTAAAAATAATATTTTTATCAACTGTTTTAATTAATAGCTTATTTATGCATATATGTATATTGTTGTAAATTGTTATTTTGTAATAGATCGATATTTTATAAAAAATTCTTTTTTTCGCGATTAACAGTTTTATAATAAATAAACAAAATTATATATATATATATATATATATATATATATATATATATATATATATATATACATATATTTATTATTATATATATTTTATATATTTTATATATTTATTATTAATCATTGATGCTGATTATTTATTATTACTATTTTTTGTTTTTTGTTATATGTATATGCAATTGCTTTGATATTTGTCTCGCCATGACAAGCGTCCTTAATCAGAAGCAATTGTTTCAGTTGTAGCGAATCGATAACAGAATCTAATATCTTCTTATACAATCCACGTTCCGGATTTATGTTTTTGATATAGGATCTGATTATATGAATAAATATCCTAATGAATACGCATATTGAAATCTCTCAACTAATCTGATCTTGACTTATTTACTGATTTCACTCGTAATATAAATTTTATTTGTATATAAATAAATTAAAAATATAAATAAAATAACTTAATGAAAAAATATTAATATTATTATATTAAAATATAAATATTTATTGAGATAGGTTTTTAAAACACTTCAAGCAAATGGAATATCAGTAACGAAATATCAGAGAAACGTTATAAAAATGCAGAAATATAAGAATCGTCTATAAGCTAATTATAGATATAATAATGACATTTTCGATTTTGCAAACTTTTAAGCTTCTTATGCTTATAAAAAAAAAATCCTTATATGTGTATTTTAACATTAATCACATTGCTATCAACTATATATTATCTTATGGTAATCGCATAATTGTAGAAATATTCAACGAGTTAATACATTAACTAATAAAATATTGACTTTTGTAATGGAAATAAAATAATTAAAGATAAATATTTAATGTTGATAGCTCATAGAAATAACTAATAAAATGCAAATTTATATTTTTATTAAGTGTTTAAATATGTATAAGATTTAACTTTGATGATTAACACATTACTATATACATGGTATTTACTACAAATATATCATGTATATAAACTTCTAAATAGATTATTTATATGATAATTACATTTAGATCTCCGTTATAATAAAATGATTCGCAATTTATTTCAATTTATTTCAGTTTATTCAGTTTATTTTTATCCTTTTATTCTAAAACAGCGAGGATGGCCATAAAATCTTATATAAAGTGTTCTATAAATAAAATCGCGTTTTAATGACATACTCTTTTTTTAAATTTCTAGTTATTATTTATTGTAACAATGTAAATCAATAATCAAATTAAACTGTACTATTTTGTGGAATATGCATTGGATAAATTTATATATATTATACCTATATATTAAATTTTCTAGCACGTAATTACAGCAGCCTCCGTACAATTAAAATTCACTCTCTCTCGCTCTGAAATTGGATGACGCAAAGGGAGAATTGCATTATATGAGCATTTACGAGCGCTTATCATTTACACGTATATCTACCTGTTTAGCATTTGAATGAACGAAAGCATTACACCACTTTTAGATGCATACTTGTTTTTTTGTTTGTTCTGTTTTCGCAACCTTTAGAAGCTGCTGTGAATCCGTATAGAGGTTTACGTTTATAAGGTAACGCGCGCAGCGTTTCAATACAATTGTAATTGCAATAACAAAAATATATGTATTATAAAATTTTAAATAAAATTTATATGATATTATGTACCATTATGCAATGTTGCATAAATATTGTTCATGCGATTTATGTGACGGTAAAACTTTGTCTTAAAGTATTGTAATGTAGAACGCTTACATTTATTTATTCTTTTGATTTATTCTCTCTCTCTCTCTCTCTCTCTCTCTCTCTCTCTCTCTCTCTCTCAGCTGTACATATATAGGTAGTAAAAATAAATACTGCTAAACATAATACGCGCGCGCACGTGTGTATGTGTAAGGTGTCTCGACCACCTGATGTTCTTTTAATAGCAAATTCTCTAGCTGATTTGGAGCCGATTTTTTTAGCAAAAATGTCAAGGAAGGAGATTATAATTTTTTGAAAGTTTGCAGTTTTGCCCATTAGGTATCTTTGCAACTTGTAAGTTTCAAATTAAAATTCTATTAAAGTAAATTACACATGAAATTATAATTGAAGAATTTAGTTTTTTCAATTTTTTAATGCTATGAAGTTAAATTTGCGAAAAACTCTTCTTTCTTCTTTATTTTTGTAAAAAAGTCTCTAATTAGTCAGAGAATGTGCTATTAAAAAGACATCTGGGTCGTTTATTCTATATATATTCTAATTTACTATATATTTATCATTTTATAATATTTCGAATAGTAAGAACTGTTTATTGTATATGTATATGAGCGTATGTGTGTGTGTGTGTGTGTAGAAACATTCTTTTTACTGAAGTATATCACTTGAGAATATTTTCCGCATTGTACAATGTTCTTTAAAAATTTCAGAGAAATGTAACGCTGAAAGCGTAATCTCGCTGCAAATAGAAGAAATTGTTACGTAAAAAATAGTAATCCGTAATACTCTTTCCTACTTTATGGAATAACTTAAAATGCAAAAATAATAGATATTTTCGCCGACAAATACACACACACACACACACACACACACACACACACACACACACACACACACACACACACACACATTAGAAGAATTGTGACATAGGAATAAATATACACCGTGATTTTTTAATTAATAGTATTTACGATTATATTTCTGAATAATTTTGATTATTATTTGTTTGTATGTAAACAATAAATTTTAATTTTATCTGTTCTGATACTACGAAGATTTTGATATTAGTATTTATATTTGTAGTTTAGAAATATATATCATTTATTCTCAAACATATTACACAATATTTCGAAAATCATGTATCGAAGAAGCTTCGTAAATTGGAAAAAAAATATAATATTTTTCCGTTATTTTTCCAATAAATAAAAAAATTATCAGTTAAACTTTTCTCGGGCCAAGTATTCTCCTAATAAAGTTTGTGTGAAGTTGATCGATGTTGATTAGCCGAACACTGCGTAGTGGTACGACTTTTCTCGCCATGTGGTGTGAAAACGAATTTAAAGATTATGGTTTATCTGTCGTGTAGTCTTATACTTGTGGCGCGCAGAACATCTGGGCACAAATGCTTAAGGATTTGACATCAGATGATCATCAAAAAACTCAATCACGCGCAAATGTTTCATCTTTCAAAAAGTACAATATATTGCAACAATATTGGCTTCTCTTTTGTTTAAATATTTAAACTTATTTCGATTAGTTAGCTTGTTATATTAATGAAGTACGTAAGTACGTTACATAATGACTAAAATAAGAATATACAGTGAAATTCAAAGAGAATGTAAAAGAAATATTAATATTGATAAGAGAATAAAAAGAGATTGTTCCTATAACATCCTACGTCTTCTCTTTTGCTCGTAACTGTTCTTATCTTTGTATCAGATAGCAAATTAAAATCGAAGTAGAACTTTGTAATCACAAACCGTGGAAAATTTAAAACTTCTCAACGTGTATGATTATCGTACAATATTACATACATATTATGATTATAACATTATATATTATATATGACTTTAACATAAGACATTTTAAATTCTACAATTTGATCTCAAGTTGCAATCCGCTATTGTAAAGCATTATCGAATCTGCACATTACATCATATAACAAAAATAAGAAAATAAGACGCATTAGATTACACAAAGCATCAATATCACATTTTTTTCATACATGTATAAAAATAACATGTTCTCGAATGCGGAACAAAAAAAAGAATATTCATGAGCGAGAGTTTCGTCGCTAAAGAAACCGCGATGTTTTACGCATCATTTCGAGTGCTTCTTGATATCTCAGCGATTTTTCATGAAAAACTTTTGCTGTGTATGGCCTTCGAGTGCGGTCAAGAAAGTTTCATCAATCAGAAGTAAGAAAACTTCAGTAGATTAAACGCTTTAGGATCGCACGGACATAAAATTTCGTGAGAATCTGGCTTTATTACGAGTGACCGTATTTTCTTTAGAAATGTTGATCCTAGATTCTGTCCATGCCGAAAGGTAGGATTTGTAATGACAAGATTGTGCTTTGTCGCGATAAGTAATGACCAGAAGGGTTGCTATGAGAAAAGAGAAGCTTTATACGTCACACTTTTCCTTCGGAAAAATGTTTCCTGCTGCGAACATGCAAAATTGTTAATTTTACTTACGCCTTTTACTAAACTTATCACAATTTATGAAGCTTGTTGAATTATGCAAGCTTTTACTGATATTGTACGATATTGTGCTAAGGTTTGCTTGTTATTTAAAACCGAAATTATTCAATATCAGTTAACAAGTTTGTTGATGGAATTCCTTTTTTTATATATTTTTCTTTTCGATAACGTATCGATTTTAATTGTATTTTTTCGTTACTTAATCATTTTTATTAAATCGACTATTTACTATTCGTAATAATTTTTTCTCTCTATAATCAGAATATTAAAAAATAATTGAAAAATAATTCATATAATTCTATATAATGAATAATTATTTAACAAAAGGAAGGAATAATTCAATGCTATTAACAACACATATCTTAAAGTCTCTTTAGACGATTTATAATTCGCGATAAAATTCAAGACAGAATTTAATTTATAAACATGTAATGCAAAAAACATTTGAATACGTAAAATACAAACAAATCAATATATATATCAAGATACATGTATACATTAAAACACGTGAAACATAAAATTATAAATAGAATTCTGTCTTGAATTTTATCGTAAATTATAGATCGTCTAGAGAGATTTTCATAAACTTAACATAAATTATGCTATTAGGATCACACATATACTTTATAAGCTTCTATAAATATTTTCTTAAAATTAAATATAAATTTATTTGTATAATTGCAAGTAACACATAAAATATTTTTCTTTATATGCATTTGATATATTCTCAATTATACGTTATGTAATTTTTAAGATATCCCAGGGATGTTAGACTGAAATTCATTTCGATATTGATTTCCGCAACGAAACTCTTGTGATTTATAAGCAAAGGTTCTTATTAAAGACACGAGGAAAGTAAAACCGGATATTTTTTACAGCAAGCAGTAGCATCAGCGCGTTTTTGAAAATAATATACTGCTAATAATTCTTCTAACTGTACGCATTTTATCTTTCTCGAGTAGTACGAATAATCATATACAGATCTTCTCTTCGATAGAATTTCACAAGGTCATATTACTTATAGAATTTCAAACAGATGTGATATTACAGAGTGGTATTACATCATATTACCGAGATAATGATCGAGCAGTACATTTCTATTTTGTCGACTAAACTAATGTTGTTCAATATTATTTTAGAATGTTTTGTTATCGAAGGTTTCTTTACGGCTTATTCAAAAAGCATATTAATGGACATACAAACTGTTTATCTTATTATTTATAGATTTAAACTATATGCGCACGCTATTCAGCTTTATTTAATCATTTATTATTGACAATTAATGCATGTTTTCGGAAGTTTATGCATGTTATTATAATTTATTCTAATTATCATTGCAAATAAATTTTATAAAATATAAATTTTGCTATTAATAAAAGAAGCAAAATAAAATAAAAAGCAAAAATTAACTTTTAATCTAAAATGCTTCTGCTAAAGAAGCAATATTTATATAGATATGTATGTGTACATATATAAATACTTCATTAATATCCGAAAATACATATTTGCCAATAATAATTTATAGAAATTGTTTTCTAATCTAATAGCAGCAATCCTTCCTGATTTAATTCAGTGTCGTGGTCGAAGAAAGTGATTACACGGATGGGAGACATCGAGTTAATGAAACTTTATCCGTTGAGTGACACGCCAAAGTTTCACGAAAAAGAAAACGACGAATATTGTAATGTGTGATCGCGAATACTACATATAAAATTTTATTTAGTTTGTTGTACAAAAGTTTGCAGTATAACCTTACGACAATTTAAATCTGCATAGATAAATAATTCATTCAATTTTGCGAGATTTTCTATACAAAACTTGCAATAATAATAAAATAAATTTAGCAAAATAAGATGTAATAAAATGAAAAGGTCATAAATAAACGTTTTCTTTCGTGAAAGATGCGTACCACATAATCTGTAATAAATTTCATAAAAAATACAAACCTCTTTCTTAAACTTTATATCGATTTATGAGAATTTATGCCTTATGTATAGAGTAATATTTTTTTAAGGCATAATCAAACAATGTTTTAGCGCATTAAGTACAAATTTATGCAGTGTTTCCACTCAAGGTGCGTTTCCATTTACCTAATCAAGTTAAATGTTTCAGTTGATTTAGCAACACGCACGCTATGCGTCATAATCTAATTACTGAATCAAATGTACACGCTTAATGCATTCAGTGAAATGTCTAATAAATGAGAATTTAAAATACTACAAAAAGTCTGTACATATGTTGGTACATAGATCTGTATACAGATTTTTTGAAACAAAAAATGTAAAAATATAAATTATTTGTTTATCAGTTATTTGATATAATTTTACATTACTTATCTACAAAAGCCAGGCAGGCAATGTGGAATTTTTCTGAATCATGAAAGTTGGATTTAAATCTCTTAAAGTCGAATATGAGATTTAATTTAATCTCTTGGTATCGGACCACCAAGAAAAATTTGTGCCTTGTGCACGACAAATTATTTCGATGAAAAATTACTTTTCATCGAAATTAATGTACTGCCATCCGCGTTCGGCTCTTATAGCCCGTTGAAATTCAAATGTGTTTTTTAATATGTTTCCATTTTGAGATTATTACTGCAAAACATTTTTAATATTGATATAAAAAAGACATAATAAAAGCCATGATTTAATAGAGTCTGTTAAAAGCAATATTTTGTTAAATAAAATATAAGATAGATTATATATATATATATATAATATATACTCAATTATATTAATCTTATTTTGGAGAGTAGTTGTGTAATTTTTACCTAATGCAAGTTAAATGTTTCAGTTACTTTAGCAACACGCACGCTATGCATGCATAATCTAATATCGCAAATGTACACGTTTAATGCATTCAGTGAAATGTCTAATTTTAATCATTATTTAAATTTCAATGGGCTAGAAAGAGCCAGACGCGGATGGTAGTGCGTCAGTTTCAAGGAAAATTAATTTTTCGTTGAAACTGATTAGTTGTGCACAGGGTTCGTTTCCCGATTCAGCGATTTCGTCCCGATATTTTTTCGCCTATGCTTTTTTAGGGTGGTCAAGGGGTTTACTAAAATAAAAATTTCCAAATTGAGATTTAATTTAATTACTTGATATCGGACCAAGAAATATTTGTGCACAACTAATCAGTTTCAACGAAAAATTAATTTTTCTTGAAACTGACACACTACTATCCACGTCTGGCTCTTTCTAGTCCGTTGAAATTTAAATTTGTATTTCACATTGAGAGCCTTACTAAAATTCTTAACTGTTCAATCATTATGTTTTTCCGTTTAAATCTTTTATTTTATGTTATTTATAAAATTTGTAATTAGAGTTTATATTTCGTTACAGTTTCCGAACATGTTAATTAAAGTTCATTCTTTATGGCTTCGTGTAACTCAATCCACATTCTGCTGTCGTACGAGATTACATTAACTAGACACTTTATTGTCTGCTGCACCCACACACACATACACACACACACACACACACACACACACACACACACACACACACACACACACACACACAGACAATACAAACATTATATTTTTTGATACGTGTGCAAAATTCTATTTTATCAGAAAAATTCTATTTAAAAAATATTTAATTATTAATATTAATGAATATAATTTTTATGTTATCTGCAATAAGTCTGAAATAGTGATAGGAGCTGTATTTCTTTTATTATCAAACTAGATTTTTTTTGTTATCAATTATCGTTGTAAAATGTGATAGTGTATTTCAATTAGTATTTTTATTTTTTTAACGATAGATACGAGTTCGTTGATTGTTATTTCTCAACATGAGATGCGTTGTGCACATTTCAAGCTTATTCTATATATATATAATCTAATGTAGAATTAAAATACATACAACTGTTTCTGCCTACGAAGTAGACATCTGATGCACCTAACATTTAGTTCTATAAAGACTGCCGTCGCGAGATCTCTCGCGGGATTTTGTTCACAAAAGATTTGCGCTATTGGGTTACCACAAATTCGACTTCGCGCTCAATTTGCTACAAGTAGGACGATCATTGAAACAGAAGAGCTTTCGAATGGAATGTGTAGAATGCAATTTCTCTAGAGAATTCTGCGAGCCTTAACTTGTATCTAGGCAATGAGTAAAAGATTATTCCACTTCTACTATGACAAAAATTTTTTTACTTGCAACTTATAAACTTGCAGTTTTGATAAATGTAAATCATATTGAAACTATTATTTGTGCATCGAACATTATTTTATACTTCTCTTTGTTTGCATGCGAATCAGAATTCAATAAAGCACGTTCGATCAATAAGTGAGCTTAGCATTCCACATGCAGAATATCCAAAATGTATTATACTCATGATAGCTATAACGTTAAGCCTTGGAACACATGCATTGCATCCATTAAGATTTATTTATAATCGATTAGTCTACGTTTATGAAGGTTATAATTAATTTCACCAATGTTGCTTAATTTCAACCATAGTCATAGTTTAACTGTTTTGATTATAATCAGAACTTTAAAGAACAAAGACTAAATTTGAAATTTTTTAAAATAAATTTTAAAGTTATAATCAATGTTCGTAAGATCAATTATAAATTCAGTAAATTGAAATAAATGAAATAATAAGTTTTATAATGAATGCAATATATAAGCTTAATTGATTTGAACCAACAATTTTACTGCAAAGCATTATGTTAATTATAATAAGTACAATGTTAATAATAATTACATATATTATACGTATTGCATTCGTATAATTTTTTTTAAAATAAATTTCTTAAAGTAAAAATTCTTTAATTACTATTTTATAGCTACACGGCTGCTATATATATATATATATATATAAAATTATACAATTAAAATAATTCTGTATACGTATATATACTAAGATTATAATGTTTAGGAATAAACAGGATAAGTTATACACTATTACAGATATTATTTTTGAAAACAATTGGAGTTATATAGAACCGCATTTCTTTGTTCTTTTTTATTTTTGTAAAGAATATTATTTATTTATTTTTTATCCATTTAAAATGCAAAATAAAAGTTTTGAAAAACTAGTAAATAAAGCGATGTTTGTTAAAACGTAATACTGCCAGGAATTTGAGCCATGACCAGTTTCAAAAGCAATCTGAAATAACTCGGAAAGGGTATGTGTGGATTTTGAAATGTTTATGTTATTCTTTCAGCCTCTTTTGATACCAGAAATGCACTCCCGAAGATTTGACGGATAGTGACATTTTTTATATATGTGCATTTAAATTTTTTTAAAGTTACCTTAGCACTTGAATAAATGTATTGTACCTAATAACAAGATAAATTTAGAAAAGTGTGATAAAAACTGTGACAAATAGAAGATAAATAAAATAAATATATGTTTGTTTATAGATGTGTGTGTGTGTGTGTGTGTGTGTGTGTGTGTGTGTGTGTGTGTGTGTGTAAATATAATCAGTTATTTTCATATTATTTCAAAACTTGCCTGTTCTGCTCAGTTTGTTGGTTCAATTAAATGTACAAAGTTTAACAAAACTAAAATGTTTGCAAAAGACAACTGTTTGAAGAAAGTTAATTTCATTTTGAATATAAACATATGGCTATATGTATTTTATCACGCACGCAAACATATTTATTGTAACATAATTTTAATTAACGTAAATATTTTGCTTGTAAATTTATAAATTTTAATAGAATATACTGACAATAAAATAAAATTATAAAACTTGAGTACGTCTTTTCTCCAGAAAAAAATGGGCTAAATAAAATAAAATAAAATATTATTATAACGGAAAATGTAAGAACAAAAATTTATTTGCGTATTGACATTAGCATAGATCAAAATAAGTCGGCGCGTAGAACGCATTAAAATATTTAAATTTTTCATACTAATGTGCAATCACCTAATAATTGTGTACTCTATGTTCTCAAAGAGAATGTTAATGAGCTGATTGCAGAAGATTTCTATCTTGACAAGATATGTTTAGTGAGTGACATTAGAGATATCTGTGGTGGACAGCATATGCAAGAATTAGTATACATATATAATAGCTTACTGTCTGCTGTACCTATGTATAGATGTAGCTAAATCAAAGCGCCATAATGTCGAAAATAAAATAAAAAAAGAATAAAATAAAAAATGTAAATTACATTATATTAATCTATTAAAAATTATAAATCACAATAATTATCTGTATAAAATTAAAACATTTATATAACTACATAATATAATTAAATGAGAGAATATGTTAACATCTCGAAATATGCAACGATATATGAAACGGTCTTTCATGCAGAAAGCGCAACAGCTATCACATTGTAAGAATTAATTATAAAACAAATGTATCAAATATTGTTTTATTTGACATATTATTCACTAAAACATATTTAGGAGGTAAAAACTTGATTCTGTTATAACTGCATTATTATTTCGATTAAATTGAAATACTTCTAAAACTACACTATATACTTGTAATGCTTAATATTACATATATACTGAAATTCGTGAGTTGTGCGGAAATGCTTAACTGACGTTTTTATATATATATCTACGTTCAAAGCAGATAAGACGTTTAATTATACTACTTATATATGACCGCTTAACTGCGCACTCGGAATATTTTAAAAAAATTAAATTACTGAGCACTTTAAACTTTATTATCTATTATTATGCTTTTATAACGGCGCGAAATGGCAAAAGTACACGGAGAAAATTTTACAGTACAAATTACATGAAAAATTCATTCCCGTTTACACATTTATTATAAAGCTATAAGTATAATATTAGGCATTAAGATATTTATTATTATAAATATAACATAGACATTAAGATATTTGTTATTATAAAAATTGCAATTTATGCAATTGTTCTATTGTTTGTTAACGTTATGCATTTATTTGTGCATCAAATATTTAAATAATTACAATACTCCTTTGTAAAATATAATATGTATATAATATTATTGATGTATATAATATTATTGAATAAAAATAATATTATTGAATACAAAGTATAATATGTATATAATATTATTGAATAAAAATATCGTGATTTCTTTTATATGTGTTAGTATGTTCCATGATTACAAAAATTATATTATAATTTTTACTATAATATTTTCTCCAGTAAGTAAATATTTTAATGGGAAGAAAATATATAAAAGCATTCTGCTAATAAAAGATAGCTAACACAATTCTTAAATTATTTGTCTCTTATACATTTCGCATATTATATTCCATAAATAAAGTAATTTGTATAAAGACATATACATAAGCCATTGTCATTATCTTTAAGATTTAAATTACATTTTGTTGCGATTTTTAATGTTGTATAAATATTTATTATTGAATCATTATTGCTTGTTAGCACCCGGGAAAAATGTTCATATATATATTCAAATATAAATATATATAATTATATATGTCCATATATGTATAATTGTTTTCATTTGTTGTCTGTGTGTATATACAGAAAACAAAATAAGATGAATAATTAAAAATTAATTAAGACTTATTTTTGCATTGTTTTTTTAGAAGTAAAATTTGAAGAAGTGAGAAAAAATTGCCCATATATATAACTATATATAAAATATGTAATTATACATACATATATATATGTATATATATAAACTCATTTTTTCAATTTTACTTTTTCTATAAAAATAATGCAAAAATTATTGTATTTCTTTTAATTATTTTTCAATTATTCTTTTTATTATTTTTTCTGTATATATGCAAACAGAGATTACAACAAAGAAAACACATATAGATATATACATATAATTATATATATTTACATTTAATTATATATGGATTTTTTTCCCGTGTGTACTTATACGCATAAATTTTAAATCAGTAATTTTGGAAAGACATGAGCCGTTTTCATGTCAAATTGTTAAATTGAAGAATATAAAATAATTATATATAAGAGAATATAATAGTTTTCAAAAAATTTTATCACATTTTAGACTGAATTTTTTATAAAAATATGAACAAAAAATATAGTTTTTGTTAATTCCTAAAAAATAGTATCTCTTGACCAATCTATTGATGCAATCCGTCGTTAATCCGTATTAGTGCAAGTTTCCCCAGCATCGAGATTTCTGTATGGATAGATTTTCAATCTACTTACGTTGCAAGCGATCAATTTTCATCATTTGTAAACAGGATATGTGTGTCATGAAAAGTTATCGTGAAACGTGGTCTTTTATGAAGATCCTAGTTTCTCACAAGTCGGCGGATATAACTACGGCATCTTTATTAAATGCTACGTCAGTGATGGAGATTTCTATGAAATATATCATTTTACGTTAAATTTATTAGATATACATACACACACCCATATATTTACATATAGTAAAGACACGCATAATTTAAACCATATATTAGTAAATACTACACATGAGAATAAAAATTAATGATAATATATCTTAACACTACTGGTATTTTTATATTTTTGTTTGCAGAGAATTAACAAATAAATTAAATATTTAAATTAGATGACATTTTTTATATACATTATATTTAATATTTTTTATCTTTAAATTAATAATATTATTTTTAATATATTAATATGTAAAAAAATATTCAAGCTAAAAAAATTTAATTTTTTTTATATTTTGCATTTGTTGTATGCAAGTTTTTAGTACAAATAATTTAATTTAATGAGATTTATGAAAGACCCACTTTGCGGAAATTTTTAGAAGCGAAAACACATTAAATGAGATAGCAATTTGTATGTGTAAATAATCTCCTTGTATTAAAAATATTTTACACAATAAATATCTTGAAGAATATTTTACACAATCTCTCTGACTCTATTATAATTTAAAATAAATTGACATTAATATTGTGTATTTAAACATACAAAATGTTTCTATTAAAGCGAGATTCACTTTTTACGAATTAAGAAGAAACAAGGTCTACATTTTTGTAACTCGTTTTATTTTCGAAATATTGTGCAAGATTGACTTCATAATTGAAAATAACTGCTTAAAAATAAAAAAGAACTTTACTACATTTATGTGAACGTAATTGAATTTACAATGTGTACAACCGTCACATCAATTGTAAATAATGCAATTACTTGCATATTGAAATGTATTGCGCATTAATCTTAAGTTTCTGTTCTTATTTGTGATTGTATGGAACATATTGCATTGAAACCAGTGATATAATTTACGTTTGTAAAAGATGCATATCACAAGCTTTATGGCTTCTGCAAGATTCTAATGATCTATAAATCTTATACATCTTGCAAACAGGAAAATAATCGATCTTCAACAATTGTCATTTTATTTTCATTTTTACGCGCTTATATATAAAAATTTAATATGCAATTGTTGCAAAAATAATAGACGATTTTGTTATATTCTTCCTTATATTAATAATTGTATAGCAAAATATTTATACATTTGTTAAATGTACACTTCTTTTTTTACACTTATTATATATTTTATAAATAAAGATTAAATGTTCTAATAAATTTATCACTAAACTGCAAGAGTCTTGATAATATTTTACATAAATTTACCGCGCGTGTAACCGTTAATGATAACATTATATTATATATTAGCGTAAATTTAATATTAGACAATTTCTAAATAAGCTTTGTCTTTACGACCGTCAGTACTGTTTTATATATCACTAAGGTCAGGATATACAAAACACTCGAATTTTTTGTTAGTCAACCGCTGAAGATGGTCCAAAGAAAGGACCGAAACGTTCAAGATAATTAGAGAAGAATTTAAACAACAAGTTTGTTGCGCTTAATATCTGTGCCTGGCTCTTATTAGCCCTTTTCATACCTGATTTTGTATTTGTATATCAGAGCCTTTTCGATTTATTATAATTTTAAATATCTGTTTCGAAAGACAAAATTTCTCTAGTATAGCAGCATAATAAGCTTTATTTCAACGAGAGGAAAATATATATGCGCTTGTTACATGCGATGGATGCATTCTCAAGTATCACTGTCAAATTCATATAACTGAAATCCTGTTTATACGTTTTCTCGTAAAAAAAGAAGATATATTGTTAAATCAAATATATCTATAAATATCTAGAAATAAAAATATCTAAATTAAATTTTATTTATTATATAATAATTATATTAGATAAACGTGACGAATAAGTTTTATTAAATTATAATAGAAAGGAAGATTGCGCGATGAAAGATTATTTAAGTGTGATAAATGATATAGAAGTTATACATATGACATGTCTGTTAGTTAATTTATGCTCGCTGTTATCCACATCACAAATCAGCAAACACCGTAAATCAAGTTTATATATGACAGAGACAAATTGTATTTTGAAGCTATGACTTGATGTGTAGATGTGATGAGAAGATTTTTTTTTAACATAATAAATGTCTGTTTACTATTTATCGGGGATATCTACAGTTTTTATAAAACGCTTGTAAAGATAGCAAAATACTTTATACAGAGAAAAATTTAATTATTAATAAGAAACAATTATTATGACATAGAGACATATCGTATAATATTATTATACTGTTTTTTACGTAAACCGTTCTTTCTTTTTAATTGTGCAACTTTTTATTTTAATGCAATTAGTTTTATAATTAGAGATAATACAAACATTTGCAAGTTTTTATTTAAAGCAAAATATTTACTGTTTTGATATTTTACTCTTTATATGTGTCTATATCTAAAATGTCAGATTTTATATAGTTTATTGCATTTATGATGTTTTAATCAGACGGAAGCGGTTAAACTAGAATTGTAAACCTTGTTTTCCATATTTAAATTTAAATTGAGTTCAATCTTTATACATACAATAATTCTTCTTTCTAAATGGAAAATAAAACCATATTTTTATAAAAATTCAGAATGATTAGAAGATTATTTTTTTGCAGGAATCCATTTCTCTTATTTAAAAGACCTGATGTATTAAACATTCAGAAATACATTATAGGATGTAGTCCGACAAGAAAATGTTTTTACATATTTTAAATATGTATTAAGGAATATATGTATTAAGAATATATCACATATTATAATATATATAAATATATATTTCTAGTATTGTAGAAACGTTCTCTAATTTTATGTCTCACTCTTTTTATTTGTCGTACATTATTAAGATACAATAGAATATTGTTTTTTATGAGAAATATGAATTTTTTGAACTTTTTAAACTTATGATTTATAAAGTTTTTAGCATGTAGAGAATATTAATATAATTCGACCAAACTAGCAAATAACTTAAACGGGCGAAGTTGGAAGAATATTTTCAGGGATATATTTCAAGGGAATATTTTCAGTTGGAGGATGATCAAGGGAATCTTGTAATCTCGTACCAAGAGATACGTTTCCCTGAAAATATTCTTCCAACTTCGCCCGTTTAAGTTATTTGCTAGTTTGGTCGAATTATATTAATATTCTCTATTTGAATTTATTGACTAGCAACAAAAAAAATTATTAATTAGTTTTTAGCATGTGTTAGAGTATCCTTTGGAAAAGATAGTAATTATTCCTGAAAAATTAATATCAAGCGTTACATTATCTATATAGTTTCTTCTTCTTAATATGCATACTGTGAACTATAGATATTTTTATATGTTATTTACCAATATCTATGTACCAAGATATTGTCGAAGATACGGTAAGCGTAATAACGATTTTGTTTGAGTTACAAAATGACTACTCATATTCTAAGCGAACGATGCAACGTGATATTAGAAATTTAGCATGTAATACGTGGTCACGCGTATAATAGCACAATTATACACACATCATAGATTTTATATAAATATTGTAATAACATAATACTTGACACTCTACATTTTAATTTAAAGAAAATATTGTTAACATTCGTTCATTATAAAATTAAGACTGTAATGGTGTGGCTGTAAGCAGAATAAAAACATCTTTCTATGAAAACAAATTGTTTAGAAATAAAATTATATTAATTAAAAACAACTGTTCAGAATAATCAATTCATTAAATTAAACAAAAAGTATTCGTTATAATGAATCTTGCTAATAAAAAAAAGCTTTAATTTTTCATAGTATAATAATTTAATTTACTACAGTTTTTAATGTACTATATTTTCGTTAAATTGTCATCATGGCATTTTCTGCAAGCGAAATAACGAAGATATCACAAGTACAGATATTATTTTTAAAGATATCCAAGCAAATGCTTTTCTTGCGACAACAGATATTGAGAATTTTAATATCGGCTGAAGGCACGCTATGTAAAACGTGCGCGGAAACTTAAATGTAGCCATTCACAAATGGCGCAAAAATCACGGTAACTTCTGTGGAATGTTTGTATTTGTAATTTTCAAGGAATAAAATAAAAATCAAAAAGTTAGAAATGGAACGTATTAAAGCGTTTTCACACTTTCGGATATATTACGATAAAAATTTTCTCTATAGATTTATCCTTTTTTCACTTCTTTTTGCAGCTCATCGGCGAATGCGTACCGTTACTAATTACTTCTTAGTGAATCTCTCCGTGGCGGATCTTATGATGTCATTGCTCAACTGCGCCTTCAACTTTATCTTCCTCCTCAACTCTAATTGGCCCTTCGGAGTAGTATATTGCACTATCAACAACTTCGTAGCACACGTCACTGTCGCTTCTAGTGTTTTTACTCTCGTCGTAATTTCATTTGACAGGTAAGTTTTTATCAGGAAACTTTTTCATACATATCTCCTCTCGTATCAATTTTATTTCAGACAGCGATCATCTATGAGAATATTCATACAATTTAATATGGAAGGCCTTAATTTACGGAAACTATTTCTTTGTTTTAACTCCTTTATTTCCAAGGACAAATAATTTACTTTATTGGAGTTTGAAGTCATCTTTGTCATTGTATTGAAAAATAGTTACTTTAAAGAAAAAAATTTAATTATGCATTAGTAAAAATTAAACAAAATTTTATACGATTATGTTTTATCTTTTTTCGTATAATGATATTGTTTGTCATGATTCTCAAATCTACGGAATGCAGTTATTGATTTACATGTAAAAAATATGTGCACACACGTGTGTGGTGTGTGTGTGTGTGTGTGTGTGTGTGTGTGTGTGTGTGTGTGTGTGTGTGTGTGTGTGTATTTGTATATTTACGTCAGTTAAATTATTTTCCTATTTTTCCAAAATTTTTATGGAGTTTATTTTCTCACATGTTACACCGGTGTGACTTAATTTTTCTTATTTTCATTGATTTTTTCTGTATTAGATAAAACAATCGATTTTCCGTCGACATACGCGGCTTTACGCTTAATCCTGAAATACGTCGAGAAAATGGAGACATACGAATACTTGCTTCCATAGATCCTTTTTAATGGTGACACGCGGTGGAAAAGCTATTATTGTGTCGAAATCGCTGTTAGCATGAAGGAAGTACTCAAATCGGGATATCGCGATTTGATTTTGGTGTTATTTGTATTCAATCGATATTCAATGCAGTCTCTAGCAGAGATAGTCAAATGTAGGTACTGGAGCGCACCATTTCACATATTTGTTTGGGAAGTGAATAAGGTGTTCCATAAATGTACGATAGCATGTTCCAGTAAATTGATCTTTTTTTCTACCTCATATCGTTCTACTTTTACTCCTATTGTGTGCATTTTTTTCTTTTTCAAAGACATGTATAACACGCAATTTATTTCATTGATATATCTAAATATACCGTCACACATATGTGCTTAATCTTATACGACATAAATAAAACCGATGTAACAAAAATATTTTCTTAAAATTTATATTTGTCATAATATTTTATTTGTGTATTACAAGTAGTAAAGTTATAGAATATAAAATAATATAAAATAAAAAAGTCGTAGTCATGTCAAAAATAACTTCTTATTTTAAATAAACTTTTTTTTAAAATTATAGAGATAAATAAAGCAAACATGTTATTTGTCGAACGTGAGAAATTCAATGACACAAATATTATTTTACACATATTTCACCGCGTATATCCTATCTCTTCAATATCTAATAGTAAATTATTTTTCACAGTTATATTTTACAATATTTTTATCTTTATTGTTTGTTATAGCCATCACATAGCAAAAAATATTTAATGTTCTCCTTCATATATCTGTAATCTTTAGCCAGAGTTTCGTCAATATCCCTTATCATTTCGATTAACATACCACACAGTGTGTGGTTTCTCTCTATATTTCACTTTTTATGATATTGTTTTCGCATATCGTAGAGTAAATCTTTTATGGTCTTTCAGAAACGTGTTTGCGCATATAGTTATAAATTTTCTAAAGTTGCAAAGTTGCTAAACCAATTTATCGATTTATTCTTAAGAAACCTTAGTTGAACAATAACATTGATATTCGACCTATTTACAATAATATTAATATCTGATCTGTTTTTCACGTGTCTTCTTCATTACATAATCAAGTAATAATTTAATTAAATATAGTACATATTTAATAATCATTTATAATAATATAATAATATTCTTCATATATATGAATACGATATTTAGTTTGTTATATATTACAGTAATGTTTGATAATATATTTCAATATTTCAAATATTAAACAATCGGGAAAATTATTCATATTAAATTTGAAAATTATTATAACACATATGTGCAAATTGAATCTTTCTTAAACAATTTATGATGTCCATTTTCAGACAAATATTATGCATTTTAATTATATAAAAAAATCATTGACTGTATCTTGTACACACAGATCATTAATTAGAAAAAACTTTATGCAATTAATATAGTTAGTTATTTAATTACAAATGCACATGTGCGTAGAACAGTCTCAATTACGAGACTTTTGAGTATTGCTTATATCTTGTATTTAGTTACAAATGTACATTTCTGGACACACGATACAGATGCATGTCTAGATAACAGTACTACTAGCATTATTAATCAATGTCTGTGGTGTACCCTATGCGATGGATAGCGTTTACTTCCAGCGCAATTGAATTAAATAACACTAGTAGAATTCTCATTAATAAAAATGCTCTACCGCGGTGCAAAAATAGTAAGGTGCCGTAAAAATAAAAGAAAAATTACAAATACGAAAGATAATTTTTCTCTCTATTTTTCTTTTTCTCTATACTATTACTATTGAAAAACATGTTATGTTTAAAATTAAAAGATAATACTTTTTTTAGTATATAAATTCTAATTTTATATATATATATAACTAAGAAATTAGTAAGGCTTTCAATGTAAAATACAAATTTAAGTTTCAACGGGATATAGTAAGAGTCAGATGTGGATGGTAGTGCATCAGTTTCAAGAAAAATTTTTCATTAAAATTGATTAGTTGTGTACAAGGCACAATTTTTTTGGTGCGATACCAAGTAATTAAATAAATCTCAATTTAAAATTTTTTTTATTTTAATAAACCTCCCCTTTATTTTTATTTCCTTTAAAGAAGCGTAGGAAAGAAAAATATCGGGAGCGAAGTTGCTGAACTGGGAATCAAACCCGGCTCTTTCGCTTGCCGGGCGACTGCTCTTACCATTGAGATTCAGACCCCACACACACCCCGATACTTCTCATTTTGCCTACAAATATATATAGTAATAACGTCATCTTTTAGCCGGTATGAACTAACAACTGAGAAATTAGGGCTCTCAATGTGAAATACAAATGTAAATTTCAACAGGCATATTTCTAGAGTAAGAACTAGACGCGGATGTGTGATAATTAATTAAGAAAAATAATTAAGGTCATATTTAATAATTAAGGTAATAATTAAGGAAAATTAATTTTAATAAATTTCCGTCTGATTTCCCTAAAGAAGCATAGGTGAGAAAAATATCGAGGCAAAGTCGCTCAAGTCGAGTATTTTTAGAAAAATTAGTTTTCCTTGAACTGACGCACTATTATCCGCATCTGGCTCTTACTAACCCGTTGAAATTTAAATTTATATATATATATATATATGTATAAATTATGCATTATATATTATATTTTTTGTTGTGGCACAATGTATGATAATACGAGGTCTGTCAGAAAAGTAATGAGATTAAATCTGTAGCACACAATGTGATAACACTAAAGAATCGTAATAACGCAGAATGTAAGGTATAGTCTTTCCTTTTAAAAGCAGTACAAGTTTCGATTCGGTTCGGTTGCGTTCATGTGTTATTATAACGGTTTTCGTAAGTGTGTATTAGTAGACCTCGTCACCGTTTTCGTGATTGTTATGAAGTGACAAAATATTGAACAAAAATATGCGATAAAGTTTTGTGTTAAATTGAAAGAGAACGCCACGGATTGTTATGAAAAGTTAAAAAAGCATTTGGTAGATCATGCTTTATTATACGTGCTTAGGTTTTTACCAGCGCGCGGTTCATCTTTCACTGCTTCGCGGCCTTCTGAAAACATTTTATCCCATCGAAAAACCTGAGCACGTGATAAAACATGATCACCAAATGCTTTTATTAACTTTTATCGCATATCTTTGTTTCAATGTAAACAGAAAACAATTATTATAACTTGTAATAAAGCTTTTGCCATTCAACGGAGAATGATTATGCATACATGTTAAATTTCAGTGTTATCTGTAGTTGTTTAATTACTTATGGTAAGGTGTAACACGACGCGAAAAGAATTTTATAGTTCTACAGTTAAATTATTTAATGATCAATTGCGCGCTGTGGAAATTGAAGCAGAAGTTGCACAGAACTTCTCTCAGGAATAGACACGAGCAAGGGAATGGATATAATGAACGTTAATTGATGTAAGAGGATTAGGATTGGCGTCAGGTAACTGTTATTAGGATGAACAGTAGTTAAGATCGTAACAAAAATGGAAGTATTAGGAAATGCACACATTACATTTACATTAACTTAAATAAGAAATTATCGTGACTTCAACTTGGTTTTGAATTTATTCTTATATAGATATATTTGATGTTAAATATAAATTTTAGCATTTAAAAATATCACTTAAAACACGATTTTGCAGCCGGATCTTAGGAAGATAGGATAATGGCTTAAATTAGTTTCTTCTGGTATGCAGGCTAATTAATAGAACGACAGTTTGTTTTATTTGCTTTAAGATTGCTTGCATTAGGAATAAAATGAACTTTAGTAAAGTGAACTTAATGTTAATTATCCGACTAAAGTCAGATAAGTTTGGTAACATTTTCCTTGCATAGTTTCTTAGTAAATAGATGAAAGTAAAATAAATGTTTAATCAAGTAAGAAAATTATGAACTTTGTGGCAGATATACAATAGATGTATACGAGTATTATATCAGAATGACGTAAAAGAGAATAGTCCAAATCCATAATTATAATAGCCAAGTTTATCTGTATTTCAAAAATTTTTATTAACGAATTTCCGATCAACAATCAATCAATTAATAACGGTTTATTAAATATTGAAGTGATTTAATGATCAATCAACGCCAACAACTAATAATCCGTTTCCCCGATAGAACCATAAGATATCCAGACATTACAATATTTCACGTTTTACTGTATTTTAAGTTATTTTGTCCGCGAAAGATACTTTTCTAGATAAGAATATATATGTAGCTAATTTTTGTAACAATATATTTTATATTAATAAAATTTACTCGTGATACATAAAATACTTTTGTCTGATGCAATATGCATTGAATATTAAAGAATTTACCGTTTTCTAAATGTTCTACAATATAATTAGAAAACGTAGTTGGATAAAAATAAATTATCTTAAACATCTCAAAACATCAAATAAGTTTCAATACAGTATTACGATGCCTTTTGCGTACTCGAAAAGGAAATCGAAGTTCGAAAGGTTCTGCATAGCTATGCTTCTCACGTATTGTGGTTTGTGTGAGTCGGGTCGTCGATGTTACCGGAAATTAGATTGAGTATCCATTGAACATTTATTAAATAACATTTGGTAACTTTTATAACTTTGTAATGTGTGACTTTTGCGTATCTGTCGTTATATTCAATTGACTTATAAGTAACTAAATAAGAAATGACAAAATTATAACTATGACTTTTAATGTAAGAAAAATTACATTAAATTTAATTATTGTGAGACAATAAGGTGACAAACAGTAGAAAATTTATTTTATATTGATCTTTTATTTTATATTGTTGCTTTAATTAGAAATTTTTCTTAATTCTTAATTCATAATGTTTGACTTTTCATTCTTTATTCTCTTGTGGCACACGTAGCAGCATTTCTTCTCGTAATGTAACTTAAAAATAATATTAATGTAAATTAATTATATAATTTAAAATAAAAATTAACCTTTTCACATGTCATTTTATTATAAAATAATATTAATTAAAAATATTATAGGATAGTTCAGCCAAACTAATTTGTACTATTAATAAATATAAAATTATAAATATAAAATTTGATAAAACAATTTATTATTAAACAAAATACAAATCGCAATACTGTAATGTTGCTATATAAAGTACAAAAGAATAATATATACACTACTCAAAAAAAGAAAAATAGACAACACTTTTCATACCCTAAAAATTGGGCCATTTTCAAACTACTGAAACTCGGCGAAAAATCATCGTAGACAAAAAATAAAAAAAGCGTTTTGAAGCTTGAAGTTTCAACGTTTAACGCGCTATCGGTGGTTTTAAAAAATTTTTTAATCTTCCTTGTTCTGTGCTTTAAAAAAAACACATTGTTTTGTTCCTTAAAATTATGTATTTTTGACATTCTGCAGCTCGATAAAAAAATTTTTCTCGAAACATTCATCTCAATTTCCATAAACTACAACATTTTGTCTACAAAACGCTTTTTTTGAAATTTTCCTACGATTTTTTTTTACCCAGTTACACGATTTTGAAGCTAAACCTAAATTTTTTAGAAATGATGTCGATACTCGGCGAAAAATCATCGTAGACAAAAAATAATTAATAAATTATTTAATAAGAAATTGTTTTATCGAGCTGCAGAGTGTCAAAAATACATAATTTTAAGGAAAAACAATTCTTTTTTAAAGCACAGAACAAGGAAGATTAAAAATTTTAAAAAACCACCGACAGCGCGTTAAAGTTGAAACTTCAAGCTTCAAAATGCTTTTTTTATTTCTTGTCTACGATGATTTTTCGCCGAATTTCAGCGGTTTAAAAATAACCCAATTTTTAGGATATGAAAAGTGTTCCCTATTAATTTTTTAGTAGTATATTATAGTCGAATATTCTTCAAATTCGGTAAAATCTGATATACTATTACGCTAGTATTATACTTAGAGCTTATACAATATATTATATACAAGTGAGAGCCTGTAAATGGCAGACGCACACTGTTTGCATAATTTGTCGATTTATTCTCTAAATAAATAAAGCATATCCAGTTAATATTAAGCATACAAACTAAATAACAAATAATTACATTAATAATTAACTGACTAAGCTTTTGTAAAGTAAAAGTTTCAATATTTAGAGAGCATAACAATTAAACGAAAGATTAACTTGTTTTTGAGATTTATATTCAGATTTCACGTCAGTTCAGATTGCACATGCATGTACTCACGTATATTAATATTTTGATCTATCACGATAAATGACTTTACGTTTTCGCGGACAACGCGTCGGTGTAGCCGTTTGCAAACTTGTTTCGGAATGGTAATTCTTACCGCGCGTAGAATGCTATGTGTTTTCACGACACGAAATATCGCTATGGTTTCGATGACGCTTGCGAAATAACTCGCGATAGTAGTTCTCTATGCATATATCTGAAAAATTCGCGCGGAAAACAATGCAGCTATTTTGTCTACGTTGCTTATTGTTTCAGCGTACAATAACGGAGTGACGGCTGCATTTCTGTGCGATTAAAAGGTGAAAATCACAGTGGAAATGCATTTTCGGGTAATATGAAAATATATAAAAATAAAATGAGAGACTCTAATAAATAATATAAAAGCAAGAAGGAAACTGGCTAATGAGAGCCAAGCGCAGAAAACAGGACGTGAATTAATTATCTTCCAAAAAATCCTTCAATTATCCAGAAACTCTTCGGTTCCTTTTCGGTTCCTTTTCGGATCATCTTCACTAAATAATATGTTAAAAATCATACTCCGACCTCTAAACAATCCCAACGACTCCGACAGAAAGTAAACATGGTAAGTCCCTTATCAATTCCAGCCACTAGGAATAAAACTTCACAGGCGCATTAGTATGACATTGTAAAAATGCAATCATGCATAATGCAAAAAATGAAAAGAGACGAGGGGATGCAAAGAGATAAAAAGCACAACCGTCAAAAACATCTTAATGATCGTTGAATGATTGTTTAATTATGAACCGTTTATCTGGATAATTAAAAGAATTTGTTGAAGATAATTTATTCGCGCCCTGTTTTTTGCGCTTGATTCTCATTAGCCAGTTTTCTTTTTGTCTTTATATAAAAATATATTTTCTCTTAATTAAAATGTACTTAATCAGACTATATTAATTATTGCAGTTTGTATCGATTTATAATATTTATTAGATATATGTATATATATATATATATATATATATATATATATATATATATATAAATAATATATCACACATTAAATTTAAAGTAAGTAAGGTAAATTCTATATTAAATTAATTAATATATAAGATTTTTCTCATTTATGTTATTGTTTTATAAATTTAGAGATAAGATAGTAATCAATTGTGTTTTATATATATATATATATATATATATATATATATATATATATATATATATATATAAATTTTGTGTGATGGAAACTAAAACTGAACTGAAAACTAAATTGAACTAAAACTTCACTGAAAAGTAGTTTTAATATGATATTATTTATAAATTACAGTATATACATATAATTATTTATCAAATATAATAGATCTATATTATTTACTAATTAAGAAAAGAAATTGATTTGGCTTTATATATATTAAATTTATTTTATTGTCGACTACACAATATTATCTTTAATACTTGTCATAGACTAATAGTAATAAAATGTCATTTAGCGTGAAATGTGAGATCTCGTCGAATGGTATGCAAACTGTTAACACATTTCAAAGAATGAGAAGTTCTAATTATTAGCACGCGTGTAGAATGATTGATAGGCAAAATGTGAAAGCTATTCGACACGCACATGTGATGATGGGCATGAGATATTCTGTTTTTAAAAATGCACTTGATAATATGCTTTATTACCTACCTTAAATTTTTGTAAAATCTTTGTGAATTTAATTTTTTTGTGTTTTTATCGATATAAAAACATATATCACAGAGACATTGTCTAGACCATATTTATGCGAGAAATTCTATTACAGACTTGTAAAAGTTCTAGCTTTTCTCGATCTCGAAGAGAAGAACATAAAGCGCAAAAGTAATTGTCAAGTTTAGTTTCTCTCTGGAAACTCGCTGTATGCTTTATTGCATGGCGAATGAACAGGGTTCGTATTTCAAACGTAAAATGTTTATTGTCCCGCTGCAACTAAATCGGCGAGAATTGAATGAAACTACCATGAAACATGTAATTAAATACACGAACTTCTGTCACGAACGATTCATCGTCGAGGTATTTTCTTCCGTTTTTTCTCATTTTCGCATTTAATTAATCAATGAAACATGTTACACTCAGATAAATCTGTGTCCAATAACATTATCAACATGACTCTCGAATAACAATGGAATTTAATAAAAAAAATATAAAGTTAATTTCTTTCTTGTTCAATTTAATGTTATTTATTTTTTGTCAGATGTAAATAAAAAATAATTTTTTTGTACTAAAAAATTTTTTGTACTTAAAAAGAATTAAAATCTTGATTAAAATCTAGTCATATAAGATGATGCCGCTTATATACACGTCTGATGTGATAAAAGTTAATCAATTATTATATCTTATTTGATTAAACTTGGTAAACTGTTGTTATTGCGTATAATAACAACAATTATTGCTCGCAATAAGAATAATTTACCAAGTTTAATTAAATAGGATATAGTGATTGAATAACCTGCAATAGAGAGCGAGTTATAAAAGCTAATGTCAAAGCAAAGGACTTGCTTGTAATCTAATGAATGTTCGCGAAAAACATACACGATAATTTGTATGTTTAGGCTACGTATAGCGTCAATTTGCGATGACAGCTCCAATTAGCTTTAATATTATATTATTTTGTTAGTACATTTGATTGTTACAATCTGATCTTTTATGTTAGATGCTAAATAATTATAAATAACATATTTTAATTTGTTACATAAATATGTTTATAAAATGTAAATTTATAGTTAGATTACGCACACATTCGAAATTTATTAAGAATTATTCATTAATATAATATTTTTTTGTTTATTACATTTATGTGCTATTACAGTAAGAACTACAGATCGCACATTATTGATCATAAAATATGTTTAAAATATTGGTTTATTATGCAGTCTATTATTAGTTCCGTGTACATGGTAATATACAGCAATAAGTTCCAATAGAGTTACACTTTATGTAGCACACACAATGTTACGTTTAATATGCGAGGAATATTTTCAATCTAAATTACCATTATAATTTGCAACAATTTACACAGCAATTTACACCTTTACTACACGCAATTGTAGCATAAAATCGTGTCAATTCGCACAATTGCATTTTGTATCATATTAAATTTCATGTGAAACAGCTAATATGCAAAGTACATACGTATAAAGCTATTACATATAAATTGTATGCATAAAAATGAAAAACTTGAAAAAGTATTGAAAAAATATATATGCAAAAATCTACAACAAAATTTTTTATTCTTTGTGAATAGTCAGAAGAAACAATGCTAAAATGATGATAAAAAGATGTCATAATAAAATTGTACTTGTAAAATAGCAAAAGAAAGGTATATAATTATAATATCTAAAAATATATTTTCTATAATTATAAGATTTTTGAAAGAAATAATATATTTCAAATTTCTTCTTAAATAATATTTAATCATAATAAACAGGAACGTCTAAAGTTCTTATGTAACAAAACTCTAAGATAAGAAAGCCTTGTCAAGCGAGAGATAATGACAATGGATTAATCGCCATAAATCTCAGTAATTCGCTGTAATCTGGAGGAGAATATTAAGTAGCAATGCCATGCCGTTTGTTGCAGGTACATGGCCATCATGCATCCTCTTAAACATCATATGTCTCGCAAGAGAACGGTGATTACTTTAATTTTAATTTGGAGCATTTCATCTGCACTAGCGATCCCGTGCCTTTTATATTCCACAACGTCATCGCGCAGGCAAGTATAATTATCAAAAGCCAACTTTTGTTATTCACAGTAACATTAGTATCCAATTGTAATGTAATTTTTATTATCTCTCTCTTTTATAATAATATAAATTTTTATTTTTCAAAAGAATTGAGAATATAAATGGGATAAAAGTGCCATAGAATATAATAATTTTCATATTTCAATGATACTGATGTATTTCAATAATGGTATCAATTCTGCGCCTTTGTGTTTTTTGCACTTTATATGTTATTTCTTATAATATAACAGATCATATCAATAGAATATATTCCTTGAAGAACACATTTTACGCGCACACACATACACACACATACACACACACAACACACACACACACACACACACACACACACACACACACACACCAAGAAGTTAAAAGTAAAATGTTACTTTACATACATTCTCTATCTTTTTTTTCAAAATTACCCTGTGTAAGTGATTTGGCATACTCTATGGCATGCAATGTATCCTTGTAGACGTGACTGGAATTTCACATTTGCAACGTGATACATTCACTATCGAACGTGCTTGAAACGAAAATGCGTTCTTCAAGGAATATATTTTATTGATGTGATCTGTTCTCTTATATATATATATATATTGTATACCTCTTTTATGTCTGTTAGTTTTCATTTTGTACTTCAAGTAAATATGTCTATAAGTATATATATGTATATCTAAGATTACATATATATAGTTAAACAATTTTTGATATTAAATTTTAACATCAATAAATTTTCTTATAAGCAAAAAAATACAAGCTTTCTAGAACACTATAAAAAAGAAAGTAAAAAAATATCTCGCATACAACCATGAATTATTTTATTACGTTGTTTCTTTTATCTCTAGAATGTAATTCTTTGCATGAAAGTACGTCACATCAAACTGCTTATTTCATTTCCGTAATATACATTTTTTTTAAATAAATGTGTTCTATGGAAAAATAACTCATAATCTGACTATAGATATTACTTGTGATTTAATTATATACAATTTCAAAGTTATATTTGTGTTGTATGTTGGAAATCGGTAAGGAAATATTCAACAGAATGTGCTTCATTAAAAATATCTTTTGCTTTATACGACACAAAAGCAAAGCTCTTAAACATATTGTCGAAACGTGGTTTTGACTTATCGGTCTCTTTCTCCATGTAGCGACTCAATTATAGTGCCTTAGTTCGTGACTTGTACGTATCTCTCCGTGTAATGTTATCTGCATCGATATTTGTAAATATTTTTAGGCTTGCAAAAGTTTGATCTTTACAAAAGTCATTTCATATAACTTTATGCATTGTGCACTATTCTGTATATTTGTATGTTTTTCATTAAGTGTTTAAGATAGATTATTATCAGTATAAACTATTAGTATATAAAGATATGATGAAATAAAAAAATAAAAGCATGTTCTATACTTTATATAAGTAATTGGATAACATAATCTAATAAGTTAAATATTCTCCAAATAAAGGTAACGTTAATAAAAGTATACAAATTTAAAATTTAAAGATAGAGGTTTTTAATAATAATAATATAAAATTGTTAAACATTTTAAATTTTTAAACATTAAAAATTGTTAAACATTTTTAAAATTTTAATATTAAACGCTGCAAAATAATTCGCAGACTATGAATTGGTTCAATGTATAAGGCAATGCTCTTTGAATTTCTTATCTCATCCTAAGTAAATAGAAAAGTAAAATGTTACTTTACATACTAATTATTTCCTCGCCTATGAATTCTTCTCCTTGTTTAAGACTTTTCTCTATAGTTGCAATTTACACTGATTATTTTAAACACAGCGCATTATTTATAATAGAAAAACGAAAAAGATTGTGTAGAGTTTCTAAAATACGAAAAATTTTAGAAAAAATTCTCCAAAATTTTCTGTTCCTTCATAAGAAAATAATTTTTAAATAGAAAAAATGTTTAATCAAAAACTAATTCTAAGAAAGTTCTTATCCTAAGCATATTATATTTGCTTCACTGTAAATCCTAAAGCTGATCCTACCCTTTAAAGCTGACCGTATGCTTCTAAAGCCGTTCGCACATATTTAGCGTCAGCTATATTTTAGCGTTCAGCTATATTTTTCTTCTTTAATCAATAGTTTTTCATGAATTTTAAAGAGTTAATAACTTTTTGTAATAAAAAATAAATTATGCGTGCATTGTATTGCAAAATACGCTAAATGTCAATTGAGATGCGCGAGTTATCGTATATACTTAGCGTAAAACGAGCGATGTTTTAGAGTCGTGTTTCATGAAATTAAATAATATGTGCGCGCGAGCAAACTTGCTATCTTTATTATTATTAAATTTCATTGAATTTTTTTGTAGCAAATAAAATTTCTATGCGCAAATGTTTCTTAGCAATTTCAAAATTTACTTTACATGATCGCATTTAATGTTTTATTCGAATAGCTTTCATATTCACACTGTTTCCTTTCTCATATTCATTTCGCTAAACATTCTTTTTTTTCGATTTTAATATCACCATGCTAAAAAAAGAGACATAAAAAAATGTTCAACCTTTATTGATTGATATTCGAAAATGTAAAAAGCATATAAGCAATTCCACGTTAAATCGGACAAGAAATGACCTCGTATTTTTTAAATCGATCGAAACTTTTTTTAAGTAAAATATACATAAAATAAAGAGATACGTATTTTTTTATTTGTCCGAAATATTTTTTTTGCAAAAGTTATAAACAACAAAATTTTCGTGAAAAATGAAGAAGTTGTCAACTTTAAAAATTAATATCTCTGGTTATATTTGTCGTAGAGATATTTTCGAAAATACATTTTAAAGCTAAGGAGACAACCTTTTTTATAAAAATAGTTTAAGTTACAATAAATTGTTAATTCCAATTGTTATAAATAATTGAAATGTTTAATAAATTTTTTCATCAAAAAGTACATTTTTAAAAATTTTTGAGATAATACTATTTCATTCTCCATATCATTCTGAAAGTGTACATATTTTTTATTTTATGGAGAATCGATAGATTCTATTTTTTTTTATATTTTTAAATAAATGAGACGCCGCGCCGTGCTCGACCAAGTAGCGTAGCGCGTCACTGACACGATCAGGTTGGTCGAGCCAGTGACGCGCTACGCTACTTGGTCGAGCACGGCGTGGCGTCTCACTTAATATAAAAAATAGAATCTATTGATTCCCCATAAAATAAAAAATATGTACACTTTCAGAATGATGTGGAGAATGAAATAGTATTATTTCCAAAATTTTAAAAAGCGTACTTTTTGATGAAAAAATTTATTAAACATTTCAATTATTTATAACAATTGGAATTAACAATTTATTGCAACTTAAACTATTTTTATAAAAAAGGTTGTCTCCTTAGCTTTAAAATGTATTTTCGAAAATATCTCTACGACAAATATAACCAGAGATATTAATTTTTAAAGTTGACAGCTTCTTCATTTTTCACGAAAATTTTGTTGTTTATAACTTCTGCAAAAAAATATTTCGGACAAATAAAAAATATGTATCTCTTTATTTTATGTATATTTCACGTGAAAAAAGTTTCGTTCGATTTAAAAAATACAAGGTCAAAAAAGAGATCGAGTTTTGTCCGATTTGACGTGGAATTTCTCATATGTATTTTAATAATAGATTAGAAACATTTAACGAGTTTTTTCTATCTCTTCGGATAATATTTATAACGCTCTAACTGCTATTCATATTTATTTCAATTTGCTTAAGGAAACTAATGTATAGTCAATTGCAGATATTCCCATGGAACAACTAGGATTTCATGTTACCTCTTATGGCCTGACGGGGGTTATTTACATAGTAAGACAGAATATTGGTAAGCTCCATTCTATTGATTTTTTTATGCCGAACCTACTACAGATCTCAGTGTAATGAACTTTAGAAATATGTCTGTGTGTGTATGTGAGAGAAATTAGGACTATTAGACGTTCTTCGATAGGAAAGGCGTGCACGTGAAATCGCGTGCAGAAAGAAATTCCTGTGTCCGCGGCCGCGATCCATTACAAATGCAAAAAAGATTGAATCAACGATTACTCTAAGAAGGTAGGATGGGAGATTAGTGTACGTCTGCTATCAACATATCACCGGGGAATGATAAGATTAGTTCGACCTAATTAGAGCGGTTGCATTTGATCCATTGTTTGCGCCAATTGGGGATTATTAATAATTCGAGATCTAAGCTTTGCTGCTTACTATAATTCATTTTCACTTGGAAAAAGATATTAAAATTACAAAGCATTGTTAATTAATGCAGATAAGCATATGGATTAAAAAATTTAACGTTATTCTATAATTAGTTTTTCTCAATTTCAGATTTTAATAAAATTATACTTTATAGTTTAATAACTATCTAATGTAGAACAATTTAAAAAAGTTGCTATAAAAGGAAAAAATCCAATTAAATGTTTTCTAGAATAAAATCGGCTTTCAAATATGAAGTTCGAAAGAGTAGGCACAATACAAATTCTGTCCATGCAATGTATAATAATACAAATACTTAGATCTCTTTTTCTAAATGTGAATTTAGATTGAAAGAATTGAAGACTAAAAGAAGTAAGCTACTTTTAAGATCACTGATAGCTTCGCTTTGTTTTTGAAACTCAGTAAAATCGATTTAAAGTCTGCGTTATATTGTCTGGCAAAAAAGAGAAAAGCTGAAAAGAATAAACTGATATAGAACGTAAAAAGTCAATATTGAATATGGTTCCGGCTTTCTTTTTCTGTGTAAATAGTAGATAGGATAAGATCAATTTAAGAAAATACAACAAAATTCACAAGATATTTTTTTTTACAAGAGAAAATATTATCATAAGAAATATTGTATAAAAAAATAGAAATACGGAACCTAAAAGAAATATATAACTGTATAATCTATAATTTATAGGAGCCAAATATATATATATATGAATACAGATTTATTTTTTATTATTTGCATTATACTTATAGCGTATTATCTCTCAATTTTTTCTCTCAATAAATTTACGAAATTCTGAACTAAAGAATTCAGTTATCAAGTTTTCTAATTTAAAAATTAAAAATATTATTACAAAAAATTAAAAAGTTACAAAAAATAATAATTATACTCAAATTTTTTATAAAAAAATGTTAATTTATAATTAATTATTGTTGTGAATTTTGATTGTACCTTATTCAGGAAAATATCTCACATACATTATCTAAGTAATGCTTTAGATATATGTATCTCCAAAGTTTTCATTTATTGGATAGTTTACAAACTTAAAGCTGTTAGTGCAATATACTCTTCTCTTACAAAGAACATCGTTGAAGTTTACGTAGAGAATATCTCTGTTTCCTACATATCTACGAAATGTTTCTAAGTTAGGTTTATTCGACAACAATTCTGCTGGATATAACATATAATAGGATAATTTAAAACACTTCAGCAGGAAGTGACAGAGTTCTATATATGTCAAAATGGTATCCACACAAGTTCTGCACAGTTTCTATCTATATCAAGTCCCAAGTAATCTTACATGTTTCTCTTATGTGCAATTTGAGTTATCAAGCGTTATCATGATTTTCGCGTATACTCTCTTGAGATTGAAATTCCAATCAAAAATTTGCAAGAACAAAGTCGAAATTATATTGTCTCTGCTAAAGTACAATTGTCAAAATATTTCGAGCAAATGATGACAAAACTAATGATTAAAGTGATATAAATTTCAATTAGTTACATAAAACAATTCTACCTCCAACAATGATTACAAACAGCATGCAAAAACTGTTTTAATAAAACCCCTTTCATCCACGATATATTGAGAATAAAGAACATTCTTGTGGTTATGTCTAACACATTTTAACTGAATCAAAAATTTGATTTTTTTTGTATAATTATTTTATTTTTCTGCCAATCACAGAATATTTTGCACAATACATTCTATGATTCGCAATTAATAAATTAAAATCAGCAATTTGCGAAACTATTTTCTTTATTTTATTATCCTATTTTATGTGTACTTAGTTTTTTCTTTTTAATTAAGATTAATAACTATTGAGTCTTAACTCTCTCTCTCTCTCTAATAAATAATTTATTTAGTTATTAAAAATAATTGAATTGTTTGGACTTTTGTGTACAAATTGAATAATTATCATGACAATAACATGATTAATTACGTGGCTTGAATTTTCTATCTAAATTTTTCTTAATATATTATTAAATATATAATACTAATCCAGTGTTGAAGAGTGTTAATTTGTCTCATATTACTGCTATTGCATTTTAAACTTAAGCATATCTCAATTAACAGAAACAGATTCCTTGCATTTCTTCTTGAATAATCTGCGTTGCTAGCCACTATATCTTATGAAACGAGTTACGGTTTTAATAAAATTTGATATAATAGCAGTCTGGATTCTTTATGGTTATACATAAATTATTTATTCTACAGTTACAATCTCTTATTCCTCACTGTAACGTATCTGGTTCCTATGGCAGTGATGGCTGTCTGTTATACGTGCATGGGACGAAAATTATGGGGTTCAAAATCTATCGGCGAACTTACACATTATCAAAAAGGGTCGATGAAATCTAAACGTAAGGTATGTTATTGATTCTTCTTATATTACCATTTAAGTAACATTCCGCGTTGACATAAGTAATGTACAAAATGTGTCGATGTGTCGACTGTCATATTGTGAAATCTAAAAATATTTTCTTGCACATTGTATTATGATAGTTTTCTGAACTTTTTAAAAAGACGAAGATGCGTCAAAATGTTTGAAAAATAATCACAAATACAAAAATGGAGAAAATCTTCGACTTTCAAATACCCGAAAATTTCAAAATGTACTTTTATAAACTAGGTCACCGGCACATTACTACTATAAGATGGTTCTCAATTTTATTTATGTAAATTTGCATGCAAATCAAAAGTTATTATCTGTTTAAATATCAAAAAATACATATTTTTAATGACATGAATCAATTATTTACTTCTGTGTTTTACATTAAACTTTAAATTGCCCTTGGTAGTATCAAATTAATAACTTGCAAACGCAAGACAAATGTTGAAGCTGCAAACTTTAGGACAAAGGTTTAGGTTTCTATTAAGCTCTTCTTAATACTATTGTCCAACGCTACATGTTACAATGGACATTGTTGAATATCAGTTTCGGAATTAGGTGCAACTATAAGTGATTGTTGCAAACACTGTTTTTAAGCAGTCGCAAAAATATAACTGCAAAATGCAGCAGCAAAAATGTTTGCCAAACTTTATTAAAAGCTTAGTAATAATATGCCGGAGATATATGCATAACAAGAAAGGAATTACCTAATCAATAAATTTCATGTGATCTCTTATAAATAGTAAATGTAATTTAAAGAAGTGCATATTTAATTGATCTTAAATTCATCAAAATGTCCAAAATTGAAAAAAATATAATAATTTGGGACAAAATATATTAAAAGATTTTCTTAATATTTTTTTATATGTTGCAGGTTGTAAAAATGTTTATCATTGTAGTGACAATATTTGCATTGTGCTGGCTGCCATACCAGGGGTTCTTCATTTTTGTGTATCATTACCGTCATTTCACAGAAAGCAGTTATGTACAACACGTATATTTAGGCTTCTATTGGCTCGCCATGTCCAACTCTATGGTTAATCCGATCATATATTACTGGATGAACAACAGGTATTACATTGTTTCTTATAATATAAACAATGTTCAAAAATCTTAACAAGAAAATGCAATCATTATTTTTTTTATAAATAAACATAGAGAATATTAATTTTATATTCGTTCTATGGGATACATTAAAACACACCTGGTATTTATTTTGCAGTAGAATTAATGATGAGATGAATATAATACGACAATTAAACAAGACTTATGTAAATCTGATGCAAATATTTGATTATATAATATTTCTGTAACACAGAACTAAATTGAATCAGTTTTAAAAATGCAGAAAGTAATTTATTGTATCTTAAAAGCATGAATTAATCAAAGAAAAGTTCGAGATTAATATCGCTAAGAATAAATTTGCAATAGATTGACAGGAGATTAACAGCACAACGTGTGAAATAAAGGTATATACCTGTTGAGATTTTACGTTAATATTAAACTGATTGAATCCAAGTCTAATGTAGTAGATAAGATTTACGTAAATCCTAACATCTAATCAAACATAATACTTTGAAAAATTGGACAACTCTTGAGATTGCATAAAGCTCCGACAATTTAAAAAGATAAAGACAAAAGTCAGGATTAACATTGTCAAAAATATAATTCCTCATCTTGAAACTTTATTGAAAACTTCTGCGTAATATTATATGATCCTACTGTTTCAATATAATTAGTACTGCTTCGAAATAAATATAAATTATAAATTAATCGCTTTTCTCAAGAAATATATTTAATAATTTCTATTAATAATCACACTTTACAAAAAAAGTAATAAGAGACTACATAGAAAGTCTTTCATTAAAATACAATTACTGTACCCTACGTTAAAGATGGTTAGTAATGATTATAAGCTTAATAAAATTTTAGTAATAAGTGACTACATAGAAAGTCTTTCATTAAAATACAATTACTGTACCTTACGTTAAAGATGGTTAGTAATGATTATAAGCTTAATAAAATTTTTAAACACTATGAGTCATTCGGCGGTTTCGTGACCGCATCAATTAATCAATAACGTGAATAGCATTGATCCTACGGTTTACCACAGAGCTTCCGTTTATATTTTAATTACATTTCCCCACATTCGCACATTGATTCAGAATAGCCTATATCGCCGGTGATTCATTTATTATTATTATTTCTTCACTCTAAAAATCAATAAACGTCTGACAAACGCAATATGATCATCACCAATAGATACGTTTTTGCTTCATTGCACTCCAAAGAAATCTTGTTATTGAGACTTGCTATATCATTTACACCCTTAGATGATTCTATTAATATCGAAACTTCCGGCAATCTTCTGCGAGTTAATTGTTCGATAATTGCCATCACTATATCTGATGAAATATAATTATGAATGATCAAAAGAGAAATGAGTAAAAAAATTTAATTTTTTATAATCTATCTATTCTAAAAAAATTTAATGTATATATAGTGGAAAATATAATTTAAAAAATTTTAGTATGATATAACATACAGTAATAAAAAACAAAAAGTCTGTATATTCTTAAGAACAGTTTCTTAATGAGATTAAATAAACGTTATTAAAAAACATTTTTAAATAAAATTAGAAGCAATTTTTTATGGAAAAATTATAAAAAGAATAATTAGTACAATATCACAACATTTTTATCATTAATCTTATTTAACCCGCAATTAAATTTTAAACTAAATTTATATTAAAAAATAAAGTTCGATTAAAATTTAAAGTTTTGTTATTTCTCTAAAAATAATATCTAGATTACCATATTTATATAAACTTATCTTGACAATTTTGAACCTGTTTCAGTAAATTGCACATAGTAAACGCATTATAATTCTAAACCTTACTATCTTACTATGTTGCAACGACAAATTGATTAAATTTGAGGTTTGATATCTTCTACTATGAAAGCGGCGCAATATTTGCATGTTCTCCTCCATTGTCTATTCGTCTACCACTGCATACCCGCAATATCGAAGCTGTGTGAATTTAATTATCATTCTATTAAAATGATATCGCACAATAGTATAACAATCACAAATGGATATTATTAGCGTTGACGTCATAAAATGATTACATGTAAAATGCAGTAACTACATATGTTTTCTGGTATTTTACTATTATCACGATTAACTCACAATCTATTAGATTTTACATAATAAATTGTTAAATACTTAACACGAGTTCTAGATAATAGTGTTTGATAATATTACTTAAGTATTGAAAAAACAAGGAAATAAACTGTGCTATGCTTATTAACAGCTTATGCTTGTTATCTATATTTATTCTTAATATTTTTAGCTTTTAAATCCATTTTTTGATAAAAAGACAGTTTTACACATATAATGTTTTATGTTTTAAAAAAATTTATCATGCTTCTTCTTTTTTAGATAATATAAATATAGTATATAATAAGTTTTTTCAGTCCTTTTTTGGCCTCAAAGCGCTAATCCACTTAATTGTAATATAATGATATAATATAATTATCTTCGACTTATTTGAAATTTTATTCATGTATATAATCGCACAAACCGCATTATTTTATACAAATAATCCTTTGGCTCTAACACATTTCCATTTAATTAATTAGATAAACAGAGGATTGTTTATAGATGCAGACACATGAATTATAGAGCGTAATACTGTGTGTTTCAGATTTCGAGTTTACTTTGAACTAGTAATCTGCAAATGTTGCTGCGTGATGGATCGAACAAATGTGCGACGTCGTGAAACGCAAGAATTGACAGGATTTCAACGCTCAGAATTTGTACCATGTAATTCGGGTAATTACCTATATCTATCATTCTAACTTGATTGACATTCAAATGACATTCAATCGCGACATTTTATTTTTATTTTACATTCGCGAATATTCCCCGTTTAATTTGCATAATATGTTTAGCGATTCGATACAGTTCATCTGCTGCTTGGAACAAAATACGATTATAATTTTATAATGTTATATATACGAAAAGAAAGAAAAAGACATTAGCAATATTATTTTAAAAATATTTACCTAAAGTTTTTATATTTGCGCTTATTTTTTTTTAATAAAATATATATTATTTCACATTTTTTTTATCTTTATTGTATAATTACATCTGCTGCACAGAAAAATGTTAAAGCTAAACTGCATTCTATCGACAGTGCTGTATTGTCACTAACGAATCGAAGAGACAGCGTCAAATCGCTGAATTATATCGTTTGAACCATCAGACAGACAGTATCGACTCGTCCAATATCTCGTCCAAAGGGTCGGATATTGTGATGCAGATATCGCGCCCATGGATGACTGCAAAGCCTGTAGATCGTTAATTTCCATCTCTCCAAAGGTAGAATGTTTTACACACAAAGATGGACGGCTTCCATTTAGCATTTCCCATACATTCCTTACCAAGCAACGCCACCGACATGAACTTATCAATGCGCATGAAACTTTGAGGATATACCTAAAAGATGGTTAATTTATGAATAAAGAGTGGTATCTTTCATCCGTGTTTGAACTCACCTTTGAAATATGACATTCAAACTTTAAAGCCATAAGGACATTTTCTTTCATTTTCTAGTGTATAATTTTTAAACTATAATATAAAAAACAATATATTTGCGTTGTAAAATAAAGTGATTAAAATATTCTAAAAAACTTTGAAAATATATATTTACATAATTTATTTTCTAAAATTTTAATTACACAATGTGGTAGTACAATAAAATTAATATTAATTTATAATTTAGATATTATTTTTCATATTTATTAGCCCATAAAGCATAAACTTATATGCACAACAAAGCAAGACATATTGTAGCTTTAAAATTCGATGTCATATATTTCAACAGCAATTAAAAAAGATCTCATTTATTTTAAAAGCAAATAAAATATATCATGTTTACATTTTATGTCACCTATAAATATCGTTTTAAAATTGATAAATTTGTCAGTAACAAATAAACCATATAAATAACAAGAAAAAAATTCTAATAGTTCAACTATCTCAGCCCAAAGTACGACGGCAACTCATTTCGACTTTAAATAATTAATAAATCGCATTGGAAGAAAAAAAATTAACTTGCGTTTTAATTACCGTGCTTGGCTCTCAATTAGCCTGTTCCCCTATTTGTGAATAACAAGAAATATTATCTATAGATCTATTACTTTTTATTTTTAGGAGCTATTTTTTTATCATGTTTTAAAAAAAAATCTTTATTTACCATATTTTTTAAATTATATATTTTGATATATTAGAGCAAAAATACATTTAATATAATTTATTGATAAGATTCCCTTTTCTCTTTCTTTCTTATTATCATCTTAATGTTTAAAGTATTTTTATTATATGGCAAAGATGCGCATTCTTTTTTATAACGCTACACAACAGACATACCTGCGTGCAAGTATTCCACATATTTTATTTAGCACATGTATATGCGACTAGTATACGTTGAAAAATGTTATTGTAAGATCTCAGAGCTAGTAAGTTTAATTTAGGCCGCCACACATATTTTTATATTAATTATCTTCGGAATAGCAGCCTCTAGACAATATCAGTTCAAACAGATATTTGATTTAATGTTAGTATTATTCTTACAATGAAATCATTCTCGCGTAGGTTATACAAAGCACCGATATGTTCAACTATCTAAAGAAACATATCAATTTAGCTTTATAATGCAAATTTAAAATATCTTATATTTTATATATATACAGGGTGTCCGATAATTATTGACACAGCCGAAGTGTGAAGGTAGATTGGCTCAATCTGAAAAGAAAAGTCCTGTACCATTTTGCTAAATTCGCAATAGTTATTGGGTTATTAATTAAAATATCTGAGCTAATGAGCGCGTGGGAAGCGGTAGGCCGGAATCAGTAGGCATGTAAGATGACTTATTTGTTTGCATCTCTTAGCAACAAATATCAGACGTCGCTCGCCGCTCGCTGCGTGACTCCACCTCTCGCTCAGATGATGCTTTTATTGCTAAGAGACGTAAACAAATAAGCCATCTTACATGCCTACCGATTCCGGCCTACCGCTTCCCACACGCTCATTAGCTCAGATATTTTAATTAATAACGCAATAACTATTGCGAATTTAGCAAAATGGTACAGGACTTTTCTTTTCAGATTGAGCCAATCTACCTTCACACTTCGGCTGTGTCAATAATTATCGGACACCCTGTATATATATATATAATTATATATTTTAAAAAATATATATATATATTTCAATTATAAAGATATTAGAAACTAGAGACTAGATAAACAATTCTTTGAAAGAATTAAAAGTTTTTAAGCTCTAAAAATAATCTAATAGAAGAGACATAAACCAATTTGTGCACCAATTTGTCATTCTCGAGTTCAAACATCTACAATAGTAGCAATTTACGGTGCGGCTTACGAAAAGTTCTATTGGAAAATATTCTTCAATACTGCAGAATACATACAAACCTTTTCAAAAAATTATATATAATGTATATAATATTAGAACTGCAAGTTTATCTCTGTTAGACAGAAAAAATAATAAATAAATTCGAGCAAAGCACTTAAAATCCAAATTTAAATAATGCAAGTATATTCACGCATATACACAATGCATGATTGCATTATGCAAAAAATGTAGAATTTCTGCAAATTTTGCAGAAATTGCATAAAGTTTACAGTATTCTGGATCTTAGCTAAGAGAAAAGAACTTTAGCAAATAACTTTAGCAAACATTTGATCTCTTGCTTGCGCTTCGCATTGTTTCCAGATCGTTTCAAATCGACCTCCATCAGGTGGCGACAGAGCACGGCAGAGAGCCAGGTACAAACGTTTAAAATGAATACTCGAACAATGTGCGAGAGACTCCAGCTTAAAGAGGATGTTGCAATAATTTGAATCAAGTATTCATTTAATTTTGCATTACAAAAACAACTTATCCGTTACAGATGATGTCATAATATTACCATTTTCGTGCTTCACACAATGAGCTTAAAAGCAATCCTCGAACATTATAATGCAATTCTAGTTGCACAATTGCTGAATAGCTAATACTATTGTAATAAGTTAATATTATTCTATCACTTTTTAAAATATATTATTTTCTTACTTGTAAATGGGACTGGAATTACAACAAAGTTTGATGTTATTTGTAATACTCGATATATTAATGTAGTTACATATAAATATGCGTCTTCTATATTTATGATAATCATTCCTTATTCTTAAAGCTATTACTATTATAATGTGACAACAAGGTTCTGTGAATATTATAAAATAAACGTGGTTTGTTCAACTATACATAAACATAGTTGTTTTGCTTTCAAATTTTATTTCCAGCATGCTTTATTAATATAATTATTTTAAAATAACGTATTATTTTTATATATTAAAATAGTATTTAAGATATATTATATGTATATTATATATTTTGCAAAAAAAATATATATTACTCTGCATTTGATTCCATCTTTTCGCGCAATAAACTTTAAATCTTATAGTTACTTGTAGATAAGCATTTTATATATATATTTTATATACATATAATTATTGGTTTTTATAATGATTGCTTTATCATAGTATTTTGAATGAATGACATTGTTATACTCATTGTCTTTTTCTTGTCATTCTTTCTAACTGCCAAATTAGAATTATATACTGTATTACCGTATGTACAAAATTATTACTCTCATTAGCGCGTATAGAACCTTATTATAAACTTCGAAGCTTTAGTGACGGAATATGCCACGCTAAAAAAAAAAAATGCTCGAGAATAAAATAATAATTTGTTTGGGCATTTAATAAAACATGCATTTATTTATCATAAATTAATATTTATTATTGTTTCTGTATTGCAATTGAATCAAAACGGATTGAAGAAAAAGTGGAAAATATTTAAAAATATAATCATGTCATTGCACAATATATAATATAACAAATGGATACACATAATTATATTAATAATGCTAATTGTAATTGTTTATCTGTCTATTATTATAAAATTATCATCATTATTTATTTGAATGTAAAAAAAAAAAATGAAATGAAATGTAAATAAAAAAATATTTTAAAACCATTAATTAATTAATTAATTTTTAATTATTAATTGAGTGTATAGTTGATGTATATGTGAGTATTAAATCAAAAATATACGGCGAAATATGGATGTTGAAAAACTTGAGAACAACAGATGATTTCAGACTCGATGCAGATCTATAAAGAATGGTTCTAAATACTTTAAAAGTTTGACTCTATATTCATTTAAGCGGCAAGAAATAAAACGCAAACTATTATATTGACTTGATGACACAAATTTGATTTTTTTACTGCTCTCTATTAGAAATGTTCCATTATAGAAATGAAGAATGTACTCACTTTTTAATATTGAACTCATTATCAAATATTCAAGTAAAATGTTTATTATGTTACGCAAATTAGAGTAAGAAAAGAGGATATATAAATCAATCTTATAAATATTGATATAAATAATTAATATTTTTAATAAAAATAAAAACAGTTATTATAGTATCGATTAATAAGAATGTTTGAATCAAAGAACTCAGTGGAAAAACACGTTTATATAGATAGTTGATCAATTTTTTACTCTTTATTTAAAAAAAAATGCACGTGTATATTTTACAAGAATTATATTGTGTAATTATAAATATTAATTTTGTAAATTTAATGTTTATTATGTTATGCAAACTAGTAAGAAATGAGAATGTATAAATCAATTTTAATAAATTAATATTCTCAATAAAAATAAAAACTGTCATTATATTATTGAATTTAAATAATTTGACGATGTAAATTTGAATAATATTTAATATATTTGTACATTTAAATTTTAAATTCCAAAGCGTACGTACAAGAATATTTATCGCTCAGCTGCTATGAACACATGTTTCACCATTTATTAATAATGACTTATGAGTTTCTGAGGTTTGAATATGATATTGCTGCAATCGATATCAGTTTGTCTTGCAACCTATTTTTTTATTGATCGCAAACCAGTGCTTTACTTTTCTATGCAAATAGTAGTATTGCATGGCTATTTCGAAGATAAAATCATAACTCGCTCTCTATTAAAATCTATTTTTGTAATTGTATTGATGAAAGCATCATTATAGCTAACATATTTCAAAGATGCTGCAATTTTTTTTAACATTTTTACTCAAATATATTTTATCTGCTTTTTATATTGTTTTTTTAGTTTTGATATATAAATTTATTAGCCTCAATTAATTTATTAATTAGTTTTAAGATATATTTATAAATAACAAAATCTTCTCCTATTTTTTATACGGTATCTCTAATGCCATTTTTATTTCTTCTCTCGATTTTAATAGAAAAACATTGGTAGATTTGTTAATTTATGACTTTAATATGAGACTGACAATTTATGTTCGTGCATTATCTCCTTTTATTGTTTTGCAATATATTGCATTTAATAAATCAGACTTGCATTATTGATAAATATTTTGGAGAAAAAATACAGGTAGTTTATATAATTATAGTTATATTGTTACAAAGAAAATGGCAGATATCTAGAATAAAATAAAAACTGTAACAATAAAATTTCTAATATATTTAGAAATTTAGTTTTAATTGTGGTACTTGTGAATACATTGGCTCTCTAAATTTAATTCTATCGCTATTTGAAAAATATAAGAGACAGTTTATAAAGTAGGTTTAGATAGTATTTAGAATAGCGAAAGGAGATAAATCGTTATTTAAGTTTTAAATTCAAGAATTAATGTCGAATAAATGATATTAAACATTATGATAACCGATTTAAAAATGGATCAAGTTTAAGCTCTTTCATATTCAGAGATATCAGCGAGAACGTGAACTGAGAGATTAATCATTTGCACATTTTTATAAATACATAATTGGATAATTTATTTTAAATTGAGAAAATTCTAAATTTATTTTTTTAATTTTATATATGTATATCTAAATTTTATATTAAAGTTTTTCAAATTGCATTTCTATATATTATCTTTCATTTCTATTGCTCTGTATCTTTCATTTTTATTGATTGATAAGTACAATACATGAATATCTCTTTCATTCATGGTTTATAATAGTCTATAATCGTAGATTTAACAGGATTTAAGAAAAACGATTTCAATTTTTTTGTAAAGTTGTTAAATTAAACGTCTTAAAGCGCATAGACTCTTAGAATATCTTTTAGAATATGAACTAATACTCTTGCTCTTATACGACTGCGCGGGTCTCACAATCAATTTGTTTGAAACATTATTTATTCTTTTATAATAAATTTTTTCCATAATTTTTTTATTTACATTTCTTTACCTTTGTTGCAAATTACGAAACGCTTACATTGTCATCTAATATATACATCTTATACAAAGCTTAGCTCTTATATAGCCACATTCTCTGATAATTAGATAAAAGGATAGCCTTCATTATAATTACTGCTGAAAAACGACCACAAGTTTGCGGTTATACTCCACATAATGAGATTTTCTAGTCGAGGTTTCAATTTAAAGTCGATTTTTTTTTAACAAGAGAAAGAATATTCTAAAAATTGAACCTTGCAAATTGAATTAAAATGTAGCAATAATATAAAAATAATTATGTTGAAATACTGTATATATTCAATATATATATATTTAACTGTTGAGCAAACTGATACAATAATTACTCAATAATAAAGATAGATGTGAATTATATACTGTCTTAAAAATTTAATTTAAATGAAAAATAACACATCTTCAAGACTATTATAGCATAGGTAATTGTATCGAACGACGACATTATCAATATTTTCCTTTATGTTGCCGCACGAAACCGTGACGGAATTATCGAATCATCATGTTGAATGAATATTATATCGAAGGGCATGCTAGAAAATTATGGTATTCTCATGTTATATAGTATTAAAAAATTGTATTCCGAGGATGTACTCGGAGATGATACTCGGGTTAGGAGAAAAGCATTAATATCTCGGCCACCTACCTTTTCTATTTCTCACATGCATGATGAATGAAAAACCAAATATCTATTGCCCATACATAGTGTTAGATTTGAAAATTGTATTTGATGTAAAAAACGTAAACTGCGCGATGCTTCATAGCACTTCAAGAAATTTTATGAGACGTATCATGGCTGGAAAAGCGATAGTTATTGTCCCTGTTATGCGAAACCGAATGCAAACGTAATGGAAATAAATTGCTTACACAAAACACACTATATCTTATAAATTATCTTTGATTAAATCAGGTTGAATCATCGCGTTTTTTTCTCATACATAACATTCGTTGTCTACATATACTAAGAATACTATATAATATACATATATATATATATATATATATATATATATATATATATATATATATATATATATGTATGTATAATAATACTTAATACAGAACATGCTATTAAAAAAATTACTTCGGCAAAGACCGCTTGACTGCAAAAAATATACAGTAATATGAGATTTGGCAATAGAAAATTTTCAACCGAAATAATGAGCACAATAATATAAAACAACAATAATAAAAAACTTAAATACTTGGGACTTAAATCTCAAGTCCCTAAAGCATAGTTCGGTTCATCTCACTAATTGTAAGACCACAAATTAATTGAAAGTAGCTTACGCGAGACGCGCGTTGCGCTTTAAGCGATTTACTTCCGTCACATTTGTCGTTCGCACTCAGCTTCGCATTAAAGAGGCAAATGCTGTCGCTTCTATATTCTCCCATCTGGAATTAGTACGACACGCGTGTTTGAGATGTGAAATCTATTATGAAAAGAGGAGAACGGTGACATCGATTGAAGATTGAAGGGCTCTTTCGCCTGCTAGAGAACCCTTCATCATTTTATTGTTTGGCGAACTCATTGATATATCGAGATTTAAGTCTACTTTATTAATAAATGAATATTAGTGAGTATAAATGGATATTAATTTAATGGGTTATCGTGTGACATTTTACGTTAATAAATCAGTTGTATTAATTGCGCTAAACATATTCACATAAATGTCACACTCATCTATGTCGTAGATTTCAGACTGGAAATGTACTTATTTAATTTTTTTATTATTATGCTTTTATTTTTTATTATTATCCATATGCTCTTATATTGTATTCTTCTTAATATCATAATTTATAATAAGCTACTTATTAGATACACAATATACGATATGGTTTTACGCAACGAATTGATTTATAAAAATAAAAGTCAAGCAAATTACTCTTATAGCAGAAATTAAAAGCAAATGCACTTTTATTTTTTTTAATTTATGAGCATATTCTACATCTCGCATGAATAATCTCTTGCTTTACTACGAAGCATTTGCTTTGAATTATTTCCTTATAAATTTTATCCAGCCACCTTTTGTTGTAATATGCAGTTCGTATTTTTATTCTTCTTATATTTCACAGCAGAGAGCTTCTATATTATAAGTTTTTTTATAGAAGCAAATTCCTTTACTTTAAGTACGCGAATCCTCTAATATCTTTGCTTATATTTTTTATAATTTGTTTCATACGCTTCATTCTCCTTCAAATAAAAGGAAAACCTTTACTCCAATTTTTATTAAAAGCTTGTCTGTGATTAATGTTTTATAACTCTACAATGTATGCTATAAATATTATATTACTCATAAATTGATTAACATATTCCAAAAGGAGTTTATGTCAAGTCATGTTGTGTCAATTTGTTGGTACATGTTGCGTCATGATGTGAGTTCACAGAGCAGCAAAGTTTTGAATAAAACATTGCATGTTCTCTCCATAGTCAGAACTATACACGAGTGAATATACAAGCCATCTAACATAATTTTAATGATACGTAAATCTTAATGATACGTAAATCTTAATGATACGTAAATCTTAATGATACGTAATCGTGGTACAGATACATGGCTTAAAAAACCATATTGTGTCGAGTTTTGTAAATGTAAGAAACAGCACACTTCATCCATCCCGTTTGCGAATAAATCCCTGGTACCTAACATCCGCCTTCTACCTCCGTTTTATAAAACGCCGGCTGGCAAACCAGACAAATGAAATTATTGCCGGTCATACCTGCATGCACGTATGCATGTTGGGCGAGAATAAAAAGGGAAAAGCAGATGTGGTTACGGAAAAATACCAGACGCATACTGAAACTGACCTGCCAAGTGATAATTTAACGTTTATGTGCAATTTTTCAGTCTGAAAGTAGATGAATGTAACGAAATATGACGGCGATGCTCATTCAAATTTAAGTGCGGTAAATGTGAGAAATGACTTTGTCGGAAAATATATTATCTTATTGCATTATTACTGTAATGTTATAATGCTATTGTAAGCGATTTCTTATTAGGATCAATATTTCGAATTCCATTGTACTAACTTTATTTGCTAATAAAACACTTGCTAATAATATACTATTATTAACACGTGACTTTTATTAAAAATATATTAAATTTCCAAAATTTCAACAAATTTTAATTTATTAAAAATTATTATCAAATTTTGATAAATTGAATTTATATTCAAGAGTTCTTCTTCCTCAAACTTTTCTATTCTTTTACAGACACATTTTATAATGCAGAATAAAAAGTCTCAAAAGTTTAATTTACATTGCATAATTTTGAATTAAAAACAACTTTGAATTAAAAACAACTTTAAATTGAGAATTATGTGTTATAGCAATACGAGAAAAGGTACCACCCGTGATAGCGTGAGATTATACATATAACAATTTTCTGTCCGACGAAATTGTAAAAAATGGTCGTAATATCGAGCACTACCAGGAGTCGTCCGCATCAAAACTTTTCAGAGTTTATTTGTTATCAAGATTTAGTTTTAATTGTTCTGAGTTCGTTGTATGTTATAAATGACATTTGACAATATTCTTGCTTTTATTTATCCATCGCAGAATTGATTTTTTAAAATTAAATCTTGGAAAATTTTGTTTAGATCACTCTGATTAAAAGTTTAGAAAATACAAAAATTGTATATAACGATAAATTTATAAATATAGTTATGTAAAAAATAAATTGCAAATATATCTAAATAAATAAATATGTAAAATTACTACACATACAGTATAATTTGTTCTTTTTGCTACACTATATCTCGTATATTTTATATGTCAATTTATATATATATATATATATATATATATATATAAATATATATTTTTTATAATGCAAAATCTTCCATTATATATATATAAATATATGCAGGTTTTTTTAAAAATATGTTTTTATATATTTGTATATAACTCTCATGTGGTATGTGGTTGACTAATATGAAAAAAGATTGCAAAAAAAATTAAATTATTTTATTCTCCAAGTAAAATTAATGTTAAATTTTTAATAATATTTGATTATAAATAAAATAAAATATAAGATTATATTATATAAATTGCAAAAAGATGCAAAGATAATATATAACTAAAGAACAGATTAATTAATTAAAATTTAGCACTACCGATTTGCGATATCCCTCGACATCCACCGATATATCTTTTGCATTATTCAAATCTGCAATTGTAACCAGAAGTGACTCTGTGCATCATTCTCTATTCGCCTGTTTGCATTAATTGCTGTTAATTACATTTTACACTCGGGATGCGAGTTTCGCGAAAACTTTAGCAAATCCAATAATTTAATAATTCGCGAATTTGCTATTTAATGGATATATTTATCAAAACGAGATATGCAGATTTAATTAAAGAGTTTTATATGTCTATTGTTCTTCACTTTGCATCACTTCACTTCACACATAATGCACTCACGATGCGAAATCCACGAATTAATTTGTGCGAATTTATTTAAGAAATATAATGTTTATAACGCTATTAAAATTAATTTTTATTAATTTTTATTTAATTTATATAAATAGATAAAGCATTATAAACTATTATAAAATAAAAGCAGAAATTTTTTAAAATTAAAAGTGAAAATTATAAAATGTTAGTTTTGTTATGTATATTAATTATTAAAATATATATAGTAATAACTTTGATAGAGAAAAACACACACATATGTATATATTATATTTAACAGGATATCAATTAGAATTAAACATTAAAATATGCAATTTTTATATAATTAAACATGTTTATTAAATAATAATATGCATCACTCAAAAAATATTTTATTTATAGATAAAATTAAATTTATAAAAATCTATATATTAATATAGATATAAAAATTATTAAACCAGTAGCTAAAGAGGAAAGCAGGCTTTGTGAAAGCTTACTTTTCTCTCACAAGATCCAAATCGGATTCTGTATAATTGTGTTTATAAAGTATAATGTATATATTATATATATATTTTTCAAGTATTTAATCGTAATTCACGTTTAAATCACTATTTCTTTACTCATAATATAATAAACTATATCATTTAAACATTAATACAACTTACATTATAATGTATCATACATTAATATTACGGTACATTAATATTGTAACATATCTCACGCCTAGAATACTGTCACAACTCAAAAAATACAAATTTTCATGATTTTCATTTCTCCACGTAGATATCGTTTCAGGCATGCCTCCTGTGGACTTAATTTTTGGGCTTAGTTTTTTGAGTTGTGACAGTATTCTTCTAGGGATGCGATATGTTGTAATATAGAGATTGTAATATAAGATTGTTATAATATTAAATCGCGTAATATTGTTCTAGTTTAGAAATCGTTTCCCGCATATATATATTTTGATATCTTAATTATTATTAATATTGCAAGTACTGCATATATATATAACTGTTATTATGCTCGCCCAGCGAGATTGCATAGGTTACGTACGCAGCATTCGACCTCCAGCAGTTTTATTCTCGACGTGCCTTTGCGACGTAGAATATCCGTCCCATACGCTTGACTAATTCTGAATGGATACGAGATACGACTTACGACTTACGACTGTATTTATCCTTTTACTTTTTCATCCCACCACTATTTCTCCCACCCCGCGTAAAGATCAATGTGTATTGTATGTAACGTTATCATTACATGAATGTAATGTCAAATAGAACAATATATACTGATTGCTCACAGAATAGAACCGCTATCCACATTTAAAATTTATATTAGAATATTTGACGTTACAGAGACGTGTGTGTGTGACGGTGAGACGTGATCTATAGTGTACATAGATTTTAATATGGCGAAAGATATGGGATAAATATAATTTAATTTAGAATTATTTTTTAAAATATAAAACGTATTTTTGAGATATATATAACAAATAAAAGACTAATCTCTAAATATATTAATTATAAAAATGTAGATTTATTGTAAAACTTTTACCAAAATAACAAAAAAGTTTAAATAACTTTTTCTTTACACGTTGAAAATATTATGCTCAGATTACTAGAAAAATATTGTAATTAATAGTAATCTTATAAACAGAAGTAATATTTGTATTTTATATAACTATATTTAAAAAAAAATATAATCAATTCGGATAAAAAAAACCTGCAGTTATATCGCTATATATCTTATTATAAACCTAACTACCTAATGAAATATACATGTATTGAATATATAATGAAACGCTATATATACCGCGTCTCTCTTGTAATCCGTTGCACTTCAAAAATTGGAGAAGTTAGACAACAACTAGATGTTGCCAAAAGCTATTATTTAGGAAGCCCAGAACTTTGCTTTGCAATATTATATAAGAGTTACACAAGAGTTCTTAACCACATGCATATTAATTATAATGCATTATTGTTTGTTGACTATATATATATGATTCATGTATAGAATGCTGAAAGAACGCAGAACGCAAAAATCGATCGTAAAATCCTGTGATTTTTTCTTTTCTCCATTGTTAAAATCCTCCTTTATGTGAACACGGTTCATTGACAATTTAAAATTAAATTAAGGAAGAAATCGGGTCGGTTGCCTTGGTTTCTTTATGCTGGAAAATTATTTATTCAAAAACAAATAATAAATTTCAATATAAAATAAATAATAAAATTTTATTTTAATTGTTTATTTACTAATAATTAAAATCTAAATTTTAATTTTAGAGATAATTTATTGTAATAAAAGTTTGTAATTATAAATATTAATTTGTAAAATTAAATAACTCATCCTTGTTTTGTAAAAGGATATAAATTTCATGTAGATTTTCAGTAAAAGACGTAAAGTTAAACCTGGTAAAGTAAATAATTATATGAAATTATATTGAAAACTTGAATTGACGCGATGAATTGTCAGCAAAATCGAAATTTAATCATCTTTAAATCTGTTTTTATAATTACTTTTATAATTTAAAAATGAACTTCTTTACACAATATATACACGACATTCTAAAACTACTGTAAAATCTTACAATCTTTTTAATAACTTAAAATTAGACATATTATTTTGCAATTATTTTTCTTATGTTTATAGTCGCTATATATTTATTATAGAGGGAGAAATCCGCAAATACCAACTGGCGCAATATGGTGCCGTTTGGCGGATTATTAAGGATTAATGGCAAATTTCCAAGGACATTTAAAGAAGAAACTTTAATTCCAAAATGTTGACTCTGTGATAACTTTTAAACGACAAGCTGTTAAAGTTGGAGAATTGGGATGTCGAAAGTTTGCTTAGGTATATAATGTACTTTAACCTATACCATATTTTTGTGCGCATAAACTTTTAACGTACCAATATTCTTAGTTTAAAAGTTATTATAATTTCACAGTCATATTAACATTCTAAATATAATAATATTAGGTAAAAAATAAAAAATGCATATAAAATACTTTAAGTAATTTATTTTAAACAATTTATATTTTTTATAAACACCTTTTATAAGGATATATGCATTAATTTCAAATATAGTAATATTTGTAATTTTTAGTAACTTTTATAATTAAAAAAAATAATAGCTAATAAGGTCAAGAGGAGAGTTAAAGATGATATAGTAGTTTGATTGTGATTCTAATGATATCTTGAATTTGACCTATCTTTTCTCTAATGTATCTTTAGAATTTCAACGAAACGCGTTTTAATGGTATCATAAGAAATCCCTCGGTATCCCTTCTGTTCTGACCTTATTGTTCTCTTTATTAGAACGAGGGTGCAGACAGAAGGTAATAATACGTGACCAAAAACGCTATGTAACTTTTGTATTTTAACACAAACATTTTTGTTATTTATTACTGTACGAAACGTTTATGAAAAGTGTTTAATAGAGACAGGAACATATTTCAAATGAGACCTTGTAAAAGATTACAAGAAAGTAGACTCGTACTAAAAAATATATAAGATAATAGTAATTTAATATCTTAAAAAACACAATCTATTATATATGATAATATCTAAAAAAATTTGTAAAGAAAAGTATAGAAGTTTTTAATCTATGTACAATTAGGTACAATCAATGGAGATATGATATATTATATACAATAATATTATATTCAATATTACAATAGATGCTAAGCGTGATAAAAAAAAACGGCTTTCGAAGCAACTTCATGTTTCATGCAAAGGTTTGAACGGATAATGTGTGTGTAAATATCTTATATAATATTCAAACAACTGAATCGATAATTATAGCTTAATATCTATCAAAGAAGGAAAAGAAGGAAAAAGAAAAAAAGATAAGAAAAACTTTTGGAAAGTTACGAATAATTGTAAATTGCTTTTAATTTTAAAGTTACAATTGTTTTATTTCTTATAAAAATGGAAATGTATCAAATAATTTAATTGCCGTTAAAGGGTTGAACAAAAGCGTCACAAGATTACAACATTTGTGCATTAACGCTTTTGAAACGTGGTAGCTCATCATGATAAATCTATCAAAACGTAATATACATACATATGTCTATGTTAAATCCATTCATTGGACTTTGATCGCTATTAATTAGCCTGCCTAAATACGCAGCCTGCATAAATATGGCAATGTTCCAATAATTTGCTATATGTGCTGATATCCTGGCTATATTTCGTTCATCAAAAACAATATTTTAAGTAAGTATAAACTGTTTAAATAATGAAAGAGTACTACAAATAATTATATAAAAAATATTAAATTTATATCTGTATATATGTTTAATAAATTACATATCCGTATATTAATGTTTACAGGATGCCTTCATTATAATCTTGATAAAGTAACTTAATAAAAGAAAAAAGGAAGACATAGCTGTAATAATTAAAACTAATTGATCAGATAAAATAAAAATTGTTCATATCAAATGTGCGATTGCATTAAAATCATTGACACTATTTTGTTTTAAAATCAAATAGGGAAAAAAAAGAAATTTTAAAATAATAAGATTAACTGCTCCGTTCTATAAATCCGTACGGAGTGATATTGTCTCTAATCCGTAATGAAGTGATATTGTCTCTATGAAAGCATGCTCAACTCAATCCCAAGAATCTCAATAAATAAAATGTTGCTGTGACCTAATATTTTTAGGAGAAACATTTTACAAGAGAAGGACTTAATTTTGCAAATAACAGTGAGATTTGAATAAGAAACTCGTTGAATAATTTCAAACATTTTTTTCAGATTCAGGTTTTGTGCATAAATTTAAATAGGGAAATATGCATAATTAATTTTCTAATAGATATCACGATAATTGATATTTCTTTGAAATATTTAAGGCGTTAAGAACTCGTATATTAAGAAAACTTGCGTTCTAGATTACTATTTGATAAATTCAGATTGCGATATATTTCTTTTTTAAGCAAGGATTATAATTAATTCAAAAGAAATTATAAAATTTACTACCAATAATATATTCTTATTAAAATACGTTTGTACAGTACAGAAAAAATTATAAAAAATTTAAATTGTTTGAAAAATTTAAAAGCATATTTGATAAAATTGCTTTTCGCTTTTGAAAAATTTAATATAATAATTAATAAACGAGATTAATATTTTACGCCTGTATTGTATGTCTCCTTTTTTCTGCTTGAATTATCAACGGATATTAATTAAAAATAAATCTTCATATTAATATCGGAAAAAATTAATAAAGCATTCTTGTTATGACTATGCTTTTAGAGCAGAAATTTTCAAAAAGATGGAATAATATGCAAAATAAAATATTCAGTAATTTAATTTTCAGATATTTAACAGCTTATTGATATTTACTTTTAAAACTTTGTTTTTTTTCTAATTCAAATTCTAGTATATATGAATAAACAGAAATGCGATATTTATGACATTATTTAAGCCTTTTTTAAAGATTTGAATTGAATAACTCATACATGTGTAAAAAATACAATTTGCCTCTATTGCAAAGAGTAAATAAAAATTCTTGACAAAATTGAGAGAAATTCTCGTGTAGCTGTTTCTATACTTACCAGCATTCATACTTGTCATTGCATCATTAATTTTTCATTCAGAAATTTCAAGAATCCAATGCTCTGTCTATTCATGTCATCGATATTGATATGCTTGGTCTACTGTGCACGTACGTCTAACATATCTTTTTCCTATGTCACAGTACTATCTATAGATCTTGAGAATGCATGGCACAATTGTGAGAATTTTATTTTATTAATTATTAAAAAGCTTGCACCTATATTTTGATATTTTATTTGGAAAAACTATTATTAATTCTATAATCAATACAGAAGCAATTGATAATTCATTATTCCGTTTATATTCAAATATGTTGCTGTAATTGCTTACTAATTTTTATAATTTTTATAAATAATTTTTTCTCCGACTTTGTAACAATTTTAATATAATGCTTTATTCCGTCAGCTTTTGCTACGTGTGTTTGCTTTTATCTATTTCACTTTTGTGATTTTTGTCTTATTCTAAATAAAAGAATAATAAAATGCAAGTCGCAAGTGAATGACTATTTGAAATAGCACTCTAGTACGCAAATATTGATATTATACTTTCATTAACATTAAAAAATGGTTTCATTAAGTGACGCGCATAATAATACCACTCTATTTTTAAGAAATATCATTCAATCTTATTGCATCGAATGGAAGATTTCGAAACTTCTAATTATTATTAAGATATAAAGGAAAAGTAGAACTTGTATTAAATATTACATTGATAAAAAATTACAAAGTATGTGAGAGAAGTTATGAAGCGCATAGTACTAAAGAAACGCGTTACATTATTCTAAACAATGCATGAATATATGCGATGTAAATACAAATAACAATTTTAATTTTACATTTTCATGTTCGCATCATTTTTCATCTCGTACATATTTTAATTATATTAAAATATCGATCATACTTTTCAGCTTCAAGATGATCAATGTCGAGTATTCTATTATATACTCTACTATATATTATATATGAATATTGTATACTCATTCATATACATATACTATATATGTATATATATAGCAGAAAATATATAAAAAATATAACATCATACACATCAAAAAATGCATATACCTACGATTATATTTTAGATTTTATGGCTTAAATCATTAGAATTCTAATTAAAGAATAAGCGAGAAACTCTTCCTTATTATATGTTTGTTATCGATTACGAATACTTCATAGCTGATAAAATTAAAATAGAATTGAATATTCATATATAAAACGCGAAAAGAAAGAATGTTCACTGTTAAAAAAATTAGAATAGCTTTTTATCACTGTTCATTTGTAAGCTGCGATATTTTTTATCGCAAGTTTTAATTACACTGATGGGTATGAGAAATTATTGCCGCTATAAATCCAATTTTGCTGCAAACGTTGTAGTACTTTTGAAACTTCTTTTCTTTTTGAATCGCATAAGTAATAATAGATAGTGATGGTATAAGTGCAATTATATAAGAAACTTTCTATGCAATTATATATCTTATTCACTTTCAATTTCAGTCTTAATAGATGCGCGTTGTATGCAGATTATTGCTCCACCGTCTGTAGAAAAACAAACACCCTTACTTTTAATTAATAAATACGAATGATTGAGAAAGATAAGAAGATTTAATGTATTTTTTACAACATTTGTATTTCATCTTTAATGTTAATTTTGACAAATTCAAACAAAACATTTGTTTCAAGAAACCTGATTGACCAGTTTTTTAAAGTTTTTTTTATTAACATAATCTTCTTAAATTAAAATAAAACTCACAAAATTATTGCAAAAATAAACTTCAAACAATATATTTTAAAAATGCATTTTCTTCCTGTGATATAAATCTTTATAAATAATTCACAAAAGTATTATGTAGCTATATCAATATATATTTGCTTATACACATATATGTATATTGCTTATCGTTTAAACCTATTATTTATGATGCTAGTACAAATTACAATTGCACTATTTATATATTATATATTACAGTAATTATATAAAACGTCTTGAGATATAATTAATAAATTATTTAATGCATTTCTAAATTCGCGCTCAATTTTTTTTATTTACAAATAAATGTTTCTATCTATTATAGAACATGTTTGGAAGATATACTGAGAAATAATCTGAATTAATTACTACAATTTTAATTACTTATTAATAAGCTTAAAGTTCAAGAGGTGGAATTCACGTGGAGAACATAAAAAACTGCAAATAAACTATTAAGCTCTGGAACTTCCTTCCTAATTAAATTCTTTGCAGAGATGTCTTAATTAAATGTATTTTTGTAGGTATGTTTAATTATATGACGTCTCTGCAAAGAAACTTATTTACTATATAATTTTTTGTGACAGAAATAAAATATGTAGCAAGACACAAAAATGGAATATCAATATTATGAATAAACTATGGCCCATATTCATAGTTTGATCTTATATTAGAAATCGTCTCAAATATGATTTATAGCCAATAAAATTAGAAATATTTGTGTTAAAAGAAACACAAAAAACAATTCCACATTGCAAACTTCATTAATAATTTTTTTTAATTAGAATGAGATACGATAAAGTCGCGAAATATATATTGTGTACTCACATCAGTATTTTTATTTAAATTGAAGACTATTATATCTATCAATGATACGTTACATATTTGCCGGCTTAGAATATGATAATAATCTCATCCTGATTTCATTCTCAACTGTGACCCCTTTATATTATTGTCGGTAACATTTTCACGAAAGGTAAGGTATTATCGACATAAGAATATTAAAATCATAAGATATAATATCAATAATTTTGCATAACTCTTCTGTCCTATAATTGTTATATTTATTTACTTTATAATGTAATACATTTATTATGGAAACATTAATTAGATATTATTAGAAATGTCTGGTCTCTCTTATGATAATTTACGTAATATGAACAATACAGAATGTATCTGCGTTCAATGTTGCTGTTGGGAGATAAATAATGTTGGATGATTATCTCTTCTCTCGCAAGATGACACGCGTGTTGCAAGTGTATCGTGGCGCCATCAGGTGGTACTCTAACAAGTTAAATGATGAGGCATGTTGAATCAAATGTGCCCGTGTTTGGCGATATCGACGAGCTTGGGGATCAATTGAGAGTCGTCATACATATACCTCCAGAATAATAATCTTTGACAATAATTACGTCAAGATGTCAGAAGAGATTTCCGTGAAGCCTCCCTATGAGGTGATCAACTTGACGACTCTGCCGAGTTTGAACATCCAACAACTGACAATGTTTAAGCAACAATTGGACAAGGAGCTCGAAGTGTTTCAGGATTCTTTGCATACTTTAAAGATCGCGCAAAGCAGATTTCAAGAATCGGGTGCTTGTCTCGAAAAAATTACGGTGGCCTCTGAAGGTGAGTCATATAAATTTCACTTTTTAAAGAGTACGTAACTTTACGTTACACGATAGTTTCTGGTAAGATTCCTTGGTGAGGTTAGGAAATGTGATTACTAAATGCGGGGATATACCTTATAAAAATAAAACAATGTTTCGAAGATGATACGATTGGAAATTTCTTCGCACATGTTTAATTTCTAAGAAAATTAGTAAGGTTCTCACAATTTAAAATATAAATTTAAATTTTAACTAGTAAGAGCCAGACGTGGATGGTAGTGCGTCATTTTCAATGAAAATTAATTTTTCTTGCTTACGCTTCTTTAGGAGGATCAGAGGGGATTTATTAACATAAAATCTTAAATTGAGATTTATTTAGTTACTTGATATTGCACCAAGAAAAATTTGTGCTCTGTGCACAATCAGTTTCAGCGATAAATTAATTTTCATTGAAACTGATGCACTATCATCCATAACTGGCTCTTATTAGTCCATTGAAATTGAAATTTAATTTTTATATGAAAAAACTTTACACTTTCTTTAGTTATTTGCTTTTTTGTTGTCTTCAAATATATTCTTTTTTTAATGCATGCATAAGTTTGTGTAAATTATTGAAGATATAAATGTTATAGTTTCTGTGAGCACAAAAGTAATAATCTTATATCATTTGTTATATATGCTTTTATGTGTATTTACAGGCAATGAAATACTAGTACCTTTGACAGGTTCTATGTATGTGACTGGAAAACTGGCGGAAGCAAATAATGTGATTGTAGATGTTGGTACTGGTTATTATGCAAAAAAGAGTATTGATGAAGCAAAGGACTATTTTAAAAGAAAAGTGGATTATGTGACGGAGCAAATGGAAAAGATACAGCAGGTTGGAATTGAAAGAACCAAATTGAGAGAAGCAACAATAGATATAATAGATGCAAAGATTCAACCTCATTGGGAAAAAGATCGTGGATTAGGATTTCGAAAGTGATAATTTTAAATGGACGATTTTATTTTATATACATTTCATCATGAATAATTCGTTATTGTTTGCATCTATTTGGAAATCTTTGTTGAATCCAATGGCTTTGAGATATTACATATGAATGCAATTGATTCCATGTATAATAGTAATAAGATGGTTTTATTTAGTACAATCAAGGTGTACTTATTTTGTAATATCACCCTGTCATATTTTATTTATTCGACTCTATCTATTTAATAAATCAATACAATAAATTTTTGTACAGAAATATATGTTTATATATTTACTGTGGTTATGTAGTTTTGTATTTACAGAAATATGTGTTATGTATTTACTTGTTAGAGTAAAGTAGAATATATTCTTCATTAAGCAGATTTCTCTTATAACGAATAATTGCATTTACATAAGATCAAAATATTAAAGTTATTTATTAAAAAATTGTTAAATGCTAAATAACTAGCTTTTTGTGTTGAAAATAAGGGAGATATACTAAAGGAGATTCACAGGTTAATATTGAAAATCAAAATAACGAAGATGAATTGTTTATTCATATTTCATTGAAATAAAATGTCATTTATAAACAATAACAGTGTTTACCTATAAACATGACAGGACATTGTGTTGGCTACAATGTTACAGAGGTATCAAAATCATCGTCAGAGGATAGAAAAGACAGTACAATGTCTTTTCAAATAAGTCGTTGATAGTTTGGCGCGAAATTTCGTCGATCTATTACATAATAATATGACATGTTATTTATTGGATTACAAATTCGCCCAAAGGGCAGATCGCATACACATAGATAATTCACTAAATTTTTATTTATCCTATTTACACGAATAACATACGCTCGGTATTTATTTCAACAAAAGATTTCTCTTCTCAGATTTTATTCCATTTAATAATTTCAAAATTTTACAAACGATTTATTTGCTCCTTCTCGATACAATCATGCGCGTAAAACGTATTGCGGGCTCATTGATGTTATCTCAGGCTGCATAGCGATAGTGTAGTTATGGCAGTGATGTAAAAGTATTCTACAGATCTCTTGGCTGCATTACCTGCAACGAGAAAGATATAATATGAATAAATTGAAAGACCAAAATTAATTTTCAATTTTTAGAAAAAGAGATACAGCTAAAAAAATATTTACATCAATTTTTTTATATAAAAAAATATGTATTTAAAGTTTTATGGGATATATAAATTTCTTCCATAATATTTTTTAAAATTTACTTATATTTATTTACATATATAAACCTACCAGTGTAGGAAGATTCTCGTGTTCCTAGTACAGATGCCAGTCTTGGACGTTCTTCTTTCAGAAATATTTCAACCTTTTCTTGATACAGATGAAAAACATTAGCGTGACAAACGATGTGTAATCTGCTGTTGCTGAAATTATCTTGCATGGTTTCGAAATCCAATCCAGCAATCGTCATTTGTTGTTGATTGTCTCCAACTTTGTTCGTGATGTTCATGACAAAACTCGAATTTACCTGCAATAAAAAATGTACTATATATATCGCCATTAGATAGTTTTAAAGATTTATCTTATTTCTCTTTATTCCTTAGCTTCTTTAATCTCGTTTTGTAAATAAATGTGAACGCATATAAAAGTTTTTATATTATTCTTTATATGTATATAATCTAGACATAATCTATAATATTTTGCGAAATAGCGCGTAAGATATTTTAAATACACAAGTCATATAATTGATTTCCATTCACTCGTTAATTATCAGCTCGGCGATGATATGCACTACTTGTAACTTTCTTCGAGCTTAATAGATGCGTTAAGAGGACACGGTGATTTACGCGTCTCTAAAATTAATTAACTTTATACGATATACATCGAGGCTCGTTTTGCGACGTAGTTAAGCTACTTATTTATTGCAAATAAATTAAGAAGTACAAAATTTCTAGAGAGACTATTTCTCGAAAGTGGCCTAGTTTTACTGTTAATGTTATATAGAATTAAATCGTCTAATAGAGAATGACGTCGTTGCAATTTTTCAAACGCTCACAGTTTTGCTGATTAGTCATTAAGACGAGCGGTCTTCTAAAGAATTAATTAGCCGGAAAAACGCAGATAGTAGATTAGGTAACTAGGCAGGCATCTGGATATATTTCGACGATGATTAAAGCTTGCGGAAGAATGGAGCGAGATACCAGTTCATTCTTAACTGCTTCCTGCCGCTCGTTTACGCGATAACGCGTCTCTTTTTAGCAACCGTAAATGATTTGATTTGCGGTGCATACGGCTGTAACGATGATGTTTATCGGATTCTTAAGATACTCGTAAAGCGTCTCAGATTACCGGTTCGCTATATCGAAGTGAGAGTTCCGGATTAAATGAAGTTTATCCAGTGCATGTCGACACTGACCACAGAAGACGATCCACGAGAATAAAAAGACTCTTTATCATTTCCTGTATCGCCTCGCATATATCCGCACGCGTAACGGGAGCGTCTCGCAAACTAATGCGATTTTACCGATTTTCTCAATCCCCGATGTCGTCTATACGACGCCGTCGTAAATTGTCGTCGCGTTTCCTGTTGTTTCCGTGAAACGAGATTTCCGCGCATCCCTCTCGTGCGCCTCTCACGCTACATTCACGCACGAGAACACGTGCTGTTTCTCCTGAGGCCTCTGGGCTGACAAGCTGGGCTCGTCGCGAAGATCGTCCGCGACGTTACACTTAACGCTTAATGCAGTCGATCACGTATAAGCAATTTCCTTTAATGGGAAGGTAGAATCCTCCCATTGCTTTCCGAGAGCGATTAAATTTTTACATGCACGCGAAGTAAAAAAAAAAAAAAAAAGAAATATAAAGAGAAAAAAGCGTTTAACTTTTAAGCCGTTGGCATTTTAATGATATAGATATAAGTATGTTTTAAAATAGCGTTATAATTTATATACATTATCTTTTGAAAAAAATTTCACACAGATCCTCTTTTACAAATATAGATGCTGATAGTGAATACGAACGGAAAAAATGATTATGAGATTCTCTTTCATTAGGAAATCATTAAATATTTTAAAAGAAAAGCTCCCTTACTTTTCTTAGTAAATCAACAATTAACGTTAATAAATGAAGAAGCCTATTATCTCTTCGCTATAATATATGTGATTGGTTAATATTACGAGACATTCTGTGCACACATAATATAATAGATCCAAAAAAGATTATATCTCGGAGCATCAACTTATTCTATCTTAATTAATAAAGCTAATGGATCAAGAGTATGGATGTGAATTTTTGATAGGAAAAACAAAAAGAATGGCGATTTAGGACTTTATAAAATGTGCAGCGAAAATATAAAATTGTTTGACGACGATTATCATGGTAATTAAAAATTTATGGAAAACAATGGCAAAATAATTTAATTAATAGAATGTTTTATTCTTTGGTGATGCCGCTCATAACAATCGTACATTGTATATATATGTAGAATTTAGTAGAATTTAGTTTCTTTCTTCTCATTATTATACAATATGTTTTCTTAGAAAATAGTTGAACAGAAAATTTGAATCTTCTAAATGGGCATTTGCAGGGAGTTTCAGGCAATAAAGCGATCTTTATGCAAAATATGTTTATACGTCCTGCAGGAATGTATAAAAATATGTGACGGCTATTAAGGATGTTTCACGTTAGAACGGTATTTCTAAACGCGATGCTGGAGTCAGTAGAATAAGCAAGTTGGAATCAGACGTTGGAAGAACTTTTTAAACCGACGCGGCGACGACGTTGTCATCAGTGGCGATGACAAGCATAGAAAGAAACAAAAGACCACAAAGTGAAATATCAAGTGGACAAAATAATAGCATACTTTAAAATCGTTATTATCAACTGCTATGCAGTTCAACTGAATAGCCTATTGGATGGAATTAATAAACATGAAGCAGTGTTTCTCAATCCGAGGTTTTCCGAAGAGTGTACCAAATGACTTTTCCCTTTTTATTTCAGATTTAGCTATATATCTTTGTATATCACGTATGTCACATATGATATAATTAGATATAATTTATTTTTATTATCCATCCTCAGAAATGGCAATGATTATTACAATGATCATGACCTACTTATTACTTGTAAATTTGATTATTGTTGTTGAGAATATTCATTTTTATTCAAAAATTATACGAAAGAAATTTTATTGCTTGGCGAATGAATATATTCAGGAACGAGACACAGGTCAAATTAACATGTGATATGTAATTTGTCATGAAACAGAGCGAGAACGATACAAGGAGAGATCCCCTGACTTTTCACATTTATCAACCTACCGGTATCCCATTGACAGTCCACGTCACGTTAGCCGGAGGATTTCCCGATGGTACCGTGCAGTTTCCACGTACAGTGTCACCGACTGCATATCGCGTCTTCTCGACCAGCAGCTGAGGTTCGCCGTCTGGCAGACCTGAAATCCAAAATACCTTACAGCAACAATTGAATGCGATTGGTGATCGAATATAGTTTTTGTTGCAAGTTAACGGACACGTTCTCGGCTATTGTCACGTTTGGTTTCTTCGCTTTTTGCCGATTACAAAAACAGTCTTGGTAACGCGAAAGCGCCGTGATAGTTTGACCAGGTTCATTGTTCAGTATCAAAAAAACATGCCACGCAGAAATCGCGAATGACACTTCTTGCGCTATTTCATGATCTCGACAATTGGTTCGAGCAGTGTAGCGGAAATCTTTGCAAGACATATCGTGTATCAGTTTGAGATTGTTCATATAGTTATGGATGATGCGCTTATTGGTAAATACTATATAATTTATTTGCTGAATCTTACGTATATAACTTTGATATGAATGTGCATTGACAATTTATAAATTACATCGATACATCATATAAATATTATTATAAAAAATATATAATTTTATATATATAATTTTCTATTGCGTAGAATAATAGTTATTTATTTCTATTATATGTATAATATATACATACATTATATATACATTACACTATATATATATGTAATATTTTGTTAATTACTTCATAATAACGACTGTTAATGAAATGCGGAGATGTTGCATAGTGTACAACAAAAATGTAACTTTTTATCTCTGAATAATAGGACAAGTATTACACATCGTGACAGCGCATCTCGGAAAATTGAATTGAAAGCATGTTCATTGTAAATTGAAAATAGCCATACAAAGCCCGAGGCGGTGCGTGTACGATTGTCTTCATAAATATAAAACGCGTTTGCATTGCGCATAATTTTATTCAAAATTTATCTTTCGATCATTTCGACATATATATATATATATATATATAATGTATCTTGTCGGGAGATCATTATAACGTCCGCAAAAGGTAATCGATCCCTCTTCGCCTGTAGGCAGCCACGTTGGCGACCCGGTAAACTGTCAAGGAATTGTCTCACTTCTCCGCAACAATTTCCGCTTCGGGCCGTTCCTTTCTCGCGATCCTCTTCGCGAGTAGTCTCAAGGACACGGCCGAGGAATATTACCATTTTCAACGTATGGAACGGGATAATCGCGGCCGGTCTCGTGAGAACCGGGGAAAAAGGAACAAGAGACGGCGTGTCCGTTGATTGTTCCTTAGCGATGGAGAACGCACGGAGGGGGATACAATGCGAGAGATTCGAGTCCTCGATCCACACACAGTATCGAACTTTTACGAGCGATCTGTGATCGGGAAAGAAGAGGCAATCACCTCGTCTCTTCAAAGGGGGATTGCTACCGTGTTTGTGGCGTCGTTAGGTCGACGTACGATGGTGGTGCAGCAGCTGTAGTAAGGGGAACGATGGGAACAAGACCTCCTCTCCTTCGGTCTTCTTCCTTTCCACGGCCGCTGTCGTCGCCGTTGTCTCTGTCCTCTCTACGATCTTCTTCTTCTCTCTCCTCGCCTAACTGCGTTTTAATTGGGCGCGATTACGGCGACAATACTAGTCACCATGTAGGATAATCAACGACGAATAATGAAAGACGCTCGCGCGAAAGACGCGCCGCAGGAGAGACAGAAAGAGCGTATCCGGCAGCGCACGAGGAGAATAGTCGTGGGTAAAAGCGGCCAAAAAAGTTTAACGGGTCACGACCGAATCCGCGATTCATCACGGACCCTCGCATATACCCCGTTCGTTGTTCCCCTTCCTCCGCTAGCCGCCGTTAGCTGCCCTCGAACGAGATGATGAAATGTTTTTATTGAATTTTAACAATGCATCCCCCACACAGCTCGTGTGGAATAGGTGTCACTTATACATGAAGGACGCCACAAAAAGCCCTGTCTCGCAGCAGATTGGTCGCAGCAATTATCCGCGTTACAAACGGGAATTATACGAAACGATCGTGCGCGCCCGCCGAAACAACATTTAGCCGATAGAATAGTAGTTATAAATTAACGATATCCATTTAACGCTTTGATGGCGTTAAATGGCGCAATTAGTGGCGGCTGTCACGCTTTTTCAGCTCGAACGTATCAGAAGATAGGATGGGCGCAGAATTCAATAAGCATCGCCAATCGAAAAATTCTGTCTTGCAGACAGGTTTATTGCGTGCTGTTATCAAGGCTAATGACGCCAGCTTTTTATCGTCTCGTAAGCAGCTGCTAAAAAGCTATCTGTGATGTTGTAGTTCCCTTGTGACAGAGTACCAGTATATAATTGAGAAGATAGACATGAACTATATCTTATTCATAATTTTATAAAGTAAGAAGCTGTTTCTCGAATGCTATACTTTTTTAAGATTGATAAATTGTTTGATAAGTTTCGAAATTTATCAATCTCTTTATCGCCATAAATCTTATAAAGTTCAAATTTTATAAGATTCCATAGAACTCTAGTAAAAACACACTATTGGATCCATGCTATTATAGATTACTGTTATTATTATTATTATTATTATTAAAATTATTGTGATTCAATACTATATATTATAAATTTTATAAAGCATAAAGCTAATGGAACTAATAACTAACTCGATAAGTAAACGTCGTTGCAAGTGACTTTGAATAAAAATATTTATGTGTTATTTACTATTGCATCTTTTTGAAGTAACGATTACATTTGTGTATATAAACGCGTTACAAAATTGCGAAAAGCTCGTCGCAAAAATATTACAAAAAGTATACATATACAGACGACATACGGTGTGAGAGGAGTACATTCGTATTTAATTTGTTTATGTTGTGCGACGCGAAATGAAAACTCGATATTACGAGATGCATTCATTCACTTGCTGTAGACTACATGTTTGTGTGTGTGTGTGTGAAAACATAAAATAAAAAAATTAAAAATCTATTTTAAATTACATTTTTACTCGCGATTTTTTAGCAACATTTTATTTAAAGTTTTTTCCCGCTGTTTTTTTTAGATTTACATATCGTTATATATATATATATGTATTATTAAATTGCTTAATATTTCTTTAAATTTTATGTACTTTTCACCAGTGCTGCAAAATTATTTTGTTAAAAGCTTTATTATATTGGAATTAATCAATTCAATTGATTATTTTGCAATATATCAAAAAAATATCCATTATTCTACAATATTAATACAATATAAATTTTATATTGTTATATTTTATTCATAAATATGAGGATTACTTTAAGTTTTTGCTCTTCTAATCATGTATTTATTCATATTGGAATTTATAGAAAGCTATGTTTATACTCAGGGTTGGGCGTCGCATATTATGTTATTTTTACTTAAATGTATAAAATATATTTTTCTCAATATATACTCACTTGCTACGTGCATGTAACCATGAACCATTACAGTATTAAATGAAGGAGAATCTCCAGAAACTTCGCAACGATATTTTCCAGTGTGATTAGGTTGTACATCTTTCAGGACCACTTGATGCGCGTCGCTTTGATTTATCTGAAATGTAATTCACATATATTACTCAAAACACACATATACAACACACACATACATACACACACACACACACACACACACACACACACACACACACATGTGATGACAAGAATATATTCATAAATTATGAAATATGTATATCCGTGACAATAATATCGTTAAATATGCAAAAATCGATAAAATCCTGCAATTATAAAGTTTATGTTATTAAGGTTGTATTATGCAAAATGTTATCCATCATAAATATGTATGTTTTATATGATATACTTTGAAATTATATTAAATCAAAACAACAAATAATACGCTTTACTTAATTTACTTTAATTCTCTTATTCGAGAGAATGTTTTATTTATTACTATTTACAAATTTATTATTATTACCATTTGATATTACCATTTATTGTGATACTTACGCATTCATTGCTTTACTTCATCAAATATGACCAATAAAATACATGAATAAAAGTATACAATAATTTTGCAATAATTATTTTAAAAAATTATATAAATATTTTTATATAAGTTTACATAAATAAAAACATACTTTTCTACAATTATTGTTTAAAGATAAATGTCGGTATTAACCTCTTTTAAAGCTTTTAAAATTTTAAAAAAGTTAAAAATTGTATTATACATGTTTTCTCTACTCTCTCTCTACAATATCCAGCTCTAGGAAGATAAATTACATAATTACACAAGTCATTCCCATAATATTGTTCGCAATATTTCATCGTTACCGATATCGCAACCACGAAGATGACGTTCTTTGTGATGATATTTCGTCGCGGCAAAACTATAATATATATATATATATATATATATATATATATATATATGTTGTTAAAGATTAATAACTCTCTTTTAAGAGTACTTTCATGCGAAGCAGCATGAAAAAAAAAAAATAAGTTGGTCGGACGGATAAATTACATATTTTATTCCGCTATAAATGACCATCAATGATACTACCAGCAGACGCCTACTGAATTTTGAGTTAATTTAGCATCAACCGCAAAATTGACCGAGTGCACAGAACCGGCGAATGCCATTTATTGCAAATCGATCGCACTTACTCGTCCTCACGCATTCGCTCGTCCGCGACAAACAATATCTCGCAACAGGGATTAATTGTATGTTGCCGGTGGCAGCATATAAATCACACAATTAATTTTGCTGTGGTTTGCTTCGTGTTTGTGACACCGACACGCTCATATGCTATATTATGGATAAGCGATGATATGATTGCGAAAGAGGGGATGCGACTAATCTCCGAAAATATCTTTAAAGCTTCTGCGGATCGTGTATTGGAAGAAAGAGAGCAGAAAATGTGTCGATGTTATTGTCGTAATTTGATTATATTCTTATGCTGCTAGTTGGAAAACGGATTTGATGATACTTTAGATAAATTTTACTTTTCTCATACACAAATTATAATTTAAATAATTTGTGTATAAAATAATTAAAAAAAATGAAAAAGCCGTAATACATCACGACGTTCATTAATAATTATTTCGAAATGTACGCGTGTGCGAGGAACTAAAATATTTTCATCATCATAAAAAAATTTTTCGCTTTCTTATAAGAAAATCATCTTTATCATTTCTCGAATGAGCGAGTCTCTCTCGAGCTTTACGTGATCAACCGCCATCCAGCAGTACTCAAGCACTTTAATATTAAAATAAGAAATGAAATAACATTTTGAAACAAAATTTTGCCGATATTAAATACTTTTCTTATAATAGTAAAATAGTATATTTTCAGCATGTGTTTATTTCATAATATGTTAAATACTTCTTACTATCTTTCATATATCTTCGTATTATCTTTATAAATCTTTTGTATATTCGGCTGCGACGTATACGGCGCTCAACATTCATTTTTTGTAAATAATAGCGTACTGTTGTTTATACGTCATAACCTATCTTGTTGTCGTTCGCGCGACGAGACTCGAGACAAGGACAGATAGTGACGTAAGACGTTCCGTGCGTCATTGCTGTTCGAGACGCGATCGCGATAAGTACGGAGAGATGTCAGATGCAATTATTCTTTAACAATTAGCGATTATTAGCCCGCACGATTAATATCACTCTCGATTAATGACTTATAAACATATCGACGGCTATTTACGAAGCAGGAATCGAAATGGTAGGGAATACGAACAGTAAATTATTATTTCATTGATCGTATTTATATGATAATTATATCTTTAACAATATTTCTGAAAATATGTCACATCGCTCTTTAAACTTGTCATTTTCTAACTTATCGATTATTTCTTATCGATCATTTTCTAACTTATCGATTATTTCTAGTTGGAGAGAAGTAATATTATATTACTATAATTAAACCGGATTAAGCGATTTATAAGAAAGCATTTATTAATAATATGTGTGTTCTCTGAATTTATATATTCGAAATATATTACGTACTAAATTTTATATTTGTGTATTTTCAAATAATCCATCGCGCGCGCGCCTTAATTTAACAGTTATTAACTTGACTCGTGTAGTAGCGCGCCATCGAAGTGAAGTTGTCGCCACGTTTCCGGTCATTGCCGGAGCGTCGCGAACACGAAACGGTTCGACTTCGAGTCAAGCGTCGTGACTACGCATTTAATTAGTAAGTACAATGCTAACAAACTTCCTGTCTTGATATCTGTTATCATCGCACAGCATAACTGCGATTGTCGTATATCGATGATTTATCGAAACGCGTGTTTCGCAACATTTATTCCGTCGAAATCCATCGCTCGCTAGCAATCGTCAAAGAGACGCGATCGTATATAATGTATATATTCAGATATTATATTCCGCGGATATATTGATTTTTAACTCGTGTATGTATTTATTCTTTCAGATTATAACACGAGAGAGGAATTGCCTGAAACGTGAGTGCGTATACCATTTGTTATCCGAAGCGCGAAAAATACATATAGATAGAGATTACTCAAAGCGCGAGAAGTACGCGAAAGTGTAGGTAGAAGTTAACGCGTGCAGCGTCGTCGCGACAAATGGCGCGTAAAGTTTTCTCTCGCGCGATTTTCCCCCAGTCTTTCTAGATTGAAGATTCGTCTATCGCGCTAATGTAAAGTCGCGGGTAGAATCGTAGCTTCACGCGATCGCATTTTTTCATCGTTATTCTTCCGTATGTAATAAAGTATACGTGTTGCGTGTGTATCTATGTATGTGCGCGCGCATATGTGCGTGTATGTGTGTATGCGGTTACGACGGGAGTGTCGTGCAAAGTGCCGCGCGATCGTCGTGTTTTGGTAATTAGTGCGCGCGCGACCGTGATTAACCTTATTTTCGCGGGAGACTGTTACGTGAGTGTCACAAAGGAACAGCAACGGAGAAACGAGAGAGAAGGAGGAGGCAAGGGAGGCATCGGGCGACGGCGGAACAATCGTGGGGTAATTTATTATTAATTTATTATTTATTACTTATGCCCACGAGATTAATATCACCGCATATCCCCTAAATAGGAATTTGGATAATATATTTCAAAATTAGAATTTAATTTGTTAATTTTTATAAATGCTTTTGCTTGTGACAAAAAATTTTCAGAAATTGCATAATTATTTTATTAAATATCTATTTAAAAGATAAATAAAAAATTCATTGCGCACAATTATTTTTTGAAATATTAATTATTTTGGACGCTATTTTAATTTTAATTTTATATTTATATTTTACAGATCAACCTGTTGGTGTTGCAACAACTCCGCTGCTGCATCGTATCGGTGAGTGATGAATTATCTTTTATTTTTTATATGGAATGGATCGATTATATTGATTTTCATTTAAATGATATTGTAAGAAATCAAGAGGCACAAAAGATTAGTCAATTATAATGTTTTTGCTTTATTATATTCGTTCAAGAATCACCTATATACAATAGTTATCACCTAGTGAAATAATCGATCTTTTTGCGTTCACCGCGTGTTTATCTCGAAAATCAGAATAACGGACATATCCCGATCGGAGATCAACTGGCACGCTCATGCGTATAAAGGCAACAACGGCGGTATCGTTTTACTCCACGCCCGGATTACATAATATAGCGATTCAACAATGCTCAGCCTGATACGCTCACGCATAAATTTATCGAACTCGCTCGGCGAATATTAATATTGTTAGCCTCTCGCGAAATACGAAACGGTATTCTCTGTGCCTATCTCTATGTACTGTTCTCTTGCCGCGCTTCCTCTTTGCTTTATATTCGCAATCCCCTCACATCCGCGGTCGTACAGCCACAATTCTCGCCTATATTTCTCTCCCTTGCGGGAGGTGCGTCGCGATTTATTGGCCGAAGTGTTGTCCGTACTTTCCGCCGGTAAAATCTAATTGGAAAACCATTGCGTGCACGAAAATACTTCGTTTGGCTGAACTCGCGCCGGCTATCGCGGAAACCGCGTTATCGCATAAAGGATTTAGTTGATTTTTTTTCTTCTCTTTTTCAATAGGGCCCAAAAACATTGATTTTTCGACCGTTACTTTTATCTGCGACGGCTACATGCATGTATGTCTTGTGTAGCTCGATTATTGCGTAATAGATTGGATGTCTCTCTACTTGCACAATTTTCCGATAAATTTAAACTTAGCTTTGTCACGCTTTTAAAGGACAGAAAAATCTTTATAATCGATCGCATCATTTAATTGTGCATTAAAAATGTGTTTTAAAAATATAATAAATTTATAATGTTATGAAAGATTTATTATATTCTTATAAATTAAAAAATTACTAAAAGCTGCGTAATCATTTTCGTCTGTTCTTTATGTTAAAACGAAAAAAATTTACAAAATTTACATAATTTAAAGCTGGAATATTTTGAGAGATTGTGTAAATGCTTTACTTCTGCTTTTAATTCGGATTGAATGAAGCTGTTAACTCTGCTTTAGTTCAGCTTGGCTAAAGCTCTCTTTTAACAGCTTTTTTAATTCGCTTCGCAAACATTAATTTTGCAACTACTCTTTTTTTTGCTTACGACACATACATATGTGCGTAGTTAGAAATATCACATAGTGCGCGGATTGAATTCCTCTGTTCTCGTTTCTTTCTCCGTCGAGGTAATGGCTCGTAATCGACCGTGGACGAAGTGCCGATGTCGTGATAAATTCAAAGTTGTCTTTGAAATGTTGCATTAAGGTGGAGACGTAAAAAGATTTCTTTCGTAAAATAATCTCATTAAAAGAAACTTTCAACAGTGCTATGAAATTCATGCAAGATTTATATATATATATATGTAAATTAATGTGTTATTATTATTATATAAATTATTGAATTCCACTTAGAAATTCCATTACAAAGGTGGACTTTTATATAACTTTTTTATACAAATGCGCGGTAATGAAAAGCAGATTACTAAGCTTTGCTGTAGCAAACAGTGTTGGTTAGCGGAAGTAATATCTTTTGCATTAATAAGCGAGGTAAAGGGAGCATTCAGAAACCAGATCACGTAACTGACCCGTTTTCAAAATAATATTGAAATTTATCATGTTTGATTTATCACCCGAGCTTTGTATGCATCCGTGTATACGATATTGTTACGTCCAGAAATGATAATGGTCGGTTGACATTTTATACCTGCTAGATTGCAAGGCAAAATGTGAATGTATTGTTTCCATTTGTACGTACTACATAATTCTCGTTTCTAACAACAAGTTGAAATGTGTGGGAAAGCGATAAGCTTCAGTTTGAACGAAATTAGTTAATGAAAGGAATCTTGATAACAGCAAATCGCGCAGTAGTCGCGATAAAACTTAAGATTAAAACCACCATCATAGACGGGATCTTTACCTCGTAATTTACAGGCGCTTTTTGTTAAATATTAGAACTATCATCCGTACAGAAAGAGTTATAGTATACATTTACTGCTGCGGTGTTGCTGTATTTGTAACATAAAACACGTGGTTATATTGCATAAATAGGTATATTTTGCGCAAATGTACGCTAACATGCCTCGCGTATTTATTAAGCGTAAAATGGACGTCGGTAATAATTTCTGTCGCCAATGACGTTACATGAATTGTTATTTCAAGTATATAATAATTTAATTTAACTGGTGCTACACGGCATGCTTCTTTGATACAATGATACTATAATACATTTGCTGTGCCTATTTTGTCGAATTAATTTCTGTCACGAATTACAACGATACAAGCCGGAACGAAATATCACATATAAATGTTTTTATTTTAAAAATACAGTTTTTCTGTTCCGAACGTAAAATGTGAGCTTCGGAAGTATATTTGCTCGAAGCACGTACACGAAATAAATGTATTCTATATTTGCTTGTTGCGATAGGAAAGGTATACGAAAAAAGGGTGCAGTACGCTTTCTTCCGGAATAAATCGTCGCGCTAACGGATTTCAAATATTGAACGGCGAAACATTAAAGTATGTTAGGAAGGGAAAACGAATGGCATTGCGATTCGCCAATATTCTACATACTGAAAACTTATTCCTTTTTTTATTATTATATAATATTTTTATTATATAAAAATAATTAATAATTTTATTATATAAAAACTTTTATTATATAAAAATATTATTCGCTGTACCCTGAAAGCTTTCTAAGCACAATATAATGTTTAAACAATCAGTTATAAATAAATTATATTGTTCTATTAAATAAACAAATCAGCTATTTGTGTTTTTCTATACGTAATTGGGCAGAAAACATGTAACGAAAATGAAATTTCGATGGTTGAATATATTTGTACAATATGTTTCTTTTTTAATTGTGGGTTTATATATTTTTACAAACTTTCAAATTTCCGCCATGCAATGACTATTCCTTCTTCATGCATGCCAGATATGCGCTGCAAATATTCGTCTGCATATACAGAATGCAATCTGCCATGCGTTTTGCGCATGTTATGACGTGAATGCCATTTCGTTTCACCGATATTGAGAGCAAAGAAATTGTTGTTTTACCGTTTAAAACATGTTGAAATAACATTTTAAGTTGAAAATATGACGCGATGATTAGAATAAAGTTATAAGTGTTATAATTATGTCACTTAAAATATCTCTGATATTAGATCATAGAATTTACATGTGCATTTTTTAATTAATTTGGAATCGATTTTTCTAGAATAAAAATGTAGAGATATCACACACAATATCTTTTTAAATTATAAATAATTAAAGATATCAACATTTTTTAAAATTATAAATAATTAAAAATAAGTTTTTTTACAAATAAAATATATTTCTTATTCTTATTTAAGAAAATATTATGATAATAAATATTAATTTTAAAACATAGTAAAAATATAAAAATTAATAAAAATATGAAATAATTAAAACTGAAATAATGAGATTGCGCCAAGATACACACGATAAAAAGTAAATTGTTAACAAATGTTGAAAACGGTCTAAACTTAAACATGTGAGTTTTGGATCGTCTTCTTCATGACTTTGATATTTGCATGTTAGGTGTGAATATAAAACTTTATTCGCTAAAAAGTAGCAGTCAACTTTTAATAGGTATGACACTATAACGGAGTTTGCGGCTGAAATAACTCGATTGCGTGTACCAAACTAGTGAAATTAGAAGCACAATTCTAATTAGAGATAATTTACAGAAATTAAAATATGTCTTATGAAAATATGTTTTATATGTAGAATTCTAAATTTTTATCAACTTTATCATGAAGCGTGAGAAGAAAAGAATTGAATATATTGCATGCAGATAAAAACTATTAATTTTTAAACCAATTAAAAAGAATTTTATTTATAATATATATAATTATTTATTACATAGATAGTCCTGTAAATTATTTATAGAAACTTTATAACATAATCACAAAATGCTTGAAAACTATTTACAGGACTATATATATTCTAATAATTATATATATTATAAATAAAATTCTTTTTAATTGGTTTAAAAATTAATCGTTTTTTTTAGACGTGAGTTGGTCGGCATATTATTGATTAAATATCAATAAATATTTATCTGAAAAAGATTGGCCTATTTCTTAGATGAAATGGTGCCGTATAAAATCCTATAAATCTAATCTGTCTATTGAAATCTTCCATCTAATGTATTACTTACTATGACTTTTGTTCCGAGATCTCCAAATACCGCGATCGGTGGCATCTCTTTGGGGACATATCGAAAAAATTCTGAACCTTTGTACCATTTGACAGTGTAAAGGGTTTCCGATTGTAGATCGTATTTGCAATTCATGTTGACTGTTGTACCAGCTGCCACTGCCAATGGAATGTCAATCGACACATTGCACAGTCCACGAACGCCTAGAAACAGGAGGAAACAGATTGCGATTAATTATATAAATATTAGGAATCGCGCGGATATATTTTAGTAATTATTTTAAAATAATTGTTTTTCTGTAGTTTTCCTTATTATATAACTAAAAATTCTATTAATTATATATTATAATATATTTTACAATTATTTTACAGATATTTAATATGATGATTGCTAATACACACAGACATAAAGACGCGAAGAATGTATTGTATATTATATAAAAAAGTAGAAAAAGGCATAAATATAAATCTCAAATATAAATTTGTATGATATTGTCGGATACATAAGCTGTACAAATTTCGTAAAGATTTCAGACATTGTATGAAAGCATAAAACATTTTCGAGCATATATGTACATGGTATATATATATACCAACATGCGCAGAACAAATTTTATTAACAGGTATTTTGATAAACATGCAATTCTCAATTGCTTAATTTTTAATATTAAATATCTTTATATATTCATGTCTGACATTAAATATTTTTTAAATAAAATATTCATGTCTGACATTAAATATTTTTTAAATAAAATATTCATGTCTGACATTAAATATTTTTTAAATAAAATATTCTGTAATTGAGATAAAATAAAAAACAATAATTTTGATTATTTAGTTATACTCTTGAATCTTTATATTTGCGAAAAGTCTTTTACTTTTGGCTGCATAGAATTTGAAGAACACTGCTGATGTTTCAATATATTTATTAAGAAAAATCTCAAATGTAAATTAGTCAAAGAATCTGTCATTAAAATTAGATTACTTCACATTTGTTAGATATCTTTAGATGCATTGAAATTTGATTGAAATATTTGTCAAATTTTTGTAGGTCATAATTTTTCATATGACCATTACGGGATATACTCTACATTACATTGAATACTTAACTGTAGAATCTTTAGAATTCCAATTAAAGTCAGTGACATTTATCATTGAATGAGTGTCCTTTGTTGCGTACCGCTCGAAAAATCCGGTAATCCAGAGAAGAAAAGTCAACCACACTCAGACAACAGTATTTTGTCATATCTCGACGGCATAGTTATTTTTTTCATTAATTAATCAAGAAATTGTGTATGTGTCCTGTATTCAGAATAAATATTGCAGAGGAATTTTAATCCTCTTCATCTCCGATTTTTATGTAGCTTCAATAACTTAATGATAATGTGATAATCTGTTACTAAAATATGTGGTCTGAGTCGGATGAATGTTTTCGTTTTTGTGTTGTGTACCGTGTTTCATACTGAAAATTATTTTCTGAGAAGAAGAGAAACATATTGCTAGTTAATTAACAATTTACTCATTTTGTATGATGACATAATGAGATAACGGTTATCATAGTTATATTTATGGTTCGTTTATATCATTGATAATACTGTGATTATATGCTCGAAATATATTAAAAGATATTTGTTATATACAATACATTTAATTATATCGAAAAGTTGCACTTTGTCTTAAAAACTGCGAATTAAATAAGATGATAATAGTTTCGAACAATTACACGGAATCAATTATGTATTCCAGAAGTAAAATCTTTTCGTTGAACGCACAAAAGGCTACTTCTATCTTTTTTCTAACAAGAAAAAGCAGGTTATGCGTGATGCTTATCTTATAATAACTTAAACGAACAAGTGCTTAAACTTTCCGCGTAATCCCGCCACCGTCAACATTGTTCACTTTGAAGATTACAACTGGCAAACTGGCGAAAGGGCATTTTGCCAGAAAACGTCGGTAAAGATCGCGAAAAATAACATCACGGCCGTCGACTTTTAAGCATCCATTGCGTACTTGCTTAGATCGAGTTTGGAACTTATTACTATTTCAGTGCACTTTACGTGCTCTCCTGTCATGCATTATTCATTGAAAGTTTGAAAGATCACTGCGCCTTAAATAAGTCGTTATTACTATAACAAAGTTTTTATTAAGGATTAACACAAAATTTTTAATTGAAAGATCAAAATCTTTAATTGATCCTAAAATAAAGATTTGCAAGACTAACGGATAATTTATTTATATAGCTTAAAAAGCAATTTTACTCGAGAATATATTATATGTAAGACGATCTGTGTACGATTTACTGTACTGGTCCGTTATAACTTAATTAATATGCATGCAGGATAGGTGCTGCAGGCATTTAGCGGTACAAAATATCAAACATGTTAGGGAGATGTCAGCACTATGACCGAAAAGCGTTATACACAGAAGTGCTTGCAAAAGCGTGTTACGTCATTATAGGAAATTTCAACTCTTATCGGCAACATTGCGAAAGATCTTCGTTATAGTTTCGGCTTAAATGAAGAAAAATCTAACCCGAGGAGATTATATATTTCACACGACGTGCAAGTTTGCGAGATCAGCTACCAGCGAGCGTGCCGTGGACTCGCAATAGCGGACTAACGCGAAAGTTTAGTCATTAATTAACAGTTTTTTGGTGGATCCTCTTCTAATTAATTATTTATGACTTGATCTGCCGGTACTCATTATGCTGATAAAGTAATTAAACGATAATTAATACGAATAGTAATTAATCAGGAAATTGGGTGATGGGCGGGGAAGGGGCAGAAGGGAGGGAAGAGATCATGGTGACGCGTTTCGATCGTAAAATGCATTTTAATAACAGTATCTGAACAACTTCCTTGATGTCAAATATAACGGTCGTAAATGCACGTGTGTATTGATTGCTCTAATAAGCATGAGATTGATGTGACATATGGAAAAAAAAATTAATATCGTCATTACGGTGGCGAAAAATAGCGAAAGCAATTTTCTGTGTCGCTCCTTCTCGTGTGCATTTGCTTTTAATAACCGTAATATAATTGGCATCATTAGTAGGCACGTTCCCATTCCCTCTGACAGAACATCTCCGTCTCAAAGCAAAGCGAAAGTTTTTCACTTACAGAGACGCGCGCCTCTTTATCACTAATCACCGCACAGTTTTGAACTTGGCCGACGTATTAGAAGAGCGATGCGTAATTAGAAGCGGTAATTGGAACGTCTGCTCCGCGAAGTTTCACCGTTGGGCTACGTATAATCAGTTGTTTGGTCTCAACGCGCGCGGATGCAACGGCGCGCTCGCAGATCGTTGCATCGAGATTTAAATACCAGGCGTTCACTAATCACCTCGCTAATCCTTAATTACCGCTCCTCGCTAGGAGCGCGCGATTGTTATTCGCATCGCGGCTCACCGTGGCGCGGGCCTTCCGTTTTTGGAAGACGAAATCTTCCCATAAATAACGGCAGCACCGAGACAACGGCATCGCGTAAACTCGCTCTACGAATATATGAGACTAGTCTTAAATTATAGCGGGAATAATAAAGCCCACGAGTGCACATTCAAGCAGATTCGGAAGCACATTTTGTTATTTATTTTTAATCGTCCCTGAATTTATCAATTGCCGCGACGATAGGCAGAAATACAAACAGCGAAGCGTGGCGAACCGCACGCACCGAATATTCCATAATCGAATGTGAAGCAAGCAACAGATTGAACACATTAATCAGCTAATAAGGGTTGCAATAACTCAATAAGCAGAGTGGAGTGTATGTTTATCACATATCGTGTAATATCTGTGCGAAATAGTATTTGATTCGAAAATCTACGTCAAATTATTTCAAACAGCTGATTCCCCGAAATCGATGACGTTAGTCGGTTTTTGTAATATTGGAAGAAATCAATATAGAAGTTAGTACTTACATATATTCGGTTTCGCGTATTTCATATTGGAACAATAGATTTCGAAATCAATGTGCGTGTATTTCATTTAATAAAGCAGTTTAAAATAATTTAATTTATTACATAAGTATTATGTATAAAATATAAAAATCACTTTTATATATTTAATAGGATGTTCTATTTTTTTACATATATTTTGATAGCTAAAAAATATATATATATATATAGTAGGTAGTAAAATATATAGTAGGTAGAGTAGGAGAGAGAGATACATGTATATGAATGTGATAATAGGCGTAACAAGAATGTGTACAGCCTATGCATTATAATAAGCAGTTATGTTATTCACGAGTTATCATTAAAAGTAAAAACGCAATTATACCATGATTTGCGCGACCGCGCTTATTTCAAAGTATATATATACTTTATATATATACTTTGAAATAAGTGCGGTCATGCAAGTTATATATATATATATATATATATATATATATATATATATATATACACTTTGAAATATACGCTGTCGCGCACATCATGGTATAATTGTGTTTTTTATTTTTAATGATAACTTGCGAATGATAACGTTTAATCGAGTGCTATATATATAGAGCACTTGAATTCGTAAGATAATCTTAAACTCTTAATTGCGGCGTAATTACTTATACGTTCGCTGATGTGCGAATCTTTGAGAAGCCTTTTGCGCATTATGCATATCCACAGCCAGATACCTTGCAGACATAAGGCCGGAAAAGCCAAAGGCGTAAAGAGCCTGTGCTCTGAAATGAGATCCCTTTCTTTCTTCGAAACTCAACTAAATGAAAAACCCATCCTTGCGAAAGAACGTTAGCTATAGAAGCTTTTATTGTTTCATGAAAGGCGAGAGCAGGGAGGGAAAAAGAGATATTGAAAATACGCATTGCAAAAACCTTTTACTTGGCGAGCTCCCGCCGATCGACTCGCGTATCAGATGAATGAAAGCTGCACGAACACTTCTTCCCACCTTTTTTAGAACTTATTTAACGAGTCTGCACCGTATTCCAGAATTTATATGAGCTCGATCTCTCAGTGAAAAATTTTTTTCATTACTCACGAAACCGTAGAATACACAATGAATCTAGAATCTTACTAATGAATCTGTTAATATTTAATCCAGATATTTTACCTTGTATCAAGATATCAGTCTACAAGATGGCAGGTTTTAGTCTCAGTTATACTAGGTTATATAATAAGGATTTATAAAAAATGATGATTATATCTCTCAAAGGATTACACATACATCCAAACGCTCTTTTCTTACATCAAAACTTTAAGGCAATATAAAATTTCATTATGTAAAACGTTACACATTCATCTTCAAAGCCGCATGAATTGCTGGCTCATCACGATTCTGTTATACGCAATCCGTTACCGATCGACAGACGATACGGGGCGATCTTTTAATTCAAAAAATGGAAGTGTTATGATCGACATAAGTATTAGTAGAACATTGCGCCGGCACGACTTTAATTTCTAATGGAAATCACTGATTTGATTTACTTAATATCGCAAGAACTGGAGTCTTTGAACTTTTTAAACTAACAGCGATCGATCATGGCCGGAAAGAAGCAAGCCAAGTAGCGAAAAATGATACGGACTATCGAAATACTCTAACTTTTATATGATTTTATGATACTCGTAAAAACTTTATAACTAACAGTCGCCTTTAGACATTTCCCCGTATACGATGTACGAACATTGTTGTATTGTACCCAAAGGACCTTTGATCGTTTTTATTTCTTCGATTGACGCACTCACATCGAAGATGATTACATCACTTCTGATAAATTTTTTGTTTCAGTTTCTTTTGTCTTTTTTGTATACTTTATCATGATTTTAGAAAATTACTTTGAACTTATATTTTTCTATATCAATCACATCTTAAATAAATTTTATTTAATAGAAAGAATAAGATCTATAAATTTAAATATCTCAAACTAAAACTTTAATATAAAAAATATAGTCATAAAATTTTATTTGTGTTTTTTCTTTTAAAAAATCGAATAAAAATTAATTCATAGGAGAGCAAAAAATTGTGCAAAAAAAATAACTATGTAATAAAATAATGTACTTAAATATTAATAGAATTTGTGTAATATCTATTACATAAGTTGATTATGTTTGCAAAAATTGTTTTATTGAATTTTTTTCTGTTACCTTTGAAAACGGCTAAGCAATTAATTAAAATGTAATCTCGGTAATGCTTAGACTAAAATCATATATGTATCATGTCTTTTATTTTTGTAAATTTCTAAAATAATTTCTTATAACTTTACAATTATTTTTAACAATTATTTCTTATAACTTTACAATTCTTTAGAGTGGAGCTACTTTATTTTTCAGATTTGTGTGTGTGTGTGTGTGTGTGTGTGTGTGTGTTAAGCAATTGCATTTTATTGTTAACTCGAGAAAATAACGATATTTTTGAAAAAAATAATCTGTAAAAGATCATATATTTTTAATCAATTGCTTTTAAGTCGCATAAAAATAAAAAAGAATTAATATGTTACATTTTTATTAACAAAAATATTGATTCTAACTTGATAAAAAAAATAAGTGTAATTTAATACTTTCGTCGATCTTAATATCATAATTCTTAATATCATAGTTCTTTGAGAATATATTCTTCAATTCCAAATTATTGTATTCTTTTCAATATTCTTTTTGAAATTTAATTAACTGTAAAAATTTAATTCATTTTGACGTATAACGCAAGTAAAATTATATATAATTTTTTTTGTTTGAACAAGAACGGGTTTATAATATGCTGCCGCTTACAGGCATGCAAGAATTTTCCGCTCTCTCGTTTTTTCCAATTTTTTATCTCAATATTTTTTTTACGTCATCTTTAGAAGAAGTTAAGTTATTTAGACGATATAATCAGTTATTTTAAGAACAAGATTAATAGACACAGAAGATTGAAAAGATACGCCACAGAATTTACCTCCCTGTGAACAAACTTTATTATTCTGCCTAAACACACTTAAATGAGTTCTTGAATTATAATTCAATTAGCTTATGGTCACATAAGCTTTCTTCTGACAACAATAGTGCGTAAATGTTGGGTGCAATTTCGATGTATTAATTTGATCATTGCAGATACATTAAAAATGCAAAACTGAATCAAGAGCATGCAGGGCGTTTCATTCATTCATTCAATGCGTTTAAATCATTCGAATTAATATACTCGATTATACATGAATGATTGATTTGCAGCATGAAACTAGTGCAAAAATATTTACACTTTGCAAGCGATAACATAGTATTGTATTTCTGTTTTTAAAATTTCGCATTAATGTAATACTATTTATGAGCTAAAGCTGATATAATAGACTACGAACGCGTTTGTCGTTCGGTTACCAGTAAAATATTCAAATAAAAATCAGGATAAATTAAAATCTTTTGGAACATCTTGATTGATCGCGTACCTCGAAGTATTCTGTAGTCAGTGAATATTCTATAAAGCTATTCGAGTCAGTTCGATTCGCGCTTTGAGTCTTCAAATGTGCTGAAATTCAAATGTAAAAATTCAAAGCGAATGCGAGCATATACCTATTTCATTCAAGCGCATTTTAAAGAAAACGTTCTTTTTGGTTGATTCGGTTGATCGTGAGAATGCATAATTTGACGATTGCTTTTTCGTATTATATTTTTTACTTCCGTGGCGTTATGATTCCGTTACGTTTATTCAATGTACAATTGAAATTTGCCTTGTGCATTGCCGGCAGCAATCAACTTCCTGCCATGTGGATGCTTCTAATGATAAAAGTGATTACTTGGAATTTGTAATTTAATCGCTTACACATACTGTTACATTGCAAATCAGAATCTCTTATGTTGCGTTTTCGTATCACACTATTGTCTTGCTGGAGGAAAATGAGTTCCAGTAATTCTAGGCAATAATGAGCAAATTATCTATCTCCATCTTTCATTGTACGAGAGAATCTGCTCTTATTTTCACGCACGAAGTGCAATCTCTCTCACGGTACTGCATAATACTCTTTATTCTTTTAATTACGAATCAACTTTGTCTATCGATATATATATATTACCTGTGTGTGCATATAAAGTAAATAAATTCGCAAATAAAACATATTTAGATATTTTAAAACATATTTAGATATTTTAGATATTTTAGATATTTAGATATTTTAAAACATATTTAGATATTTTAATTATTTCGCGTTTTTTTTTATCATAGAATATTCTTAAATTTTTATTTTGATATTTAATGCTACATGAACTATTAAAAAAATTTACAGTTGCAATTATCACACACATAAAGAAGGGAATTATTAAATTTAATATTTATTTCATAATAATATTTATTTTTATGCTACAAACAATAATTTATAATTTGCTTCAATTTGGAGATATTTTGAGAACCGATTTATACGAGACGTCTTATAAACGATTTATCTTCTTAACTTCCTTCGCACAGCATACAATTACGCTTCGTGTAAAACTTTAGGGAAGTATTGTCAAGATTTTGAAGGTTATACGAAAATATATTCTACTGCATATATAAGTCGCAAACAAATATCGCCTCTCTTTCTCGCCGTGGCACGTACATGCAAATATGAATTTCCCGTATTCGCCCGTTTTCGGTTGTGTAACGCGTTGTCGCACGGGAATAGAAAGTCCGCGAAGTACAGAACGACGTGGAGACGCCTACAAATACGAGAATGGGCGAGCAAGGTCTTTACCGTCGGCTGGATCGAAGTGGCTTTGCCGCTGAGCCACACGAATAAATCGGCGGTGCGGAAAAGCGGATATGCGTTGCTTTGCGTACGGCCACCCGTCGCATATCTCGCTCGTACGCCGTTGAATTTGTCCCGAGGAAATAAACGGGAAAACCCGAGCGATATCCTTCCAAAACCCCATCGTCGGCCCTTTTCTTCTTCGCCAAAACTTTTCGACTGGAGAAAAGGTGTAAAGTCGCCGAGGCGTCGTTTATTTACGTTTGCACATGAGAAGCCACGAATATAGTCACGTTATATATTTATCTTTTCTCATATATATATTATATATATATATATATATATATATATATATATTCTAGAAAAATAGTGCAGATTTCAGCATAGCGAGAAAATAACTTTCTAATAAATATGTCAGTCGAAATGTGGTTGAAATAAATCAATTTCTTGTGCTGCTAAAAGTTAAGAACTAATATATAGTAACCATCTTCTTGAGTTTATCAGTTAAAAGTAATTTACATAACGGGAGGAAAAGCAATGGACCGACTATGGATATAAACATTCTCTATCAAGATTCACTAACTTTTTAATGGCTTTTGGTTTGAAACTTTCCATCATCTTGATATACTTAGCCGTCGAAATAGTGTCTTGAAATAATGCGCACGATGAAGACGAATGATCTTTCATTAGGCTTTGAACGTAATAATAACTAAATTAAACGCGAAAATTAGAATCCAAAGTACGACGTATATTTATTTTTGATTGTAACATATTCTTGAATGAATCGCAAAATTATAAACGTTTTTAGAACAGTAAAAGGTCGGATATAAAAATCCTATTAAAAATTCAAGGATCATAGCTTATTATTATACGTTTGCTCCGATTCTCTCTCTATCCTGTCATTAATAGAATCTTCATTTCTGGTACAAAAATGGGAAATATATATTTATATAGACAAGTAGCAGAATTGAATTATGCACATATTACGAATTATGCATTTACGTGCATATATATATATATACGTATTTATGTGACAAATCCAGGCGTACAATATGTGACTTGGAATGTAGAGATGATATGTGCGGATATGTGTGTGTGTGTGTCTATATGTGGGAACGAAGTGGAGGTGTGCTACAATGGATTTTCCAATTTCACGTTGTCTTCTCGTTCGCGTATCGACGCTTCCACCCGTCGGCATCATCCTTCGCCCCGGCTCGGTCGAAGCCCCGTTCGGTAAGCTTAACTTTGGAAGTATGTGCGGCATGTTTGTGTACGGCTGTGATTTACTCGCTCTTGGAGAGGTACTGCTCGAGCTTCTCTCTCGGAAGTGAATCTCAGAGCGACGGTGGTGGTGGAGCGGGGTGGCAGGCGCGGGCGAAATTTGTCGATTTCGAGCCCTCCGAGCGTGGTGAATTCGTCGATATATACCGCCACGGCATCCGATGTATCGCGAACCGTCTTGGAAGCTTCTCGTAACACGACTGGCCGCGGGCGCTTCTGGGAACCTCGAGCAAACTTCATTCTAGTCACATAGAACTGATATCGCGGGTTCTCGAAGCGCGGCACGATCTTGAAACTGGTGGCGAGACTACTATCTAGACATACCGTTCCGCGATTTAATGGAAAAGGCTAAGTCTGTTAGATAAGCCACGTGTACAATCCAAGTTGCAGAAATAATGAGGCGGACTGCATACACAAAATATGTAACGTTCATTTTATTCCTTTCAAAAGATGTGTATATATTTTATATACAATATTTGAACATCATATTTGAAAATATTTGACGAGTTTTTGATATGGATTTCTTTGGAAGAGAAGATTTTGTCATTGAAAAATTTTTAATCTTTTACATTACATATATATTAAACATTAAATCCTTAATTTTTCTTTTGCATTAGAATATGTTTTAATTTAATTTAAAAATTAATAAAAATTTAAAATAGAAATTTATTTTTTAAAAATCAAAATAAAAAATAATTAGAACCAGGTGATTACGCTAATAAGCGTAAGAATATCAATCTATGAGAATATCAATCTATGAGAATATCAATCTATGAGAATATCAATCTACAAGATTATTATATTGTAGTAATTACATTGATGTATATGTTGCAGGTTTTTTTGCTTTTTTTCTAAAAAAGCTTAGCCTTTTTATAAACCGCTAAATCTTTGTAGGTCGGCGTTTTATGAAAAGACTTTTTGTAAAAAAGCTGAATTTACACAGAGTCTGTGACATATATATTATATCTTCGTAATGTAATGATGTTTAGGAAGAGAGTCATTTAATAAAACGTCAGATGTTATTCAACACAATACATTTTCTTATAACATACTTTGTACAGCCAATTATAAAGTTTTGTAAGGATAACGAGAATATTATGGAGAGAATGACAACGCCCGGCATGTTTCTCGGTAAAGAGCGCGTCGTGCTTCTTCGTGCTATTGAGATAAGAATTACTCGTCAAGATGAATAATAGTCGGGTCGCGACGCGCGTTACGAGATCGCAATTTCTCAAAACCTCCGCGACTTCTGCAGCCGCCTTCCCTTATTTTACTGTTACTCGGTATGTTCGATAGATTGAATGCTCCTGTTACGCTAGCGTAGCGCGATACCGAATCCGAATTGCAAGCAAAGTTTGATTATGTTATATGCCAAGTAACTTGAATAATAATGATCCGGGATGAAAAATCCGATCTCTCTCCATTCGCGGGATGTATATTCGGGATGAACGAACGAACGAGCGAACGGAGACGTAGAAATCGAAATGAGGACGACATCGAGAGGAGGTACTCGGCGTCATATCGGACAGCCTCGCGTGGGCTCGTATATCGCACCAGGCGTAGACTAGGCAAAAGGAATGCAATAAAAAGAACGATACGTATCCTTCGTTCCTGTACACACGATGTTATGAGGAAGCGAATGCAACAATAGGCGCACATTATACTAACAATGGTGTTGGAAGGGATAAGGTGCAATCCCTTTATACGTCTCTACACACATACACACATAGAGTCTACGTAACCAACAATGAACTCATATTCTCATGTTTCCTCCGACTCTTCCCACCTTCATGATTGTTGAACCACACTTCCACTGTGGCCTTAAACCGTAAACTTGTTTGAAACCTTAACGCTGTACTACGCGCCAATCGTCACTGCGGAGAGGACATGTTCACAGTGTGCGCTTAATTTGCTCGCGCATGGGAGGTCTGGCAATCCGTGAAGCAATTTCTGCACGTATTCACATGAGAGAGTGTACAGATTCTTATTAACATTTGCGATCAATATACTCTACTAATACCATAAAAATTATATTATTAAATTATATATAAATATATATTTATTTATTATCCACTTTACCTAAAGAAAAAAAAGATGAGATTTAGAGATTTACATGACATACGCCGAACTAAAGTATAATTTAGTGTCATCTAATGCATTCTCGACTAGAAATTCTTCTTAACGGCGTCTTAATATTTTTATTTGTCACAGTATACTGAGTCTTTTCCTAACAGATTATCGATGATATTTCAAAATAGCATGTACATAAATTAGAACAAAAATTTTTTCTTTTCAAAATTTATACCACTAATAAAATAATTACAATCATGGATACATTGAATATCATAATGTTCTGACAATGATTAATTTAATATTTTAGCTAAGGAACTATAACTTTAAAATTCCAAATTTATATACATATATTAAAGAAATAATATATTTATATAATAATAAATTTATATTCAATTATTTATTAATTAATTTATATTAAATTATAAAGAGAGAAATATAGTGGTAGACTATTAATCTAACGGATTCAATTAACAAGGCTGACTTGCGCATAACAGTCTTTATTTATTTTTTTAAATAAATATATTTTTAAAAATTAAATCGCACATATATTTCTATTGAAAAATATAAATAAAAGTAAAACTTCTGAAATAAAGCTATTTTTGAAAAATTATCTAGTTGCCTAATGAGCAGAACAATGTACGTGCGAGATAGCTTGTGGATAAATGTAGACAGAGTTTGATATCCTCTTGCTTCAATTACACCTCTATCAACCTAATTGCATATTGGATACACGAAACAGAGGCGTTTCGTCTTTCGTTCGGCAGGATATGCTGCATGTTCTACGGGTCACTTATTCTGCTAACGAACGTGTCAGTACTGCATTTTTACCATTATGCGAAATTATTTTAGCTTCTAGATGCTTGTACGCCCGCCAATATTGGCGGCGTATACGTTGTATTTAAACAATTTAATCAGAAGATCGTTACATCAGGGAAATACGAAACAGGAAAGTGGATTTCAAAATAGCTTATCAGACTGATTTAGAGATTTATGTAGTTTTACCTGAATTTAAAATATTTAAAATTGAAATCTATTCTGTTATGATATATATAATTGAGAATTATATATAATTGAGAATTATATATAATTTATATTATATGTATGTATTATACATTCTTATGCTATAATATTGAATAATTTTGCCATAGAAATTGACAGTGATTAATATTCAAGAAATAAATTAAGATTGTCTACAAGATGAAATAAATCGTTGTATATGTCACCATGAAACTATTTCATGAATTTTTTTGCTGTGCAGGGAAAGACTGATAAATGCTAATTTGTCAACCTCTAAATTCGAAAATTTACTATTGCTACACGCAAATATCATATATATTTTCACCTGAACAAATAATTATTTTTTTGTTTACAAACACCAATGATTTTGGAAATAATTTATCAAAATTAACATGAGAAATCTTTTGAATTTTCTTAGATATATTATTCTGCAATAATCTTTCCACCGAATGGGGAGGAAATCGAGATCAAGTGATGCGGTCGCGACGCCAAATGTATAAAAAAATGCATAAAAAATGACTGACCATACGATTATGTTCACGGCATATCGTCGAGATGCTATCAAGTATCAAGTGATACGGTAGCGTCGCGACGCTAAGTACATAAAAAGCAATGACCGTGCGATTATGTTCACGGCATATCGTCGAGACACTATTGAGTAGCTTATCTGGAATTCTTATATCAAGCATGTTTTCAATTAAAATTTCTCTAGAGTTGTAATCAAAAATCTAACAGCACTTTTCTCGTACAATCTTGATGCAATCTTTCGATTGCTATTAGTCCAAATAAAATTGATGCAATTATTCTCGAGATTCGGAGATCTAATCCACGAAAAGTAACAATTTTTCTTGTTCTAGATTTCATTTCCAATACTCGACTTCGTCTGAACATTTAATTTTGTTGCACACGACATGATTCGTGAAATGATGAATTTTCGTAGGGCTAATTAATCTTATAATAAATAACGCTGTGAGCGAAAAAAGTTATGATCGTATCAATGAAATTCTCAAATAGCTCATGTATATTTTGGTCATTAATAGTCTGCGAGATTATTTAATTTTTATGATTAACAATTCATAAGTGTATGGCTACGTATCCAACAAATATTGTATAGATATATTGCGTGATTTATTTAATTGAAATAGAAATCGAAGCGATAGGGAAATGGAAATTTAATTTATTGTGTGATATTTATGGACGGCAATTATTTCTTTAATAATGCTTCTTGACTTGAATGTATCTCGATTTAAATTTTTCGCCGGTAATTTGTTATTATTATCATTTCCGGGTTGAGAAAGTGAAGTAACATCTGAATCACCGGATCGAATGATTTAAATAATGGAAAACTGTGATGCATCCGATGTATCCATATATATTAATAATCAATTAAAAATGTGAGAAGCAGACTATTCAGCATGAAATGATAAAGCGTTAAATATTCGATATAATATTTACACTAACACGGACGACAACATATCGGTTGGCACACGGCCTTGGAGTTTGTTTATGTTACGGGTATTATAGTACGAGTACGTTTACGCGTTCTGCAACATTCGCGTGGCGAAACTCGAGTCGGTAGATTGTAGCACAATCCGCTCTGTATGTTGTTCCTCGAAACGCGATTATTCTCTACAAACAATTAGTGATTATCAACCCGATTAACTCCACGATTAAAGATAGACGTATCAAGATGATAGTTATTTATAAACAATATTTCGCGAGAGAAACAAATATTTTGCGCAATTTATTGATTCAAAATAGAAACGATAGAGGATAGGAATTATAAATTACCGTTTCGTTGCGATAAATTTAGAAGCGATAATTATTTCCTTAACGATACGTATACATTTCTTATATTCGAATATATTTCGCATCGCAATTAAAAATTTCTGATGCATTGAACGAAACATTTGCATTTATATTACATAATTTTACAATATAATATACATTATTATAATTTATTTTATAATTAAAAAAGTATGTTACAGCGAATTGATCGGCGCTTGATGTTCATTTTTTGGAGCATATTTATATTGTATCCCTTTTTCTCGACAAAGAGATATAATATAAGTATAATCTCGTAATTATAAAATAAATTATATGTTATATATTATATTACAAAATTATATAACCCTCCCATTGGGTACACCTTGACGTGGTGGGAGTGGCTCAGTACCTGGAAGGAACTTTTATCCTGAAGGGGAAGCTAAGTACCCTAACGGTTCGTCGCGCTTTAATTCGGGAATGCTGTGCAAAAAATCACGCGTCCGTTTGTCATCGGATTGCCGCGGATGATTTGTCGCGTTAATTAATTAATTAATTCAGGAGTGCAAAATGTCGCGCTAATAATGGACTTTTAAGACTTGTTTTATCGATATCTCCTGTGTGCACAAGTTTGCGCGATATTGAATTTAAGCTCAAATTCGACTGATTGAGAGCACGTTCTACTCCGACAAACAGCTCGGCCCGAATCGATTAGAGTTCGGTCGATTGCTCGATAAAGGCAGAATGGGATCGTCGTCGTTTGATTCCATCCAGTCTCTTGTCACATACATTATACACCAATGATGTTACATATGCTGTGACATATATATGTCTTCATATGTAACCTATCTAACACCACAGCCTTCTTTATCCCTACACGTTGAAAACATATATGTTTCGCTTTGATGAACTGACTAGGACAACTTAGCATGATTTTTGCGCGCGACGAGAAGTTGACATTCATTTCCTAGATTGTCTAGATGATCGGAAATGAGTATCCTTCTCCCTCGTCGCGTCTACAAACTGCTATATCATAACGAATCATGTCTAAGCGAGTTCGAGTCACTCTGAGATCCGAATATACTCTGAGACAAGAGTCGGGATGAACCTCATTCGCGTCGATCCCATCCATCGATTCCGTCTTCTCTTCCGCTTCGGACTTAACTTTTGCTCGAAGTTACCGTTGCTATTTCGACTCGTTAACTCGAAGTGCTATCCTTGTATGAAACGGAGTATTCGCATATTTTCGATCTCGATGGAATTCGGGAGTGTCGTGTAAAGTATCGCGCGTTCAAGTGCGGGAGTGTCGTGCAAAGTATCGCGCGTTCAAGTGCGGGAGTGTCGTTTAGTGTCGCGCGTGTGAGTCAACGCACCCTGACGACCTTGACAACCTGAGAGGAGGAGCAGGCCTAGGAGGCTTCGGGCGTCGACGGAGCAACCTTGGGGTAATTTATTATTTATATATTATTTTTTCGCGCGCACACATTTATTCGTATTTATTTAATTCGTTTATTTAACTTAAACAAGAATTAGAGAGAAACAGATTTTTATATATAATATATATTCATAAAAACTTGTACTTAAAAAAAAAAAATAGTTGCTTTGGAAAGTATATAATTATTCATTAAATATCTGTTTATTATTGTACGCGTGTTGAATTTTATATACGAAGATATTGAAATTCGATATTGAGTATAAATAAAATTTGAAGTGCGTACAATAATAATTTTTTGAAATATTAATTATTTTAAGCGCTGCTATAATTGGATCTTATATTTGTATGTTACAGGTCAACGTAGCTTCTCAACGTAGTCAACTCCGCTGCTGTGCATCGATCGGTGAGTAACAAACATTTTTATTTTATGATAAAAAACAGCCAAATACATATAATTAATGTCTTAATTTTTAAAGTTTTATTTAATTAATTTTTAAATTTCTATTTAATTTATTGTATACAAGTTTGGATAATTTTTTTATGTATTTGGCGTGTTTTTTTATCTCTTTTAGAAAGATTTTTTCAAGATATAATTATTTATCATTATTTGTTGCAATGCTATTCTCTTCAATTCTCAAATAACGTTATTTTAAAAACAAGCGTGCAATTATCGTCGCAAGGTAGTGTCGCAAATAATAACTGCGCGCAGCAACTTTCTTCTCCACGCAGTTCATACAATATTAGACAGGACATACATTTCGCGAGAATATCCGCTACTCTCCGGAGTGGCAGACGGAAGCAAAATTAAGAGCCGCCGCGGCGATGGCAGACGATGGATGTAACTTCTTTCGATCGCCGTCTCGGCCTAATGATTTTGTTCCACGTTCCATTGCGAGTCGTGTCCACGTTTTTCTATCGCAGTCCCGATATTCCTCGATGCGCTGCGCGCCGATACGCAACACAGTTCCGCATTCGAGTAGCAGTAACACGTGTTTCCTGGTCTTAGATCTCTTAGTATCTCTCTTTATTTATCGTTTCACGCAGTCCCCGCGGTTAGGTGGCTCGGGATTTTTCCGGGGCCCGCCTTAATGAGCCCCGGCAATCACCGTCGCTTGCGCATTCTTCGGGATCTCGGTACCCACGCTTCGTGACGTGACGCGTTCCGCTCGCATCCGCAACGAAAGTGCGCGCATTACTTTACACATGCCGGGTATTAGACGATGCGCCGCTTGAATTTTATCGTGACGTTTTCGCCGTGGCGTGCACATACTCTGTATTTGCTATTCTAAAATCCATTTTAAAGCACTTTTGATTTAAATTTTGAAGAAATTACATATTAGTTCTGTAATTTCCGGAAGAGTCATGCGCTTATCTTTTCCGTTTCCGTGTAGAAATCATTTTGTTTAAATAGTACAGGACAAATTTAATTATTAAATTATTACTAAATATTTTTCTTAAAACATGCAAAGTTGCGCTTACAAGCATCTTTAATAAATATTTTGTGGAATTTTCCCAATATAAAAAATTGATACCTATGTTAGGTTAAACATGTAGTAAGGATTTTAAAAAATAGAATTAAGTTTTAATATCATTAGTAGCATATTAAATTATTTATTAGAATACATTGGTGTATTATAATGTATACTAAAATCAAAATAACTAGTATAGTTTAAACTTCAGTAATATTTTATATAAATATTATAAGAAAAATACTACAATTTCTTTGTTAACATTAAATAGAGCAACGTATAATAAATGGATTACACAATGAAAGATACTGTGCAGCATGAACTACGCGATACAAAGTAAACACACGATACAATGCAAATTCTGTAAAAGCAATTCGAATTTGCCAGGCGAGAATTTAAATTGCTTTTGAACAGTCAGAATTACAAGGCAACATCAAAATTGTCTTTGAGCAATTCACCTCCGATTCGTGCAATAGAATTCATTTGAAGCGCGCATGATATTCGTCACTGAATTTGAGCGCTGGCGCGATGAAGAATACGATTAAAGTGCACAGTTAATGCGCTTTGTAGCTTTTACAATCTCATCATGAAAAAGAGCGAAAATTTCTCTTTTGATTTTACCTTGAAAATAAAATACAAATTGAGCAAATTGAGTTACTTTTTTCATTTGATTAAACAATACATAATATTATTTTGTATACTATATATATTTTTTTGTCAACATACATACGTACAGTTTTAATCAAATACAAATCTAGCCTTAACATCTATCAAAAAATTATTTAAATTTGCTCGAAATATTTGTTGATATATTGATTTGGTTGATTATTTCCATTACCACGGCTTATTTCAAAGAATAAGCTGTTCGGAACTGTTATAAAATTAATGAATGAGGTGATGTATAAATGTAAATTCTATGAAGAGAGAAACCTCCATCATTTTCATACTAATTATAACGATTTACAGAGAAACTGCGTAGAAAATGAATAATGTCTACAGCGAATAATGTCGTTAATTAAAAATTATATAATTGTAACAAAGTTATTAGAAAGCTGCTAACTTTATTAATTAATACAGTTATAAAACTGAATATAGCACATCGCAAATTTAGGTTAGACGAATTTAGTTAAAGTTAAAATAATGCTTGTTCATAATTATCGACAAAATTGTGGTTCCACTAACAGATTTACGGAGAACTTTTAGTTGTCGACAAAGTCAAAAGAGTGTATGAGATATACTTATAAAATTTTCCTATGTGAAAATGATTAATCTTATACTGAGATCTTATAATTTATTTGTTTGTATGCCTACTTATAACAAATTCTAGACATAATAACAAATAATTTTTAGATAATTAATTGCTACTTTTGTGTTATCAATCACATAATTTTTTATTATTCATATTTTTTACAATCTCATAATTTCTCTTCATAATCGTTTATATTTATAAAAACAAAAACTTAATCTAGAAACAAATTTTTTAGTATTTTTCTACTAAAATTTCTCGAAATGTTTGCTAAATAAAAATAAAAATACATGATACACTTTACCAATATGCTCGTTGCGTTTCTATCGGAACAAAATTTGTCTATTAGGACGAAACTTTCGGAAAATTCGTGCTAAAATCGAACGTACCAATGTAACAGAGTGATTAATCATTACCATGGCAATGCGTGTCGTGCGAGAACTTTAATTGAAACGCAGTACGGTCGAATCTTTTTTCGTTTTGCTTGAAACCGCCCCGGAGCCGAAATCTGTGGATGCAGGAGAGTGAAAAAGAGGGACAACGATACATGGTGCTCTTTGATTGAGCAATTTCCTTGCTGGTTACATGACCGACGAATAACATTTAATTGCCATGCGCAAAATTAGGACGACGCGACAGTTCGCCACGCGCTGCACCTAAACGCGATTGCTTTCGTTTCGGCTGTTGCGAGCACCTTTTTCCGGATCGGTTGTACGCTCGTACATACATTCCAAATGTTCCACCGTGTTTTTTAATTAAACGTATCTCTCTCCTAACGCTGGCAGGTCGCGGGTAATCCAGCGTGAAAAATACACGAAACGCTGTGAAGTGTGGCAAAATTGTGTAATGCAATACTGTAAACAATATTAATCCAACAGCTCTGGATATAGTTTTCACAGCCAGATTATTTCAGAATCTCTGGAAAATCTACTCTAGAAGCTCTGGAAATTTTAGAATGTCTAAAAAGAGAATGTCTAATTATTCTATAATCTCTTTGGAATCTAATCTACGTAGCTTACTAAAACTTGTTATAAAGCTGCAATCTAGATTATGATACGAAAGGTTTACGTAATCTATAAAGTCAGGAGAATAATAAGAAAACTGCTTCCATTTTGAGAATTACAAGGAAGGAAATATCAAGTATAATAGGGCCTCATGTACAAATTATTGTTCAGATTATACGGAATACGTGAATATAACAACTAATTCAGAATTTTACATTGCTAAGATTCTGTAAGCAATTTACTTTCTTAATTAAAATTTAACGTGGAAACGCTGCCTTCTTTCACAATCCTGAATATTAAATATCTGTATAAATTAGATATAATCAGAGTTAAAAGTAATGTGTATTATGAATTACACTGATATCTACCCGAAATTCATTAAAGATTTTATCTATTTGTTAGAAGTATAATTTAATCTCCGATTGCTTATAACAAAAACTAGTAATGCTTCCACATTGAGATACATAGAGCCATCCTAGTTTAGTTTTTAGTATCTGTAATTCAAAAATACATTTTCTAAATGTGAGCATCTATAAAAATGGTATGTGTGAATAGAAATGATATATAGAAATAACATGTCTTATTTTTTTGTATAAAAAGAAAAGCCATAGTAAATAACTTTTGAAATGCTCTTCATTGTTTGATAAAATAAAACAGATTGTTGTATTATAAATAAATATAATAGTGAAAGATAAAGTATAAAATATAATGAGCATTTATGCTGTAGCTGAGTTTCATAATTATCATCAATTTTTAATGGTTTGATAATTTAAAATCAATTATTAAATTGAATTAATTGAAGATTAAGGTGCAATTTTTAATTTTTGTTCCAACACTTTTACGAATTAGAATTATCTTAAGCTATTTTTCGATTCTGTTTACTCAATTATTCCATTTTTGTGAAAATATTGTAGCAATCTGATCAACTTCAATTCACATCAAAATTGGTCTTTCTTTTTCTCAGAAATAAAGCCAATTTACAATCTTTTCGCTGTCTTCATTCAAATAATTAAAAACACTGTTGGTAGTTATTCTAGTCGCCTATGTAGCTGGCATGCACGTTGAACAGAATTTCCGTTGCAGTTTTGTAACGAGGAACGCATGTCTTCTCCTTAATTCTCTACTGCTTCTTTGAAATGGAGCCGTGGCGTCCGAGCGCATGATTGCATTCGTCGGTCGCGATTACATAACGAAGTAGACGAGTGCATGGCCGCGTATTGCGGAAGTTGCGGTATGAAGGTCGCAAGCTAACTATCTTCCTTCGCCACGCACTTTATGCGAACGTAGGTAACTATAAGTGCGAGGGCGAGGTACTCACGCGGTATGAGGAAATTGAAAATTGTCAGAACGAGTTTCGTCGGCGGCCTGAGCGTACGTAATTATATCATGATCTTCCTCGTCGACGATATATGCGGTTACTAACTCTCCTTCGAGACGTTTTCCTTTCGCAATATTAAGGCATGTTTAGCTCTAAATGATATTTTATTGCGTGAGTCGCGGAAATCGTCTTACTTTTTCTTTTTTTCAACATCCATTATATAAAATTGGTTAAAATCAAATATAATAATTACATTATACATACATATATATACATATATATATATATATATATATATATATATATATATATATATATATATATATATGCTTAAGCGTATGATATATAATCTATTAAAATACAAGTTAATACGACTAACTACTATAGTGTGACATGAGGAAGAAAGAGTGAGAGAGAGAGAGAGAGAAGAGAGAGATTTTAATTGTTTAAATTTTGCTCTGCGCGCTGCATCGTTGCAAAAGCACAAGACACTAATATCGCAAGCTGGTCTGCGTAGATACAGACATTTCGTAGTCGCATCTGGTTAATCGTCGTCGCTACCGTGCACGAAATAATGAAGTGTAAACACAGGTAAAGAAAAATGTTTTTATCGCGGTCAAGTGCTTTATTACTCGTCGGGTCGGACGAGGTACAGCCGTCTATATTCACCGGCTGTATGCATATCCAGTAAACAGCAGAAAATTACGGGTAACGCGTAACGACGCGGCTCGGCGCAGCGACGACGATTTTGCTTCTACTGCTGTTAGTATTCTTGTTGGTATTGCAGCTTTTCAGCTCGGAGCACGAGCCGATTCACTTTACTCAAGTTTCATCTTTAAACTGCGCGCCCGTCTTATCCGTCGAGAGCGTCGAGAATGGAAAAGGACGGTGGCAGGATAAGAGGCTGGGTTGGCCGATAGTAGCAAGGGTGGATGATGACTTTTATGGCGGCCCTCATCCTTGCCCCCGTTCGCTATCCGTGGCTTGAAAATGGGCACGTCGAACATCTCGGCGGGGCGATTTCGAGCAAACTCGAGAACGCATCGCCGACATGGCGAAATTCTATTTTGTTTCCGTAGACGATGTCGAGACAAAGGTGCTCTCTCTGTAGTCTCTTCGATTGCACGAAGTCAATCGAAAACGAAATTTCACGCCGGGATGAATTTTTGCACTATAGATACTACTAGTAACAGCTTTTATTACGATTAGTTATGTTCTGTCATTCCTTTTAGAAGTACTAAAGTCTACTCTCAGCCGGTATTAAATGTGTAAAAAATTTTACTAAGAAATAAATTTACACGCAATGTAAAGCCGTCTAAATTTATTTTAGCAAATAATATTATGCAAAAGATTTGTCGGAAAAAATCTGCATTTTTTATATCGACATGGGTTTAGACAAACAAAAAAGAGGAAAAGGAAATCAGATCATATATTTTATCCCAATTTATACTATATTGTATTATTCTAAATTATTTAAAAAAAATTATGATTGTCGACAGAGAGATAGAATAGATAGTATGCAAAAAACGTGGATACAAATCATGGATGCACATCATGAATATACATTGGAAACATTTCGACGTTTATCATCAGAATGCTTTAGAACACTTCCTATCGATAAAAACGTACCGTAGCACCTTGATAACGCTCTTTTTATCACTTCCGTACAGAAGGCAATATTTCGCTGCACAATGGCAAACGAATTGGTTTCAGCAAATCAAATAACGGTTTGCGCTAGCTGTCGCGGTGTAGCCATTGTCCTAAGCGGAATATCACATGACACAGACAACTAAACCTGCATTGATATTTTTGGTCCACCTTTTCTTTCGATTTATCCTTTAGTAAACTGAAAGAAATCTAATAAAACACCATGCGATAGTTGAAATTTTCAAATCACTTTTAATAAACATTTTTTTTTAGTTTTTTTTAGTTTTTATTATATAACGATTTACGATAGAAAATATTTTTAGTTTTTACAATTTTTTTGCTATGATAAACTAAAAAAAGGGATAGATTTGAATATTGCATGCTAAAAAACTCTATTTTTTGTTGTGAGACACATACATACATATAGTTCTCGACACAGTCCGAATTAAAAATTTCTAAAATAGATTTAAATATTTGTTACAGAGAAAAACTTATTTAATGTTATTCAAATGCAAGCTGCAAGTGAGAGAAATAGATTTTGGTAGCAATGCATATGCAAATAAATAAAAACTTTTACATCTTAGCACACATTTCTTTTTTCTTTACTGCTTGAAAATAGGAAACACTTGAATGTATTGAAAATAAGCTATTAAGTGCATTGATAACATTGGCAAAATATATCGTGCCCTTTTTATGTATTATAAGATATATGATTGAGTAATATATATACCATCGTACTTTCTTAAACTGAATCAGTGAAAATGTCACTGATTAAAGCAGTGACAAGATTTCATCGAAGATCAGTGAGTATTTCACTGATTTTCAGTGAAAACACTCACACTTTGCTCCTCCGCGTTTTATATTTTACTTTCATTATGGTAGTAAGATTTTATTGAAAAATCAACCACTACCATTAACTAATTCTTTTCAGTGAGATTTCACTATTTGCAGTGCTATACTTTTAACTGAAACTAGTACTTATTAATGATAATACACTGATTTCATTTAAGAGAGTACTTTAAAAGAAACAAAAGAAAAAAATTTTTTCTTCGTACATTTTATTCTCAAGCATATTCTTCAGACAAATTTCAAAAAGCAATAAAGATAAATATATAATATTAGCACAGTCAGTATTCTATATTTAGTTATTCTCTGTATTTATATGGAATCTTAGATTTTTTCATTTACATAATAATTCTAGCAAATAATTGAAAGAAATAGAATAATTAACTATATTGATCATGTAATGATATGAATGAGAATTACAAAAATTTAATTAATATTTTAAATTTAATAATTATGACTTCAAAGTCTTAAGTTTTTCTAATAAATCTCAATGCAAAATCCGCCAAGTCTCTTTTGACTTTTCTTTATTCTATGTTAAATCGTCACATACACATACACACACACATATTATATTGTTCACATATTATAAAACGCAGACAGAAAAAAACAAATACGGCTATTCTACGGTTTTTTCGGGTCTAGTTTGTAAAAAAAAATCAGCTTTTCAATTTCAAACGACAAGCTCGGTTTGCCGAGTACCTTGAGAAACACAAGAGGCTGCGATTATTCAAGGCGGAAATGGGGACACTGGCTCGTGATGACTTTTACGAAGCGCCTGCAGCTAATTTCCATGGTTTGAAAATGGGAGATTCGAACGACAAAGTCACGGCAGTGCTATTATGAGTCAACTGCAGGATGAAACGCTAATGCGTTCAATGAGACCGCATATTATGTCTTTAAAAATAAAAAAAAAGAAAATACTAACAATAAGAGAAAGAGAAAAAGAGAAAGAGAGAAAAATAATTATAGCGCTATAGTTAGCCCGCTTTTTAAAACACATCACCGAATACGTATGCATTTAATTAAGTACGACCAAAAGAAAACATGACGCGTTTCCTGCTAGCTTTTATTACAAACATTTTATTATGCTATAAAATGTTTAAAAATTTCATAGAATATGTAACAAATCTTAGCTTGCTATTTGTGTGTTTGTATAGATAATTGGCAATACCTGCCGATTTTGCCCTTATATAGAAAAATATTTATTTCAAATGCTGATAATTTTTACAATCAACAATACCTTAGATTATTCCCATTTGTTCGATTTATTCGGCGGCGTATCATTCATAGGAATAAATGTGACGCGCGCCGTCATGAATTTTCATCACTATATCCCTATAGCGACAATTTCTTTTTTTCAATTACACAAAAATCTAATTATTCCTACGCACATTTTCCTTTACCATTAATCGTCCGCACGAGTGGCAAGGACGCGAATGCCGGCCCAAACATAGCACGCTATTCATGAATTTTCATCAGCGACTTACGAGTTGGCGTTCGATCACTTTAATACGTCACCTCTCGCGATCATGCATCATATATTACGGAGCATACGAGAAGCGAAGCCGCTTACGAGTCCAGAAACTCGTTTCCGAGGATTAGTCCGCCGGAATTACCGATCTGCGGCTCATCATTCTTCGCTCAGCGCCGACTGCTTCGTCACGGAAATGTGAATTTACACGGGCCGACGTTGTACCTGAGCGAGAGAATTCGCACCCCGGCCTTCTTCTCAGGAAACATTATCTAATCTTTCATGCGCGATAACGTCTCCGCTTCCCGAAGATTACCATCAAGTACTACGAGTAATGCCAAGATTCTTGATCTTATGTAATTGGTTATTGCCCAGTTTTCAATGAATACCTATGCTTATTCGTAGACACATTTATATAGTTTTCTTTTTTCTTCTTATTAAATGAAAAAAAAGGAAAGCTGATTTCTTCGACAAATATCAGTAGTTAGAAAGACCTAAGGTAGATTTTCCTGTCTTTTCTTTCTCTGACTGGTTCCTAAGAGGATTATTCACTTTTTTCACGATGTTTACACATATCTCGTATGCTGCAGACGAAACTGTATTTCTCGGTTTCGAAGTGTCAATATATTTCAAAATATGTGATAGAATCCGTATCACGGATATTATATGTATAACACGCGTACATTAAATAAATCGCTTTTTTTATTTTGCCATCGCGAAGCTATTACAAAGTTTTTGCAAGCTAATAAAAAATGCAAGCCGTGTTTTATGTAACTTTCTAGCAATGTAATTATCTAATAACATTTTTTTTATACTTATAGCCTTTAAAGAGAAACACAAAAAGCCATATCGCAAATCTGACGTTTAATTATTAACGCCTCCAAATATCCTTTACGAATACGTGTTGCTTATGACATTATATAATATGATATTTTAAAGTTAAAGAGAGAAAATGGAGAGATATAGAGGTATCGATAACGATCACCGTACCTCTCGACTTTTGCCGAGAACCATTCTCGATATCGATCCCGAGCACGTCTCGATTCGGCGCAACTCTCGGCGCAAAGTTTGACACCGTAAACTGGTTTAGCGAAAAATGGCTTAACTTGAAGTAGCCGGCTCCATAACGCCTCTTCCGCCGCCGGGCGCTATACAGCTACGATAGACCTGATTGTGATTTAGAGCGACGGCGGCTTTGATCCGGTAATTGAGTAACCGTTTTCACGTTGCTACGAGCACGATATTTAGATGCCGGCCGCAACTTGCTTCTGGCAATATCTCGACATTTAACTGACAATATGGATGTCATTATCTTCTGCGTACGTGATTTTATATCAATCGTAAAATATCAGAATATATGAGATAATCTTATATCAGAGAGACTTTTCAGTTTTTATCTTTAATATTGATCAACATATCTCTGATTCCTTACTTTTTTACTAACTTTTTAACTATTTACAACTAGTTACTAACAATATTTTATATATAATATTATTTATTGTTTTTGCTGTTTAAACGTGATAGTTTAAATTGAAAAATTAATTTTTTAACGTAATTATGAAAAGATTTTTTTTTTAGATATTTGATTAACTCATTTATGATGCTCATATATATATATATATAAAGTTAATATACTTTTACATATAATTACTATGATTAATTGGATCTCAAGCTGCGTGCAATTGCAGCTTAGAATTAGCTTCTAATTCTTTAAAATATGAATTTAACGAGCCTATAGAAACCATTGATTAATAGCCGTTTTATTATTTTTTAATCATCGTTAGTAACTCGCCCCACACGTACGATACGCGATAAAAATTGCGTAATCTTATCCGACAGTTGAAATATCGATATACACCGCCAGCGGTAAACACAGTAATAACGTGTAAACACGAACGGATGATTAACAGTGGAAATTTTCAGGTGTTTCCGTGTGCATGTTAAAGCAGGTGTGTAGCACGAATGGAACATCCTATGTAACTTTATCTGCCGGTCCAATCCTCGGCATATACTGTTGCCAGTAAACTTATACGTCTCACCTCCCGCCGTAATTTAGCTTATCGGGTAGGTGTACGCGCACATAGGACCGACTCGAAATTCTAAACCGCCTGTATTTTATGCACACATCAAAAGTCACTGAAGCTTGCAAGTGGATTTCCTATATCATCGTCTAGGAATCGAAATTTGAAACAAGGATTTGTGTCGTGAGAAATTCATGTAACTACGCGAACCTGCGCCGCGAGAGGCTCAACGTTGATCGTAGATTGAGCTTACGTTCGTATGCAATGGGAGGCATTACGTTCAGTTGATGGACATTTGATAGATACGGAAGAGCTTACATTCACACAAACGTACGAGCTTTCCTCCTGAATATTTCCTGGAAACGTATGTACGCCCGTCAGGCATTGGATATAGCGAGCTACTGTAATATTATATACCGTCTATAAATAAACCAATATCTAACATCTGATTATATATATTTGAAAAAAAAATGCAATCTTATATCATAAATAAATGTTATTGATATTTGAAAAAATAATCGTCATATAATAATAATTTGAAATTTATAAATCGTTTAATGATGAAAAGATGGATAAAACACAACATATTTAGGATATAGAAATTAGAAATTAATTTCTTGATTGTCTTAACAAATTTTAAAGTAATTTAAACATCTGAAACTGGAAACTTGCAGAAATTTCAATAATAAATTTCAATGTATAAATTTCATTTTCATATTATTCAATTCTTTTGTAATTATATAGCTCATATCGTGTGTTAACCATTGAAATCCCGAGTAATATTTAATGCAGTTAATAGATGTCGTTATTGAAATTTCATCAAAAGTAAAATATTTTATAATTTATCAAATTTATTAACATGAAAATTACGAGCCGTTCTCCCAAATCACTCGAAGATATTTAAAACTTGAAATTTGTGGAATTTTTCAAATAAGATATATTTTTTAGCGTTTAATAATTCTAAATAACTTTTTTTTATACAAGATATAATTTTTCAGTTTTCGGTATAATTCCAAGTAGTTAACATTGATATTGCTCTTTTTATTTTAATTATATATTGAATAATTATATTGAATAATTATTAGAAAAAAATCTAAATATTATTTCTCTATCGCTATGTCATTATAAATTACAATAATTACAATAATTATGAAAATTTTTGATTCAAAATAGATATTTTTTATATTAATGAAAGATAACCTTTTCAATAATGTTGTACGAGCATTTAACTTGACCAATATTTAATAAATAATTCAGTTTTGATTAAGTTTACATCAATCCCTTGTGACAATGTTCATCAAATATTGGTTAACCACGTCTTTAGGGATTGTTACATATTTAACGATGATTACGGCGTAAGCTCATATACCGCTAGGGAGAAATTCAGTTATTGATTATGTTACAAGAGAAAATGATTATCGCATAGAATTTACAATATATAATTTACGAAATGTTCTCGTTCAAATAATATATGTTTTAAATTTTTGACGTAAATATTTCATAAATTTTTTTGGCACAATTTCCTCGGTTTGTAATCTCTTAGTTATTAATCATGCTTCGCGTAGCACGCAAAAAAAATCAAAATTTTATTTTCACTTTCTATAAATCTCACTGACAACAATAAACGTCAAGATGTAAATATCGATTCATAATTTATTATGTTGGTAGTATCTGCAAACTGACATTTAATTGGCTCGGAAGAGTTATTACGTGCCGTAAAAGAGATGCCGATATCAATGGTATGCCTAAAAATCTCGAATTTAATATCATGTTTATTAGATGTCGAGGGAAAACTAGCGTCACGGTTAGACTCATAAACTTGAAATCTCACGATGTTACTAGCGTCCCCGAAGAATCGTTATACGACGTTGTCATAAAAATCGGGATATAACAGGGGATAGAATTCGAATATCAAGCCGTGATATAGTAATTTGATAGTAAAGAACATATAAGAAAATTTAATTTTTGTTTTTTTATATTGAAATAAATATGTGAAAATTTTACAATATGTTTAACTGTATTGTACATATATATACATATGTATATATACTCTAGAAAAAAATTGCTATAACTTCCTCTTGTTTTCGCGATAGTAGTTTGACAGAAACGATGTATTTAACTTACGTATCGAATAACATTTTATATTCATTAAATCAATTTCAACAAACGCTTTATTAAATTCATACATTGTTTTACAAAAGAGAATAAAATGTATTTTGATTATTAAGAAATATGCATCCCAGATATTAGTAGTATTTATTTTATTAATTTTGATTAGTATTTATTTTACGATTATAGAAAAAAATTTTAATGTACATAAAAACATGAAATAATACAAAATATTCAAGGTAATCATATAGAGTAATAAATTTAGGACATAAAACAATATCTCAACGTGAAACACAAATTGATTTTTATATTAATAAATGTTAAATATGAAAATAGAAATACAAAATCAACTTGAAAATCAACCTGTATCTGTAGAGAATTTTTTTATCTTTTTTTTGTCCCCTGAACGCACAAGCATTTCAAAATTATTGTTCTTATAACGCCAGTATTTATCGCCATAATGCGCAATATAGAGAAAAATTACGATTATAAGTACACATATACGCCCAAATTTTTACCGATAAAACTAACACGATCATGAGACGGAAACGTCGCCATGTTGATCAATGTCGAATGTCGTCGTTGGCAACTGCTGGCGATTCGTATGGTTCGCTGCGTGTCGTCGTAATCCGATATCGATTTGCAATCAGGTAAATTTGACAATTGCGACAGTCGGATTCTCCGACGATTCGATACAATGGCCGGTCGGAGAAGGCAGCGGGGAGGATAGAATCGGGGCGCGTTGTTTCCCCTGTTACGCGATGAATGGAGATTTCGAGTTTTATCGCGGAACTAGGCGCCGGCGGGAGAATTATCCTCGCGCTTCTCATCGTTTGCGACCCCGAGTTTAAAGCCGGGGGCGAGGGGAGGGGGAGGGGGACGGAATTTATTTCAGCTGCATCGATTGCCCGCGCGCGGAAATGCGTCCGATGACTTGAGAAAGAGCGCGGCGTCGCGCCGCTTAACGACGCGCGATGATAAGGCATTACCGGGCATTACTGATTGTGAGTTACGCGTGGTTCGCGATGGTTACATTAATACGCGACTTTTTTGTCTTTGAGATATAAGAAAATGCTCACTGAAGCACGTTGCTCACCGTAGCTTAATTATTTTCATTATCTCGCTTGTCTTCCTTGACATTTTGATAATTATAGATAGCGATCCGAGAGGAAGAGAAAGAAAAAAAGGGAGAGAGAGATAATATGATAAATAATCCTTTGCTATATAATTTTTAATATTCCTCGATAGATGTAATATTTATCATGAAAGAGAAGTGCAGTGAGAAATATACACATGGTCTTCTTTTATAATTTAGCATTTAGTTCAATCCCTCTCTCTTTTCAGATATTATATTATACATAATTTAACGCGTTCTTTGATAAGCCTAATGTTTCTTTTACGTCTTTTTAATTACTTATCTACTTGTGATCACACACAATCTGATGCTTGGAGATGCACATATGCTTCTATTTCCTACTTTATACATTGTCATATCATTACGTTAACTACTTCTTTTCTTATACGATTAATTAGAAAAGATATGTAAGTAAAGTGTAAAATATGTTTCACAAACAATCAACATTTTCCTTTACACGAGTTAACATAACGACTGAACATAAAAAAGAGCAAGAGGGTCGCAAGGTTAAGCGAGATAGAACTGATAACATAAAGAGGAACTTAAACGATGGTACTACGCGCGCGTCTCGAGTTCCTCTCTCTCTCCTCCATACAAACATCTTCTATGTCAGATACCGTCCAGCAGTTACTGCGCTCTTATTTTCCTGATGCTTCCTTTCCGACCAGTATTTCCGCGTGCTCATCATTTCTGCGATTTCTATAAGCATATCATTATACGCGAGAATAATGCCCAATGATTTTGCGACCTGCTTAATTGAACCAATCACGCATCGTGTTTGACATTATTTTTCAATTTAATTTAATTTCAATTTAGTTTCGATCTAATTTTGATTGCATATTCTGTTGCGATCTATATTATAATTTTGATATTGAGTAACAATTTGTTTCTTTAATAATAATCATGCAGTATTATTAATTTAAATTGAAGATTATTATAATACATGCTATGTACTTTCAAGAAATTTTTATCAAAAAAAATAATTGATGAGACAGTGATAGAAAGATTAAATATTTTTATTAAACAAGGATATAAAGATTTGTAGAGCAAGAGGAAACTATAAATTCAATTTTTCTAAAATGAACTGTATGAAGAATCGTATCTAAAAAGTGAATAGATTATATAAATTATAGGCTTACTTCATTCTTGTAATCTAAAATTTTTAAATATTCAATATATGTATCAAATAATATAATTTTATTTATTGTATCAATTTCAACAGTTTTATTAAATTTGTACATCGTTTTATGAAAGAGAACAAGATTAATATTTTCTGATTATTAAAAAACGTGGATCGCGTATATGATTTAGTATTCATTTCACGGTTATGTTAGAGAAAAAAATTTTTATTGTAAGTTTTTAACTGTTCCATTCATTTAATATCATATATGCAGAAATTTTTTCTGGAGTATATTGAGAATAAATCTTCTAATCGCTATGTCGATTTGTATGTAAATCAACCATACATCATATCTGATATTTCATGTACATAGAACAAAAGCAAACATTTCAGCCGCATACATTCTACTATTGCATCAATTATTCAAACTGTCTAAACAAAAGCAAAAAAATGTTTAATCTATAATGGAATATTTGTGGAAAATTCTGTTAGTTTTGCGGTAATCGATAAAGTTTTCCGTGCTTTAAATGCTTTTTGCACACAGTTCGCACACATAAATCCATTCATTGCATCTGCTTTGCATAAATGTACTCCCAATATCGCATCATCTATGTGATAAAGAATAATTATGATAAAGAAACTTTTTAATCACGTCTCCCCCCCCCCCCCCAGCAATATTTATTTCATATTACATTATAGGCGAATAAATGTCGAAAATAAGTGTATTTTATTTAATAATAAACAAAAACTCAACATATATGTGATTGATAAATTTCCGGAAATCTTTATCTAGCCATTCTATCGATTTTTGAACGCGCCCCATCTTCACGAAATACAATAGTTTACTGCAAATTGAAGTAGATTATTTGTAGACCCGATTTTCATTTCAGTTTTCCTCCTTCCATATCCCCTCCCCCCCCCTCTCTCTCTCTCTTTCTCTCTCTTTCTCACCCATGAAGGAGTGATATCGCTGTTTGGGAAAAGGATTTCAGCCGGAAGTAATGGTAATCCCGGCCGATTCCCTTTCAAATGTAGCTAAAGTTCCGTAGGAATCAGCAAGGGCTTATCGGGGTTATGACACTCGAAGTCCCTGTTACAATTCAGCTTCTCCTCCGCTCCTTCGCCGTTCTCTTACTTGCGACGTCTTTCACACCAGTGGGATGTTGTTGGTGATCCATTCCACCAGCCACTTATCGGTTTGGAATGGTCGCGGTTTATATTTATTTATGAATTTCGATTTTGCACGCCCCAATAACGATAATAATATCATAACAATCATAGAGCCATCCATATCTCGCTAAAATATCGAGATTTCTACGAGAGACGAAATTTTTGACTACGAATGGCGATCAAGCTCCAGATTGTCCCTATTCGATTTTTTTGAATTTTTATAATTCAAATAATAATTTAAATAAGATGTAGAATAACTTAAAATATAAAAGAAGAGTCTTTACATGTAAATTTTTCGATCATTTTTTAACCAAATATTAATGAAAAGGGAGCAAGATAAAGATTGTTTCACACAACGATATATTATTTTTCTCAAGAAGAATTTTACTTTTTCGAAAATGCGATTATAAATTATTTGTAGTGTCATAGAACTTTTGCTGAAAATGTATTATTATTTCATGACATATCATTTCGGCGATATTTGGTTCGAATGAAATATGTCGAATTAGCTTTGAAGAGTTGTTCAATCTTCAGCCCCGCAAACATATTGAAAAGTCCGCATCTCTTATTTTAAAGTATTCCATATATATATATATTCGGGACGTGCGCTCGTCACGAAATCGTGCATTTTCTTAGAAGAACATTTTCTTATAAGAATAGCAGAGAAACGCTCTCTGTCGCAGCACGTTGGACGATTTGTTTGGATAGGCAGCGAGATCCTTTTCGACGGAGCGAATTGCTCGCATCGGTCCCGTCGAGAGTACTGCGAGGCATTTTATCAAAAGTTTAATACAAACGCTAACTTTCTTCGTTATTCTCTTCCTTCCTTCCGTCAACGTTATTTTCGCATAATGAGGGTCGGGGGAGTATTATTTTACGAGAGACGCGTTCTCTTATCGCTGCGCTCGCGATAAATCGGCCCGAGCACATTGCGCGCCGCGCCTGTATTTCGTTCGAGACGAGTCTAACCACTTCCTCATCGACCATATACATACATATACGTACAAACGCAAAACCGACGGCGAAGATAAAAATAATTTACAAATAAGAGCTTCACGTAGAATCAAGAAATATACGCGGAATGCGTTGCGCTAGAAATGGAAATAAGTGCGAGAAATGTGCGTGAGATAATTTAATATCTCTCCGGAGAGATGTCAAAGGGTTACCAAAGATAAAGAAGGACGACTTCTGTGCGAAGTTAACGTACTTCTAAAATTATACGACCGGAGAATGGGAAAATAGACCGTTAATTTCATAAGCTATTTGCGAACTGGCACATTAGTGGGAAGATAAAGGACACTTCTTACGTCATATAAATTCATAATTGGCATTTGAAACGCTTTTGTGTCACAATAAAAAAAAAAGTATTAAAAACTTTTCTTTTAATTTATATATATAATATTTTGTATATGATATTTAATAATGTGATTAATAATCATTAATTATATGTTCTTTATCAAAATTATAAAATAAGAATATTATTTCAAATTACTCATTATAGATGAGTTGCTTAATTTATGCATTCACTGGTATATGTATAAGCTTATAAATTTATTAAACTTCTTATAATGGTACATGTGGCGTAAATTTATCTTCTACAATTAAACTCATAATTGACATTTAAAGTGCTTTCATGCGATAATTAAGAAGACGTTACTCGAGGAACTTATTAATAATCGTTTTAAAGTTTCGATAATCACAAGAATTTAATTACGACCATCCATTCAACCTAACGGACCTTTGCTTGAAACTTTCACTTTGCTTCCCCGTTTTCTTCTCTTCCCTAATTTTTTCGTAAACTTACTGTGCACTTTGCGCTCCTTCTGTTTTGACTCGCTTTTGCACAATACGTTAACTTTGTCACGATATGCGTTATGTAACAGTGTAATAAATAATTAAAAATTACATGGTTGATGTTTTGAGAGAGAAAGAGAGAAAGAAGTTTAGTATAAACAAATATTCGAGACATTTTAATTAGATCTTTAATTAATTCTCATGAAATGAGATAATAATTCGATAATATTCTTGCCTTTTTCAACAAATTAAAATTAAAAGTATATATCTTTTTAATTATTTGTAATAAATATGACTATTACGATAATTAAGAATAGCGAATTTTTGTTTCGCATTTACCTCATAGTGACTTTATCCTCTACATTGAGTTCATTAGCGGTGTTCAAAGCGCTTTTATGCTATAATTAAAGAAGAGATATTGAACATTGTTCGACGAAATTATCAATAATCGGAGCTTCGATATTCTCCCAGGAATAACGTTTAATTACAATCATTCATCCGATCTTGTCTCTAAACTACTGCTGTACTTTGCTAACACCTTTTCTCTTTATTTTCTCATCTTCCTATTCCGCGTTCCCTTTTTTCGTTCCTCATTCGCCTATGTGATATCGTGATAACCTAGTTATACGTTTTTTTATCGTTGAAACAAAACAAAAAAGTGTGATTAAATATTCGTAATAAACTTATCACATTAATCAATCGAACATCAACATAATGTTAACAATGTGTTTCCGTATATTATACAAACACGTGCGCAGATGTGCTTAAGCTTATAATTGGCATCTAAAGTACCTTGGCGGTAATTAAAGAAGACGTTAATTGTTGTTCGATAAATTTATTAATAGTCTCATTAGATCTCTAGTTACGATTGTATTCTCAATGAAAGATGTTTCTCTGAAATGTCTGACTTATCACCTTATTCTTCTTATTATTTTCGCTAGCGTCTTATATTCTGACGTATATCTCTCTGATCTCTACTTGCGATATCATCTTATGAAGATATCATGTGATGAATATGATGAAATCTTATTAAACATTTTAATAACTTTTAGTTTCAATTCTTATTTCCGATCATTAACTGCGAGACTAACTATGCCGCTTATTTATTGTCGATTAATTATTTTGATAAAACAAGAGCTACATATAGCACATAATATAGCACTTGCGAAAAGTGTGTGGAATGAATTATATAAGTCCATTTCATGAATGTTATGTTTTATTCACATTCAAATTGCTTTTATACGATAATTAAAGCAGATACAGTTGAACGAAAGTTTATTAAGTTTCTTATGAGCGAAATAATTCTCTGTTCGAGAAAAAACGGAAACCACTATTTAAAGTGAACGAAAATGTAGTAATAATAAAAATTAATTCAATTTTATCTCCTTTTTCTCGCAATAATTCTTGATACTATAATCTAGAAAAACAAATGTACTTACTACTTTAAAGTCAGTAGTTCATGGCACAGATTAATAATCATTTCAAATTTTTAATAAACGCAGAAAGAACATCTAATAATAATTATAGCTGTAGATATCTCAAAACTATTGCAATGTGATGCCATTTATTTTTTTAATTCTTATATCGATTTTTTATACCCGTTTTATCGTTGCTTTTTTCGAAATAGTCCGCGTTTGCAGGAACGCGATATCTTAATAACGTGGGTGTACATCCTCTACTCACGGTTTCAGCGAAGCGAGTCTAGATCAGAAGACTAGAGTTGGCTGAACCTCGGATCTGCGAGTAGTAAAATACGCGGCTTAATTGCTTAATTTCTCACAGCTAAGCCCGCTCTCCCCCTCGCCTCCCTGCCGCCCCCCAATGCCGAAGAACAAAGGCATGCGCCCGTTACTTCGGTCTTCTTACTTTTACACCCTATCAACATTACTTCTCGCGTGACACTTTAATTATACCGTTACGAAAATCGGACAGGAGGCATAAGAGACGCACCATGGTAAAAGAGAGCCTTTTTCACCCTGATCCAATTTTAATTATTAAACCGCAAAATTATCGCCACGATTGCGCCATGTGTGACGTAAGTGACTCGACAAATTGCGAATACGAGGAAAAGCAAGTAAAATGGATTATTATCCGCTGCACAAAGAATTTTTCAACATAAAAATTGGAGAAATTACGAAAACGTAAAAACGTATCTTATTTAAATTTTATGTGTTTGCTCATTCTTTATATAGGTATAATTTCTTACTTAGGTATTTATAGATAGAATATATATTTATCTTATGTGCGCGCACGAGATCAGAAAAAGTTGCAATACATAATTGCATTCTTTACGAAGAAAAATTTAATTTATGCAAAGTATCTCGAGTAAATCAATAAGTAGGATTATAAAGCTTGTTAGAGCTATATACACGAACATTGTTTAGATCGCCACGATAACATAAATAACTTACTAGAAATAACTACTCACGATATTGATTTACGTATTTGATTAAAGTAATAAATAACTAAAAGTTTATAAATTAGATATATTTTGCAGAGTCACAAGAAAAACATTATTTTAACACACATATCATAATTATACTTTAACGTATTATATTTTACAGAGATCCTGGTAAAAATTATTCTTGATATCGAAGAATAATACATATTAAAGACATTGATTATGCGCGCGTTAAAACATCGTTAAAATAATTAACCTCAGATATATTTAATCGATTGTTATTAAAAAGCATCGAATTACATTTTTGCTAATTGTGAAGTAAAGTAATATATCTCGAATAAAACTGTATAATTCAAGTACTTCTTTATGCATAAGTTCTGCATATCGCGACTTTTTAATGGTGCAATATATTCAGCGTGTACCATTTTCTCTGTTAGTCGTAAACACGATTTCAAATTTACAACGTTTATAAATAGTCGTTGCACTGTCTTGCCAATCTGATCAACGTTACAGTGGTATTAAGCGATTAAATAAGGTAATTTTATGATGACTTGACGATTATTATGAAAGCGGTGCTATATTGTTGTATGTTTAGTAGCTCGTGCGACATTATAATAAGAGAATTCTATATAAATTTTACATATAGTATCTTCACCGTAGGAGGTTCGCTATAAACTTTAGCACCAATTGTTAGGTAATCGCGACAAGAATCCATGTGCTAAATTAAATTAATAATTCACGTATATTAACAGTACTCACAAGTTACATTCCGTAGGTTGTGATCTTTATGCGATTAGAACGCATAGACATCACTTTTTTACGCGATGATAAAATTAGCATAAAATATTCACGATAAAAATATTTTTCTTCAATTGCTTTTTTCTTTCGTCGATAGTTTTAGGTTAATATGAATTTAATCGCAATGCAAATCCGCTTTTATTCTCTGCGTAGATTCTTCAATCAATGATCGTATAATCGAATAATATACTACAAAATGTAGCATTTTATACTGCAAGAAAATAAAAAATAAAAAAAATAAAGAGTTAAATTCGGATTAAATATTTTGCATTACGATATATTAATCGATTCACACTGCCGTTATCATAATTATCACTTTTTCCAGCACTATTGATTCTTTTTGCTCCTTATAATTGTGAATCAGATTTAGATTCATTTTATAAGCGTGCTTTTTTCGTTTTCGTCGATTAAGGTACACATAACAACGTTCGTACGATGATAGTCATTGCATCGAATCGGATTATGAAAATGTCCTGCTGGGATTCTGTCGTCGAACATAATAGGAATATTAGATCGGACAAGTATCACGCATAGTTTAATGAAATGCAAGATAACGGCAATCAGATTAACATTTTTTTTATTCAATCGTCGATAGGCGACCTCGCTACGTATATATTTGCATTCCGTACTCCACATTCCGCGCATTTATACTATTAATTTTTTTTTCTAAGGCGATATCCTTATCGAAACTGCCGGCACAGTTCGAAATCAATATTGGATTCTTTTCACGGATTCGCGGATGGAGAGTTAATTTTCCAGCGCGTTTTCGAGGCAAATGGCGTGGATGAATAAACGGCTTGGTAATGATTTAGATCAAGTAGCGCACGCGCGCGCGCGTGGCCCTTCGTTAATCTCTCTCGAACTACCGACTAAAAGAATTCAACCTCTCTGGCAAACAGTTAAGTTTTCTTATATTCTTACGGTTCGGTAGGGAAAGCCGTTTTTCTCACGTGATTTCATCCGATTTACATAGACCTACAGAACCGAAACGCGAGCAAACGTTCTAGCAAATAAATTAAAGGTAGACGATTTCTTTTTTACACTACGGAATAACTCGTAGCGATTCGTAAAGATCGCGTGCAAGAAATGCAGTAAGTTTGCAGAGAATCATTTCTTCCGCGTAGCTTAATAGTTCCGACGACTGTCACACTTCAGCGGAATGGTTCCTGCGCGCCGGGTGTAGTTTGATTAACGTTTACTACATTACAAAGTTAGAGTAGAAGTAAGTTTTACGTGTTTCCTTTTGATTGCAATTTAAGTTTCTAGCTCTCCTTAGCTCACACACGAGCAATTGTCTGTCGTTTTCAATTCACCCATTTTTTTTCTTTTTAATATAATTTCATCAAATTTCTCACTTTTAATTGTGATTAAAATAATAAAATTATTTGTATCTCGATTATTAAAATCAAACAGCGATAAATGTTAAATGATATGTGATAGCAATATATAAATAGGCAAACATATTTAAAATGAACCATTAAGACTTAAGAAAGAAAGAAAGAGAACTTTTACGGGTTAATAATCCTCATGAAAGAGAACCGCAGTAGACTAAGTATAAGAAGTAAGAGAGAATCTCTAAGAATGAATCGTGATATCAAAGTAATGATCGTTATGAATTTTTTCTCATAAGCGTTTTGCCAAGTTTTATTCAAGATGCTTTTCCATCGACATCTTTCCGTCAACACTTTAAAAAGCAATTGAATCGCTCGTTTCAGCGCGCATTTAACGCATCATTTATCCTCATTAAATTGTGATTTGTTCTTTTCCCAAATTTTATAAAAATTTTACAAAAATTCCTGATAATTGACTTAATAAGTCGAGCTACAAAACACTTATTGTTAGATCCTTTGTTGATCACATACACATTGCTCCGTTAGTTTTTTAATCCCTGTTTACTCTCTATAACACGATCGCACGGATTTCATTACCAGAAACGTACACACGATGCGCATACATGACACGTTTCGCCTTCCTTTCCGTTTTGTCGGATATTTGCCATTCCAATCTCGTTAAGACGATACAAAAGGCGTTTTAATTATATCCGTCGATTGGTTTGCCGCGGACAAAAGGACGGAAATCGCGGTGACTCACTAGATCCGACATACCGATCTTTCGACGTGGAAGGAGAGTTTGCTTCGGTAGTTTTTCTCATCTCGCGTATCGCGCTGCCGCTGCCGCTACCTTGAAAGGATCGAACGGCAGGCGCGGTCATCGAACGAGGATCATCCTCGGTCTACGTTCACGAAATCGAATGCGCGATCGGACGAGAAAGAGAAGTCTCCCCCTCTCTTCTCTGTATCCTTTTCTATCCCAATCCCGGGAGGTAGCTTTATGGAGTCTTCTTAAGTGAAGCGCGACTCCGCGGCTCAGACTCTATAACCGTTTCCCCAAACTTCGACCCTTACAACCGTGATCCGGGCGTGTTTGGAGAACGGATCGAAACTGCCGCTTGCTTTGTTTAAAACACCGGAAAACTTGTTTCGAATCAACTTCTTTGACCCGCCCTCCAATTTCGGTCGAGACAGGGGATAGAGACATTTCCCCGAAGGTGCTTCTCTCGAACCGCCCTTACGAGATACTCCTAAACATTCGATTTTTACGACTATATGTATCCGCTTTTTCCATTTGCGAAGGGAGATAGGAGCGCAATTGTTGAGGAAACGTGCGTATTTCACGGTAAATCGAGCTTTTTGTTACATTCGATCGTGAATCCACTGTGGGACATTGGCAACTGGTCCCCCTATAAAACCCGACATTGTCATCTCCCTCCACTTTCATACGCAAAACTGCCTTCTTTGTATTTTCCCAGACTTGAAATTAGATCCCTCTCGAAGTTATCGGTTTCTTTCATTGCTCCTTTTTACTGGTTCCTACGTTAATGGATACGATTTAACCAAGTATTATCGCGCGATCGATTGATTTTCAATCCACATAGCTGCGAATTGTTTTTGCGACAGCAATGTGCATACATTTATAATCGATCAAATGTGCAATCACGCCGATTTGTTTGATTAAAACACGCGAATTTTTTTCGGTGTGTCTAACGAGACACAATATTCATTTCTTCATCTATTATTTTCGGAACACATTTGGCGCGCAACACAATTCCCATAAGTTTAAAACTATACATGAGGGAATTAAAAAATTTTCAGTTTAAAAATAAAACAACGATTAAATCTCCACCATATCTGACTTTACGCGACTCTACTTCTTACCGGTAACGGTGACAAGAAGAACGCAAAGAAGCGACGCGGAAAGGGTAGAACGCGCGTCTCGGTATCTCACGACACTTTGCATGATGCTTGGATATGCTCTCGTCTCGATTACGCACTCATATACACGCGCGCGCGCTTATTCATCCGTCACAGATCTGCCTTCATATCGACACTTTCAGGCTCCAACGAGATCCGTTGACGGGAGACGATTCATTGATTCAGACACTGCACTATATATTCCTCGATAGATTCTGTTTCTTCAATTGTTTTTTTACGATTGTTCGCGTTTAGTTTTTGATGAATTATGAGATGACGGCGATAACTCTCGAAAATGAAAAAAAAAAGAATCGACACCGAACGATCGAGGGGTTGCGAGCCCCCCTGCGATCCCTCGCCGACGATGGCGCGCTGCGCGTCTAAGGACGACGTAACGTGAAAAGTTTTCCGGTCGACGTACGAGCGGCTACTGAAGCTCCCGCCGCAAGCACGGTAAGCTTCCAGTGCGTCGACTCCGTCGTGCACCCGAAAGCTCATTCTCCAACTCACTCTCGCGTTCGGCCCCGCGGCATTCTTGCTCTCTCATCCGCGGTACTCTCTCTCTCTCTCTCCAATTCTCGTAGTTCATCGATGCCTCTCTGTCACACTCTGGTCATCCTTTCTCTCTCTCCCTCTCTCTCTCTCTTTCTCTCCCTCTTGCCCAGATCCTCTCTTTGCCTCCCTCACGGCCATTTTAGCGTCGTCGTCGCGATCAGGCGCGCCAGTGCGGGCTGCGCGCGCGAGGGAGCTTTCGCGTCCTAAAGCTGAACGGACGAAGGGCTGCGGGAAGGGAAGGAGTGATTGATTGGCGCTGAAACTTCGCGACTGATTGAATCTTTTTTACGTTTCAATATCGATATCCCGGGGCCGGTGTGTCGGAGGCGAAGAAAGAGAGCTCCGAGAAAATAGATGCCTTACGTACACACGTACGCTATATGTAACGCGAGCTTTCGCGTTCTCGCAAGCTAAGGATCGCCATGCATAATTTTACTTCATTTCACTCGCGATCAACGACCGATGACGGAGGACGGATCCTCGGCTCGAAGAGAACCGGTCTCTTCGTTTTCGCGCACAATTCGGCGCTTATGAGAAGACGAAATTCAGATCGAAATTATAGAATGCGAGAAAGTTTGTACATATAATGACTCTAACGTGACGGTAAGAAGTTGGACGCGAGCGATTTGGAGAACTATGCTCGTCGTGGTGGATGTTACGATTCAGCTTGATGGATATTGATGACATTCTGCAGGTTCATGCGAACTTACATGTAGAAATGGTCACGTATATAAAAGCCGTTCAAAAAACTAGCGTGCTTAATTGAACCGTGAGCGATGCGCTAATTACCGCAACTGTTGGCCGATATCCTCGTTGATCAATACTCCTCTCGGTGATTTTGATCGATTATTCGAGTTCATATCTACAATACATATCGTGTTGGGAGTCATTATGCACGTTAAGTCAAGCAAGGTATAACGAGGTTGAATGTAACTTTCGTCATCAAGCCGATTTCTGAGTGCGAACAAGTAAAGTAGAAAATATGATTTGCAAATATCGCGGATATTAAATAAGATTGAATTGAAATTGCGTGCTCTTGCTTACATGCTTTATCATTTGAGTTTAGCAAACTCATCCTCGGATCTCGAATACCACATAATGCGTTTACTTATACCACGTTTAAGGGTGGGAAAAAAAAAAGCGTACGCGGAATTGCCTCGGGCGCTTCGTTTCCATTTCAAATGAGCACTCGATTCGCAAGAAAGCTCGACGACCATTTAATCTAGTTTGGAATAGATCAGATTCATTGGATATATAGCGTTGCGCTAATTAATACCAGACGAACGTATCCCAGTTGGAATGCTAAACTCTGACGTATAATTCGTTCTACCGCGGCATGTGCAATTAACTGTAGCTTATTGATCAGGTATGAATGACGAGCCGTGAATAATCGCAGGCGTAGCATGCGCAAGAAAGTGGTAAAAGGAAATCCGGGCACAAACAAGATTCGTGGTGTGTTCGGCCGCCCAGCGCGGAGATTTGCAAAAAGCGGCACACAGCCCGCTTCGTAATTAAAAATATGTCCGACAAGAAAAATGGCCGATCGTTGTTCTGGTTTCACTCGACAAGCATATCTCCGCATAAATGGTGCGAGTGCAGAATCGATCGCCGGTTATCAATATCTACCGGATATCGGATACTGTTACGATCATTAACACATTGTTGACGATGCGATCGCCTGTCAGTCATAACGTTACGTTTTCAGTTTTATATAAACTGACTGACAACACGTGTGATAGACTACGCGGACGAAACTCTTCGTGTCCTCTTATTAAATTTACAGCAGATTCTGAGAATATACATTGCCATTTTTATATTAAAAGCTTGAAGCGCGTATATTAATACAATTTCAATAATTTATTAATATCAGATATTATGATAATTTGCATCTGATTTTGATAAAGTACACTGCGCGTTATATTCTACAACTATTCTTACTGAAACATCTGATATTGATAAAGTATGTCAATCGGAGGAAAAGTATGTCAATCGATACATATACACGTGTTACTTTTTGTCATATTATATAATAATGCGAATATATGTTTTGCGCATATTCACCGCAATATTGAATCTTTGTTTCATTAAAATATGACGTTTAATATAATAAAATAATAAAAATATTCAGAGCTTAATTCAAAATAACTGTACTGTAACGTTCTCTTAAGATCTTTTACAGAGATTGAATAAAAATAGTCTTCCATTTGTAATTGTTATTTCACAATTTGCATAGAATAACATTTTCACTTTCATGTGTTCTATGTTACGATAAATAAATCTCAAGATTGAGCATTTCTACTTAGGAAGCATTCATTATTCAAACAATTTTCCGACTCAGATATTAAATAAGTGATATATTAAATAAGTGATTATTATAATGTGACAAATAAAATGATAAAATATTATAGTAATCATAATTTTCCTGAGGATTTTTTTTTTTTAATATCAATGACAGTTTGTTTTTCTTCTTCACTTTAAGCTTATAATTAGACACAAATCGACATAAATTATCTCGGATAGTCTAAGAAGAAATCTGCCGATCATGATTCTTAGCTTGGAAACATCTGGATATCACGCACAGTTACGTTAATTAAGGATGAGTCGACTTCAGATAAATATCCAATCTTCATTTGAAGTACGGTATAGTGATTGACGTATGCCTCGAAAATTATCGATAAAGCCTCGTTCTGCTTCATTTCCGCCGTTTCCCGATACATTAGCGTTTTAATTGGACACACCTCCGCGATTTTTGAATTTGCGCGTTATATCACATCGACGTCTTCTCATGATGGAAGTAAAATTATGTTTCGCATAATTTTGTTCAAATATAAATTTTTCATTAATTTATTAACATTGTTTGTAATATTAAAAATATTTCATGATCTTGTATAAAATCATATAAAAATCGTATTTCGCATTTGCTCGATTGCGACGAGTTAAAGCGCTAACAGTACACGATTTGATAAAATATATGCAGACGTGTTTTTTACGAAAGACGTTTCCCACATCAGAGGTTAAATATTCTCCTTAAACTTTGTACCTGCTCGACGACCGGCATTTCCGTAAGATTTTCCACCTCTGGTGATATGCGGGGATCTATCTACGAAGCGAAGGAAGGATTTGAATCTCACGGAAGTCAAGGCGCGAGTTAATTTGTCACTCTTTCGACTCTCGTACACAATTTCCTCTTCTCGAGCCCTGCCAACATCTTCCTCATTATCTTTGAAATAAACGACCGAAATAACCGTTAATAGGGACGTTTGACGCCAGTTAGGCCTAAGAGTGAAGCGAACGTGCGGATTGTAATCGTAGAAACGGTACTTCTCTCGCAGGTACCAGCGCGAAACGAGGAAGCGAAACGCGATACCTAAATAAATGCGTTACAAAGGTGTTGATTTTAGAAAGTAACATTTTGCAGTGTGCGGATGATTACTTCCGGGAACTACGAAAACTTCTCTCAAACTGATTTAAACGCGCGAAAATTCGCTGTTTGACCGTCGTTCACGATAAAATACCTAAAATAGCGCATCGATCGATAGAAACTCGATTTATTAACTTTTGCAGGTAATTCGATACATTAATTATTCGAAAATAATTGTCACAGAAACGGCACTGTTTACGCGTATGGAGACTGTCAAACTTTTTAATTTGCGAAAATAAACGAGATTGTTTTATCACTGTCGCGGATTCGCAGCGATTTTCGCCGGGGGATCCGCCGTCCGTTAATAAAAATGTATTTAATACATAGGTCTTAGACCGTGTACACGTTTTCGTAAAACCGTCCGGTGTACGCGCGTACATCACGGCGAGGAAAAATTTTTGGCGGTCCCAGATGCGACCGGCCGATCGAACTTTAACGTCGTTTGCAAGCGGCTTCTCTTGAACGGCCGAGCGGGTTGCCGCGTTCTCACGTTCCATTGCAAAACTGTCGAAACTGTCGAATCGCGGACAAAGGGTGTATAATACGAAAGTTACAAACAGAGGGAGGGAAGAAGGGAGAGAATGAGAAAGAGAGAGGAGAGATAGACGTGTTGGCGCGAGCACGCGGACGCGAGCCTCGATATGAGTACCGATGCAAGTTCTTGGAGCGTATAATATTCCACGTGCGAGTTGTCACTTCGTGACCGCATTTCAGTGACTAATGAGCGCTTTCGAAAGCACGTTAGGTACTGTCAGGTACACGGTTGCTGTGCAATGCCGCGGCGAGCTCCTGTGAGGGGATCTCGTGATACACACATACGCGTATATACATACATATGTACATATACAAGTGTGTATGCGTACGTACAGGGTGTGTATTAGACATACCACATCGTTTGTCGAGATGGTAGAGGCGAAAATCGGAATTAGGGTATGGTGAACAAGCCCATTTGTCTCGAATGAAAAGTAACAGAGAATGTAAAAAGTGTATCGAAATGGAATGATCTACATAGAATTAATGACAACTTTGCAGCTATATTGAAAATTCCAAGTGCGTAATCTTAAATCAAACGATGTACGAGTAGTTTCTGTGATGCTTTAATTTTTAATTATATTTACATGACATTTATCATCGTAAGTGATGATACGTGATTATTATTCTTATTTAGTACTTACCATTGCTAATATATTATGTTGCCATCAAGAAGTGTTTGATAAGTTTTGTATAGATTGCTGAAATATAAGAGTAAGAATTAAAAGAATTTATTACGAACCAAAATTTATTGGAATAATTAGGGATTCAAAGAATAAGTCGCATTTTTACAAAATACAAGAGGGAAACGTTTAATATATATTTACATACGTGAACAATGTATATAACATTTCTGTTAAGATTGTTGTTGTATAGAGAGGAAAAGAGAGTACAATATGTATGGCTTAATAGTCAAATCAAAATGAGATGTAAGTATACAATATTAAAATCATTACACAATACTTTGGACGCAATCAGTTTGCTCGAGACGCGAGCTGATAATTATTATCATATTAATAACGAAAAGATATGGTCATTGGTTGTCATTGGAAAATAATGTCTATCTTTCCTTCAAAAATGTAGCCAAGATCCTCAGATAGTAAAAAATAAAATTTTTTGTTAATATAAATCTGTACTTTGCGAATCAATGACCAATTCTTTATTTAATAATTGGAAGTAAATTGCTTTTAACAACTCACAAATAAGTATTGTATGTAGAATGATTTAATTATATATATAATATATAAACATGTAATTATATAAATAATTATTTTATAACTGATTCACAGAACGGTATATAAATTTCAGAACAAAATCGCGTTGTTTTTTTTTAATTTTTAAATACTAGGATTTTATACAAATACATTCATAATAAATATCAAACACACTGACCGAAGAGCTCTGAAAAAAGATAAAACAACAAAAAAGCATTGTGAGATAGAAATATCTGTGTGATAATAAATATCAAATTGGACAGCTGCACATTTATTCTGAGTAATGGACACAATAAAATATTATTATATGTGCAATACAATAATAAAAAATTTGTATTGTCAAAAATGCTAAAAACTTAGCAAACTATCATAGTCGCAAGAATCCGATGTTTTAGTTTACTACAATATTGATGGAGCTCGTTCGATCAGATGGTTATAATCCTCTCTAAGACTTAATATTAGCTTATTTTAAAAACTATATGTAAATAATTTTAATTAACTAATCATCAAATTTACCAGTGAAAATAATTAATTAAGTTGTGTAAATTAATTGTGTAAATCATGTATAACGTAATTAATTAGTATAATATCAATATCGTACAATTATTGTGCCTGTTTATTCAATCCGTATATTTCTGATGTCCATTCTATCAGACTTGTATTAAGACGTACGAGTTTCATTGATGTTAAAGAATGTAATGACGAATCGAATTACAAGTGATGTCGTGTAAGTTAGAGTGAGATTATTCCAGTAGAATTAATCTTACAAATTATAGGAACAAAGTATTTAGAATGATTATTTGATCTATCTGTATAAGGTAATTTTTAATACGCAAGAAAAATAATATATAACTGAACTAAAGCTAAGTGTTTCTGCAGACATGAAATAGTTTTTAAATTGTTTTGATAATAATGCTAATTAATTCTGAGGAAATAATCTCATTCAAATCTAGCGCGTTTACATTAGTGTCTATATATTTACTTATCTCATTATATCTCGAAAAATATCATTTATCGTGCTCGAATGTTGAACATCCAGTTCTGCTAGGAAATATTTCAATAATTGACTTTCTGTTAAACAAAAAAAAAAAAAAAATAATAATTTTAGGGGGGCATACATTTTATAACGGGTTAATATATCCATTCGTGCAAGAAATCGTTCTACCGTAGCACCATGGATGTCACATGTAGACCTTCGACCCCGAGAGCGACCGAATTTGCCGGTACAGACGATTGATACGCGACTGTACTTTCAGAGTTAGCAAAGAAAAGCGTATACCTAGCGAATCTCGAAACACCAGTAACTACGATAATCTCTTAAATTTCCTGTGGGTAGACGGCGCGGCGCGGCGTTTTACTATTCTAAAAAAGGAATCTTTACAACCTGGGAGTAACAATAAGTGCATTTTTTATGTACAATAGTCTCTACCGCTCCTGGATTTGTTCAGTGTGGTGTCTGCGCTTTACAGCCTCGAAACGACATCCTTACAAGGCTTTACAACCCGCGCGGCCAAATCGACCAACGATTTTGATTATCCTCCTGCTGGGCGTTCACTGGGTGATTTTCTCGCTGCACTGCTGACGTGAATCGCGAGCGAGCGCGCGGTCGCTTCGTTTTCACGGTTGCGAGAAGCTCGAGAACGGCATGAGATCTTCATGCGTGAAACAACAATCGTCTGTCCCGGGATCACTCCTCCTGTCAAACGTGGTCGCCCCAAACTGTCACTGTCTTGGCGCGATCGACAGATGCTAGATACGTGCCGTGCGGGTGCCAAGACACGGCAGTTACTGCTGCCCTGTATACATTTAAATGCCAACAATAGATTAGTGGACGCTGCTAAGTCTTACCTTATTCCTTTATGAATCTTTTAACGTAGTGGACAGTAATCTCTTCGTTAGCAAAAGTTTCTTGAAATGGAAAGAAAGTTACAAACTATGTTAAGTATTTTATCAAATACAAATACGCATATAGCAGAGAATCATTATGTGCATAAATGGTAGTAAATTAGATTCTGTCAGGATTCCTCTCAAATATTTTGCTCTAATAAACATTCACTTTTATCCATCAAAATATCGATACGTTAGAGAGGTAAGCTTCTCAATGTTATGTGTATAAAAAAACGCTCGTGCTACCTCGGAAACTTTGAAGAGAGAGGAAATTAAAAGTGGTGCTTAATACTGACGATATCCAATAGATGAGATAAACTGAAAAGAATTTATCTATCAATTTGGAATAACTTGCATCTGAACGAAGTTATTCGAGTAAAATAAATTCGTTTTGATACCGTGCGAAAAATAAAATAATTTCGAATATAATAAATAGTAATCGTGTTATTTATAAAGATATTGATGGTACAAATTGAATAAAAATTAGCAAGAATGTGATATCATATGGCGAAAGCGACCGATTAACCAATTTGGCTCACAATCAGACAGGAGTAATCTCAGGTGGATTATGTAAAGATTGTAATTTTAAATGGATGCAGTGTGTGGACTGCAGGATTCGTTGTAACCGCTAAAACAGTTGCAAAAACCAACATCACATAACTACATCAATCGTGTACGAATATGTGTATTCGCGTAAACGCAAAACAATATTATCCCGTAGTGAAATCGAAAAGTTCCCATAATCAATCCCATTAGATTTGTCATATAATTAGATATTTTACATATTTTTATTTCATAATTATATAGATATTTTATAATTACAGTTGTTTTTCCCTTAATTTCTTTCTCTCTTTTTTTCTCTATCAGAAAATATTTATTAAATATCTTAACACATTTTATTAAATATCTTAAATTCACAAAATATTATATATATAACATATTCTCAATAACTTATTATATATAAATTTTTGCTTTCAAACTATGAAATAATATTTTATGAATTTGATCGTGTAGCTGTTATGAAGAAATATAACAAAATAAAAAAATATACTTACGAAGAATATTTATATCATTCCAAACTCGCTGATAACGATAAATATGTCACAATTATGAGAATTCAATTGCAAATACGTATCGCAAATGAAATATAATGCTTGCAAAACTATGGGTTTGATTAGCATGACTGATTGTATTATTGACTTCCGATGCCTCGCGCGTAGAGACAGATGGAAATGAGAAAAGGGAGAGAGAAGAAATTGTAAGCCAATGGCCCGATTTGTGCAAGCGGATTTGCGTCCCGTGAATCGGTATATAGAGCAGGAGCACGCTTTAAACAGCTACATCCAAAAGCTTTCAGAACCAGCTTTTTCCATTTTCGTCTCCTAACTTCTGTTTGGGGGTGGGAGGGGGGGGGGGGGTGCGAATCTAATTTTCTTTCTTACGGCGACTCGGAATTATTTCGCGCACCGCCGCTGCTGCTGCGCGTAAGAGTCTTTCAATTATTTCGCTATCCTTACGGAAGTGCCTTGTACCGCAGAAAGGGCGAACAGGAAAACGCTCGGGAATGTCGCACATATATGACGAATCTCATGCAATTTAATTTTTCGCCTTTTCTTCTAGAGACCATCAAGAAGAGAAAAGTAGGAAATGAAAATCATAGCAAGTGGCGAATAGGTCAAATATAAATATGATTCGCGTAACGGCTGAACCATATACCATGTAGGAAAATCTGCGCGACTGCTTAAATCGTTTCGTTAAAGATTCCATTTGTACGTGGCGGAACACAGTGCCGCGTAATTTTCTGGTCCGAGCGGCTTCGCTCGTGCAGCAAAAGGTCTATAAAACCTGAATTCCCGAGAGTGATTCGCAGAGCTTGGTGGCGGAATCGTAAAAGGGTGTTTCTATGCGAGGACAAACGTGCTGAAAATGGTGTACCTCTCCCCTTCCTTTCCCCCGTCACCGACAATACCGTTAAGGAATCCTTCACAAACGGACCCAGTGAATATTTTGCGCGAGGTCAAAGGTCACCTACGGAGGGTCGGAATGGCGCCTCGGAGGAGACATCAACTATAAAACTATGATTATGAAGGGAATTTTTTACGAGCATTCGTAAGAGAAAGAGAGTGGACGCGTGACGAGCGTGTTGAAATTATATGATTTAAAATGTAAATGGTGTATCAAGCAATACTTTCGTAGCAATGTTTCGTTACTTTAATTCTTTGAATTTTAGAGTACATTACGATTGAGGTATTTTTTATCAATTAAATATTCTTTTTTAGAGAAACAATTTCTCCAGGCAAAATCTCACAGTTGTAGCATAATAAAACAAAACTTTGCACTTGTAGCATCTTATACTTTATAAAAATTCGATAACTGTTTCTCGGTTTGCTTATAATTCTATGAATAATATAGCGCGTTCAATAAAATCACAGCATGAATAGTAATCGAATTAAGAATGACATTCGCATATCCATGCATATAATGATTCATATGAGATCATGCATCAACTATTGTTTTTAATGAATCTGTTCATATATGAATTCTTTATTGTAAAACTAACCTAGCAGTTGTCAGTTCTTCATCATATAATCGATACGTTTGTTATTGAAAGACAATCTGATATTCTATCATTATTTAATTAACATCACTGTAATGAGAGAAGATACATGATGGTTCTCGGTTCATTATTTGGCAAGCTCGGACGAGACTAAACATATCGTTTATCCAACTTTCCGAATATGAGAACCAAAACACATGTTCAATGAATTTTTATTACTCGTAATACTTTTTTCGAATATATTTTAGAACGTTCGCACAAACGTGCGCCCAGATAAGATCCTTAACATCTTATATTGCGAGCTTGCGACTAATAGGAGCGTAAATCCTACGTAACCGAGCGTAGGATTTCATTCGGTCTAGTAAAAGTAACTCGCAAATTGCATTCGTAAAGTAGGATCGTGCCACTTGCGAGCGACGTGCTAAATGGGGAATGTAGGAACACGGCCAAGATGTAAAAAAAAAAAAAAAAAAGGGCATATCGCTCCGTCACGGTTTGACTGGCGCGTTTAACTCTCGCGCAAAGCTTGTTGCCGTCAGCGCAAGCGAGCTTATATCGCGGTGAAACAACAATATGAAGCAAGAAAAAGCGTCGCCCCACGAGTGCGTCGCGACGACCGCCCGTCGAGCGCGTCGACCGCCGTCGCCGCCGCCCGCCGTCAACGCCGTCGGCATCGTCGTCGTCGGCGTCGTCGCTTAGCGGGGACGATATTTCTAAAAGCAGCGTGCTTCGTATCCGGGATACCTTTGCGAGCGGCAGCTATGTACCTTCGTGGTGTATATTGCGAGCGTGATAAAGGAGACCTATCCGTTCTTGCCGAAGGAGCGTGGAGAAATAAGCTTTCGCGAACGGTGCTTCCGCTCTCTTCGCCACTCCTTCGCATCTCCCCCTGCCATTTCATTCCGCCCACTCATTTTTTTCATCTAGCCGCAAAGCTAACGCAAGAAACAAAGAGGGATAGAGTGCGCGCGAGAGAGAAGAATATTTTTACAAAAGATGAGAAGAGACAAGAAGAGAGGTAGAGAAAGAGGGAGGACGCGTAAGAGCATGAGAAAGTGAATAGGTTGCGTGCATCCCATGATGGCAAGAGATTGACGGACGCTACGGGTCTTTGAAATGTACGCCGCGAAGGCATTTTTGTCTGTCGTTCTTGCAAATGACAGAGTTAACGTATAAACGCCGGTAAAACCTCGTACTTTGTCGACGCGAGGATACATGAAGGGAAAAACGAGAAGAGAAACTGGAAGGGATATATCCGAAGAGCGAAACATATTCTGAGCGAGAGAAGGGAAGGGAAGGACGGAGCGACGGAAGGGACGAGAGAGAAGCGAAGAGATAAAGAGAAAGAGGAAGAGATAGAGCGCTTGTGGATTTTAGATTTTAACCCGGAGCGATGGATTATACGAAGCGTAAGGATAGTGAGAGGACGTCGGGAGGAAGGGGCTGAGAGGCGGAAATACCACTTAACGAAAGAAAAGCGGCGGAGAGGAAGGAAGAAACGTTGTCCGCACCACCGTAAGGATGCAGCTCGTTTGTCGTCAAGAGCGCAAGGGATAATTAAAATAATTATCCTTCATTGTGGATGCATAACGCCGGTCGGCAATAATTAGATCCCGGCGACTTACCGATAATGAAATCGGGATGAGATCTCCGGTAGAATTTCGCGTTCAAAAACGCAATCCGTTGTGATACGCGAAAAGATAGTCACTGCAAGAAGCGTCGAAATAATTATCAGCGGAACGTAAAAATACTGGCCTTCGATTAAGCATCGATACTTTAATGTGATAACTTTAATATTTAATTAATTGTCGATGACAATATGTACGAAATACAGTGTATAAAATAGCATAATAGTATTATATATAAAATAATATAATTACATTATATAATTGTGACGCATATATTGTGTTACGTTATTAAAAGTCAGTTTAACCGAAGTTACATTATTAATTAAATTCTTAATAAAACAATGGATTACACTATCAAGTAATATACACTGTGCATAAACATTTAAAAAAAATTATTTTACTTTACGTTTACGCAGAGCAGTTATTTAGTCATTATTAAATGTAAGGTAGCAAATGTAAAAGTATCGTAAACATCTCTTTAGGATCGAAACTGGGATTGCGAACGTGATCGTAAATGTCGCAGCTTGATAGGCCGATATCTTTCGATAATGTATTCTTTATCACGCCCGCGCGTATATACTTCGTACATACTTCGTAATATGTCTGTGTAAAATGATGAGTGCCACCTGTTGACATAGCGCGACGATGTAGACTCAAAGTGATAAATTCCGTGTGGGAACAACAAAATAGGGATCTTAACGCACGTATGACGCGGGATATAATAATCAGCCGCATGAGAATGTAGCAGGTAGGCTTGGAAGGGCTCGAGATTTTCATGCAGGGAGGCAGCAGGGAGGAGGGAAAAAAGGCTGTTGTGTTTGGAGGGATAAAACACGATGCAACGGGGAATTCCGCACGTTAATCCATCACTTACGAACTCGCGCTGGCAAAAATGCGAGTCCGCGAATGCGAGATGAGATAATTTTGCTTTGCACATGAAAAATGTAAGAGCTTTGCGCAACAGCGTTATGGTAAAGCAAAAACGGAAAATTTTATAGAATCACGCGCTTAATTAAGATTGTAACCAGAAAAAGGATTAATAATCTAAAATTGTATTTAGAATTTGCGTATCTACTATAGGAAGCAATTGAAATGCAAATTTACAAATGCAACAACGTAATAAGTAAAGACCTGATACATATGCACAATAGCAAGCGGCAGAATGTTAAATGCTACACATTCTTATAAATAAATAAAAAGAGGCAATATTGTTCTATTATCAAAAGCGGCCTTCTGTTGCGCCATTATTACTAGTGCTTATTCACTTGCCGAACTTACGATATAAACAATTAATGATTATAAAAAATTAATGTGTGTGTAGTTTAATAACACACACATTATTGCTCGGCTACAATTCTGTAGACGGAATCATAAAATCGTAACCGCGTAATATTTCCTCTTTTTTTTTCTCTCTGTTTTTCAATCATGAGTATGTAACTATGAGCTGCACGCGGCGGAAACGAAGTCACGTACTTTCGAAGCGTTTGGCTTTATAAAACGTGACAATCTCGCCTAATTATCCAAATGATCGTGACTCCACGCCATTAATCTACATGATCGCGAATACTTGCTCGACCGCGAACAGTGGCGCCTAATGGCGCGCTCATTGGCGAGGCACAGTGACTCGTAACACGAGAACGAGAAGAGGAACGACGACGAAAGAGCGACAATACAGGCGACGATTAGATCGACGTTATTCTCATGGCAAATGACGCGAAACGACGACGACGGCGACGGCAGTGGCGAATATAACTGCCGTTAAAGACGGGGACTTTAGGTTCGGTCGCGGCCGTCGCGGCCTTGTGAGAGCTCCTCGACAGCTTGGCTTTCGATGATTGCCAAGAACGCAGCCTCGCGTGAAGAATCCCGGAAAGGCAGCAAGCAGTGCATTAAACGTCATTAGCACTCGACGTTGCCTCATTGATATCACGAGAACGTTGCGGTACGCGGCCGTTGTGTTCTCAACTGTACGATAGAAACGGATATAAACAAAGATATTTGCCGGACTCCGCCGGTTTCCCACGTGTCCGTTTACTCTGCGATATAATAATCGCGTGTCGAGACCACTCTCTTTTGTTAGATTTAGAATTTAGATTGTTGTTTTAGGTTCTCAGGTGCCGTTAGGTGCTTTACAGTATATTTTGAAATCATTAGATGGTTGAAATATTTCCTTCACCCTATCTAGCTTATCATTCTTGTTCTAATTGGGGAAGCTAATTTGCTGCTCTATGGCTGCAATTATTAATAGAATAAAATTTCTTGTTTTCAGGATTATTCTTTTGCGTGTTAAAGTTATAATAGATTGTTTCAATTCGTGTCACGCGCCGACGCACGTAAATCGTAGATATTTCAAAATTCCGTAACAATGCTGGATCGACTAGTCGTATAATTGGCCATTGATGAACGCTATATTGAGTCATAAATTTTGGGTGCATTGCCTAGTACGGGCAAAGCATGAAAACAACGCCGCATTTCAGAAGAAGCCGTAACGTAATCGAATCCATCGACAAATGGATTTATGATTGGTCGAAACGTGCGGAAGTTACGGAAAAAAAATTAGTCCCCATAAATTTTGCTGCCATATTCGGGGATACATGTCCGTAGTTTCCAAAATCAGATTTAATCCGTTAAAGACAGCTATCGCAAATTCACTGTATAATCCTGCCAAAGTCCCTTCTATTAAATGATATTATCAAAAATGCAATGTTATCCCAGCTGTGTGTACATATGTGTTAATATTATTTAATTAATATATCAGACGTATTAATTTATGTATTATAAAAACGTTTTATTTATCACATTTGAATAAGTCCGTTAATATTTCATTCTTATTAATAAATCATAAGCATAAATTATGTTAATACAATGAAAATAAATATATTATTTTCATAAATAAAAAATTAATACTTTACGACAATAAGCAAAAATATTTATAACATTTCATTATTGAGTCGCATACTTTCAGAGAAATTGCGTGATTAATACGAAACTATAGTTTCAGAGAAAATGCAAAATAGTTACGTCGCGGAATTATCTGACGGAAGTTTCTCCGTTTAATACGTGTTCGCTCAGCGTTTCCAATTCATGTTTGACGTTCGACATCTTTGGAGACACATTCAAAAGCAGCGACTGTAGTGACACTAGCGAAATTCCCGGTAGTGCGTCGTTCTAAGTTTGTATCCGCCATGTCTTGGTCCTAACTTCACTTTCACCGACAAAGTGAGGTACATGAATGCAATAGTTTAAACACTGGCGCTCTGGACTCTGTGAATAACTATTGCTGTACGCTTTAACTCGCGCAAGTTCGTATTCTCATTTCTATACACATTAGCAATTTGTGTTAACTTCGCATGTCGCTGTTGATAAGTTCTACTTTAATGGAGTAAAAGTAATATAATGTATAGACAATGTACGTAAAACCATTTACCACTGAAACTTACACACATACAGAAATGGAATATTGCCATATACTGAAGGAAAAACAAATTCGAATATTATCTAACAGCACTCTGTATTAAGCTAATTCATGATGATGATTTATGTGTTTCAATTTCGATCGTTTTCACGAGAACTTAAAAAAAGTTTTGAATTTCTATAAATATATTTTATAAAATAGTAGAAAATTTTAACAAAATATCTAAAAAATTCTAAACGAAATGTGTTATTACAATGTAACTCTTCTCATTGAAATTTAATATTGTAGCAGAATTATCCAATGAAGAGTGAATAGGGATGAAATTTTGATATGCTTTCATATAAAATCATTATCAAAAATATGTATAAGGTGATGAGGTTATTAAGTGACTATTTTCATTTGAACATCGATCCTCTTGAATGAAAAGTCCATTTATATCCATACTTGCCTAATGAACAGTTATATTTATATTATTAATGTTTAAATGTTACATTTCATACATATGCATGAAGTGCTTCATAATTTAATTCAGAGTGCTACAGAATAATACTATAGAGTAATAAGGTACTTCATTACTTCTAGTGAAAGCAAATTACTTCTCTCTAATATTTCTTTAATGATATATACAATATTCATTTTATATAGTATCAAAAGGATATACATTGAATATTTCCTGAATATTTCATATGTAAGTAATATAAAAACAATTTCTATAAAATCGATTTAAATATTCAATAACAATTGTAATTAAGTGTTTATACGATGCAAAAAGATGAAAAAGAAAATTTTAGGCTGACAGACTAAAGCACGTAGATCACTTATCTCGTTACTCGAGAGTTTGAAAGGTTTTAAGTTTCCAGTTTTAAATAATTACGGAGTACACAATAGCGTCACTGAAAAAAAGGAAGCTTCCGACACCTATCGCGTGAGCCGAACACAGTGAGTTTATGTATAATATCACGTCGCTGGCACGTCTTAAATCGCGTGCGGACTAAACCAGTGTAATCTTGACGTTAAACGTTTAAAATTACATGGTTAATAAGGTAGATTATCTAGAAAATTAAAGCCTGAGCGCGAGTTAAAATATTTGCATCATTAAAATACGTACAAAATTGGATGTTACAGATAAAATTCGCTTACAGATAAAATTGTTCCTGATGCGTCATACGCAAACAAAAATAACAATATCGCAAAATTTCAGAGGGATAAAATTCACTGTACCAGTATCGCGTAATATTTTTTAGCGAGATAACGTATCACTCACGTATAATCGAGTATTACTTTTTATTGAACGAATTATTTATCCGAACAACATATACATTATTATTACACACGCGTATGTGTAATAGCTTCCATACCATGATACATTCGCGAATTAATGCTTATAATAGTTATATCTCTCGAGATTATATTAAACTAAAAAATTTTTAAATATTCATTCGAGGCAAATTATTTTTTTACAGGCAAATAATATCCGTTAACGAGTTAGATTGGACAAATCGTCGAGCTCATAAAATCACAAAATTGTATCATGTTGAAATTTTGCTAATTTTTATCCAATATTTCATATTTAAACGTGTGCAACTGCCTCGTTGAATAAAAATATTCCATCGCCGAAGCATTATATAATAAAGCATATTAATAATTTTTAGATAATAGTAAATTTATCCTGTGCATATATGTATGTATATGTGTTATAAGATATGTAGCTACATTGGAAAAGTCAATGTTGAAAGATGTGATAAAGCTAAAGTAAATAATAAATGAATATATAAGAAATAATTGAGGGACATCAAAGTGAATTGACAAGGGACAGTCTGATGGGAAGAAAGCTTTCAAGAGACGCAATAAAGAGATGGCACGTGACACATGCCAATTACAAAATTATGACGCCAGAAGGCATTCTGCTCAATATAATATCTTTTTTGAATAATCAACGTGGCACACGCTAATACATAATATAACTATTAACATAATATAACGTTTTTCCTACGTTTATCCAGTTTCGTCTACTGTAAGCTAAAACTTGTTTATTTCATGGCAATTATAATATTACTTCGTATAGCGACTCTATCGGCCAATTTACCGAGATAGTATGCGTGCCCATAATAGACATGTCGATGGATACGCGGAATTTATTAAGTATTAATATAGGCGGACTTCTCCTCGAAGGGGTACAACGCCGCGACGTCGCCGACTACGGGCAAACGATGGATGGATAATCCACGAGCCAGAAGCCCGGAAATGTTCATGGTTTACAAAAAGTATTTACTATCGGGCATTGGCCTCTTCTCTCTTGTCGGCGAGCCGCACAAATTCGAGTTAATCGATAACATTCTTTTAATTCCGTTGAATTAACAATTGTATGCGTGTCTTCGCGGAAAATGTGCGTTTAAAATCGCTATCATTCATCGACAGATTTCGCACAAACGCAGCGAGAGTTACATCGTTACATACAAATGGCAAATGATAAATTGCGTGGGAATTTTATGTAGCATCGCATTCGTCGAGTTTGCTTACAATTATTTCACCATAGAGTTGCCGCTAACAAAGTTCTACGATTATACGTCGTATGTTCTAGAAAGAAATGTCTATCTCCGTATGATAGGACATAGCGAAAAAGATTTTTCACCGTTCGGCTTCTTCCTAAATCAATCGCATCTTGGATAGAAAATATGATCAAGCTATTGATTAATCTTTCTCGTCATAAAATAATTGATTTAAAACTTCCTCTCTAAATATATACAATGGTTCTCAATAGGGAAAGTATTATCAAATGCATAATATTAGCGAAACAATTTTTAACTCTCTCTCTTTCTTTCTCTTTTTATATTCAGCGTTATGTTATTTGTTGTACGATTTTTGTCTGATTATTATCTCATGCGTGCTAACATTTAACGCGAGCTGCATTAGATTTTAGATTGTATAACCACAGTTAGTGCTACATATGCGATGAGATAACGGGGCGTAGTGTTATCTGAGCTGTCAATAATGTGGCAAGCAATACCTCAATAATGGCTTATTACACAAAGCTTCCGATAGATGTAAATTACACCGAGGCACATTTCACGAGTCTTACACAAGTTAATTTGTGGTGAACAAATGATTATTTCTTTTTATTTTTATCGTAATTCTTTACATTGATACTATCTATGAGATTGTCGATGCAACGTTTGCTGAAATCTTTTAAACATTCGTCAATAAAAAGTTTTATAATATCCGAAAAATTGTTGTTAAGATATAGCGATACCAACAATTTTTGGAAGAATTGACTCCTTGTTACATAGAATCGATAACAATCGGACAGCTGTTGCGGTCCGTCTCGCGCGATAAATGTCTTCTCCTCGAATTGAAATATTTAAATCGCATCATCTCGATTGCAACTTGCGATAGCGTAAAAATCCATATGTCCGATTTGACGGAAAGCTTTTATCAACGACTGCCCGCTGGCGGTGAGATGCTACGTTGTATGAGAAAAGAAAAAGGAACGATCCCTCTTGGCAATCGGAGGGATGGGAATAGGTGACGGGGTGGTGGTGGTCGCGGGGATGAGAAACTCGACGTGTATATCCGTACCAACCACCGACCGGCTGGCACCGGTGCGCGGGGAGGGCGGCCGTTGGAATGGGAAAAACAGATAAAGACCTCGGCACCGGTCGGATCCCGAAGACACGACGAAGATAAATGACATAATATCGTGCCGGACCCCGGCCGATCATTGCCGTGGAAACGAAATCGAGTTAAGCGAGAAGAGAGCACCGCGGAACGATTGATCTCTCGCGATGCTTCGTTACGTCGTATTACGGCGACAATGAAAACCGGGCCGATCCTCATTAAGGGGGGAGGGGGAGAAGGGGATGCTTCCAAGGTGATTGCTTCCTTGAATTCTATTCCGCGCAACGATACACATATGTACGTATCTACGTCGATGGGGAGACGGAGGAATGGGTAATCTAATTCTTTTCACTCGACGTGTTTACTTCCGCGTTCTTTCGCATCACTTATTTCCATCCGGGGACAACGCTTGAATTTTCATTACGCGTCTGTTCTATTCGCGGTAGAGCGTGCGCGAGCAAACTAACGTTTACGTGTTGAACTTCGGGGTGGGTTGCGAAAACTCGGGACACGGATGTATGAAAAGTGCTCCGTTGTTACGGTGCATGTAAAATCATGTGAAAATAGAATTTCGGCTCGGCGCGAGAATCGCGAAAAAGGGAAGATCTGGGCGCGAATCTACACGCGAAAACGCGCGACAAGCGCGCGCGACACTCGAAGTTACGAGGATGTGCTTTAGGCATTAAAGGGATTACCTCGTAGAGCCGTGGCACGGCTGTAAAAACGCATGAAATATACTAATCGAGCTACTTTTCTAGAGGTTTTAGTTATGCTCTATAACCATCGTGGCAACCTATCCTCTCGTAAAATGCGAGGCGAAATCGCCATAAATGCACGCGTGACTGAAATATGGCGCAGTAATCTTTATGAGACGTTGTTACTTGTCAGTTACCACTGAGGGAAATAATGACCCACGCTATTACACCACACCCTGCTACGCATTTATTTATTATTAATAACAAGCTACACACAAATCATGTGATCGCTACTCAATTGTAACACGGTGGCGTTTATTAGCCGATATTACAGAGAGAGATTTTCGTTATTTCTTTTTTGTTACTTTAAAAATGCAATTAAACGGATATGAATTTTCTAAAAATATGTAAAGGAAAAATATGATAATTTTATAAGTTATTAAGAATATGTCAAATTAATGACTCATTAATAATTCGCGCGTAACTAATATCTCTTTTTAGCACAATCTAAAATGCAATATATATAAGTAGTAATCGCGATAGAATGGGACGAAATGAGCGGAAAATATCTCGCGACTATACATTTATCCTTTGCGGAAAAGTTTCGAATACGAATATAATGAGGTCACTGATTCCGTAATGCGACGAATCGAAAATTCTTCAACGAAACTGCGCTTTAATTTCAAAGCTCAGAGCCCCCACCGTCGCGGTATCCCAATTCCTCTCTGCCTTCCTAATTACCTGTTCTGCTATAATCGCGGGGCACTATTTATTCGTCGGGCAAGATCCTCGTCGGGGATCGTGCAGTAAATTCCCGCCTTCCGACGTGTGTACCAGCGGATTCTGCCGGTTGATTGCAAATTAGAACACGAACGGGCGCGTAAGCTTATCGAGCAATACGAATGCGCATCCGAGTCTAAGTGCTCGCCAGAAGGAAGTTATGCGCCTCGATATGGAGCAATATGGAACAAACGGTGCAGTGCGTTTATTGATGCGCGTAAAGACGTATTTTTATATAACTTATGTATATCGTGACGAAAGTTGTGCGGAAAAATGAAGATAAAATATGAAATAATTAGTTGTTTCAAAAATAATATGAATCAGTGATGTTTGTGTGCTCATATAAAATTAAATGTGAAATTCATATACAATTTGTGTTTTTCTGCTTGATTAAGATTCTCTTCCAATTAATATTTTTTTTTATTAAACAAAAATTTCGATTACATATCAGCTATTATAGCTGTCGTTGGAAAAGTATACGGTAACTTGGTGATATCGTGTATAAGTAAATATTTAATTTTTATCATTTTATATTATATAAATAGTAATGAAACTACGATATTATAATAGATATAATTATTAGACATTTTACTACCTTTACAGAACCTTTATCTTAAGGAAGGATAATACTACTAATATCAGATTACATATAGTAGTAGAGTAAAAAAAAGTTTAAAGCAAAGCTGAAACATAATGAAGAGGAAATGTGTATGAATATAAATTTTCTTATATTAATAAATGGAAACTTTTACATATAAGCATCTTCCTTGCAATTATTATTTTACATGCAATATCTGTTTCATAAAACATTTCATTATTCCTTATAAGTTCGTGATATTTATTGCGGCTTTGCGCGCGATTAGCAAAAATCATAAAAATGAAAATCGCCTTTCGCGACCATTACCTTAATTCGCACACTCGCGCGCGTTTCTAAAATAATATGTAAATTTCATAGCTCGCGCCGCGACAGGCAGAGCTTAGAGCGCTACAAGAACCCGCGCATTAAATACCTACGGAATCGTACAGCTTCTTGCGTAGCGTCGTAAGAGAACACGGACGGAGAAAAGAGGGTGAAAGGGCGAGGCGCTTATTAAGTTAGTCTCGGGAATTCCTGAGCGAGCGCGTACGTACGAATTATACGATCTACCATCGTACGATGCTACGCGCAACGAACGAAGTGGCGGCCGCCGCGAAGAGACGAAGGCGAAAACGAAGACGAAGTCGCCGAAGACTGGACGACGCCGACGATGGCGACCGGGTACGAGAACGAAGACGAACGGGAGGGGGAGGGAGGGGGGCAGAGATTACGACGAAAGATGACGATGACCACGGATGAGCGGTCCGGCTAGGGTGAAAGTAATAACAGTGAAATACACGCGCACGCGTTGAAATCGCGCACACCGGCGCCGAGCGACGTGTACGTGACTGGTGCTTAAGCCATTTTTCGATACGACCGGTACTTAGATGCACGCCGGACTTGAGCCGCCCGCTGGGCTCTCCCAGAGAAGCCACCACCAAAGATACCGCGTCCTTGAGAAACTCGAGGACGCCGAAGACGAGGGACGGTCGATCGCCGTCGATGACAGAGAGAAGCGCGCGGGGAGGAAGATAATTATAGAACGATAATTGTAGAACGGATGTTTACGATCTCCCATAAGGTTCGAAGACAATCGTCGTTGGGGGAGGGGAGGGGGAGGAGGGGGAGTAAAACAGTACAATTAGAAACACAACGCCGCTTTCCTTTCGGCACTTACTTTCATTGCCGCAGCCGCAGAGAACAACGGCAATCTTAAAAGTATTTTTGCCTTACAATAAAATCGCAGAAATTCAATAGACCCACTCACACAATTTAATAAATTAAACTTGATATATATTTAGATTTCAAAAAAACTGTTGGAGATTAGTAAAACTTTAGATGCTTTTCTAATGCAAAATACGAGAAACTATTATCAGTCATCTAAATTTGAAAATATATTAATGTTGGCGTTTACGCTCTCGTAATTATGAACTATTAAACCGTTTATGTTCGTAAACGCTCCAACATGAGCGTAATAACTAATTGCTGCTACCGGGAACGTGATAGTATGATTGGTACGAAGCACGACATGTTTCAATTGAGAATAATTAAACGTTATCACCATTTAACGACCACGTAGGAATTATTTCTCGCCGATATCATGACTTTCATCCTTTTAATCTGACCGACAAAATAATTTTTCAGTCTCTGGTCATTGATAAAGTATTAATGAAAAATTTTTATTTTCTCCACAATAACATGGTAATAAATATGATAAAGTAAACAAAATTATATATAAATTACACACACACACACATTAAATTAAAATAAATATCTTTCAACAAATGTTGATGTTAAAATAATGTTAAAAATTTTGTTGATAAAATCTCTTTGACAAACAAATCTGACATTTCAATTGTTCGCCGATTTATGAATTGTTAGGTATTGTGAAAAGTTACGCGAGATACCCGGAAATTGTTAACCCCGCGCTTGCTATTGATTTACGGATAATATCATGTTTAACCGCCCCTGCTCGTAATGGTATAATTGACGTTTTTAGTGTTCAAAACATATCGATTTTCTGCACCTCGACAAGAGCGATCCTTACGCCGCATTCCCCGTGAGATACCACCGATTAACGCGTCCATCAACTACACCGGCTCGTGTAGGTGAAAGGGCGCTGAAAGCACGCGGACGAGATACGTTGCTCTGCCTACCTATACCATTTTCATTTCTCGCTGCATCCGCGCCGCGGTTCTTTCTCTTTTCGCGGATTTTCGTGTTCCCCCGAGACGCGGTAAACGAGTCTTCGGTCATTCGGAGTGACATATTCAATGGCGAGAGTCGACGTAGATGCCGGCAAGAGTTGGGAGCATCCAGGGTGCCGTATAAATTCGCAATACCACGAAGCCTTCCGGCGATGTATAGATACGAGCGAATATGTATGTGTACGTGAATATACAGCGCAAAAGTTGGAGCACGGAAATCGGGTCACGTCGAAATATTTTCTTAGATCCTCTCTAGTCTCTCCCCACTGCGAATTTTTTTTCTTCGTGTGCATGCATGTACACGTATGTGTGTGCGCGCGCGCGTGTGTGTGTGTGTGTGTGTGCGTGTGTGCATGTATACATGTGCTGCGTGTGGTGGACCAGAGGACCGAAGTACTTTGGGAACTTTTCGTGTCAGGTAGTATGCAGAGCACTCGAAGGTGCCTCCTAAAATTACGGGCGCTTTGGTGATCCAGCGAGAGAATTTAAACGAGAAATTCGCATCCATCAAACGGGTCAAAACGGGTATTTTGTGATAAAAAAAAGGGGGCAGAGAGAAATAAATTATAACGACGATACACCGAAATAGAACGTGCGAAGGGCAACAGCGGGTTAACGCTATCGATTTTGTGACCGCAAATAAAGTCGCACGTTGGTGCGGTCGAGAAATGTCGTCGCAAATGCGGCATCAGAATTACAAAACAAAAATAATCTTTAAATCACCCCTAACCGTTCATAGCATTGACAATAGAAAATTAATAAAGCAATTGGAACCATAAACGTTAAATTTAATTTGACGTTATTTAATTGTATACTTATACATGCAAAAGAACCGCATAGATTTTAGTATAATAATATAATATAAAGTAGGTGAGAGAGAGTGTATAGATTACGAAAGAGACTGCAATAAAAAGACCACACTAAGATAAGACGATCTGCTTTATGAAGGTTTGGCGCAGCAGCTCTGTCTTCAATATCCCGGATTAATCTTTCGTAAATCAATATTCAATATACTATAATATCGGGAACAATATTTCGCATTTTAATATGTTTTTTCATCATTAGCAAGCATAGACCATTAAAGTCATATAAAATTTAATAGTTTTTTTTGCGTGGAACGTCCATTTTATAATGGTTCAAACCTTAATATCGATATTGCACATTCCAATCTATATAAAAGAAAAGAACTGCAATTTTTTTATCTCGAGGGCAGAAAATTAAATATTCGGTCAAAAATATATAAATATGCAGACGATAAGCACGATGAAACTATATTAGTGGATAGTTATATTGTAGTTATACATATATTAGTGGATGGTTTTCGCAGGTTAGATATTATGATATTAAACTATACACGAATGAGAGTGTGATTAACAGAATCATATAGCTATCTGTTTTATAATTCATTTTTGTCTTTTAAAATATATGGCTAATAATATCTAATTATTATGCCTTCTTGTAAAGGATAATTACACTTTTTAGCAGAAAAGGATTTAATTTAATTTTTCGAACTTTAGCTATGGATAACAATAAATTAATAGAAAATCTCTACTTACGTATGTTCCTTTAGTATTGTTTCGATCATATTCGTCGCTATAGTCCAGATAAAGACGGAACCGTCTGCGGAACCAACCGCTATGTATTGCCCGTCAGGACTGAAAGCAGCTCTTGTCCAATCGAATCCCACTTTGAAACCGTCAGCGCTGTAAAATAAAATAAAAGTACAATGATTTACTACTTTTAATATTCTAGTCGCGTATATATGCGATAAGTACACAACCCACCTGAACGACCCAACAATCTTCTTCATTCGTAGATCAATCAATTTCAGCGTGTCATCCCTCACGCAACTCAAAAGGTAATTTGCGTCTGAAATCAAATAGATGCCTTTATGATTCGCGATCGTCTATGATTGAATAATATTTAAATTGTTTGCGTAAATGTTTGCGGAATTACAACTTTAACCAAACAAATATTTCGAACATATCGGACACATTGTAATTATTTAATAAAAGTGCATTTATGGAATATACAAATAATGCAACAATCCTTCTAAGCGCTAAAAAATCTAGTACAATAAACTTATACATTTTGTAGTTCATGCATCGTTTGTAATAATCTCCTTTTATATCATATCTGAAGAAGCATTTAATGCAGAAACATTTGAGCTTGTTCCAAATTTTTTTTCAAATGAATATATAATTAATAAACGACGAAAAATAACCGCGATATATTTGTTTAACTGTAAAAGTTCAAAATCAGAGCAATACTATTTTATCTGAATTCATGGAATTCGCATTCTGGCAATATCGAGAATTAATGAAATGCGATAGAACAATATGTCTGTATGAAATGCTTTTGAATGAACGAAGTGCACTTGCACCTGATATAAGTGCTTTGAGAATATTGCAGAATCGCGCATGAGCCAATTCATTCGCATCATTAGGATGTTGCAATAAAAAGCAAAAACAAAATAGCATTGTTTGCGTAACGAAACAGAATTCACGTATAAAATGTATTGTGTGGCAGTTGCCGTGAAATGCCAATTAGTATGTTTCTTTGCCTCATTAATTGTTGGACTGACAGGTACGTGTTATATATAGATACACTATAATAACAATATAAAATCTATCATTAATTTGAAAAACTAAAATTTTGCTTCTCAATGTTTGAATTTATGTTATGTTTAATTTGTAATTTACGCTGAAATAATTATAAGTTCGATAAATAAAATTAAATGAAATTAAATTTAAGTTCTATAATAGTCAAAATATCTGTGCCGTTTTTAGTAGCAACGTAAAATTACAAAAATCTATATTTTTACAACCGTGATTAATACATTGTTTTTTTCAAACAAAATATGAATAGAGACATGTAATAACACAAATTATTAATCTAATTTACCTAAAAATGTATGATTCACGTCCTTTGCAAAACAAACGAAATAAGCAATTTAAATAAAATAAGATGTAATTTTCAATATTAACGCTTTCATGGCAATATCGGCGATATTTCTGTTAAGTCGTATATTCGATTTAAATACTTAAATGCGCCAATAATAAAAGAAAATAACCAGTTGTTCTTTTACACATACATTTGACATATTTTAATCGATATTATAAAATGCACAAGCAAATTGCACATAATTACAAAATATAGAATCAATATTCTAATTTAATATTATATATATAGTGAACGTAATCTCATTGCATTGCAATTCGTATTAAATATCTTTATAGAATATGCTTATTTATCAATTTTGATGATATTCATTTAAATTCTGTAATAGAACAAAGGTCTCAAAAGTGTTCTTTAAAACATAATTATGTCCAATTAATATTCAATAAAGTCTTTAATTGACCCAATTGATCCTATTGACTCAATTGATACAATTCAGCTTGTTGATTCAATTGTTCTGCTTTACTTTTTTATTAAGGTATAAGCTCTGTGATTTGATACATTTAACTTTACTTACCGCGGGACAAATCTAAGGATGTAACTTTTCCTTCTAATAGGATATCATTTGAGCTGGATTCAGCTCTTGTATCCCAAAACCTGATTCTTTGATCAAAATGACCACTGATTATCGTGGAACCAGCACCATCTGAAGTTACGAGGTCATTGCAACTAGACCCAGCAAATTTCGTCTCTATACCTGCAACATAAAATTTCTTATCTTTAAAAGATGCATTCGTATAGACAATTAAATTACACTCTCGCCGATTACTTTGATATGACATATTTAATTGAAAGATAAGAGAGAAAGAAATTCTTAAAAATTAATAATAATAATAAACTGCTTTTTTCTTTCTATTTAAGTAGAAAATGTCGATAATTTTGCATATGCATAAATTATGTAGATATTTCGTGGAGATAGTTCAATACATATATTGAAACCTGATTATTGATGAATGCTTTAATTTTAATGAATGTCAATGGGATAAAATTTATTGTCTACATGCGATTATGGAGACTTAAATTATTATAAAGTTTAATAATCTATTATATATTTATTAGTTTGTTAATTATGTTCAAATTGTTCGTGTGTGTGTGATTATAAAAAAAATACCGGTGCATTTTTGTTCATACTAGATACAATCTTTCAATGCGCAAGCCTTCAGATGTAAAATTCGCCTTTCAAGGATAACAGTATGATCGAATTAAATGCATGCAGAAAGCTTTCTGCATTTAATTTGAGCATTCCACGGGAGTAATAGAATTACGTCCTCCCGAATTGCATATACGCGCGCCGACTTTAAGCGGAGCGAGTTAACAGTTGTATCGAATGTGAATCACGGCTGGTTTCCCCTTTCAAACTGTAGTTGTACCCAGCAGCAGCTCTCATCGATCTCCACGCTGAAATAAGCAGGATTTCAAACTTAATTTACGTCGGGAAATGACGTTCGCGTCGCCATGTTTCCACGAAGCCCTTGGAAATCGCTAGCGCGCGACGCGGAAACGCCCGGCATCACGAGTGGAAACAGGATAAATTACGAGTTTTCCGCTTACGATCGTCCCCTACCGCCCTTCCAGTCCACCTTTCCTTAACCTCGGCCTTTGTGCGATTACGAATCCGCGCGCCAGTCTTCATTCTATTTTATCCTGGCTCCACGTTAAATCAAATGTGATTTACCGCTCGATCGATTAATCCGTCGAAGTTTCTACGGCGGGACGTCGGAGAGCGGCTGATGTCCACCGTTTCTACTCCGAAGATGGTATTACGGGTTCCAATTACTTCACGACAGTGTAACATGCCAGAGGAAGGGAAGTCTTCTTCATTCACAGATTCTATATGTTGCAAGCGCGCGTATTCAATTACGATCGCGCGTTAAACTGTCTTTCAATCGCGTCGCAGAATTTCTGGAGTGAAAAAGCAATTATATTTAATTTCCATTGAAATTTCAAATATTGCCTTTTATTAATTCTTGATGGAAAACTTTGATGACAATTATTTTTTTTAATTTGTTTTATTTTAATATCTGTAATATTCTTTTATCTGTTTTATGTGATGACTCAAATAACGTAGTGTTTTTTTTACAGAATAACGTTCATCATTTATTTCAAGAAACTAAATTAAATTGAATATATGTGATATAACTGTAACACACCGGGGATATTCAAATTTTCAAATGTAATTATCCGGGATGCAATGTATATTGCTTTTTTGGCATTTCGTAACCATTTTCTTATTGTCGCGTTATTGTACATGCGGATAAAGATATATATACGGCGATGACATGCGCGCAATGTACACTCAATCCCTGTAGTTCGACAAGTTCTGCAGAAAGTACTTCACAAGCTTCAAACGCGGTGAGTAGGGCACTTCTCTGGAAGCAATAAAATTTCTCCCAAAGTGCGTTCGTGCATAAAGAGAAATTTGTCGACAATTTCTACTTCACCTCAACATCGTACGGTTCACAGCAGTCTTACTTCGCAACAAGTAACCGCACCGCTCTGTATCCGCAACGCGCCGTCTATCACGATTCGGTAAAATACCCGAGAGACGCATACGGCTAATAAACATCGACGTAAAATTACTAGCATATAAACCATATCTCCCTTGCGTGAATGAGCTATTGTGCGGCAAAACGCATAGACTTCTATTATTTTAGTGAGTTCGGAATAATACGCGAATGTTTCCATCTAATGACTTGAAGATTTGAAGCGTAATGATGATGATGGCAAGACGTCAAAACGGTTAGCTTAACTTAATCATTTATTAATTTATTTTGAAAATGTGTTTCTGCGATGATGCTAAGTTTTGATATTTACTTAAACAATCTTTTCTTTTTTCAAATGCAAATTTTCATGTAAAAAATATGACATTTCGTCGCAGATAACAAAAATAATCCCTTCCGTAACTCCGTTCTTTTTAATATTTTAGCGTTATATTTTAATACAATATATTTTAACATTTATTTTTACGATGATAATTTCGCTTAATGGCAGTATAAACGAAAAAGACAAATAATATACAGAATAAATTATATTTTTACTTAAAAAATATAGCTGATTCATCATACACAATTTTATTGTGTATCGTAAGTCACAGGATGTCTCGAGACTTTATGTTATTGAAACGAACAATTTTTATTTTAGTTTAGCTTCTAGTGGTAATTTTGGGACGTCAATTCTTGCAACATGTCGCACAAAGTATATCCTCATCCATAATATAGTCCTTTATGTACTAGTCCTTAAGCCCAAATGTATTATTCAGATAAGTGCATGATATATATATGCTATTAACGTACATCTATCCCTCAAACGAGGCATAAAGGATTACCGGCTTTGCATGTAAGTCTTATTCAACCGTCAGCCATGATAAGAGCTTTCGGATAAGAGCTTCATGTTAATTTGCTCTTCCTCATGCTTTTCGCATTAATATGTATTTTATATTATGCACATTTGCTTTATATAGAGATATATGTTATTTAAATATAATTATATAAAGCAATACCGCGCGAGCAATTTATCATTAACAGATTCTTTCAACTATAGTTTGGATTAATTTTTCTTAGAGAAAAAATAATGAAATATTACCTTTTTCGGTAACTTCTTGAAATTAAACTTTAATGATTTCGCAATTACATTAAACTTACATTAATAAAAATATAAAGGAGGATTACTTGTTTCTGCGTACTTAATAGTTAGCACAAAGACGGTTAGAATAAAGATGCATAAGGTTTAAAGCAATCTTGCGTATATATACTTATTATACATTAAAGAAGAAAAAATTATTTTCCAAGTAGTACGAATCTTATAGCAAAAATAAGTGATAATTTCTCGAAAAGTTAGAGAACAGTTAATGCAATCTTTTCAATCGTCGGAACGAATTTCGGGGTGTTATTTCGTCGGTGCAGTGCGGAATCCATCTGTCCGTGGCACGATTGTGTCCAGAAGAGTCGCTCGGGGCGTTCACGAAATTGCGCGACGTGGCGAGGTAGATAATAGCGCGATAGAAAACAGCTGATCCACTTTAAGCGTCCTTTTTGTCTTAAAGCGTCCGCGGGTAAACAATAATTCACGCTTAAACGCCCTTTCAGCGCCGCTTTTCCCATTGTGCGCACCTCGCGCGTTCGGAGATTTATTTGTGCGAAACTTTTGTACAACTACCCCCCCCTGCACGGCCGGTCTTCCTTGATAGCACGGTTTTCGCTATTTTGCTGTAGGATCACCGCTTACAACAAGAAACAAAAGCCGCCGCGAGGCTAAAACGGATGTCCTCGGAGTACCTGTGTATCCACGCAGGTATTCGCGTACGCACAATTAACTTAGACTCGGCTACTGGATGACCCGACGAGACGACAGCTATAAATTACGTGACGAAGTTAAGCCACAGGTTAATTACGTTCCACGCGCGCTCCGCGTTGTTATCTGCATTGCATAAAAAATAAGACAAATCCTCTCTCGCTCGTCTCTCGTAGTGCACACGGTACGTCCGCGGCGAAAAAGTTTTGTATTTATGTAGCAAGTTTGATGGGCCGGCCGCAAACTCAGTCGGGACAACGATTTGTGATGCCGCTCGACTTCTTACATTAATTATCGCCCGCTACAACTCCGGTGCTGCATCACTTTACGCGACTTGATTTAAGGAGATACACTTTTCGAAATTGCGCTCTTCATGTTTCATAAGGGCCTGCATATCGCAAAGTAATACAGTTCTCTCGCCATTTCCGTCGTAGGAAACTTTGCACTTTGCGGTTTTGGTCTTAACTTAATATAAGGGACATATAATTCTCAAATTTTTGTCAAGGACATCTCAAATACCATCAACTCGCTTTATATGCAGTTGCATTATAATAATTACAATAGTATTTGATATTGTGTGTTTTACTTCTTAAAAATGTGTATATAGAATAATATAAATAAAATATATAAAATGTACAAAAATATATATGAAATATATATATATATATATATAGCATAGATATAATTAAAATATATAAAATGTAAAAAATCTATAAAAAGCAAGCAAAGGCATGAAAAAACGAGTCTTTTTGGATAGTTCAATAGTTTAAAATTTATATCATCAGCTGTGCATTAATTCCCAATAAGTGAAATGAATTGCCACGCAAAATGCACGGTCGCTAATCATTGATTAATGAAGACGATATACAACTTGGAACTATGCATTTTTTATTTCATATTGTAATGTAGATAATATCGTGTTCTTACGTTATTATATATTTCAATATCTGTTCATCGGGAACAGTTAGAAACAGATTATTGCATTTATCACGTTTCTTACCGATAGCCAAGGCACAATATAACGTTGTTTTCGTCATCAATTACACTTCAACTGAAAGATAACAATGTTCTTCCGATGTAATACAATTTATCGAAATTCGACAAATATTCGCGTATGCTAGTTAATGGCGTAAATTATTATTACGCGGATGTAAGCCTGTGTGAGCGAACCGTAACTAAAAGCCAGATTTAAGGCGATCCTAGACCTTGCAAATTAATACTGTCTGTGTGCCGCGTCGTGTTAAGCAGTCCGCAGCTTTGTATCCTTTGTCAATACGATTCCTCCTCGGCTACCGGTCGCGCATACCGCAGAATCCTGTAGCGCTGTTGACCGAAGTGCAAATCGATATCTCGAGCCGTTCTTCAGATAGAGCGCACCGTTTCACGAGATTAGTCCGGCGCCGAATGTAAATCCCGAATACATTTACGGGAAATGAGATCCTCCGTGACCGCTATCAGCCCGCGTCCGGCCGCTTGCGTGCGGCTTGTCCAATTTATTTTTCGTGCCACTTAAAGCCTCTAACATTTCGCACGAAGAACGCGACCTGTGCTTTACCTCGAGAGAATGGCCACTTTCATCCGGCTGTAAATTATCACTTTCGCCCCTGTCTTCGAAGCGGCGCCGCTTATCGCGTAGAGCCTCGCCGCGCGACGAAAGTAGTGAAAGATTTCTCTATTTTACGGCCGAACGAACTATACGATTCGATACGCCGAGATAGTTCGCGTGAACAATGGAGAGCGGACGATCGGACGGGGGCGCTGCTCTTCTTCAAAGTGCTCGACAATTAGCGTGATAAATCTCTCATGGGTAGGAAGCATCGAGCATCCTCACGTTTCGCACGAGTGCTGGTCACGATGCCGCGCATTCCAACTCGAAAATAGTTTTCCGGGAAGGAGGAATTAGTTTTGCCCTTGAATGCGTAGAATTATCGCATTACAGTGGTGAGTTTCAATGACTCGAAAGCCGGATCATTAGACCCATATATAGACACAGATATAGCTCGTCCAACATCTGCCAGAAGATCACAATAATGTTCGCGAGAGAAGGCTCGAATATCGCATTTGGTATTTGCAGTCGACTGTCGGAGTTGTTTGTGTGAAATTAGATCACGACGCGCGAACTTTCTAGTACAAAAGGGTCTTCTAATAGTGACTATACGCGTTCGGACCGATCTGGTAGACATGAATGCACGCGTTGAAGGATATAATTTCCATATCGCCTGTATTCAAACAGATTCTATACAGGCCAAGGAGAGAAGCTCTTTAGATAATAGATGTAATATACAAGAAAAAATAATAATTATAAGTTGATTATTAATACTTTTATATTGATTAACTTTTAACATTAACTTTTACACTAATTTTTACGTCAGTATTTTTCAACATTTACGGATATATTATTTATATGGTTCTTTATTACTCGTGAATAAACTAGCAACAAAAATAATGCCGAAGAGAACTAATTGAAATCAATATCAAAATATCCTAAATATTTTAATAACTTTTTGTCTTTTGTTTCAAGACAAGAAAAATCAATTCTAACGGGTGTAAAATAATGTTCATTAACAACTGATTAATGATGCGATGAAGAAGTCTGAGTAATATAACCGTCTTATACCATCTTATCCTGGATAAACCCGCGTCTTGGTTTAAGAGCTAATTAAGGTAGTACTCTTTCCTGTGGGTAATGGATTTATGATTAATCTCGCCTTTCTTTTCTGTGACAGATCATCCATTAGATTACATAAATTCATCTTTGTTATCATCAATTCACGCGCTACTTTTACCTTAAAGCCACACGTGAGTCACAAAGAATCATTAAAGTTACCGGGTTAGTCGGCCAATCTTCTGAAAACTTTTTTTTATCTCTAAACATATTTATCCGAGCATAAAAGTTGCAACTTTTTCCAAAACCCGCCCCATTATCTGAAGGGATCGTCTATTAAAAGCTTCAATATTCAGAGATAAAGAGTTTTCTATGCCGGCGAAGATCGTTTAGGACGAAGCAAGTGAGGGGAGAATCTGTTCTTCCGTAGAAAGGATCTTATCGATTTAATTAACCTTACGCAGTAATACGACGACGCAACGAACCGTCTGTTAGAGACGGGAGGGTAGTTTTTATTCAATCTTGGCCATTATGGCATCGTTGATGCCGGTGCGCCTCGTACGAACCAAGCCGCGGCATTACAGGCGTCATATTTTGCGTGGCGGTCCATTGTGCAGCCGTGTACGATGCGCAACAGAATATACATATGAATGATCATGCAGATTCGCCGTTTGTTTTATTATCTTGGAACGCTCGTAAGTATATTTGCATTATGCAACGACTAATAGGGATAATGGGCAACGTGATTACCGCTTTCTTTCTCTCCTTCTCTCTCTCTCTCTCTCTCTTTCTCTGGTGCTGTGCATTACTTTCAGCTCATATCTTCTGCGCTTCTATTACGACTTACAAGAACGAATGTGCCGCGTTAATATTATGCAACCTGATATGTCAGTCGCGCAAAGAATCGCTTCTTATTTCTTTTTGTTCGTCTTAAAATGTTTATCTTTGTTGCACACTGCGGGAGACTACGAATTTTAGGATTACCGAGCAAGATCTCGATTGTCAGTAAATATACGCAGATTAGATTCAGAATTGGTTTGCATAAGTTAGTTTCATTAAAGCGTCTTGTGTGTGTGAAATCGTTCCGTGGAAATTTGGATCGAATCTTTAAGACTTTTGATTCTTTCTTTCGATTAAAGAAAGCATGCAATTTCTGATATATTTAGCACAAGACACCAGTAATTAATTGTTTAATATTTAACAGATGTATATATATATATTATTTTGCAATCGTCGTTATTAGTAGATGTCCCACGAAAAATGTTCTACAATATTAATCGATAGAATAACGTTTACTTACATGCTTTGCTGCGCAGATCCCAGATCTTTAACGTGCGATCATAACTTCCCGTAACTACTTTTGACGGCTCGCCAAGAAACTTCGCCGCCATCACCTTTGCGCAGTGGCCCGTAAGCGTGTGCTGAAACAGAAACACAAAGATTCATTCATGTGAATCTATCTTGAGTGGCATAAGTAAAATACGGGTACACAAATATAACAACATATTGATAACTAAAATCAGAAATATCTTTCCCTTACTGGGGTTGTCTGATTTTGCATATTATATGCGTTTTCAATTCGGAAAACAAATTATTTAAAGATTTTCTTTTAATTCTTCTTTTTAAACATTTTATAAATTTATCTTAACATTTATACTCGTTAATGTTTAAAAATGTTTAACAATAGAATAATATATAACGTATGTACATAGAGATATTGTTGAGAATATTGTTTTGTTTATTTTTGACGTAGTTGCATATTTTAAATGCAACATTTTAACTTTCAAAAAATATTCAGATATATTTTGTGAGATTATTTCTATTTTAATTATTTTAAAATATATAATATTTATTTGAATATGTTTGCGTTAAATAAATATTAAAATCAATTATTCGCTCCGTGGTATTTATTCTAACTACACACACACACACACATACACACACACACACACACACAAAATTTCTGTTACGAATTTGTTCAGTTATAAACTATTTTGTTTAAATACAATTTAGAAGCGCCGGAGTCATTGGCACTTTGCAACTTAAGTCGTGAACTTTAAACAGGGACTTGTTAGATCGAGCACCGGCTTTCATAAGTTGATTTTCTCTCTTCTATTTTCGAGTTCAACTCTGCTCCGAGCATTCGACGTGTTCGAAATGAGAAATGAATGTACCTGCAAGGGGCGGAAACAGATCGACAGAATAAAGCGTGCGTTTCCAGCGGAATAGTATACGTCATCCTTTAACGGGGTAACAAGAAAAGAGTTCGATTTCATTATTACCCTCATATTGAGTTGGACAAGAAAATTCGATTGGTGCCGCAAAATTCCTTTTATATTTCCAATATTCGCTGATGAACATTCTGTACGCGCGAACACTATACAAAATCAAAAATTACATCGGCAGAGGCTTACGCGCAGCCGTACACAACTGTCGCATTTTATGTATAATACAAATATTACAGCTGAAAATATTGCCACATAGCCGGTAGATATTTGTGTTGTCGTTGACATGATGTCAGCGACAGTTATTCCATTCCTATTTCGACGTCTACGCGAACAAACGTTAAACCCGTACGTTGACGTCCATGGTGGCGCATTTTATGAGCAATTTTTTTTCGATCGGCGAGCTGCCGCCGATATTCTAGGGTTCTCTTACTCGAATTTTTTGAAAACGATATACGTTCGATGGTTCTATTTTTTTCGCAGAGCACACACAATCCTGAAAACGCATAAACTTTCGTTTCGAAAACTATTTTTTTTTATTCTCTGCTTGTCCAGCAAGCAAAATAAACATTCTTTTTTCTTTAATAGTACACTAATCGTAGTGACTAGCTACGCGTTATTATAATCATAAACAGAAAATATCGAAAATAAAGAATACTCGTAATAGCATAAAGTTAATTATGTCTAGTATTTTTAAATTAATTACATTATTTATGTTTTTCGACGATTATTTATCGATAAGAAATTTGCAAGTGGACGGCAAGTGCTCGTATCGATACCGACCGGCATTTTACGAATGAATAGATTTTTCAGTGACAGCACGTATCCTGTATTATATATATATATACATATCGTATCTCGCATTAATAGCGCAAACCGTTAATGAAATTTCAAATATGATACAGTTCTCATGCTCGAAGATTTAATGACCTCATGAAGGTTTAATGATCGAAAAATTCAAAAATGGATAACAAGCGCTCGCGCTAATGTCAGTTTGTTTTATGAGTTAATAAATTACTTAAGGACGTTCGATGTGCCTTCGCTGTTTCGACGCAATGGACTCGCGCGAGCGAATTACCTAGGCGTGTAATGAAATTATCGAGTGATATATGAAGCACTTATACGGTTATGTAAACACATTGTGTTAAAAACCCATCGGTATCGATGGGCCGCTTTACATATCAATCAAGCCGTGAACGACGGACCCGTCACGAGCGTGATTTAATGACTGCCAGCGCCTTTGGTTCGCGCGCGTCGTCGTTAAATGAAATTTTGAAGTTATCTCATATATACGCTCCGTTCGTCCCTTCGTTCTTCCGTCGCGTCGTCGTTTAATGGTGAAGAATTCAAGCGTGATGTCGACAAGGGGCGTGGGGAAGCGACTCGAGGGCTCTTTCCGTGTAAGAGAGGAGAACCGTTAAAAAGAGGAGTTCGCCAATTTTAAGGTGCGCGGCGCCAAGAGCTAGCACGCTCTTGAAAAATGTCCTAATGTAAATTAATGGCCCGGAAGTTTAGCTGAAAAGGCTATAAACGTGAAAGAAACACAGGTAGGAGTGAGGCCTTCCTGCCCCTAGCTTTATACACAAGCGGCGGAAAAACTTTACTCTTTTGCGCAAAGATGTTGGAGGAAAAGACCACCGACGAAAGTATACTATAACGTAAGATCTCGAGGAGTTTGCCAAAAGTGCAATGATGAGTCTACATTTCTTCACGCGAAACGTTAAACAATTAAATGGACTTTACTTTCAATCGTCTTGTCTTGTCAAGAATGCATACCAGGGATAAAGAAATGTTTTTTTTAAATTTTGATAAAATAGAATATTCAGAATTATGAATATTTTATTATACGACAACTGAACATGTGACGTTACTAACGCATCAAGAATTTTAGAATACTTATAATGTTATAAAAATGATATATACAAAAGAGATTTTTAATTTCAATGTTGCCAAAAGATTTCCCTCTTTTTTAAAATTCTTCTTTAGCTCTCTAGAGAAAATTCTATTATCAAATTCGAATAAATGCCATTTTTCGGAAGTTTAATCTTATTCTACTACTATATTATAAAGTTCGGTTATCTTAATATACAAATTTACTTTCAAGATTTTTATGATATACACACAACTTTTTACGAGTGAACTTCTTAGGAACCAGTACAATTTATTGTATACTTCTAGCACACTCGTAATCTTTTACAACTCTGTGCCCTTTCTTGCTCTCTTCGTGCATTAAATATAAACTTCTTCAATATTTTGTAATTTTTAAACTCCTATATTATGTGTAACCAAGTCGCGAAAAAATATAAATTTTTGTTTAATATGAAATGAGAATCGACATTGTTTTCATTTTTCCATTTTGTAGCTGTTAATAGAAAATAATAATATTTCTCTCAAGTTTAATGTAATCATACAACATTTAACTACTATCGCATTAATAATATAATGTTGATTTTTTCAACCAAAATTTCATGGAAAATGAATCAGGAAAATTATTAAATAAACATTTCAGTTAAAAAGGATTAGAGCATTAGTTCAAAAATATAATTTAAAAATTAAAAATTTCCATATAATAATAAAAGCAGCTTATATTAAAGTATTAAAATATTAAGTTTATATTAAGTATATATTAAAATTTTAATAAATTTTAATAAAAGTAGCTTTGATTTGTAATGTTTAAAATGTCACGCGTGAATCGTAAAATGTGAACATATTTCAAGATTCGTAACTTATACAGAAACTTATTGTAATAAACGCATAAGTAGAAACTTTTTCTACGATTATACTTGTGAGAAAGGGATAAAATTTATTCGGATATTTAATAATTTTGATTACAACTCAGTAACTCTGCTTTATACGCGAACAGAGATAATTTGAGTCACACACGGCAAAACGCGAAGCATACAGCCGGAGGCGCAGTTGAAAGTTTATTAACATGAATATTCATAATAATCCAGTGATCTCGCATACGAATTATATTTTTTTAACAACGAGTTCGAGCAATCGTAACTCTCGCGAAAGATGAACTTGTCCAACCATATATTTGCGATAATGCACAATACATAATATATAACGTTTAACGCACACAAATATATATTTATCGTATAATAATATTATCATACGACACAACATCCGAAGTACCCACATCAAAGAAGAAGCAATAGAGTGCTTCAGGAGCGTCAAACGCAAGCGAGGAAGCTCTAACAATCTGCGTGCAATGCGGCTTACGGTAGCGTCTCCAAGAGTTCTCTGCTGTCGTACATAAACTCGAAAGATGTCAAACGACGTCAATCCTCTCAGATGTTAAATGTTGAGAGTCCCTAAAGCTGACTAGTGAAATCTAACGTTCGTTGGAGAAAAAAATTTTGTTGAAGAAAAATCGTAGAAAAGATCTTAATAATTCTTAAAATGTATCCAATGACATCGGTATTTTTAAGTGACAGAAAATAAATAAACTAACTTTTCGCAAAAATTGAGAAATGGAAAAAAGTTTAGATTCCAATCAAATTTTTATTCAGAAAGGATCGACTTCAAATTCGCCAAAGAATCTGCGCTTAAGAAAACTCGAGATACGTTTATACAGTCATCGTTTTTCAAAAGGTTATATGGTTTTATGTAGATAATAACGGTGAATTTTGTCAATAAATAAGTTAAAGCATTAGAAACGCACGAATTACATCCATTATTGCCGCGGAGATCCTTATTTTACATCTGCGTAGCAAGACTCGTCCTGAGAAAGTACACACCGTGGGGTTTGTATATAGAATCCACGGATATTTTATGATGCGTCGTCCGGGTTCCAGTACCAGTGAGGTACGTACACTCGGTGGTGTGTGTACACTCGGTCTGCATCTTTCTACGCAATAAAAGCATAAACTTCTTCATAGAGTCCTAGTGCTCCATCGAGGGCGAACAGTAATGCAGTCAGCGGAGAAAAAGAACAAGACGGAGGGATCCCTCAAGTTATACGGGGCTTCAATTAAAGTCGGTAAAAAGAATGACGGGAGAAAGGAGGAAAAGCCGGTAACCTTCGTTGAAGACAACTAGCGACCTATGTTTTATGACCGCTGCATTATTCTTGCACTATTTTTTTAAGCGTATGCGCGAACGATCTGCCACCGAAAACGCTTTCAAGGATAGTCGAGTGCTCGAATATGCGCCATCCTTATTGGCTATTCCCAGTGGTGGTGCTTTTGCTCCTTCTCCTGAATATGATATACTTGCTAATCTCACGCTTGATCTCTATTGCTGCTCGTTAATTTCAGTAACATAGTTATTACCGAGAGGCGCTGTGCCCGCTTCTATGTAAAAACTTCTAAGAGTCTAAATGAAGATGAAGTATACATATTCTTGTGTAATTATGATGAATATCTCTTTCAAGAAATTCATGCAAAAAATATGTGTTAGCTGGGAGAATTATTATATAATATCAGATTTTTACAGTAGCATTTAAGTAAAAACATATCTACGAAAAAAAATAGTATAATAAATATACATATTTTAAAGTCACCCAATACATACACACACACACACATATTTATATATATATATATAAACCCATGCTGTAAGCAACTTCTCACGACAGTGTTTAATATAATATAATATAATATAATATAATAAACATTCTCGTGATCGGAAGTTATATATTTCTCACTAATATCCCCTAGGAAAATAATCCTCAAAAAATAAGTACTAGTACATGTATTTCTCATAAATCAACACCAGCTCACTCACTGTCGCCTGTGGCAACTCATGATCCGGTCAGACACTTTATCTCTTAGTATCTCGTAGCATCAGCTTTTCTGCGGTAAAGAAACGATTGACTAGATAAATATATCTAGATAAAAAAGAAAATTGCGAGAGTTTCTTCTACATTATTTCAGTTTATCTTCTACATTACTTTAAATTATATATATAAAAGAAAATTTTGAATGGTCAACATTGTGCCACTTTAATAAATAGAAATATTTTCAAAAATTTTGACTCCTCCGCTCTTTGTGTTAATATATCAGTTTTAAATATTTTAGACTCTGTACTTTATTTTTTGATTTTCTAAAAAACTTAGAAAGATCCATTATTTCTGATTTAGTAGGAAAAAAATGACAGATATTCATAATATTTCTTATGGCAGTACAAATATAAGGCGTTCAACATTTTGAATTTTGAAAGAATGAAGCGGATCAAAGCAGAGGAAAAAGCTATCTGCCTCCGTTCCCGAGCGGTTGTTTCATTCAAGCGTTCGCACTTGAATTCATGCATGCGCTTCGGTGCACTTTGCAGTGGTTCGAAAAGGGAAAGCGTCACCGGGATACGAGATAATTCGTTCATGAGTACGAAAAGGTTAATTTAATGGCAAATGTAAAACGAAAAACTAAGATAGAAGAATAATTATAAATTCATTATTGGCAAATCCTTTTTATCTTATAGCAAAAAATATATTTTGCAGTGCACAATACGCGCGTAATATCTCTTATAATTAATAAAAGATAGAATTACAATAAAATATTGCCATCATCACTTTTTATTCGCTGACATAATCTGACAAATAAGCTCGCATTACACAATGCGTTATATTTGACGAAGCCAACAAATACCATTGTAAAGTCAACTACTAACGCACATTATATTTAAATTATTATCTAACAAAAGATCGATGTTTGATTTCTCATACAATGATGCCATTGCTTTTGTAACTGTATTGGTTAACAGATCAATGAGAATCCTTATGACTATTCATTTGACTATTCAAATTTTTGTCGCGCAGTGAAATCTTATAATGAAGTAGTATATTATTGCGAGCATTGCACTTTACAATACAATTTTAATATTTCTGCAGTCACGTACTATATATCGTATATCTTCGAAAAAAATTCTACATTGTGCCTTATTTTCTATATAGCAAATTGACTTGATTGAACATTCGTTGATTTTCGTACTTTGCAACTAATTTATTAGTTTTAAAGAATAACGACTTTTTTAATATAAAGTGTCACTTATCATGTTGCTAACATAAATATTAATGCTCAGGTCACATTTCCTACTTGCATTTTATGCAGATGTTTGCAAATGTCATCCTCTCTTCCAGTGCAATGCTGTTCAATTTCGCAGTGATCTTGCGATTTATGTAACAATATTGCATCCTATTTATACTAGTGTAAACAAGCATTATACAAGCCAGGCTTCGTAATATCGTAATAGTTAAGGCGCATGCACTTGGCGGCTACTATGTGTCCCCGAAGAAACATGTTAAACTCACATATGAAAACACACAACACATCGCGGCGGAGTTAAGCAAATCAGGAGTCGTCCCCTTCCTAGCAAACATTTACCGATACCTTCGTGGAAAGCGTCTCGCATGGCGGGACATGAGAAACTTATATGCCTTGCTCTAAGCACTGTTTACACATTGTAGAATGCTTGCACGCGAGTCGAGCACGTCAGCTATATAGCGTTCTCATCGTTCTTCACTGCCACTTCGTTAGTACAGGCTCGCGCTGGCGCGTGTGTTTCCGCGAAGCAAAGTATGCCCTCGTCTTATCGTCGTACCATAATTACATCCATCCGTGACGACGATTCTGATTTGCAGCGGACGACCTTGCCGGCTCGATGGCAAAAACAGGAAAATCACACCGTCTACCGATTGCAGAAATGCACACCGTGCACGACAATCAGCGATATTCTACACGAATTAGTAGAAAGTACGCGGAATCTAGGTGGACGGTATACTGGTATGAGAAATTGCGAATTTATTAAAATGTTCGCGTTGAACGAACTCCTCGATATGCGTTATACGGATGACGGAATGAATAATTTCATCGAGAATAAGCAGATGATTAGGATTATTATAACCGCGCAGCTACCATGTAATCGAACGAGCTGTTAATTTATAGGAATATTTTGGAGAATAAAATAAATTGCGCGTGTGTGGCTAATTATGATTTATGCGCTAATTAACGAAGACGATTTAGATATTTATCTTTTTTGCTGAATATACAATAATTACTTTCTTAGTCACTAGGCCTTGTCGATGGCATTACTTTAAATCGGTGTTCTCGATATTCCTACTCGATATTAAACAAAAGACACAGCGTAAAAATAAAAATAAGAGATATTTTGGAAGAGTAAAAGTAAAATATACTTATTATATTTGTTACACAGCAAATATGATACACTTGATATCTACCAATTAATATCTATGCACACATGTTACCCGACATGTATTCGCACATTTAGGTAGTACGAGAAAATACGATGCAATGCTCATCATGATTTAATGCGAACCGGGCACGCCAAGTTTTTGCACCGCAACTTGGTGTTACTAGTCGTGCGCGCGCGAATCCTGCAACTGCAATTGCGGCTGAACTAGTAACAGCACTTAGCCATGTGTATCTGACTAGCTGAATAAATTTCATATCTTGCGGGCGATATTATTCGTCGTATTTTTTTCTCAGAATACGAGAGAGAGAGAGAGAGAGAGAGAGAATAGGTACAGTATTATTTTGAATTCGTTACGTCATACATACTTTTACTTAAGCAGGATCATATACGCGTTATACAATATATTTTATATAGACGCTCGCGAATAGAAATATTACCGCACAAAGTTTCATTGCCGTTACTCGGCAGCTTCCGATGTTGAAATTAGACCTTTTTACTACGTTTAACAACGGTACGGCACGGCGATACGATGCGATGGCGATTCTTTTCGCGATGTAATTACAGACAGGCGGCGAAGAATAATTTTCGACGCGAAATATCAGCACGAAACGTCGAAGGGTCAAAGCCGAAGTCCAATTAACCCTGGCCGCGCCGCTTGTGTTGGCGCTATTCGATTTCTACAGGTATAAATGCCGTTAGTCCGTTAAAACGCGGGTTCTGAATATGTATTTATATCCCCCGGCTATATATGCGCGCGCGCGCGAGGAAACGGAAGGTACGTTACTCGAGATCATAACTACGTAGACTGGAATTTTAGACTTCCGGATCGACTTTTATCGCGGAAGTCCGTCGATGCTTGAACAGTACTTTGACCTTGGGACCGCTAGGCAACGTGCTAGAAACCGTATCGGCGTGCATTCCTGACCTGCGCGAAAGAATTCGGAGTTATGCCGCGGAGATTGATCATAATCTTGTACGTATGAACGCAACGTGTTGTACATATTGAATATTAATAGACCTATCGGATTCTAATAGCTGGATGTTTAAGAGAATGCACATAACATTACCCCCACGATATGTTAATAATTCATAATATTCAGGCACGCATTGCGATGTTTTATATCATTGTATTTTCTTACGTCGCGCTGTATACATTACACGTTAATGTAAACCACTTTAGTGCTGTCATACAGTAACGACAGGAGGAATGATGAATTGATAAGAGCGCGCGGGTTATACCGCAGCTTTACAGTGATTGCCGGCAAAACTCGTCCCGAATGACTAGCTCACGGTACATAATAACCATTTTATCGTAATAGATGTAAATCGATTATGCTTCTTCCTAACATCCTAACCAGAAAATTGCGTGACGATGTCATTAATCAAATTAGTCACCTTACTATGCTCAACTACTCAAAAAACACCCACGTACGTTGCTGCAATTAGCTTTCAACGTGATCACGTTTTACTCCGAGTTTTATCAGTCTAATATAAAATTCACGTTAATATATTATTAACATAAGATGAAAATCAGACAATATTTAGCAATAAAATGTGTGCAATAAAAATATAAGTTGCCATAACTAAATCTAATTAGTGAGCTCAAGCGTGTGGAAATTCTCAAGTGCCCTATAAGAGATATCATTTCCTGAGATATTATTCAGTTTTAATTTGCTCTTTGTGATCGTTAAACTGGTATTATTTCTACCTTCAGCATATCTACAGTTAAAATTAAAAAACATTTATTTACTTTGATCTGTATTTAAAAATTTTGTGAAATGCGATGAGATTTTACTATGTACTACAGGAAGTTTTATATATACATCGACCTTGAAATCACATGTTGCGTGCAAAGCGTTTATCAATGTTTATGCAAATTTTTTGCGTGTTGATACAAACCAATATATGCATGCATGAAACGAAAAAGCTGAAGCTCGTACGATGCCACGCGACATAACACAAAGGCACTTGAAGACTTTTATCGAAAAATATTTGAACGCGATCCAAGTATTCAACCACTCTCGGCTTCGTCTTTATCTAGGACAGCCTATAGTCAATCTATGTTTTCAAAGCAGCATCTCTGAAAAGAGGGAAAAGACCGTTTCCTATCGCCGCGTTCGTTCTTTTGCACTGCCTCTTTTCTCTCGCACCTGTGTATGCACGATGCACGCATACATGCGTGCGGAAACACGTGGACCACACAAACTTTGTCGAATTCGTAATTCTCGTGGTTACGCGCTTCCGAAGATTTATCGGCAATATACATAAAATGCGGAATTTCTCCAAGAGCAAGAACAACATTACGCGAACATAACGACGAAAATGAAATACCGCGTTTGCGTGCGCGATTCGATTAATCACGGATTCACCTAAGCGCCATTTACAGGAATTGGCGGACCATGATGTTATACGATAATTGACAGATCGTAATTCAATTCGAGCGCGCTACCGTACGATCACTTTCGCGAAACGAGTTTTCCCTGCTGTATCCCGCGATAATACGCGAGAAACGTTCACCAGTACTTCAGCACTTGACCAGCTTCGCGATATAATGAGTTCGGGCGAAAGAACGCGGGATGTGAGAACGAGTTTTCGTAACAGATCAACGTGAATGGAGAATTAAAAGTTCAGATATATATATATATGTTTGTCTTTGGGAAAAGAAATAAAATACCTAAAAATAATTTATGCGACATTATAGAAAATATTTTATATATTTTGATGTGATGTGTGTGTATAGAGATTATGCACTTTGACGATAAAATTTCACACACACAATATCTTAAAGCCACGGTTGCTATACAATGCGGAGGAAGAGGACTTGAGAATGAGTACAGATAATGAGTACAAGTTACTTGCGAGACTATTTGAGCATCCGCGTACAAAGTGCACATATGTTGATTTGTACGATAATGTTTCTCTCTAAACTGTAGACATTAATTTTGGATTCAATTTAAATGAGATCTTCGCAAATGTTTCTCTACATATATTTCAAAAAATATATTTTACATATTCCAACATATTTCCTCTCATATATCGTTATTACGTAACACGTTAGATTGTATTGCTCAATGATAAATAACGGCGTACGATGTGAGTGATCGCGAGATGTAGAAAGGAAGCGACCGTCGGAAGATTAAATGTTCCGAGCCTGTTTTCCATGTAACCTATTTGTGTCCGCTAGTAACATCTACATGTAACGCTCCGGGCTAACCTGTGCGGGGATTGGAAAGGATTGGGTTTGAACCTAAATCAACAATGCATTATTCTCCGCGACGGAAGAGTCCGCCGCGATTTATACCGCTGCACGCACGGAGGGGGCATAACGTCCTGAATTTACGCAAGATTAAGTTCTATATTACTCTGCTACCGCAATTATGCGCATATAATACTACGCGTATATTCAATGTGTCACGATGAATCGGCTCTCTAATCTCCGTAATGACATAAACATTTATAATTGTAGATACGGGGGCTCGTTTCGCGGCCTCGGGGCAGTAAAGCCGAGAGAACGCTCTCTCTCTCCTCGAATATGATCACGCCTGCACGATCTGCGAGCAAGTAGAGGCCCGAGACCAGTCTTGCCTTGCGTGCGCTTACGTCACCGAACCCCGCAGGGTTCATGTACAAAGGCACTAACAATACGGTTACGCAAAAAAATGTTTTAGTACATCTTCTATATTAAAAATGATGAGATGTATTTCTGATCTTCTTTCCGGTATGAACGATCCTGATCGTGATTCTCTTCATAAAAGTTCGTCATTTCTTTTCTTTATAAAACTATCCTACTTTCCTCGCGGGGCTCTTCTGATAGTACCGAAATAAATACCGTTGAGTTGAATTACTAGTTTCGGAGATAAAAAAAAAAAAACACATGGCATCAAGACTGACTTGCCGTTTCAAATTCTCGATGAAGAAATTCTTTCCTCTTGAAAAAAAAATCATAAGTTAATATTTCAGTAAACACCGGCCAACAACCGGAAATGGATATTTGAAATTTTCTTACAGACGATCTTTGTGACCGCTATGGCAATTAAAACTATAATGATTACGCAAAATACTGTGCGTGTAATAAAACTCTTTGAGAAAAAAATATATAATTTTAATATTTTTCAACATATAATGCACGTTACCAAGTATTTTTACAATGTATGTTAACAAAATCGATACTAATGGTTACGATCGATATAAATAACAATATAATCCCGAAGCTAATTAGGCACGAGTAATTATAACGGCGCATTTATCATTTCAGCGACACATAATGATAAATTTTTATTAAACCTGTAACATGTTTGAACGCACATATATCTTGAAGGAAATTACCTTTTCTGCTATCAATTCAAGTCGACTAATGATAAATTGACGGAGAAGGGCTATAACTGAAGAGTTCAGTGCAGAAATAGCTCGAGTCTGTCATTGTTGCATATAAAATTAGATACCTCTGCGTATTGTTGAAAATTCATGTGTCTCTGCGCAGTAATGATTCAGGACCATATTATTTCCTTTGTCTATCAGTCTTGGTCAGTCAGAGAGACTGGTCTACGGACGAGTTAACGAATACATTGTGTAAGAGCATCAGCATGTTCAGCAGAGAAATAGATTAAGCACAATACAAGGCTAGAAAAGATGCATATTTTCAGTTATGTAACACAAATGCTCTGCTTCGATTATTACGATTATTACGATCTGCTTCGATCATTAATTGCATCTTGCGAAGATGTTACAAGATTAATCGAGAATGATTAAGTTCAAGCGCGTTTTCCTCAAACGAATCGTCATGAGCTTCGTGTAGAGAGCTTCTACCTCGTTCTATTAATACCGGGAAATGGCATAATTTAAGAGAGCTCGGCGGCTAATTAAGTGCGAGCGATGTAAAAGAGAGCGCATTAAGAGAGCCCGGGCCCTATTCTCTCGTCGGTTATATTTTACGGGCGCAATAAAAGTCGTGCAATCCGCACCAATAAAGGCAACACCATTCTTCTTCTCTTTATTTGTCCGATACGTCGGTTAACAAAGCATGATCCGCTGTAACGATAATAATCAATCGTACGGTCGAGAATTCTAACAGCGCGCAACGAAATAATTCGACGAACGCGGAACCAATTAAGAGCAAGTAATACGGCAGTGCATTAGAGAGACGCCGGCGCCACTTCGCGTAGCATTAAGCACCCACGACCCGCCTCGTAGCACGAATCAAATGCACTGAATCAGCGGAAATGCCGGGCATCAGTACCGGAGGAAAAGGGGAGAGAGAGCGAGAGAGAGATTCCATAGCACATCCTCGACACCTCCTCGCGCATCGGGAGGAGACGCGACGAGCGCCGCGGGGCTCTATATCGAAGGCGTCTGATGCGAAATTACGTGCTTCTATCGCTGATATTCTTCCTAATTATTGGATCGGCGACGGGGATCAGAGACGGCCGATATGACAGACGCGAGGAAGGTCTTCCACGCTACTCGCGAACGATACACGCTCTCGGGTACGCCGGAAGGATGCTGGGAAGCAAATGGGACGACGGGGGCCGGAGACTAGCGGAGAGAGATCCTAGGTAAAAATCTAGGCAGCGGTTATTTAGTAGGAGATAGTGGAGTCTATCTGTGCGAACGCGCTCGCCGGCGCGGCATCATGCGCTTTACTCCGTAAGGGCGGCGAGGAGGAAGAGGAATTGAACTAGGAAGACACGGTGAAGCAGGAGGCGAAGGGCAGGAAGAAGCGGATGACCGAGAAGGAGGATCAGGAGAGAGGAAATGAAGGGGGAGAAGAGAGGAAAGACTCTCGGGCTGCCAGGCGCTTCACTCGAGGCGCGTATATACAACGTGGGCGCCCACAGGCCGCCGTCGCCGCCGTAGCTGCGGTGGAACACACCGCGAAAGCAACACCGACTCAACGGATGAACGGTAGGCAGAGAGAGGGGTTTTCTCTACGTACCTCTTACGCGTATCTACGTAAGTATACGCAGGTAACATAGCTAGTACGTAGGTACGTACGTACGTGCAGTCCGCGCGGCTCGATGTCGGGGGAGGTTCGTTGACCGCTGTGTGACTCTCGTCTATCTCTCCTTCTCTCTCTTTTGCCCTCTCGCTACCTCTATCTTTCTCTTCTCCCTCTCCCTCCCTCCCACCTTCTCTCGCCGCTTCCACCTTATAACGCTACGTGTATCTCGTTCCGTCTCTTACGCTCCCCTCCTCCTCCTGTCTTCTCGCTGCCTCCCCCCCCCGTCTCTCACCCCTTCCGCCGCTCCACCACGGCCTTGGCGATTCAATGCCCGCACCAGATAACTCCCCATCCAGATAATAGATTATTTCATACGTGTAACTAGTCGTTGGTAGTAGCGGAGGCCCCCCGCCCCGCACTCTCTCCTCTCTCGCCGTCAGCGCATCACTCGCCTCTCTACCATTTCGCTCCGTCTCGCTCCGTCAGCGGGCTTCTCGCACGAAGCGCAACCATGTCCGTATGCCACATTATCCTGCCGGTTATACATACGACGTTACTCGGAATGATCCTCTTATCGGGGCGCGTATACACGTACATGCGTACGTACTCGCGCGAGAGGATGCGGCGCGAACGCCCTTGAGGATTCGTAAGTCCGTGCGAGAGGTTCGAGGTCGTTGCGTTTTAGAGCTGCCTCTCTCGCAAAACCGGTGGCTGGCTGCAGCGGCGATGAAATTGGCGAACGCGCGATGGACGTCGGCATGATTTTCAGAATGATTTTACTATCCGATCGAAAAAAAAAAGCGAAGTGCGGAGAACGCGCGTGAATCGCCGCTCCCGAGAGATTTCAGGCTGGCGTTATGCTTTTAACGGGGCCGTAAATTAGTAACGAACAGGGTAACTCGCTGAATTCATCGAATCGAATACGCGAGTTTCGTACACTCGACGAAATTCGGCCGTTTTATCAAAAATAAGCAGTTGGAAAATAATAGACGTATACAGATATTTCGTATGCTAAATGATGAATTGAATTTCGTTTCCAATTAACTCTGCGTAACGATATTGAAGCATTTTTTTTTTATTTTAATATTACACGCCGCTATAATGATTAAAAACTGTTAAATCTAAATACTCGTATAAAAAAACGTAACATTTATTAATTCTTATTCAAAAAATTTTTACAACGCTTCATAAAACAAGAGTTTATGCGCTATCGAGTTTTCTCTGAAATGGTCAGTATATATATCGACATAGTAAATAACTACCTGTACTTAGGGAAGTATAAATTATGTCATGCACGCAGAAATATATACATTATATTCTATAAATTTGTGTGCAAAACTTGTTATTTTTTATATAATCATGTATATGTGTATGTAGCCAAAACTAAAATATTTTCTGAGACCTATAATATTAGCAGCAAGTAATTCTTCATGCGTTAAGTCTTAATTTTCCGCATCGATGTTTTCTTTTGAGTAAGTGCGCTAACTTTCTATGCCATTCTTATTTATGAACAAATAAAAATGGTACTAGAATTAATCTATCGCGTCCCGATACATAAAATTAATCAAACACGTCTCATAAGCATTTTATATTGGTTGATTTATGCACACACAATTTCTTACAGAAAGATAAAGAAACAAATAATTGGAACATATTAAAATCGAGCGTGTAACTTTTATATAAAATAAGATTTTTATATAATTAATATAAATAACAATTGTGTGTTTTGAGAAGAAAAGAATATTTTACATATATTTTTAACAGATTCTAACAAAATTGTTTTCCTATTGCGACAAACAATATCATATCATACAAGTGCAATAACGGAATAACAGATGTCAATCATCCACACAGCATTGCGTAATCGAAAGCATCGACGTTGCCTCTAACAGGAATCGTGAAATATTTACAAATACAATTTTCTCTACGGCCATATTTTTGTGAAGAGCGAAATGCGTGATCCGTTTAACACAGATCGACCTTGGAAGAAACTTAATTCGTCACGTGTTGAAAAGTCTATACTTCAACCGACCAATTAGAATTCCATCGCCAGATGCTTTCGGTCCCTTTCACCTTCTCGGCGCATAATTGGTGACCGGACATCGTTGTTGCGAGGCAGTTCTCGCGCGGAAATCGCGAACCAGAGGCGTGATCGCCCGCGGGGAAAAACGTGGCAACGCGGAAAAGCACCGCACGACAAGGAAGTCCTGTGTACGCCGACCTTAATGCAAATTCACTCGTGTGGCGGGCCTTCTTCTCTCGTATTCTTGTCCCCTCGTACTGGTCGCTCGACCAGAAGTCACACGACGAAACTGATCGCGCGCGCTGCGGGAACCAGAACGCAATTGAACGAGATCGGAATCGTGTGAGGCTTCTTTTGCTTTTCCTTTCGCTGCCGATTCTCGTGTTTCCGAGAGAATCCTATTTATATGCGCACGTATACTGCCTCTCTCCAGATATGTTCGCTCATACTTTTGACGGTATGGATGATGTTAGTAGAATGTGCAGTGATATCGCGATGTCGTTGGAGTTAAATAGAAATTCTGCTTTCGCATTTTTGCGGAACCCTCGCAGAAAATTATCGCGTAAAATTAATCAAGGAAATTAATAGTTATAAATATAACACGTAGCACGTATAATCCTAATAACTCAAATATCAATGACACACATCGTGTAAATATATCTGTTTGATTAAAATGATAATATATGATAATATGTTGGAGATAACATATCTGAAACTAATGAACATGATATCGTAACTTTTTTACATGTTATACTTCGTTCCTCTCTTATTTTTCAAAGTGCCGATCACGCTATCGCATATATCAGGCGTATCAATATACATATAGTTATAGCAAGGAAACGCTTTCCATACTTGTATAAGTTTCGCATACTCGTCTGTATTAGGTGTTATATATGCCACATCATCGATTAAATAAGTTATAGACTGCAAATGGGAAGTATCGGATGTTAATAGACGCAATTATCTCCGAGCGCGCGCGCGCTTGTTTCTCATTTCTGATTCTTCGATGTGTATGTGCGAATTATACAACAAATCAAACGGCGAAACAAATTATATATCGTATCACACTAGATGAAAGTGGACTCGAACCAGTTTTTTAATGGTCGAGTTGCAGACTGTTCTCCCGGTAACTTTACATTCATGGAATGGGATCATGGGGCCTATCATGTCCCCCCGTAAGTTTCGCATTTCGCGACCGAAAAATAACTTTGGATCGGTCAATGCTCGATGTCAGCAGTTTACGCATACTTTTGTGCCCGCATATACTGCCTCCCTTAATGGTGGGATTCTTTACGAGCGAAGTGTGAGCTGACTGCTCTGCAAGTATTCCCAAGTTAGTAATGCGCTCACATATATAAACCGGAAAATCTTATCGCGCATTGGCTACTAATTGGATTGCGTAAAGCGACTATATCTTGCGCTTTAATTAGACCTTTGCATTCGAATACCATATGACGTATTGTACCGAATAGGTTCTGAAAGCAAGTAATGATTTGTACATTTCGCGAAATGTTGGACGATTTTTAAGTAGTTGAAAAATATACAAACGGATTTTTAATTAAGTAATTAGATAAAATAAGTAGCGTCAACCGTAAAGTTACAAAGTGCTTTACTAATAAACATAATGTTCGTGTTTCATATTATTATATTATTTTATTGTTCATACGCGAAAGCAAAATTTTTCTCCCTCGAATCCGTTTTTTAATTAACTAATTATTTAGCTAATTAAAGAAAATAATTAATGAAAAAGAATAGTAAAATGATGCAACTGTTATCGTAATCGGAAACAAAATTTCGCGTTGTAAAACGGTAAATTTTAATATTGAATATCATATCGAATGAATAAGAAGTATTTTCCTGCCGCTAAGTACCGTTTAAGTCCCGTCTGTATTCACTCTATACAGATGTTCGCATTTAGTTATCGGGGACTGTTATCTTTGCCGCTCTTTTCCCCAGATGCAATGTCTGCGTACCTTATCCAACTAAGTTTAAATACACATGGAAAGTTTATATATATAATCCCATTTAATTCGATATACTTTGGATGGATTATAACTTTTAAGCGATTTCGTTAAAACGAGAACTATATACCGTGCAAAAATATCGATTGCACGAAGCACATATATTCTATGATTTCACGAATAAAATATATCATGGCGTGTACGCGAACAAGAAATATTTTCGGTCGAATCTCGCATTATTATTTTCCGTTTGAATTGATTAAATGACACTTATTGTTAGGCGCGATTTTTCCACCAAATGTTTCATTCAGGACGATCACGCGAAAAGCGAACTGAAGAAAGGTTTAAATTCGAAGACAGACAATTGGAACTGTACCTCCGTATTCTGTCTAAAAGGAACAGTATGTTCTCGTTTACAGTTCCACTTTGGTTTTACGCTACGAGATAGAAAGCACAGTACACATGGATTCTTTTGATCGAGGATACGTCTGTTTTGCAACACGGATCGCAACGAGGTGCAAACCATTTCCGATCGAAGAAACGTTAAAAAGAGATATACGTGAAGGAGGGAAAAACTGAAACGATATTTGCATTCGGTTTTCGATATATCGTCGAGCGAGTATGCAGAAAGCGAATGATAATTGCATGGAATAAATATATGTATACTGTGTTTTTGTATATGTACACTGATAAAAAATGTATTTTTATATAAATATCGTAATATTATATATGCATAATCGCGAACATATTTGCATGTGATATGTGGAAACGAAAAATACCTATTAAAAAAAAAACAAAAAAAAAAACAAAAAAACTAAATGTAGTACACATGTGAATTTATGTATAAATTCGCACATATATTTTTTTCCTGCATTCTTCAACGTTTCCTGTATCTCACAGACGATGCGGGTGCGGTCGCACGTTTTTGCACGGAAGTTTTGCTCGTCTAGAGATATACGGAGCACTATGCGTCCATGTTTATTCGCGCTTATATTAGCCACGGAGCTGCTAGGCCTTTTATATTCTTCCGATGCGATCGCAATGGAACGTTGGTAGACGTGTAGCCAAATGTCCATTCCAATGTCTAGACGCGGCTGCGGATAACTGTTCCGCATCATTTCAGAATGGACGCAACGGCCTTTACGGCCACGATGCGTTTCCCCCTCTTCCCTTCTGGTTGGTATGCGTGGCACCCCGCGATCGAATAAGAAATTGTCCGTGTAACAATTCGGTAACCCGAATGGGGGTCAATAGTGTAACCGTGACTCGACGCGTGCCGTTATGCCTCTTCTTGGCTTCTTACGTCAACCTCGCTACCGCTTTCGTCCACGAAAACCAGTCGCTGCCTTTAAGAGCCGGTCGTATGTATCGTATTCGACGCCCGTGACTAATGACCCGAAAGGGCACGAGCCTTCCAACTGGACTATCAGCTTTTTTTTTTTTAATTGACTTTACGTTATGTATGGTGAATGTACCGCAAAATAATGATTTTGTTGATGATAATTCGACTCGGCTTATTGCGAAGCTTGCCAATCAAATTTACATTACACACACGCACACACACACATATTTATATATAAGTATTCAATAATATACCACGATTGATATGATTCAATGTAACACAAGTGCCATGACTCGTCGTGTGAAAGGTATGGAAAAGATTTTTTAATAGTTGATGAGATATTCCCTTTGACGCAATAGATCTTTTGCTAAATATTTCTCGTAATATACAAAGGACTTTCGATAAATTGTATAGGATACTTTGGGTAATATTCACATATGCCAAATAAAAAGTAAAATTCGTTTCTAAGTAAAAATGAGAATTTATTTCATTAAATGCTTCAAAGGCACTTTATCAACAGATTCATTATGGTGTTAATGAAAATCATGATATTAATTATGCTTAGCGCATCCTTGAGAAGAATGTGGACGCATAAAGATATAGATTTACATCTACGTACTTCAAAGCACATTGACTTGCACTGAAACCGCGCCGTGCGGTAATGAGCAGCGCGCTAATATTGTAATAACCGCGCAACTTCAATAAACTTACACTCTTCTCCTTCGCTAAGAACCTCGCTCCAGCAATTAGATAGTTATCATAATAATGATGGAATTTTGACATAGTGTTAACATCGGAATCTTCAGCGCCGACGGCGCCCGATACCGTATCGGATAAATCGCACGATCGGGGAAAAAGAAAAAAAATCCGTGAGACGGGAACGAAAGGCGAAAATATGAAATTTACATTGAATATGGGCATGAGTTATTTATATCCGCAAATGGTCGCGGCGTCGACAAAATTATTCCAATGCTGTTACCAACGGCGTTAAAGGCCGTTACAAATTAGCAAGCTTGTACCGCGAGGCACTTACATAACTCGGAAACACGTTCGCTGCTTTATTAGAGTCTCGGCTGCGAATGTGTTACTTAATGATCGCGACATCTCCGATAATTGAACGATTAACCCTCTGGTATTCAGATAATCTTCTATAGACAAAAAATACTATTTTTTAAATTTCGAACAGAGAGAGACAATTCTCACCCCAAACAAACAAGTATTATACATAAATTTATTTATTATTATTTTATTCCCCTCCCCCCTCCGCGATTATTTCGACTGATTTTTATGTAACAAAAAAATATATAGAGAAAAAAGATAATCGATTTTTAGACGCTCTCTCATATTTATTTATTTTTTTTAACAATCTATTGTATATCTTCATTTCAAGCTTTTTATCTTAGTTCTCAAAAACGGCATCTTGACATTAGATGATTAAGGAAAAACGGAAGCTTAACAATATCGTATGTGTAACGGCGCATCGATCGTAATAAAGATCTGACAGAACGGCGCTGTAACACTACGCGGCGCAGCGGATACGAGTTTGAATTTCTAATACCTATCCTCAGCTTACGGCGCGCGCTGGAGAGCGCGGTTGCTCTCTTCCGCAAAGGTATGAAAAGAATAAAGGGGGTTAGAGCCGTAGAGCCGTGTGCACCGGCTACCATGCATCAGGCTGTCTTTTCTGGGAACGTACGAGCGGTATATACATATATACGCGGGCATAATTTGTTTCGATACGATGGGCGAGTCGAGCGAGGACGTGGGCGATCTCGAAACGGACCTCGAAGCGACGCGCCGCGATACAGGCGATATTGGCTGCCGTCGATGAGCTGCCGCATCGCTGCTATTGCGGCCGCGGCGCGAGTTCTCCCGGTGGAACCTGCCGTCGATCCGCCAGGAAATGTGTTCGTCGAGAAATTGATTTGTCATTACCCCGCCTAGAGAGCAAAGCGGTTACGCGTCGTGATTGTTGCGCCCGGTATTTATACGTGTTACAAGCGCGCATCTCTGAAAGATTTTGAGAGTCGTGTCCTCAGGCGTACATGCGTTATACGCTGCGCGCAGAAAAAGAGAGAGAGAGAGAGAGAGAAAAGAGGGGAGGACACGTATATATACGTGTGCTCGCGTGCACAGTCGTGCTTTCGCGCATCTCTCCACCTACCAACACGCGGATAGTGCGTCTACGAAGCACGTGATAAATCGATGCCATTGAAGCTTGATGCGGGAACGGAATAAGAATGTACCACGGGGCTCAGATTATCCTCGGAGATTCCTTTCACGAAGAGGTAGGACTTTCTCTCTCCATCTTTCTCTCTCTCTCTCTCTCTCTCCTCGCTCCCAGGGAAACGCACTTGAAGAGAGAAGTAGGGTTTCACCGGGATTATTGCGCGCGCGGAGGGTTCATTATACTCCAACACGCTCGCTACTCCGCCCGCACTCGGGCCGCGAGCCTTACGTAAATCCCTGTACCATCTCGCATTCATCGCGTGCGTGTCACCAGGAAGACGAAGGGGAATTTATTTAGTGTGCGCCGGCATAAAGTTTCGCGATGACAATGAGCGAGAGTGTGGCGCGACGTCGCGCGTGTGTAGGAAGTAGATATTAGACTAAAAACACGCCACAGATAGAATTGATAGACAACGCTAGAAATTAAGTCTTCCCGTCCTTTCCTTGGGAACGAGGTTTTGTCGCGCGGCCTTGTTCTTGCGTAAGGGTGACACGCTTTAGTCGCGCTCCCGGTGGGAAATTTTATTAAGCCGCTTTCGCAACTTGCTACGTTTCTTTCGCGAAAGACTCGAGCTCATTATTCGAGTTTGTACACGCGAATGGTCGCGACACTAGCTTCCAAACCGGAACTTTCAGACGCATCAGTCTCTCTACAACTAACCAAGCTTCACTGCGACACGCGAACATTAATCCTCCCTGATTCCTAACGAGCTTGGTAAGTTGCAGGAAATAAAGGATAGATCTCTTCAAAGTCTCGGCGCGATATAGATGACAATAAACGATGCAAAAGTATCGTGCATAATTCGATAATGAAGCGTCGGCGATCGCGCTGGAAAAATATTCGCGCCGTCGTACATGTTTAATACATGCATTTATTCTATTTTCTCCTTAACGCATCTTACATTCTATAGATGTAATGTCCCCGCGCGGCGCATGTTCTTGATGCTTAGATAAATCTGACGACACATCGGAGGATAAGATCTTAGTCGCGGCGACGGGGAGAGATTCCGGGGAAACTATGCGAATTTTTGTCTGGCGCATCTTGGACGTCCGCCTTCTCTTTTTCTATCCCGGTAAAGCTTATCACCGAGGACACGGTGTTTGTTGGCACCGGAACTGATGAGGTCTTTAGCTGCCGCTCTCGGTTGATGGATGGAGGGGTTTATGCTGCGCCTGTAAACCTTCCCTTTCATAAAGATCCATAAGCAGGATTACAAACAGACTCAATTAGGCCGCAACACCTCACGAGACAGAGCGAGGCCGCGAGAAAGCCTCTAAGCGATTACTTTCTTCACTGCCGGCGCGCCGGAATATCACTTTTTGTTCGGAAGTGACGGAAGCCGGAGAAAGAAAAGAAGAGAGAAAGAATATGGGAACGAGAGTGAAAGAAAACGAAAGGGAGTGAAGCGGGAAAAGCTTTTTGTGTTCCCGATGTCTCGTTGTAGCGAAGATTAAGGGAGGGGCGCGAGAGGATAGAGAGGGGTCTCCTGACGGAAAGTTGGCTGAAAATGGACGATCACAACTTGCATTTATAAGTTGCAACGTAACACGGCCATTAATCGCTTTTCACCTGTCATAAAGTTACTGGCTACCGAGACGAGGTAATTTATCGAGAACGCCAGTAAACGTGTAATTACTCATAAACAGCAGCTTTGTGACGAGCTACGAAGGCGAGGCGCTCACGGCGTGAGGCACGTACGTTCGCACGTTTGACAGGCATCAAAAACCTATCCGGACGTGTGCGAACCGAACGATCATTTGAGCAAGCCGATTAATCGATAACGGACAGGAATTACTTTGCAAATGTAGCGGCGAGTGTATTACGTGGCCCCACGCGATCGGAACCTTACGTCTACTCGACTCATCGACGCCATGAAAATACATACACACACACACCCACACACATACACACACACACACACACACACACAGAGCGGATGAGAGCTACTTTACAATAAAATGTTCAGAGACAACGATTATACGGTTCATCTCGTGCGTTTATATGTATAAACGGATCGTTATCGATTAATAAACACTTTCTTCCGATGAAAACATGGCATAGCATAATTTGCATCGGTGCCATCAGAATCTAAGTACATCAGTAACATCTCCTGTTTTATCGGTATCAATTTGACATTTAATTAATATTTATTAAGAATCTGGAAAAAAAGTATATAAAGGAATGTATATGTTTTAGTTCGTCTATCACGCAATCTGAAATCTGTTTAATAAACATGACATGAATGATAAACAGCCTCTGAATGGTAGATTTGTTAAAAAATACATCTTAATGGAAAGAATATGTAAATAATTTTTTTCCATCTCTCTCTCTCTCTCTCTTTCTCTTTCTCTACATGACATTTTTATATCCCAAGATTTTTTACAATTTAAGCGCATTATTTTAAAAATATCTTTTTAATTAAACATATGATATCGGGGAAAGGATCAAATGGCTTATTCCTCGCAGCCTTTTTCATTGCTTAAAATTTTTATATACAAAACACATTTAAAAAAGAATGTTACATTTTATATTATTTGCGAACTTTGCGCATTTGTAATCCTTTTGCGTGAAAATACGAAAAAAAAAGGAAAAAATCGGCACGACACCGCTTGCAAATATCCGAAAGCTCTCTAATACCGCAAACTTCCTGATTCCGTGGCTTTGATCAATTACACACGTAAAACACGCTATGCCCCTTCCCTGCGTAAACACGACCATCCAGCATACGTCAAAAACGACCGTACAAAAACGGAGACCCTGCAGGGACATTGCAACGAATCAATATTGTGTCCGAGCGTCACAATGGAATCGACAAGTACACACAGTCTGACGATTCGCTATGTATCAGCAGACTGATGAAATAGGGAGATTGACAGTTAGATGAAATTTAATGATTTTATAAACCTTTTGAGAGAGACCTCGTTAACAAATGTTGTTTTTCGATGAAACAAATGATTAACGGTTGGGGGATCCTACTTGCATTTCGAACAAAACAGGCAATGGAGAGATATATAAAATTTAAATTTAAAATTAAACATGGGGACACACAATGGGAAAAAAAAAGATTGAGAATAAATTTTTTTTGTACATAGCTTGTATCTTTTGTAGAATATATGTATATGAAGATCGAGTTAATTTGCGAATATTTTGTAAAAATCAATGAGTCAAAATATGAAAATTCAATTGGCGGTATAAAATTAATGACATTTTTTCAGTTAATATGCAAACGATTATTAAAAAGGCAGATCTTAAATTGTAATTTATCAAGTTGTCGATAAATGTGTAAAATTTGTGTTATCGATGAATTATAATGGTAGATTTGAAGTAGTTAGATTATCAAATAAAATCCAATTTTCATTTTGTTGACAATATAATAATGTAAAGCACAATTGTTTTAAAAAATTTTATTTATTTATTCAAAAGAGCATGAGGTATGTATTCGACGAAATAAAGAGAAGAATCTTTCTGCATCTCAACCAATTCTCAAGAGTAGAGTATATAAACATTTCGCAAATTGGAAGACTTAAATATAGATAGCACTTATGATACTGATAACTGATAAGCGATCATGGCGCATTAATGGCACGTTACTACATGCACTTTCTGACATCTCGTTGCATCTATCGCCTCTCCTCTGGTTAATCGCTATACCTATCACAGGATACTTGATGATCCAGAAGCAGGATGAATATCGCATCTGTCAGCAGTTTAATACCCTATTTGGGTTATCCGAAATAGGTAGAGATACACATTGCGTTTACATATACTGTTATAAATTTTATTTTATATTGTCAGTTATATATTTATATGCGCATTTAATAAGGGTCATCACGTCATTTTTATAAAATGCATAGTATGCAAAAATTGGATTTCATTTGATAATATAATTACTTCAGTTTGAATCTACTATTATAATTCATCGATAACACAAGTGTTTATCGACAACTTAATTAATTACAATTTAAGATCTGTCTTTTTAATGATATTTTGCATGTTGACTGGAAAAATGCTAGTTAATTTTATACCGCTGATTGTAGAATTTTTATAAAACAATATTGCTTAATAATAGCGTTCGTTATTCAAATGCATATTATTTGCATAACAAAATTGGCGTAACCAAAAACAAAGAGATAACATTTTACACGATGTACTCAATATTCGGTAAACATAAACTGGCAATACGAGAAAGATATAACAATAAATTGATTAAATAAAATTTTTAAATAAATAGAGAAAATTTTATTATATATGTATATAAAAAACAATTTTTTTTTTCCACATTGTATATTGTTGCAGTATTCATTTACGAGATATTCATAAAAATGATAGAAAATGTTAATATAAAACATAGAATATAATAGTGTCGTATTTTGTTTGGAATCTGTCTAAGAGTGTCTTTTTGCGTATAGCCACATCTGTCGTTGTTCCATTATTATACTTATTTATAGAGAAGGAATATATTTACGGCATCCTGTTACAATGCGGTAATTTGTACCTACTATTAGGATGTGCCATTATCTCTAAAGATAAATTCTTTGCCCTGCCATTTTAAAGTTTCCTAGTAACTCTTTTCACACAACTTCCTTTCAACTTTTTAACTGTTTGTAGTCAACAGTTGTAATATGATACGAGCTTAGTACTACGTCTATTAGCTTAGCATTACTATAATGCTTAGTGTGAGTGCATAATTCAGTCGTAAATAAAAAAATAAATTGCCGATTCAAAACGCAACTATTAAATGCAAGAGCAAGAGCACGCAAAGAACAACATTAACAAGTTTTGTCTTAAGCCATAAAACAAAAGTTGTTAATGTAAATTTGTTAAGCTCTCCGAAGAGTCCACATAATTTCTGAACAAATATTTTTGATATAAATTGGCTATTCCAGGAGAAAAATTAATTATCAATATTTTTTTGTTAAAAAATAATTTATATGTGGAAATACAATACAAAAAGCACACACAAAAATGCATTATTTAATTTAAAATTTATAAATCGTTACAAAATTATACCAATAATCGATTTAAAGTCTCACATATTATTTCACGTAGCGTAAGGGTTAAGCTTCCAGTGTTTGTAGTGACAAAACTCTGGTTATATGAGCCGGAACGTTCTCGGAATATCTAAACGATTAGAGAGAGACGAGGAGTAACAAAATGTAAAGCAAATCGTTGTCGTTTACTTATCCGTGTTAAGGCCTCTCCACACCCACAAGAAGTAATAGCAGGCACGTCGCGTATCAGCTAATTTAACTTTGCTGGATATTTTATGCTGATTAGAAACATGAGATACAACCTATTTCACATGGTTGATTATAATATTAAATCTCAGTATAGTATTATCTTAGTCTTGATTTTAAAACATTAAGATATAGTGGTGTGTACTAAATTTGCTTTTTGTCGCGAATAAATAGGATAAGAGGATAAATGTGAGAAAAATCGACGCATGCAATCATAAAAAGCCGTCCATAAATTTTTCAGAATTAAAAAAAATCTAGCTTTACGGATTTTTTATTTACACGTATTTTTTCACTGGATTATTTATTTTTTATTTTAGATATCGGTTTACCGCAATCGATATATATATATACATATACATATATATATATTCGCGTTGAATAACGTTTTCAATATTTTAGAAAAACCGGAATCCCCGTTTTTGGAGAATTATATAAAAATTGATCCGCGATTTATTCATTCATAACGTTTCTTTTCGCAAGCAGCTTTAATTCATTATATCGATAAGTTTCGAAGATTCGCCAAATTTTGTAATGCACATCCATAATCTCTGATTATGTTTTGCGTGTGTGTATGTAGAAGAAATATATACATGTACATAGACATCAGTGCACACATATGAACTGCGCGCGCGTTGCGCTGCACTCATTCGCTTCCCAAAATTACAGTTCGTATACCCGAGGGATCCGCGCCGTAAATATGTTAATTTCACCGCGAAATAACTAAACGAGTTCGTCCAGGGTCCACTGATTGCAATAAGAGAATTCGCCGTGTGTGCGTTCGGGCGAGAGCTTCGTGATCCGTTAAACAAGACGCGTCGCGCGAAAGGTAGCCGTGAAAACAGTGCCGTGTCGCGCAAAATCATCGCCTTAAGCGTTCGCGGAATATCATTTTCCGCACGCACTCGTTCAGTGTAAATTGTAAAATAGCGATGAGATTTAATATGGAGAAGTTTGAACATCGCGGTATACATGTGCATTCAAGCCGCGATACTAATTCACATCCATCCACTTGCAAACGCGCAAATTTAATAGTCAATTTCACACGAAGTGATTCGTAGATGTTATTTTAATGTTGTTCAAATTTTAATTTTAATTTTAATTTTAATGTTTTATGTTATGTAAATTTTAATCAAAAAATAACTACAATATTTTATGCGATATGCATTGTATTTTAATACTTGATATTACTACTTACTATATTTCAATTTCCGAAAAACAGAAAAAAGTCTTAAAAGTAATTTAATTTTTGATATACATGCAATAAAAATACATACTGATTTCTTCATAATAAAATAATTTTCTTAATACAACTTCTATACATCTATCTGTTCAAAAAGATCATGTCTCGGGACGTTTGAATTTTTATTTACAAAAGTACTTACAAACCTTGAAAACAAGCTTTACAAATGCCTCTGACGTTACTGACCGGGTAGATTCTAAAAAGTAATATCGAGAAATTTTTGTCTGCGTCGCGATTATAAATATCCTGACAGATCGCGACTTCGGCGACAGGCCGTTTGTCCTACTTACTCGTTCATCCAGTCTCGGACAGTTCTCAGACTATTAAGCCACTAAGCGAGTTAGCGCTACTGGATTACAAATAAGTTACGGGGTTAACGACGGCAACACACGGTGACGATCACATGAGTCACATGTATACGCGCGAATCAACGGCTGCAGCAGCGACGGTTGCGTGTCGCGAAAAGCTTTCAAGCAGGTTGTCGGAAATGAGAATCGCGCAGACAACGATCGCGGGTCGGATTTCAATGCGATGTAGCGCTATACGCGCGGCTCAATGTAGCGCAAAGTAGCTCCGGAATTTACAACATCCGTTTTAATACGCTTTAATGCGGCACTCGCATTCGCACGATTTAAAGAACGGGATCGTATCTGCCGACGGCGATTTATAAAATCGTCGTTCCTCGCTGCGGAGATAACGTCAGCGCGGAATTCCGGAACCTCGCTCGTATCACGATACCGCACCGTGCGTTTCATGAGAAACGCAACAATTTCGCGCAGACTGCTGCATAATTATAATCTCAATCCAGGAGCGAGAAAGGTGACCAACAGTGGCGAACGAGTTGTTGGACTGAAAATATAGATTGGTATTTTTTTTCAATTTGATTTAAGCACAAATCCGAGAAACTAATATGAAGCTTTTAATAATATATTCTTATATAGATCCCCCGCCTCCCTAGAAATAATTCGAAAATATATAAAAAAGAATGAAAGCAAATAAAAAAGGTCGCGACGTTATCTTCTCGCGGAAATCTCATTTTCACTCTATCGTGGTTTCGAGCATCATCATCCGAAAAACACTGGTCTTCAGATGATTCAGCTTTATACATAATGATCCTTATCGAAAGCTCCGAGCGGGCTTTTCAAGCCTGGCTCTCTGCATGCACGCGTGTAAGGTATATTGAGATAGCGGTTCTCGATTATGCGTCAAAAAGAGAAAAACGCTAATTGTAGGTTGAATCTAAATGGGTATTCATTAGCAGTTCGTCGTCATAATAATTCGTCCGTCTTGCAATGCCGCATTCTTCAAGCGAACTCGCAATATGAATCTTCAAGTATGATAATCGACATTCAGATAGGTGCTGTTCAATTACACTATTGAAATGAGATAAGCAGTGTATTCCGGTTAAATAAACCCGATAGATAGCTCTCTTCCGAGAATATGCATTTAATGGAAGTACTCGGTGTTTTCCAAGTGGAAATTTTATTAACATATTTGGCATGCGATGAGAATTACATTTCCTGTCCCACGGCACTCTCGCGTATTTGATGTAATGAATTATGCTATCTGAAAATCAAGTAAATTATTTTTTACGTTTATTACGGAATATGAGATATTACTTATATTCGTTAAAATTATAAAAAAATAGATTTAATTAAAAAAAAAATACTAATGTAATTAATTTGATAATTTTATTCTCTTTTTGATAAGTTAATAAATTTAATAAATATTATTTTTCTCTCTCGTAAAATAATTTTTTTTCAAACATGGCTCTCCGCGTGCACGCGTATAAGACATATCGTGATAACACAGTTCTCAATGATAAAAAGAGAAAACCGTGTTAATTATACACAAAATCGATGAATATAATATTAAAATAAAATTATAATAAATTAGAGATTAATAGCTTCATTTTATTATAAATTTGTGTAAATTATATTATATGTCAAATATATAAAATCACTAATAAAGATAATGTTTTAATTTTGCGAAAAATGATGATAAATATATGAAACCATGTACTATGATAACTGTGCACAATGACTTAACTTTCTCATTATTGGTAACGAATTGTCACGCAATGATCGCGGGATACTGCAATACAGCGAAGCCTTAGACGTGTGAATGTGTCTGTCGCGCGCGATTGGATGGTGTATTTATATTTACAGCTATGAATGAATATGATTACAACATCTCGTTTTTAGCACGCGCTCGATACTAACCATCGATGAAAATGAATGAGCAATAGCATAATTGAAATTTCAGATCGCGCCATCGATGAATAAAAGAGTATATCGCTGCTTCACTATTCGAGTGTCGACATTATGCACTCATCGCACGCATGTGATATGTCGCATGCAATCTTACTATGTCATAAAATTTAAAACCGCTACTTCAAATCACGTCGTTTAATAGTAATAAAGTTAGGAAAGTGCCTTTTGCGCCTATGTAGCGGCTATTAAGTCGAGACGCGCGAGCCTAATTTTACAGTTTCGTTCGTTAAGCATATGTACATTGTTGAAGAATATGAAGATGATAGAGACGGAAGTAATTAGTTTATAGAATGCTTTCGTTGATTTATGATTTTGCTGTAAGCGTCATCTGCACTATCATTTCACACTAACTCGATGAATTTAACACTTGCGTTACCAGTTGATTTCTTTAATATATTGCTGGAATTTATGTCCAATAAATATTATTATAAAAATCTCATGCTTGAAAATTATTTGGAAAGATGTTCCAAGCAATAATATGTCTATTACTAAATCTTATGGTTATTAATATCATTTTATATCGACCACAGGTTCGCGTACGTTAAATACAAAATGATATAAAATTAATTCGAATTAAAAAAAAAAAATCGCAAGACATACGCGACGTCCGCGAGTGTGTTCGGGTCTGCGGGAGAGAGCTTTAAGCTCGCGCGCGGGGTCAAAAATCCGAAAGGTACGTCCCGCGGAACCGCGGAAGCGTGTAGCCGGTGAACGTACTTGAAATCACACCGTGGATCGTCCGAATCGCAGGGCCCCATACCTTCCTCCTTCTGTGTATCCCTTTCCCCACTCTTTCACCATCGCCACCACCTCCACCACCATCATTTCTTCTTCTTGCCCCTCTCTCCCTCTCCTCCGGAGGCGTCCCGTCGCACTAATAATTCGTGAGTACGTTGCGGTGATGTTGAGCATTCCACCTGCCAACAGCAACCGGGCACATCCCCCCACCTGGTGGTACCGGCAGGAAAAGTGGCCGCACGCCTTGCAATCCCAGCATTTCTGTGTTGGTTGTGGCCGTGAACGGGGCTCAAGTCCAAGGACACGCGGGAGCGAGAGAGAACACCTCTTCGAGTGCCTAGGAGAGACTTCCCTGCGTGCGCGATCCGCCACACGTTTCGCCGCAGAATTACTCTGGTTTCTACCGGCGCGGGCCACCGCAATCGTCCAGGTACGTGATCCGACGAAAAGACACATCTCTATGGCCGGCAGTACTCTCGCGGCTGGATCCTCTCCCTCCCTCCCCATGAGGTGTGCGAGGATGATAAACAGTGTATCGAGCGGCTCGTATATCAGTGAAATCGTAAAGTTCGACGCGGCTGCAAGTCTCAAAGATCGACGAGATTCCACCGGACGGCGATTTCGATCATTTTCCTGTCGCCTCGGAACGGGTTACGGAGTAGACGTCGCCGAGATATCTCCGTTCGGTGAGATGCTGTCGCAGACGGACCACACCGACGTAACGCGAATAAAAACGGGCAACGATCTATCTTGCGCGTCATCCCGGTGCGCGCGAACAGGAACGGATATTTCACCGGATAGTGTGAACTTCTCGCCGATGTTAAAGGTCTCCTTCCATCCGTCGTAGCGCGTTCGTAGTACGGACCGCAGTGCGAGCCCGAAAATTTTGGGAATAGGAACGATCAGGATCATCGACCGGAATAGGCTGGTGATAGAGAGGGGGAAAAAAAAAAATTTTAAATCGCATCCTCTTGTCTCGCACGCGCGCTTCTCTTTTTTCAATTAAACGCAAAAATTTCGTTCGTCCCCGCGCTGTATCGCGCGCACCGAGTTCAGGCTCTTTTTCCATTTCGCGTTTTCACGTCTCGCCGGCTGCTGGACGACGTGTATGTCCCAATTCACTGACGATACGCGCTGTATTCCCGATGAAATCGATAAAGTTCCATCCGCGGCGGTAGTTATAGCGACGTATAACGTACAGCTACGTACTGCAAATCGCGGAAAAACAATTTTCCGTCTCGGCGATTTCGCACACTCGAGAGAGATTCCGATCTTCCGAATCCCTCGGATGGCGATCCCGGAATAATTGATTGGTCCCGCGAATCAATGCACGTGCAAATGTCGCTGCATAATCGCGCCGTCCAGGACATCCTGCGCCGCGTCGGATCGCGTCCTGTCGCGAGGACGTTCTACAATTTTCTTGGCCCCGTGCCGCGCGTTGCTGCGGTAAAATGAAACGGAATTATGAGATGCCTGACGGTCGAAAGACCACCTCCCTTTCGTGCAACCGTACGATTACTTTCGCGGTACTCAGTGAAGTTGACTTCCGACGTAATTGAATTGAAGATTGTTTTGGAGTTCTCGTATAAAGTAAGAAGGCGAAAAGACTTCGCTTGTAACTCCTATCGCATCTTATCCTTTTGCACGAATGCCAAGAATATCCATATAGTGCCAATTGAACTGTGCGTGACGTATAATAATAAGAGAAACATCAAGTTATATATATATATACATATATATATATATGGCTTTTTCGTGTGAACGCGAAGTAGAATTCTGCGTGAGTAGAAACGGTATTGCATAAAGAAGTTAACGGTTTTCACTGGTAGCGTAATCTTACCTGCACCGATAGAAGAGTTCCACACTTAATGAGGGTCGTATATAATAGAACGATCCCTCGAATCAGCAGCTTGTACGTGATAAGTGTACGCCTACATTCGTGTGTGCTATCGATCGCACGCTTGATTAAGAATCGAATAGAATATGTACTTGTCGGCACTCTTCACACAGCTTCTTGGAAACAAAATTGAGAGTGCGCGCAATATGCTATTCCCTACCGTTAAATCGCAGAATTTTCCTCTTATGGCGCGATATTTATTTTATTATTGAAAACATCTATATAGATGCATACCATTCGCTGTGTGAAAGCATATGCAAATCTCATCGCAACAGTGCCACATTTTTGTATGGTGCAAAAAGTGCAAAAACTGAAAATCGTATATAATAAAAGATTGATAACGTGTGGAAACATCTCGTACATGTTAACGCGAATATCATTCAATATCATTTTTCATACGTCAGATTCTGGCTGTTATAATATGTCGGCTCGCCTTTACAGATTCTGACAAATCGCTTTTTATTCTGATTCATAAGTTTTGAGAAGAAAGTATGTGTTTTCAAAGAAACGATAGATGCGTCTTGTCTATCTATGAGAGTTTCTCAAAATCTTTATATAAAGTGAAATATTTTTATCACCATATATATGTACTCAACTTTTATCCGACTCATTAACAAAGATATCAAATTAAATTAAAGAATGAAGTCAAAATATGTCGGTAAATCCGATCGAAACTACGCGAGAAAAACATTTTACTGACTGCAGTATGACCGTTAATATAACTCTACAGTCTTTACATCGAATAAAAAAGTTACAACGCAATTTCCATTTAGTTTAGATGATACAAAGCTGAGAGCATATTCCTCTAGACATGTAACAGCATCGATGCGTATCCCGCTGGATTAGCAGCTGACGTTAACATATAAGCTCCTTGATTAGATTCGGAATTTAATCCCGATGTTTATAGCTTCAGATGTTGACCGAGATGAAATAATTGATGGAGTATACGATCGTAAATAATTTAAGAGCTCATCGGACGTACGGTTATTCGTCACGCAGTTTTGGAGCGGTATTTCGCGTCGGGAAACTTTATATATGTATATACATATATATATACTCTATACCAAGTGCAACAGTATTCAATTCTTACTTGCGCCCAGGCATTCGCGGGAAAATCGGTTCCTGTAATTACCTTAATGAATGGCAACAAAGGCAGGAGAGCCTTGTACCAAGCGATATTATGTTCTCTGCGCGATGTTCTCCTTCGCGCGATTCACTCCCCCTTATCTCACCCCCTGTCCCCCTCCCTTGCACTATCTTCCTCCTGCCGCTCTATCTCGAGACCTCTCGGCACTAAGACCGTTTCCTTCGCCATTACATTGTGGCGAACTGTTCGACTAACTTTGAAATAATTAGTCCGGATAATGAAGTTCGGCTACACAATGGCCTTAGCAGCGAAAGGTAATGAGATTCGCCCTACCAGCGCGTATTGACATTTCGGCGCGATATTGATTACTTAAAACGCTTCAGTGGTCTTACCGAGAATAAATGAGCGAATCGGATTCCGATGAGTAGTTGTTGAATCGGAACGTTTATTGACAACTTGGTGTGCCGCGAGAAAACGGGTCTGCTTTCGACGTATCGTGGCGAAGAGAACGTAAATATTTTATGTTTCTCTTTATCAATATTATTTTATTTTCTTACACTGTATACATATACACAGTAGATCACATATACATATATTAAAAATTATTAATTTTTAATTTTAATAAAAAGTATTCTGGATAAAGTATCCGTAATAATATTAACATACAAAAGCATTTAATTTTTAATAACAGCTGAATAACGCAATAATGTTAAGTTTGAAGTTCCAAGGTAAACGCAACGGCCTTGACCGAGAAAAAAAATCGTGGCACACTCGGTCTAATATCTCTGCCCCAATTCCATAGCCAATCGAGCATGATATAGGAAGACGATCGCGATAAATACTTGCAGCGAATCTTGGTTTACCTTTTCTCATGCCATCGGCGCACGGCATCGAGAGAGTTATCGATATGGTACATCGCTACGGGAAGAAATTCCCCGTAATGTTTAATAGCCCGTACAAGTTACACAAACAATTTTCCGTCGTCGGGCGAGAGAGAGGTTTCGTTTCTTTGGACGTCCCCGTTGGCCGACTCGCGCGGTGAAACACGCATGAATTTTCTCACCCGTGACCGAACGATAAATCATCATCGCTAGTAAAACTGAGCACGTCGCGTATGTTCTGATTTTGACGTTAATCGAATGTCGATGAAATATTAACGAGTGGATAATTTCGGCGCGACATTTACCGCGATAACGGAGCCATCGATAAGCCCCGACGTCACACACGGGAGGATATTAACGCGGCGCGTAACAAGCCACCGTAGAGTCGTTAATGACACTACTTTCTTCCGATCGAATTGTATGCTACACACAGATAGGCATAGAGAAAGGATAAGTGATATTGATGTCAAGTATGCGCGCGCGCGCGCGCACAAGCTTGTCCTTGAGCAAAGCCGACGCAGATGCGAGACGCGAGATGCTGTGATGTGCGTTCGTGTCTTTTAACATTAGCGAAAATCGTATAAAAGGAATAACGACCGGCTATTCCCGATATATCGCTCCTGCATAACGGACTATTCGCAAAGTATATGTCTTACGAGATGACGCGAACGCGATTAATGGACGCTAAACGCGTCTCCGGTTACGTTCGCCTATTTGTGGAAACTCAACCTAACGAGCATCAAGCTCAAACGACAGCTTTTCACATGGGCTCTCTTCATGTGTATCAATAAATCCGTCAGAGCGTACACGCACGCACGCACACACACACACACATATATATTAATTTCCTATATCCATCGGATATCTATCAACGCATGATTGACTACATACTTCCGGGCCGCCGTGCTGAAGATAGTAGATAATCAATGAAGTTTTACCGTGATCGGGATGGTAATGGGTTTTCGTAAACGAGCGACAGCGGGTGGCGTACAAGTTATCAAGAAGACGAGCTGTATCTAGTGAACGTGATATCTATTTGCTTACTCGTGAATAATTAAAGTAGTTTCGCGAAAAACAAAGCGACGTTCTTATGCAAGTCTTTATCATGTCTCTCTTAGAGACGGACTCTCTTAGAGAATAAGTAGACAGGTCCAATTATAAGAACTGCCATTTTTTTTTCTATTTTGTTATATATGTCAGATTTTAATGCTGCCATTAAGATTTCTATAGATAGGAGATTAACGTTTCAATTAGAACCCATATATGCTTGTCAACCCGGAGCTACCGTGACTTCTATTATCGCTGAACTGTAGAAGATAGTAAATTATTGTGTTATATGTCATAAACGGTTATCGACATGATGGCGACTGTTGCGCGTACATGACATCGTGCTACAATCCATTTAATTGATTGGATGGTACTCACCCTGGATATTCATCAAAAAAAAGCTTTCAAAACTTATACGATTGACTCTATTAAACATATTATTTTTTTCTCCCTATTAGAATTATGATCAAAATTTATTGTTTCTTTATACGATATTGTCGTATCATTTCTATTTTAATCACAAATAACAGATCTTAATGTTGCAGCTGAATTAAAATTATAAATATAATACCGTTTATAATAATTATAAATTCGTCGGTAAATTCTATTCTCATTTTATTCTGACATTGTGTAAATTTTAAATTTTTGATCTTCTCCTGTTGAAAAATTATCGTATATAAGTATATTTTTCAATTATACAATATTGCAGAAGTAAATACGTTGCATGTAAGCGTTTTACAAGCATGACCTGCATCTAATTCAGGCATGTATAATACTTGTGCTCCTTCGTGATTATTTGGAATCGATTTGGAATTATAAAGCATATGCTTGAACTTTCAACAGTACATACAATCGGAAAAGAATTTAACGCCCAAGCGTGAATTTTTATTTTTATTCAGTTTCTCGATATATTGCGGTGATTGTAAATTTACACACAAAGGGGAGCACACCTGCATTCGCCAATGCAGGCTGACTTTAAAAATCGCACTATCGAGCGTCCGGGAACTTTGACCGCTAGCGTTTGAGAGTTACAAATTGCGATGTCAGATAGCTGTTCGCAAATCAAATTATGAACATAAAAATTCAACTTTCTGTTTTAAAGCATAACGTGTAAATGAAAACCGTACTGTATGACTCTCTCTCTTCACAATATACATATATTAACCTATAGTATAAAATATATATGTATGTATATAATAAAAAAAAGAAATTTCTTATGAAATAATAAAGTACTTAGCCGCTCGAAATGCTATTTAAAAATATACTTTTTCTGGGAAACAAGACTTACGTTTTTCACATACAGGGTGTTTCGGGATTCCTGTTACAAACTTCGAGGGGTGATAGTCCTTCCTCCCTCTTTTAGAAGGACTCGGTCAAGGCATTATAGGCGAGAAATATTTGCGCTATCGTGAGGAACGCATTCGTGGCAACTTTTCGATTTGTTTTTATTTATTTTTCCGACAATGGCTACTTGTGTCATAAAATATACAGGGTGTTTCAGGACTCCTGTTACAAACTTTGAGAGGTGATAGGAAAGCATCGTTTTTTATTAAGCAACCCCTGTCTTCCGACGCATCCTTAAGGAGTTACGCATCCTGGAATTCTAATATAGAAAACGATGCTTAATAAAAAATGATGCTTAATAAAAAACGATGCTTTTAATGGGTCCTACCATCCCTCCAAGTTTGTATGCGTTCCTCGCGATAGCGCAAATCTGTTCCTCGCCTATAATGCCTTGACCGAGTCCTTCTAGAAGGGAAAGGGGGAGACTTAACGAGCACTCGCGCGTGTTAGAGTCTCCCTCCGGGAAAGCGGTGAGAAAACATAACTTGTTCTCTTATAATTGCAATCTCTTGGAAATACAATTTCCCTGAAAAGATGATCGGTGAAATGTGACGATAGCGTATATCTCCCTCCCCTCCGAACCCCGGCGCTCGCAGCCAGCTGCGAGGATTAACAGTCGCCTCGCTGTTATAACGGTACACACCCGCACGCGTATGTACTTACAAGGCGACTGCTATGCGCGAAGCGAAATCAGAATACCATGTTCGTTCCCCTTCGCCCACCCCCCCCCCCCCTCCCACCCCCTAACTCCTCGCGTCATCTCGCGCGGAAATCCCTCGCGTCTAAAAGTTATCGATGCGGGAGGAAGTGACGATGCTCATTCAAGTGTGCGTTTCCGAGAAGTCGTAGAACTCTGAGAGAGAGGCACAGTCCGATCCGACATTACCGAGGAAGAAACTCATCATTAGCGCGTGAGAAAGTAACAGATCAACCGTTGCATCTAGCACGATCGTCCTTAAATTTCTCTGCAAATGAAGCACGAATGCTCGTATCGCGCACTCAACACGCGTGTATCGCGTGTATAAGTATCGCGCTCATCAGAATATCATGCTGATCCTGGACGCGCGTCCTTCATCTCGATAACTATCTACGTCCGGTCACGTATACGCTTTTTTGGTAACGGCTCATAATTCGTATATTCATTTTATACACATGCACGATCGGCTTGAGGCGAAATTTCGGGATACGTTCGCAGTAGAATGCTTCCATTTCCCGTTAGCGTGAAGAAACGGTCACGAAAGGATATCGCCATCTAACCAGTTCATTATTCATAGAGAATATATATCTTAGAGAAATTCGATATTATGTATTATTTATAGCCCCGCACATAAGCGCCCCAAGGTAACTTTCAGATATTTAAATAAACGCGAAATAGTTTGATATATCTTAATTCGTTAATTGATTTAATATGTTAATTCAACGTGGAAATAAGAGCTTTCTATTTCTCTATACTCTATTTTCGTATTCTCTCTATGCTTCAAACGTAACAAATATATGCTCATTCTTTGGAGAAAAAAGCAAACAAGTGTATAACTAAAAATACCTTAGAGTGTTAAAATACTTCTTTTATAGACAACTGTACTATCTCTTTTCCTTTCAGTTTTTCTCTCCATAAAAAGTCTCAGAAATCACAATATGGCGCTTGGTTAGATAATGCGTAGCGATTAAATTAAAAAATACATTGTATGAAAATCCCATGCAATGTAAATTCAAGAGAAAAGATATTTCGCGATTTATCTGTTTGGTACATCTATAAGTGAAAAAAGAACAACATAACAAGTAAAATGTATCAAAGAGGTAGCGTGACAGTATTCTTTCTGTTCTTGCGTAATGGATAACGCCCGCATTTTTCTTTTGCGACTACAGCACAGTTTATACTATATATTTCTCGATATTGAAAAATATATACGTATATATGTATAAGCAACGTAAAACGTAAAAATGATCAAAGAGGACGCACATCTATGTGCATACGCGCATGCGTGCAATGATAATAATATCTATATATTTAAAATAAAAATTATGCGATTATTAATATTGTTGCTAAAAATATTTTGTGTTGAGATACAACTCGCGTTTCTCAATGCGTAAGATGAAATAATGAGGAGAAAATAGAGTGTGCAAGATAACGAATACTGCGACTCCCCAATATATCGTCATAGATCTTAATCCAAGAACCTTTTCTGGCATGTAAGCGACTAACTAATTGCCGCTGGCGATATTTTCGTTGGTATTACACGATAATCGTAACATTCATTTCAGAATTATTCCGTAGTACTAACCGCGAATACGGCATCTCGTTGCACAAGCCGCTCAATTAGGAGGATTCTCAAAAGAGCTCTCCCTTTCTTCTCCCCTCCCTTCTGTCACTTGTTTCTGGATACAGCTCTTTCTCTCCCTTACCCCTATATAATCTGTACCCTTCTCGCCTCGTGTCTCCTTCTTCGTCTTCTGCCTAGACAGGAATTCTGATAAGACGCCACGGCGGGGAGAGCGCAGCCACTTCCGCTTCTAGATCATTGTTTGCGAACAGTTAATAGCCCCCTGGGTACACCTACCCGACCGTCTAAAGTCTGGTCGCTCTCATGGAAGCGCAAACCATCTTCTATCTCCCCTGCCTCTGCCTCTCTCTCTCTCTCTCTCTCTCTCTCTCTCTCTCTCTCTCTCTCTCTCTCTCTCTCTTCTCTCTCTTTCTCTTTCTCTTTCTCTCGCTCTCTGTCTCTCTCCTCTCTATACCGCATCCCTCCCCCTGTTTTGGTCTCTATTTTGCGGGGCGCACGTGCTCCTTCTCTCTCGTTTCTTGCCTTCTTCCTCGCGCTACCTTTCTCTTCACCTTCCGTCTCTTCCGTATTCCCAGTCGCTGATTCTTTCTGGCTGACTTCCTTTCTCGTTTCCTTCTTACCGTTCTCCGTCAGTTCCCTCGAAAAATTATGCGCTCTCAGAGGTGAACATCCGTTTTACACGAATAGAGCAGAACGCGAGCGCATGCGTACGTTCGAGTGTGTGAGTATGAGCTCTCTCTTTTTTTTTTCTGGTTTCGCACTCGTATACTCGTCGTATACGTATACGCGTGTCTTTTTATTTACGTGTGAGCGAGCTGCTCACCACGAACGGTAATTGAAGACTTCGGGCGTGAATGGGAGTGCCACGTGGACGAGTGAAATTAATTGCTGCCGGCACCGTTAGCCTCATAGATCGTAGGCGGCTCGCCGAGGTACGTATACGGTCGTCTTCGCCGAGGAGAGAGACACGCGCGTCTCATTCGCGAAGCGAGATTATCCGAAAAAGTTGTACGCGCGGCAAAGAGACGCGGCAGAAACAACATTCGTGACCCGAACAAATGCGAGCGGGAGGAGGGAATCTACGTGTAATCGGTCATTGACTACCAGCCTAAGGTCAGAGGGCCTCGTACGTTTAAACCCGGAAAACAGGGCTACGCTTGCCATTTAGGATAAGCCTGTGAATTGGAGAGAGAACAGAAGAATGCGTGTTTGCGATTATTATTCGCTAATGGCACGTCTCCCTCTCTTCCTCCGCACAGTGTTATATCTCCGATTTATTTTTTTTTTTTTTGTTTACTTAAATAATTCTCAATTTCTTTCCATTAAAGATTTTTTATATAATTCTTCGATCTGATGTAAATTTTTCTAAAATTTATATAATAATGTATATATATATATATACACACAACACATACACACACACACACATACGCATTAGCTGCTATTTATTCTCTACAAGAACGCAATCTCAAAGAAGGCAATGTCGATTTTACGCCATGCCCTTATATAGGACACGAATGATTCATTCACATTGTATATAACCACGAGGTTACACAATTTTTAAGTAGAAGGAAAGACGTTAATAGCCAGGGGAGAAGAGGGCAGACCAGCGTTCATCACCTCGGTCGAGAAAAAGATAACACACATTCATACACCCATGCCAACCGTCCGTAAGCCACCTTCGCGAGGTTAACGGTGCAAGGCAAGATGGTCCGCGCTCAGTCGGATCGCTCAATTCCCTCCAACATATGCGTGGGACTCGAGGCTCGAGTGCCCTCGGAAGAATTAACGGTTACCTCGGCGGCGATGCGCGGTGACGAGGAAGAGGGATGATGACTCGTACAAACTGGGAGGGAGGAGACAAACTCGAGGATTGCTCGCTCGCGATTAAGGAGAGCGCGGCCCGTTTGGATGCGGCGAAATACACTAAACACACGTTCCCGAGTTAAAAATAATTGGCCGCCCGAGGCCCTTCCGGAGATACCAGATGTATCGCGGAGAGGAAGACCGCCCTGGCCGTCGCGAAGCGGTACTCGGGTTGACCGGTATTCGGCCAAATCGACGATCTCAGAAACAAGAGATGAGACGGGACCACCAGCAGATGCTGGTTATATGACGCGGGGTAGAAAGTCCATTATTACGGGCACGAAAACGTTTAGTAGAGATGAATGGCTTGAGGGAAAAGCGGCTTTAACAAATTGGGCTGACCTAACAGGGGCAAGAAGTAATAATAATACAGAGTAGCGAGAAGAGGATAGAGAGAAGAAGAAATCACAGGCAGAGAAATGGGAGGTGGATCCCGAAACATTTCACTAAATTTTACCTCACCATGGGCGGTTTATTTAATAAAGTAATTAATCGAGCGTCTCATCTGGCTTCCTGAATTGATTAACGTTTCGTAGCTCCACCGAAATTCTAGCTCAACGTGGGCGGGCTTTATGCTACATTTTAATCGCGTGGGCGTTTTAATCGCGATAACGACATGAACAATGTCCGGAAGTTTCGGCGATAAGAATTTAGAATGCGAAATATCGTGAGAAGATTATAGGAGCTAATTTAAAAGCATGCCTGTTTAAATTGTTTCCTTATATATTAATAAATGCACGTCGAAAATGTGTGAAACAAAAAGTATTACTTAAATCAAAGATTAAGATTAAGAACATCGATGCTATATAAATGTAGATATATGTTAATAATACGCCGAATATTTATTAATGAGGTATAATGATGATGATGATAATTATTGCTATACAGATTGCATGGAAGACAATAGTACAAAAAAACGGCGTGTTTCGCATTCTCTCTCCCTCTCTCACTCTTTCTATTCAAATCCATCATAGAATCTGCCAACAAAAATTAATTGCGTTACACGTTGCAGAATTATTTCCCAAAGAAAGGAGATGAGTTGAAACTGGAATAATCGGTAGCAAGGCGGCGCGATTACGAGGTAATGACGGAGATTTCGTACAAACGCAAAGTACCGTGATAATGAATCTCTTAAATCAAACTTTTTACAGATCCCATTACGGGACTAATTGTACCAAAAAAAAGAGAAAAATTTGACCGTATCATGCGTTACTCGAGCATTCCGGAGGATCTACGGGCAAATAATCGCGGCAAAGAAAAGACGATAATCGACATGAGGAAGGAGGAAGGTCATTAAATTCAATTATAATTTGTCGTACAAATATGCGCGGTAAAAAGGGAGATGGAGAAGATTAGGAAGAAAAGAAGCGGGATTCGGGCAAGAAGAAGATCCGAGGAAGAAAGGAGAGACTCGTGCGCGTTAGCGAGGCAACGTTTCCGTCGCCCGAAGGTTTAACCAAAGTCCGGGCGCTCGTTACGGGACTCCCGCCTCTCGATTACACGTCCGGCGCGGTGGAAATGTGAACAACCTTCGCATATTGGAGATGACGTAAATATTACAGGCTCGTTAGCGGGCGAGTACGTACGCGCAGGTGCACGATGCGTCGTATTGCTGCGTATAGATCGGCCCGAGACCCCGTAATGGAGGCAGATGCCTCACTTTGGACTTATGAAGCAACGCCTACACTAGTGCTAAGTACCAGACGCAATAATGCCGAATTATTGCCCCCCTCCCCCCCTCTCTTTCTCTCTCTCTCTAAGTTAACGATTTTTCATATATCTCCATCAGTACCGTACAATAAACGCTAATGTAATCAGACATCGTATTTGCATACATGATATATGTATATGTAATATATATTATTTGACGATATACATATATTATATAGAGATTGTATAATATCGACCATTATAATATACATATTTATTGAAATTATCAGAATTAATCAAACGAGGCGCATTATATCCAATTAGAAAATAGATACAATTTATCTTATACACAAAAGCTTACGTTGGTTGAATTTATGGAGCGCGCGTTCTTCTTTGAAGAAGTATCAATTTACGAATTTGCTATCATTATACGAAATATTGTCGTCGAAGTTATACACATTGCACGAAAGTTTTCGCGGTATTGATTTCTATAAACCGTGTTATCGCATGCGAATATCCTGCGGTGAAGCGCAAACACTAAAGTTGTCCATGGGCTTTTTACAGTAAGTAGGAGATTTAATGTGACGTTACGGGCGCGTGACGCGACTTCGAAACTAAGTTCCTGGCCGGTGTCGTAAACGTCAGAAAACATCCTTCCGCGAGCCAGCTGCAAAAAAACCTAATTCGAACGTTTAGCAGGCCGAAGCTTGTGCAATGAAGTTCCTCCTCGAAACCAAGAGACGCATTATAAAATTTCTAACAATTTTAATACGTTGATCTCGTGCCTAAATTCTCTCTCGATTATTACATCAGTGGTCGGTGGACCGTTAGATGTTACGATTGCTTCGTTATTTGTCGGAGCTAAATATTTCTTCATAGAGCACATTCTTTCTCTCTCTCTCTCTCTCTTTCCTCACTTGAAGACCTTCTGAGACGCCCGATAACACCGATTCGCTCGTCGGACCTCTTTCTGTAGCAACAGCTGCCGCGCTAAACCAGCGTCAGTGTCGCGAATTGCAAATCACTGCCGAGGAAGGCCGAACAAGATCCAAATGCCTCTAGGTACAACGCGCCACTTCCGGGAGACACGAGCTGGTCGAGGAGGATTACAAGCGAAGCTAGAGTTCGGTAGCGAACTGTATCTTGGAGTAATCCAGGAAGATACCGTGTGCCCGAGAACGCGGATAGTCTCGGAATATCGAATTAAATGTCGGGTTTAATGTATGGAACGTTCCGTAAACGGCGGCCCACTCAACGCTGCATAATTGAAGCCGATGTCGCTCTACAGTTACTCGACAGTTTTATAAATCGAAATGAAGGAGAGAAAGAGACAGAGAGAGAGAGAAAATATAGTCGTTCTTGCGACCTTGTCCCCGGGCAAAAAAATTTGTCCCAATCAAGCCTGGCTTCCGGTGTGTAATTAAAGACGCTCGGATTACTAGCCGACGATAACAAGGTGGAAAACGGACAGCCTCGACCCAACGAGGCGAATGAATCCAAGAAGCGTGACCAACAACTTCATAGATTCGCCGACCTTCGCTTTCAGACGCCCGCCGCCGCCGCCGCCATCAGCGATCTCTTCTATGCATACACGATAGCGTGCGCAAAATGCGTTCCCTACATTTCGGATTACTCTCTTTATGTCATATCCACTCTGCGCAGCATCGTTACGTTAAATACACGGTTATGAGATTGTCGTGTTACGTGGAATGAAGATAGAGGAAAAAGCGCCGGTGGGTGGAGCGGCACGCTACGTATCATCGGACTATAACTTGCGCGGCAGCAATTACTTGCCAGGCAGCCGCGGCTTGCAACGGTGCCGCATTCGCGATTGTTTAACGCGGTTAAACCGCGCGGGATACGTAAGTTTGCGGCTTAATTAGAACTCGGGCCGTAACACGGGAGAGCGCCTCTCTCGCTCGTAGCCGTCTTAAATTACGCGGCGTCGTGACGACGCGTGAGATGTAATTTTTTTTTTAAGTTTCCGAACATCACACACACACACACACACACATACACGCACGCACGCACGCGCTTATACGCACGGTACAGAAGCGATATTACGTAATGGTTTATTCCAAGACTCGTTCCTGTGTCTCGTCAAGTGGGAGAGGCGTGTTTGTTGTTAAGGAGAAGAAGGCGACGGTGAACGGACACCCGAATATGATCGTGCATGCGCACAACAGATTTCACGAGCCGTTCACAGGGAGGAGATGAAATTTTAACTGGCTCTTTTGCCCTGGATAGTCCCGTTACTCCCACGTAGCGGCCGCATCGACCTCGCCGAGTCGCGACAATTTCACAGGCAGAGTGGAAGTGACGCCAGCCAGTATATTACAGATCTTTTTAACCTCCAGGTCCGCCTTGCGCGCTTTGCAAATATTCAAATGGCTCCGCTAATGGAGCCCTCCTTCCACCGCCGTACCTCGACCGGTCTTGCATCAAAGTGGTACAACGGGAGTGAGCGTAGCAAAAGGGACATCCATCTTCCCCTGACCCACTCGATGTAACGGTGGGACCCGAAAATTACGGACCAACCGAAAATCACACTTCTCTCTCTCTCTCTCTCTCTCTCTCTCTCTCTCTCTCTCTCTCTCTCTCTCTCTCTCTCTCTCTCTCTTCTCTCTCTTTCGGCTCGGTATCCTTGTTCTTCTTACTCTTTCGGCTCTGGTCGTTGACTTCTCGGCAGCGCCGAATATTTCGCGTCTCGCGCCAGCATGCTTTGTATTCGCGAAAAAATCTCTCAAATTATTTTTATTCATAAATCACATTGACAATATGCAGTTTCGAATTGTTCTTACATAAATTGCACAATTATGTATTCTAGCAAAATGCATTTATGCTAAACAAAAATCGCTTACTTGATTTGTTGGATTATGAGATGATTATTCAAGTTTTTTATTGAAATAATTAAGATATAATAATAATTATATTTCCCTAAGAATTGAAAATAACCATATTTTGAAAACAATTATACGCATACTCTCTTTCTGCATAGTAGACAGTGCTTTTATAGCACCTTGTAATTTTCAGAGAAACTCTTAAAAATGGTGACGGCAATTGCAGTTGAAAACAGCAAAACGCTACGAGAAAGAACTAATTAATACGTTTGCGAACTTTTATCTGGCACTCGTGGGACAGTCCAAGTTTTTGTTTCATCGCAAACTTTTAACACATATGTTGCGAGTTTACTCATTTCCACCGACACCAAGAAAGCGAAATTTTGCGAAAGTGCACGCGGACCCACAGCTGCTGAGTAACAAACTTGCCCTAAGGCATTTAACGAAGTCGTCGAACTCTCCGTAGGAGTTTCATCGCCACTAGCATTAAACACACACACACACACACACACAAACACAAACACACAAATTTGCCTCGGTCTTTTCACGCGATAAGAATAACATCCGAAGCGTGTTGAATTAATGTTAAACGGGATATCGCCTACGGAAATGCAATGGATGACTTGCAAATCTGATTAGGAACTTGCAAACATCTTCTATGTATGAGACACGTAATTCTCGTCACTTTGCTGTCGCATTATTTTGTAGCAAAGACCGTAATAATTTCGTTGACATTAAGTGTGAGCAATTTTTCTCGCGGAATCATTATCGTAATTTGCATACATACTACTGTAAGAACTATATCATTTTACGAGTGAATTTTTTGCTTTGATCCATGTAGAATTGTACATAATTTAATTATATTATTTCCGTTTAAAAGAAGCCTGTAATTTTGCACTACCTCCGAGTTAAATTTGATATGCGATACATTTTCATTTTATTACATCTTATTGCAAATCTTAATAATATCATTTTTAATATCAATTTGAAAGATGTTGAGATTTTTTAACGAGATTTGATAGTATTTTTTTCGATGAATTATCGCGAGTGTCGTTGTTTCGCGATAGAGCATGGCATTCATTAACGATACAATCGCGTCAGTTTTTGCGTGTCATTCTTTTCCGTCTCGCGCGGAATCACGGACGGAAAGGAATTAGCCGCGCGAAAAATTATTTCGGCTACCGATACCGTTACTTACGTACCGCTCTCGCGTACTGGAAATGGTTCCGTTTCGGTTACCACTAAAACGATGAGAATTTCGCATTATGAGCGCGCCTAAGCAAGGAAGGCGTGGCAGGAAAGAAACGGGAAGAAAGAGAAAGAGCTGGCCGTGTTGTTGCTTCTGCGGTAACAGCAGTTACAGCGGTAATTTTACTTTACGCCGGCAATAAATGCGCTCCGCTCACGCACGCTTCCGCGATAGCGCTCGCTATCCGATTGCATCCTCCCTTTCTGTCTCTCTCTTCCTCTGCATCTCTCATGTTGTTTCTCTCCCTTTCTTTGACGGGCTACCCTTATCTTGTTCTCCGTGTCTCTCTTACGGCATATTGCGGCGGCACGAGTTTTACGCGGAGAAAAAAATCGGGATTGCATGCCATTCCCTGACACGTATTACACACGCGACGAGTATATTGAAAGCGGGGTGATTCTATCTCATCTTGATTCGGATATTAATTTCGCAATTCGTATCAGTCATCTAGCGAGTGCAGGGGAGATCAGAGCTAGTTGTCAAAATGCCTCTTGATCTCTTCGTAATTTAGCAAGGCCTAAAATAGCGATGTCTGCTCAATGGTTTGTTAAGTATAAGAGGGGATTTAAAAAACTTGAAGAGATTGTTGCACGTTTCTTCTTATGCATGAGCTAAACAAGTTTTCACTTTGTAAAATTTTGCGTCAACAGCTTCGCAGACTGTTGGTATACGCCAACAAAAATTGCTTCTAGCTTTTTATATTGTTCGTGACATTTCAATAAGCGAAGTCGCGGAATTTCGAGCCGTCCTTCTTCGTCGTTTACATAACGATGACGGCGAGAAAAATTGCACTGGCGCAAACTCGCCGTCGCAAACGCGCGGCTGCAAACTCGTAAACGCGCCGACTGATAACAAAATAGCGCTTACGCTTCGATCACGGAGTTCACGATTCGTTACCCGCAAATTGGTATTTTGTATTTACGATGGCCGTCACTATGCTACGCGGATCGCTTGTGCGCCTCGAATAGTTAAATCGTGCATTTCAAACGAGCGTAGCCGGCCAGATTGTACTTCAAATGCCAGGCCGTGTACATAATTGATTGGCGTATGTGAACAAAGCCGGAACGTCACGAGCCAGTTTTGCAGCGCGTAGGAGGGCCCTCTTTCGTCCGGCCGCCGCCGGTATGTAGCCGGATGAAATCACTCGACTAACGGCTCCGGACTAAATTACCGCAGAATTAGGCGGACCGATTACATTGCGCGACGCACAGCTGTTATGCGCGCGCGTAATACTATGCCCGCCCGCGTTGCCGCTTGCCAGGAATGCGTAGCCTACATGATTTAACGGCAAGTCTCTACATCGTGGATTATACGCGCGTTGACAAAATGACAGACAGCTCGCGGCGCAATTCGGGATTAATTCCGGAACGCCTTATCGAGGGACGATTATACGCGTCGCGCGGAATCCTCGCTCTCCTCGGCTCTTCCGCGTGTTTATTCGTAATGAGTGCCTTTCACGTTGCGTTTTTTTTTTTTTTAATTAAATACATGCGATTTTATCGAATACAATATCCATGCGCTATATCGCGCGCCGATCCCGACATCTCCGTCAGATTAAGCGCGACGAGGAAACAAGAGGGACTGTATTAAGCTATTAGTGCTGATGTCAGAATGGATTACGTCTGATTGCACCAGCTATATGGATCCGCCATAATAGAAGCAGTTATTGACTCTGTCGGCTACGAACGTCGACGCATCGGTCACCTTTGGGAGCAGTAGAAATCGAATTGTATTACGCGCATGTTCGCAACATGACAGACAAATCGCTACGCTATCGGATCTAAGGCTCCCATACAAATACACACACACACACACACACACACACACACATACGTATACGCATCTCTTCCAGTCTCAAAGTTAACGTAGCACTGTTCTTTACATACGAACTAGTTCATATTTCATGATTCGTTCGTATATTTCATGTCTCGCATGTTTGATTACATCTTCGTCTGCGAAGGAAAATATCACGTTCGTGCTCTATATCGACATTATCGGGCCGTCTTTGTCGGCGCGCTTGTAATTGTGCGTGCTAATTAACACGATCAATTAAATTCTCCTCGCCGTATCCACTCACGTGTTCAGATATAAAGATTATCTACAAAGAAATAAGAAATTACTATATGTATAAGTCGAGTCAGTTAATCAAGGTCGTCGCGAATGCGATGGAATCCTATGTTCAATTATATCTTATCGGAAATTATTAAATTTTTTTTTAAGATTGAATTGCGCACCGACGGTTCGAATTAATTAACCTTGATAATACAGATAGAAGGAATATATTTTATTCGTCGGGATTAATGCTAATTGGCGTTGGTACGAGCGGCCCCCTTGGAGGATTCGTTCGCGTTCTTACCCGATCTCGTGTTCTAATTATGAAGTGTCGGCATTAACGAACTCAAGAAAAAGCGAAGAACGATAAAGCAGAGGTGGAGGGTCGCATTAAAACGAAGTGCCGTTGTCGCGGCCGCGGGCGGTTTGCCCGCGATGAAACCGAGTGATGACGACGCGTAATTGCTTTCCCGGATAAACAGGCCCGTCGTTGAAGTTCTGCGGCGAGCGAGGCGACTCCCGCTAGTTGCGCACGCACACGCGATCTTTATAAGAGTAGAGATTTGCGGCGAAAGGGACAGAGAGAGACGGACGAGGGGTGGTAGAACGGAGCGGGATGAAAAGACAAGGCGATGGGTTTAAGGGATCGCGCGCGCGTATCAAACTTGGTTTTGTCACGAGGCGGGATCATTCCCCGCGCGACGTAACTTATTGTTGTGTTTACTAAATGTAATTATACGCAATGTGCGACCCGCATCTCGCCGAGAACGCGGTGCATCCCTAAGCGCAATCTCTTTCAACGACATCGCCTGCGCGAGGCACTTTATCCTTGGCGCGCACGCCATTAATTCCACTCGCATCCACACACACACACACACACACACACACACGCGTCCCCCTTCGCCGAAACGCGTTTTCCGAGGGTGAATGGATGGGTGGAAACAGAAATTTCAGATGTCTCTTTGTGCGCGGACGGCGAACACCCTCTCTACCCTCCATTTGCTCGCTTCCATCAGCGCGAGAGCACAGTGCTTGCGGTGTCGCGACGTCGCGCCGTCGCTGACAGCGCGTAGACAAGTGTGCTTGGAAATTGCGCGCGATGTGAAAAGAGAGCTTGCGCGGAACTTGCGCGAGTAAAGAATCGAGAGACGGCCAAAGGAGAAGAGAGAGAGAGAGAGAGAGAGAGAGAGAGAGAGAGAGAGAGAGAGAGAGAGAGAGAGAGAAAATACGCGCGAGATGTGGTCAATCGCTGGCAAAACCCACGAAACTCTTTCTATGGCATTGACTCATCGGTAAGAATTCGTAAGAATTCGGGAAAGAAACATGTGCTCCGTTAGTTGTCATATATAATTACTAATTATTACGATTATTGAAAAATAGAAGCGTAATACTCTTTGTAGTATCTAGTATTGTCAAGATTAAGTTCCAAATAAGAATCCGTGAAAATAAAGCTAACGTGCAAGCAAAATTACATTTATCTAAAAATATTTCCTTATACAGGGTGTTCAATATATATTTAAATACATATGTATATACATATATGTGTGTGTGTGTATATATATATATATCGTATCTCCTATGCCAAGTAATGTAATAAAATGAGTAGACACCTGAATACAGCTGTTTGAGCAAAATTTGTGTTTCTAGTGTTAAAAACGCCGACAAGATAGGTAAGGGACATTTCATTACTTCGCGCGAAACTGGTATAACAGTATTTCGCAAATGATCCGACTAGCGTGAAACGTTGCAAGATAGCTATGTACTTCGCGGGAAAGGAGATTCACGCCGATGTAACAGGTTTAAAGTTGTCGCCATTAACCGAAGTAGTTGGTAACATTCCCACGTTTTGACCCGCGATACTGCGAAGTACGTACCAGCGACGTGGATAATACAGTCGACTTATTTCGACTATATTTCCGCGATGCGATGTCTTGCCGTGACTATGTTACGAGTGACACATAAGTATGTTACCGAGTAGGGCGATAAGGGAGAAACGCGAGAAGAATCTTCAAAGATGCTTCTCGCACGGCCTCTCAAGCGCGGAGAATAGTTTATGAGTGCTGTAGAACACGCGCCACATGATCCGCGATTGGACCACCTGATTGTATATCGCCAAGATATATGAATAACCAGCGCGAGATATGCGTCGAGAAGCGCGTGGAACTTCATTTTAAAAGCTCACACGCCGCGCGCAGTCAGAAGTACGAGAACTTTTAACTGGCCGTTTATCGCGTCAAGTCGCTGCACAGGATAGATAACAATCTTTCGCAATCTCATGGATATATCGTGACGTATTCAGCCGTCTTGGTCAGGTTGATAGGGGGAGGAGATTGAGCGAGAGGTGACGTGCAAAAAAAAAAAAAAAAAAAAAATATCCAGTCCACTTTGTATCTGGAATCCCTAATGCGATATATGCCGTTGACAGAACCGGATTCGCCGGGAATTACATTTTCGCGCAACTACCGTGTGTACATGAGCGGCAAACCAGCGTAAATCCGGGTCGCCTGTGTTTCCCTGCATGTCGAGTTCCGTGCAGTTCTGTCGGTCAAGGTACGAGAGAATGTCGCTTGACCATGACTGACCGCGTAACATTCCTCCGCGCTAACTAATCACGAGATTTATGTCTGCTTTAATCAAAGAAACGCAATGACACGATACAGCTCCGGATGTCCATATCGGAGTTCTACATCTATACCTACTTACCTATCCTATCTTACGCGCGTGAAAAATCCGCCGCGGAATAGCCTATCGCGAGGAACGAGGCAAGAAATCAATCGGCCAACGCGACGACGGGGATAGATACAAAATTTTCCGCCAGAGAGCGAATGACTACGCGCGTAACATACATACATACATGCACACGTACATGTGCGCGTATCAATTTTCACGCCCTCGCGCTGACGCTATTACGGTGAAATCTGAAACGGTGTGACAACGTGCTGACGCGATAGCGGCGCTCCGCGTTGCGGAATCCTCAACGCGCTGAATATGGATGACTATTCTCTCCTGCATCGCGCGCGCGGTAGCTATTTGTGGTACATTGAGCTGTCACACGGCATGCGGAATTACGGGAGCTTCCAATGATAACCCGTTAAACGAACGTACGGATGGACGAAGCGACTAACAGACACGCAATGATAGCTGCTGCTCGTGTCCGCGGAGCGTCTCGCTCCTATCTTTCATCAAAAGAGAAACGTGCATTGATGGTAAAACAATATAGTCGAACGTATATCGACTACAAATGGCCTGGGGAAAATATTTAAGCCATTGCATCAGCACTAGTGAACGAAGATGAGAACTAGTCACAGAACTATTTGTTGCCCATGTACATATATTTCGATTAGGTATCAATAGTGAAAACGCGCTAATATATTACTATTATTAGAAGCTTTAAATTATAAAAGAAAATATATAGAAAATTTATAGAAAATTTTTCATCAATTTCTTTCATCTACTTTTATATTGCTTTATCCGTTTTGCGCGCGATGATAAGCAGCATAAATACTCTATGAATTTGATCATATGTGAAGATAATATTAAATAAATACAGTATGTGCGCAATTTAAATCGCGTTTATTTTATTAAGAAAAGTTTGCATGTATGTACACACATACACGTACACACGCACGGGGATACGAGTAAATCTAGAATCGCGATACGAAAGGTCATTTACAAGCAGGTTAACAATCTGCAACGGCGAGACTTATCGGCGGAATCATGAATCATTCGAGCAACCTGCCGGTGGCGAATAAGGCTACGGCGTGGCGCTTTGGCAAGTGTCCCGTTTCGCAATGCCCACGCTTCAGGAATGCGTCACGCACCTCGTCCCACATATAGAACGGTGCATATCGCTATACCGTTAGTGGTTCGAAGCGCGAATCAGTCAGACAAGTGGTATATTCGACTCGCAATAGATACGAGGCGGATTAAATGATTATTTCGCATTTCCAATAAAACGTGTTCCACCAGTTAGCTATAAACTATGGGATAGCGTAATGGCAATCATAATAAATCACACATTCCCAAACGTGACAACGAATATAAAAAGATATTTACGACGATGAAAACAAGTGAACAAAATCCGTTTGTGGTATGTAGCAACAGTATACATATGGTAGGCAAAATAGAGCACGTACGTGTATACGTATTACGAACAATGTGAAAGTTACAATACGTTAACCATGTAGCAAACATTTGAATTAATGACCGTCCCGAATTATACGCGTCTTTTCTAATCTATTATGCGAAATTTAAAAAATGTAAAGACTTGTAATAAACGAATGAAGAACAATCGAGCAATTAAGTTTCTACATACTACTCCATATGCAACTGTACACTGCTGCATTGTGCATTGCTCATCTTCTCCTGATGTTGCAAAGATCACTTGTGTTTGATTTACACGGTAGATTTACACGAGAGTTAATTTACACCTACAAGAAAGCACCAGCGCACGAAGTGTATCATGTATAACAGCAACTGTTTCGCAACTAAATTAACGGTTATAGTATTATTGCGTGCAGCAGCGCAATACACTTGAATTAAAATCTTCTATATCAAATAAACATATGACTTTGGTTATTATTGCGATCGTCAAACTCGTGTGTATCCTCCTTTTACGCAAAATATTTCTCACCGTATTCCGATTAAAGTAAGTTAATAAATAATTTAACGTCGAATCTAAAATTAGAATAAAAATGTGTGTTTGATTTTTCATATACTTATCTTCGGGAAATCATGCATTTTTCCAATCAGAACTTTTTTCCACGAACTTAAAATCAACTTCTTTTCAGCAAAAGAATTTGATGGAAAATTATCTTAACTTTGCAAATTTTAGTATTGAATAATTTGATAATGAAAGTTTAAGTTAATTTTAAAGTTTCTTTTGAATTAACTAAAGTACATATATATTATATATTGCAAAACTTATATTGATGTTGTGTACAATGTCGAAGTTCAAGCAACGTTTTCATCCATAATGTTAAGTAACTTCGTGATCAAGTACCTCGTGAAAATTTTATCAATGAAAAATCGATTTCCAATTTGTTATAGAATCGATAAACGAGAGGAGGTGAGTACGCTTCTCGCCTGGTAGTTTCGATTAATTTTTAACGCAACATTCTATCTCTCAGTAACGATCAATAAATAATTAAGTCATTGAGATCGACGACGTATTAAACGAAATGAATCGCGCACAGCCGAAACGTATTTTTGGGCAACAAGCCAAGCGACGTACGTATATCGTTGTCAGACGGAGGGGATATCTTAATTTTTGACGGTGGCATGCACACGATGAGATCGCGGCCTCGTTCGACCGAAGGAGACCTCCTTGCGCGATGTCGTGCCGACCAGTCTGACTCGTCTGCATCACGTGCGGCGTCAGCCGACTCGTGTCGGCCCGTAGCGAAACGACGAGGCGACCAAAGCTCGGCCGCGAAACGCGCACCGCGTCGTAATAGAAACCAGACATGTACGGGCTCTTTGCCGGCGCGCGTGAATTTCATGTGCGCATGATATTAAAGACCTTAATGGATGGCCATTAATTACCGCGGTCGAGCCTTAGCTACGCCGCGAGAAACCGCACAGTCCGGTAGTCGGGCATTCGTCTTGGAGAATTCCTCTCCCACACGAGGCTCGAAGAGAGAGACCGACCAGACCCCGGCACGGATAGAAGAGAGGGTTGGAGAGGGAGGGAGGGAGGGAGGGAGGGAGGGAGGCGCGGTGTTGCGGGGTCGCGAAAGAATTTACCGCACGTATATCTCTGGAATATGGTATCTCGGTACCGCACGTTCGAGTTCCCGGAACAATCGCTCCTGTACCGTATCGCGAACACATTCGCGGACGTGTACAATTATCCCCTCGCGCCGGCGGCTCAATTAAGCATCGCCGTCTGCGAGGATTTATTCCCTCTAAGTTGGCGCGCGCTCCCCATCATCATACTTTCCCGCGATAAGCATCGAATCGCTTTCGTATACGGTTTTCCACGATGTGACTCTCTGTCATTTCCGCATCTCATAACGCCTTCCTATACATCAGTACTTGGTAAATACTTTTTCCAACATTATTTTTCTCCTCGAAAGGACGGTTCTTCCAGCCGTTAAGCGAGTTACAAGTACATTCATACTCTTTGTAGTTCTATCTCACTCCGTTCTTTTTTTTTTATATATAGCGCGATTGACGCGAGCAACATAATGCTTGTATATGTGCAACGCGGCTCGAAGATGCGCCCGGAGCGTTGCATTCTTCCGTATAGAAAGAGCCGAAGCAACGCGAAACGCGAGACGTGCTATCGCGAAATAAAGCGCAAACTCGTCTACCGACTTTGGTATAGATTCGCAGATTGTCTCGGGACGGAAACGTTCGCCGACGGCAAGAATTCCAACGCTCGTGCCGAACGAGAAACTCGTGCCGGCACCTTCCTTAGGCCGCAGGCTGGGATATACGCGCGCCAACAGAAGAGAGGGAAAGAGAGAGAGAGAGAAAGAAAGAGAGAAAGAGGTCATCGCCCCAGGAAAATCTCGCTGGTCGCAAATCCTTCCGAGCGGCCGAGAAGCGACGTCCGGCCGGCGTGAAACGTCGTTAATCACGACGGGATTCGGTATCGAGTTTCATCCCCCGCCCCTTGAGGCGAGTATCTCTCGCGCCGAGGCGCGTACCCTACGTTTGAGACGTGCACGCGCGCCGGGAGCGCGCCGAAGCCAGCAAACACACCTGACGAGACGACGTCGACCTCCGCGTGAGGAGATGCCGGCCTTCGTGCTATCCCGGCCTTGGTGCACATCCGTAGCTAAGATTTATAATTCGCGTTATAATTCCTCCGCGATCGACGCGTTATCACCACTTCCGTGTCCCGTGCACGTTAATTCCGCCCGGGTGTGTAAATGAGATTTTTAAAAAGGGAGAACATATTCACAAATTTGCACCGAGTGCGCTCACGCGCAAATCCAATTTCTTCGTACATTTTTCCGCGAGAAATGAGATGGATTATAAACGTTATATGTATATATATATATATACATACATATATGTATATATGTTATATCAAGCCGCGAAATAATCTCAGATTACCGTTTTCTATGAATAATGATATAATTATAGTTTTTATTATCACGTCTGTTGCAAACATTTATTTCTCACTTATATCATATGTAAAGGAAGAGATTATGGCAATTAAGACTGTGAACAGACTGGTGTGTAGAAGATATTTAAATTTGCATGATTTTGACGTACAAAAAAATATAAATGTTTTATGCCCAGTATTGTGAAATCAAGCCATTAAGGCCTTTATACTTCATAGAATGAGAAATTAATACCCGTCAGATACAGGATAGAGAGGATGCGTAACGACGTAAGCAATCATTTTCCCAACGCAAAATTATTGCTTAAATAATTGCGCGGGATGTTTTAAACGTTTTTTCGTTGTCTGCCAAGTATTAATATTCTAAAAAAAGATTGACATAATATAATTTTATTATTTTGTAATAATTATCGCGTACTATATACGCAGGTTTGAGCAAACAGGTAGTAGGCATCTTGTTTCATCGAGCAGCTGCAACTTGTAATAAACGGTTGTCAATACGTTGGACGTCTCAAGCAATTTCTACGTTAATTTCTCGGTAATTTGATTTTCGTCGAGTGCAAATTACGCGATAGTATAACACGAGACAGATTTGATCGCGGAGTAAATAACCTGTATCGCCGGAGTAGAGATGTCGTAACGCTTTCGCAATGGGATTGCAACTCCAGACGCGACGAAACACGCGGATAAAATTGTGTCATTATCTTTACGTCTATCTTTTTATATATACATTTTAATTGCGATTACAGTTGCACGATCCATACGCAGTTTTCGTCGGTATCCGGTTTTCGAATCCGGAGCAATGTGATAAACGTCGATTGTTTATGTTGATAGTTTTATATCTCGCTCTATTTAATAATCAGTCAATCGTATATGCAGACCTGAAAGATGGAAAACAAGATTGTATACGTGAGAGATTGTGTGTATATAATCATTTGATAACATCGATAAATCTACAATACGTGGCGAGCACGCGTCGTGTACACATCCATGAATCCGGCAGGACGGGTACGTTTTGATATCTGGAATTTCAGATGAGATCCGCGCTACATATCGCGCGTAACTTGTACGAACGATAATGTATATTACCGGACATCGGATGATATACGCCGCAAATGCGTATTAACATATTTTATATCTTTACGCGAGACAGGGCCGATCTGGTGGCATCAATTATTCCCCGATCTTCCTATATTTCCGCTTTATATATATAGAGCGGAACACGAAAAATCAATTTCAGCACTATTGATATTGATACGAAGAAGTTACATTCATGACGGGTGTGGAATCGTTTACAAGTATCAATAATACGTGCACGTATTCCTCATCGGTTTTATATAACATTTTATACGCATTTTTTTATTTTTTTATTTTTTTATTTTTTTTGAGTAGTATTTATTATTTTCTAACGACACAAACACTTATTTCCTGTTAACACATAAAGCATCTTAATTTCACATTTTTGATAAATGATACACATTTGTTTCTAATTATTATTCGAAATCGTTACGTGTGGAAATGTTTGAGATATCATTGCTTTTTCGTCGGCGAATTGATGACGTACACAAGAATCTGATTTCGCCTATCATCGCATCAGTCAACGGCTATGTGTGTCGGTTTCGCGTTGATTTACCGTACGATGCGTCACGTCGCTGTTTCGGACAACTTCTCGTAAGTGGAGCAGTACATAGAGTGTCCCAGTTCCCTTTTAACCATAGCTTCTCCGATCAATATGAAATTAATTTTTGCTTAACGAAAACGTCAAGATGGTTATATTAACTCAATACTCTATACGAGATATATTCGGGTTTATTTACTTAAAAGGAAAGTACACGTCACCGCTGCGTATATAAGTAAACTTACTCGCCGATAATCAGCGACGCTGACTAAAATCCAAGTTTTGCGAAGATAGGAAAAGCCCAAGTTTCCTCTCCCGAGTACGCGAAATTCGGAGGTTTCGTCGTTGAATAGCGTCTAATTGGCTCTAATAGAGAGCGTAGTTTCATCCGCGGACCGAACTCCGTCATTTTTAGCCGTGCTCCAATACTCGGTTATGGAGCGAGTACGTCGAAAGTTCCCCGTCCGTCATCAATTATTTCCAAACTCGAGGGCATTCACGGAATGATTATGTCGGCTCTCTGATGCGGAACCGACCGAAGTGGCTCTTGGCCGAATGTTCGATCGATCGGGTCCGAGATACGCTTCTTCCTAAAAGCGCGCGGAGATATATACACACTTTCGATGCACAGGGATGCACGCGCGCAAAACATATGCGAGACTGTGTGCGCGATTGTAACACGTACAAAACGTAGAGTCTGCACCTCCGCGTTTACGTTCCGCTAAGTGGACGACATAATCCCGCCGATTACCGCCCCGCTCTCTCGCCCGATCACCGTCGGTTCCTTTTACTACGGTTTTTCGTTACGGCGCTCAGGGGTATCAGCGCACAAAGTCGCTTAATTTTCGACTGATCTTGACGCGATCGCGCGCTGCGGATTCTCGTCTGATGCATGTTCCTTCTATTAATGCTGCATGCGCACATTCGCGATAAAAACGAATATTTCTTAATCTCCTTGCCTGTCTCGCTTTTTCGACTTTATTTTAACGAACCGTTATCCCTCGTATCTTTATTGACATATATAAGGCATATAGAGTCACACACGAGTCACATAATTTACCTCAATTATGAACTCTTAAAATTGAGATAGGAAATTATACATTTTAATTTCAAGTTTTAGGCAAAAGAGAGAGAAAAAGAAGTTGAAATAAATTTCTCCGCAAAAATTCTCTATTTGAAATTTTTGTAATATTACTTGTATTCACTCATATATCGTTGAAGCTTAGGACTTCACTTTGAATAATTTATTAGTTCCATAATCATGCCTCGATAACGGTTTTTTTTTTTTTAAATTTGATGGTTTCTGACTCGTAATAGAGATAATACGCGCAAACTGGGACACATATGCGTGCACATGCGTCCGATCAAGCCGGGAAGCTGACGACTTAACGCCCTGAAGACACCATCGCGGCAGACAGGCAGTCAGACAGCGCCGTAATAAATTGCTAATTGTATTAATGACGTTCCGGCACACCGAGGTTAGGTCGTGACATCCTTTCGGGCTCCCCGGCTCGTCGGTGCACGCTATACCTTCTTGTCTTGCGGTCATGCTTTCCGAGGATGAACCGATAATCAAAAGCCCGATATTGATTTCGGTAATTTCGCTCTGTTATTGCGATATTATTTCTCACGGATAAATGCATTCGTGCCATCCCCGTGACATAATAGTACATTCAGGTTCGTTTAGCTGATCGAAAATTTACAACAAAAATTATCATATATATATGTGCGATACCTGCATTTTATATTCGTAATAAAGATGGTAATATCATTGGTTACTATTTCCATATGTATTAATTATACATTTTGCATGTTTTTTTTTATCGACAAGTATCTATCGATTATCTCCTCGAATAACTTAATTAAATATCTCTGCTGAACAGCCCCCGTCATAATTATTATGTAACGCTAAATACGTGCTAACGTGAACATATAACACTCCGTGGAATAGATCGATATGTATTTCCAAGGTGCGGTTGCGTGGGAAGCAAGTGTGGTATAGAGCGGACTCTCGCTAGAGAGACAATCTACTAGGTTACAAGTTCTCGTGCCGATAGAACGTTTAGAAAAATGATTTGATTCCTGGTAGGGGCCCTCGGGTGCGCGTGATTTGTGTTCGAGCCCGACGCCATTTGTCATTGCCGGCACCGTTACGTCCCACGGGCCCCTCGGGACCTGAGGTCGAAAAGCCGAAGTTAAATTTAACAAGCTTAACCGATAACTCCCGCACGGATCGACACGGATCGTTCTATACACACAGACACACGTATTCGATCTCTCTCTCTCCCTCTCTCTCTCTCTCTCTCTCTCTCTCTCTCTGTATGTCAATAGGATACATCTATGCAACTATGGCAATATCGAAATCACGGCGCGGCGCATTCGCGTGCATCAACCAATCGCGGATATACCGCAGAGATTTGGAAATAGTGATCTCGCGTGTCAGCCGGCATATTAAATCGCAATGGTGTATGTTTCATTCCCGAGCGACTCGTCGCCTCGCGTTGCATCGCGTTGCGTCGCGACGCTTCGCGTTCGTATCCGTCCCTCGGGCACCACCCGTTGGTGTCGGGATTTGGAAGAGAACCGAAAGGGGTGGAAAAAGGGAGAGGGTGATCGCCGCGACCTCGTCCCGCGCGAGAAAGCTCGGCGATCCTCTAATTCCGCATGAACGGGCCGCGTGCGCGCGCGAATGCGGCGATATTACGGTTATTTTTCAAGCCGACTGACCCGCTATTACTGCGGATGCGATTCATTACCGCCTGCGAATCGACCAACTAAAGTGTATTGTATTACGTTATGATTGATCGCGCACCGCGCGCGATCCACCGAGCAAGCGTATCCCGTCTGTCACCAATAAATATCCAATTTCAAGTTAGAATGATATATAAGACATTTTAACGTCGCGTTTTTAGCAACGTCGCCGTCGCGCCGTGTAATAGGATCATTTATTAAGAAAATTGGCTGTTGGGATATTCATCGTAATCTTCGTCGTCGTGGTCTTGCTCGTCGTCACGTCTCTGCCGACACGAGGAACGATGCGTTACCCCGCGCGACATTCCGGAGACAGTGGGGAAGAACAGGCGTTGGAGCCCCAAGAAAACCCCGGATGTCTCTCACGCCGCGTTAATATTATCCGCCTACGGGATGACGAGATGAATAGAGTACATAACATTTTTCTCACCGACCCACACCGACGCGAAACGGGTAGATTTGTTAGACGACGTGATACGGTGCCGGGGTACGTTGCTTGTCGATATGTTACGTTGTCTTAAAAATGAGATGGCTGAGGAAAGCCACCTCGAGTTATGTTAAAGCTCGATTACTGTCATCTTCCAGCTGATTTGTCACATGAGGGCTGTGCAAGAGTGATTAGATCGAATCTCTAAAAAGATTATCATATGCATAATTATATATAATATATATGCATAATTATATATATTATATATATAATATATTATATGCATCATTTTTATTTTTAAATCGTGATTGATGTTGATATGCACCGCTGCATGCGTTATGAAAGCTGTTTCATTATTTTCGCGCAGATGTCATCGACACATGTAGATATTTTCTAAACAAGTTTTTGTGTTAATTTCTAATTACGTGTCAGATCATGCATTTCGATATCTCGCAAATCTTTCCGAGGAGTCTCCAAATGGAGAGACTATCCGTCATACTTGAGCTCGCAGGGAAGGCTTGACCCACTTATGTCACGCGGCCACGAAACATTGATAATCAATGCACTCAATGGAGTGTCAGGGAGTATTAGAGACAACTTCCGAAAGCGTAGAGATAATTAATGCTGACTGAGGAGCGATCGTTTCACATAAGCGCTTGGTTACATCGTATATACATGTATATACATGCATGTACATCTGTTATTATTAACATGTTCACCTGCTGTTTATGACAGCTTATATGCAATAGACTTGATGTTCTCATTAATGTTACATATGTCGTGAAATATAAAATTTCGATAATAACGGAGTTTCAATATTGATGTTGCATACTTGGGAATTTTTATAAAAAAATACGAAAGGGATTCTCACCGTGGTATTTCGATAATACAGTAATCGTAAATAGTTTATAGATAGTATCATAAGTTTTCGCCGGTCCTTCTTCCATCCTTCGTAGAGTGGCGAGTTACACGAGCAAATATATACTTGTTATCCGAAATATACTATAGATAATTTCGCGTGATCACAGGGATATGTTTATTATTTAACGATATTTTTCGTAAATCTGAAGCGATATTTTCCGTACATTGTAGAAGAGTTAATCTAAACGGGAATACACGATTGTCGATCGCAGACGAGATCATAAAGCGCCACGTTATTGCTACAGAATATGGAATATACGAGCTTTCAGTCTGTCTGTCTGTAAAGTTCTGGATCGAAAATTCTTTTGTCGTTGAGAGCGAATAAAGCGTCGGGAGAGGTGGAGGAGAAAGGGAAGATCGATTTTACCGAAGGAACATCGGTAGTATATGCGGCAAAGGTTTCCCTCTTATGCCACCAATACACTCGCAGTTCTACGCGCACGTACGCGGAAGTAGATATACGCGTTTCGACGTCGCGAAAACAGAAGAGGCGAGTACGATCGGTGATCACAATACTTTCTCGATGCTCTTGAGATTTATATTTATGGTTAAGGGTACAAGCGGGGGAGAGGGGGGAGGGGGGGGAAAGATCGAACGACAAGAGCGAGTGGATAGCTCGGGGACTACGGCGAACGGAGAAAAAGGGGCGAAACGAGAGCGATACGTTCTAAGTTGCTCTCCGCGTAAGAGTTCTTTCTCCCTTTCGTGGCTCGTTCACTTCACCTTCTCGCGCGTTCTCGCACGCGCGTGCAAGCACACACTTTGTCACGGTCGCGGTCTCCCGGTGCAAGCGGAAGAGACGAGGGGAGGAAACAAAGAAAGCCGCGAAGATCATTATTAAGGAGTAATGAATAATACCGGAAAGAGATTCAAAGCGTGTAAGAGAGTACGACCTCGGCCGGGTATAATTCTCGGCGATGGCGTCATTAACTCTGCGCATCGCCGCGCGTTTGCGGCACACGGCGGGAAGATGGAAAACGGTGGGATACATCGTGAGGATAGATCGTAAGGTGTACGCGATGCTCCTTTGCGGAAGGCTAAACGCGAGTTGTTACATCGTAATGTTACGTTGCAATAATGCCGGCATTATTTATTGATTTATACGAGCGCGCGCTCTGCGGCAGTTGCCACGGCATATCGCGCCGTTATATTCGCGGAAAAGACGAACTCGGGAAAACATACGCAGGATTAATATTTTTGTTTGATGCATAAACCACCTTTCTCCCGTCGACGCTCAAGTTTCGTTAAAAGACGTCCAACCTCTTTTCCTGATTATATAGAAGTTGCGCATAAATCTGAATTAAATTTCAAATAATATTATACATGCATATGTGTGAAAAATGTAGGAAGAACTGTCGCTGCCTCTAATATTCACGATTATTTAAACATCGATTTAAAATCGGTTCTTTCTTGAAAAATTGTAGAGAGATCAGACGTTTACGACTTTTCAGAGAAATTACTCCTTTTTTAAATTGTTCTTCCCCTTATTCATCTCTCTCTCTCTCTCTCTCACGATGAAGTTTTATTAATATCGTAGTTCGCATGTTCTTGGTACCTTGGTACCCTTCCACAATGGTTCCATCCGCTTCCTTCGCTGATAACATTTGCTCGTGAACTCTGCGCTAGTTAGTAATTTCTAGATATCCCATCCTGCACAGTTCACAACGTACATACCTCCTTCTTGGAAGCTGCATCGCGGAGTGTAATGCCGGATTATCTATCGATTTATTTGGAGCAGAGAAGGAGGGTCGAGCACGTAGAGCGGGCGGTCGATGTAGTTTCGAAGTACGGTGCACGAGAGCGGGCACCTTGTCGCCTTGCATGCGAGATACGAAATTATCGCGACGATTCGGAACAGTTAGGTTCGTCTACCGGTCGGGAATGGCACACGCTGTAAAGAAGAGAGAGAAGAGAGAGAGAGAGAGAGAGAGAGAGAGAGAGAGAGAGAGAGAGAGAGAGAGAGAGAGAGAGAGAGAGAGAGAGAGAGAGAGAGAGAGAGAGAGAGAGAGAGAGAGAGAGAGAGAGAGAGAGAGAGAGAGAGAAGTAAAGAAAACGGAACAGCTTCGCGGAGCAAATGTATGCGCACTCGCGAAGATAACGCGAACGCGAGGCGGACTCTCTCTCTCTCTCTGTCTCTCTCCCCCTTTCCTCCTTTCACATCGTCTTTCTCTCCTCCTCTTTTTCATTTTCTCTCCTATTCGCATTAACGTGCTGATGCGGTCTCGAGCCGAGACTAGAGGTTAACTCTCGTGTCCATCTTCGGTCTACACGATGGATAATTCAGCGTACCTTAACCGTCCCGTGCGCCGCGGAAGAAACTGCGCGGACGCAGCGTGTAAATCGTTTCAGAGAGATGAAGCATCGTCTGTTTGTGTCCCAAGACGATTTCCTCAGAGTGCTTCCTTCCCTGACACTGCAAACTTCGTGGGATCTTGTTTGCGTATGATCGCGGGAATCCCATTTGCAAACAGTAATAGGAAGAGATTGGGGGGCGGACAGAGGTGGAAGAGGGGAGGAACATTGGTGACATTGGTACGTCACAAAATGTCATGGATTTAGTCAGTAACGTGCCGAAAAGAGCACCGAGAATACTTTCACTCGCTCGAAAATATAGAGTATCTCTAGGAACTTTTTCTCCAGTAACAAGAAGCTTTAATAATAGCAGACTTCTTCTCTGAGTAAATTTAATGTAATATTCAAATGCAAAGAGAGATACTTTTACAACAAAAAAACCAATTATAATCTCGATCATAATAGGAATATTTTCATTCTAATCGAATACATTCGCAGCTTACATTTTTCTAACAATATCTACATAGAAAAAAGAAAAAAAGAAACATTCTTCCCAGTCAGCACAGACAAAAGTAAATTTCTCGTCTAGCCGAGATATTTTTTTCTAACCTGTTGTAATTCGCAGATAATAATTTTATGATAAATGACGATAGAGGAATCCAGCCTACTATACTTCATTCCTGTCTATTGATCAGTCAGGATGTTTCAGAGATGTTCAATCTGTCGACTCGCTCAAGGCTAAGGGATAATAAATCGTGTAAGACGCGCCGAGCGATGAGTCGTGGAGGGATTAATCACGGGCGCATAAACGACCGGGAGACTTTAATTCCGTTCCACCGCGTTGAATTTGATTAGCGCGCGGCGATAAAGAGCTCGTGACTGCTGCCTGTCGCGCCGCTGAACAAGGGGCTCGCGCTGCACTTCTTCCTCTTGAAAGACTACAACAAAGAGGTCGGGGACACGTTCCGGCTTTGTCTCGAGGGACAAATCAGAATGGCGTAATGAGACTGATGGGGAGGACAGGAAACGAGGAGGGTGTTCGCGAATGGTGGAACGTTCTCATCCTGTAGAACAAGTGTAGTGGCCGTATCATCGCCGCGGCTGACATTCTCATTCGTGACGAATGGCAGCAAGGTAAACGGCTAAGCGAGCCACGCTCGAGGGATCTGGCCGCGGAAAAGTGCTTCTTTCTCCATGTATTTCCCACGTTTTCGATGCATGGCTGCTTTGGAGCACGCGTTTGTCCATACACCGACCTGCTCCTCCTTTTTCCCTCGGTATTCCCCGCTATATAATTCTACGTCCATTATACTTCTCTTCCGTGTTATCTCTCGTTTTACCTCGCCCGTTTCACAGTTGATTCCGTATAAAAGTCAATATTTGTTCACACACGTTGGTCGAGATACCGCCCGATTTTGCTCACGAAAACCTGCCAGATTGGCCTTCACACGGTAAATGCAAGCCTTTGTGTCAAATTCTACCCACATGCCATTCTACCATATCAAAAGTATAATTAAATCTAAAAATAAAAATTCATTAAACATTCGTGTATTAAATGTCAGAAATATATCGATATTAATCACTTAAGAAAAAAAATTCTAGTTTATTAGAGATTCGTATAGGCTATTCCTTCCATTTTTTTATTTTTAATATTTATTAATAATATTATTCCTAGTATTTTCAAGAAATTGCCACTATACCTCTTTTTCGCACCAAGTGCAACATGTATATTATTGATCAATATATAACGAATAAAGGCTTCATATAAGAATACATGATAAAAGCTGCATTCAGAAAACGGGACAGCTCATCTCATTCGTGACTCCCATTAAACTAGAAACGGAACTGATTTGTCGATCAGCACGACATAAAGATAGCAAAGAACACAGGCGAATACGTCTTATCGATCGCGTTATTGTACGAACGGAGAATAAAATCGATTTACTGTTATTTGAAGACCACCCCGACACGATCTCGTATGCCAGTGCTATAGAGGAGAGCTATATCTCTTGCATCTTGAGCCTGGCATTCCTGGATAAGACCCGCATTAAATCTCGTCCGTGGATTCGTCCGGTCGCCATTCTTGCTCCTAATACCCGATCCCGTAGCCCGTAGTCCCGTAGAAGGTCCGCGACCTACCGTGGGCCGCCCGCGATCCACAGAAAATCATGATAATTATTACGTTAGAGCTAACTGCGCTCTTCCTATCGATGAAGGAAGGTTGGGCCTTACACGGTCCCCGGGCGCGATCGCGATACCGCGGTCACTGTAACATTCGATGAACGCGCGATAGGTGCATACTACGTACACGAGACGGGATGGCCAGATATGTAATGTATCGCGATATATATATCTGTGGAGATATATATATATATATATATATATATATATATATATATATCTGTGGATATATAGACGAAGACGACGACAACATCGACAACGATGTCGGTTAGGCCAGACCGTACGGTCGATTTGCGCGCTATGCGCAGCAGAGTAACGGACTGCAATGGACTGATAATTATTTCGATGCCAGGGGTTCATCGTGTATAATTGAGAACGTGAGTAAACACTTAAGTGACTTTAATTCAATTTTCTACCTGTACAACCCGCTGTATATTATCACGTGGCAAAGGTCTCGCCGGCAATACTCTCGACGGCGATTGTATACGTAGCACGTGCTGAAAGACCGTTGATTCTAATCTCGGATTCGCAAATCAAGTACGTATAATGCGATATTGCGTGAATAGGTTTAATTGGTCGGCGTATAGTAATCGCGCCGAAATTATAATGCGCGTAAGATAACACCTGAGAAGTGATTAAAATAATTGAAGAGTAAAAGTAGATGTGGACGCTGGCGCGTATGGCTTTCTATGCTCCGTACTTTCTTATATATAAATCGATGATAAAACGTATATATTGAGAGAGAGAATGTATGAAATATATTCAATGCTATCGCTTTTAACATCTTCATTCACCGATTGTCCGAGTCGTTGTTGTAGCGGAGTGTCGTTATGAGTTAGAGACGTCGCCAGAAGGAAATAAACGCGCACGTTTTGCCCGGCGTCTGTTGTGCACGCGGCTTTGAATGAAAGGAACTTAGAACCCTTTGTCTCGATAACGACAGGGCTCGCGCGAGGATATCCACATCGTTTGCGAGCGGACCCGCATAATTGCAGTTGCAATTCACCTCTGTTGTGTACATTCAGGTCGGGTCACAGACGACGACGACAACGTGCGGATGTGGACTAAGAGGTGGCAGGCGACAACGTACAGATACGGCGCAACGGTATAGATACGAGGTTAACGGGAGAGGAAATTGGAGGCTGGACACGCCGGTCGGTGTGCCGCGCTTCTCACTCCTCTCTGAGAGAGAATGAGCACCCAGCAAGTATATCGCTCGATACTAATTGCTTCTACGTTACGGCTGACATATTAAGGAAATTAAAGTTCTCGAGATATCGGCTCGAGTTTTCCTGTTCGCCTAGTTTCTCATGAATGCTCCCCCCATCGATCGTTACATGTTTATTTTCGTTGTTGCTTGTTGTCGCTCTCTCAAACGAGATTATACATCCGCTTCTTTCCTCTCGAAAGAAAAAAATAGTTTCGTATAGGACGCAGCTTCACGAACGACCAACTGCATCATTCCGATGATCTCGATACGCGGCGCGACTTGTGGATTAATCTCACGTAAACGCGGAGCCTGGATAATTTCTTTGAGTGTGTATATACGAGACGCGGCTTGTCACGGCGAGAATATTCTCGCCGTGGCTTCTCCGCGTTATGCTAAAAGTAACGACTAAGCTATAGACCATAGAGATAGTTCCAATCTGGAGGGTACCGTTAAACGCTATACGGCGTTTTACCGGTGGCGGCGTATGCATACTTTGCGCCATAAACAAAACAACGAGTGAGCTCCTTTTGCAGATAGCTGCCTGCCCCGGCAGTCTTGTATCTGTGACAAGAAAGTGGGACGCGTGAAATATGCGTCTGGTTACGGCAGGCGCCAAAATAACACGTAACACCTCGCGCGATACACTCGCTCCTGAGGAGGCGGAGGATGCATTCGCTGTAAATGCAACGTGTACATAAGCCGCGCGACCAATATAAACGGAATCGCGTATATAAATGGGTCGGTTTGTCGTCGCGATATACACCAGGACAGGCTTTACACGACCGTTATTCACCTTCGTTCTCGCAGTGCGTGTCACGAGACATATACATTCTTAACACAGCGCGCGTGTAAGAAGAATAACCATTTCGCGCAAAAACAGATTTATTTCATTCATCGAACCTGTCGGATCGATAGCTTTCCACGATGTTTTATTAGAAATGCACGCGATCGAAACGATTCTCGCGTGAACGCTACTTTACACGACACGCGAAAGTATCATCTTAATTCATTAGTGTAAGTGATGTTAAGGTACTACATTACGCTAATTAAATTAGAATAGCCGACAAGACTGCGGTGCAGAGTGTACATGCGGGATTGTGTCATGCGAAATCTCTTCTCGCGCACACGTCGCTACATCATCGCGTGTGCGCATACGTCTGTTCACATTGCTACGCACACGCGACGCACGCTCATATTTCTGTAACGCGTTTCGTGTAAATGTGTAACGGAATGATTTCGATTTCCGGTAACTTCCGCCGCGATTATTCGGAATCTCTGTGCCAATGTACGCGAACGTCAATATCGTAGCAACGTTTTTCTTCGATGCGCTTTTCTCTCTGTCTCTCTTTCTGTTTTTCTATATACGTGTATTCCTTTTCTGCTTCATCCCACCCGGTACGTGCCATCAGTCGGCAATTTATGTAGGCTACTTATGTAACGAGCTCAGGCTGGTTTCTGGGTAGGTCAATGAATAGGGCTATTGCTTACACACCGCACTCTGCATACCAACTCCGACCGCGTTCTTTACGACGTGCGGTTTGCGGTTAATTAATATTTTTGCTGCGTGGTCACTATACGGCCGGCCGTTACATTAATATCATTTAGGTCTGTAGATCACAAATGCTTCGGCCTAATAGCTGTGATATATGAACCGGAATGCTGGTTTATCTTCTATGTGCGTGCATGATTCCGCTTGGTTATTATATAGCTTTTATTATTATTGCATTCAGGGGGACGTAAATTTTCTATTCGCAAAGTGTATGATGTATATCCGATTATATTTCATGTTAGTGAATATTACATCGATATCTTTTGCAATCTTAATTAAAATTTATATTTTCGAGATTACATAAATATGACACAAAGTAGAGAGATATGTCATTACTCTCTATATGTATTATTATATATTTTATTTGTAATATTCCATATATAATATTTTCATTCTTCTTTTGAAGGCAAAATTTTATAATTTTATATAAATATTAATGCAGTCAATCATGTTGTTGTAACTTAAAATGTCTCACTTTGAGATCAGTTATATATTGTATTATATGCCTTATAAGATGCTAACCAAAATTGGGAACATTGGAGATAGTCCAAAGAAATGCTTACGATCGTTCGGATTCTACACGCGTCGCCGCATTTTTGTAAATGCCGTGGAATTTAGCGGAATCGTACGTCGCGGAAACGGCCACGGTTATGTCCGGTCCACGAGGCCACCGGTTCGATTGCGGGAAAATCAAGACTCGGACGATAAAACGTGAGGGAATTCAGGTGAATATTCGACAAGAACGTGATTCCCGGATGGGGTTAGGGCGAACGATTGCACGTAACTCATTCTATCGTCGCAGCAGGTGCATATTATTCACGTTTCAACCGGGTAGATCTCGCGCGAATTCATAAAGCGGTCCTTTTTGTACGGATATTTTACATGGTCCTCGGTCTTTTATGGAAATTTTTGCGCCAGTGTTCGCCTTATGATTGATCTGAAAATGATCAGATGGAAGAGAGAAGAGAAAGAGCATAGGAGACGCGTCATACCGGATGCTTCGATTTAAATTTTTTCGTAGAGAAAAAGAGTTTAAAAGATTGCCATGTTCTTTCTGAAAATCCCCCTCTGATGTTTTAACACTCCCTTGTTAGTTCGCCGGATATCGCGGCTTACCCTTTAATCGTGTCAAACAGACGACAGCGCTCGAGATTCTTCGACGATCAATGTGTAATCATTAAAGCGTTTGTACCTCGTTAATGGCTGATCAGGGGAGAAAAATTAGACCTCAGGTTTCGATTCCTCGCCGTCCAGAGGTTCAAAGAACAAAGTAATCTGCCTACCGGTAGATTAAACGCGCGCTTGTCACTTTCTGTTCTCCCGCTCGAGAATTTAATCGAAAGTCCCGCGACGTAATTTTGCGCTTGTACGTGAAGCAGATTCAGTTTTACTTGAAGCCAAGTTACCAAGATGTTCTACTAATTTTACGGTCAACCGCCGATGTATACTTCCCTTGACAGTATTGAGCTCTCGAGTAGGAACAAAGCATCTACTCAGAGCACTTCGACCGATAACGTGGCTAGGTAGTAAGGCGCTTCCCAAGGATCACATGACATTAATTATCTACAAACTACTTGCAAACTGCGATGGCACAACGCAGCATTTCTGCGTGCGTGTTTCGCACGATCAATTTACACCGAAATTCTGCGCGCGTTGCAGTTTGCATGAAAAGATCGTTCGTAATCCGGGCGAGCGAATTAAAACGGTAAAGCACCGGTAAACATCCATGTAATTACGAGTGCGCATAACCGGAGGACTCTAATCAACGTGCTAATAAGCGATCGCCGGACGTTACGTGCGATTTTTAACGCGAGTAAAATAACAAAGTGGTATTATCTCTATTAGCTGGAAAATCTAATTAAAAGAGAATCGCGCGCGGGAAAAGAGCTCACGGATAATCGCTGCCCATGATTATCACGTGCGAAATCACATTTACGGGTTTTATAATGTTATATTTCGCGGGCTTCTCTTTCCTCCGCGTCTCTCTCGTGTAGCGAACCAATGTGTATATACATATATATATACACACACATATATATATATATATATATATATAGGGGGCAAGACATATATAATATATTTATACATTATTTTATAAATATACATATATATGTATATGTATATGTATGTATGTATATATATATGTATAAAATCTTAGAGCATATAACAATGCGCTTGTCGCACGCGCGCTCCTTTAATTTACTCGCGCCGCCCGTGAGTCTCCGCAGTAATAGACCGTATCTGTGAGTAGAGAGCAGAGGGCTAAAACTTCTTCCGCCTGCTCGTCGATACTAGGGGCCACCGCACACGGCACCGTCCGTCGAATATACGAGCCACTTACGCGGCACAACCTCCCGTATGCGCATTCCTGCCCTTCGCGCGCGCAAAGGGGAAGAGATACAGGCTCCGGTGTTCTTTAATATGCGACAGACAAGCTGACCTCGCCCTTTTCGTGGCGGTACTTGTTTCAGACTATTATATCCAAGTACGTAGAGAGAGAGAGAGAGCCCTCTACGTGGCTATCTATACCTACTCTCCGCGCTTACTCCCAGAGAATTTATAATAACCGCGCGCTTCTCTCGACGGAGTTACCGCGGAAGCGTGCCATACCGTTCGTCGCGCACGACCACGCCGTGAACCACGTTGTAGCTACGACACGACGAGAGAGGGTCGTGTACAACGTCCGTATAATAGATCGAAAGGGACGAGGCGCGATGTCTGACGGTCAAGTTCCGTCTCTACTATCCCTCTTCCCGCCGCCGTTCTCCTTGTTGCTTTTCTACTTCGATCCTGCTGCGAGAATACGTGCCAATCTAGCGTAACATGGTGACCGGATAAAGAAGGCCAAGCGGAGGATTTATACATCTGGTTTTTTTTTACGAGCGTGAAGTAATAACTCTTCAATTAGTTAATTAATAACTACCGGTGATGTGATGTGTGTCACACGAGGCGTTGCCGCGCCTGGCGGCTCGGACGAATAACCGGAGATCGGTTGCTTTTTTTCTACGCATGTTAAACGGTAAAATGTTAAACGCTAATGACAAATCCCGCGTGACATCCCGCCACGGCATTGAAGACGGTCGAGGCATCGATAATTTATGTAGCATGCCATTGTTGGAGATATCGAACGACGCGCGAGGAAATAAATAGTTTGGATGTTAAGAAGCCGCCGAAGAGGCGCGGTAGTCTCGACAAGACTGGAGAAGAATAAAGACACCGGAGGAATGTCGTTGAAAAGACGCTTGAACGACAACAACGACGGCGAAGACGCCGACGACGATGACGTCGTATTGAGCAATCACTCGTTGATGCGATATCGTGATAGATTTTATATCCTCCGCTGTCGTTTGGACGTTTAAGCGACCTCTCCTTCCGAGTATACGTCACTCGGCAAATGGCAGCGTCAAGCTGCTCGCTGTATTTCGTGCTTTAAAGTAATGTATAGCCTGCTTGTAATGCCTCTCTTATTCTACGTCCGTCACCTTCTCCTTCGGTCGTTTCCTTCCCTCTCGTCTCATCTTGGTCCGTCAACGGTGCTGCTCCACGACTCGCTGAATTCTCAGGAAGATTTGTCGAGGGTAGCAATTGGATGTAGTTACGCATCGAATAACGATATGCGGTCAATGTGCAGAGAGCCGGCGCTATCTTCTCTTCGACCACCTCCATCCCCGCGCTCGCGATTCCCACGGGGGAAACTGAATCCAGGATACGTTTTCCCTCGGAAAGCATTGTCCGCAAAATGTACGCGGTCAGCAATCGACTGAAACTACTTGCGAATCTGACCGCATCGCGCCGCTGCATTTCTGCGTCCTTCACTATGGCACGACCGTGTACGTGCGCCGTTCGCGTAGTAAAGTCGAAACGAGAATGAGAGAGAGTCGTTCGGTGGCCCCGATGCGATTTCATTGACATTTCAAGATATCCGCTCGTCGCTTCGATTTGCTCCGTGAAATTCAAAGAGTCGTATAGAAGGTGGTTGCCGAAGATCAATCCCGGCAGGATAGCTACAATCAACGTGGACAACTCGTCCAGTAAGAAATGTTCAGAATTTAGAGAGAAAAAAAAGAAATAGTCATAATATACGAATCGAAGATTCCAACAGATTTTCCATAATCCGATTTTCAAAATATCCGACATATTTCACGGTGATCCATTTTGAAATTTGAATTTTTAAAGTTTGCGCAATTTTCGTCACATTTGCTTGCTAAATCATCGATACTTGTATATCGTCGATTAATTCCCTTCTCGAGGTAACGCTTCATCGAAAACTAATTCATTTGCCCGCGAACATTCCTTCTCGATTATTTCACTGTTCTATTGTTCGACCGTTCTCTCGCTGGAAATAAGACCGCGCGTGTTTTCCGTACGAGCGGCTGCGCTCACATTGTGTCCGCGCCTACCCCGATTTAACAATCCACCCTCGTGCGCGTTGTTAACCCGACCACGCGTGCCCCCGCCATTTCTTCCATTACCGACTCGCGGGACGGAAATTTATTCGTCTCCGTACCTTCCTACCTACCTCTCTCATGGGTCCGTTACCACTACGTACTCGGAATATGAGTAGCACACACATAGCTCGCGCTACCTTCTTACGTTAGAGCGGGCGAGAGAGAAAGAACTGGAATTAATATTTCTCTCTGCAGTCGCGCACCTTACCTCCCCCTGGTCTCCCCATCGCTCGTTTTCTAAGGCGGATTCCCGGAGAAACTGCGAAAAGAATTTAAATTCGGTATCCCGCGCGTTCGTACGACTAGGCAGGGTGTGAGGAGACTATATGTCATATTACAAAGTTCACCAGCGGTGGCGCACCGACGTCACTTATTCCTTACTTTGATAAGGCAAAATTTGAATTTTTACGCGTTCGCCGCGTTGAATATTTCCAAATGCAAACGCTCGGGGGGGGGGGGGGGGAAAGACGTGTGGGGAGAAATGAAAATTTCTATTCCAATTGAGTTTAAACCTTACAACATTAGTCATCTGATATGCACGCACCATAAACGGTCGTCCGATACTTCTTGTAAACACAAGATAAATGTTTAGAAAGTTGCTGCGGTGTGTATAAAAATGCGAAATGAAACTTCTTTGCCCAATATATCTTCTAACGAAAAACTTGTTTTCTTGTTACAGGACGTAGGAGCCTCAGCGAGAGGGTCGAACGTTACAACAGCAACAGCGGTAAGTGATGCATAAGTATTTTTAATACCAAATATGTCGGATAACTTTTCGTCTAAGGGAGATACGGAGCACTTTCCGTAGCGCGTATATAATGGCGCGACGGCGGGTTAATGAGAATCGTTCTAGGGTGCAGATAAGGTAACATTACTCGAGTTCACCCGAATAAGTTTACGACTGCTCTTTGTAATTCGGGATTTTACTCGATCCTAGATATTTTGAGAATTTATTACCAGTACACCTAACGATCATCCCTTAATGCAATAAAGATGCAAGATCAAGATTTTCAATTCGATATTATTCGAGATCGGTATTTTTATATCATTATTAATATAAAATCAAGAGAGGAGAACTCTCGTGATTGTGAAAATGTACAGACGTTTCAAATTACGGCTGATCGAAAGGAATTTCAGTCAGTCAAACCGACAATACTCGCTGAAATCACCGTGAAAGGAGGAGAAGAGAGACAGTAGAAGTTCTATATTCTTCTTAGCGGTAAAATGCTTCGACACCCGCTGCACAATTCTTTTCCGTCGAGTGAATCTGTCACTAGTTATTTTCTCGTTCGATGGTTTGCTATTTTCTCATGTATTGGCTGTCGCCGGGACGCCGCCGTAGTCCACGTTAAATTAATTCCACGTCATACGCTTTTTTTTCTCTTAATCGTAATTTCGAAGAAGATTCGAATAATAATGCCTGAAACTCGCTCGCGTGCTTAACGGCCGTGTAAAATTACCGTGGTGCAACCATTGGTTAAAATAATGTAGCTGAAAATATTCGATTACGCGGAATACAGAATATCCATTTATGGAATCGTGCTATACGTATAATCCGGCAGGCGTCTCGTTAGAGCCTGCAAATTATCAATTCCTCGCGTATCTCCGTGCCGGGCCTAGATGCGGAATACGCTCGCATCATACGCGCGCACGCTACATCTCGTGTACAGCTCTAGGTTTATAATTGAAACACACAGATTACCTATTCCGCGCAGGCACTAGAATCAAGCCAATTGACGCACAGAATGTGTTTATAACAGTGTTGCAGCCTTACACGAGGCGTAAGTTAGTTCGGCATTGAAGCGCGGAAATAGGTAACTCTATGCGTCTTGGGACCGAACGCGCGAAATGCGTATCCATTCACAATTCTTGGATATTGCATGGAACGTACGCGCGCATTTCTGCTTACTTGAGAAAGATATAATATATCCTTAGAAGGGAATATGAAAAGAAATGCGGTACTGACAAAAATTCACATTGGATACTTGAGAGAGAGAAATAGAAGACTCGAAAAGAGAAAAATGTAAAACAAAAATATATTAGAGTAATATCTTCTTATCGAATTCGTAAAGGCAATTCTTTCTCGTGAGAATTCCAGGCGATATATTTAAAAGAATTTGCTTAATTAGTTATTGCCATACGAGAGAGATGATGGGTAAACTCGAGACGTATTATTTATTCGTATCTGTGACTATCTCTGATCGTCCCGAGCCGCGATCCATCGTCGCGGAACGTCGAATACCGGTTTGAAGGTGTCGTTGGAAACGGTTATACGTTCCACGTTACAGACGATTTCTCATACAACCGCGGCACATCTGTCTTCCTTCTATCTCGCAACGGTGCGATAGATCGGTAGATCGCACGCCGGCGGCGAGTCTGAACAAACGTTGGAATTCGATCTTATATTTGCGTCCCGCGATAGAGGGATCGCGATCCTGTGAGAAGGGAAAACGGCCGGTGGGAGCGCGCGAACGGTGCAGCGGGCAGGTTAGATAGAAGAAAGGAAGAGGAGAGAGATCGCGAGTTGACGATTCTCTTTCTCTCTCCCCGTCTTTGTTCGACCACCGCGAGATATCTCGAGTGCCAGTGTAACGCGGTAGGACGGTACGTAATTAACGCCTCGTGTAGATGCTATCGCTGTGTCGTGGACGATACGCGAGGGGGAAGTCCGCGTGACGATCGCTGATGTACGGTCTTGCTGCTGTAATGGAATATTATTATCGGCCAGCATCGAGAGGCTGGCTCGTCGTGGTTAGAGTTACTTGATGCTGGTGGGTCGACGCGACGATGGTCCATGACGACGCTCGTTTCTCCGCATATATAACTGTCCGAAACGCCGTTTCGTAATCGCCGAGTTATGCGTCCGTGCGTCAGGACGATGGGGCAACGAGAGATATTTTTCGCTAAGTTGCGCGCGAAAGATGTACCGGTTTATCTCGGTGCTTTTACGGTCCGCGCTAACCGCGAGTCGCGAGTGAAACATGCGAAATTACCGAGTGGAATAAAAGAAGAACCGTGCGAGGTTTATATGCGCTTTTAACGCGGATAATGTGCGTTTTAGAGCGTGAGAAGTGCTTGTGGGCGCGTTTCGTAACAAGTCACCGATATAGCTGTCTACATTTACTGACTATTTAAAATATGATGAAGTAAAATATACAACTTTAGATGTATATCAATCAAGTAAGAGTTATAGAGTCTTAGATATATGATAGCATCAGTGTTTTATGAATTTCACACGAAATAATGAATAGAGGCAATTAAATTACAGAGATAGATCGTATATCATCTATGCTTAATATATAATTGATTATTTATACAAATATTGTCTTATAAACACGAAAGTTTGATTTTGGGGAATATTATATAAAAACTCGTATACCACAAACATTTCTCTATAAAAATTATATAGAAATGTAATCATAAAAATTTTTAATAAAGACGTCTCCATCATCGAAGTTTAGTATCACGTTAAAAAAATCACAGCGTAATATTTCCTGCCTAAACGATCAAAATACAAGCTGCAATATTGTTGTTTCGAGTTTTTCACAGTTCTCGGTCCACGATATCAAGATATTTTTACATAAATTTCGAGTCACATTTTTGAATGTATTCAGGAAACTTATTTTTATCATTGGAAACGATTTTTCTGATAGAAGATAGAAATAAAAGATTCGATATATGGCATCGAAAGTTTGTTTTACAATTAGTAATCTTGACGTTTTATCACGTCGGGCTAATTCGAGAGTTATGACGTATATTCACTCTTTTTAATGAAATTAAACATCGAAACTCAATTACGTCCGCGCCGCGGTGATAAAACAGTTTAACGAGCGGCTCGGGAACTTTATTGAGGATAATCGGCATAAAGGATTTGGTGTCGGCCGGTCGTATTTACTTGGATGCCGCGGACACCCGACGATGCGCAAAGACAATGGCCGGGACGGAAGGAATGAGGGAACCGACGAAAGGAGGGTACGATTGCAAAGAGCCATTGTGCGAAACTCGCTGTCGAACTTTGTTGTGACTTTCTAAAAAGTCGTAAAAGACGCCCGGCGGAAAGGTAATGCATCCACAGCTGACGGGATGTCCTTTCCGCGTTTCGTTCTCCCCCGCCTTCCCTGTACCGAATTGACTTCGAGGGCGTTTTTCCTCGCTTGTTTGCACGATGATGTGTGACGCGCGTCTTCACCGTTCGCTCTTCCGTCTCGTATTCTGTCAAGCAGCAAGAGCTTTCATCTCTATGCGCTTCGAGGTTTGATTCTGTCACTGTCTCTCATATACAGATAAATATAATAAAAAATGTGTATCTTTTTGCACGATAATTATATCGAAAATAGTTTGGAAAAGGTTGTCAGATTTTATGTTCGAACGTTTAGTTCGTTCGTTCGATTACTCGAAATTTAATCTTTTTCCAAAGAGAGATTCGCTAATATCATTCATCATATAAAAAAATTGAGAACAGTTACATCTATTATAGAATAAAAGTACATTACAAATATACATGCTTTGTCTCATACCTTGTAATGTTTGACACAATGTTATTAACAGATAACTATTACTAAAGTATATGTTCTAATTACGTTAATAAAGTAAGATATGTCCTGACGAGAGATAGTTACAATTTCATAATATTTTGCGAACGAGCTTTTTACTATACTGTTCATTTTTGCGACGATCTCCCTTTCGGTTAAGGAGATCATAATCCATCGCACAAGTGTGGAAGATTGCCGTCGGTATGGTTAGACATCTATTTAATAAAGCGCGTAAAAAGGAAAGAAGGGAGAAAGTAACGTGCAAAGTATGAAATAATGGCGAGGCGGCAGGATATACGCGATTAAATATAGAGATGGTGCATATCGAGGAAAATCGAGCAGGGGAAAGAGAAAAGAAAGGGCGAAGCATGAGCGTTCCTTTCAAAGTGAAAATTGAGTCGCGATTATGTATTTTACGGTCCCGACAATTTTCGAGAAATATTACCCGATGCCGAGGTATAACAGCGAGATCGTAAAATCAGCATATTCCCCGTAGGAGTTCGGTATTACGAATTTTCTCGTGGAAAAAGGAAGCAGCGCCGTGCAAAACGAGAATGTTGTTCAAGGGTGAAGTTTATTTACCAAGTTTACGTGCTGGACCGAACGCCCCGAACGGATGAATCTCCCTTTCATCTGTATTCCGCTCTTCCAGCGTGGTAAACGTAGCGACGTGATTACCCTGACGAAACTACGAGAAGCGTTTCGAGAAGTACTGTCGATCCGCGAGACGGTGATACAATCAAGAGTTAACCATCTTCCGCATTATGGCTCGGTCATTCTCGACGACTGATTATACGGGAACGAAGAAAGCTTTGCCTTAAAGGAATCATTCCGAAAACACGATCATTCTCGTCGTGATTCTTTCGCGACGCGGAAATGCTTTCCACTTCATTCAGAATATACTAAATGTTTCTTTTTAAAGGTAATTTGGGAGAAACGTGTCTCTCTCTCTCTCTCTCTCTCTCTCTCTCTTTATCTAGCTACGACAAATGTATCTCGTCGCGCAGATTTTTCGTCGCGGTGTCTCTTTCTCTCGACACGCGATCAGTTTACATCGACATACATACATAGTTCACGGACAATCATGCGCCCTCCGTACATGTTACACATTTGTCCGAGCTCGTTGTGCCGTTCTGCACGCGCTCGCATCCGGGGAAACCCCGTGCTCCCCATTCAAAGCAGGTTCCCTATCCACGCCGTAACTCATATAACGGTTCGCGCAGAAATTGTGGCATATCGAAAGCGCGAATTGCATCGACGGCACCGTGAAATTACACCGTGTATCGGCGGCGTACCGAGAGCGGGCTCTCGAGCCGCGTCTCGCGCTGCTGCCGGCACTTAAGCACGCAGGAAATACGGCAAAACGATCGTTAATATGATCGGTGCGTAACTACGCTAAAGTCTCAAAGTTCGATTTATGTTCGCTATTCGGGGGAATAATCAGGGCAACTACGTAGCTATTAGATGCATTTAATCAAACTGCTGTCAGCGTCGATAAATATGTAATGGATATATTTTAAAATAAAATAGAGTTGAATAATAATCTAAATGGAAAATAAAACCAACGAAATAATGTATTTAAATTTTACGAAAAAATTGTAATTACAAAATATTGTTTACGAACAACAGAATTAATGTCTCGAGTAGAAATAGAATGCGCAGATCCATAATTGAATAGAAATAGTATTATAGTAGAATAAAAAAAATGCAAGAAAATTTAATCTTTTAAAATTTTGTCTTTTATGAAAGCCTGTATGACGTTAGATTTTGGCTTTTGTACTTATCTAGAGAGTCTTGTTGTGTATGCGTGTAATCGTTATTATTCAATGCGAATAACAGCGAAGAAATATAGCAGATTTGCCTTCGGCGCACGTCAACCAATTAGACTATGCTATCATCTATTCACCGAAGTTAGATTGCAAACGTGTTTTAATATATATACATATGTATATTATTTTTGTGATCGAGTCATGTGGAAGATAGTTGTACTTTATACAATACTATCATGTATCCATATCAAATATCTGTATCGCGAGTAGATAAAAAACAATTTTTAGTTGTTATCGACAGTCTATATTGTTACATGAGAAATGTACATTGATATATAGATATTTTCTCTATCTACTACATTATATCGATTGATTTAATGTGCGCTGAAGTAACTAGATTTACAAACTCAACCTCATTAGTTGCGGAGTTCATGTTATTGCTTCCGACTTTTCTTCGTAGTTTTACTAACGATTACTCGTTCAAAGAGTGTAGTTTCCCAAAGAGAAACCGTGTACTTTACCAAAGAAAGAAAAATGATAAAAGAAGCAGAATATAATTTTGTCCATTAGATTTCCGTCTTAACATTCATAAAAACAGCCAATCATCGAAAAATGAAAAAATACATAGTGTAATAACAAGAGTTACTGAATGGAAAACGCGATAATAGATTTTCTCGAGATATCACATTAAATAATATCGAGAAGTATTCATAGAATATATGTTCATGTACATGAGTCTTTTATATCGTGACGAAGAAGATAATATACGAGATGATTCTCAGCGTAGCTGAAGTACATAAAAAATGCTATTCTTGAAGAATGAACAAGTATAAAGAGAAGATAGTTCCTGTAGATTCTGGGGACAGGAAGCCACCCGTCTCTCTATCTTCTGTTCCTTATCTTATTCCTTTTGCCCTTTACTCTACTCAAGGAACGGCCACATCGAGTAGTAAAAGAACCTTTTCAACAAAGGGACAAGAGATTAATCCTGGATTCGAACGGATAAAAGGAAACGACAGGCACAGTAATCGCGCGTTGTCAGTTATGTCCTTCTACGTCTTTGTATTATTACGCACTACTACGTCCACTAAACCAACTCGTGGACGCTTAGTGTAATTTTCAACTAATACAGAATAAGCGGCATTGCTAATTTTTTTTTTTTTTTTTTTTTTTTTCAAATAAAAAGATTCATCAAATAAGAAAATTTCTCTTTCCCACGCATCATTTCTTGCAGCCGTCTTATTCGATAATTTATAAATCGATGCAAAACGAGAGCAATTTGCAAGACGCGATGTAAAATCCCCCGCGCCAAATTCTCCGGCCAGTTTAATTAACCAACGCGATCCTTCTTCTGCTGCCTATATACGAAATTCTTCGCCAAATTGGACCTTCCCTCTTGATTGTTACCCAAGTTGACACGAACCATGTGATTATCCCCCTCCCCCTCCCCGCTCCACCCCCTTCGATCTGCCCCGTCGTCCATCCATCCCGCCTCCGTTAAGTTTGCACAGGTATTCGATCTTCCGAGATCGGAATAAGAGGATCGAGGGCGAAGGTAGCTAAGGGGAAAGGACGCGGGGTTTGTAGGAACAAGCGCGGAGATACGAAGTGGCTCGACGGAGGCGAGAAGAAGCGCTGTACGAAGTACACCGAAGGGGAGACAACGAAGAGGGAAAGGGGAGAGAAGGCGCCCGCATTCCTTCACGCTTATTGGTTTCATCAGATTGCTTTGCTTCTATTAGATGGTGGTGTCTATACGGATACCACGTATCGCCGGCACGTTCTCTAATACCCCGGAGGAACACCAAACAAATGAAACGGCGTGTTCCGTCCTTCCTTCCTCCGTATCCACGATTGTACCGCTCTATCTCTCTTCGCTACGTTCAGACGGATCGTTCAATACGATTTGTGCAATATAGGGGCGAGAAACCACATCTATACACATACACATGTGCGCGCGCGTATCGATGTACCCAGACACACGAATTGTTTACACGCTACATTCTCAGTATCGCGTTCCGATAAGTTCGATGATCCACCGTTCAGAAGCTGCGCAACGTCGGATACGAACGCTTCTCGTTTTGATCGCTTAATTTCATATCATCCGAGAATTTAAACGGGATGTTCAAGAGCGATCAGGGCGAACGTCATGTCACCAGAGTGGCAAGAAATGAAGATAAATGATAAACCGGATACACATAAGATTCCGGGAGAGGAACGGGTTTCACCACGCTGGTCAATACTGACAAACTTTGAAACGCAATAAAAGCTGCAAATCCCGTCACGGAATTCCAGCTGTGTGTACGCGACGCGGAAGTATGTATTTTCTTTACCGTTGGGACCGTTCGCCATTGACTCGGCTTCGTCTATCGCGAAATAAGTATCGTAAGAGAAACACTTTCCGTATCTAAGAAAGTGACGAGAGATAAAAATCAGCAGCGAAAACACAGGCGGGTAAATACATATTATACAATAGCAACCCGAAGCGTATACAGCCTCCCTCCCCTCGCCCCATTCACATAACATGCATATTTAGATACACTTCTGTATACAGAATACCCTCCGGCACATCGAAGACATTTGCTCTTGTTATCGATCACCATTCAACTTTGCGAGTAACGCCGCGGGAAAGGAGTCGATGGTGAATGACAACGGTAGTAAAAGCCATCGTATCGCCCATTGCATCGTGCGCGCGGGGTCACTTGCCAGAATATTATCGGGGGGAAGAAATATGTATCCGGTTGCTCTCTCGCGTCGACTTTTGCCTCATCGACGTTCTGTCTGCGCGCGCGCGCGCGAGCAACGAGTAGCCGCGTCCGGGCGCAATTATGATGTTATCTCTAACGACGACAAAACGATAATAATCGCGAATGAGAATAGCGCGGTCCTAAGTGACGCGCGCCGTCGTTAGCGCGCGCGAATCACGCGTGCCGGGACGCATCCGGTTTGCCCCGCGGCGCGTATATGCATTCCTGCGTGTCGCGCCCGTCCGGAATGATGAAATGCATCAAGGCAAGAGAGCATCGCTCCCGGCCTTTTTCCTTTTCCCGTTTTCGCCACGAAGACGTTTTTGCCCGCGTCTCTAGTCGGCTCTTTAGTCTTTAGTCTTACGGTCATACGCCGCCGCTCTTAATTCGCGCGTCTTGCGTGCGGCGCGCGATTGCACGTTTTACGCTAACGTTTTATCAGCATCGCGCGCGCGAGCGGTGTTTCGCAAATCTCACGTCGTTTTTTTGAGTGATTCCACGGCTACCGTTCGTCTGACTTGTAACGACGATAAAACGCGCGTCACGCGTTAGCCGGATTCGTTGAAGGTTTCCTCGCGCTTTGTGTCGCCGCCTTTTTATCCTCGCAAATGTCATTAACGCCGTTTAAGCTTGAATCAATCTAGAAATGATCCCGCTACGTTATATGTCGGCGTCACGAAATAATGATATGTTTGTTTTTAACTTCCGCAGTCATTTCGTATGCGTGGTGTATTTTTTTTCATAACGAAATCGGTTATAAGAATTTCCGCTAAGTCTGTTTTATTAATTTTGTTTTTACGATTATTATTTATAAGTCTGTTTGTAGATATTTTATCTACATAGTGAATAATTTTTTAAAATATTTATATATTGAAATAGTAAATGAATCGTATATATCATGTCTTGCTTCCAGAAAAAAATTGTTTTCTATAAGAAGTTTTCTATAAGAAAACACAAATATGGAGAGAAGGTTTATTTTATAAAAATATAATATATGAGACGAACGTTATCGTTAATCGATTCTCTTAATAAATACATCGTAGTTCTTTCTTCTCTCTGCAATTTTTCCGTACTCTCTTATATTTATAACATTCGCAAAGTTAATATAAAACTTTCTGTCTTCCATGCAGAACGTTTTATAATTGTGTCTAGGTGGTACTCATTATCATCCTAATCATGAAGGCAATGCAAGTAAACGACGTAAGAAACTGTAGAGAAACTTTAACACCTCCGTGAAGTCACGTCTTGTTCAGAATCCAGGAATACGATATCGCACATTTCCGCTTGTTGGCAGAAACCGCGAGCAGAATACTTAGCGATAGGATATAACGTCTGGTTAACGGTATAAAAACGTACGTGTGTATGTCTACATTTTCATCTTCCGCAACGGTGACCACTATGAAAACCCATGCGATATAAATTTACCGTGATATACCCTCGCTAATTGTGCTCTTACAATTTGTGTTTTATGATTCGTTCGACTACATTACGCCTGTATTTATACATTTCCAAGAAGGGACGCAGAGGGGGGAGGGAACGAGGAAGCTATTTTCAGAAGCGCGGTTACGAGCGTGTATGTATGTGATGTCCCGTTCTTACGCGATGAACGTCGGCGATGACTGTACGAGCATGTTGAACACGTGAGCGTGAGCGGGCACGGCATTGTCCTTTCCACGGCCCTTCATCGGTCTTGTTATCGTGTAGCCACGGTTGTAATAAAGCGCGCGTTATTACCATATAATTATGAGTACAGTTGGGCCTATACAAGGCGAGGGACGTCGCCGGTTTTTCACGAGGGATATCCCGCGTGTTACATAACGAGATAAATATTTTCTCCTATAACGGGGATACATTAGACGCTCCGGAGGGGGGCTCCGGAGGGGGGCTCCGGAGGGGGGCTCCGGAGGGGGGCTCCGGAGGGGGGCCATGTCGGATCTTCCGCATAACACTCGTATTGCCGTTACTGCACGTCGTTACGATCGTCGCTATCCTCGCACCTTGATCGTAAGTTTCCGCTGGCATAGTTTTCCGCTACGGTGACCGTAAAGGACGTCGACATGCGAACGGAATTTCGGTGCCAAAGATAAGGGTACGACGGCAAGGAGCGGAGGGAGGCACGGGAAAATATCGAAACCTATATCGTTAATCAGGCAAAAATTTCCGCGGTTACGCTGGCACGAATGATGAGAGCAACTTTGGGCAAGAGCCAATCTGCCATTGAGGCGCAAATCCGCGGCCAACAGATCTAGGAACGAGCTGCGGTAACGTTGCACTTTCCCGAGAAAAGACGAAAGATTCCTGCATATTTTTATACAGCATATCCCGAAAGTTCTTTTCCGCTTCAGATTATTATTATTATTTTTTTTTTTTTGTAAATTCGATGTTTGTTTCCTTGACAAAACTGCGAAAAAATTGCATTATCGCATTTGTGTTTTATCTTCTCGGTTTGTTAATCTTTTCCGTCGTCCTTTTGTCCGTACCCATAATTTTCTGCTTCGTGGCAGAGATGCTTCGCCAAAGCCGCGAAGGGTAACCTGTCCGGTCGCGATGCAGCGGTGGTAATGCGATCGCGATTTTCCGCCTTCGATTAGACGGTTCTCTCGTGTCCCGAGAGCTACGAAGGCAAGAGGAGAGCGCGCTTCTTCTCGTGCACCATCTCTCCTCTGCATGCATCATCCGTCCGGATGGAGAGCCGGCGCGGCGGAGGGGGAAGATCCGCCAAGCCCTTCGTGAAGAAAGTGAAATACGTTACGATCTGTCTTGGGCCGGCTCTTCCGCGGACGATACGTCGTGACTGCTCTCGATAATGGGAATCCTCGCGGTGGGTGGAATATAATACCCGGAGGAGAGCGGGACGGCGAGGGGTGAGGGAGGAACGGGAAGGTAACGGGAGCGAAAATGGCGAAGACGAAGGGAGATGGGACCGAGGGACTCTCCTACGAGTCCCGTTATTTCGTAGAGGTTCTTATTTACCTTGCATCCCTTCGCTCGTTCAATCTCCACCACAGATGCCGTATATTTTCGGGCGCGGAGCTCGATACCGACCTATCCACTTCGTGATCGAGTGATCGAGCTCTACGGCGAGCCGTCGCCGTCGTGCGCGCCATTCGGGGACACTACTGCGAATAGTTCTTGGCTTCATATAAGCATGTGCGACGTACAGCTGTTTCCGATAGACGCGCCCGATACGGTGAGTGAAAAATTGATAAAAAAAGCTCACAAAAAATTGATTTATATCGATAATATTGCGATTCCGAAAGAATCGGTTATTTCGGTGAAAAAATTTCTGCATGAAAAATTTTTATGCGCACTTTTATTGCAATCTGGTTTTTTTTTTTTTTCCAATTCTACCGTAGCTACGCGTTGATATATCGTACTGATACATATAGCAATATGATTTTATCTATTCTAATTATCACCATATCAATATATTTTTGACACAACTTTAAGTCATCCTTCTCACTCTATTATTTGAAATTTTTCTCATCTATTTTCTAGAATATAAAATATTTGCATTGCGCGATTAATGGCAACTATATTCATGTACACGAGAAGTCCCTGTCATAAGCATGCACGAAGAAAATTGATCGTCAAGTTACCTGAAGTTTAAAGTGTATGCCGAAATATGTATTATGTCAGGATTAATAATAGGGGATGATTGAATTTTAAGGATGTGGGGAAGACATGCACAGATATCGGCGGTAGATTCCGTGGCTGGTGCTGAGAGGTTTGATGTTGTTGCGTCGAATAATCAGTTCGTGAAGTAAAGTGGGTCTGCGTATTCGCGTAGCCCCGCATATGTGTGTGTGCGAGGATGCATGCAACGCATAAGGCAATTACGCTAAGAGAATTAGCCTGCACCGGAGAACTATGCCCTGTAGGCTAGATTAGGCATGAGGTTAGACTAGGTATATACTCAAAACGCGCGCGATACGCGTAACGTCGGAATCAGCTGTGCAGCGTCCGTCCCTTGTCAGAATAGCAAAATAATTTTGCCATTTCGAAATAACCTCGGTGACCTGGATAGGTGGAGGAGAGCTTGGTGAAGTCGGCTTGGCTTGGCAAGAACCTCGGCTCCGCGTTGATTTGAAATGCTCGTAAACCACCGCTCTCCGTGGCTCGAGAAACCTACACGGCAACTTCCGCCGATCCGCGAATATCCTGAATTTGCTCGAAGCTCGCCAGCTGCGCGCTAGTTACTAGCCGAATATATACGACCCTCTGCCTCTCCTCCTTCCGTTGCTCTCAGGCCAGATATCATGCGCGGCCAAATGCCGAATATTCAGATGAGGATTCGGTCTCTTTGTACCCCCTCGGTCGTTTAGTATGCCAACAATCGTAACGGGAATGGCATGACACACGCGACAATTCGATACAACACACAAATATATTATAGATCAAGATATGCTCAGTGCAACTTTTGCAGATTGCATCGAGATGGAATTACGCGCAAGTGAAATTGTCATATTATCAGTGTTCGATTATTTCAAAACGTAATTAAAATATAAAGCATGACAAAATTTATGATATAAATAATTTTCTTCTTTCTACTTTTTATCTGTAAATGTTGTGATACTATGTCGTGATTTAATTACATTTGTTCCTTTAAAATATTGTTGAATTTATTTGCCCTCTGCTCCATCATTGTTGAATAATGCGACGATAAAAGTCAAGTTTTACATTGTTCATCACGTTATTCTCGGATATCTATGGAACAAACTCGCGTCTAAGGGCGTTAAAGTTCATCTCCTTTATCCTCTATATTGAGCCGAGTATAAATTTTACTTTACCGCGCGAAATATCTGTTTTTAACGTAATCTGCGATGTGATAAATTGTGATGAATGCACTTTTTATGAGTCAAGACTTGCCGTTCGATAAACATTTATTCTCGCCATGTTAGCGTAACAACAACAAGTATGAGTCTCTATTAAAGACAAGTTCGAAACATTGTATCAGCGGTATAAATCATATTATTTCGTTATGAAACATACAGCAGATGGTGTTTCGGGTCAACTTCCATCGGTTGATCGATGCGGTCCGAACAACAATATCGTGCAACCGAAGGAGATTGTAAACGAGAAAGGTGGACTAAGGTAAAGTTTAAATGTTAGCGCGCCGAGAACGAGTGAGAGAAGGTGCGGTACATCCGCAGCAGCTGGTAATCTACTTTGAGAGAGTCTGAAATATAAAACATAAATTTCGAGCAGTATCAAAGGCCAGGGCGCGAAAATTTAATGCCCCGATAAATTAGCATACTAACGAGAGACACAGAGGGCATCCACTCCCACTAGCTTGGCCTCAGCTGGGTCGATCGAGCAGCTTTTCCTGGTGATGGTAATCGAGCAAAATATTGTGGCAATGGCCGCGGGCACTTTCGCCGAGGTTCTTGACTCTTTAGACTCCTGGTAGGTCCGTCGCAGTGGTATCTCGAGAGATTACCGGACTCTCCTCCCGCTTCTCTCTCTCTCTCTCTCTTCTCTCTTTACTTATCCCTTCATCCGTCCCCTCTCTTCCCCATTTTTTTTTTATTCTTTCTATCTCTGAGGATGGGCTAAGCCGCGGAAACCTTGGCGCTTTCGTTACTTGCGGAAGAGGGGCGATAGCGAAGGACCGCGGAAGTAGGAGTGCGACGACCGACAGAGAGAAACGAGCAAAAATGCGCGGTCCCGCAGGAAACGGCGGAGAGTTGAGAAGTATAGAGAGACGGGAGGCAAAGGAGTTAATGTGAAAGAGAGAAGGAGAAGAAAGATGAAGCGAGAAGGTCAACTGTGGCTATCCGATTTCGTGCTACCAAGCCAACTACCACGGCCCAAGTGTGGCTAAAAGTTGGGAGAAACTTCCTAATGTATGTGGGAGAGTCGGTTGGTCCCTGGCTTGCATTCGTTCTATGACCGGACGGTCCAGGTCGTGACCTGCCAATTCCCCAACTCCCGCTTACATTCCGAGGTCTCTTCAATGAATTTTATCGCTCACCCGCTCGTTTCTCTCGCTTGCGCTCGCATTCGGATGAGTACCGATTTCTGTTGGACCAGAATAAACGCGCGAGTCCGTATATATCCTATCTATGTCTCGTTTCGTTTCCGATACGAACGACCGTATATCCCTACGCGAAATCCGACTGTTCGGGCGTTATCGGGAGCCGGAGAAGCGACGGCATCGCGAGATAAATAACGCGCGAGGTAATATAGTTGCGAGATATGTATCCGTGCGGATTCCTTCCTTAACATTATCAATCGTATTAGATCTACGCGGATGGTCTACGCCGGCACTCAATCTTTCTCTCACCGATGGTGTGATAATATGTATAGAAGATCCGTTAATATACCACCTTGGTTTCGCTTGTTCTTTCCGACGCACGTATATCGTGGAACATAGAATCATTTGGTAACTCAACAACATATACAAGAGAGATAACGAGTAATTACTTCCCATGGAACCGAAATTATGCATGGTTGATTAAATGTTACGATTTAGGTACCTAGCTCGGTAGGTTTCATATTTGCATGCATTTCATAACAAAATGTAACATTGTAGTATATATGTAATGCTAGATTGATTGGCAAACGAATAATGCAAAATATAGATCGCGACTAACAATTTAGCGGTTTTTACGCGTCACTATAATATTATTCTACAAAATGTAATTCTAACGAAAATGAAAAGTGTGAACAGGAAAAGACCGATGGCACAAGAACCATTCTTGCGAATCTTTCGGTGATCTACCACTATCCTTGCTATCGAAGAATTCTTTTCTCTCGCTAGGTAATCCGCGACCAGAGGAGAGATTCCCCCTCCTTCTCTTTCCTCCCGTTACAGGGAAAAAGATTTCAGATTTTACTTCTTCTCGTCTATCTCCCTCTCCTTAGATTTCTTTGATAGATACAATGGAGATAAATTTTATTAAAATTATAATGTTTCTCGTTTTTACGGGCAGATATTATATAATTTACTGCAAAATGATTAAATTGTTTAGTAATGATAGATATTATAGTAAGTTGCATTACCAATCAATGCGTTTTCTAACCACTTTGCTTGTACAGCATTTGTTATCTTAAAATTTTTTAGACGAATTGAATCAGTTTATTATTATATAATTAAAATTTATAGTTTATTATAATATAGTTAAAATTACCCTGCAGATTCGCAATTATTATTGTTATTTTATATACATTATTTATGCTTCTTGAAATATTTTGATTAAGTATTCAATTTGTGCATATGTTACGTTTACGTATATATATTAAAATGAGAACTTACATATATTGTTTAGTAGTGCAGTCCTCATAGTCCACAAAGTTGAAAAGTGCTTACCTGTAATAAATAAATAATCGAAAATTTAGAATAAAAATCATATAACATTCGAAATAATATTAATATCTTTCCATATATTACATTCAATTATTTCTTAGAATTTTTATATATAACCATATTAAATTACTTATAGAATATTTTGCGTTGAAAATTTGATGCATGAAGATATTATGAAATATAAAAAAGCGTTTCACAATCTGCATTTTTCTTTAATTTATATTTCTCGTGGTAAAGGTATCAGGTAAAAGCAGGTTAATTTATATGAAAATTTGGAGATTTACACGTGCACACATATTCAGGAAAAGTTTGAATGAATTTTTAAAATATTTATAAACTCTCTATAAACTTTTCTAAATATTAAATATAAAATAAATTTTCTAAATATTAAATATAAAATAAATACGCACATACTTCGTTCTATCTAGGTACGATTTATTTGACGAAGCAACGCCCTTCAAAAGATGCAGTTGAAAATGTACACGAAATATTTTGCAAGTAATGCTGCAAATAGCCTTAGCTGGTAGGATTAAATGAACCGAGGTGACAGGGAGAAAGATAAACAAGCCGAAGAGACACGGGAAAGAGTCTGTTTGTCGATGTCAAAAATCAACACAAATTGAAATCAGTGATGGTCCTACCTCCGTGTTGACTGTGGAAAATCGAACTTTTACTTTTTGATATTTGCGAAAATTACGGATTTGCTGCTGCTGTATTTTTTTTCAAATTGGACTAAATCTACATAAATTTACGCTTCACAAAATCCACAACGTACCGCTAAGCCCCTGTAATCACCGCTTTATAAAAATATATATAATATTTCAATAAATATATAATTCCATTTTTTCTGTTTGAAAAAAATACAGGAGAAAAAAAAAAGAGATAATTGAACGATTTGTCGGATTACACATATATCACCAAGTGTGTGATGTTTAAAAAATCAATTGCGGTGATTAAGAAAAGTACTAATAAGATGCTACGCAGCATACCTACGTGGCAAATCTCACATCGGATAAGTAAAGAGCAATTATTTTGATGTAATTATAATACAATGGCGGTATGTCGATCATAATACGGCTAAAATGCTATCTCGGGGATAGAAGAGGGTTATTGGTTTAGGGAAAAGGGAGAAGCTTGCTTCGTCATCCCGCAGCAATTCCCGAAACCCCGAGTCCCTTGTCGACCTCGAGCTCCCGGTTTCCTCTCCAGCGAGCAGAGTCAATTAGAGAGTCGACTGGAGATTTTCAATCTCCAGTCAAGGTTACGGCACTATGTAAGCGGAATGTGTGGAACAAGTGGAGGGATCCGGAATGTAACAAAAACATTGGATTGTAAATCAAATCGCTTTCTGACAGAGGCGTTCGTCTCTATAATGCGTATTTCTAATGGCTCATCTGCGTTTCTTCCGTTACGTGTAGGTACGCTCCGAGAATCTAAATAAATTATCATTACGCTACTTCGTGTAGCTCTCGACTGAAAACTTTGCGCGGTACGCATGAAATTAATCGCTTAATGTGGAGGAGAAATTTTGCGTCAATAATTCAAGGATAACGTATAGCCTCAGTATTTGTCTAATATTCCAGTCGACCAATAATTTCCAATAAGTACCTTTTCATACAAGATATATTACGAATCGTTGTAATATACCTTGTACGTTATAGAATATCGTTTTCCACGATCAAAATCTCTCCTCCATTTAAATAAACATACCCATATATTATCAGCATATATTCAGCAGCATACATATATTCATAGTCATTAAAGTTTGTGTAACTTTTTCAACGTCCTCCCCATTTCGTAAATCACATATATTCTCTAAATCTCATAAAATAATACGATATGATAATCAAATGAACGAAATATGATGGAATTAAATTTTCATTAATAACACATTGCGCATTACTGCCGATATTTTATCGGGACGTACGACGCAAGAATTTAAATGATATTATCCGTGTAGGCAATCAATTAGCAAAATGTAATTCCAATATATGTATCTATTCCTTATCGCACGCAATCTCACGATACGTGATTACAGGAGCTATTAATTTCTTATTAATCTCCTCAGAGCGCGCGAAGTGTATCGAATATAATTTCCCATGTCGCGTAAGAAACGAATTAAATTATACGACATTGCATCCGACGATCACAATTATTTTTATCAAATTCCAGAAGCGAAAAGAACTTATAACGTTCTTTTTGCCTGTCGAGTTTATCGACCTCCTGAGTAAATGCGGCAAACATTGACTTATCCGCGAAAAGTAATTCGCAAAGAGTAGGAACTGAGAACGATAATTGCTCTCGTATTTTCATCAAAAGATCGTGGCGATCTTTATGGTATACGAGCGCCGTCGTGAGTAATTAGAAAAAGTAAATCGGCAAAGTGGCCCCAATTAAAGCTGCAAGGAGTATATATCGATAGGAGGAGTTTTCGCGGCTTCGGTATGACTTTAGGACCCGATTAGACTCTTCTATGCTTCGATTTCTAATCTGGCGTAATGTCGCCCGTAATTAATACAAGTTGCAATCCCGCGGCGGTATTCCGGTTTTGCGCCGGACAAGATATTAGTTGCGCGGTAGTTGCGATACTCGCGCAACGGCCTGCACGTAGATAGAGATCGGCATTAGATAGGCTGCCTAGTCTTCTCGGTATCTGCTTTACTACTCCCGCTACCTATCCTTTCCATTTCCTGTTACAGTTAATGGAAATTCAGAAACGTATGTTTCCTAATCTAAGCAATTTTGCCGTTCAAATAGGCTCCTTCGTGGCTGTTGCAAACCTAATAGCCGAGCTCACTCGCGATTCTGCACGTATAAAGGTAGGCATCCACCGAGCGAATATCCTCACTCTTCGTTCATTCTTTTTGAATAAATGATAAAGGGTCGGTATATTCATGCGTAGGAAGGACAAATGAATACGAAGTATACGAATAAGAATATACACGCGAATACGAAGAACCGAATGATTGCAATCGCTGTCCGCTTGTATTCTTCGACAGTATTTTTTTGCGTATATCCATCTTAATGCTCGCGTGCATACGTGTAATGCGTGGCTGACGGGATTAAGTAAAGCTTACGCACAATCGGTGATGACGCGAAACGTTATCGGAATGCGTTTATACTTTACGTGTTGACCGCTTCACCTCCGTCAACCTGGCATCCTCATTACGATAAATCAAATTCGGATATGGCATAATTAAGTATTGATTTAGTGTTAATTTATTGCATTAATCAAAAATTGATTGTTTCTGTATCAAATAGCACAGGAAATTAATATTAAAAATGAGGGTGCTGATTATTTTACATTACGCTCTGTTTTTTTTTTCTTTTTTTGAAAAACATTTATAACGAATCGTAAAAAACTGTAACAAATATATTAGAATTAATTCCTAATTAATTCCTCAACGTTATTGCAAGTAGATTTAAAAAATATTAAACGTTTACACAAAATATACTATAACTATATAACAATAAAGTAATAAAAAAATAAAAAATTGGCAGTATTAGCTTGATATCAAATTATTTCCCGAATTAACTGCTATCGAAATATAATATCTTAGTTTCGAATTTATTGCTCGCAAAATAAGTTAATAGTTAATTTAACAAATAAAATATTCCAACATCCATATCGCTACAAAAGTAAACTATATTAGTGCAAATTAACTGCTCCTCCAATTTTAATTAAAATGTTTCCTGAATTATTTTTTCGCAAGATATATCAATGCCGAATTTATTGCTCATCGCTTAACTCAAAAAGCTGTTAAATCTCTTCTGATTAATATCAATTTCTTGCTAATTGGTACGAAGAATAAATTTGGGAATTAAAGCAATAAATTAGCAATAAATTACCGTTGAATTATGACATACATCCGTATTTGTCATGGGAGTGTCAGAAACAGAGGTGACCGCTATTCGGTTAAGAAAATTTAATGCCGCATGCGTATACAATTCTTTCACGTAACCGAAGCGCTATTAGCGACCGAGGTCGATTCCTCGACGAGCATAAATATGGATTGCGCTCAATTATGATTTAATTAGAGCATTTTTAAGCTGTTATTTGCGGCGTACAAACATGGCGATAAATTTTAATTCCTTTCCTAATTAGTTATCCCATAACGGATGCCATAAATTGTGCACGTTTAACGAAAGATTCGCAAGAAAACTCGTAGATTGTAAGGATTAATCAAATTGCTAATAAAGTTGCACAATGTTTCGCAGTGAGTGATTATTGCTCATCAGATTATATTGAAGTTATTTCATACAATGAATCTCATTTGATTATGTATCAGAGACATATATTCTTCAAAATAATATGACTATGACGCATAATCACTTCTCACGTATTTTCATTCGGAGAAAAACTTTTCTCAGTAAAGGCAACTATTATATTACACAATGGGAACTTAATGATTTTCCATAAAATACTTGACTCGCTCTTGTTATCGAAATAGTTGACATTTTCAGGAGATTTAACATAAATCAACTATGTACAATTTCAAGAGCGCGATCTAAATTGTATCTTAACTACGTAAATTGGTGTGTAATACAGACCAGCCAATCTCTAGTGGTTTAATAGTTCCACAAAGTGCCTTCATTGATTGTACAATACGCGCTCTCGTAATTGCCCTAAGGACAGACGATATCTGATCTTCAACCGAAAATTGAAACAACGGTCGCATTATTGTCTCCTCGATAAAACTCACTTGGAGGCAACCGCGATCCGATCGAGTCATCTATCTAACACATGGCGAGATTTCGCTACACATATTTATGGTTTCTCAACACTTCTTATTTTCCTTGTTCCAACTTTTTATTCGCGCAGCGGTGGTCTATCTCTCGAACCGCGTGATTGGTAAGGCTATTTCTTGACGGTTAGTGGCACGAAACGCGCTTAAAGCAAGATAGCGGATTTAGAAGAGATGAAGGAGGAGAATAAAAAAAAAGGAATCGGCAGCAAAATAACGTCGCTGTTATAACCGCGGTACGAACTGTCACCGCGTTTCCGCGTGTTTCTTACTATCCGCGTTCTATGAATCCTTTATCCTCAGTGACGACGCGAGTCGTGTAGTCGTGACGATCGTACGTACGGACCGTTACAGGTCCTTTCTTCTTTCCAACGCTCATCTCCTCTTTCATCTCTATCCCGACAATGAACAACAGTCCCGGTAAAGTTGTAGGAATACGCTGGAAGCGTGTCCCATTGATCTATGATCATGGGCGTGCGTTGTCTCGACCACCATGGTTTTTCGCGGTGTACACGTGTGCGCGACCAAGCGTGTATCGTAATACCGACGTCGCTCGTGCAGCTGCAGGTGCATGCAGAAAGAGAGCCCGGTAGAGCGCTTCCTACCAGAACCAGCGCGCAGAGTACGCGCGGGAGATACGTCTACCTTGCTTATTACGACATTACTCGCGCTCAGCGTCCCTCGCGCTATGATTATGCTCGACGAGAGAGACAGGGAAAGAGAGACAGGGAGAGAGAGAGAGGGGGGAGAGAGAGAAGAGAGAGAGAGAGAGAGAGAGAGAGAGAGAGAGAGAGAGAGGAGAGAGAGAGAGAGAGAGAGAGAGAGAGAGAGAGACCCACTTCTGCAACGCACGGTCGCAATTCCGAGGTGTATTTTAATTTATGCTCCGCGGCGTGAGCGCGTCCCTTTATTCCCTTCCGGCGAATTTACGGCGCACGCTGCGTAGTAAATGAACGTTTTACGTTTAATGTAATTAGCGTGCGTGGTGCGTAAATGGCTGCGCGGAAAACTGGGATATTGCGATAGAGTGACTGCGACCAAGTTCAACGACACGTCTGTGCCGTTTCTCAGAATTAAGAAAAAACGCTTGATATTGAAAAGAATTGTGGAAAGGATTGAGTTTCTGAAACATACACATTCTTTTTGCAATTCAATCATCTCTCTACAATATGCGCTATTTATATGTTGCATTTCTGTATGTCGCTTTAGCTACAAATGTCGTGCGAATATCAGTAGATAATTGGTTGAAGTGAGTGAATTTTAATTTACAGTGCCATTCACACTTTGCAAATCCCGTTTATACATTCCGTTACCACATAATAATAATTATTATCTTAAAGCGCGATGTTTTGCAGATTTATAGATTGTAAAGTTGCACATAGATGTTCTATATATTCGTTAGCAATTACTACTACATATATATTGAAGTTCTGACAAGCACGTATGCCACATATGGCAACAGGTATTTTAATGGTTCTGATGAAACAGATATTCGTATCCATTTACACACTTCTCCATCATTTAACCCGTCATACTGGTCTCTATGAACCAACTAAATTTTTAAGATATATCTTTCATTGCATCAACTTTCGCAGTTAATGATGTATCGAGTACCTATTCAATTGTAGAAAGATATATTTCTAAATAATAAATTTCCATATACAGTTAAAATAAATAAAAATTGAAATGTATATAAAAAAGAACATATATAAATACATTCACATTATACATATATATATATTTAATGTGAATATATCTATACGCGAATGTTAAATCTTTATAGCGCTTTTAAAGCCGACATATATTTTTATTTAAAAGTCGTTAGCCGTTCCGACGAGCTATCTATATGTCGATAGAAAAACTCGTACACAAAACCACGGGTCGTTATGGCTCCGTCTTTGGCGGATCACGTGAAAGTCGTAAAAGTTCCCATAACGCCAGATTAAATCGAAGAAACTTTGCGAAAGATTTATTATGCATCCGCAGTAACGTAGCATTCTACGGTAGATAAGGAGGGGAGAAACTTGGAATTTTTTTCTTTACATAACAACAGCGTGATAGGACGGACCCGATAGAATTCTGATGCAATCCGAGGTAGCCCTGGCCTGATCTCGTTACATTATTCCGCAAATAATCTTGTTGAAAGACTAGCTCGCGGCTCGCGCGAGGCGAGGAGAGGCAAAAGGCCTGTGTTCGCCATCCTGGTGGAACACACTCAGCCGTAAGTACTCTGGCCCCAGCCGATTATTATCACCTGCTTATATTCTTGGTGCATATACGGTACATCTTCGGGGTCTCGGAGCCGGAAGGTAACCTTCCTGCGCGCGTCGCGTTCGAAAAAAAAATGCCGAACCCTTTCGGCTTCGCGACGATGAGATCTCCGGTCTCGTTAACTGTTCATAACCCGACGACAACGGCTCTCATCTCGGTCGCCTCGCTTTCTTTCTATCTCACCGTGTAGCTCGCTCGCGTCTCGCGCCCGTCCGATCGATTTAATGCCACCTTTAGATATCCGTAGCGGTTTCACGACCGGCCACGGAACCCTCCTCCTCTTTCACCGACGAGTCGTCCAGAACGCAGCCTGAATATCGGAATAGATATCGACGGCGTCCAGAATAGCGGTATTCGGCTAGTGCAGCGTCTCATTCGCTGTAACTCGCTCGTAGGCGGACAGGTCGAAACGAAGAGACAACGAAGAGAAGTATCGGTTTAAAGGAGATCGAGGCCGGCTCAGGTGGCGAGCCAAGAGGGTGTCGCGGCATCAATATTGAAAGAGAAAATAATACTCGGCTACAAGATAACCGCATTATCCGCGCATCCGTTCGCGCGCTCATCTCTACTGGCGTTTTCGCCCGGCTCGACGGTAGGTGCGACGAATACTAATTTTAAAGATGAAATTGGCATTTCCTCCTCCCCTCTTCTCTCTTCCTTCGGTATTGTGTCTCTTTTACTTCGGATTGAAATAAATAAAATACGTGCCGCCCCCCATCGTTGGGCAAGAACGATGAGAAAGAAGATGCAGTTCTTATTCTTGTTGTTCTCGCTGTATATATAGTATATATCTTTCTCCAAGTAATACTACGCTGGTTGTATTTCACGATCGGCATTGTCTGTAACGGGAATCGTTATGATCTTTGTTCAAATATCTCCCTGCCGTATCGGTGATATACGACGCGTAGTGACCACCGATGGGCTTGTTATCCGTCGAATTTCATCGTGCATATATTGAATGCGGTAACGCGAAGAAGTCTAGAGTCGTATAAATTTATGAAGAAGAAAATGTGGAAATTTCCATCATCGCTTTCGTCAATGTCGGAGTAGCATTCTTAGATTGCAACAAATATTGTAGAACGGTACTTGTGAAGAGAATCGATTGTATGCTATCTTAACTTCGTCGTCATACTTCGAGTTACTTTCTTAAATTAAAGAATTTTAATTACTTGAAAAAGGAATGTAAATATTTTTAAAAAAGTCTCAAAAATCGAAAATCTCTCGGCATTGCTGCAGAGTATAATTATTTACTAAATGCTTTTTATTAAATAATTGCAATATATAAAATTACTCGATCGTGCTAAGATAACGTCACAGTTGCCTGACTTCTAACTTAGAAGAGCGCGCGATATTCGTAAAAATAAGTTTCATCTTGATAACTATTAAGCCATTAATTAACTTGATCCCGAATTATTAATTAAGTTCGTAGTTTCAATGAGGAAAGTATCTTGTAACACGGAGGATGAGTAATCATCCTCAAAAGATCATCACGATAGAATTATACTATGCGTTTTACCGCGTGTACACATGCACAACCACCACGCGAAAGATCATCGAGAGCTGTTTCATGTGGCAAGAGGGAAAGAAGGGGATCAGAGGCCAATAATTTCGCCCGCACGTTGTACCGTGCATTATCGCGTTGGTATCGTACGTTCCGTGATAAACGTGAATGGTGAATTCAGTCGTTACCGAGAAGGGGTATCCGCGGTATAGGTGTGTGTATATACCATCCGTATGCTTCCCTTCCCGCCACCTCCAACCTCCGCGAGCGCCCTTTCTATTTCCCCCTATTCTCGCGGCGCACCGCATCGTTGGCCGGCTACCACACAAGATGAATCATTGGAAATGCAGCGCGCCGTAAGATCTCTCGGATGTGCCTGTGGTAGATAACTAGGTACGCCGCCGTCGTTGGCCACAGTGGTGGCGGCGACACGGCGGCCACGAAGACGACGACGACGACGACGAAGACGAGGGAAGACCACGACGAAGACGCACACGCACGTATCACCAACCGAGCGAGATATACCCTTCCAGGCCCGTAGCCACGTACCGATCTAACGAGGGCGATTGTCCCGCGCGCATCGAGAACGATTTTCAGGTGCCTCGAGTCTAGTCGAGGAAAGTCCGCAGAGTTAATGGCACATGGATGAGGGTAACATTTACAAGAACGGCGATACGGCCGCGGTCATGTAAACGCGGCTCATACGGCCTAATGTATCGGCCACTCTGCCGTGAAGATGCCAGCGCCAGTTAAGAATCGCCAGGATATTAAACCCGCGCGTGGAGCTTTAACGGTCCGGTAGGTTCGGGGGAAGATGATTCGCGGTAAACCGCGAGGATCACCCGCGCAAGATGACAAGATGGTGCATGCCTGGAAGAAAAAGCTCGACAATATCATCGTCTTCTTACCAGGCTTTCAGCGTATTAATCACGTTTTACAGCTATCACCAGCATAGCGCGGTACAGTAGAGGAGCTAGACCGACGGCAGTCAGCGGGGGTAGTAATTACCGTACGGAAGAGCGAAATAATCATCGCGGCGCGACTTGGAGCAAATTGCTGGATAAACACTTTCCGTATAACTCATTCGCGGTGCCGCGCAAGCGCGAGAAATAACAGTGGTAAATGTTATTAATGTATGAAGTGTGTCGTTGAACCGAAGATCACACGGAGAATGCCGACGATGAGGATTATTAGCTTACGTAGCAACGTATTATCGTGCCCGAGGAAGATGTTGCTCTTTCGATGGCTGCGCAGTCGCGACACAGTGATGCTAGAGAGGATGGCGAGGGGAAGGTTGCAATATAATGGCGAGGTGGCTCGACGATAGGAAAGGAGCCACGTAAAAGAACAGAGAGACCGCAACGCGAGAGAAAGAGAGAGAGACGAGATGCAAGAGGAGACAGAATGCGGAAAAAAAAAGAGAGTAAAAGGGAAAGACGTACTGTCTCGCGAGAGAGAGAGAGAGAGAGAGAGAGAGAGAGAGAGAGAGAGAGAGAGAGAGAGAGAGAGAAACGAGCGGATAGAAAATCGAGGGGGTGGCTAGCCGGAACGAAAGGAGAGACGGAGGCAGGTTTATAGCGAGGATTTAGATGCGAACGAACGTTTCGAAGCATTGTTCGATATAAGACACGACTTCATTAAGCATTCAAGTAATGTTCAAACGTTGTACATTGAATTGTACTTGCGTCCTTTCGTTTGCCGCGCCCCATCTCGTTCCCCCCGCTGTCGCCCCGGATGATTCTCTGCGCCCTCGTCGTCTCTGCGAGCGTCGTCGTCCACCCCGTGTCTCTCTCGCCAGAAGACCTACCGTGTATTGCCGTGTGTTGGCGGCACGGCATACAATGAGAATATCGTCTCGGGGGAACTCGTGATGCCGCAATATCGAATAATGTATAACTATATCACAGTGAGAGAGAGAGAGAGAGAGAGAGAGAGAGAGAGAGAGAATAGAGTAAGAAGAGCGGTAAGAGGAATAGATGGGAGCGAGGTAAGACGACGGTGAAGGAGAGAACGAGCATTTCGTGGTATGGTGAGGCATAGTGTCGGAGGACTGAGATAACCCGATATATCTAGATGACTGCGCGCGCACGGAATACATCACCATATAAGTAAAAGCTCCATGGCCTCCGGGATCACCGGCGACGAGTGCGCCGCGTTGGTTGCAGCGCTTGATTCATGGCAGGCGAAGAAGCCGCCGCGCTTTGATACCGCCACTATTTTACGTCTCTTAGCGATATCTGCGCGGCCTGAATCATTTCTCGAAATTCCTGGTGGTTCCTTTCTTCTCCGTCTTCATCTCCCCGTTCGTATTTCGCGACCGACGAAGCGTACAGGGTTACGATTTTATATGCTAAGCAACCGACTCTCGTTAATCCTTTAACGTCTTGGAAAAGTCGCGCGCAAACATTATCCGGTGAAACGACTCTCTTACACGGTAAGGCAAATAATCGTGAAAGCGCAAGTATTGCGGAGATATATAGCGTGATAAAAATAAGGATGTTCGAATATTCGATCATGTTTCATGTAGAGTCAAATTCCGGACGTAAATACGTTCCGTACTTTCCCATCGTGAAAATCGAAAAGAAATGACATCGGGCGGACACATAAAATGAGAATGTCATCACATACACAGAAAATCCACGATTTTCTTGGATAAAGTTAATCGGATTCTTATGTCGTCCACGCACGTTCCGCAGCTGCGCCATGCCATTTCTGCAAAAAAATAAAAGTGAAGCCACCAGAACCATTTCTCAGAGAGCTTAGGACGTCCGCTCGCACAAGTCCGAAAGGTCTGGATGATTTACTTCTCCTCGGGATATAGACGCATGGATCGGTTATGTAAATCGATATTGTAAATCTGTTATCATTCTCGCGTTAATTAATAGCCTAGATATAAGAGAGAATTCTCGTAGTAGATCTAATTAGATCTAATATAAATAAATATTGCAGAATTTGCATTCCTTTTTATTTTATTAAAAACTATTACAACCGTTCAATTAACGTTCAATTATTTCTTTTTGTTATAAATTCACATATAGAACGGATATGGAGAATGATTTTAATTTAGTAAATTTCCGGGAAAACAGTAAGCGCGAAAAGATATAATTTAGCAGGGAAAGCATCTCTTTTTCGTCAAAGATCACGTGTTACTAATTTGCTAAAATATGCATAAAGTTACATGTGGCAAAGTGTTCTTGCGATGACGCGAGCTATATTTCGTATCTTTCGTTTTGATCACGTACAAGCTCCGCGAAGTAAGAGCTTTTTCGCGGCGGTATTTCATAAAAAGGTCCTATGGGTTATGAGGCACGTTTTAAGATCGCGGAAGTACTCGGTTTATGCATGTACAAAGTTGTATGGGCCCCGATGGATTCTGCTACGACAGCATAAAATTTATACCCGGCACCTTCAGTAATACGCGTATCTTTTACATTCGCGTATAGTTTCAGTCCCGTCGTACGCGAGATAGGCGATCGCAATTTCGACACAGATTGTAGAATCGATACTTCGTGCTTCGTATATCTCGTCTCTCAAGTTTTAAACATCCAGCACCGGTAGGAGGTGTTTTCATCTTGCCGTAAAAAAATGCATACGATATGCTTCATACACACATAAAAAAAATTTTTAACTGATAAAAAATATTTTCCATAACTTTTAAAGAAAGAAAGAAAGAGACAGTTTTTGTCTCCTTATTCATTATTTTATCTTCATGAGATAACAGTTTTTTTTTATATTTTTATTTCCTATGATACAAGACATATTATTTATTGAAATAACTATTTTTATCATTAATATTCAAAATGGTATTTTCGATGAACAATTTTTATAATTTTATGATTTTCCACTCAATTTTATAATTGTTATATATTATCTGTTGTTTTTCTTGCTCTCCCTTTCGTTCTCTAAAGTTCTCAATATATAAGCATATAAATGCGGATAATACACATATATGGTTTCAACTCTCGTGATAGTTTCAATCCGCAGTCCATTTTACTCGCGCATATTCCAGTAAGTTACCACTGTGAACTCGTTCAAAACTCATAAAAATGGTAATCGGCAATGCGAAATTATACGTCTCGTAAAATATGGAAACTTTTTTAAACAACCTATATATATATATATATCTCATTGATATCCTATCAATCTATTCGAATTGTATGCGGAGGTCTTGGATAAATATACGACGCGATATTCTTTGACTGTTGAATGACGAAGAGATAAAGCATTGGTTAGAAAAAAAAAAGAAAAACAACGGCGATAAGAGATTTGCGGCTAACGTATACCCGGGAAATTTTCGCAATGCGAGAAAGGAGATTATCTCGCCGACATCGACGGCGTCGGACGAGCAGAAATCGCGTAAAGGGAGCACGCGAATGGTTGCGACGTGATTGCATCAAGTGCGAATAGCTAGTCCGTCTTCGTGAACGCGTCTTTACGAAACGCGCAATTCGCAATTGCTGCAGTATTACGGCGCGTTTCGATACCGTTACATCACAGGTGTATTGAGTTTAAGCGCATTCTGCGTAATTGAAGGCGCGGCGCTACGGAAACGTTTCAGCGAGTGCGGTAGTAATATCTGTCTCGTGAAGAATTGTGACTGCAATTTTCGAGTAGTCGCCGCTTCTTCACCGTCCTTCTCCCTTTCCCATTCCCCTGGTCTCCGTCTCTTTCGCTTCCCCTTTCGACTATCATCGGGCTTCGAGCGCGGCGCGGGAGAGGAAATAAAAAATATGACACTTCTTTCCACGCGGAGTAACGCGAACCTTAATGGCATTGTTAACATAATTCTCGCGCGATGCGCCCGAGCGGCCGCATAACTTACCGTCGAGCGACGACGACGAATTATTTTGAAGAAGATATGAAGGTATATGGCCCCCGTGTACATCATACCGTATAGTATATGTGGAGAACCGCGATCTAATGGATTTTCGTCCGCAATGCGAATAATTAAAGGATTCATGCAGCACATATCAGCACATGAGATAGTCTATTTGATAGATTTTGTTAAACTATTTATACAAATGGAATTTTCATTAAAAAATATGCATATGTATCATATTACAAGATGCATAATTTAATATCCAATCCGCAATCCGTTACAATCCGTTCATAAAGAGAACAATTTATATTGTGAAGCGTGTTTTTTAACATTTATTATAATTAGTACGTGCTAATAATAAATGTTGGAATTTATTACAGAACCTCGAGAGCAAAATAATTAGTCTGTGGTATATCAGAATTTTGATCATTATGATAATCTGCACGGTCGTTCAGTGGAACGTAAGCTTACCGCAAGTCTATATTACGCGAATCTGATGTTTTTTACCACGTTTAACGACGATACTCATGGCCCTTATTAAGCTACTGACAGCCGTAATTGTTGTCATATTTTTTCCGTAATGAGTACTCCTCCAGTTGTAATAAATCCGGTTTTTAATAGCCCAACGCACCACCTTCCAGCTACTTGTCTCTTGATTTACAAGAACGCTTAATTCTATCCTCTATAGAATGCTCGCTTCAATGTACGCCCTTTTTTTTACATCGGTTTCGTAACAAATTTTCGGTTTATTACGCACGAGGATCTAGCTGTAAAGCCCGAACGTGTCAGCCGAACAATGTGTCGCAAGAGTACGGGATACCACTCATTAACGACGCGAGCTAATTGGGCCGGCTGACGGTAGATTGGAACCTGACAGCACTGATAATCGGCTCGAATGAGCTAACGGATATTCGAATCAAATGTGCTCTGTCTTCGTCCCTCGATCGAGAGTCCGTCGTGGGAATGATTACGAAAACTACTCTCGTTACTACGCGACTGGCCGCTACGTAACGAAGACGAAGAGAGATAGACAAGATAGACTTCACGCGGTAAAAAAAGCTATTCTGCAGGTAAAGAGCGGCACGTCGAAAAGAGAGGCGGTACGCGTATTATTATCCACGCGCTTTTAAGGCATCATCAGTTGGCAATAAAAAGGCGCTACGCAACCGGCTGACGCACACACAGATTAGGCACAGACTCAACTATAACTCTGTATAAGGCGATCGAACGATTAATAACTCAACGTGGCAAGTGCGGGTATGTACAATATATATGGATATGTATAGACGCGTACACCCGAGACAGGTAGTCGTAATCGTCAATAAACCGTATATGTTGAAACGCGTATAACGAGACATACACGTCGCTTTCGCCGAGCAGAAATTCCACAGACGAAGGCTGTTATCGAATAAATTGGTATGTATCGGTCGTTGACCATCGTCGAGCAACATATGACGCATGCTCTCTCGCGTACTAATCCTATTAAATCCCATTACGAATAATTTCGGGGCCCGCAATGACGGGCCAAAGGGCAGACAGCAGATTCGATATCACGGATACCGAATAATGGAAATCACGATGGCGTTTACGCGCGTAAGCGATATTACAGTTTAGGACACAACGTGCTAAAAACAACGCTGCTAGGGAGATGAATTTGAATCACGTCAATCATTGACAATCCTGTGACGTAAATCAATACGAGATGATGCGTGGCAGTAGGCCAGCTGATGCGTCGATATTGATTCACCCTAGTTAAGCACATACAACAATTGTTCATTCGCCTTTATTTTCCAGAATATGAACAGAGAGCCTATTGACCATTGTGAAAGTTTCAGAAAGAGATTTACGAGAAATCTCGTTGAATTGGCTAACGCCCCTAATACAAACGCGAATGCAAATAATATGCACATAATTGCATTATTTGATAAATTTATACGATTCAGCCGCAAAATTTCATGAGCGCATAAATTTGCACCTCGCAATGTGTCATGGTTGTTTAGGGGAACGGGAGACAAGAGACCGCTATTTATCACAAGAGTTGAAATCCCACTGTTTTGCTTCAAGCATTAAATCTCTACTGTTGCATTGCATTCATATGCGGATTATTTTTCATCGAGTCTCAGAATCGCAATGTGATAAACACATGTCAAAACGATATAACAGGCAAATCAGAATTTATACACTTAGATATTAAAATTTTATAAAAACTAACAAAATAGCGAGACTACAGTGTACCAAAATATTCCTATATCGGCCAAATAACTGCTATTATTACAAAAATTTGAAAAAAAATGCAAGGATGAGTATATTATTTAAAAAAATATTTAGTTTCGAAATGGAGATACGAATAAATAGATAAAGATCATGAGACGCGATAGTATCTAAATATATCTTGGGTTTTCCATGCAACGCATCTTGACAGAAGCGCCAGAAAAAATTTTGAGAAATATTTGCCTACATTTCTTTTAAGTAAGGTAACAATACAGGAAAAATCGAGCATAACTGAAGAACATACGGACGCAATTGATTAATAGATAACACATAGGATTCGCGTGTGTATACCAGTAAAACATCCTTTCGACGAGCGTACAGCGCATATTAGATTTTTGATGGACGGCGACGTGGATAGAGTAGACGTCCGCGTTCGGCAAGCGGAATGTGGAACAAATACCGATTTCATCAAAAACCGATATCTGCCTGTCTCTCTCTCTTTCCACATGCGGTACCATGCGAATTCCAAACGTTGCGACCATCGTTGCCATCGTTCGCTTGTTGTTTCGTTCCACTTGCGTTGACCATACAGATAGAAAAACGGAGCAACGACAAAAACACACAAACACGCTATTCCACCATGATCAGAATTTCAATAGACAATTCTAATTTTAGCTGCGATTAATTATTTTACCTTTGAAATCATCGTCCCGATTTTTCAAAAAATTGCTATGCACTTTATTTTTCGAAAACACATATATAGTAATTTAGGAATGTTTTTCTGTGATATTAAAAACTCGTTCAATTTAGTCAGATGTAATAATTATAAATTTTTAAAATCAATTATTCTCCCTCTCTTTCCTATTAGTCTGTTCGTTTGGCGTTTTTCACGACACGCAGCTATAATAATTGAGGTGAAACACCTGGCGTCGTATTTTCTAACGTTTGTCTTGTAAACATCGATGCTTAATCAAGATCATATCGCTGTATAACCTCGCTCATAGCTATCCATCATCCCTGTGAGAGAATCGCGACTCACTGGAATACACTAACGCATTAATATACATCGGCAAATATACGAATGGGAATAAGCAATTGATTGGATTATGTCACGCGTCATTGGTCACGTACTTGCAAAGGTAAATGCAATGCGTCATTTTGACAGACACTATGGTATATCGTTTAACACCCCGGTGGACGCGCTGAATAGAGAGGACGCAGGCGACGACGCAGCGCGCTTCACTTTCGCACGCGAGATGCGTCGAACGGTCGTTTCTCTTGATTAACAATTTTACTTACTGACAAAGCGGATGATTCGTGAACGAGGATGACAAATCACTGCGGCATTCCACGCGCGCGCGCGCGCGCTTGGGCTTCGAAAAGGTCACCGAGTAATCAGACGCGGTCATCGTCGGATTAACGTCACGGGACAGCCACGGTAAATACCATCGCGCCGACTAAAAGCGCTGTAATCTCTGCGGCGATAATAAAGTTGCCTCAAACATTTTTCCACTATGCAAAAACGATGCGCAGCACTATCTGTCCAGAAAACTGCCTCGCCTCAATCGCGCGGGATGCAAAAACGCAGCAGCGTCACAAACGATCTCCTTCGCCGAGAGCCGAGAGCGCGTAAGAGCCTCTACACGCAACGTCCGTTAAACGTCCCTTTTTTCGTCGTTTTTGCGCACGCAACAAAACTGAACACCCTATCTACTCTCGCGCGCACAAAGGCTTATCTCTGGTATACGTGATACTAGTGTAGGGAAACGCGCGCGCTCGGGTCCGAACGGTCCGCTCGGTTCTATACATATATCCGCGTACCATGCTCTCATTAAACGAGTCCAGCCTCGTTTTTCATTTCCATCGCGGCGAGCGAACGAAAAAACCGCTCGTTCACGAAACGAGACGAAGAGACGTCGTGCATCGCGCGCGCAAAGTCAGAGGACTCTCTCTCTGTGTAGGTTGTTCTTACCGTCCCCGAAAAGCACCCGTGAATTGCACGGCGATTTCGAGAGATGCGCGTCCCTCGTCAGCGCGCTGTCGCATCGTCGCCGAAAGATAACGCCGCGCCTCCTCCTCTTGGCGATGCCTGATTAGTTTGAAAACAGCTCGTCGGCTGCTGACAGCTATGACTATGCTGACATCGCTCGTCGCCTCACCCTCGCCCAGTCGGTAGCGCCGGCGCGCCGCTGATGAAGCTATCGCGCATTGTTGTGCAACCAGCAGAAGAGGATCCCGGGGTAACACATGTAAACGAGCCGTGTAGATACGTGCTATAGGTTGTACAAGTGCTATGTACCGGTTTGCCGCATCCACATAAACGCACACACTTCTACCCGACCATACACGTGCGCGTCTGCCGAACGTGCAGAATGACCGACCGCGTTTCGTGTCAATACACGGGCGTTACCGTCGCGAAAAATAGCGCTGTTTTTCGCCTTGCGGATATTGCGTCGCAATGCCATCAGTGATAGGATATTCATCCAGTTTTCATCATAATTGAAGAACACGGACTGTGTGTCAATGAATAAGAGACGTATAGAAAGCTCGCGACGCGAGAAATATTCACTATTTACATTTCTCATGGTACTGGTTGTCGAAATAAAAATAACTGTATAATTGATATGTAATACAATAATTAGTATTATTGTAATTAGTAATTTGCACAGAACAATATATAACATACGAGAGTTAAAGAGCATAAAATATAAAAAAAAAGGAGAAAATATATAGGACAAACAAGATTGGAGGAAATGCCGAGTAGAGCGCCCAAAAGAGGAACTATGCCGAAGGGTAGATAGAGAATACCTGGCGGTAGTGTAATATGTAATCGCGATGACGACGACAACGACGACAACAACGTAGACGACGACGACGACGACGACGACAAATCTGTCGACTAGGAGGGCCTCGTGCCAACAACCATACGAGGAATGCGGCCTTTTATGCCTGTTCCTCTCTTTCAACCCTCGACTCCCGCCGACTTCCGCCGCGGTTTCGCTTCCTTCTGTGGCCTACCGTTCTTTGACCAGGACTACATAATGCACATTCGCGTTCCTAAGCGTTTTAACACGTACGCCGGCAAACGCGCACACTAACTTCTGCCTAACTTCGTCGGCGCCGGTATCACCTGTACAGGCAGGTAAAGCGACGAGACGCCGCCGCATCAGCCCGGGGGGAATGCAGCGACACAGCGGTAGATTATGCGGTACCGACGTAGAAGTTGTTTGTACGCGGATAAGAGGGGTCAGGTCTAGTGTCGTCCATTTTTCACAACTTTCCTCTCGCCGCGAAGGTTCTCGTATCTATCTCATCCCGTTGCTCACGATCGTTACCTTCCCTCGTTCGCCTGCTCGCTCGCTTCTCTCTATCCCCTGTTTATCCCCGTTCCTCTCTCTCTCTCTCTCTCTTTCCTTTGCGGATCTATTAGCGAACAGTCGCGTTTTGCTACGGTTCTGCCGTCGCGTCCTCCCAGCGTGTATGCGGGCCTCGGAAAATCGTGGTTCCCAAAGGGAGGAGGGGATGATCGATATCTCGACCGTGTGACCGCGCCGAAAGTATCCACCAGGCCATTATTCTTCGCTCGTGAGCTCGCTCGTTACTGTCCGTTAAAATTTTTACGCGATGAAAACAAGTCCTTCACCCGATACGAACAGCGCGAAAGTGAAATGATTCGCCGTACTGACGCGACGATAATTCTTGTCGATATCACGACAACGGGGTGTACGGTATATTTTGCGCATGGAGCCGCATGCGATAACAACATCCACTGAATTCGTGAGTTTCGACGCGTGTTTCCACGCGGACGGTGCAACTTTTGCCCGACAATGACGCAAGAGGTACGAACTTTTCCTGGAATGGCGTGGACGGTTATTCGGGGGAGCTCGGAAACGTAACTTCATACCAAAGTTCCAACGATATTATTTCCCTGATAAAAGTTTCTCAAGGTGTCAGTGGAATCGGGGCCAATGTACAACCGGATATTACGTTTCTTAGAGGCTATATGAAGCGGTACTTATTCCGGAGAATGATAGAGGAAGGTTACGCTGTTTTGTGAAATGTAGATGCACCAGAAAAGTTGGTGATATCCAAGCGTAACGACTTATATAAAATATTTCTAAAATAAAGAGGTATATATATATATATATATATATATATATATATATATATATATATATGTATACATATACATATATATCAGAGTTATATCAGACTTAAAAAAGGAAAGAAGCTTACACGAATGTTTCGCGATTTATACGTCATTATTTCTAATATTAATAATATTATAATCAATCATAAAATTAGATGTCTAATTTATTAATTGGTTTGATATATTCCTAAAATAAAAAATAATCTATTATTTAATAAGCTTATTTTTAATTAATACTTCTAATTATATTAGGACAGAATTTTGAAATGACAAATTCGCTGCAGAAATCAAATTTCTAATTATTAATCAACTTGTATATGTTTTGAGAAAATTACCTGCCCTCAAAACGGAGGACTCAAAATAATCTTCGAGATTATTAAGAAAAGTTATGAAAGAGGTTGAGTTTAAAGCGAATTTAAAGAGCGCAGGAAAGGAAAGTCATTCCTTACTACGTAACGCTTTCAAAGAAAAGTAAAAAGAGATATTATTTAAACAAAATTAGAATTTTCCAATAGTTAAGTAAAATAAACAAACCCAATATTAGCAACAGGATTGCTGTGCTATCATGAGATTCCGTTGAGTTCGCCGGCGGCTCTTCAAGACCAGACATGAAATATTTTTCTCTCATTCCGCGCGATACGCGAAAAACGACTTTCGAACTATGCGAAGTACTTCCGGAATCCGCATATCTCGTATGCGCGGCATAAAGTATGCTTTGAGCAACCGGTTTTTTTTTGAGAATTATTGCAGATAAAATTTCTCAATTCTGCGTCTTTTAATTACATTTGGAAAAGCGTGCAACGAATGGCCATATTGGCACGCTCAGTCGGTCACCACTTTATTTCAAGTAAAGTTAACTTCGGTCATACATGTACGTACGAAAACCGCGCCGTTTTGTAATGTCGACATTACAATGCAATTGGCGTCAGAATTCATTAAGGATAGAAATAATTTCATGATTCTGGATCATATCAAGATTAAAGTGAATGCCTACAACATTTTATTAAATCTCACTAAAGGGGAGCGAGAAATAACTGAGTCGACCCGTCGCAAACGAGAGCGAAATTAACCCTCTTGCCCAAATCATAAATATCAGAATATAACAGGACAGAATATAAGGTACTTTGTGCTGAGGATATGAAGCTTGAAATGGAGCAAGAAAAGCACGTTACCAGTCGGACATTTCGAACAATCGCGGTACTGCTTTTCTCTTTTCTAAATTTCAGCCTCAAATACTATTAAATATTTTGCGCGCGCAATAATCTCTTATTCAAATTATAAAGATAAAATATAGCACATTTCTTTTGCACAAGAGATTACGAGATGCAAACGACAGCCGATCATGTTAAAAATAAATTGTTAAGTATTGAAATAATTTTATCTTCATCGCAGGCTTCATTCTCCGCACGCTGTATTCCGCGCTGTCATATTCATATATTTGTGGCACATTTCGAAAACAAACAATCGCCGAAAATGCATAACGAATGAGCCCTCAGTTTTCGGCTACAAACTTTGCTTCCGTGTAACGGGATACGCAAAACGATAACCTGCAACCCGCGCCATCGCGACTGTGTGAGAACGCGCGACACAATTTATGTGAATTCACGAATGGCTACGTGCAACAATGCATAAGTACGTATCTGTATGCGCGTGTACGCCCGATCCATTAATTTTCGTCCAAGCTGCTTCCTCGCCGCGTCAGAAACAGCTATATAGCTGTGAACGGTAGAAAAGTTGGTCGATTAAACCAGCAATAGCGGTGTCCCTATCCGTACAATCTATAATAAAGCACCGGTGCTCCAGCTGCGACGTCACATGTAGGTTAAAATAATTTAAGAGGCTTATACCACATATAATATATTACTACTACTACTACTACTATTATTATATTACTGCTCTTTATCATCCCCTGTATTCACCCCCTAATCATCATAACTGTATAAATCGATTGACAAAGAAAGCTTTCTATTATTTTGATTTACTACATGTAATCGTTACAAGAGCAGGCGCCCTCTCTTTCATTAGAGACGCTGTTCCTATATATATATTATACGTAGCTTGTTGCATCGACAAAAATTGTATTGTCATTAATGCCGTAATTTTTCTCGCTCTCGAAGTGGCGCTCCGATAAAGTGCAAACTCATGTTTATGACATTTAAAAAGTCGTCTATCCCATAATCATAATCTTCAATTTCGCGAATTATGCGAATTTGAATTATGAACATTTAATAGCGGTTTCAATAATGCCTGTGATTTCATGGGACATCAAAACGAATATATGTCAGTTAGTAATCTATAAGAGCCTCGAGTCGGCATTAACGTATAACATAACTGCATCTATAAATTTAGATGTAGATTCTTGCGCGAGTCTCGAAGTGTGTTCAGATGGTAACATACGTACAATTAGATACGCCAATAAAATTCTTTTAGAATATTCTCCTTGCCGTGGCTTGCATAATTCATTAAAGCGTGGTTATCGCGACCATCTTTGTCCGTTAATGTATGTCCTACCGCGCGCTAAAATATTTTAATTACGATAATTTATGCACATGCGTAATAATATACACATTAAGTAGATTCTCATATTACTACATCAATGCTATATAGAAAGCTTTACTTCAAATATATTTATGTATTTTCATATATGAAAATATATACTCTCTCTCTAAAAATATATGGTAACAATTTTGCGCTGTTCCAAAGTATTCTAAAGTACTTTGTTTATAGAATTCTATATTTTTCAGATATGTATTTCATCAACCAATTCACAGGGTAGATCGTAAGAAACACCATCAGCCTTTTATCATTGTACCGAAAGCAAAATAATGATCTGATCTTCTAGATAAGATCCAATCGTACTAGTACCTACTGTTAATATTTCCGTGTCGACTACTTTTACACGTAATGTTATTATACGTTTTCTTGAGACACCGTAAGCGCGGTAAGTGCGACCGGAAGCACGCGTACAATATACGCGCGGAATATCGCGAGCGCGAGCGGAAAGAGAACTCTCTACGGGGCTTCACTGTACACAAGTATATGCATTCGGATACGTGTTATGTGTACGACCGAACACGATCTCTCGCGCGAGTTTACAGTCCTCGACTGAGAGTAGGCAAACGTAATCCGCGTTTCGGATCTACCTATCGGCGACAAAGAGTCAGGCCGCGCCGGTGAGAAATATACGAAAGCGACCTATTCATAACGCTTCGATTGCAATCGACATTCGCGAGTTCAGCCGAGATCACGGAAGTAACATCACGAAGTAACGCAGACAGTGCTGCGGCCAAGACTGGTTTTACAAGTAGTAGTAGTGGAAGTAGTAGCGGGGTATTCCGAGTACGATTCCAGTTAATGCGAAAATTATGAATTTTCGAAGTCTTAATTAAGCTTCTTAGATGAGAACACACTTCTATTTATGCAAATCGGATTCTGTTTTCAAAAGCTGTTTTGCAAGAGGGATATTTTGCATTTGAAAGCATAATATATAAGAAGGTATAATATATAAAGACAACTTAAGCAAACTAATTCCATTTCTTTCCTCACCAATTAATTTGGAAACATTTTTTTAGAAAAATTTGATTAGATATCTCTTTTCTCATGCTATTTTCTAATCTTAAATATCAAATAACTTTATAATTAATCTTTTAATTTAAAAAAAATCCAAATGAAGTCTACTTGAAACTAAATAAGAAAAGATAGTTAAAATTATAATTGAAGCTAAAATTATACTCGAATATCAGAGCGCAGAGATTAGCGTAATACATCTTCGGACGCGATATATACATGTGCACGCGAGATGCAAAATCTTAAATAGTTTTACACACGCAACTAAGAGCCTACAATTATATAATATTCCATTAAAATAAAGTCAATATCTCTGGAATTAATTATAGAAAGGAGTAATGTGTATAATAAGAGAAAAAGAAAAAGTTGGAGCTAAAATTATAATTGAGTATCTGCGCAGAGATCAGTGTATATCTGTGCGCACGACGTGTCTATTGGTGTAATATCCTTTTTTTTATTAATATCGTGCCTTTGGATACACAATCGCGAATATCAGTTCGGTTTCTCAACTTGGCGATCTACATACATACGCGAAGTACCGGTTCGAGTTGCTCTCGGCTCTGAGCTCTTGGAAAACCGGTCGATCGAACGCCTCTACTTTTTTCAACGTCGGCCATGCGACATTAATGATCACCGGTTCTTGTCTTATTGCAATCTTTATATCGTATCTTCATATCGCATTGATTTAAGAATGCGCTAAATGGAAAATTTAACAGTGCAACACAATCGTTTTGTTTCATAATCTTGCCCTCATATGTGCTTGTATGAGATTCAATCATTTCACGCTCTATGCGTAAGTCTCAACTCCTTTTGTAAATCTGACTAGTCATATAACTCGTTTTGTATCTATGTGACGCGCTGTGGGCTAGTAACGATGTTATCTACTCGGACACAATCATTGATGCAAGAAGAACGCTCACTGCAATCAAATAGATTACGCGTGTTTTATCGCGATATAAATTACTCTGGCGTTATGACACTAGATAGCATACGTTGCTGACTTTGCGTATAACAACGAATCACATCCGTATGTAAACGAGCTGATACAAGTTAATAGTCGATCTTTGACAGTCATGCTGTCGATTATACATGTAACATCTAAATCTTATAATTTTGCACCCAATTAAATACGCTTCACTTAAGCATTTAATATTCAAGAATATAATCCTCAGAAAATATGTATAATAACACGTCATTTACATTTGCAAGTTGTTTTGACAGAGAAAGAGAGATTACCAGAATAACGAATTAATTGAACACTGTCATGTGCAAATAAATGAGACATATAGATATATTCATTATATGTCTAATGTCTAATAAGACTAGAAGATTGTTCCATGAAAGAATGCGCTCGCAAAGCCAGTTTTGTTATCCGAAGGTCCTGTTCAGAAAGGTCATGGACTAACGGAACGAGCGCGCCTCTGTGTGATCATGGCGGGATTTAGGGTACATCGTACCGATTTTTCATGCAAACGATAGCGCGAGCACGCCCGGACGCGTCGCGAGGCACGATTTCTTCGGCCGGCGCATCCGTCAACGTCGCGCCGTCGAGTCGTAGAAATTTAACCCGCCAGAAAAATGGACGGCTTCGTGGCACGCTTCGTTCACGATCGGGAAGGGTGGTTGGACCCACTATCACGCGGACACGCCGAGCGTTCGTGAAAAACCCTCGATTTGTATTCATACGCCGTGACATTGTAGGCGAAAGGAACCACCGTTTCTTGCAGTTTGCCGCCTTTGACTGGGATCATGCCCTTCGTTGATATAGTAATTTTTGTTATCGCGAAATCCGTTCGCGTCCGATTCAGCGCGGTAAGGATCGAACGTATTGTATTATGAATAAACTCAAGTCATATTATGAATAAAGTATACTAAATGTCTCTCAATCATCGCAAAGGAAAAAGAATCCAAAAGCAATATTGTGAATTTGAAATATGCAGACAAAGTGTATTATATATATATATAATAAATATAATAACAATAGACATTAGAATAAATAATAATAAAAATAGGTGGAAATCTTTTCATCATAATTTTATTTCCAATATAATATTGTTGTATATATTGTGTAACATAGGTTTTATGTGTATTCTATAAAAACTGAAAATGCCTTTATTTTTTATTTTACGAATCAGGAATTGTAAAATGATATTCAATCTTTAATTATCAACATAATTTATTATGTCACACCGTAATAATAATCCATCTCTCGGCACGATGAAATAATTGTAACAAAGTAATTTCGATTCGCCGTTCCATCGTCGGATGCGTAATATGTGTATATACATATATCCTGTCAAACTTTTGCCGCGATAAAATAATGGCTACTAGAACCTCATAGAACGCACGATTCAATGTTCGAAACGCGCTCGGTCCGCCAGTTATAGCGCTACGCGATGGATACAATTAAAAGTTGCGTCGAACGTTCGCGGAAAGTTGTGTCGCGTATTTCGCAATTACACGTCTGAAAACAAGACGCGTCTGCAGCATGTGTGCATGCCCGTCTCTGATCCTCGAGATGCACTCTCGCGGCCTCTCTTTCCGGCGGTTTAATTTCGTTTCGACAAGCAAGGAATGTTAGCTCGAGAGAACCGAAAGAACGGAGGATGGCGAGAAAAAAAGAGGGAGAGAAAAAAAACGGCGGAATCAAGAGCATTCTTCGTTCTTCCTCGCTCCATCCTCGGCGGTTTCGTTGCTTGCAACCATCCTGACGGCGATGGTGACTCTAAAGGTCGAATTAGATTACCACCGACTCGATTAAACCACCGTCGTCCGAGAACCCGTGCGGGATAATCTCGGATGTTGCATTCTCAGCGTGCACGTTCTGACCGCTTTCGACAGTTATGAAGAAATAGCGTGATTTTATGTAGGCGTCGTTATGCATTAAAATATACACTAATGATGTCAAATTCACACGCACACAGAGAGACACAGACAAGAGAGATGTAAAAGATAACAGCGAAAAACTGTGCCTTTGATATTACGAGACAATGATATTTATTTTTGTGCTACTATAAATATATATGAAATTTTTATCAAAGTAATGATATACTTTCAACATACTCCGTAGAACTATGCGATACGTTACTTGCTTCATTCAGCCGCTATATTTCGGCGATTTGGCTATCGTTCGGTAAATATAATCTTTGTGCGATTTGGTCTAATATAAAGACCGGACGATATCGGGAATCGCACGTTCCACCTGCCATCGAGATAAAATATATCGATGGTTCTTAGATGCACCAATTTCTTTCGGCGGTATCGTGCCAAAATGCAGCACGTGCTGCATTTTCGGCAGAAGAAATCTCATGAAATAAGTTCGAAAAGCTCTCGCGGCCATTTCACCGCCAATTCCGGGAATCGGACGCGAGTTCCGCGTAGACCGGGAAACATGGCGCGATATCGAGTCGTGATAAAGTTGCATGCACGCCGCATCGACGAGTCTTATAAATCCGTAAAAGACTCTCTCCCTCTGCTCCCCCCTTTCTCTCTCTCTCTCTCTCTCTCTCCCCTTAGGCTCTCGCTATCTTGCGGTTCTCCAGCATCCCCCACGCGCGCATTATATCGTGCCGAATTGCAGTACGTGCGATACGCCAGATCGCTAGGAGAAATCCCGTGAAATAGGTGCACGCCGGCGGCGCACGCGATGCAACGCGCTCCGGCGCGGCCGTAACCGTTAATTGAATGCGCTAATTCACTCTCTAATCTTGCGTAACCGCATTTACGCGTAATAGGACAAAATGCATGCCCGCGCGGTATTGCTCGCGGCGAAGCCCGCGAAGGTCGTCGGGTGCGAGGACGCGCAAAGCGCCACACGGCGAGGCTATTTGCAGAAGGCATCGGGAATACTAATTTGCGCCAGCCTCGCCTCGCGTTGTATATGCAATCGTGGCAAATACCCCGAACGCGTCAGGCACGTAACATAAGGTATCCCGCTATATCTCTGGAATCCGCGCGCGACGCGCTTCGATTAATCCGCCCCTCCCTCCCCCCCCCCCGCCCCTCCCCAACCATTGTGATAAAGAAGATTTTGCGCGTTACGGAAACGCGATGTAACTTTCGATCGGACGGGGTAAGTCAGCGAACCATTTTCTCCGCCGTGATATACGACTCGACACATACGCGAAACACCGTTGCGAATTTCTACCACACATTTCTATGCTTGATCGATTTCGCTGGATAGTCGCCGGGAAATTTTTCTTTTATTTTGGATCAACTACGGACTCGTCCCCCAGTTTGATAAATGTTAAAAAGTCAATCTACTTCATCGAATTTGTTTGGAAATAATTCCTTTCGGATTGTACGTAATTTTCAACAAAGTGTACGAAATATTATAACGCGTATTTGTTCATTGAACCTAATAACGTAATTTATGAAACGATGTTTAAATAATGATTTGAATATAAACGAATATAAATTGCTGTAATTAATTACTTACATATAATACTGAGCTCTATATAATCGAGAGCGTGTTAAAATAATTTAAAACAACATCAAACGTAAAAAAACCGACAGATGTAAAAAAACTTTGATGTCGATATAATATACGTTAATCTCGGAAAAAATATTGAAAATAGCAGAGGTATTATATACATTCACACGGAGATTGTATATATGTTATATGTACGTATACGATTATTTGTTATTTCGCGTGCATGCACTTTCAAAAACCGAGAGATTATACTGTTTTGAATGCAGAATACATATAGGATATACAATTTTTATTTGTTAAGTTAATTATACCATCAACGGAAGAGAGACTAGTAAAAACAGAAAGGAAAAAAAAGAAAAAAAAAAGCAAATCCACCTGCCAAACCTGTGCGTTTCAAAATCAAATTGGCGATTAATGGTAAAAGCGATGATAAACCCCGAACCGTTTCACCGAAATTGATCCATAACGTTCGGGTGCGAGAGCCTCGATGCGTGCGTAACAGAGGTTTCGATTTAAATCGCTAATTGAACACGAGCCTTCAGGATCGTTCGCGTTTCAATTTAATAGAACAATTATTCTTTTAGTTTAGTAAAAGAGATTTTAAGGTATTAATTTTTTTTCGCGAATAAATTCATAGTGCCGAAATAAGTTGAACTATTAACGGACTGTCCATCTTTGTTGCACCCGGAACGCGAGAATCGTGGCAAAGAGATCGAGGGGAGGAGAGGGAAAAGTTTCGACGAAGGCAGTCGACGACCTGGACAGACGGGCAAGAAAGGTTGATTAATACCCGAGGTATTGTTTTATGGAAATTTCTGGCCGTCAGAGCGCTTTTTATCTTTCGCTCTCCCCTCCCCCTCCCCCTCCCCCCCTCCTCGTCATCGCCATGTAACCCATTAAGGGCGAGTCTGTCGTATTGTCATGCTAAGACGCTGATTTTCCTTCGGTCCTCATTATCAGTCTTAGTCCTGAGAGAAGTTGGTGAGAAAGTGAGAGATCCTCCCTCGCGAAGAATGGTTACTACATCTCAAAGAAGGATGAATTGGACGTCCGTGAGGATCTCTCACTGTGGAAAAACTCTCGGGTCGCGGCCTGAATATTGTGAAGGGAGATGGAGGGCGCAAATTCAGGAGACGCGGAAGTGCATTCGGTCTAAGAGGATGAAATCGTTCTTTAGAGGGATATGCATTATCCATCGTAACAGCTGATAGCATTATATTCTGTTTCTTTGATGGTATTCTTTGACCAATGCGTATCAGCAATCACGCGCGCGAGTTCCGTACAAGCGGAGATGACGTACCGATAATCTTCGATGAATTACGTAAACTCCAAATTTGGGTAACGTGCTTGTCCGCGGCGGCATATAAAGAGAATAACAAGATAAAGCGGAATAGAATAGAATGGAATGAGCGTACAGTAGAATATAGAAGAAACAGTACCATATATGTAAGCAAGAATGGACTATTAGAAGATAGTAATCGCGCGTTTACGTAAATTGGTCCCTCGCTCTTTCTCCATCCTCCTTATATTTGCGTTCAATTTACTACCATGTGATTATGTCACGCTAAACCACCGAGCATTCTTTTCATGGTTAAGGCTTCAGCATTGCTACGGTAAACTACATACATTGGATCACTATTGCGTCATCACCAGCTTACTATACATAAACTCGTGTCTGTGCGATCGCGATCGACAAATATCTTGTGCAACACAATTTTAGAAAAAGTAACGTCATATCATTTTATTTACTTTTCCTTGCCATTCGTATCAACACTGTATTTCCGCGATATTATTACCGCGCAACGCGTAATCGTGCGAAATTCTAATATAGATACTCTCGCGACTTTGTACAAACTGCATTCGCGAGAAACATGCCTAATCGCCTTTTTCTATTATCGCGCTAGTCGCACTGGTATCGGATCGAGATTTGCTAGCTAGGGTAATGCGAGCAATGAACCGGAGCGGAGGTCGATTCCCGCGTATTTCGTCGTGGATGAAGATCCACGAAAAATTGAGCCAAGTCGAAGCAGCGATTTGCCGGAAATCCGTGACGTTATTAGGCGTACGCGATAAACGTGATTACCGATGCCAGCCCGATAAAGCTCTCGTCTCGGTCACTCGTGGCAAGAAAATCCAGCAACCTCGGTGCATCGGGCAAGAAATTGTGGTACGGTGACATCGGTGTGCGACAGAACGATCGATATTACGGATAATCTTGTTCAAATAATGAGACATGTGGCCTAATTAATGTGGCCGAGTCGAGAAGCGAGCGTAAAACATACGGATGATGTCGGTAGCACTGACGCACCTTGAATTACAGCGTAACGCTCGTATAAGACGTAACGTGAGAACGGGTTAAGCAGATCTACTGTTAAAAAAATGCTGTTTGCACGCGATAAGACGATAAGACGACTGGTTTGCACATATCGCAGGCCGATGCGAATAACTGCAGCGGTTTCGCTAAAAGAATTCGAACGCGCTATCACGTTGATCTCGATACCGAGAAAACGGGACCCTCCGCGAGGTTCGAAACCGCCTTGGTCGCTTGCAATAAGGAAGCCGACAACAAGATTTACCGTCATTAAATTCATCATTTCTGGCAGAAATGATGAAGCCATTTGGTGCCATAAAAGCGTCAGGACTAAATGCGAATTTCGTAAAAGATTCAAATACCATCCGGTGTGTGTGCGTTTTATTTATTTATTTTTTTTAAGTTCATTAACCTTGCCCGAAATGTACAACAAGCCGATGCTTTCGATCGCCAAGAATGTGAAGCAACTGCATCTGATGTGCGCAGAGTTCGCGAACCAGAAAGCGTACCGCGTTCCTCGTAACATCTCCGCGAATCGTTAATTTATGCGTCAAGTGGAAATAGCTGATCAGAAAGAAATCAACGCCTCCGTTGTAATTCGATGTAATTTGCGCATCTCAAGGATCTATATATATATATAAAGCGGAGAGTTGAAAGCGTCGCGTAATTGGCATCTCGTTCTGCTTATAATTAAATCTCCGTTACCGCTTAACGAGATTTCGAAAATGCCATGAGAAGCGGGCGTGCTGGGCTTCTGCGGATGACGCCGCGAAGAAACCGCCGGAATTGCTTTCACGAAGCAAGAGAGAACGAGATCTCGATCGTTAATTTAATAATTTCCGCGTTGCGATAAAGGTCGACGCGGCAATGAAATGGTAATTTACCTAGATAGACGCGCGCATGATTGTGTGTGTGTGTACGCGTGTACCTAACTATATAGAAATAAGACGAAGTCCAAGTATCTTTTCGAGTAATACCCAGGCTACACACACGAGTAATAGAGACAGATCCCCGAGAGAATTTCTCATGGCGGACATTATATTTTCTCGCTGGACGCGCCGCAGAGCATCGGCTAACAACGCCTCGTAATTTAGCAACGCCGGGCGTTCACACGCTCACGCGTGTCGGTTTCTGCGAGTACGATTGGCGTCGTGAGTAATTTCCATTGCTGTTAACTCGGTAATATATCATTCTCGCCAAAGTTTTATGGTACCTATCGCGATGACAGATTACCGATTGTACCGACGCGTTTACTTTCACGCGGAGCACTATTACTTTCGTGGGTTTGACCAAGAAGCGACTTCCGTGGTTGATTGATGTACGAAATCCCCATTTTATGCAATCTCCCGTGATACCTGTATCGTTTACAATCTATTATGTATCTCTTTTAGAACAATTTTTATTTTTAAAATTTTTAAGATTTTTTAAAATTAAAATTCTGTTTAAACTCTTTATTTATAAAATAGTGCAAATATATTACCAACTTAATTTTGCGATACATTTTAAAGTTAAACGAATTTTATATAATATGTATAATTTTCTTGTGCAATTCTGTTGCGTAATAGTAGTATGGCAGAAAAGTTGTTACATCATTATGTACAGTTCTAAAGCATGAGTCTGAGGGGTAAAGCTACAGCAGTTCGAAATAAATAGATAGTCGAAGCAACGCGTTACGGTTTTGTTCGTTTCGATTCTAGGCGTGTATTGAGAACACGTTGTTAGTGTTAACACTGCTCTCACGTTTCCGATTCTTTCCTAGAGCCAATTATACCGTTTACTCGAGTCAGAGAAAACGATAAAAAGATGCTGTCAAGGCTAACACCAGTATCCAGGCTTGGCGTATTCCGCATATTTAACTACAACTCGCATGGATACCTGTTTAATAGAACGACTGTATAAGAGCAAAAACTGCGATACCATATAAGTACGCGTGATTTTGTAAGATTAAATTAAATTTAACATTGTCAAAAAAAAAAAAAAATAAAAAAAAAAGAAGAAGCAGCGACCGTCGGAGCGGTGAACCGTGCGAAAGGAGAGCACGAAATTTTATGATTATTACGTCTCGCATTCAAGATCGTAATGTCTTCGAATCAATCTCGCAATCCCGAACTCTTCCGTAGTATTCGCCGTAGAACGATGGACCATCGATCTCGCGGTCGGAGTTCGCGCGCGGCGTTATATAATGGCGCCTCGTCGTTTTTGCTCGGTGAAAATCTCTCGAAGCACCGGCACGGTCGATTAACTACCGGGAATATATTGTGCGTAACGCCATGGCCTTATGTGTACGCGTAATTAGCCGGTCTTACCGCGCGACCGGCGCTAATGAAGGATATACAGACATACGTATGTACATATGCGCGTACAATGTGTGTATATAAAGCCCCCGCTACTAAGTATCCACGGATGACTAATCTCCGCTTGTGCCTAGTTGACCGATCGTTATGGCCCGGGTAACGACACACACATACACACACACACACACACACACGGCGTGCCTTCTTGTACCCTAACGAAGAAGAAAACGACGAACACGAGGAAGGAGAGGAACGGGGGAAGGATGCCGAACGAAGACGCACTCCTCTCTCGCACACCCCTGGGAAACGCTTAACCCCGCGCGATCGTATGATAGAACTAATCGCGTCCGCATGCCGGTAGAATCGATGAAGCAACGACGATGATCGACGATCGATCGTCAGCCCTTAATCACCGTCGGTGAATCACGAGTGACGCCGGAGTGGTCGCTGCGAAATCCGTCTAGAGAGACCATCGGTTTCTCCCATCCCTCCCGCCCCCCCCCATTCGCGCCCTTCCTCGCGGAAAGTTCGCGAGAGGGTCAATGAGCGGGATAAATCTGCCGCGCGGAGACATTGATAATCATTTTACCGCTTATCTACGAGGACGCGTATCGTTGCAAGCTCGCTATTTCCATCGGTCGCTTATAAAACATCGATTACGATAACGGATTACGTATGCGCTGTCCCACGATATCGAGACGATAAAAGCCGTAGCTCGGGAAAACCCGAGAGAGGGCTCGAATCGTATTTCGCAATGCCGTCGTAAGCATTCAACAAACATTATTGACGATGTTACACATACTCTCGGCCTCTGTACGAATCGCCGAGTTATGTTCCTTATCATTTGATAGACATAATAAAAATAAGAACGTCGCGCTTTATCGCAACACTCGGAGCATTTGAATATCGCAAATTCGTATCGAAGGAGAGCTATGGGGATCCGCGACGTGGATTTCTCCCGGGAGACATAATTATCGTTATCGATAAGGAGAGACAAGGTGTCGCGTTACATCGCGACGATGCGCTTATCGAGAAAATAATTGAACCGCTGATATCAGAGTGAGAAATGTCGTCGGAAAGTTTAAGGATTTCATTAAAGTGGAAGAGAGCGTCTCTACGTGATACTCTCTCGAGCCACGTGGAGAGAGAGAAGCGAGAGATGAAAGTAATACCGTATAATATCATCCGGCAATCGACCGCTCGTTGCCCTGAAAGTAGCGGTGCTAGGTGGATAATTCTCGAGGATCACCTTGACCAAGACGGAAGAAAGGCAGCAATGTGCTAACTGAATGAGACCCGTGGCTGAAATTGTTATAAATCATTGCGGACAGTGGCCGCTAGCTACCGCGAAAGTCCGTTCGTTACCGCGCATATGGGAAAATAATTTATTATTATGAACGATGATGCGCGCGCGGGTGGGAAGGGGAGGGCTTTTGCAACATACTGGCGCTGCCACCCGCGAGAACCGTAACATGCACATAGTTGCAGAAATACGATTTCGACGACGGATTATTTCTACGCCAACGGTCCAACGATCTTGCCGCGAAGGGTGATGGATATACATTCGTAAAAGTGCGACGTAACGGTGAAGCGCGTTTTACGGCGGCGCAATAATTTGCGTGCGTCTAAGTGGTAAATATTAGCTCACTTTGGAGTGCGTAATCGAGATATAATTTCATTGCCTCAAAGCTATGTAGAAACACATACGGATTTAGATGTTATGCTCTGTATAACCAGTTGTGCCTTGCATGCGTTCGATTATTGGTAGAATAAAATATGATTATTAAAATCGCCGGTTAAAAGTAACGGTGTATATGCGGCTCGCACAATATTTTATGCGCTACTTAACTAGTGTCACGGGATGTAGGCGTATCTTGACACTATTTCATATTCTCGATTAAAATTTTTTTTTTTTTTTAACACTGCTTGATAACTTAATACGAAGGTTTGAGCATTTCTCCTATAAATAAGATTACTTTCTTATCAGAGATAAATATCGCGATATGTATTACCTTTTTATATTTTTGAATTGAACTAAATTATAAAATTATTATTGTTCGCGTTGCGAGATATCAAATAAGAGGCAGATGAAGAAGACACTGCAGAAACGAACGCTTATTTATAATCTCACTGTCAGAAACAAGTGAAGCAAAATACATTCCGAGAAGATTGATCTGATCAAGTTTTCTCACCTAACTGGATATTCAAACTAGGTTAAGCTTGTGAAAGTCTTCGCGAAGTAAAGAAAAATTCGCATGCACGATTTCGATGCGCAAACAAATAAGAGCGCCGCGTTTATTTCTGCATGACGTAGCTCGAGAGCGCTTGGTAAACGTGAAATTTTACGGAGCCGCTTAAATCGCGAATGCGTCTGCTCTCGACGATTTGCTCCCTCGCAACGTATCGGTGAAAGGGTGCGGGGTTTTGCACAGGAGCTTGGCAGAAGAGAGAGGGAGGAACAGAGAGGTGCGCGCCACCGTTACCGGAGGATATTCCACTTGTGTTTATCAAGTAAAAAATTGAACTTTCCGATATAACCGAAGAGTACAAGAAGAAAAAGGGAGGCATTAATAGATGATTCGAAGCAGGAATATTTACACGGCAAATTACACGATTCCATATGTATTTTCGTGCAATTTGTGACATCTAACTTGAGGTGAGACTCTGGTGTCGATGGATCTGCGTGCACGCGATAGCATATAAACATTAAAATACACTCAATACCTATCCCGTTTGCGCAATCGAGATAATAGAAGTTGAACTATTTCGTCGTGCTATATCGAATCATTATAATTTCAGACGAAGAGCGACAAATTAGAATCTTTGAAATTGCTAAATATATCATATCGCACATTGTATAACGAGCATTAACAATGCGCATAGGTATTATGTAAATGGGGATGTATTATTTAGCCATTGTTAGCAAATTTGCGAGGTAACTAGCACATGTACCTTGCTCCGTACAACGTCATTACATAAACAGATCGAACATCCCGGCTAATGCATTACATAAAGCTGTAATATATTATATACGGTTACCCAATGCAAATTATTGTCTCATTTACTGTAATTTCTCTGTGATGTGAAGTAACAGCGTATTATACATGTTTGGAGAATATTACACGTCAAAACAGTGTTCAATATTTCAAATTTGGAATAAATTACATTATAATTAACTTAAAAAAATATATTACAATTAATTACCAATTAGTAATTTCTGAAAAACGGAAATAATTAATGGTCTTGTAGTTTACAAATTAAGATTGAGAACAAATAATGATTAATTCCATGAATGATATAAAATCCGATAATGACGTGTACACATAGCATTCTCGTAATAATATTTCACATTACTACGTGAATATAATGATCGATATTGTAATCCGCTTAATCTTTTGAATGCGAAATTGCAAAACAGCCCTCAGCTACGAGAGTTTGAAACTAGATAGTTCGCAGTTAAAGCGTTAATTATCGGCAAAGTGTCGGCGGTGATTTCTGCCGATAAACTTTTCCATCTTTAAACGTTACGCGGCATTCACCAATAACGATCGGAGAACGATAGTGTTTTCGCTGAAACCGTTCATCCTGAGAACGTGAGTCGTGGAAAAGCTTTCAAAGGGAGTCCTCGAGGAGAGTCTCGGAGAGAGCGTCATAGGCTGGCGGATCGATTCCCTTAGAAGAGTCAGTCAAGCGCCGCTTAACTAAGATACGGGCGGAACGACTGAACGATTCGCTAAATCGAGCGTAGTCCTGAACTTATGTTCTGCACGATCGAGAAAGTAGTTGTCGTTGCGGTCGTCGTCGTCAAGATTTACGCTCGACGATCCAACAGCTATCGTCGCGGTTATCGATCGTACACGGGGGTGAGTTAATTGCTACCGGCTGTCGCTCCTGTCTTCTCTCCATCTCTCAACTCTCTTTCGCTCTTCTCTCCGCTTCTCGGTAGCGATGCGAATCCATTCTGTCGCATCCACAAGCATCGTTAATTAGCCTTCCATTACGACAAGTAAGTAACGTGACTCTCCGTGAGAGACACAATAGTTGTTTGATACATGGCCGCGACGCGTCGAGAAATATTACGTTATGTCACGCCGTGAAAACTGAGGAAGGCGGATATCATCATACGCGGGGGATCGCGTCAAACTACATTTCTCGGCGATTTATCTTCAATCAACGTTTTCCCCTTATGCCGAGCGCGAAACATGCCGAGTGCAGTAAACCCGCGCGCAACCGCGCGTGTGCAACTGTGCGAAGGTGATGAGCAGCGCGGAAAGCAACGGTAATGACAATCAGAGAGCGGTAGTTCTATTATGCGCGCGTATAACCGTCGATTCACTCGCAGGTAAGCTCGCGCAGGTGTCTCACGACCTTGCGCGAATGCGTCTGTCTGGCGGCGGCATATTTCTACTTGCTCGTCCCTGTCCCGCGAGACAGACGCGTATTCTTCAACAGCGTTAAAAGATAGTTGTTTCTGTTAAACGCTTCGAGGTGCTTGTTTTATATTTTACGCTATATTTTCGTGGTAAGTACGGATCGGATAGATTTCATCCCAACCTCAGCGTTGATACTCACGGGGCGCGACAAATTCGTGCAGGGTAGAAAATTCAATGGGATACATTTTCGCGGAATACACTCACTTCTCTCGAAATTCAGCTACGCTTCTATAATGGACGCTCGTCATTTGAATGAAGGATTCAATGACGTGCTACTCGGAAGAAAGACATGGGCATTGACACACAAATGTACATTTTCTGCGAAGAGCTCTTCGTACGCATACTGTACGTTTCGAATACTGGATTGAGACTATAGTATTACCATGCCAGCCAGGCCTTGCATCCCACAAGAGAGAAGAGATAGAAGAAGAAGGGTGAAGTAGAAAAAATGTTATGAGAAGCTACCACCCCGGCGCATTAGCCTCTATGCAAATAAACTGCTTCACGCAAGGAGCGAGTGAGCGAGCGCGATATAGGGACTCGAGCTTGCGGATAGTAATGCCGCTCCCAGCCTCGTGACAAGATCTTCTATCGCGATTGAACGCACGAGTCGCAACACGCCACCTTCCCTGCGCCGTCGCGATAAGAGAACCGCCGAGAAAAAGAGAGAGAGAGAGAGAGGACAGAACCAGGAAAGGCACGACACGTCGTGGAAATCAAGCGCAGCACGGCGTTAGAGGCCTAGAGGCGACGCGGATCGAAGGGAAAGAGAGAGAGAGAGAGAGAAAGAAGGGGGAGAGGAATGAGAGGGGTTATACCGCGTTGGGCCACCATCAATCTCTCGGCGACACTTCGCTGAAACGTTCTCGCGCGCTCGAGCGAGAACAAGTTCGAGGTGCAGAGAATGGAGCGAGATACTGGGCGTAATGCGACCAAAGTTTAATTACCGCGTTGCCTCGCGAGCGGCAAAGGGCTCGCCCGTTTCTCCGAAATCGCCCGTCTCTACCTTCCTTCGTCGGCGGATTCATCAGCGGCTACGACAGTATCTCAGCAGACACGTGGAGATAAAGCCATAGGAGGAGAGAAGAGAGAGAGAGAGAGATAGAGAGAGAGAGAAAACGAGGGAGATAGAGACGTGTCATCCTTAAGTCGCTCGTCCGCCAAGTTCCATAGCCATAGGGTCTTCCTGCGATTTGCTTTTCTCTCGTTTCATCTTTCCTTCACTGCCTTCCGAGTGTTCGTTCGTGCTCATAGCTCGCGCTGTGGCAGCTTATCCGCGCCGTTTCACCGCTCCTTCTCTACGTTCCCTCTCCTTCTCTCCGCCTCTCCCGCCTCGCCTCTATCCATCCGCTTTCTCGTGTGTGTTCCATCTAATTCTCCTTCCAGCTCCGTTCCATTCTATTCGCGCGTCTACTGTCTCGCTTCCGCCGACGGTGTTGTTGGTGTGCGCGGCGGTTATGAAGATGGTAGTAGATACCTACTTAGAGAGCCACACAGCGCGCAGCCACGCATAAACCAGTTTCCTGGTTATCCGACTCCTCGCATTTTCCTGGTCGACGCATAGCGCGTCGAACCCGAACACGGAACGTACCATTAACGGAGGCTTCCCCGGCTCGATTCCGCGGGACTCGCGGCGCTGCCGTTGCGATCGACGATCAACCGAAGGCCCGGTTGCAAACCGGCGGTTTCATGCCAGCCGGAGCGCGTTTAAAGGCCTCTCTCGTCGATATCGCTTTAAAAGCGACGTAGTCGGTGCACCGGAGACGCGCGGCTTTCAGGGAGAGCACACACGTCCCGAGCACACATGTCGAGCATCGAATAATTACGTAACGAGCTCTACGTCTCTACGTACATACTGTCGCGACGATCCACGAAGAGAGACGTTATCCGTCCGTCTGGTATGCGAGACGCGGCGTGGCGAACGGAACGGGGATTTACAGAGATTACCAGTGAATTTTCGAGGGAAATCGTTAGTCAACAATGCCTGCGCTATCTTGTTGCCTTCCGTGTTACGAGGTAGTAGATTGAGCTTCCGGCTGAGAATACATCAATCGAAGAGATGTTACAGACGAACGATATAGCCGAGCATTTACGGATGCATTCCAATAATTTAATTTAATCAAGTACTTGAGTATACATGCATATAGAAACGGAACGGAGACGGAAGAGGGGAGAGGGGAGGGATTCGATTCGATGGAAAGTATTTTTAATAGAACGTCACTCCATGTAAAATTCACGCATGTCCGCCACTTCTCTCTCTCTCTCTAGCTGTACATCTAAACTCGCGTGGAGACACGTCGCGAGAATTAGAAATTTAGCACTACCTCGTAGAGACAGAATCTCGCGCGATAAAGTGGTACGAATTAAATCACTCTGTGACTTTCTTAACACGATGCGGGTAGCGTCCATAAATCTAAGGAGATCGTACCGTACGTGGCCGAACGTACCGTGGAATCCACGACGTGGCGCGCACGCTCACGAATGTGCGCCGGCACTCTTATAACCTTCTGCATAACTTTGAGAATCCGCTTGACCGAGAACGGGTATCGAGAACGGTCTTACGCCGTTATGTGATAAGTCGCGTGTCCGTTAATGTTGGTGCGAGTCACCCGCGTGAGTCATGTGAGTCACCTCGTCGTAACCTCGTAACATATTTGGCAGTCGGTCGTAGGAAGCATAATTCTAATCGACCCGATCCGGCTAAATTCTCACGACGTCCCGGTTACAATCATCCGGGGAAACGGACGAAGGGAAAACGAAGCGATCGAAACATTCACGCGGAAAGCGTAATCGACACGGTGCAACACAAATCCGACGGAAATAAGTACCGGTTAACCGTTCAATTTCCATAAGGATCGCTTAGCTCCATCCGGAGCGGTTGATACAAGTTAATGCACAGGCGCGTGTGCAGCCTGCCTGCGTTGATGCTATTGCCACCGATTGCTGATAGTAATTATCTTATCGCGCTGCGTGATCGTTCCTCTTACGTGTACCGCCCCGTTACGCGCTATAATATTACTTTATTAATAATAACTAACGCGCGCACGTTAATAACATCCAGACCATTCTGCAACGTTTATTAACCGCGAGGTTGACTAATCGGTTGACTATATCGCGATGATCGATCGTTTCCTTAGATTCTGCGGGAAGCGAGCGTCTCGTTCGGTCGCACCATCTTCAACTCGGTATATAATTCCTCGAGCGTAATTCCAATGGTGCTCGCAAAACGCGGCGGTCGACGACGTAAGACTGTCGCTGTCCTCTTTATCGGAGGACGTTCGCAAGATGCGCACGACCGCGAAATTATGGCGCGAAGGGGAAAGGAGAGGAGGGAAGAGGGGGGAGGGGGGAGGGGGGGATCCATCGGATCGATTGGTACTCAAGGGCGGACGGATAGCGGCCGCTCGTAAATCGATGGCTACGGTCGAAGCGGTCGTTTCCCTGCAAAATTCCGCGGCGCGAGAGATAGCCGATTGCGATTGAACCCGATGGGACATCCAGGAACCGTTATTCCGCCATGGTGACGCGATGGTATAGGCACCTGGTACCAAGCGCTGATCCCCCTTCCCTCGACCGTCTTTTCCCTCTCCAGAGTGCCGTCTTCTTTTTCTTTCGTTCCTTCTCTTTCTCTTTCTCCTCTTTTCTCTTTTTCCCCCTCGCGCATTTCGCGGTGGAAGCTCACCGGAGCGTCGATCGTTTCCGCGGAGACATTGACGCCCGGCTGTGGGTCGCGTTGTTCACACGTGAACATTCAATTTTGCTCTCTTTGAGTGTGACCGACTCCCCCCTGCTTTTCCCTCGTTCGTTCCCCCCCCTCCCCTCCCCCCTCGTTTCTTCGCACGTTTTTCGCCGCGCGTCGTAGCGACTCCAGGTATGCGTACGTTCTCTCTCGTGCGACATAATTACTATTTTACCCGACACGCATCATCGGCTCATTCCGCGAGTCTTTCCACGATCGCAACAGGTACCGACTAATGACACGGAGCGCCTCGCGTCCGTAGACTCTGTCTCGTTTCCTCGCATCGTGCAAATTATCCTCGCTAGTCGGGCGTGTACCGTTTGTAATGTCACACGTTTCTGCCGGGTTTCTACGTGCGGCGTGCTTCGCAGCGCGGCTCTCGCTCGTGTATCGATCTATGCATTTATATTATCTGTTAAACGCAACCATCCGACGTTCGTATCCTTAAAATTGGTACGCGCGCGTTATCGATCGGCAACGATTTGCGGCCGGATAAATCTGCGAAGTCTCGGTCGAGACGTGGCATCCTCGCGAATTTATAAACGATGCCGCTCTCACGCTAACGGCGAAAACGCAATTGCAAAATAAATTAACTTCGTGACGGATGATTCGGCGATGATCCCTTGAGGCGACCGGGTCCGTTATGTCGCGGAAGAATTAGGCTAGGATCCGAGAGCCAATATGAGGGAAAAAAAAAATACACTCTATTATCTCCCACGGTTATATGGAACCGTGGTAAAGAACAGTCGGGCGATAATGCGTTTAGTTATCCGCTGTCAGATCCCTTCACTCGTGGTATCTTAACTGTCAACGTGCGAAAGAGAACGTATCAAATATAAACGATGGCGAAGAAGACTGCGTATTCTAAAAGAGAATAAGAGGATGTTAAGGGGCTAGTAAATCCCTGTCAGCGTACTGTGACTTAACGCATAAAGTGTCACGGCTTACCTGGCACGAGCACGTATATAATGTAAGCCGTTGTCATCGTGCGAAATAGTTGAACCCCGTTGAATGTACGATCACGGAAGATTCTAAAGTAGGTGGGCGGTTTAGTGGAGGTTTTAGGGTCCGTTGAAATTGTGCTGTCAACCGAGCGAGTCAGGCCGCTCGTGACGTCTCTCGAAGCGGCCTGGCGTGACTTCACCGATCCGACCGAGAATGTAAAAAAAAAGGACGGAAAGAGGGAAGTGCGAACGCGGGGAATCTGGGCGGGGATAGGCGCGAGGTGGACGATCAAGAGAAAGAGAAAGAGGAGGTAGGAGAAGAAACCGGCGGTGTGATGTTTTCAATGGTGTTGTACCGGCGATCGAATTGTGCGTACCGTTCTGTCCTCCTTAGAGCCGCAGCGGCCTCGGTCCCCTCCGGCAGACGTCTTCGGTCGCTCGTGGAGAAGAGAGCCAACACTGCCAGGTGTACACAGTGCCTAAGAGGCAGTCGGCCGACATAGTTACATCTCCAGTGAGCGGGACCGCGGCGGTCGCGAGAGTCTCCCGCATTACCATCGCGAATCGGCGTGCGTCTGTGATTTCGTGCTGGTTACACCATGAGCGATAAACAAAAGTAATCGGTCTCCATATATACCTTCTCTTCCCCGCGGATCTCTTTCTTTCTCTCTTTCTCTTTCTTCCCCCGGTCGCGCCGACAACTTAGCCCACGTTTGTGTGTACCGTTTCAGCATATTGTGCGCTAACGGCCACTCTCAAGCTCGCTCGCGCGCGCTTACCGACGCGATTCCGTGAGAAAGGTGCCCGTGGAATTCTCCTTCGCACGGCGCAAAGAGCGCCAGGGATAAAGCGCCGCCGAATTGCAAGCGTGCAACATCGCGCCTGCGGCAGATAGCCGGACGATTCGCCTCCCGCGAAAATTCGACGAAAGTCGATATATCGAACGTGCTCCCTCGACTGTTTGGCCAGGTACGTGTTTCCTGGAATTTCACTGTGTACCGAATGGTACACCGACGATGTGCGCGCGTCGGTGTAATTATTTTTTAACGTGCCAACACGTGCGTAGAAACGCACTGTGTATGCGATTGTGAAACACGACGCTGTATGTATTTCGCTGCTATTTTCGGCGGAACAAAACTGCCAGAGTTTGCGCGGATTGCCGCACGATTCCATGGGGTCATAGTGGTGTACGAAAATATCCGGCGATTTAAATTCCCGCATATGCACGTCGCGCTGTTTGTTATTTATTGCACAATGTATGCAACGGTGTAAAACGGAAATATGAGCGATTCTCAATTTATTACCGTTACTGTGTTACTGCAGTTATGCGCTTTTAATATTTTAATTGTCATTTTAATTTCTTCGTGTCGTATTCATCTGATTTCGTTACGTAAAATATGTGATGTTAATTATATTAATGAATGCAGATGCACACTGACTTTTAACAGACTTATAAATTGTGTCTATATTTATATCTTATAACTCGAAAGCATTTTAAATCTAATAATCGTATTTCATATTTGCACGTTATTAATGTGTAAAACTACACTAATCCATATTGTAGTGTGAAAATGTGTCAGAATCATTAAGATGTTATATTGATTTCTATAAAACTTTTACGTATACCTGAAGATTTTATTTTTTTAAAGCTGCCGCTGGTATACGCTGTCTCAATGTCATTAACCGAACGTTGCTCCGAAATCTCTACGTTTTATTTTTGCGACTTTGCAAAGAATTCCTGAGAACTTGTCCTCGTTAAAAACATCCTTGCTCCAGCTCGCATTATTAATGCGGGCAAACCTTATTTTCCAATCTACTATTCCCGTTCCCGTTCTCTAATAAGAACAGCGCGACACTTGTCCAACGGCGGTACATTCCATCCCGTTAATTCCTACTTCCGTTAATTCTCCTTTATTCAATCCGTCAGAGCATTGGAACGTTTGCTTAAGCAATAGAAAATACAGTTCCACATGAAGAAAAATGGTTCAGGAAAACGCTTTAAGATGTTTAATTTTATATAGATTCGTTTAATTTTGCATTTAATTCCAGAAAGAGACCTATTATTAATACAGTAGTTAATTGTCCTTAAATAACAAGATTCTGCAAACACCACGATATGTTTATACTCCAATTATTTCTCCCTCATCGTTAGCTTCTTTTTTAAATTTATCTTATCATAGAGTGAAAAATAAATATTAAAACAAATTTTTTTTCATGATGAAAGGTGTACATTTTTCACATCATAATATAATTCTAGAAAGTGCGAAGACCTATTGGATCCTTATATTTTTGAGATTAAATGAGAAGGCAGTCAAAATTCTGCGGAAAATAAATCATTTTATATCTTTTCATTTCTTCAAATATAAACGAGTCTTTAATAATTTAATACTTGCTTTCGAATTATTTCGTGTCTCAGGAGAGTTTACTATCTTTTTCCAGTAAAAAATATAATTAAAGATATCTACTGTATAATATCTCTTGTTTCTCGAGCAATAAATAATCTCATGTAAAACTTTTTGTTGCAGATTACACACACGTCCGCGACGTTATTTCATCTTGAGCGTCTAATCGAGGTGCGACAATGACGAGGCCGTACAATCGTCGACAATTTGTCGCGTTACTTTTACTGTTGCAAACCGTCTCGAGGTACGGTCACGCGGTTCACGCGGTTTCCGCGGAGTCGACGCACGCGGCCGACCAGTCGCCGTCGTCCGCGTCCGTGCCGTCCGGTCTCTCCGGTCCGGATTACACCGGGCCTTCCGCGGGTTCGGACGAATGCGATCCCGAGATGGTTGGCTTCGAGCTGGTTACCGGCTACGTGTACACCGCGCCCACAAACATGCTCGAGTCCATACCGGGCACGTTGATGCTCACCGACTGCCTAGAGACCTGTCAGGCAAACGACTCCTGTCAGGCGGTCAACTACGAGACGGGCCTATGCGTCCTATTCAGCTCTAACGCCGACAGCAATCCAGGTAGGATTGAATCGTTATCGTATCTTTCTAAAGACTCTAGTAAGAACTATCGACTATGCAGTATGCGCCGATAGCTAGCGGACTCCCGAGGCTACCCCATTTGATAACTGCTCTAAGGTGGATGCGAACTTTTTTTCTTTACGAGGGAAACGTTAGCGAAACATATAGACCTCCCCCCTTGGACTCGCCTTATCACGCGAGCGTTAATTAAGAACGTTCTACAATTTTATGACAATAAAAAGGAACAGCTTCTATACTGCCAGAATTTTCTTTTAAATATTTCGTGGGATTTGATTGTACATTATGTATATGTAAAATTGATAGTATTGCTTTAATATATATATTTACGAAACAATATCATTATTTTTTGTAAAGAAAATAAACGGTAAATGGCAGTACAATATTTAGAAAGGCGAGATAACCAAGATGCAGTAATATTTCTTGATCCGTTATCATTAAAATTAGATTTCCATATGTACATGCGGGATGAGCAAGCCTCGAGGTCCAGCGGCATCTTCTTGTTGTTTTGCGCAATTACGGCGCTTCATAGGATAACCGAAGTATGTTAAGATCGTTTCACATCAGTCTCGTACGAACATTTTGTGTAATGTAAGGATCGCTTTGGGCGAAGCGCGATAATTTTCTGTACAATGCCTGCGGTACCAATTGCCTTGATCTACCGGATGAAAATAAGCGAAACAAAACGTGAAGGATAATAGACGGTGTCGTCCGGTACTCACGTCGGTGAGAATCGGGTCGATGTGCTTATCACACGTTCTTCACAAACCGTACGCGTAATTTTTCATCTGTCTAATCCGTTAATTAATACATTAATAATGGAAAGATATTAAGAAAGAGATAAATTTTTCGCGAATTGATTAAGGATCCTACAACGCGTACAAAAGATTGTGTATGCTACTAATTCCTGTAGATAGTAAATAACATGAGTTAAAAGAACATGAGTTTCTTCGCATTTATGTCAATGATCTAGAGGTCTCTATCAAAATATTAAGCATACTTGAAAAAAACATTAATATAAATTTACTATAAAATAAACACTTCGTTTTTATTATGTAAATTAAGAATGTGACGATAAAATAATTTTTTGTTAGTTTGATGCAATTCATTTTTTCGCGATAAGATGATTATTGAATTTTCTTGTTGATGGTACGCAAATAGCGTTCAAATATTTTCATATAAACCACTGTATACATTCTGCATAGCAATTGCAAGAATTTAACTCTAATATATATTTTAAATGGAATTTTTAATGTTGGAAAATTTTCAATGTACATGTCGAGTCGTGCAAAAATATTGGGAATTCTGTATCAAATCGTGCAATAATTGTTTCCATTACACGCAACAATTTGTCTCCGAATATTATCTCCCACAATACGCGTTAGTTTTCATTTCTTCCAAACGTATATTGGACATTTTCTTTGGAATCATTTTTCATGGTTTATGTATTTAATAACATGCTCATTGTATATCATTTGTTGCACTAAATATTTTAAAAGATATTAAAATGTGCAGCTTAATAAATACATGGCACAATAAACAAAAATTGAATCAAATAAGTCGAATTAAAACGCGTAAAGTTAATAAATTCTGCAATGCATTTCATCAAGTGATATTGATTTCTTTAGCGAATAACACGAATAGTAGTTCGTGCTCTCTGGCAAATACCTCTGGAATTGCATCCGTTTTCGTTCGCGTGTTCGAATCTTATTTAAATTTTTGCAGAGTACGAAACAGCTTTCGCACTTTCAGTGGTTGATTTTTCTAGGAGAGGCTGCACCCGATGGAGCCACATATTGAGTGTCGCCTGAGGTACACTTTTTCTCGAGTATTTCTTGACCTATTATTTTTCCGACGCTGTTGAATGCTTTTACGGCACATACACGAATATATTTAACTCGGAGAAATGTTGAAATGTTGATAAATTTTCGAATAAACTGCATTGCAGTAAATTTGTTGTTGTTGTTGTTTTATAATTTTTTTTTAATGTGAAATAATGCTTCCATGTGTTACTTAATCAAAAAATTAAATAATAAATGTGAGTCTCTAAACAACATTTCTAAAAGATTTACGCCATATATATTTGGCATAGATATATGTAACAGTTTTATAAATATTATAGTTACGATTGAGCGTACAAGATAGTTAAGAGAGGAATAAAAGTTTGTTTGTACCATAATGTTGATATAAGATCAAAAGTAGGTTTATTCTTTTCACATAGATATAAAAACGCGATTTAAATAAATATTCCTTATATATCATATCGAAATAAATTTCTCGTTTCCATAAACATATTTCGCGCGCTTTATATATAGAGAAGAAGATCGATATATATACGTTAGGTACATCTATATATTCGGTTCCGACGATGAATTATAAGGATCACGTGCATTGTCAGAGGGTGCTACTGCGGTGGTTCCTTATGAATAATGGATACCGGTATAAGTAAGTGTAATGAGAAACGCACTAATTGAATCTTCCGGGGTATAATTAATATAAACTATACGTCCGCAGACGCCGGACTTGTGGGCATTAATTAAATGGCGGAATGAGATCTTATACCTATGGAGAAGTGGTATTGTTCTGTAATATTTTTCGAGCGCATCTGTCAAGAATAACACTACCACAGGTAATTTGCTTCCGAGATGAGGAAACTAAAATGGACGTATAATAATAGATGTATAAATTACAATCGCGTAGCAAACTGACCAATGAACACAATTGCAATCAAAACAGCAATTGCATTCTACGCGATCGTTCCTTTGATCAGATTATCATTATATATTTGTTTCCATAAAAGAATATAAAGTAATATAATTTTTTATGACATTAATTAACTCTGATAAATTTTTCCGAATTCCTTTACTGCTGTAAAATATACCGTTTCTAATATTTTTTACCTGCGGTTGGAAGTCCTTGCACGGCATAAAAATGATCTAATGGATGAATCGTGCGCAATTCATTTCGTGTCAGTTTTTACAGAACTAACTATATGACCGGAACAGATTCGGTTGAAAGATGGCATCGCGTTCCAATTGCGTGAGCCACGGCTGTAATTCGTGCTGCGAACATCTGGCGAACGGAAATAAAAAGTAAGCGTCTCGCGATCTCTCGTGCAATCTACGCGCGATATATGTATATTTTTTTTACACAATCATCATGTGCCGGATAATTGCCAAAAGGCACGACGCGCCAAAGTCAAAGGGAGCGTAATCGTTGTTAGTCTTCGTCTTACGTTCGCGTCTTTTGCGCCGCCGTAACCATCAACGCTCGAGAGCATACGTGATAATCTAACGGTGCGGCAAGATACGTAAAGGAACGTTAGCGTACGTCTGAGATGTGGGGAAAGTAAAGGAATTCACAGGGCGCGGATATGCAAAGGATCTCTGAGCATTTTACGCACCGGGACGACCATTTATGGCGAATTTCTCTAGAAAATCGGGCCCTCTCGGGGCACAAGTATGCCTGTATGTGACAGCTTGACGTCTACAAAGTACTCTTTTTACTGCCTTTAACCCCCTCCCCCCTCCTTATCTCGATTCCACGCGCTCGTTGTCATCTGTCCCCCGCGCGTTCACGTTTTTCTCCCTATGAACTTAAATCGCGAGAGATTTAATCGCGAGATTTCGGCAACCCGAAATCACGTTAGACGCCGTGCACGTCAGTTGGATAGAATCTTCTACAGACCTAAGGCAGGATATACGGCGGAGAGAAGGGAGGAGAGGTTAATTCGATCGACTGCAAATCGGTCAGTCGTGGACGTCCGAGAGCGAAGAGGATCTCGGTCACGCTTTGATGGTCTCTTGACACGAGTTTCCTTTCGGCACGGCCGTCGGTCGAATGGATCTTTTCGCTGCCATCTTCGCCACTTGTCCGTTAAAAAAAAAAAAAAAAAAAAAAAACCCTACACAGATCCGACTTTTATCCGCCGAAACCGAGACGAATAGCCGAATAAAATGTTGCTCAGCCGGCTATACACAGCACGTGATCGTGATCGACGACGGGGCCTCGATACCGACAACAAGAAGACGACGACGTCAACTGACGACGACACACCGACGTCACGATCACGAAACTTGTGAAAGCCGTGGGCCCCGTTAGTCGATGATAGGATCGTCGTTAGACAGGCGAGCGAGCGAGTCGCCGACCTCTCTCATCGTCTCGTCTCCACGCGTGTCCCTCTTTCCGTCCTCGATGCTTCGTTCGCGAAGAACCATTTGGTACAGGAGGTACCCAGTAGCAAACCGACAGTCTGTCGAGGTAATTAGTTCTGGACGATATAGTCGGGTTTAGAGACGGACGGCTTATGTCCGATCTGGGATCTTGAATTCTCTGCTAATACTACTGCGCTTCGGTCTGCTAATGCGTTCTTTCGTTCTTCCACGTTGTAATCGAGATTCGGTCACAGGGAAAATTTGCTTCCGGTCGCAACGGTGATTTTCCGTCAAGCACATGTGCCACAAGTAAATGCAGCTGTTTCTAAAGTTGAAGGTTTCCTCGCGAAACAGTCGATATTAACGGATAAGCGAAATATTGACAATTCCTCGATGTATCGTAGCTGTAGATATATATATTTTTTTTCGAGTCCTTTATTCTCGCGATCGCGGAAAACGATAGAAATAATTAATATTACATGAAGTTACAGGTCATCTATATTCATCCAACAGCCAGCAAACGTAACGTGCAAAACTTTTCGCAGTTTCGCGACTAAAGCTTTCCGAGGTGAATGTAAAACAGTTTTTCCGCACGCCTAAATTTGTTTCACATTAAACATTCAGGCGGAAATTATGCGCGAATTTATATTAGTTTATTACTTTCCGGAGTTGAAAAAGTAGCGTAACACAACCGGAAATCCTTTTACCTTTTTTTTTTTTTTTTTTTATATATAAATGCGTTTCTTCTTATTCTTTTTATGTAAGGTAAAAAGAAAATTGAGTACCATTCACTTTACATTTATAAGATTCTTTCAACATAATATGCGGCGTGGATTTAACGGGAATTCTATGCTGCGCAAATTCGAAGGAATTACGTATAAATGTAGACGGAATACGTACGTCCATCAAAAATTTATATATGCGTATGTACAACAGCCCTGTGTGTACGTAGCCATTTCCTATCCTTTACGACTGCACTTTCCTTCAATCGTCGTTCGTGATTCTATTTTCCTCGTTCCCGTCGTCGGTATTTTCTCGCGCGCCCACGTACACACGCGGCGTGTAGTACCGACGACAAGAAAGAAACAAAAGCGGGATCCGCATACATATTTTTCTTAAGAACAGTTGCTCGGGTACACCTAGGCGAAATACCTCGACTTCCGCATGAGTCATTTTTTTATTCTTATCCTTCCGCCTTTATTTAAACGGGAATTCGAGCGCCGCTACGTGTAGGCGAGTGTGTATAACGGTCCCGCGGATCTTCGACGGCGTAAGAGAAAATCGTGACGGTATCGCGCGAGAAGTTTATAACGATATAGTCGGATAAGTGATCCTAGAGGAGCAACCCGGTCCCGGAGCAGAAGTTTTCTCCGCACTCTTTGATGGAAGGCGGACCAAGAGACCGATATCGAGTTCGCGCCTCGCGTCCAGGGGATTTAACTTGGCTAGGTATTATACAGAATTTTGATACGGCTTTATCGGTGAAGTCTGTATGCTGCAGTCGAATATCTAGTAGAAAAGCTTGGAAGATTAAATTGTTTATTAAACAGCCGACACGCGCGAATCTCGGTTGTTGTTCTTTATGACAAAGAAAAATATATATTTTTTTTTGTCATAAAGAATGTTTATATATATATCACCTCGCAGTTTATTCGCGCGGGCCTCGCGCGACGTTCTCGGATTTATCGGATTTCGTTAAGTCATGGCGGGCGTCGACTTTAGGCCAACTTACGATTGTTATTTCTCGTGCCAAAGCGTCGGATGTAAATCTTCGCGGGAATCCGCGCTCATAAAGTATCCAGTGATTCGCTCTGGCGCGACTCCAGCTTTTAGCATTTCCGACTTTAAAATGTACCCCAGCACTGTTAGCTCTTAAACTGCCGATTTCCGGAGGATTTATGCGCGCGGACCGATTCGCGCTGAAATTGCTGCACCGCGCGCTTATTACGATCCGCTGTAATTAGAACTATAGATCAACGCGCGGATAATACATTCGGATATGGCTGACGTCCTCTCTCTTTCTCTCTCTCTCTCTATCTCTCTTTCTCTTCCTATCCCCTTTTCCAAGACGACGACGACGACGACGATAGAACGTCTCTCGGTGAAAGAACGCCGAGCGAGTCGCCGAGAGGTGCGATTGTTCTCGTATTTATTGTGGTCACCCGACACATCACCGCGGGTTCCTCGCTATCAAATCGGCGTCGACTAACGGATCTTCCCTGTCGCATACCATCAACTGCAACGTCGCGAGTTCACAATGCCGCACGTGCATAACGTTCGGGACCGATGCATAAGAACGATTTCCATATAAAACGCGAAAGAGACACTCGCGCTACCAGGGCGCTGTCTCTTAATGAGCGATATTAACATTTCCATGTGTGTCATCGAACGGGCCGCACGTGATCGGTCGACTGGTACTTTCGTCCTGCATCTGGGGAGAACGACCCGTGCCGTTTATAGACCGGCTTCTTTCCGGAGTGACAATAATGCAGTATCGCCGCATCATCGCGCATTGAAACATGAGTTAACTCGGAGCAGGCAATATTGAACCGCAAGCTATCGGCACTTGGTCGTATCTATGTATGTATCTATCTATCGTGTAAAAGTAGTTTTACGATAGAATGGAACTGTATAAAAAAAAAAAGAAAAACGGTTAACCGATTAGCCTTCGTCAGTATAGTTCATCTTGGATTGAAGATACAGCTCGAGCTTTCAAGTCGCGATCTCAATACGGTATTTGTGTAACATTTATAGAGAGTATATATACATGCATCAAAAACCACATGTGCAATTTCTCGGGGACAAATCTGAGATAATAGTTTACTTGTATATTTTGACGACAATTATCTCTGCTGCTGTTTAATTTGCAATATAAATAACATAATGATAATTGATAATAATATATGTATATAATTAATAATAATTATAATAATATACATAAATAAAAAATTATATGAGCGTAAAAAATAGAATGTATTTTATTCGAGGAATTTGCCATTTAAAAAACATTTGGCACAAAGTAACGCACATGAATCGCTATATGCACTTTCGCGGTTTATAATCACAAAGTCGCTAGTTGGACAGTATGACAAATTACACGTAATTCACAAGTCAATTTCATACACGGTTGTCTCGCTACGGAAGATAGAGCTGTTGAGTACGGTCAACGGTGGGCCAACTCGAGAAACGAATGGACTCCCTCTATAGATAAGGCAAACACAAGATTTTCACCGTGTAGAGGAGTTATAAATATTCAAAGAGACTACTGATTTAACTTCCTTCTTCCAAAACGCTTATGCGTTTATTCTGTCCTTCTGTCTAACGTACGTAACGTACGTAACGTAGATTTGCATAAAAGTTACGTAACTTTCAGTGCCACTCTTCGAATCGTTTCGAGCATTACTTTTCTTATCATTGTATATTGCAATGTAATCGTATTAGTCATGTATAAAGTCAATAATATAATAATAATAGTAATAAAATATAATAATAATATTGATAGATGATCTGTTCCACATTATATAGAAAGTAGTGGAAAGAATCGAAGTGGCAGACGTTGAGTCTTCCTTTCGCGATTCTATCGGACGTTCCCCCAGGCAATTATGTTACGCGGCTATTCTCAAGTGACATGCTCAAAGAAGAAGAATGCATTATGTCTGTCACCGGTATGTGTGCGAACAATCGATGGTGACTTATGCCAGCGAGTCGTGCCTCTTTTCGCATATATCCAGCGCGATGGACGATGAACATTGCGTGTCGGGGCACAGCACAGATACTGAATACCGAAGTGTCTTATATACTGTAGACTGGATTTCAAATAGCCGTGGGAAGTACTGTCTCGGCCCGATATCGTCGGGAATACTAAATACCTCGTGTCGCATAATACACGTGCACGAAGTGCCATACGGCACGTAAAACGCACTCGATCGTCCGGAATCAAAGTGCTTTGCGAAGAACATTGTTCCTCAGATACGAATACGTGTATATATGTATGTTCGCGTATTCAGATAAGTAAGGCACAGACACTAAGTACGCGAATGCTTTCCGCATACGTTTACCGTGGCCACGTGTCGTCGAACGATCAGATAGAAAAAACGACGACGAGTTACCTGGAATTTAATTAATTGACAGAAAAAGGAACGTTCTTAGTCGATGTCTTAGTCGATAATCAGTCACGTGATTTTGTATCGCTCGTGCTTTCGCACTCCGCAAATTGCGTCTAATATTTCGCGACTACTCCTTTGACAAATGAGCTAGATATATATTTAAATTCCTCTGGCAGAAGTTTTATATCTAATCTATTATATCCGCGTAAGCTACTTTTGATAAATCTATTTCGAAATAATTGCTGTGTGTTTCACGTATATAGATATATAGCGAGAAAGAAAAATATTTATTATTACAATATATAACTCGATAACGATAATTTATAATAAACTTTCTGCAAAATTTATGATAACATTGATACATGTAAATTTAATTTACTATTTTGTTTTAAATAAATATCTTCTGTTATTTATAGATTTATAAATGCTGACTTTTCAAATGGATAGTCAGCCTATCTTTGGAAATCTCAAAGTCTCATTTTATTATAATTGCAACAAGGAGACAGAGAGTCTGAAAACTTGAAATTACTATTGTTAATAGCCTATTCGTAGTCAGAATGTTCTAAAGATAATCATAAAGTCGTGTAGTCATTCTCGGAAGAAATCTTCGACCATTTCCGAATTCAACATGCAGAGTCATCCTAGCAGGTTATCGGCGGTCATGTAGGAGTAAACAGTAGTCATTGCCTTCGTCATACCCTAACTAGCTAATTCTCTTGACTCAATCGAGCAGACCAACAACCAAGTAATATTTACGTGTTGGATATATTTATATGTGTGTGTGTATGTGTGCGGACAATATGGTAATTAAATTCAAATTATTAGAAAAAAAATGATATATTTCGTTTAAATAATATCTGGAGCGCAATAGAAACAATATTCAAGTCTAATATTATAAGAAACGGTAAATTTTGAGATTTCTGTACCATGTGACACGTATATATACACACACACACACACACACACACACATAGAAATGGATTTTCAAGCAAAAGGACTCGATTCTCTCACGATGCAAGCGCGATTACGTTCATGTTCTAACCATTTGGATATAACTAAATAGCATCTCCCACGAGAACGATAATCACCATCGTGCTTAATTAAGTTTCGTAAAACAGTGCGCGCTTAGTGTGTATCGAAATTATCGGAACGCAGCCGTCGTCGCGTGCACGGCGGTAACGTTAATGACAAGAACTTAAGACAATTACTCGACACTTTGCATTCCCGGCGAGCCGGGAACGAAGTGGCGTAGCCGCGTGATCTCCTTGAGCGGATCTTGAGCGAGTCGTCCTGTAATTCCGGCACCGCCGAATATTCAATTCCAGCCGCGCGAGAACGCGCAATCTGCGAGGTGCGAATAGTTTCCGTAGAACCATCGAAAGTAATTACGTTATTGGCTCGTTCCTTCTCGCGCGTTGCCTTCGGTCGTGGCAAGGTCGAATCGCGTGCTCGTTTCGCGTCGTGCGGCAAAATGCGAATACGTTTGCATATATGTACGTTTCTCCGGCCCTCTTTTTCTCCGTAATCCGGGTCCCGCCTAGATGCGGTTTCGTGTATTAAATTCTTGCAACAGGCCGAGCGATGCATGCACGCAAATTAGAAACATACCATCAAGGATGTACAGTTATGTGGAACGTAACTCGCCCTGACGACATTACACGACGTTAAAAAGTGACGAGGGACAAGTCGGGCCTTGACTCTGTGCCTTTACCGCTGTCTCTCTTACCGCTTCTGCATATTTATGACGATAGCAATGAAGGCGACCGAAACGTGCTTTTTTCACGTCGGAGATGAATGAGAGAAGGCAACGGATGTCGGCGTGCATTGTACTTTGCGGTAATGAAATCTTTCGTTTCGCCATGTGCGGAATGTGTGTTGTTAGACCTGGACTTTGGATGTAACGTAAAATCACAGCGCATTTTACATAATTATCGCGGAATTAGATTTTTCAGAATATCAATGGCAAAATATACACGTTTCTCGAATATCGCGATCTCCTGTGCAATATGACGGGCATTTATTGCGAAATGCGATATTGTAGTAACAAAATATGCACAAGCTTACGGTTTGTATTTTATTTCTGCGCCAGACAAGCACAGTCGTGTGGTTGACGGAGTGCCGTATTGCCGCGGGGAATGGACGTCGATACATTTCTAAAAGTAAAATCCTTGCGACGTGCGCCACAAGCGCGGGCACACTGAGTGGCATTGAAAAACAAAAGTGTCGGTGGAAGTAGGAAGACAAGTGGGCACGACGTGGATGAGAAAGCTGACCGTCGCGAGATACGTTAGAAGTACGAGCGCATTCAATTCTTGGAAATGCGTCCACACACAGAACGAAAGGGAATGGAAATTCCGTCGAGTGTAAAGGGCGATTGAAAATGTTGGCTTCAATCCAACGCAGGGGCATGTTTTATTCGTGGGCTGCGTATACATATTAAGAACGTCCTCTCTTATCTGTAATATTAGCTTTATAAATAAATTCGATAGAAATGCAATATCGGAAACGCGTAAAAAGTAGTACGGACAAAAGTTGGAGATAGAAATCAAGCTGTCACTCGCAAAACGAAATATAATCTTTCACTACAATTCACCGTATGATGGAAATTATACTTGCTTCTGAAATGCGCGTTCTAAAAGCTTTTAGTTCCAAATATAATGTCGACCACAGGCAACAGTGGTGCAATTTTAATTCTTCCATTAAGAGTACCTATGTATTATATGGTCAGATAAATAGATGTATAACTAGGCAGGTTTATGTACCAAGAGACAACAGAGAATTATTCATTATCCTCGCATCTATTAATCCCTAAATTTTTAGAGCTTGTAACGGCAACTTCATGTTCTGTCAATTTGAATGAGAGAAACGGGAGTGACAGTGTCACAGACAACGCGTCGAGAAGAAAGGCAAAGCGATTGTACAATTCTAACTTACGGCTTCTCGTAATTATACAAAGAAATATGTTAGATCATATCTCGCGAAGTTTTCGCGTGTACAAAGAGTGTCGAGTAAATTTGTAACGCTTGTCAGACAGACACGTCGCATATGTACACGCCCGCCGTTTCAGAAAACCGAAGCGAGTCACAGAAGCGGGGGACAATTATGCCGTCCGGCGTGGCAGCTAGTTGAAAAACTGTGACTTTACACGGCGCGTTAAGTACGTATAACAACCATCCGCAATTATGCGCCAGGAGACAAACGTGCAAATAAATGTGCAACTTCTATATGCGCACGTTTCGGAGCGCGGGATGACTTCACGAGTGTCTCAACTATTGTGCGCCTACGCAAAGCAAAGCGCATGACATAGTGTAAAGTCAGTCCTGTTACAACAGTATTAAAATATCTAGACACAGTTACTTGAATAATAAAATAGCTAGATACACAGATAATGATACACTATGCTACATAGGCTCTGTTCTGTTTAGCGGCATATATCCTACACCTTCCTGCATAAATTCTTTCCTCTCTCCTTTCCTCATCTACAATCTGGCTACACACATGCTCAAACGGAGGAGAGAATAAAAAAATGCAATTAAAAGAAAAGAGAGAGAGAGAGATTCCTGTTATATCTTAATAAAAAAAAGAAACACGGATAAAAATCATAAAATATTTTACAGACGTAAGTAAAAAAATTAAAGATTAAAATATTTCAATAATTAATAATAAATCTAGTAATAAACAAATACACAGACAAAAAACGATACTTAGTTTAATAGCTTAGATTAATAAATATTAAAAAGCTTTTTACGGATAAATAAACGAAAAGGTGGAAAATCGGAGTTAAGGTTAAGGTTAAAAACCTTGCACTCGAAAGAAAGCAGAACGAATCGAGCAGACGAATAACTGCTTGCTAACGATTAAAAATAAATGAATGCCTGTCAGCAAACATAATTTAAGATCCGATTCAATATCTGACCGTGTCCAGTTTCATTTATTCGCCGTTATAATATAATTAACGTAAATTTTCGAGCAACATGCAATAAATGTCTAATCATGAATAAAATTTAAATTTAGAATCTTAATATACGCAGACATCGCTATCATCATCATCATCATCATCATAATCATCATCATCATCATCATCGTCATCGTCGTCTTCATTTACTTGATTTGCATTGATTTGATTCGCAAAACCATAAAAGTGTTATCCTATCTCGGCAAAATAGTTCTTATATTGCCGCTTTTACATATGTCGTTGACCAGTATTTTATGATAAAAACAGAATTGATTAACACGTGTAAAAAGCGTTAACAACTACGCGGAACCAGCGGTTAGGTCAGCTTACTTCACCTTATTTACGATTTTATCGAGCCACCTGCGGCAGAGATTACGCCTTCCGAACAGGTTTTCGTACCGCGTTCGCAGTGACATTCACTGCTGTAGATCGCTGAAAGTCTAACCGCGTAGAATGTAGAAAAGGAATCTCATTGCCTTTGTTGGCGCGCCGGAAAGAGAAGCCGGGGAGAAAGAAGAGGGTAAGAGGGGCTACGAGAAAGCCCAGATTATACATCAGATTCAAGGCGCCGACATCGACGGGCGACGACGTCGTTGCCGATGCCACTTGAGCTCGAATCGTATCTAAATGTACCCTCGTATATCAGAAATCGAACTATTCCTCGGCGCTCGGCTACGGGACGGTTTACATACGTCATTTCGCGAGATGGCCGCACTACTCTGTTGCAGATGCGTCCCGACCATCTCTCGTGTTTCGCGACATCGTGTGACAAGCCGCGAGCGGAAATTTTCTTTACCCTTTTCTTCCGCCGCCGTCGTTGCTTACGATTGACTCACGGAACGTTTCGAGTATTTATGATAGGAATACGAGATGCAGCGGATAGATGCAACAGAGAGAACGAAACGTTATTTTATGTTCACGACACGTTATCAAGGTGTTCCTTCGTTCCTGCCGACAACGAAGTCTACTAAGTCCGTAATTTAGGATCATCGTTGCGATAAAAGTCGCTAGGTGCTCGTACAACGAGTCATTTCCTCCCGCATAAGTATGATGCATTTTTCAAGTCGAAAGTGTTGCTTTCCCTTGAGTGTGATGTTACTACGGAATGTTAACATCTAAGTTTATGCATTCGCTCTGTTAAATAAAATCAGTGTACTTTAACTGATAAACAATGGTTTCAGTTATAAGTATAGCATTGCAGATAATGAAATCTTGTCACTGTTTTAATCAGTATTCATTTTCACTGCTTCAGTTTAGAAGAGTGAGTTTCATTTTAGTGGTCACATTTTAGTGTAATGAATGCATTCCACATACTGCATTAAAATTGCACTAATGAAAATACAAATAGAAAAGCGCTAGAAAATTGATATAACGGTGTATCTTTATGTTTCTTATTGTTAAATATGCAAATATGATCTATAGATACCTATTTCGTGCTAACTCTTTTGCATTTTGAATTTCAATTAACGTTCGGTAATAAATTTATGTATGAATAGATATCCATTTATTTCACAAGTGTAAGACTACACGGTACGAAGCTAAGTAATTAAACGAAAACACGTGACGACACTGCCAATGGATAGCACACGTGTGCCATTGTATGCACCATTCTCCATGGATCGAATATAACAAATACGCGTCCCACGTAAAACGACGGAATCGACCGCTGCGGGAGTGCTTGTTCCGGTCATGTTTTGCTATGCGTATGCTGATTCCGCGGTGAATTGCGCTTTGTGCTGATCGAAATAACGATTTCGCGCTTTTCTAATTGGAAAGAGGTCAGAGGTTACAAATCGTATCTCAACGTGCAAAGGTTCGCGGTTATAATGCATATGCGCTCGGGAGAAAATTCTTTTGCTCCTTTAATCATCATCGCTCTGTTATTATCCCCGCCTTTTCCTTTTCCGTATCTGTGTGTCCCTTATTTTCCTTACTTTAACAGATTCCAAAGATAGGAATGAGTTATCAGAAAATGAAAAAGAAGAGAAAAGAGATAGATAGACTAAAAAAAAAAAAATTTAAAGTTAAGTTAAACAAAATATTTTAGAAAAAGTTCTATTTGTATCTAAGTATGTAATCTAAGTATTTAAGACTCGACAATGTTTCATTATCGCATATAATATACGGTAGTATTATAAAGAACAAGTGATATACCAATCTCTTCTGCGTGTGAACTTGTGAGCTCCGGAAGTGGGCATTCATGATCATAATGTGGCACGTACTGTGTCTCAGTCCACAATAAGTAACATCTTCCTACAATTTGAAGTTTCACGGGTAAGTCGACCGCGGTTGATCGCTGTAAAGAATCCATCTATGCCCTGGCCGCAACCTCGACCACAGTCTCGCGCAGTTGCCATTAAAAACAGGCAACGGCATTAGCTTGCACGGCCTCGCAAGGCGTGACCTGCTGATGGCAGGTAATTGAATATCTTTAGCGCCTCTTTGAAGATCGACGTGCCGCGTTTCGATTCGTCTCGCTTCAGAAAATCTCCCTTCATACATCCCCTCTCTTGCAATCTCTCAAGTATTCTTCATTATCTTAATGGCTTATTACATCCCCTTCGAGTATTATGTAATTTTTCATCTTGTCCCTCACATACCAATGCATCCTTTTATTTTATACATATACATATAAAACAAAGTTTTATAAAACAAAGCATTACCTAATATTTCTCTTTAGTTAAACAACATAGCTTTGGATTTAAATTTTACAAGTGCTGTAAAGTATATATTTAAAAAGAATATATCTGAATTCTTCAAAGTATTCTATTAAACTTTTATTATTATTTTCTCTTTTCTCTCTTATCTCTTTAGTCTTCTCCTTCTTCTTCTTCTCTCTCTCTCTCTCTTTTTCTTTCTTTTCTCTTTCTAACAACCGCAACTTCAACTGCAAGTTTTCCACGAGTCACGATCGAAGCTCCCGTCACATAGCGGAGATTAATTACGATTTAGCAAAGAGCGGATGACGTATGACGAGATGTGGGTGGAGTGCCTACTTTGTCGCTTATCGCGATGCGGGCCAATAACCTAGGAAGAACATGGTACTCGCGCGCCGGCGAATGATAAACGCGCTGATCTATCAAAATTGCAGTCCAACGCGACAACGTCTATAGAATACCGAAATCACATGCATCGGACCTGAATGACGTAACAGTGTACGCCACTTTACTGATGACCTATATGCAATACTTTCCACTAACTAAAGTTCGATTGTCAAAATAAAATCAAAGATCATACGTAATTTTTGAAACAAAACATGTTACATTTGATAAATGTACATGTAAAGTTCAATTTTCACGATAATCTTGATTATAAATATTTTAATTAATCAGGCTGTATATAGAAGATAAAGTACTTTTTTTAAATCATTTGTACGGTTGTCGCGATTTTGTCTTTGAAATATTTTGAATATAACATCATATGCCGAATCTCTTATTTTACGCAATTAACTTAGAATGATTTTCCTATCTGTTTCAGGCGCGCTGTCGCAATCCCAGTTTCCCGTGTTCACGATTTACGCCCAGAAGAGTTGCCTGGCGGTGAAGCCCTGCGAGCGCGCTTGGTGCATCGATAGAGTCCAGGGACACCGTCTTCAGGGTCACGCACGCAGAACCATGACCGCCTCCTCGAGGCAACACTGCCTCGAGCTCTGCCTCGGCGAACGAGACTTTCTGTGCCGGTGAGTACCCCGCGCAACGCGGAGCAATTTCCAACTTATATACGTAAGCGTAGAATCGTCCGATTGCTCGTTTTCCACCGATCTGCTTTCCTATCCGCTCCGTCGCGGATACCGTGTCTATGTAGAGCAAAAGGACGTACCGACTCGTCGTAATATTCGTTGTGAATCGGTACGCAGAGGGAACGCCGGTTCGAGTAGCCTTCGAGGAGCGTACGCTCCAATGCATTTTCCACTTATTGGATTCTTGGACCAGCTAGACGACGTTACACTACGCTCCTATACACTCTCGAGTGTTTCTCAGACGAGTGTTTCTCATGAACCGTACGCCCGAACATTTCATGCGAGAGAAAACGACTAAGAATACGGTAAGGGAAGTTAGACAGGGTCAAATCAGCCCGCACTAAAATTGCTCTGTTTTCGAGAGAAGTTTCCTCGGATATAAGTAAGAATTAGATGCAGGATAATCTCGAAGTTTATTATATGGAATGATAGTATAGAGGAAATCTCGTTAAAAGAAAGTACGCAGATATTCTATATGTTCGCATGCGATATTGCATGGAAATAAATTAGCAGATATTAGCACATACGAGAAAGTAAATTAATTAAAGGTGCAGAAAAACATTAAACATTTAAACATTTTGTAGCGTTATGTGCGACAAGCGCACATAGTAATATAATTATCGATAAATAATTTTTCTCAGTATCTATTAATTCTACGCGAAAAATATATAAAGTATCATAAAATTATCATTGTAAAAGAAATAATAATGCTCGTGTCGATACATTTATTCTCATAAATGCACGGTGTGATATATTATATCTCGCCACACCACCGACATTGGTAGGTTATCATAATATGTAATAACAGCACATGCACAGATTTTTATTGTCAAAGAATTTGAATCTCTTGTCGTCGATGTATTCGCGAAACTCGAATAATGAATATAAAAAACTAATATATTATTAATGCGAGCAATCTCTCTTTATTCATATCAAAATAAAATGTTTACTTTCGACGCACTCGAGCACATCTTACAATGCAATGATATCGATTAATTTCGACCGCGCCTTGTAATCATATTTCAAAATTTATACACTATTTCCGCCTGTGTAACGATCGAAGAAGTTGACATGGTATGCGACTTTACTAGCTAACGAACCGGACATCGAGGCGAACCGCTGTTTTACGAGCGTAGGCGCCGCTAATCCCACATTGACGAACGTGTCCTTGTTGCAGATCACTTGTATCGCATCGCGTTGATCTTATTTATCGTAATGCGTAACGGCGCGTAACCGGATGCAATAATGCGTATCGCGGCGTCCTTATTGCTTGCGCTTATAAATAATGCAGTTCCGCGTGGACCCCGGATAGTGCGCTCTGTATGCGCTTGGTGTGGTATCCGGAGCGTAATGACCGATGCACTTTCATTACTTCCACAATGAGCGAGAGAGCGAGGTAGAAAAAAAGCTCGCGGGGAAAGAGATATAGAGTGGCACGAGTATCGTGTTACTTTACGGCACGATTATATTGCATTTTAATTGCTCCCTTTCATACGCGCCGCTATGGCAAACTGTTCCGATCGTGTAATACGAACTCTATTCCTCGTATAATACATTACATGTATGAAAATCGCGTGAAAAGGGGATATCCCGTTTTCAACGGGACGGGAGAATGAACGGATACGATATTCATGCGGTACCAATTATGCGGTGTTACGCTCCTCCGGTAAACAGATTTATTTTCGTACGTTAAAATTCGCGAATTTTGTCCCCGCGCACAAAACGTTCGCGCACGCGTCTCGTATTCCCTTTGATACACAAGTTGAGCGTATCGGATGTTTCCCGATGTCGCATTCTTTCTAACCTGCGAGAGAAGGGCGTTTTTATATGCGCATCGTTATTGCCAATTCTCTTTCTCCGATCGTTATCATAGGTTACAAGTGAGCATCTAGACAAGAATGATTTCTCTCGTGCCACGATCGACCGTTAGACACTTAAGAATTTTTCCCGCGGAAGTAATGATTATATCGATCCGTAGACTTTCTACGATTCACTATATATTGATTTATATGCTAATCCGCACAACCCATTTATCAATTATAGCGCTGATCTATAATTACATTCACCTTTGAAATGCGCTTCTTACCACACATCATAGTAAGTGTATTTTTACTCGCTTTATAAAATGCTCTTTGAATGCGCCAAGCACTTGGAATGACACACGTGCTTGTCCCGATGCACAATAGCAAGTCATGTAAAAAAATATACTTTTCTCCTTGTTTGACTTTAATTGAACTAAACATGTTTTTGTCGATTTTACGTGTTCAAGATATATCTATCGATCACACATGTTATTTTCTATTATCGTACGCTATAAACTTTTGTACACAAGTTTTTTGCAGTGCTTCTTTCTCGTTCGTTTTTAAAAAGAGCGCTACTTACGTCAATTTTCTACGCGATGCCGCCACGACATAAATGAAATTAGATGGGTTAGTTGTGGGAAACTAAGTGTCAAGGTATCAGACACTTTTCATTGACCAAGTATGCGGAAGAACGACGGGTCGGCGCGTCTTCCGATTTCGATAAAGCTCGGCGTTGCAGCGCGCGTTTATGCGGTATCACGCCGACGCGTCAAGGTTCGCGTCCGTGAGGCCGAGCGTGCCGGGTGAATGTGCACGTGCACACTTTGAAAAGCCTCCAAAGCGAAAGGTCTCTGCCAGTTGGTCTCTCTCGCGAGCGACCCCAGAGCCTGGCCCCGGTCGGCTCCGACCCGAGACAAGGTCGAGAGGTCCTTGGCCAGGCGGAACCGTATCAAAAGTGGCATAGCTACGCTTTTTGAGGCCCCTGGTGTTTGAGGAAACCGTGGAAAAGAGAGCACCGGCGTGAATATATGCATGAGCGACCCAACTGCTGAAGCAAATTTCCTGAACAAGCGCGCCACCCGGGCTGCAGGCATAATCCGCTTTAATCTTCTTCGAAGAAATGGAACGGCGTGAAAAGAAAAGGGGGAAACAGCAAACTAAAAATTTTAGACACTTAAGAAAATTTAAAAAATTTTCCTAAAAAAATTTTCCCCGCTTCTATCGCTTCTCGATTTTCGTATAGTAAAGCCGGACGAAAAATATACCTAATTGCGGTTACGCCCTTTTAATCCGATTCGATATGCGGGAAGGATGCTCGGCCAGCGCGTACGCCACGCGGAATTCGGTCAAATAATTAGCGTTAATTTATTTCGGGGCGATTTATTGTGAGAGTTGGATGCAACGTTAATATTAATTGGCATTGCAAATTGAATAGGGGAATAATAATTATTTCATATATACGCTCGTTCCAGTGAAGGCTGTTTAATCGTGAGCATCCGTATTCATAAACGCCGCGAAATAATTCGGTACGAGAACTCGCAGTGATATCGACTAGAATCATATAAATCGAGCCGGTATCGAGCCGAAGCGATCGACAGAAACGTGCAGTCCCGTGCTGCGGCAAAGAGAGGAACAACAATGAAACATTTATCCACGGCGAGATAATGCACGGATTTAGAGATCATTGCGCGCGGAGTACACAGGCCGTACACATCCTTAGAGCTCGCATAATCTCTCTCTAACCCTGAGCTAACCCTGGGAGGTCAATGGTGTATAGCGGTAGAAAACATTTAGGAAATTACATAAATGCATACTCTGTCGTTCGGGAAAAGTTCGGAGCGGAATGGAAGGAACGGTAAAGGAAGCGAGAGGAAGGGTGACCCCGGCGCTTCGACATCAACGCGGAAGAAATCGCGGGAAGGAAGTTGGCTGTTTCATTAAATGTAGATAAATCTCTCTGCAGCTGTGCGCATCCTCCGTCCGGCGCGCGCCCGGCTGCAATTGTTTGCTGTACCGCTCGCTGCTCTCGCGGATAATCAAGAGAAACCCGCGGCGCATTATGTTATTGCGCAACAATGCGCGCGTGTGATCTCGAAGGTCGGCAGACGTCGTGACGCTCCGGTTGTCTCGCACAAGGATAGACCCTTCGCGTACTTCGTGAGGAAGAGCGCCGATGAAGATTGCATTAACATTCCATGGGAACGGTTTATTCCCTCCCGCGTACAATCGCCTGATTAGACATTGTCGGCGCGGAATTCTTTTCGCGGGAACACCCTGATTTCCAACGTAGGCGCTCCGCAACGCGGGAAGATCCTCGCTAACCCTCGAACTATAGCGAGATTATTGAGATTTATTACGTTGCAGCTTAAGATTACGCCCGACGTTAATAACAGCTGATATGATTCATTTTTCTAATTACGTTTCACACATTAGCAAAAATCATTAGCGGATTCAGTGTTTCTAGGAGATTTTCTTCATTTTACACCTTTATAAATTCTGTCTTTTTTTTTTTTTCAATATTCTTCATCTGTCAACAAGTTATTTCAAAGCTGATTTCTCTATAGTTTCCCTCACTTACAGAAATTGTAAATATTTTAAGCATTTTTTATGTATGAAAATTTATCTCATATAAAATTATCGGAACTGAAAAAAAGAAACCTCAAAGCTGACCGAAGCACAAAAATGATGCGATCGAAGGTCTATCGCGGAAACAGATATATTTCTTTTGTTCCATGCATTGATGATTTGTTGGGAACAAATAGTAAAGACTGAGCGCACCTCGAGTGATGTGCTCTAGATGAGCGTTCGAGAGAACCGCGTTCGAGAATAGCGCGCGGCGGAGAATAGAAAGAACGAGAATGAGAAAAGACGGGGGAGGAAGAAGGAGGCTGAGAAGCGTTGTGCACGCTTACGACCATCGGGACTGGTCGGGCGATCGATCAAACGCGAATCGGTCGTTCGAGAATCGTTCTGCTGCTACAGGGGGCTCGAACCTGGGCGATGGCTGTTCACGAGAGATAGATTATTACTGCCGGTACGTTGGTATCGGCGTTCTCCTTGTTACCGGATAATGAGTTTATTGTTTAAGAATCACGCCGGAGTTACATGTGCTGCAATCAATTACAATAATGTAATATAATCGTAGCGAGGTTCCGCGGCGCGCTGTGTATAATGAGGTCTCTTCTCCCTAATGAGAGTATTGGTTCGCAAGATGTGGCCCTGCGCTCATTCTAGGCACGTACACACGTACCGGCATATATATTCGAGTAACGCACGGTATAAGTACGGTAAGATGCACGTACGATATAGCATCTAGTGGATGTACCTACATACCTTCTGCACGCGTGCGTGCATAAGGCGAGGCGAAATGAAAGAGTAGAGAGCGAGAGAGCGGAAACATTCGCGCCAACTTTCGCGTATGCGGGCGCGAGTTGTAAATCTCGGGGAAAAGTTTAGTCGAGTAGCGCCTAGCGCGCGTTACGCGTAGATAAAAACTTGCGAAAAGTTCACGACGAAAAATTCGAATCTTACGTCTCCCGACGTCGGCAGCCAAGGTTCCCGGAAATCATTAATCTAACGTGTCACTTCGGACATGGCTTGAACGAAGAATCTCGGAAACAGCAGACACGAAATTCCTTTTATCTCGGGGTTAACTCAGCGATCCGAGAATTCAGACAATTTGCATTGCTGATAATTGTAGGAAGCTTTCTTATTCCCAGTAACGTCTCGACGTGAATTCGTGCGATCGCGCTCGGACGCGCTTTTAAAAGTAGATATCGATATTCGCTGACATTATTACGCGGACTCTCTGGCGTGTCCTCCCCCCCCCCCCCGTAAAAGCCAGCCGGTTTGCACTTTGTTCGCTCTTCGACACCTCCCTTGTGCGTTCAAATCGAATTCAACAAATGAACGAGTGCGAGAGCCGAAGCTGGCGAGATAAAGAGCACTTACGCATCGTGACTGCGCCGAAGTGCCAAGAGCGGCAAACTTCCTGCAAAAAAATTAACGTTTTGAAACGGAACGACGTCGAGGACACTACAGCATGAATGAGAGTTTGGCTCCGGCTTTTATCCCACAAAGTTGAGTATCGTGGACGGGATTCGCTGGGGAGGAGCAATCCGGGCAAGAAGAGAACGCATGGAATGCAAGCTGCGAAATGGTCGTGGCAACCCGAGTATTTTTGGTACGAGAGAACGATGAAAACGCTACCACGCCCACTACATACTAATTGTGACATAATCAGGAAGAATGGCGTGAATTATGCAAGTTTCTCGGCATAGTGTTTCTGTTTAAAATATTACACTTGATGTTAAATCGCACACATAAATCTTGTGCAAGCTTAATTAGCGTTCGACGATTGTGAAAGAAGATGGACTAAAATAGACAGAAATGTAGTAAGCTTCGAACAATTGTTCAAAGATCAAAATTATTAATTTAAATTTATTTATCATTGTTTTTTATATGTATTAAATATTTTTGGAGAAAGTGTAAACTTATAATAATGCAATATTAAATATATTACATGATATCGGCAAAAAAATATATTATTACAATAGCGCATATTGACTAATTTTATCGATGCCGTTAAGATACACAGAATTTGCTGATATTAGAAGCAAAATATTGACCTCTATTCGAACAAACTTCTGTTTCCGTTTAAATTTTTTATATTTTATATTTTATTGCTAATTCTCTCTTTCTAAAATAGCTATTAAAAATATCTGTCTATATATATATATGAAATATATTCACAAAGATATAGTGCGTTATTTTAGATTTGTACATAAAAAAATGTTGAAAAGATTTTCATGCTTCCGCACATATATAAATTAGAAAAGTCATATATGCCATTATTCTAACATAATTCTTATTTATTCTGTATACTTTTATGGTGCTTCTAAATTTGAAATTATATTATAATATATCAAAGCCATATAATCGACAATATTAAATTGAAGTAATAATAAAATACATTAAATTAGCTTGATTTTGCATAGCTGTAAATTGTCCATCGCGATGCGTTGAATATCATTTCTCTTAATCTTAAACGGTCTCTTTGGCACATTGAGAATTATTATTATAATTTTCTCGATAACAGATACTATACTCTTCTACTACACAAAAAAATCTGGTCCCTCTTGCTGTACGCTTAGCTATGCACTTAACGTTAGGAACGCTGCCCGATGTAACACGTCCAATTATAAGTGCGAAATTCATTGTTGGAGGATCCGAGAGAATTCGACTCACTCTTAGGCGTTTGAAAGACTGCCAACAGGCGAGATACGCGCTTCGGTGGAATGTACCGGCGAACTACTTAGAACAGCAACAATCTCGAAGTCGAGACACTCCCACGAGAAATCTCCGTAGATCGTGCAGCGAAAAGAGCGTTGGAAGAAAGTAACCGCAAAGGAGTGAAGGGGACATCGACATGTCGAAGAAAATTGGAGCGAGGAAGAGAGAGAGAAAGTAATTTGGTCGAGTTCTCGGCAACAGAAGCAGAAAGAGAAAGAGAGAACAATGTTTATATATAACTATGTAGATATAGATAAAGAGAAATAAGAAAAAGAAGAAGAAATATAAAGAAAAAAATATTTTATCGCGCCCATCGACAGGCTAGAGATCGTAAGCAAAGCGGTAATTAAAATTACCATTGATAATAAAAGAAAGTATGTGATGTTTTATCAGTAATATTCAAAAGAACAGCTTCCTTACGGCGTACCACACGATGCTGCTTATTAGAAGATATACGCGAGCCATAAATTCGCGAAACACGCCATTTAATGTCGCATCGCGGATTAACAGTCGCAACTTGGTCTTCCTATTGTATTCGGCTGTCACCCGACTGTACCTTGCGATGAACAGTAAATGGGCCCCTATAGTGCTCCATATCCCGGTATGTACCACAATCTGCTCCACAATTGCGGATAATCCTGGCGATTGCGCGCTCGAATTCGGCGCGTGCTTAATTTTCGCGCCGGTAACCCCAGCATTCACACGTTTCTTCGCAATATTCCGCTGTGTAATTTTTGCTCCTGCAAGTCGTTACATAAATAGCTGCGTGACTAGATACGGTTGCTGATACGGGAATACGGGTCGCAAACTCGATTGCGTATTCGAGGAACGGAGCGCCTCAATGGCATCGGTGGCGCGTGCGATAAAAAGTCCGGTAACGAAGTTCGAAAGGACACGAATCGAATATGAAGAAAGTTCAAGATGGGTTAAATGAGGTGCGGCAAGCAAGCAGGGAAGGGCGGGAAGGGCGATAAAGGAGCGAGTACGGCGTTGCCGATGAAGAGTAAGCTTGATCCGAGCTTATAATGTGCAACAGCACTTCAACTTGGCATGCAACGAGCAATTATCATCACGCAGCTGAGTTAGAGATGCTCACGCATGCGGCATACCACTTTCCGCGGTCGCTCGCCGCAATGTGCGGGATATGCATCTGGATGTGGGAAAATTATATAAAAAGATAGTCGAGAGAGAGACTTGTTACCGCATGAAATTCATACTTACTTGCATCGACAACTGAAAAAGTCACAACACGCTGACACGGTAATTGCGACGAGAAGAGGGACCGCGCCGAGTCGCCGGAAAAAGGCAAATTATTGCCGCATAGTTAAGAAACTGAAGACGCGTAACGAGCTATGCGATGCGGTTTTCAACGTGTCGGGATTTTTCGCGACGAAATAGGTAATATATAGATAGGATGAAATGTGTTAAGAAGAAAACGGACGCGCGTCGGGTGAAGCGACATGTGCATAGTCGTATTACATACACATGTAAATAGTTAAATAAAATTAATCAAGGTAAACGCGCGCGACTGAGCTTTAAACAAGATGGATTTTGGCGTGGAGGCATCGTTAAAAGCGTGGAACACGAAGACGCGAGTAAGTTATCCGCGCATCGGTAGGTTGCAGGTTGCCAGAAAAAGCGTAGGATAAAGAAGAGAAGGAACGGATAAAGCAGCCATCTCCCGCGCGGATAGCGTATCTCTCTGTGAAAAGGTTTTAACGCCGGCGAGCACAAAGCAATCAATCATCCGGCAAAGTTGTTTAATCCCAGCAATAACTTGCGCCACGCCAACATATCGTGCTATGAGACCAGCGTAAGCGGCGACCTGTTATCGACGAAAAAGACCTCACGCAAGAAAATTATAAGTTTGTGGAAACAACATGTGGAAAATTTATTTCGATCGCACGCGAATACGATTCCGTTGACTCATTCATATCCGATCTAATTGTAACTACAAAATCGCGAATCGCACGAATCATGATTCGCCTCTTCTTCGATAATGGATAAATGCGTGTGCAGACTGTCGTGATAAAAATTTTCTTACGGGGGGGAAAATCGCGAAATCTTACGATTCTACGCGTACATTAATTAATTATATATATTATCGACATTCTCTTCGCTGCCACTCTTTCTTCCAGTAATGTCCTTTTTATGCGCGCGGACATTCTATATATAATACCCGCGGACGTTGATAATATCTAAGTGCCTACGTTGGCGGATCGTCGAATCATCGTTACCGCAGGGTTACGTTTTCCCGTATACAGCCGTTCTCCATTACGCCTCGGCGAATTACGCCAGCGGAACGCCTATGAAATCGTTCGAATACCGCATGCCGGTAGTGCTCTCGACGCTTGGTCGCTCGCGCGCGCACACTCGCACGTGTGTACGATATAATATCGCAACGGCACTAACGGCAGTTCCCGAAGGATAGAAGGAGGAAGATCCCGGCCCAATATGCCTAATTAAATCCGTTCGCGCGATCACGAAGCGTGGCGTACGCGCAATCATTCCGGCCCGTTGTGATCTGCGGTAGCACGCGCGATGCATCCGCCCTTGAATCATCCTCTTCCGGCTGCCGTCTCCGGGAGATGGTTTCGTCGTTTCGACGTTTCTCCTTCTCACATTCGGCTTTCCCGCGTTCGTTTACCGTTGGACACACACACACACACGCTCAAGCCGGCCCTGTGGGTCCGCTTCGTTCTATCCGCGTCAGGTATCATCGCGAAACCGCAAAGGTATTTTTCCCAGTCGCGCCAAGTACGCGCAGCTGCGTTCCGCGCGGTTCCGCACGGGCACATGCGTAATTACGCGCGGATTACCGACGTCGAGAAACCATTCTCGAGAACGCGCGTCCTCGAGATTCTCTTGTGCCGACCGCGGCATCATGTACGCAGGCGCTCGTATCATCGCATGAACCGGCGAGTACTGAAATGAACCGGAACGTGTCAGTTCCTTCAGTTGGAGCGAGCCAGAGAAAGAGCAAATGATTAGGAGAGATAGAGATAGAGAGAGAGAGAAGAGAGAGGGAAAGCGGAATCTGACGCGTACACGCGGCCGGATAATCGTCCGGACGCTGGCGGTCCGGTATTGCTCTCGGCCTCCGAGGTTAAATTGCGATCAAGGGCTTAACGGTGATTCCCAAGGCCGGTACGAGGTACGTGACTGATTTCTACGATTTATTCGCGTTCGCAGTTCGTCCCGCACGTATTATCGATTCCATCCGGCGGGATTCTGTCCGCTTCACGTGCGTTCCGCCGCACGTGGAAGGACGCCGGTGGACTTTGAGGTCGGATTCGTGCAGTCTCGTTCTCCTGTAGAAACTCTCAAATGGCTCGCCACGCCGTACTGTCCGCGCTACGAAATTGAAGCGGGGATTAACTTTACTGTCCGACTGGGAAAAGAGGACTTTACTGGGGGAACGGACGATATTGGCGACAAGGAGTATTCGCCTCGATTGCTCCTCTACTCGTCGACATAATTTAACGAAGGATCTTTGAGATTTCTCCGTGTGCTTGGGAAATACGTGAGAGATACGGAATTACTCTTATTCCTTTAACCTAATATGTATTCTATATGATAATGCGCTGTGCTGCATTACTTTATACCTTAATTCGGAATTTAAGATGTTTAAGATAAAGCAATTCGATCCTAAAAAGCTTTATGAATATTTAATATATTATGAATATTTTATATATATGCATTTAATTGTACATGTAATAAATCTTTACTTAATATTTGACAATTTTAAAATACTCATTTATTATCAATTCAAAAATGCTCATTAATTACTAATAATCAGAATAATTACATATATTAAATATTTGAATATATATTATATTCATTGTGATAAGAGAAGAAATATATGCATAGTAAAAAATGTGAAAACATCGTAATTTTGCCAAGCATTTTTACACAGTATTATTATACTTCTCACTTAGTAATAATACGGTAATAAACGTTAACAAAAACTTTTAACGTAAGATCGATCAGGTTCTTGTACGCGCAAAATAGGATAACTAGGTGAACCGTGTTTTGAGGCATAGTTCTTGCCGAGTTTTACTGTCATTAGAAAGCGAAAGCGTAACTGTCAGTCTGTCCACTACCACATTCCATAAGCTGGTGTTTATGAACATACTCGAAGATTATGTACGCGATCCATCATCGTTTGTTAGCAGCTATAAATCACGCCCGATATAGAGCCGGGCCGTCGCGGTCAAGGTTTAGCAAATAGAGAACTTTTTCAACGATACGCAGTCAATATTCTTTACCGAGCACGATACATTCGAGGGATTATCATTAGCATCGATTCACAGGTTGGCGATCGTCCATCGCAATTTTGCTTCTCAGTCTAACGGAAATGTTTCGCACCATTTGCCGAGGAAATTTATTTCACGGCGGCGTAATGGCACCGGGAATTCGCCGTATTTAAACGCGGCACCTCGCTGCGATGATCTCGTCCTTACCGCGATTGCGGATAGGGTACTTAAGAGGCCAGGGAACCGCCGCGCGAAATTAACGGCACCGGCCGCTCGCATAATCCAACGGGCGAGTAACGGCGCTAGTGTGGCAATTAGCCCGCGGAAAACACACAGTCGAGGAATATTCGTGCGTGGTATATACGCCGTGCCGAGATTGTGCGACCGAGGTGGAACCGTAATGCGAGAGGCGGAGAGAGAGGAGGAAGTTAAGCCTTGCACACCCTCGACACAACGACACCGTTACCCGACGATACTCGCCATTGTACGCGACCTACCGTACGAAATGTCGTAACGAAACTTACAGATACATACACACGATCGGATTTCACGCATACGTCCATCGGCGCGCACCATGGGTCACCGTAAACAGACACATACACACACACACACACACACGACATGCAAGGTCGGCGATCGGCGGTAACAGTAATCCTTGACTTTACGAGTCGCGACGCGAGAGAGAAGAAAGGCTCGAATACCGTGAATTCTCTTTCCTCCTATTCCTCCTTCCCCTTTTCCCCCGCGGGCCACTGTCATACTGTCGCATACCAGAAGTCCACTCGTATATCCGTTCACACTCGTTAATCCCGTTGCCCTCGACCGTGTCGCGCACACGGCATTCGCGCCATCCGCGATCGTCGCCGATAACGATAGCGGCCGGTATATCGGCGATGGTTATCGCCGAGTGTCATCGCGATCATCGCCATATATTCGCGATGCATCACGAGCGGCGTGCGGTTCGCCGACCGAACAAGTACCCGACTCTCTGTCCCACTTTCGAAACGTGCGCTCGCCGTATATCTCGTTAGACAGCCACCCACGTGGCCCGAAATAACCCGTTCTAGCAGGAGTGCTCGGATGCTGATGCAAAGCAGCGAGCGAAGCAGGGGAACGACCAAGGAGAGAGGAAGCGGGGAGGAAGGGAGACACACCGGTGAGAGAGAAGAGAGAGGCCCATCGTGGTAAGCGGCGAGCACATGCCTGTCCGATCCGACATTGCCGGTGAGTACAAGGTGGCATTGGGGATACAGCCGGTCCCTCGATCGCGGTCGACCGATAGCCGCCGCATGACAAGCCCAAGGGGTGTACGTAAACGGCTGAATCTACCTACCGACCTCTCTACTCGGGACGATGCAAGGAGCCTCTTGTCCGTTGTGTCTGGCCGCATTCCCTCATTCTACTATCCCTCTCTCGCTCCCTCTCTCTCTCTCTCTCTCTCTCTCTCTCTCTCTCTCTCTCTATCTCTCGCTTTGTATGAATATGTACACAGCATGAATGTGTCTCGCACGTTTCTCTCTCTCTCTCTCTCTCTCTCTCTCTCTCCCTTTCTCTCTCTCTCTCTCTCTCTCTTCGCTCTACGTTACGCTCTTAACTGGATTCGGTCGATAGCCTACATTCCATGCTTGTCTTGATACCGACTATCAGTTGGATGGTAGAGTACACAGTGCCGAAGTACGAATAATCGGACGGCGTAGGCGTCGGTAGCTCAACTCGGTCGACTCGCATGATCGGCTACGTTTCGCGAGGCGGCGGACATGCAAAGTGGCGTGGATCTCTTCTCTCGGCCTCCTTCGGAGGAAGACGACGCGGGCGAGAACGAGGACGAGAATGAGGTAGACGGAGGAACGGCCACGGAACGACGGAGACAGTCTAGACCGTACGAGACGATATCGTTTGACCGACCGGCCGCTTGATTAGCGATTCGCCGCAACGCAAACGAAGAAGGGAAGACCGGTGCTATCGTGACGACGACGCTACGTCGTAAATATGTCAGTAGCAATCGTCGTATCGCTACTGCGCTACTGTCTGTCCGATATTCCCTCCGACACGAATACTTAGCATTTTCGTCCTGTTGTCTAGTATCGACTTCGCTTCTTCGCCAAGTTCGATTAGTATTCAAAAATATGCCGTTGCATCGCGCTCGACGATCGCAAAAAAAAAAAAAAAAAAATACAGACGCAGAGAGAGAAAGCAACGAGCAAACACACTTACTACATATGCGTGTAAATATTCTGTTGATTCTTTCGTGGATAAATTGTAATTAACAAACAAGAATATTAATTTACCAATTTTCATTAATCGTTTCGAGTAGCATACGTTAGCACATTAAGTGTGCTTAGTAATTGGCGTGAATGAGTATCGAAGAAATTAAATTATTCTTGTCAGAAAGAAATATATCGGAAAAAAAAACTTGATTAATACTAAAATATTCCCATATCTTATGTTCGCGTGTGTTAGTACGTTACGAATAATGCACATTAATATTCTGCGAACTAAGTAGCAAATTCTCTCTCACTCCCGTCTTGTCGTCTCGCCATCGGATTATGATGAATAATACACCATCACCTTCGCTATGCGTGGCGGGCGAATTAAGTAGCCAATATGCATGCTCGCATAGATTCACGCGTGCACAGTCATGCGTTGAGAATAAATGAACCACGTTATTTGTGGAGCGGAAGTACCACGCAATGATTTTCCGTGAAATAGATGCAAGTCATAAATACATGTATGCATATTGGAAATTATGAATACAAATAACATTAATGACAATGTATCCCATTAGAAATCAAGCATGATCGAGCTCGCCCCCTCGTCGTTGCGCCCCGCGTCGCAATCCTATATTCATTCGATACGATCATTCACCGCGGCCAGTTTTGTGTTATGGCATTTTCCTCTCTTTGTTTCTACTTGGATATACTTCCACGGGATATCGCGCGGCGATATACGTATGAGTAACAAGAATTAATATCCCGCGGTCCCCGTAGGGGAGAGAGAGCGTTCACTTTTGCCTTGTCCGCTCGACGTCGTCCCACAATAAATACATCTTCCCCTCTTCTTATTCTACTTCCTTTCCTATCTTCGAGCGAGTGTACGGCGCTCCTCTCCGTGCACGCGCGTCCGATTCTCGCGGGTGTGCTCGCGTGCACGTATACGCGCAGAGGTAACGACACTAAAGGAAATTTGTAATGAAACGTACAAGACATAATAGCGAATGGCGCAGGAGGCCGGGGGAAGCCACCGAAGCGATTTATCACGAACGCGATGTGATCGGGGCTCGCTTCTAGCGCTCGGACGTTAATAACGCCGGCTGCGAATCACGAGAGCTCTATCCGCCGCCACCACCTCCTCCTCCTCCTCTTTTCTCCGTCGTGTCTACTCCGATGCATACCTAATAAAGCGGCCGGCCGCATCGTCCTGACGCTGTACCGGCATCGCCTTTTCCGTACAATCGCATAAGAAGCGCACGACGACAGCGACAACAAAGGCGGCGACGACATGCCTCGATGAGGGCGAGGAAAAAGCGCGACAAGGTCGCGCGACATATATATCCACGCGACACGTGATTTCGCCGATCTGGAATTCGAAAAGGAGTCACGGATGCGATCGAGATTTCTCCGTGGAAAAATAAAACGCGCTCGCAGATTCAGATGAGTGCCGGCAATTATCGTTGCGTCCGCGCGGAATAACTGATTTTCCATTATTCCTTATGAGGATGATTAAAAACACGCCGTTACGCACGGCGGTTAAGTTAAATGATATAAGAATTAATCTCTTTTTCTCTTTTCTCACATTTATGTTAAATTCACTATTACTTTTATCAGTATTAATCCAACGTACACGGAAAATAAAAGTTGATATGGACAACAAGAGAATTAATTATTAATTCATGATAGTTGCAAATACATTATAGTATATATGCGTGTGCGCATTTTGCAGTCGAAGATTATTCATCATGCTATTATTATTTATCATGCTATCTGACGTTGAGTACAATTTGGAGAAGAAAGGATACGAAGACCCGATTTGAAAGAGCACCTTTCAAGCTTTCTTTGAACATGTCTCTCCGAGGGCGTTTACCCTTCCCAAAGACTATTTCTACGGTCAGCAGAAAATGCGATTGTTCCCGCGCGACGCGTCCTAATCGTATATTGTCTCGGTAAGAGCGGCGAGGTGTAAGCTTCTCTCTCAAACGTACTTTCCTTAAGGTCAGATCAGAGAGGTACGTAATAGAGTAGCTTTCTTCTCGGATGTACATTCGGACCAGCATACGCGGGCATGTCCACTGCGAAAGTTCGTGCCCGGTATTCCTAGCAGCGGTTTCTACACCGCGATACGAGATACGTGTACCAGCGATCGAGTTAGTGGTGGTGTCGATGGAGATCCGGAACTGTACGGACGGATGTATCCTGCCAGCGGGCTAGATAGCTCCGGCACGGTTGGAAGATGAGAGGAAGAGTACGGAGGACATTTGCAGAGAAAGAAAAGGAGGGAAGAAGAAGAAGAAGAAGAGAGAAAGATAGAGAAAGCGCGAGAAATAGAGGCTAATACCGAAGCCGATGCTGGCGAAACGATGGCGGTATGTGTAACAATCTCGTGATTGCCGTACCGCTGCTGGGTTCACTCTCCTTCAGAATTTCTTCCTCTTCCTCTCTTCTCCTTTGTCTAGTTTCGCACTCGCAGTGGCTGCCTATACCTCGCGCACAGTTCCGTGTCGATCCGTTGTAGAACGCGAGAGAGAAAGAGAGGATATAAGGAAGGAAAGGTACAGCTGGTTAACGGAGAGTCCGGAAGTGGATAGAAAAGATCCGAGACGGTGTATATCGCGCGGTGTGAGATAGACGTTTGATGTGAAAATAAAAAAAAAAATAATAAAAAACTAGCCGGCATGTTTTGCCGAGCGAGGGAATGCGATGGAAAGCGAACGACGGAACGAAGCAAAGAATCGAAACGGACCAGCTCGCCAGCTTGGCTGCCCAGACAGCCTATCGAGTTCGAGTTTCGCTCAACGAGTTGGCAAACTGTTCGTAATGCTGCTCTCGTTGCGCGTTGCCGTGTATAGCTCTGAAACCTCTGAGATATAACTATCCGAAAAGGGAAAGCGAGATACGGCGGCTTAGAGAGAGAGAGAGAGAAAGACATGTAGACCGAAGCGTTGCATTTCCAGCCCTCTCTTGTAACTTTTATGATCCGCGTAAAGCAGCGATTTTCACTGGTTCCGCTCGCATCGGTCCGAGACCTCTCCTCTTTGCCTTTCTCCTGCTTTTTTTGCACTTTCTTACTCTCTCTTTCTTTCTATCCGGCTCGCATTCTTTTTCTCTTTCGCTTTGTGCTATTCGTTCTACTGTGTGCTACGTGCATTCAATTAGCTCGTCTTTTTTTACTAACGCGCGAACTGATTCGTAGTTGATTTCTACTGTACAATATACTCGATGGCATAATACATAAAAGAAGAAGATATTGATATTACAGAGTAATTAATAAGTACAGAGAAAATTTACATTTTATGACTTTATATTGTCTAAAAAAAGAAATTAGTTTTAATCATCTAATTAATCTTTATTATACATTCCGAATGAGAGCGTGACTATCATTTGCAATAAAGCCCTGAGGTAAAATTAAATTAGTTCTTAACTTGACAAACAAATCGTTTAATGGAAACTCGCAATTGCAATCTCGGAAACTCTTGGAATGGTCTCGGATATATACACACATCGAAAGCTACACGGTTCAGGTTATCCTAACTCTGTCCCCATTTCCTGTGGACTTTACGACTCCGCTTGGCTTCGCGTGCCGAGCAAGAAAAATGTCACGGAAACGATCGAGGTGCGTCACGCTCTGTTCGATACGAAGGTAGCCGTGAAATTGGGGATTTAAGTACGGAAAGCGTGATTCGCATTGTCGCCTCCTCCTCCACTGTACAAGACTTTAATTGAGTCGAGCTTTTTACCATTCGCATAAAAGATTTGCTTATCCTGCCCGAGGTTTTTAGCAAAAAGAAGAAAAAAGAACGCGAAAATTAAGAAAGGCATTACTATGCTCTTTAACGGCCTCCAACCCACACCTTTGAGCTATATCATTGTCGCTGAACGTAAAAAGAATATTTTTCTTGGAATTTTATTTTACCACAGTTCGTTTGCAATTAAATAACAAAATAAGAGATAGATAAATAATATTGAATTGTTATATATATTTCCTTTCTATATTTGTTTCGTCAATATAACTTTCTTTCACGAAAGAAAATTACCTAACTAATTAATATAGTTGGTTATCAAGAACTTTTTCTTATCACATTCACGGTTCATGGAATACATCTCTCTAAATATTTTAATAAAAATTTTAATAAAAACTTGATACGTGTTTCCTTGATAATGCTAATCTATTTTTTTTAGAAAATTATATTCGTGAATGTCGAAGAGCAGCACAAATAAATATTTTTCTTAAATCCATGCCATTATACTGTCTCTCAATATGAGTTTAAAAATTTATATATCTTATTTTTATTAACAATATAGTATATACACATATTTCTGAACACAAAGAAAGGGCACAAATGTAGGAAATTTTCATCATGTTACTGTCTACCTTAGCCATCTGTCGAGTCGGAATAGAGTCGAGAGTCGTTTTTAACAGACGTCTCTCTGCGAGCAGGAAAAGTAATAGTGTCATATTTGCGTAACAAGTGTCATACTAGAACTTTATCTTGCAAAGCCGACAGATGGGTCGACGTTTCGAGCTTATACCGCACGATGGAAACGAATACGCCCGGATATACGTCTAGTTATACATACGTGGGTACACATACCGTTTACGTTTCCTCTTGGCTTTCTAGTGCTCGGCACATAATCCATTTTACACTTGTAAACTTACCTGTAACAAAAATAAACACAGAGGAACATTAGAAACTAATAGTAAAAATAATTGTGAAAGAATTGCGAGAGAGCGAAAATTCCGCGCTGTAAAATTTTTCATTTCACTGATTACATTCCCGCGGAACTTGTTGATATATCTGATCGACCTATTGGTCTTGTTTTTAATCGAACCAGCGGGAATTTTGCGGCCCAAACTCGATATTATCGCAGGAAACCGATTAAGAAGCCTTATAGCTCATGTGTGTCGGAGGGTGTGGTTGGGGCTAATTACCGAAAATGCCTGACTCGCTGCAGGCTGGTACAGTTCGGAACCAGGTATTAACGTTAATACACGGTTCCCAGGGTAGAAAATACTATAGCGTGTTGTCAATAATGATATATGCCGATTACAACACGCGACAACGTCGTTATTATGGCCCATCTTTTCATCGTTGGAAACGGTTTAACCAGGTGCCAAACACTGGCTAGGCGGAAAGGCGACAATTAGCGTTATTATGTACTTCGTTTTGCTTTAATGACCGCTTGTGCCATTTCATAAGCACGAGCAATAAAGGGGACGGTAAGGGGGAAGTAAAAAGGAGCTGTGCAGTGGCGACGTCGTTTTCACGATTGCTTGAAAGACGGCAATTTATTTCAGCTTTCACCACTCTTCCTGCACGTAGCATAATGTACATAAACATTGCCAGTCAGTCGCGTCCGTCGTCGTTAATTGCGACAGAAATGTTATCTTAACGAACTTAAAGAGGCCGTATATATGACTGTGTGTCATTTTTATTCGACTTTTATGTAGACTGTTTAATGTAGCCAAAAAATAAGCCTCGTGAACATTGTCTGTTTCTTCAATTATAAAAATAATGTGAAATTATGTGGATTTATTATAAGATATTCAATGGGACATTTTATGATTCTAATCGACTGCAAGTCAATGGTATAACATTGAAGACGTCGTCAGCAGCCGAGGTGCGATAAGCTTATGGATTTGGTATCTGCACCGGATATCGACGGTTTTTCTCGCAAAAAAAATGAGTAAGGATCTGATTTCAATTCAATAGCCCTCGTGGCAAAAGCTCGCTTCGCGCAATGTTCTCAAAGATTTCTGCTTTTCTATCGTGTAGGACTTCTTCTATCGCTTCCTATCTCTCTTGAGCTTTTATAACCAGTTGAATTCTTGAGGCGCATAATGCAGAAGAAGGAAAGGACAAAAGAGCGGTATTTTTCGTACTGAATTTAGTAGTGTTAAAAAGTTGATATTCATAGTATCTGTTAATCTTAGAACAAGCATACATTTTTTATCTTTTATCAGCTACTAAAAAATATTTCATATCTGATGTATACATATATCTAATTTGAAGCGAATTTTTTGTTGATTACAATCATATATCTTTTTACTAATATCGATTTAATGCGGATTATTAGCATATGAATGTATCGTTTGCAGCACACTTTAAAATAAAATCTTAAGCATAATCCGATTTAATGCATTAATTTCGCGGATTTTGATTGCGCTTATTTTTTACTCGCAATTCATCCAGGGAAGATTAAAATGGTATGGCTATTGAGAATATTAATTAATCTATCCAAGAGATACGCTATATATAAGCTTAACGTAAGACTAAGCCTTAATCATGGACAACCGTGCGACTATAATTTTGCAGCGAAAGTCCGTTGTATATAAAACGCCTCTCGACTGCATGAAGTGTCATAAATTGTCTCATAGCGCGCGATTCGCGAGAATAGTTAATAAATCGAAATAATTATCTTCTATTTAATGTTTCACACACACACACATACATTCTCTCTGAGGAATGTCTCGTTACTCATCCACCATCGTATCCGCGTTCTTAAGCATCACGAAAATTCTCACGCCCTTCAGGCGAGGCACCTTATGCGTCTTATGCACCTTATGCATATCGTAGATAGCAATAGACACCGCAACAGGGGGCCTTTCGTTGCAGAGAATAACTAGAAATATGTGGGTATAGTCTTCTAGGTATATTAGCATAGTTATGCTGTGTTCCTTCGCCGTACTTCTGTACGGTCGCACAATACAACAAAGTAGCGTCGTAAAATCAACTTCATCCGTAACGCCGCTTGTCCACTTTGTACACCGCTTACATTTGTATACAGTTGTACATTCCGAAAGAAGCCATACACAGGGTGGTTTTGCACTTGTAAAGGCTAATTTGCATTACAATATCGACAGTGGAATTTTATTTACCGAGTATTCAGGAGAAATTTTTTTTACCGTGCTTCTCAATTATAAATTAGATTAAAGAGATGGTCGATAAGTGTCTTCCGAAGTTTACATTTCCTGATTATTCAAATAGAAAAAGATGTAGAAAGATCATGTTCACGTAACGTTATGATTGAGCAGATTCTATAAAGTGAAAAACTTCGCGCAGATTCCATAAGATAAAGAATAAAAGTTCAGGATTATGTAAATGGTTTCTATGCCAGTCAACCTGGGAATTGTGCGCTCTGCGGAAACTTGGATCGATTACATTAATATGCATTCGCCATATATCATCAGCCCACCTGGCATAATTTAAATATGTAGTATAATTTTGCAATAATGTTGAAATGAGATAATTCTGTTTACAATCGCATCGGAAACCGTAAATTGGAAATACGTTATTACGTACGTGCAAATATTGCGTAATTTTTAAACAGATGTGTAAAAGGAATGATTCGTAACATGTACATTTAATGTAAAAGTTCTCAATCGCCTAGCGGAATCGAAAGTCGAAAGAACTGTGCGAGTTTTTCTGTGACACGTAACAAGATGAAAGGTTCGAACCGATATAAGTGGAATTCCAGGATGCATCTATCTTCCGCATCTTGGTTTTTCCGAACGTTCTTTGTGCTCGCTTCATTTCGTCGAGTAAAGATAGATGAAGTCGAAGTGACTGAATCAACTACGAGTAATACGATCTATCGTGGCACGAAAAACCGCGTCACGTCACCTCACGTCTCTCGTAACTCTTCCGGTAGCAGGCAATCCGGCAGCCTAATATATTGATTTCGCGTCGTCGCTATCCTAGCGAGCGTTTCCTCCGCGAATAGGAATCGCATATAGAGGCGTATAATCATAACAGAAACGAGGGGGATACCTATGCATGCATGCATGCGGCGCATGCGATGCGCGCCGTGTCAAAGGGCCGCCGCAGATTTCTCTATGCAAATCTCGCCAAGGTGACGCGACCCGCTAAAATAACCGTCGGGAATAATGCCATAGATTTGTGCAGGACGAGTTTAGCCCGCGCATTGCGAGAAACGGACAATATATCGTTGGGCCGACCATTACGTAGGACCATTAAATAGTCGACACGCCGAGATAACGAGCATTAGCCACACACAATTGCCACATTAGGTACATACCCATTGCATACATACGAAAGGCGCGATGCGTCTGTAGCGCGTCGCAACTGGCCCAAGTCCGCGCAATACACACATATGTTCCGTTTCTTTTTCCACCTTTCTCACGAGAATACTTTATTCGTCCATTCTTCTCGCGTGTCTTCACCGTAATCGCGCGTTCGAATCAGGTATTTATTCCAAATCTAATTGGCTTAAATCTAAAATCGATCCCACCGCTTTTGAGCCTACTTGCAGCATCCATTATCTCGATTCGTATTTTATACTGTACTATATCTCGTGCTCCAAAAATTGTACTTTTCTTATTGTTAGAAATATGTGCGTTAGATGAATCTGATAAACATTTCTAGGAATTTATTTTTGTATCCATTTTTTTCATATATATGCATATAAGTAGATGCATGGATTTTCTAAACTTTATTGGAAGAATAGAATTTTACTTAACGCTGAAAATATAAGATATACAATATATACGACAATATTCACTTATTGGAGAATATCAGGCTCTGTTACAAACTTTGTATCAGGCAGCTTGCTTTTCTTTCCTACGTTTCTCTCTGCCGTTTTAATTGGCTTTCAAACAACAAAGAGCCGTCATCATTACGCAGCCAGAGTGTACTAATATTGTAGCATTCGACGCGCAGCGAGGTGATTTATAAAATAGACTTTATAAAGCTTCGCGAGTAAGCTCTAAAGGTATTCACAAAACAGAAAATGTATTCAGGCTAAAGTGTTCAAGCAAGATGCGTCCTGAAAGGAGCACTCCTTGCGATGCAGGACATTTCCTTTCCCGACGAGGTAAATGTCGATCGGCTCCGGCTGGCTTCTTTGCCTCCTCCCGCCTCTTCATCTCCCAGACACACGGTGCCTCTGTTTCATTACTAACCAAGAACATAAATGCCCGGATTTCCTTCGTTCTTCGTACTCGCGTTTCTACGCTCGCCGCAAAAAGTATTCTTTCGATTCTCGATCGATGGTAAAGGTGATATATAAAGATGGATACATATTCTCTGTATGCATGTGAACTGTACGATAGAGAAATGCCAGACGTAATATCCTTTGTTTTCCTCTCGTCGTTAGTTGCGATTTTAGAAACAATTCGATTAACTCTGACAATTGTCTGTACTAGCGAAAAGCTAGTTCGCAAACAGCTGATTCGCGTAGCACGATGTACAGATAATCGAAAAAAGGGATTAAGAGAAAAACGAAAAATTACGAAGGTGCACAATAGATGGGGAACGTGGCCGAGGCGCCGAATTAGGAAAAAACGAGTAATTCTGTCGTCTGCCAGACTATCGGAAGTAATCCAATTTTACGATGATTTACGGAACTGTTCTCTCAGCCTCTGCTCTTTTCGCCAAGGCGTGGCGCATCGTAATGCAAAAATCTCCAAAGTCAATTTTTATCAAACGAAGGATTGAATAACGACAAAAAAGACAATGATTCTCGGTGCTGCGTGCATTTCTGCTCTGCTAAATCACTGCGCATATAGAATAATCCCATGTCCACTTATTTCAGACAATATAATTTCAGAAATGCAATAAGAATTATCCAGCCCAATTATCGTGAACACTTAATGCTTGTTAGCGCATCAGTGAAATAATTACTATTTGATTTTTTGCCTTCCACGGATCGTTTTAACTCGACCTAATGTCAAGGAAAAAAGTTATTTTTCAGGCCGCGAGCAAATATAGAAAATCTAAGATATACTGCGAGAATACTCTCCGAGTGGCCATAAATCATTCATGTGCAGTCTCGGACTCATATACTTACTTTCAACCAATGAAAACGGGATAATAAGATTAATGCGTGACATGTGCAGGCAAAGCTAGGAAAGGTAATTTAAGAGGACGAATGGTTTTCTAAAAAGTTTTCGAAAATACATATTGCTAACGAATTATATTATTATAATAAATCTTTTTCTCATTTTTTTTTCTTGAAATATAACATAATGATATAACGAAAATCGCGAAAGCTAAAAGTTCTTTAACATCGGTTGATAATTAGGCAGGAAAAGAGCCGGAAAGAGAGTTGTCCGTGACGACTCCCTTTGGCCGATCCTATCCGTAAGTTGTTTTTACTACTGCAGCCGGATTTGCGGTTCGTAGCAATGAGAAAGAGCACCTCGTTAGTCTCAAATCGGTCAACCGACCATTGAATCTAGCAAAGAGACGGAGCCCCCAGAGCCAAATTCCGCAACAGATATCGACTTTTCAAGCGCTCATGCGGAATCCCTCTTTCTCCCTCCCTTCCCCCCCATGTGTGAGCGTCACAAAGGGGAGCTATACGGAACGGTGGTTGCAAAGAGGATGGCTGATCGTTAGGCGGTGCTTCCGAATGGCGTCGAAGTAGCGACAGAAACTCGGTAAAGAAAGAAAAAGAGAGAAATCGGGAGACAGGCAGAAAAAGATGAAGGAGCTCCGAAAAGAGGTGGAAAAAAAGCAAAGGGAATGCCGTCGATGTCGTGGATGATTGCACCGTAATCGGGTCCGCTTCTCTTCACCTCGCGTTACAATCCTCGAGAATCGTCGTCATTCCAGCGTGGTTCTTATCACTTTAACACACGGCCGTACAACACCACGGAGGGGATGGCACGTTGTTACCGCGCGTACGCCAAATAACGGCCATTCCACGACGCCACCTCGACCGCACGGGCTATTAAAATGTAAATTGACCGGCGTTCGTTTGACTAAACAGTCATCAGAGACTCCCTCGCACGGGTTAATTTCGCGCAGTAGCGATTACTCTCTCTGTACACTCTTCACTTTCCGCTCTGAAATTCCGCGGAATTCGGGACGTAGAGAATCTCTACGCACTCATACATGAAGAAACCGTAACATTATCTCGTATAGCTCGTAACGGATCTTGTTACTTACGGAAATCTTTCGATAAACAATGTCCGATGTAATATATATATATATATACATATATATATATATATATATATATATATATATATATATATATATATATATACAAGTATACGATGAATAGTCGGAACATCATCTGAATAATATTCAGCTTTCCTTGCGTAATAACAATTACTTCCGGCTCGTAGAAGCGGCAATTTAGTAGATGTATCTCGCCCGTAATATATTCGCGGCCTACGATCCTAGGCTCGTACCTTTCGCGGATGTACGGGCGCGATGTCCTACGAATTACGGCAATTCAGCAAAGAGTAATGTTTTTCCGTCACGTTCCGAGAGCACGCATGCGACTCGGACAATCGTGGATCCGTAGTAGGAATTCATGCAACATTCATCTTTGGCGTTCAACGCACCGCGCTTCCGCGTCTATTGTCAGCTCATACGTTAAAGCCGAGTTGTTGCCCACCTCTTCCTTTTCCTCCTCTCCTCTCTATTGGCGTTATCTGTTTGACATCCGCGGGTGGTTGCGTTGGCGATAGCGCGCGAAAGGCGAACGTCGGAAGGATTAAGTCGTCGTTGCATTCGTGTATCATTAATCACGCGATAAGCGGGCACGCTAGAAAATCGTTAGTGGTTGGAGAGCTTCGACTTTGCTTAGGCGTGGGCGTTGCGATGGCACATGCACGGGATTCGGATGAATATTTCAAATCCTTGTACATTCAAGTACGATGTGCGAGAGTACTAATTCAATCTAATTCTAGATAAATATTTGCATAGAAATCCCAATTTTTTTTTTTTTTACTAGCAGTAGAATAATCAAGCTTGTTCAAAAATACGGGATTTTATGTCAGTCGTTTTCATTTGTCATTGCAATTATATGCACGATTTCCGAAATTGCAATTTTCCCATGCACGAATATATGTATGTATGTATGTTAATGTATTCACCACAGAAATCACTGTTACGATCTCGCGGAAAGGGTTAAATGCCATTTGAAAGAATAAATTTCCGTGGATAACTCTTAGGAAGAAATTACGCCCGATCTGCTAACGTAAACCGATAGTTGCTCGATCCTGGTAATAAGGAAAGTTTAGCCGTAACGATGACTAGAAACGAGTTCAATCGAGAGAGAGAAAGAGAAAGAGTGAGAGAAAGAGAGAGCGAGAGAGAGAGGGAGAAATCTAGAAAACAAGGAGGAAAAGAGTTAAGGGGAATAGGTTCGTTTTTGCTGATAAACGCTCTCCGCGAACGTTAATTGCATTCCGCGTGAATGCCCGCGATCGAGAGATTTGCCATGGTTGCCCCGACGAAGCCGGCCAAGGCGTCGAGGAGCTTTAGTTGAAAGCATGGTATGTCTGGCTCTTGAAATTCCTCAGAAGGGTAAAATTATGCGGAATGGCCGCGCGCGACCGCGCGGCGCTCAGTTACGGTGGTAACCGTGATTACCGATTCAGAAGATTTTCAAGTTCCTACTCTCTCATCAGTTATGTCGATATTCCAGCGGACACGAACGCCCGTTAATTAGCTGGAACACCCTGCCATCGCTTTCTTACGTTAGTCTTTCAATTACCACCGTATCTTGCATATCGTGTTTTGCGGTAATCACGAACGAAGGGATTTGTACTTGATGCGTAATATCCTATCCAAGGCAAAACGATTCTCCGCGTCTGTTGCACTCTCGTTCCGTTAATCCGCATCCTTTTTTTCTTAATCTCCATGAGATAGTGGAGCAAAATGCATGCGTAAATAAAAGCATTTATTATTATTATTATTAGATTTATTATTATTATTATTATTATATCTATATGTATATATACACACGCATACATAGCAAAAAATTGAAATTAATATACGCGATTTTACGCGCACTATGTAAAAATATTGTTGAAATCTTATAAATATTTTTTACTCAAGATCTGCTTTGTAATATTCTCGCGAAGATACGGTGCAGCGTTGGCGTTTCCCAGTAAATAGCAGAAAAGAAAGGATTTTCTGTGATGTTTAAGCGCGTATTAACCTGTCCTTCCGTGCTGTCTCTTTAAGAATATATCAGAGAAGAGCTTTACTGAGAAGTAAACGACAATGAGTATTCACGACGCGATATAATGATGTGGCTGTTGCAGCTGCAAAAAAATTAAGGTATTAAACGCGTGCGATATAAATGATATGCTTTTTCTTTGCAGAAAGTGTGCTGGATAATTCTACAGAAATAATTATAATACAAAAATAATAACGTATAAAGTAATTAATAAAAATAAACTCTTTGTATACGTGTGTGTACGTTATATAAAAGCATATGTGTACAATTATTATACATAATTATTATTAACAGTTAATTCTTCCTGTAGAATAGAAAGGAATGTAAACAGAATTTTAATACATCTTTTACAATTAATAGACACGCGCAGTAATTTTTAATAGCGGTGATATTCGAGCGCACAGCGCTCGGAGAGGAGAATTTCATAAAGGAGATTTTCTTCAAACTGTGATTTACGAGCGTGAGGAATCAATGTCCATGAAATAGTCGCTCCGCGTCAGCGTTATCTCCGACGAGATGCGCCTTGAACGTAGAGTAGGTAGGTTCTACTCAACAGTAGAACCGGCGGCATTCGCACAATCGTCCGTACTCATCTCGGCGGGTAGAAACCCCCGCTGGGGAGATATCGCGCCACCCCCGTCACAGATCCCACAGCAGCTTGATGGCAGTGACAGCCTTCTAGACAGCAGCCGTTGCGATCGCGCGGAGACCACCGTACACGATAATACCTCTCGCCAACAACCGGTAGCTCCTGGACGACTATCATTTAACCTCGGCGATTGGGAATCCGAGTAAATCATTCGAGCAACTTGGTCGCCCCCTTCATCTATCTTCGACTTCTTCGCACCGCCGGTGCACGTTCATATAACCCTCACGACGGTTTATTTGCTAAATCGAATGACGGCGGGATCGCAGCACGTTGCCTCGACGATAAAAATCATCCGATTATAATTGAACCGTGAAATTCCCGTGAAGAAAGAAGGATGATGCGCCGCGAGAGACGGGAAAAGATCGGAACATGTTAAAAAAACGCTTTCGACGTTGAAGGCCGAGATTTAACAAGCCGGATCGTTTCAAACACGGTCGAGCGGCGCGCATTTAAGAAGGATACTTTATATCGGCAGCGCGAATCTTCCTCTTAACTCTTCATCATTTCGTGCGACCTCATCCAATGTCATTTTCCGTCACGGTTCGCCCGCCATCGGCAAAGTTGTCGTTATCACCGGAGAGATAGGGACGCGCATATAACACGGAAAAGATCGACTATTAAATTATATCCCACCGATATGTGTGTGTGTGTATGCACGTATATACGAATTTAGCAGTACTGGCGATTGCGCAATTCTCGCATGCTCGCGCATCACGACTTAGGGAGGATTACGAGATAGTAATGAGAGCGATACGACTTTATATATCGCGCGTAGTACATGTGCATCGTTGAACCTATTTCATCTCTCTATAGCATGATACCATGACAGTGGAAAGTCTCGTTTGTTCTCTCTGGCTTGTCTGACTCGTCTCATTCGCTGGTTTGTGTCTTTCGCTACTCGTGTTTTTCATTAATAAAGTAATTTAGAATAAACATAGAAAAATTTATGCGTTACGATATTAAAGGAAATAATATATCGTACAAGATTTTTCTTCAACCTTATATTGATATAATAGATACTTTTAGTAGAAACAAGAGTTTTGCGACCGCATTGATTCTCTGGAATTGACATGCGTATTAATAGCGGCATTGCTATTAACTGTCGTTAACAAGGACTGTTACAAGAGCTCGCGATAGAAAGGAATTCCGTGATAAGTATGAGATATCCTCGGCATTGCTCAGCACTTCTCTTTCTGTTCCACTTTATCTCTCTTTCGCGCATAGCCGTGCCGGCGACGGCATTAACCTCCTTTCCTCCGACCCTTCTCTCATTCAATTCCTTCGTGTCTGCAGGTCGGTTGTGCAATTTGCATATGCAAATGGCGTGATATAAGTAATTAATTCGCAATCAGAACGGCATTAACGTTTCGTTATATATCGCGCAAATAGACCGCGATTCATTAGTCGTAGCGTATATTTATTAATTGGAATCTCGCCGACGTATAGGTGAAGATTTGCGATTAAGGATTCAGTCCTCGTAATCGATCACGCGCTTCTCTTTGATACTTTAAAGCTTGACCGGCCACTGCGGCCAATTGCTTTCCTTGTCTCTCGATGCAAAACACGGAGGCTCAGTGGCTACAGCTCGCCGAGTTTACGCGATAAATTAGCAAACTGTCGTGTTTTGTGCTCTTAACATGGTGGATCGAGGTATACGACTAAGATACGAATCCGGGATTCGGATTCCACGACATCTTTGGCGAGAAAAAGCTCGTGGATCACGATCAAACTTTCGAATTTTCGACAAAATATATCCGGTTTAATCGTCATACAGCAGAAAAGCAAACGCCAACGCTACGAAACTCGCGAGAGATAGCACCTGTTACATCCCCTGTCTTTGTCGATCGACCGCGGTGCCAGCTGGGCCACCCGACACCCTTACATTAACTTTATCGTAATTACATCGAGCATCATACACACATACACACACACACATTCGCGCACGCGCGAATCTCGACGCCGTCGTGTACAAGTTCGTCAAGGCGCATGTATGAGTATATATCGTCGTGGAAACATCTATCCGGCGAACGCATCTTCCGACGCCCACCTTCCATTTCCCAATCTGGGATAGAACAAGTTTCTCCATCCTCCACCCGGTAAGCCGGTCGTCCTATTCTTGGGAGTATCGAGATTTCTCCGAAACTCCTACCGAAGATACAACGACGCTCTGCCATTATCGGGATTACGCCGGTCTGAAATTTCGTTTCCGCTCGTCAGAGACTAACTGTGTCAAGCTGAGACAATACGCGATTCGATCGTGTTTGCGTTTCCTAGCAAACAAGTTTACTTCAAGAAAGCAGCGATGGAGCGTCAGAGTCCCAGTCAATAGAAAACAGAGAATTGTTTGATATATACCGAGCCTTTGTTTTATTACGATTTTCATGAGGCGACTTTAATTCGGACAGTTAAGCGTTGCTCGAAGTAATCATCGTATTGTAAAAGAGAGATAAACGCAAAGTATATACAACTCGAATATAATGTAATACGAATCCAATATACATCACGATTAAATACTATTATTCTCTTCGCGCTGCGTGTCGCAAGAATCGTCCATAGGAGACGCTGTTTGTACAATAATCAAATTACTTAATCATGCTACGAATAACACTTTCGAATATCATTGTAACTTCCATCATTTCATTGCAATAATAACCTTCTGGTATCAACGGCAGATATCGCGTCTCCTCGCATCACGTCGAGAGAAATGGAATTTCTCATAATAGAGTAACTTTTTCATATTGTATTTGTGCAATTATATTTTCCAACAGAGTTAAAATACGTTTCACAGAGAGGAAAAAAATGTATCTCTCTGGAATACTACGCTTCGTTTGCGAAGGAAGTAGGAAAACAAAAATTACCGCGCGTGCATTGATATTGTGTTTGTTTGCGTCGACAAACCAGCGGCACGTTTAATTTCGCGTATTTGCCCCCTAACCGGAGCTGTGAAAGCCGCGCGATCGCGACGACAGCTTGAGAAAGCGCGCGGCGACGTACTCGTAAACGATGTCTCGTTTTGCTCCGGTGGATAACTCGTCGACGAGCGAGAGTTCCGGTACCTTCTCTCTCCTTTCGACCTTACGCGTCTATCGCGATACTATTGGAGAATAGAGAAGCGCGCAGGAAAGAAGAGAAGAAAAGAAGAGAGAGAGAGAGAGAGAGAGAGTGAGAGGGATAGAAACCGGATAGGAAAGAAACGAAAAGGGCTGCGAGGATCGGGAAAAGCGAGAAAGAGAAAGGCAAACGACGACAGAGTGAATCGTGAGAGAGGGAAGGTGCGGTATCGGACGAGAACATCGGAGAGTAAACGAACGACTGCTCGTGGTGGTGCACTTTGTCGAAGAAGGGCTGGCGGGAGAGGCGCGGCTATAGCGGTGTGGGTTATGTATTGGCACATGTACGTAATTGTGGCCATTTGTCGAGAAAGCGAGAGGCCGGAGGAAGCCCGGGGTGGCAGATGGAGAGAGATGGTGAGGGATGAGGGCGAGAGGACAGAGAGAGAGAGAGAGAGACAGAGAGGCAGAGAGAGAATTTCGTGGAGAGGGCGTCTCGCCTCGCAGTCGCGGCTGAACGCGCAATGCATCACGGGATTGCGTAGACGACGTATATCTCCAAGTAATAGCGCGGAGGTGCAGGGACCAAAGCTTGCCGGCAGCTACCTAAACGCTCGCCGAAATCCCTCACCCTCTCAGAGTGGCTCTCTATCCATATCCTTCCCGAGAACGTCCATCCTGTGACACCGCATTAAGCTCTTATCTTTCATTGGACGAACATTAGCACATGCGTCACTGTAATTTTAATAATGAGGGATGAATAAATTTGTTTAACCATTTCCTCGCCACGCAATGAATAAAATGAAATATGATAAACACGTTAAAATCGTATGAAATATGGATTTCCCTGCGTTAAAATCGTATAGAATTATGTGTGGTCATTAGCATTTGGCATTATGAAAATCGCATTCACTTGTAATTTACATTGCAATCAAGGTATTACGAACCTCTCTACGCGGATAACTGTTATTATTAATGAGATAATATGACTACTAATTAATCATTCAATAACTTCGATCATAGTGTAAATGCAAAATAGTTAGATAGCAAATAATTAAATGTAAATACTTATTCGATATAAAAATATCATTCTTCAGTTTTTCTTCATACATATATGTTTTTGAGACATGTACAAGGCAATCGGCATAAATTACGTTCTGCCAGTAAGAACTTCCGTCATATTATGTTATATTTCATTAAATAATCTGCGAAAGCTGTCATCCTAAAAATACTTTCCGTGAGATTCTTCTTTCAATCGCGCGCGCACAATTTGCGTTGTAAAACGCTGCCGCATACGCGAGTATCTTGTTGATATATGTTTATGAATAATACGCAGGATTCCCCCCCCCCCCCAATGTTCCGTATACACAATATAAAGCTGATTAGTTCATTCCACAGAGCACAAGGCTAAATAATGTTACCAGATATGCGGGCGCGGTGGCGTGCATGAAATTTGCCGCGCTGGTTTTTACGCAACGATCATTAATATCGTCGCTTATCCGAGTCTAGTGGGATTACCCAGCGTTGCGGGTCAACGGGCTGGGGCAGAGTGAGCAATCACAAAAAAGTAATGCAAATTAGCTTTGCTTTTTTACTGGCCGTTTATACTCCGTATATGGACGTACTTGAGATACGTCCGTACATGACGCGACACGCCCAACGCATTACATATTTTGTTATCGGATATTGCAAATTCCCCCGATGGTTTTTCTATAGCTTCCTTATTTAGTTATTATCGTCGATCGCGATCAATGGATCGATTTACGGTATACTAAAATTGAGCGTTTATCGCTACATAGGATGTCGTACCAACTCTTTTTACGCGATTCTTTCAATTAACAATTTTCTCTTTCTCCTTTCAATTGATTTTCACATTAATTGTTGACATTGGATACATATTAATAACTAATCATAAAATTAAAATTTTCTTGAATTCCCGATAAAATTCCACAATGCAGGAACAGTTTTATTTTGCATGCCATTATATATGCCTTGTTGAAAATTTTATTCGGCAAAATCGTCTCATTCCATTCTATCGATTTTCGTTAAACAGGAATTTATATCAAAATTAAATAAAGATAGGGATAATACTCAAAATATGCTTTTTCGTTCGGCGAATCGGCATTAGCAATATAATGAAAGTACCTTCTGCGTAGTTCTTTGTCAATCAATGTTCATTCAATAAGCTAAAAAAAACCAGCACTCGTATCAGCGAACGAAAAACTTGGACGGGCAGAAATTGTTTTTATGATTGACATCTTTCAATATAGGTATATATATATATATATATATATATATATATATATATATATATATATATATGTGTGTGTGTGTGTGTGTGTGTGTAGTTATTGCAAGGGCTACCTTTTCGGGGTGGCTTCGCAATGGAAGTCCCCGTAGCAAGTGGGAGGAATAATTTTAGATTCATCGAGATGCAGCGAGGCGACCTACTTGTAATTCTTTTCCACTGTCACCGACGGCGCCGCGCTTTCGCTCACTTTCTTTATCTTCATCCCCCTTTTGCCGGTTTGATCCGGCCTGTCTTTTTTGTCTCGCCATTTATACGGAATAGTATGGCGTGGAAGTGTGGAAAGAGAAATACGATAGAGCGACAACACACACGGAGACAGGAGAGGTTGTCGAGAAAAAAGGGGAGTAAGTCGAAGAAAAGAGAGACGGACGGAATGTCGTCCTGTCGCAGTTAACTTCGCATTTAACATCTGCCTGGAAGGTTAAAATTTCCCTCGATGTTTATTCTAAGTCGTACAAGACGAGCGCCGGGTATCTCTTGTCCCGAATCAAGGAAAGAAAAACAGAAAGGGCTTTATCGTTGCGCAATAGACTTTCAACTTACTCTCGTATCTTTTCCTGTGTCTTGTGCTACAGACTGTAGTCGGCTCCTGTTGCTCTATCGCAGATAACAGGAATTCTAGTCGTGAGACAAAAGAAGGTATGCCAAATATATATCGTATTTCAGGTTCACTGTAATATCCTCTTGGATTTTTATGTTTTTGGAGAAAGCTTCCCTTTTTTTAAGAAAAATGTCGCATAACACATTGTTTTTTATTTATAATGGATTGAAGACAAAGGCTTTTCGTGAATTAAATTGGAAATAAATAATATTCTTCATTTAATTTCAACTAAATATATATTATGTATATTTTAATTTTGCATTTATAGTTATAGAAGAGTATGCTAATAATTTATTCTTAATAATTTAATATTGAATATTAAAAAATCGTGGAAAAAGCATCCAATCAAATTCTTACTAAGAAAAAATCAATTTAATTAGGAAAACGAGATAGACGTGGAAGGAGATACGAGTGCGGAACACGTTGTGTATACATGCCTTTACCTTTCATCTATTAATTATTTATCATGGGAGATACCCGAATCGCTTGTCCGAAATAAACTTCGAGGGGCCGGACCTTTAGTGGCCGTATCTCCTTGCGTTTCTCCCTAAGTAGAGGACTCTCGTCGATAATGCCGTCCAAGAAGCTAGCTTGACGATATACGACAAACAAGATGTTTTACACGAAACGAGAAGGGATCTCTTAGGTTGCCTCAAAAGTAGAGTTACCCCAAAAGCATTCGCCATAAAGTTACGGAATCGATGCGTGGTGAACTAACAATAAGATACTACGCGAGCATTATAAATATTCTAATCTGCTTGTTTTTTTTAATTTGCAAAGAAAAAATTAATTAAATTTAAATATATAATTTTCTTTATTCTTTTTGTACATGGCACGTTTTTCATCGCGCGCGGACAATGTAATAAATCTTGTTGCACTATAAATTAATACCATGATCGTTACAATGTCAACCTGTCGACAGGGTAGACAAAAACATTTTACAGCGTAACATATCCATTGTATATAAAGTGATATAAAAATTTTCATAAAAATTTAAAGCACTTTATCATAATTATTTTTATACCAGAACAATTCAATGGATAATCATCTTTCGTCGATAACATAGTTATTTCCCTCGTATAATTAATAACCCGTGATAAACTGTATGAATTATGCCTGAAAAACTGTGAGGTACATCGCGGCTTTTAGTTTTGCAAGAGTGATTGACGTACTCCATCATCGTTAGCGACACCGCGGGTTTGTTGCAACTTACTGCAACTCGTTAACTACGATTTCAATGTGTTTTTATAATATCCGGTATATTTTCAACTCAGTATAGCGTCACTACAGATCTTCTTACGCTATCGCGGTAACGCGCTTTGCCTTTCTTAATCGTTTTTGCGGGTCAGCGATAATGAAATGCTGTATCCAATGCCACGCGATTCGATATCTTCATCAGCGAAGCATGAATGACAAATCTTTCGGAGAGCACACACACATAATCAATGCGCGGCGCAATCAGTGAATAGGCTAAAAATAATTTTTCGAATAAAAGCGATTGTCCGCATTTGCATGTAAAATGAATAATAAACGACGTATTGCGCCGGGGCGAAAGGATGAGGGATGGGAGGAGAGGCAGCATACAGCATCGGACAATTATTGTATTTGAATCACGAACAATTGGACCGAAACTTGTTGATTTAACGAGCAAATATTCATTCACATATACATATATTTGATGCACCAGCGCCGTGAAACAAAGCTGGGAACGCGTTTTTCGTGACCCATTCATTTCGCGTCGTCGGTTTTACTGCGGACCATTGTCGCGCTCTGCGCAACGTTGACGTCGGCGACCCCCCCCCCCTTACCCTCCCCATCGATGGTAATCGATTCGCGAAATGGTAACGCGGAGGAACGGAATATGTAAGGACGAAAGGCACATTGATAATCGCGGAACTACAGACGGCCGCTACCAATTCGATTATATTTCTCGATCGAGCCTTCGGGGTTTATCGCGCCCGACCGCATAAGATCGCGGTGATTTTTCGACTTTGCCTCCGCACGGGCGGAGAGCGCCGGGAATATTGAAATCATAACGTGGCACCCATGAATATTATTCAGGTCTTAAGGCAATATAATCCAAAATCGATGGAGCGACGTGGAATAAATTTGGCGGCCTCACCCTTCGCCGCTCGGGCCCCGCAGAAGCGGCTTCCACCCCATCGCCGATTCGGATACCAGTCTGAAGACAAACTTCGATTCGATGATGATGCCGCCGGTTGCGCATCTGAGAATACCGCGGCGGGAAATCTTGTCTGCGATTTTCGTGTTTGCTTAATTTTCTTCCGAACCTTTCTTTCGGGGGAGAGAAAGAAGATGGTAATGATTTCAATGTCTCGGCCAAGCCGAAAAGTATTCCGGATTATCTGGGAAATGTTCGACGCAGGGAATACGTAATCCCGGATTATAGAGCGGCCAGAGGTGAAGACGTGATCTCGAGATACAAAAGAACCGGTGCCGTAATTTCCCTGGATTCTTGTCTCGAAAGTATGTTGCGTATGTTGAACACGCGTTTACGCGCGCTACATCAAGCGGACGCGAATGGAGGAAGTTGCGGTTGCGACAAGAATGCGACCGCACATGTTCTAATGGACAGCGCGTTCTACGCTTTTACCCTTAATATCTTCTCGTTTCCCTATCGATTTACAAAATTGCAGACCCGAGAAAATAGATTATAAGTAATCATGGTAATCGTGAATTCTCGATTGTTCGAAAGAATAGTCATTTGCTTCGAGAAAATTAGTTAGATTACGAGAGCTTGGATTTACCGCAGTCATTGCATAATTTTCTAAAACTTAATTTTTGTAAATAATATATGTGTGTATGTGCGTGTGAGCACGCGTGACACATAGAATTGTTGTTTTTTTTTTTAATGCTAGACTAATTTAATATTAAAGTGCATATATTATAAGTTTGTAAAATAATGTGTTTCTATTAAGTTGTAAAGCAATTGTCAACACAAAATATTTCGTTTCAATTAAGTCCTAAAATAACTATCGGTACAAAATATATTTCGAAGTATAGTTATACTGACTATAAACACATACAGGTAGATCATGTGATGAATATAGAGAAAGATCAAATATGAAAGAAAAAAATATGATAAAATATGTTGTTGACTCTGTTCCATACACCGTATGCAATAAAATAGTATCATTTCCCACCGATATGTATAAAGTTGCAATATAAATGTTTACGGAACAATTCTATAGTGACCAGTGTACATACGCAATGCAGGCTCGAGATAAATATTTTTGTAACCACGAATAATTCTGCCGTTTCATATTTGGAATCTTCCATCATTTCCGATACTTTTATCGATTTCCAAAACTGATAAAATATCTATATTATCGGAAAAGTTATTCACGGTTATAAAAATATTTTTCTCAGATTTGTGGATTTTTACTCATGAATTTTTATGTTTCGGGAATCAATTTACTGTCGCTGTAACTTAATCGATATATATTATCGGAACATTAATTAATCATATAATTAAATAAAATTAAAGGAATTTCAATAAATAGGAAATTTCAATTAAATAGGAAATTCGAGTGTCGATCGCTCATAGATGTCATCATATCGTGTTCATATAACGCTTAAAACGATAGTGCAAACGTCGCTCCATCATTTAAATCGTCCATAATTATAAGATGAAAATGGATGTTCAATTTGACGGAAGTTGCTACTCAAATTTGTAGATTATTCTCACTGTTACAATATTTTACAAATATTAGCATATCGTGATGTATCTATCTTTTCGATTTACGCTGAATGCACATTATCCATGCAATGCACGTGGTAGGCGTGGAAGAGAGAAATGTCAATGGACCAAAGCGTATGCGACATTCTCTTGTCCCCTTTCTTCTCCTCATCCCAAAAAGGAACGTTAGTAAATTAGTGTCTTCTTAATTGTTCCTTGCTTAGTTCCGTTTAGTATCATTAACCACGCATCATTACGGCGCAGTAAAGCGTGGCGGAAAGCAATTATTCCAGCGGACAGACTTCGTGCCGTCGCATCTCCGCTGCCACTCTGAAAACGAAACCCGGATGCGCGCTCGGAGCGTAGGTGTTTTCTTTACAACTTGCCTTCCGAGATTAGCACGGGTATGACGATTATACGGAGACAGCACGTGCGTCCTCTCGTATGTTTTTACATATTGCGAGACAAGTGACGCCGTGCATGAGGAATAAAACGGATTGCATTTCTCTCTTTCATTCTTAACTTCTGAGTACCGTACATTCAATTTTCCGTCTAGAAGCGACACTTATATATAGAAAGCTGATATCATATTTGTTGAAATAATTTATACTTGAAAATGCATTCAACTATATTTAAAAAATAATATTTATTTTTATATTTTATCAATAAAAGTAATATGATAAAAATATACAAAATTTATTACGCGAGATAAGATATTATTGTTATTTGTTTTTTCACGTCCGAAAGAAATATTTTTGTAATCATGAATAATTCTTCCGATTAATATAGATTTTTTATCAGTTTCGGAAATCGACAGAAGTTCCAGATATGATGAAAGATATGAATTATCAGAACGGCAGAATTATATATAACAGTTTCTCGTGATAATTTATCGACGAACTTATCCTCTCTGCAAATCGTAGATAAGAAGCTAAAGTGACTCGTGATTAGCTTTACGGCAAATCGTTTATGAGAATTTTTTTCTGGATTTCAGATCTGCTAATTACATCAACGCCACCAAGCAATGCGAACTTTCGGATATGGATAGGTTGACAGTTGCCGGCTCAAACGCCTTCCAGACAGCGAAGGGAGTGGATTATTTGGAAAACCATTGCGTGGAAGAGCCAGTGAAACTTTGCGAATTTAAGAAGCTGACCGGTCGTATACTGAAGACTGTGGACTCTGTTTATCAGGATGTCGGCACGTCCGACGAATGCCGGGAATTGTGCCTAAATTCGCCATTCCGTTGCCATTCTTACGATTATGGTGATACTGGTGACATGGTCTGCCGTCTCAGCCATCACACCCGTGCCACTCTCTCCGATATTCAGGTAAGAAAAATGCCATGTTTTGCGAGTTTTATAAAATGGTTATAAAAACATTACGCGAATTCCCTGATAGACACATCATAGCGAACAATAGTAACATGAAAAAAAAACTGGTGAATTAATGATAAAATTCTTGTTACGCGAGAAATAGACATTGTCACGTACCGATTTACTTGCTTGTGAGCGTCCTAGGTGATTTAATTTATCGGGAGTGTTTAAAATAGAATTTCACGAACACAGCTCCGCGACCACCGCGTCGTTTCGCTCATCGCATCGCAGTGCGGATTCTTGAAAGGGCCAGTGGGGATTTTCTATAAACGCGATTACGTCGCACACACGCAAACCAGGTTGAACAATCCGCCGAGGGCGCATTCGCGGAAAATCGAGTTTCCATCGCAGACGCTTTCCCTATCGAACTCTCGGATAGCACTCGAGTTCATCCGAATCGCGCTCGGTATTTCGAGAGAAAATCAAAAGAAAGATTTAGCGACCACAATTTAGCACCACAATTCGTCAGGAATTTGATTATCCGCGCTTTATAGAGAAACAAGTCGTAATACAAGCATTAATCAATTCTGCATACGAGTAATTGTTGTAATGAGATATTTAAATAATATCAAGTGAATTGAAATACGCATCGACGTCGCGGCATGGATAATTTATTAGCCGTACGGGTTTCACTGGCGATTATTCGTTCGGAGAGAAGCAAATAATATGTATAATGGGAGGATGATCAGAGTGCGCGTAGAATCCGTGACTGGTTCCATGGGCGGTTATGCAAGCATCACAGCGGCGCATCTCAAATATACAAATTATTAACTGCAGAAATAGTACGAAATGTCAAGTGTATTTATCAGCGCAATATTCGCGATTAATTTGTTTCATCAAAAAGGGCCATCAAGCTTCGAATGGAAAGCGATAAATAGCATCATGTAAAGCGATTTCGAATAATTCTTTGTAAAGTAACATGCACGTGAATCAGAGCGGATTATCATTCTGCACGATATAAATGAAAATGTACGTGTATGTATATCATTCTGCGATTGATAATTATTGGTTTTCGATATATCAGATAAATGGAAATGCGATGCTTTAGATGTTGAAAATAAAGAGTATGGTTAATTATTTGTATAAATAAATTATCATTTTATGTAATATATCAGAAATGCGGGAATAAATTCGATAAGATATAAAATAACATAGTTTTTGTTAGATGATGCAAAAAATTAAAAAAATTCACTAGCAGTATTATCTATATATAAATTGCAGATACTATACTCTCCTATTTTACCTACGTTTGTTGTTGAATATTGTAACATATTAATTGCTATGCGAACTATATCACTGAAGATCAATACAGTGCAGTGCGTAGAATTTCGATGCACCTTTTTTGTTCGCCGTTCGATTTTCGTCATAAATTCTCTGGGAATTTTTGTGTAAGCCCGATGCAAGCTATCAAAATCTCCCAACCACGTGAAGCGAACAAAATAGAAGAGTGATCAATAAATCGTGAAGTAGCTTCGTGAAGTTTAATTGCGAAACACATCCGCGTGCTTCGCGTACTTTGAAATTTATCACTATCGCGCCCGCTATAATTCTTTTAAATTAATATGACAAATCGCATTAATGCGCGATTTACGTCTCGAATGGTACTCGGCGTGAGCAATGAGTAACGGTCGAAAAATAAACGATAATTTCAGGAACCGTATCTCGATGTACCGGAGGCGTCCACGTATGAACTTAGCTCCTGCTACAACGTCACCATCGATTGCCGCGCCGGCGATATGGTAACCAGAATTCAAACCAGCAAGCTCTTCTACGGCAAGGTGTATGCAAAGGGTTCGCCCAACTCGTGCGTGCAGGACATCAAGGGTGCGCTCGAGTTTGAGCTACGCATGGCATACGACGATCTCGAGTGTAACATAAGGCAGCAGGGCCTCGGCCGGTATTTGAACGACGTGGTTATCCAACATCACGACACTATCGTCACCAGTTCTGATCTCGGACTGGCTGTGACCTGTCAGTACGACCTCACTAACAAGACCGTGTCTAATGAAGTCGATCTCGGCGTACACGGCGACATCACGCCCGCGCTGTCGGAGGAGGTGATCGTCGACTCGCCGAATGTCGCAATGAAGATTACCGATCGCAGCGGAAACGAGGCTATCCCATCGGCCGAAGTCGGCGATCCTCTGGCGCTCAAATTCGAGATCCTCGATCCCAACAGCCCGTACGAGATCTTCGTTCGTGAGCTAGTCGCCATGGACGGTGTCGACTCCAGCGAAATCATCCTGATCGATTCCGACGGTTGTCCAACCGATCACGTCATCATGGGACCACTTTACAAATCGGCCACCACTGGCAAGGTAAGTCTCAGCATATTATATAATTCTGCGATAAATTTTTATACAAAAATTTACTTTTGCAAAGAAAAAAATCGGACCTAACACTTGTTTAAACGGTCTCATACGAAAAGAAACGATCGATAAATACGCAATCAAAAGATAAATAATCGCCGAGCGATGCAAACGGACGAAATTTTACTTTTGTTAGATGCAACATAGCGCTGCCAGCAATGAAAAATTATTTTCAACGAAGTGAATGTAGTCGGCACACTTGCGCTAAATGTCCCTCTTGGCACCGTTCTAACAAGAACGTCTTGGTACTCGATCATCTCGCGCGTCGCAGCTGTAAGCGGATGCGAAGTGCAATAAAGGAAGAACTGCGGGAGCAAAAACTATCATTTTATAGAACCGCGGGCAGATATGATATATACACGCGTGGCTGCTTCGCACATATCCGCATATATATATTTATATATATATATATATATGCTGATATTAATTTGGCGGTAGTACCACACCTGAAAACGACAAGGCCTTGAGATGATCGAGATGATTGACGCCGATAACGTCGATCCTCGTCAACATCTTGGGAACGCGCCGCGTGCTTTACTCCTCGAAATACGCGCGGCTGGGTGGAAAAAAAGGCGAGAGATGGAAGCGGGCACGAGTCAACCGGTCGATCTGACTTCATGCTAATCAATCATTCGGACGGATTTTATGACGGGAAGCAATTTGCCCGGACTGTAATAGGTCGCGTCGATGATGCGCCGCCGTCTTGGCGATGACGTGCCGTGACATGCCTGGCACGCGGGCACATTGGTCTGGCAACGATCATTACTTTCGCGTGTTCCATAATAGGGAGGGTAAGATTACCCTCGGTGCTGAGTTCGAGCTTAAGAGCGGGATTCGTTCGATCATCATCTGTATCCTTCGATATTTCGATTTTCATCAATTACTTGACGGAATTTATTGCGAAAAATAATTTTTACATACGAGTACGTTTAAATAAATAATTGAATATACACTCTTGTCGTGCAAATTCTCACAAATTCTCCGCCTTATGTGAGGCTATAAGAAAAAGAAAAATACTCGCAGATGACGCGTATATATACATGATTGAGAACAGACGTTCTTCCATTCAAATATATGAAGATGGATCATTAAATAATGGAGCATACCGGTACGTTCAAAACGACCGAGCTCGTAGAGAGCTGTGATTATTACTTCCGCGTTTTCCGCATAAGGTAACACGGGAATTGACTTTGCGATCCCATTAGATCGTGCGAAAAAATAGTTTAATCCTCTCTCTTTTCTTCGCGACGCGTGAAGTATCGTGGGTGAGTTAGAGCGAAAACGCATTAGAGCGGAAGTACAATAATTCTTGCGCGGTTAATAGGTAGGCGATTGCCACGTATATGACCTCGATAGACCAATTACACATATACCGCTCGTACATTTTGCACCATGACTTGCACGATGTAACATCGGACGCGCGCGCGTTCGCGCCAAAATGAGAAATACGATTCCGCGGTGCGCTGGGAGTACATTAATAAACCTGTAAAAATGTTTCCCGATAATTCGCGATCCGTTCTTACGTTCCGGAATCTATCCGGAGTCCGCGGTTTTTTTTTTTTCCAATTACATTTGCTTTTGCATCGAGACAAGCATCGCGCGTAAATGCGGACGAGGTGGATTTTCTTTAGCTACATTGTGTTCGAGGCGCGCGGCAATATTCGACCAGCTGTGCCGTCCATTGTGGACCGTGCGCGGATGACGCCTTCGTGTGTCGACGAGTAAAACAAACGGATCGTTACGATAGTGGCAGGTAGGAACGAGCGTTGGAGCGAAGGTGGAGTAATAAGAGGCACACGGCCTCGTTAACTCGTCGTTCCACATCATTTGCTCGCGCGAGCACTATGGCTCGCTATACGGCGCAATATCGCTTTATTAGAAAGTAATAACAGTCGTGGTAGAAACAAAGAGTAAATTTATATACGAGGGGGGTATGTGTGTACGTAAGACGCCGAGCATCAAGATATATCACCCAGCCGTTCCTGTATCAAGCGTCGTGCGGCGCCCTTTTCCGGTTTCGAGCGTGCACACCACGTTGCTTGATTTCCTGACCGTGGTTGATCACGAGAGCTAACCCCATTTCCTGTCGAGCGTCAGATACGAAACTAGAGATCTCGATGCTGCTGATCTCTTGTTGAATTTTGTCGAGCGGAGAATGTGAGAAAAGTCTTTCGCTATATTCAATTTTTATTTCTCTCTCTCTCTCTCTCTTTCTCTCTCTTTCTCTCGTTTAATCGAATAGGAAAAGGAGTGGGCGTGTCTGTAAATTTTAATCTGCAGAAGCGTAACTTCAAGAAATTGCATCAACATGTAATCGCTCGCGCCGTATATTATCCGTACGCACCTCTATTTACCTGTCGACCAGCATGAGTGATAAAACGCCTGAGACAACTTTGATATACGCCGCGCTATCAGCTATCAATAATCTCCGCCGTTTGCGATAGTATGTCGTCATTATAGATTTGGTAATAAATGCTCGCAACATTGATTCTTGGTAAACGAGGGGCATCGTTTGACCCGAGATGTATCGATAGCAGGAAGTTACTTGTTGATTCTTTGTCTTTCTTAATATCTGGAAAGCTGAAAGGCCTTCCTCTCTCGCGGGCACGAGCTATAATAATAAATTACTAATAATTAATTATTACCCCAAGAACACCAGGTAGTATTTACGTTAGTTCGAAATTGATAAAAATATTTATGATGTACTGTTTACTATTACAATAATAAATTATCTAAGAATTAATATCGTAATTAATGCAATTATTCGGAGTACACATAAATTAATTAATACGTTGAAAGCTATCATGCACACATTCAAAAATTAAATATGAATGATGTTAAATTCTTAGTGAGGATGTATAAAATCTAATGTCTCGGTTTGATTAGATAAAGCTATTTTTGTAAGATAAAAATCATAAATTTTCATCCAACTTATTTGTTAGAAAACATACCTATTTCCATATACATTCTATCATGTAACGTATTATTTGTGAAGCAAACTGTTTAATGCTCAAATATATAGAATCATAAGCTCTTTCTGAATTTTCATGCTATTAATACAAAATACATCAACACATATATAATTTTCTATATATACAGAAATCTAATTGCTCGTTAATATAATTTCCTATATAAATGAGAAGTAATTCTCTGCACGTGGGCAATCCTCTGCAATAAACGCGTTGCGAAAAACAACATCGGCACATCGCCGTTGGATTTTATTAATCCTAGATCGAAAACGGAAAGAGAAATGATTGTTGTCAGAGGAAGCGCGCGGAGCGGCAGCTCTATGGTGCAACATTGCGTCCCGTCTCTAACCAGAAATTTGCCAAAAGTTCGGCTTTCCGGTATGTCCGTCACGTAACCGGGCCGCGCTACGAGGCTCTCTTCCATTTCACAACCGGTTTGAATGAAATTGGAAACATTTCTCAACTGCCACACGCCACACATCTGTGTACGTAAACTCGTACGGAAGCGCGTATCTATGTACGTTAGGGTTAACCGGAAGAATGAGGAGGATGAAGAAAGGGCGGAGGGGGGGGGAGGGGGAGTGTCGGGGGAAAGAGGGAAGAAGAGCCCGCGGCCGACTTATAAAGCAGACAGGAGGATCAAGTTGAGCCGCGCCGTAAAAGCGCGGGCGCGATCCTTACGATCTGACTGATCTGCCGTGGTACATTTATGACAGCCCCCTCCCTCTCCCCCGCCGCCCTTCCTTTCTTTCTCGTCCTTTCCCATCGCCGACGTCGTTCCCGCTGAAGGAGACTTATCGTCGGCGTGTACCAGATGCCGCGGATACAACCCGTGTTTCTTTTCCCGGCGTCTAGCTACGTATTTCTCTCTTTTTCTCCCTCGGACTCCGCGTCCCCGGGCTTTTCTCTTCCCTTCTCTCTTCCCTTCGATCCGCTTTTACGCTCTTCCTCTCCCCGCTTCGGAGATGCAACCGCTCGCTCTCGCTTTTCCCCCGCGGAGAATGGACCTTCCGCTACTCTTTCTGCGCGGGATGACGTTGGGTTAATAAAGTTCCGCTCGTTCCACTAGACGCGCAGCGCAGGCAAAGAAACGGCTAAATGAAGCTGTACGTGGAACGAAGCATATTTTAATGTCTTACTTCCCGCTGATAATATACGTGCTCGGTGTGTAAATACGATGAACTTGGTAATGCGCCGCAGAAACCAGTTTTCGATGTGTACGACGAGCGTGGCGCTAAACTCTGCGTACCCCAGACCTTTCACAGTTTCAAGAGGAGAATGGATCAAGAGGGACTTCCCCCATCGGAGGGAGGGGGGGGGGGAGGGGGGCTTGACACCGCGACCTTGTTGCAAATGATCTGAATGAAGAGAAATCAATGATGCGCGTTATATACATGCAACGGCGACCGCTATGAATATATTACGTCCGGTGTTTCTCGGTGAAACGATCATCGCGAGCTTATTTCGCGGACGACAACTTTAACGAGCGAACACGAGTGATTATCATATGTTCGTTTTATAGAAGATTCTACGGATAATACATACTTCTTCGACACCCGTAGATCAATTCCAGCTATTGCAGTATCGAGAAGCGGCGAGAAAAAAAAGGAGAAAAAAATCTTCGCGCAATATAACTGCGATTGGATGTAAACGAATGAAAAAGATTTTAACGGATAGGTCCGCTTGTCGCGAGAAAATAGGAATTGCAGCGATGCGCTTGGTCGCACCATTTGCCAGGACGGATATATGTGTGCTCTAATGGCCCGCGTAAAAGCGGGTACTTGGGCTGTTTTTCATGTCATAATCCCGTGTAATTGCCGTTATATGGCCTTAGCTAATAAAGAGCAAAAAAATTCGACGCAGCTGCCGCGAGATGCGAAAAACCAGTTTGAAGCGATCATCTTTTACGCATATTGCGTGTGACGGCCGACGCCCGCCGAGTTACGCGATATCCCTGATACATCCGCATTCTGTATATATATAATTTTTCTTTTGTAAAAGAAAATGCTTGTTTTTGTTCTCTCTCTCTCTCTCTCTCTCTCTCTCTCTCTCTCTCTCTCTCTTTCTCTCTCTCTCTTGCACTGTCCGCGTGCTTACGACGCATCATCGTGAGTGAAATCACGCCGTTCGCAGCTTTAGGATACAGTTGAAAATTTATATGGGAGCGACATATGGATAAGATTATTCCGCATCCATGCTGAATCCTGCGAACGAACGACCGCCCATGTCGGAATTTCAGAATTAATGCGACACAGCTTAGTTGAGTCGACGGCACCGACGTGTCGCGTATGAATTACGAGTGTGCGAAATAAAAATAAGGAGAAAAAAAAGGAAGATACTCGCGCGCTTTGCGCCTGCCCCGCGTTGATTACGTTTGTTATTGTTGGGCAGTTCCTAACTTCGTGAAAAAAAAAAAGTTAGGAAAAAATCTGACATTTCGGAATCCGACGCAAACACCTCTCTCTCAGTTAACATAGGCGCTTGATGGCACTTTAATTTGTTTCTTGCGCACGATGAAAAGAAAAAACCGCGGAAATTGTATACGCAGCTACCAGGATAATAAAGAGCCAGCGAAAGAGAAGAAGTGACGAGGAGACGCGCCGCAAATCTCATAATATCGGCGCTGTAGTAACGGTATGCGAACTCGGTAAAAGCGCCCCCCTCCCCCTCCTCAACCCCCGCGAAATCGTTGCGTTTCGAAGAGCCATTCGGCACAGGTGTTTATGTATTATCCGAACGACAGGTAACGGCGTGAAACAATTGGTTACGTGACTTGCAATCCGTCGAAAGAGACCCCGATGGAGTACGAGGCAGTTCGTTTTATTACATTCCACGTATCGAATTCTCCTGCTTCTGTGAAATGTATTTACTGCGCTATGTGCCAAAAATTAGAAGCAAAGATCATGACGTTCGATTACTTTTCATTATTACTGAAAAGCTGAAATTAATTCGTTTATAGAAGCTTAAGATATAAGAGATCTTACAAAAAATCTCATAAATATGTAAATTCATTTGTTGGAACTGTGGCTTAACATGGTTTAAAGTATAAATATAAATATTGCATTGTTAATTTATACGCTTCAAGAAGCGCTATAATAATTTTCTGCTACATCATCAGACAGCAGAGTTCAATTAATGTAATTAGTCTGAAACATGAATTTGTATTCCGTATCACTGCATTAAATTGATCTCTCGTATTCATAAAATTATAAAACATCTTCGTTTGCTTCGCTATTGAAATGTATTTGTCATTGCGATGTGTACGATACTTTTGTTTTACTAATCTTTTCCATTCATATAAATTTTTCCAAGTGAATTTTTAAGCCACTTATCATCTTTTTTTCTTTCTTTTTACTTCCATTACAGATACTGCTGTCGCATTTCGATGCCTTCAAGTTCCCGAGTTCGGAAGTGGTGCAATTCCGCGCTTTGGTCACTCCGTGTATGCCGACCTGCGAGCCCGTGCAGTGCGATCAGGAGGAGACGACTGGTGAGCTACGTTCGGTGATCTCCTTCGGCAGACGCCGCCGTCGCCGTCGTTCCACCGCCGCAGCATCCCAGAACCGCGAGGATCTCCTTCTGGTGCAGTCTATCCAGATCACGGACAAGTTCGGCTTCGAGCGTGACGGTAAGTTATCGAACGCCTCCGCGACGAGGGACACCGTTTTCATCGAAAGCGAGGACATATCATCGACGATGGGCATGTGCATCAACCTGGGCGAGGCCATCATTGCCGGCACGGTCTTCCTTGTCGCCCAGATTGCCATCATAGCGGCGTGGACCTTTACCTGGCAGCGACGCCGACAGATGCTGAAGCATCAGGAAGCGCTCTCGGTCTCTGTGTCCGTGCCCGGAATGCATTCCGTGCCGGGGCGCACCGACAGTCTTTGTAAGTTGTACGATGCCGGATACTCCGGACGTCGCTACTGAATGATTTTTCCTCCCATCCGGTATCAATCGTCAATCTCGTCTTCCTGCGTAAAAATCGCTATTCCGAATCTTGGGCTGACTCTTCGCACGTGGACGTGAGCTTTTTAAGCTCGAGTCCCGGGGAGACTCGCGCGCGTGTCACGGTTCTCGAAAGCGATCAGCAGATAATCACTCTCACTTTAAATCTTTCTCCGGAATTCGGACGAACGCTACTTTGCTATATACATATATATATATATATATATATATATATATATATATATATTATATATTATATATCATATATATCAAACTTCTACGAGTATACCGTGTTGCGAGATTGCAGCCAATATACGTAGCTTTTAGTGGAGTATGCCCTTTACCACCCACGCTTATCTTGTAGTCGGGTGAAAGCTTTGCAGAAGCGTTCTACTAATTCCAATTAGATTTGGTTAGATGGGCAGATCGCGGAGTCTGTTGAACGCATCAAGTAGAGAGACTGATCGTTTCGATCAAAAACAAGAAAATAATCGCTGCCCATTTGTACGAATGTATTTGCATCCACACATCACTATATTAGGTACTCTACTTACATACGCATATTTCTTTTTCTATTCAAACTTCATTTCCTCGCAGCTGGCAGTATAAGAAAACCGATCGATTTCGCGATATCACTTAATCGAAGTTGCTTCTACGCTCATATTCCCGGATGGAGTAACGCAATTATATATTCGCATTATATGTACACGTGCTAACATTATTAAATGTCGGTGGAATTACTGAACGGAATAATTAGCACAATTGCGCATGATTACTTGCTACATCTGTCGCTTATTGAGGCACAAATATCAGTGTTTTCCGATCGGTATTCCTAGCCAAGGCCGCGGCGTAACGAATCGTACCGAATGTATCATCAATCTCGTCGTTCTGTCTTTGGAGCGACCGGTTATTTCGTGGAAGAAGCAGCAAGGCTGCAATTACGATCCGTACCGGCAACCTTTAATTAACGTGGCGTTCAATGTCTAGGCGACCTTCGTGCGTATGCGTACCCCGGTTCAACGAAAGATAACGCCGTCTAAGGGGACGATTCTTAAAAGCAGATTGAATGGGCACGATAGGGGGAAAAGGAAGAAAAAGAAAAGGAGGAAATCTCTCGTAATATCGCGTCGATACTTAATCCGTATCTGATCGGTGGACGGCATACCGAGAATCACACGCCTCGCGCCGTGGCTAAATCGATTTCTTACTTTGTTCCGTGATGAAAGTGGCGATCTCGCCACACCTCTTCCGTCGATAAGTAGTTGATAATGTAACGGCGCAAAAATTCAGCCGCGAAGAGAGTAATCGATTTCGCGCGCGAGTTTGGTCGGTTTCTTGCGCCCGCATGCACCATCCTTTCCCCGCCGCTCTTTCCTCTTCGCTTCGTCTTGCCCTCATAAAGCGCTTTTACCGTCTCTTCTTTTCGCGAGGTGACGTGACGCGATGCGAGACATCTCTCAGCACGCTGCGGCTCCCGCAGATGATGGAGGCCCGACGCTGTATTCGCTACGTCGGGTAGGCTACCAGCGCTGACCTCTAATTAGCATTGGGAATTGGGCATGATTATGCAAATGTGTAGAGTAGAACATCAACGGTATGGCGCGACGAGATCGGGCGACGAATTAAGCATGGGGATGAAAGAGAGGGAGAAGGGATTGAGACGGAACGAGAAACGGTGCTAGGATCAAAACATGGTGAGCTCTGTGAAGAGGGGTAGAAGGTACGCGCGCAAAGGGGTTGGCGGAAGGTTAATTGCCTCTTGTGGCGTCTCGGGGTTAAGCTAAGCTTGTGGGAGTAACACTTGATGGGGTTCAGTCTAGCTTCCGGAGTAAAGGAGGAGGAGAGAGAGAGAGAGAGAGGGAGAGAGAGAGAGAGAGAGGGAGAGCGCACAGAATCACATCAAGGATAGCCATCTCTCCATACCGGAGCCACGTAACCTCGACTGTCGACTTAACCTTAGCCATATCCCTTATCCTTAGTCATCCCGTGGCGGCCAGGTTAATTTACATCGCTACACGTGAGCTTATCAATCTAGATTGGCCTACTCGAATTGAAGGAAGCTATCAAACATGGTTTGCTTGGTACGATTGAAAGAATTTTCTTAATACTGATTACGTACTGGTAAGCAATAGAATAATGCGCTCTGTAGATCCGCCGGATATCTTGAGAAAATTCTAAAGGACAATGCCATGTCGATAATGTCAAACACAGAAAAATCCAGTTCGTAACAGTTATTGTACATTTTCTGTATAAACCGCGAATAAGATGTATTTGTCAAACTCGTTACTTTCGCGGCAAGTTGAAAAACAAAAAAAAAACAAAAAAAAATAGCAATTTTTAAATAATATAAAATATTTTAAAATTTATCATCAAATATGTGAGATACAGATTATTAATTTATGTTTTAATTTGTACAATTTTATAACAATTGAAATAATTGATTAATTTCACCATATCCAGATTCAGATTTTATCTTGCTTTAAGATATGTAAAGCGGAAGGAAAGATAAAAATTAGCATCGACAGTACGTATAATACACTATATGTAGAAGAGAGAAATACAAATCGAATAGCTGTGCCAGCGGCGCCTTATCGATTTCACCAAGGCACACAAGGCGGGCTCAGAGAGATCGGATTAATTGAGAAACTTGAGGATTAAAATACACTCGTTAAGACAAACACCGGGCATGAGAGAGACGAAATGAAAGCTTCCAACCATTCTGAAGTGTTTGCATTACAGTTAACCGAACTTTGGATTGTTCTGATGTTTGACGTTTACTTATGGCATGGCGAAGATTCGTGTACCTCGGACTCTGCTTTTATTCATACGCATCGAAACCGTTATGTATGTAAACAACGATCGTGTGCTTGCTCGCAACAAAATTTTATCTTACGCGCGATAATGTTATCTAGTAAGAATTTGATTCTGTTATATTCTGAAATAGTCGTATGTAGGATCAATTTAGGATTCGAAAAGCTTTTCGACACAAGCAAGACAATATCCATTGTGACACATGTTTCGTATCTAATAACCACGTGTAACGTTTCCCGCACGTGTAACTCACTATTAACGTTTAGCGGTCGCTAACGCAACAACAATAGGCGAAATTGAACGAAAAAGGATGTGCAATGACAGAGAGAGAGTGCGGGTATGTTTTGTCCATCCAGAATTCCAGTGCACGCTTTAATTATTGGATCTAATTGCCGTGGATATTGCTAGGCTTTGCCCGTACTGCGCGAGACCGTTGGAGCATCGACACCGAACCAAATGGAATTTCGACCCTTAAATCAAGCACCATTGATTCCGCGAAGCACGCGAGGCAATAATTGAAATGCAGAAAACACAAACGCGACCAGCATTTTTCCGGTGTATTTTCGCGAAGCGCGGTTTAATTACTTTCGCATTACGGACATAACGAGCACGCCGATGTTCGTATCGCTCTTACGCGGATGCTACTTGGTCGATGATTTCCTTTCTGCTTCACTGCTGCTTCTACGCGTGACCCGCTTGATATAAGTATAAATACACAAGTAAATATAAATATAAAAATATAAATATATACACGTATATACATATACGATGATAAACATGCCAACGAAGGTGCCTACGCGTACAGTAAGTGATGCGATACACGCATAACGCGATTTTATCTTTTGTCATTTTTACTTTTTTTTTGAAAGATAACCCTTGAATTATATCAATTTACGTTTAAGAATTTTTTTCGCTAACGCTGCGGTAGTATATCCAACCTGCTTGTGGTGAGAGGGTAGAGCCAATTTTATACATGTTCGACGATATTTGTACGGACGTAATTTCAAACGTGCGTGTTGCGCGCGCGACCACGCGCAACTGCGCCGTGAATGCGTGCGTGAATGCGCTCGAGGCACAAACGTGCGCGTGCGGTCGCTCCGCGCAACGCTTTAGCGATGTAATTTCAACAACGTATATATGTATGAGCGTATGGAGTGGCGCAAGAAAAATCTGACAATTCTTCGCCTCGTCTGCGAGAAGCGGTTTCCGACTAGAGACGCCGAGTCGCGGAAAGAGAGATCAAGTTGTCTCTGGTATAAAATGCGGGAACTTGCCGGAATAGATCCTAAGTCATTACTCTTCATGGGGAAGATGTGCAAGATTTTCTCGCGTCACCTCGTAGACAACAATAACAAGCGTTTCGAGTATAACACGATAACGAATGTGTGAGCACTTTTCATCGACTTGATCGAACCGTATGTATGCGCGGCATGCGCGGCATGCCAGGTCGCTCTGACGTTTGATCCAACTCAATGGAAACTGCCGAGTACGCGAAGAGTATAAAGATTATCATTAATTAATTAATTATCTTACATTTAATGCGTATACGATGAACGTAAAAGGAGCAATCATGTTTCATCAATATAATAACATAATTAATATTAAGTTAACGCGCCCGCGGTCTTGGCGCTATGAGATCGAGACCGCGCGGAAGGCAATTGCGAAGGAAAGATAATATTGGGCTCGAGGACGATCACTTCTCTCGATGATATCAACGCGTCTGCAATCCCGAACGGCCGACTCGGGTAGCCGCGAGCAATTCAACGCGGTCGGCGTCGTCGTCGTCGTCGTCGTCGTCTGCGCGTTTCTGCGTACAAGTACCACTCGCTTCTTCTTCATCTCCTTCTTCCGTCCGTTCCCCATCTCCCTCCGCCCCTATCGTCCATCTTAATGAGGGTTATGTTTATACCTCGTACTTTTTATCAAGAGTATATCCACGAGTTTGTAGAGATGTCGGTGCTTGTCCTCGAGCCTGAGGTGCGCGCCTGCTCCGTCGTAAGCTCGAGAAGCTCGAGTCTGTTCTGTACCATGACAAGCGTGTATTTCTGCTTTTTCTACACATCCTATACATCTTCCTTTTCATCCCCCATCCCCTCGCATCCATTCTTTCGTTTTCCCCTCCTCCCTGCCATTCATTCGCCTTCCTCCCCCTCCCCCGCCACCCTGCTGCCGAGAGTGCGCGTCGCCTCTCTCGCTAAATTAAACCATTTTCATTCGTGAATACACGCGTCACGTACAGAACTTACCCGACGATCGCGAGCGTCCTTATATGTTATATCCGCGCACCAGCATTAATCGCTTATTTATTTTTTACGTTAACGTATATTGCCCTTCAAGAATACTCGTACCCTATCACGCCTATTTTTTTCCCTTCCCATACACGACTGGCATATTAACTACCGTTTTAATAATACACCCGTCACACCAGCCACGCACTGAAACTGCTATGTAATTTAACGAATCACTCCGCTGACGTTAAACGTAATGCGTGCGTGTTTCTAATTAATTTCCATTTTTTTTCTACATTATCAAGACGTATCTTTCTCCAAACGTCGTATATGTCAGTACCGTAACACACACACGTTGTACATAGCATATATGGTACAGAGAAAATAAACTCATTTTATAACGAAAATCGTCGTTTTCTTTTCACATACGGATTCTCACCCTTCACACGGTATGTGTAACTTTCCGCCAGGATGTAAGATACAACATTGGATTTCGTCGTCACTGGATTCCTACGTAAGAAAGATCCTTGGGATGACTCGTGCAGGCAGAGAAAAGATTTACGATGAGAAAGTAGTTATTGCCTGTGGCAGTGCGCCCAGAGAAATCACCGTTGACAATAATAAACCATCTGTCGTTTGGCAAATTACTTTCATGTGTATACTTAGTGAGTTTTTAACAAGTGTATTTGTTAATCACAAGCTAATTAGTTCGACAAATCCAACAATCAAATTATTCGAAAAAATTATTCTATCGAAAAAATTACAAAAAATTATTCAATCAATCTTTCGTCGCAGGAAACATAAAATTTGGAATAATTATTTTTTCACAGAAGCATAGTGGAAATAAATTAGTAAATTCGCACACATATTGATCAAAATACTATTATGCATTGTACAGTGATACAAATGAGTAGAAAGCTAAGTGTTTTTAATTATGATAAATAATTTGTCTAATGTGTTTTGTATGCAATTAATAATTTTGTCTCTCTCTTTCCTCTCTTTCAAATATATATCCATATTTTATAATATAAGATATAAAAATAAAAAAGAGAAAATATTAATATAACTATTTTTGGTTAAGACAATTATTTAAACTAAATTACAATAAACAATTCGATTTAACGACATTCAAAGAAATAAACATCAAGTATTATATTTAATAATTCATTGAACAAAAACATGCATACACGCTCAAGAAATTCATTATCCTTCTATATGACTAAGAAATATAGCATTACTGAATATAACATGTATTCATATAAAATAATATGTAATTTCAAAATGAGATGCCTCGAATTTGAAATTCGTATACATGGTTAGCTTATGATAGCAACGTAACAATAACTAACAATCGATATTTCATACATGTACATGACTAAGCTGCCCATAGATTATACATTCTGTTAACAACGATCAAGAGTTTGAACACATAATGGCCGCAGGCATTCACCAAACTCTGCTGACCAATGAAAATTAAATCTCTTCGTGACGCTTAGAGTTTCAAGCGCAAAACGGTTTGTATCAGAAAAGAGACCTCGCGGGTAGAGAGGAACGCGACGCGAGAATATAAGGTGGATCGTGCTGCACGAGCGAAAAGTAGACCATGTAAATGTCCAAGATCACTGGTTTCCAGTCTCCGTTAGTTCACTTCTGCGATGCGCGAATAAGCGTGAGAATCTTTCACGTGGCAGCGAAAAATATCAGAAGAATATTTAGGAGGCGAATATTAATAGCCAACATTCAGCTAAACTATTAAAAAAATATACTTTTTTTTTTGCGTAAAAATATAAAGAGACACAATTATATCGCGTTACTGTAAATACAGACACATATACGCAATGTTATTGTTATATTAGTAATTTCATAAAAATAAAATTATCTCGAACTATACTTCGATTCTCTCTTTATTCTAGCAAAGGTAATATTTATTTTACTAATACACGAGAGTTTAAGTTTTATGTCTATAACAAAAATCCACACTTTATAGATAGATCATAGAGAAAATTTAGAGAGATATATTCTTATGAACCATTCTCGCAAGCAGACACAGGTAAAAATACAGACTAAGAGAGAATTTGAAAGAGTATATTAGAATATTGTATGTAGGGGAAAAAAGAATCGAAGATACACAATTACAGCAATCGAGCATCTATTTAATCGTATTCTGCTGTATACAGTCAAGCATATGTTAAAAGCAATGGGAAACTTCATTCCGCGCTATTTTGCATAGTCTCGCCCATCTAGCGTAACATCGCTTCTCTTTCGCAGCGATGCGCGACGGCAACGAAAAAGAACTTTCTCATCTGGAAATCGTGCCGCCGCCTAGAGTTTTAAGGGAAGCTCCGAGATTACCAGCGTCTGGCTCCCTCCAATCGAAGTGCTTCGCCAGGATGCAATTTATCGCGCATAAAACGAGAGCGTAAGTTGCCCAGGTACGATTTGGCGAGTCCATTCGGTCGGCTATGTTAATGAACCGGATCGAGATAATGCCGCGCGATGCTCCTCTAGTTTACGATTCTGCCGACGCGGCCGGAAGTACGGTATATAGCTATCGGGTGACAAGCATAGCCCGGCATTATCGATCCGAGGCTCGCCGCTTGTTCGCAAGTAGAAACGGAAGAAGAAGCAGCGAGCGAGCGTTAGTCTGGTGGCATAAAAGTCCCGATAGATTCCTGGTATTTTCCGGATATCTCGTTTCGACGAAGGCGTTGCCGTCTTCGTCGTCATCGCGCGATAACGGAGCCGCATCGTAGATATCAAACGCCTCGGTTGTACGGTTTTCTTTGGTATGTGACATGCGGAGGAAGAGGTGACGGTGGCAGAACTTCCGGCAACATTCGCCAGTGGGGGGAGACGAGGGCAGCCGCGGAGTCTATATACACACGAGAGTGAGGAAGAAAAATGGAGAATAGGATTGTACGAGGACACGGATGTACTATGTACGGTTCGAATCTCTGGTTGGAATGCCGAAGATTCGTTTTTCACCACGGCGACATTGTGTCGCTGCGGAAAGTTACGTTTTGTTTATTCAGCCGTGGAAAGATGTCACAGAGTGATGTCGCACGCCGGTATATTACGCGCGGACATATCCGTTTACTGGTCAATTATGAATTTATACGCCTGATTATATCCACACGCGCCGATCGGTCGTAAAGCTAACATTACATTTTGATTAAAAATTTTACGCGTCGCTCTCACGGTGAATCGAAAATATAAAATGGAAAATTATTCTATATCATTTATTAGTTTAGTATCGATATCGGTGAATCTGCATACTTTGTATTATAAAATAGTATTTTCGTATTTTTTTTGTAATAATATTTGAGAAATAATTAATATTTAAAAAATTGTTTGTCAGCAATAGTTTATCAACAGTGATATAATCTAAATCATAAAACGCGCTATAGGGGCGATATTAATTTTAACAATATTAATTAATCCAAGAACGATTCAGGAATTCGCAGTAATATTCAATGAACGACGTGCGTTCTAAAAAACTGAAAGATGTCTCAGTAATTGGAAATCGCGTTTTATTCTAACCGGATAATATACCAGCAGAAAAGTGACGTGCACACGAGATCATCAGTCACTGAGTCATCGTGAAACGCCGGCTATAAGACGTTCACCTGGAGCCATTTGTCAAAAGTCGAGACAATCCTATCGAAGTGTCTCTCCGAAATTATCTGCCGGCAGCGCCGGACCCACGGGATTCCGGACAATCTGTCCCGGTCGAATTATCCAACATTAACCCACGGGTTATCGATCTGCCAATTCTACTGTTCGCTACTTCGCGGCAGTCCATTCCCAATCCTCATGCGATTTCAACGAAATATCTCTTTGTGCTCTTTCTCAAAGTAGGTACTTTCACAGCCAGGGTTTCTTTCCGCCGTTTTACGAGTCGTCCTGTTTCAGGTAAAATATAATATGAACCAGTATAAGCGTCTTTGAGATTCTTCACTACGAAAATGTAACGATTAAATTATGCTAACGATGATGAAAAGCGCAATTATATGAAAATATAATACGGTCCGAGTCGTTAAACGCGACTTTATGTACAATATTGCGCATGAAAAAGGAGTATTCGTCGACGAGAGATTATGCGGCGAAAGTCATTTGATTCTCAATTCATAGTCTATAAATGTTCCGATGTCTCTTTTAAACGCTTGGTTCTGGTCGTACATCTTAGTACGCGTTTCAAAGATATAGCCCAATAAATACATCGTAATTCCTTACGATTTTGTGTCTTCTCCTCCACATATATACCGTCATACGCTGATATACCGCGCGCAATCCACTTAAACTTCGTCTCTCGTTCGGTCACAAAGTTGTAAACCAAATCGGAATGTGCATCGGGCGATCAAGGAAAGTGGCGGCGGAGTAAATAGCGCGGTGGTTTTGCCATCGGAATGTCGGATGCCGGGATCGGCAAGAGGATCGGAGTAGTGTGGACTACCTCGAATGACAGGGTTGCCTTGCTCGTCTTAGCTACGGTTGTGCTTGGGTTAGGTGAGGATTGTTGCGTGGCATTCAGGCAAGAAAAGACGACAAGCAAAACGAATGGAGATGGGAGATGTGACAAGAAATGGGAGCGAAATCTGGCACATAAAAGGCAACGAAGAAAAGTAGATAAAAAAAAAAATTATACATGACGGCGAATCAAAATGGCATATATGCAGATGATCATATACTTCGCCATTTGCTTTGAATCTTTTGAAAACCGCACAGTTTAGTTTTTTTCACAACCTCTACGTATTATATACTCTATGGAATGTTTAAATTACTCTGTAACTCTACTTAAATTATTTTGCTCGTGAGGAATGAAGTAAATATATAAAAATGTTTTATTTTTTTTACTGTAAAGTATATGAGAAGATATGACGTCTACACACATATCAAATATAAAAAAAATAAAGAAATAGATTACATAATTAACAGTTACTATTATACTTATTAAATGTTAATAAAATATCAAGATCTTCAGTAGTAACATTTATATATAAATATAATGCAACATATTAATGAGCATAGCTTAACGTATTTGCAAATAATGTTTTAATAATAATGTGGGAAAATAATAATGTAAGAAGATGAAGACTGACAATATCACAACTGAAAGAATTGACACTGCTGCTAAAATAATATACGTTGTTATCCATCTGGTTCGAATACGATGCATATAACAGCAAAGGAAAAGAATAGCTAAATGGTGGTGAAAACAAACGCAAAAGCTAGTCCGTTGTTAGAGCTTTCATTCACATGGCACAAACTAACGGAATAATACGCAGTTCCTTTTTGTGATGCGCTGGATAATGTCAAAACGTAACGAATGGCCTGCGCTGTCGGAAAAACTCAATGAAAACACTTTTCTGTTTTCGATATCCTTTGCTGGTTCAACATTTTGCCAATTACCTTCGATGCATCGAACTATTTTCTTGCATTTTTCGTGTTGCTTCGAGTAACACGATATCATTCTCCGATATCGAAAAGAAAAATGTAAATATACACGATGCGTATACATGTAGAAAATATTTAAGAAAAAATTAATACGTTTCTAGCATAAATAAAATAGTAATTGCGACACATTCATTTCATTACTTGTCCTTGTTTAATTAGATTCACAGGCAATATAAATATAAAAGATTCAACATCTCCTTTCGCTTCAAGCTTCATAAACTCTTAGATTATTTTCTTTTTTTCTCTCCACCACTTATGCATATCTTTCGTCGCGTCCTTCTCGTCCGCTTTTCGCTCGAACGTCTACCTTCGTCTTCCAGTCCTCCAAGAGCCAATCCGTCCGACTTCTCGCCGCACTCGTGAGTCTCAAGTATTCTACCGATTGCAGCCACGCAAGCCTTACTCAGAAAGGCCTCTTGGTTTGTTCGTTGACTGGAAATAGTCTCGTCGAATTCAGCGTGCTCTTCTAACTTAATGCGATAAAATCGTATCAGGAAGTACTTGGATAACCAAACAGTGATTGCAAAAGAGAGATTCAGACGCATTATTTTCTCACTACGCTCAGCCATTCAAACGATGATCCGGTACGTCAACGAGACACTAACAAAATACTTAGATAAAAGAATATTCCCCGCCAATCGCAACTACTGTCTCTATTGTAGGAGCTTGTTTGTTCATTGCAACCAAAAGTAAGTAGGTTTTCATCAGCATTCACATTGTCTATGAGGTGGAAGTAAGAACGCCATTTAAACTTTATTCGGATGTATATCCACCAATTATGCTAATGGTTGGTTCAAACTTACGAAATTAAATTGGTTTCGCAGACAGCCAATTTCAACTTGCCGACTTTCGAGAATATCCCGCGTGGTTTAATGTAAACTGCCATCTACCATTCGCGGTGGTATATAGTAGTTAACAGACTAATTATGAGATCGCTTCCCCCGCTATAAATTTCGAAATCTCCCGATGTACCTGCCACTGTTTATTAATTACCATTAAATCGCTGCATACACGCCGTGTGTCGCTGATAATGTATTAATTGCTATCTATGCCTTTTCCGCATTTATCCTCTAATGCGGCAATACAATGTCATCAAGTAATTAAATAATTTTTTGGAAATTATATTTTATGAAGATTCCTGTATTATATTTTTCTTCTATTAAATAATACAATTTCATAATGGTGCGTCCCATTGTGAAATAAATGTATATAAATTTGCCTTAATAAATGCAAACTATTTTTCTTGAACAAAAACGAGTGATTGTGTCAGTTGATGCCACGTTGGGATAATACAATTAATATTTCAGCAACGTCTCTGAATTCGTGACAATTAGTATCTTAAACTTTTATTAGAGATCGGAACATCTTCGAGAGACTATTTCTGCAGCAACTGATTTCCCGTGGGATATTAATCCTATTCTGGAACAACAACTTTTTGTTACCAACTAAAGAGCATCGTCCAGCTTACAGTCGGTTACAAAGAAAACCTTTTTAGATTATATTTGTGCTATGTAAATGTAATTATACGCAAATGTCATTATTAATATTTAATTAAGAGTTTTCTGTAGATTATTAACTTACATATACACTCTTTAATCAGAATTGCGAGTTAAACGTTATTTATAGATGTAAAAATTGTCATTGTATGCAATTCTTTTCACTGTTGAGAAAATATTATTCAATTTTTATTAATCTAACAGACTTAAATCTTTTTGTTAATAAAATAAATATATATTAATTTAGAATATTATACTTTACACATTTTAGCTTATTATACCTGTTCCGTGTGAAACAAGGCGTTACAATCCTTGTAAAACATAATTTCGGAAAACAAATATGATTTTCGAAGGCACAAACTCATGCTGTCGCATTAAGTGAGTTCCCAGTTATGATCGCCTAAAGTTGCCGCATAGGCACGCTCCATGCGAAACTTCGTTCCCTCCTTCAACGAATTATGCAAATCCCGAAGCTGTTGCTATCCGCCGTGCGGCTGTCGACCCTGCTTCTTTTTTAAACTAGCATTGTTGAACACGCGAACATCTTTATTCGCCAACGGAATACTTATAAGAAGAACGATGAGCTTCTTTTAAGGAAGCAGAAGAATACTACAGAAATTTGTAATTTTATATTTTTTAAAATAAAATTAACATGAAATTTTCGTTATAATTCCAATTACGATTTCAAAATCTATTGTTTCTGTCGCCATATACGAGGGTCTTAATTTTATATAAGTTATTATTGTTATATAAAAACGATGAATGTAATATTTTTTACATAAAAAAAACACAACGAGATTATATAATTATAATTTGTCAGAATGAGATGCGTACGTGAGACGTGTAATATAAATTTATAAAGTGTAATATAAATGCATATATACATATACTTTATCGTTAAGTGGAAGACTAAAAAAAAATCTCACATTCACGATAACGGCCGAACCATCGAAAAGCCAATTCCAATCGTTACTTTTGATCGCGATGGGACCATTGGATCGACCAACGATACTCTTTCGATTGCGGCACACTCGGACCTGACGTAGCCGCTTTAATAAACGGCGATCATATCGGCGAACAATATCCGCGTGGAATATAAAGAAACATGTATGCGTGGTTGTAACGTTGGCCGCGCCGGTAAGAATTATGTAATTGCCAAACAGCGGGGAGTACGATAATGACACATGGGCCAATGATAACATTCCGTTTCAACGGACTGTCGAGCGTTCGTGGATGGCTGGGCGGTATATACCGGTCAATGAATGCACGGGGGTAGAGGAGAAAGGAAGGGGAGGATGAGAGAGCGGGCGAAGAGGGATGAACGTAGAGCATGGCTCAGGGGAGAGTAAAAGAGCGACGAGGGGTGGCTGAAAGCGGAACGGAGGCCCCGTAAACGTGCAAGCGCCAATGCAGCATAACGACACAGCCAAATGGTTCGACCATTACCGCGCCAATATTACCTGCTCAACTGAATTATTGTGTCGAGCGGTCGCGCGAAATATCTGGCATCGATATTGAATCGGTGTGGTGGCGGACTGGCGTTCGAGGAAGGAGAGAGAATAAAGAGGGCGGAATACGCGGGAGTATACGGCAGAGAGCAAAAAAATCCCGACGGAGAGAAAAAAAAAGAAATAATAATAAAAAAAAAAAAAGTTGATTTTAACGAGAATGGATCTTCGCGGAACAAAAGCCCAATTTTATAGAATAACTTTCAATAAATTCTATTCTCGAATAATGCCGTCGATAAGCGAAAAAGAATAAATGCGGAGCGCGCTATCGCCCGCGTTCTTCGAGCGCTTTGTCTTCTGCCGCCTTAATTATCAGGCATATAATTATATCAAATAAATTACCGGCAGTCTTGTTCAATAAACTGTGTCTGGTAAACGATAATAATTCATTTTGTTTTACGCCGAGAAATGTTCTTGCAGTTTTTCGTTCCGTTTGCGCACGTTATCTCTTGTCGTTCAGTAAAAGATAAAATTAACAGAACGATCGAACGGAAACGGGAAAATAATGTCACTTCCGAATTTAAAGCGTTTGCCCTTCGGTTAATTCTCACAATCAAAGAGGCATGTATTGAACAAATAGAGACACAGGAAAAGAATAAATAAAAGCGTTCTGGCGTGACTAGCAAAATAGGATTAAATATTCTGGCACGTCAGTTCGGTCCATCATTAACGCAACGATGCACGAACAATTCTTCATATCAATTTCGCGGACGCTTTTCGATGAGGCTACGTTCGGCAAATGGTTGCAACCAAACCATGAACCGTACGGAAATCGAATTATTCGGTGCGTAGCCATTTTCTACTAAATGATATGTGATACTAAAATTATTTGGCAGGATGCAACGACGTACAGTGGACTCCAATAGAATATAGCTGTTTATAACCTGCATGCAGATTCTCGCTAATGTTCATCGAATTCATTTCAGAGAGGCCCATCAATTAAAGTTGTTGGTATGGCTGGGACGAGCGCGCCGAACAACGGCTCTCTATTTCGAGAACAGATAGTGACGATTATTTGTTGTCATTATCACGTACTGCAAACGAGAACTGTTTGTCAATTTTCACGGATTTTTGTGCATGACGCATGAAGAGTGCTTAAAATAACGAGTTCACAGAAAAGAATGGATTGCAATTAATGTCATTGATCAATTTACTTTCATTATATTACACTCGTATTATATCTTTTATACAATTATTGTAATTTGTGCTATTGACCTATGTTACTTATAATATTGTAGCAATAAATAAAATATTCATAATCTCTCCCCATTTTACTGTATGCATGTGTGTGTATGTATGTGAAAGAGAGAGAGAAGAAAAGGGGGAAAGCCGAAGAGAGAGAAAAGAAAAATAATACTTTTATATAACTCTGGGAAAAACAAAAATTTGTCTTTATAAAAAATTAAATAATTTTGTAGAAAGATTAGATAGCTGAATCACAGATTATCATTCTCGCAAAATCCTCTATAGTCTTTGTATGTAGAATTGTATCAAAAAATAATAGATGCATTTTATCATTTTCACTGAATATATTTATCCATTGCAAAAATCTTAAATATTTTGTAAAAATATATAATGCACGACGCGTTGATTTAATAAATTTATATGAGATAGAGCAATTAAAAGACACTGCCTATACATTACCGCAGGCAATTACTATTACTCAATCAGATGTCTGTGGTTTATGGTGAAACACTTCGACGCGTTGTCGAGCCAGACAGGAACATCGACATAAACTCCATCACCAAGAGACCGGATCCCCCGCAGCTCTACGGCCGGCTCTTGGTCAGCTAATGCGATTGTTATTACACATATTATCTCTGCGCGAGTAATCATGTTTCACATTACCATGGCTTGTTCCTCGATCACGCGGCCTCGCCTGAATCCCGCTGTACGAGCGGTGCTCGTAAGACGACTTTGGAACGCCCACCCATACGCAAATCACCATTTGCAGACGTGTGCGTATTCTTTCTACATGTTACTACGGAAACGGAGAGTGATCAAGCCGCGGTGTTGGTACACGGATGCGGTCTTTGTACGCCAAGAGCAAGCGATACCAGCAGGAATAGTTCCCGATCGCACGGCAAGTAGTTTACATGCACGAAGGCGTGGTACACAGAATGCGCTCAAGGTAAGTTGTAACATCATTCGGAGATTACGAAAGAAAGGGTCCCTCGCACTCAGACTCGCGGACTGGTTGATTCCTGAAGCCAGAAGCTACCTGTACAGCAGATCTGTAATATCTTGAATAGCATCGAAACTTCGAATTTCGTGCATATACATAAATTCACCCGGGAAACTAAATTATACTGTGAATAGTCTGTTAAACGCGATTTACAAAAATGTTTATGCGTGTGAAAGATATGTTGCTATATTGATTTTCTTGCTTTAGTAATTAAATAAAATAAAGAGAGCCAATTTTAAAATTCCAATTTAAATATATGCGCATGTAATATATTGGTTTAAAGATAACATTATTTATTAAGGATATATTAAGGATAACATTATTTATTATATATAAATTATAAATTAGTGCTTAAGAATTTTTTTGGATATTGTGTAGTTGGTATATACATTCAAAAATAAATTTTACTAGTTAAATAAAACATCGTGGCAAAGTTTTTTGTTGTTTTTATAATAAAAATTTTTATAAAAAATCGACAGAGAAAAGAGAAAGAGAGAGCTATTAAACAAGTTGTATATATTAGATATTAATAATATTAATTTATCAACTCTAAATTTGCATTGTATCTTTCGTATTGTTTTTCAATATTAATCTCGTCTATTTATAAAAAGTTTGTGAGTAAAGAAGAAAGTTTAACGGGTGATAAAGTAACCGATAAACGACGAAACGTCAGCTCCTGAGAACAGCTTCATCCAAATTTAATTCCGACGATAAGTGAAACATCGATGGCTCCGCTAAAGGAGCTCTGCCTTCGCGTCGTCGTCGCTTTTTATTAACGCTAACTTCCTGCGCCGAACTTCGTCCTTCTCTTTTGACGGGATATACGATCCTTATTCGATCTTAAGGTGCTCACCGGGAGCTATATCACAATCGCTGCCCATCCTGATTATCCACTCGCAGAGATCGAATCGATTGAAGGGAGCCGCGCTCGCATTTTTCCAACGTTACATCCCATTACCGTGAAAGCATCCGAGTAGTCGGAGAGGGAAACTGCAGATAGTCGTAACGAGATTTACTTGATAGAATGGTGGAGTTCAGAACGCGACACAGTCAACGCGAAAGCAGATTCCAGAGAATCTCTATAAGAGAGTTATTACAGCGATATAATCAACCTTCGTAATTACAGCCGATTTTCTAATTATGAAAATAATCGATTCAATTATAAGATAATTATATGAGAAGCATAAGCGTATATGCAGTAATGCGGGATAGATGCAGAGCAGCAATTCATGCCAATCGAATCCGTATAATCCGCGCGCGTTCCTCTGCTTCTCTTTTACATCGCAACGATTTCGATGTTTATTGCTTCATATTGGTATCGCAATTTTTTCTTTATACTATATACATTGTTATATGGAATATTTTTTGTCATTGACAATATCCTTTTTTTCCATTGTTCCTCAATTCCTAAAAGCAATGAGCTCTACAATGCTGAATAGCAAAATCGATAAGTTGAGTCGCATACTTGAAGGATTTCGCGTAAAACGAATTGAGCTTGTTCGGTCGAAATAAATTCCATTCCGTGAGGATCGGCTAAAGCGACTTTTCCGAAATATGGAAAGTCGTATCCCGGCTAGTTTCTCGCCTCCACGCCAATGGGTGAACCCGAACCTAGGAAATTTCGACAAGAAGCCGCGTTAAAGATTCACCCGCTCTCACGTCGATCGTATTACGGTCGAACGAACCACTTTGCGGATGGAGATTCGAGGAATATACGTATGCATACGCGAATATACGTGCATATCGAGTAACGATTGAGAACACGACGATAAAATTCTTCACGGACGTACGGCGCACACTTAACCATCGATTTTATTTACCTCTTTAAATGCATTCCGACATATTTCTTTCACTCTAACTTGAGGAACGAAAAAAATTAAATATGTATGTATACGCTCTTCGACTTCGCTAGATAGAGTACATCTGCGTTCGCGAATTAGAACATCTAACGAACTAGGACGCATTATGCTGACACGTTTACACATTAACCGTTATATTGTGATGCAATTCGTATCGACGATTAAAAAGCGAAATAAAATTTCAATCGAAATAACGGCTTGCATTGTCTCGCGCGTACAATGCACGCGATGATAATGCAATACGTCTTTTGTGCTGCTAAAACTGTGACGTGCATAGCGTGCATTTATTTACGTCTTCAGCACGTAGGTAGGTGCATCGTATATACATAGATGAAAATGCTAATTTGCACATAACGTTCTCGTAAAATTTGTTTTACCTTCCAGTTTGACAGTTTGAATATTTTAGACGGTTGATAATGTACGTGTTCCAAAAAAAAAAAACCATTATAGCAAAAATAAATGATGGTTCAACGGATCATTTGTCTCCGAAACTATACTGCAAGATTCAATATAAGCTCAGGTGTCGCTCCCGGCAAGACCTAATCAGTATTGGAATATAATTTCAGTAATCTTGGTAATCAATCTTTCCCTGTCCCGACTCTGAAGGATGACATAGACGTCGTGAGCGTTGTTCACATCTAACATATACATACATACATACATGCGTATGCACTCATATTATTCTCTTGATACTAATTAAACTAGTTAACAAGCAGCGGGTATTATTGCGAATGTTAACTGTACAGGCACGAAAAGTTATATTTAAGTTGGTCCCGCGAAGTGAAAAGGAGAAAGGGTGGGAGGGGGGTGAAGGGGGAAACGAACTCACGTCGCGGGGGAAAATACTTCCTATGGTTCTCGAGGCGAAAATTCAAGGTGATTGCGCGATTGCCCAAGATGTCTACCATACGAACAAACTTCGTCAATTCTGTCTAATTGACCCCCATACAGAGGACCAAGTTTCCTAGGAAGTGGCGAAGTTTCAAGACGACGTCTTCTGTGTGTTTGACCCTGGTATAACCACGGTTTCACCACAATGTAGCGGTACGTGTGTATTCCGGAATCTGCACTATCACGTTTCCAAAACAACGGGTATCGATCCGAGCTGCGTTAACACTACGCGGTCTACGGGTTTACCACACAAACATCCAAAGAGCGAATTCGATTTCCGGCGTGCAATAATTCTTCACATAGATTTTTAGCTTCGACATTACCGAAGTATCGATTATATGTTTCTAGTTCACGTCATATAATGTAGCAAAAATTATTGGTATCGCTCGTTTATAAAATACAATGCATTTATTATCAAATAAGATAAAAAAATAAAAATTCTGATAAGTTAAAGTATTATTTGTCTTAAGGATGCAATCTTGAGGTTTATATAGAAACTGAAATAATAGGTAATGATCGCTGGTCAACGTATAACAATTTTTTTGTTTTTCGTTAGTTTCTCTTGTTATCTCATCCCAACCCCGCAGCGGTCACGTAGACAAACTGTTAATGGAATTAATAGTTTCGACCTGAAATTTACTCGGCATCGAGACATTGCCAGAACCCTCCAGTAATTAAATCCCGACCACAGTTCCCGAAAGGCTGAAATTGACATTTCGTTACTAATACAATGTTCTCTAAGTACTATTGTTCACATTCGGACAAAGATTATGTATGCTATTAATTTTGTACTGACAATGGATTATGTTTCGAATAAAAGTATTAACTTAAAATTTTCACCGCGACATGATATCTAGATCGGTTAATGTTTAAATATTAAACATTTTTAGTAAAACCATTAAAACTTTATATTTTGAACTCTTGATTAATTACATATAAAATATACATATTTGCAATTGCATTAAAATAATTCACGGACATATAAGCTTTTGATTTTAAGCCGATTATTTAATGTATCACAAATATTTATTAAATACACACATATGTATACGCATACACGTGTGCGTGCGTGTGTGCACAAGTGCAAGAAAGCACAAAATAGATACTTTAGCCACAACATTGTAATTTAGACTGAAATTCATCAAAGTAACATAAGCCAATTATTCACATTGTCCATTTTGTCATATCATTTGATCTCTGCTGTACTGCAGCTTTCTACCTGGAGATTTGTAACCGCAATTACATTTCCGTCCGCAAAATATACCGGTACGACTAGTTTATAATTTCTTCGTGGAGAGGAGAGGCAAACATTCCTCTTTGTTGCAAGTTTTCTCGTCCAGTAATCTGTTACGCTAAATACATTGTTAAGCTTACTCAGCAAGGAACGCTCTCACTAAATATTAACTTCCCAATCGTGATGACGTTCTTAAAAACAGTTATCAAGAATAATTTACTGGTAGACATTTTCTGATGAACGAATTGACATGAAAAGTGACGACAAGTGACAGTGTGCTTAACAGAGACGAGTTAGTTTTTATCGTGTATAAACGTTTCAACGAATGCGGGACACAGAGGAATCATCGGCTCGTGACAGGTTCATGCATGGGCGTTTTTCAATGGATCGATTAGATCGACACGTTGTCTTATTTATATACGCCCACCTCTATGCGCACCCGTTCGGCACGCTTAAATGCATCCACTCGGTTTTATCGATAGCTGCCTCTTGAATTATGGCGCCACCCACTAACAGCTCCCGATCGCATAAATTATTCAATACCGATTCCGCATCTGTAACGGAACAAATCAGTTCCGTGTAAACAAGATAGGTCACATTTGCAATCGTTTTGCGGTTGATTCGATTTCCCGGTAAAGTTTGAACACTGAAACCGCTAAACACGCAAATAAAATAATTTAATTCTCGAATCAACACCTTATTATCTCTCTAGCCCTCAATTTTTATTAGCAATGTATCGCACGCATTATAATGTATGCAGAATGTTACAAAATGTTACCACCTTCATCTTTCTTTCATCTATTTTTTTGTTTAATAAATTTTAAATCAATGTTTTGTTAATATAGATTTTTAATTGTGTACTAACCAAATGCTTAATAATTTGTCGACAATTTATATCACATTAATTCATTGAAATTATTAAACAAATTAGTTTATTTATCAATATGTTATTTGTATTGATGTAAGAATATTTCAATAACAGAATTATTATTATCTCTCTAATTAATTATCTCTCTATATTTATTATTACCTCTCTAATAATTATTTCTAATTAATTATCTCTCTTTATCTATAACGACAATTCTAAATGAGAGAGGAATAACCAATTATAATCAGGCGAAAAGGTCAGAAAAAAGTAGAGTCTCCGTACGCGATATGAGTAAAATCACGTATATAGTTAATAAGAGATAAAAATTGCGAAGATAAATGTAATATTTAGTAAATGGAGATCTTATTAATTAACGAATTTATCTTTGCTTTAATCGATAGTATTAATTTCCTATTAACGTTGAGGAGCAATCGTGGACAGAACAATCGTGCTACAACACAAAGGTACGCGTATCGCGATTCTCTCAGAGTTCGTGTCGGATGAAAAATTTACGCGCTTGTGTGTAGTGTCGCGCGTGAGAGGCCTCTAGGTTTTTTTTTTTCCCCAGTGGGCGACAAAACCGCAATCGACCGTATGCACACGTGTAATTGGGCCTGTATGACGGTCGTCCCGCGTTGTTTTGCCTGCAGCCCACTCGACTCGCCCCCGCCACAGTGACATAGGACAGTGACGCGCGCCACAGAACGCGCGGCGGTTGCATTCAATTTGCATCCGACAGATAAAAGGCGCGGTTAACGCGGCATCGGCAGCTATATTGTACAACGAGGCGAGGGGAGCGCGAACGAGAAAATCGGTAAACTGATATTCCAGCAATAACAACGACACGGCAAGGAGCCGCCGCCGCCGCCGCCGCCGCCGCCGCAACCTGCCTTCAATTCCATCCTGCTTCAGCTACATCCTGCTTTAACTACGGGCTCGCCGTTCTCCACCGTGGGCACGCCCTTCCCAGTGCAGGCGCGATGTACCCTCCGGTGGTGAGATGCCGAGGTTGAGTTTATTATGATTATGAGGCGAGCGCGCGGAGGTGAGACTCACGACGACTCTCGAGAGACCGGCTTTTCTTCCTCGTCTTCCTTTCTTTTCCTCCTCTACTTCATTCTCCTCCGCGCCGGTCTTCGCTCTCCCCCGCGATCTTTTTTTCCTTCGCTTTCTCGTCTACTGATTCAAGACGTTTGGTTTCTCTCCGTATTGTGAACGTACCGCCTGTGAGCACCGAGGATTTCCTTCCTTCGCGATACTCCTTTTCTTCTACCCTGCTATCTAACCATCGGTTTACTTCCACCCATTCTTTGTTTGTCCATTCAGAGTCTTTCGCACTAATCGCAGAGGTAAAATGAGATTCTAAGAAGCGTAGTCAAGGATGCGCCCCGACGCCTCGGGAGCTTCTCTTTCAATGAACGCTTGCAAGACTTTATTCTGCGGTCTCGCTTGCAACGAGAGAGCCGTAAAAAGTTTCAAGTACTACGTCGATGTGTCGGGAGAAGGAATTGGGGTGCAAGGCGGCAGCAGCAGGTAGCTAGTAGAGCCAGTACGAGAAGGGTCAGACTGGAGAAACTAAATCTAATCGGAAATAAACACCGAAAACTAACACCAAGTTTACGTTCTCCGCTTTCACTGTCTTAAGTTCGAGAGAGAGAGAGCGAGATGTACTTTAACTCTGTTACCGAACTTAGTTAATTTCTGAACGTTTTCGTCGGAATACAGTTTAGACAAATTACTGAAGGCTAAATATTATTTTAGCCTGTCATTTAATTAAGAATCACGCATTAATTCTTAATCTCTTTTGCAACGCGCACCGCTATCCGATGAATAATTGCCGCGATGAATTAAATCGATCGACCACTAATTGAAATCCAGCTTTCAGCCCGCAAGGTGAATCGATTTGTATGCAGGGCGGGGATAAACGTCAGTAGCTTCCGCAGAAAAACAGGACACAATGCGAAGTGTCGAGTCACCCGACAGCGGCTCTCTTTATCCTGTGGATCTTAAGCCACTGCCATTGCCGTTTCCTTAATCCGTCGTATAAACGCGCGAGAAAAATGCATCTTTGTGCGCCGCGTTCGCGAGAGAATACGGCGATAAAAGTTCGAATAGAGCTACGAGACGTCGAAGGAGATAGCAGGCAAACAGGCGCTGGTCCACGTTTCGATCGCGGACTCTGTCGTTGCTTTTAATATCACGGCTACCGACGACGATGGCCTCGCGCGATGAGTACACAGTGGGCCTTCGTAGAACCTCGGTGCAACAATAACGATCGATCGATAAGATCGACGATGACGGTGCGTGCGTGACGGAAAAAAAGTATCGAGCCATAAGGAAAACGGTGCGGCATCGATACAGTTACGGCGATTCCCCCTACGGTCTTCTCGCGTTCTCGCGAGTCATCGTCATAACATATCGACGGCATCGCATCATCGTATGTTATACTTGAAACAAGACTCGTCGGAAGCGAGGAGCTCCGAGCGATAAGTCGTCGTACTGGCTTAATACACGCTTCGACGCGTTATCGCCATTTTTATCCGGTCGACGAAATGAAGGAGCCAACGCGCGTGACAACGCACCACCGCGCATCCGTCAACTCATCGCTGCCGGGTAATTGCCTAGCAAGACCTGGGACAGTCGAAAGAATAATCCTGACGAATCGCGCTACAACTCCCCGCTGACAACTCCCGGCGATTATTATCGTTAATTAATGCGATCGTCTGACTAAAACGAAGAATTTCAGACATGCGACGATGGTTGCTCGCGAGATTTCCGGTAGAGGTACGGATACCGCACGCTTATCGTTCGCGACGTAATAAGACAACGCGAAGGAGAAACAGACTTGGCGTGCGGGTATCGCTTGTCGCGTCTACCGCGAAAAGAGCGAGACGCTTCAGCAACGACCGAGGGGGAAAATAAGAGAGAAAGCAGGTACGGATGCACGAGTGGCGAGCGAGGCAGCGAGCACTCTAAAAGATAAAGGAAAAGGAAGAAGAGAGGCTGATTAACGCGCGCCGTCTTGTCTCATCCACCTACTCGCGCCCGCGATGGTTTGATTCGGAGCGATAAACAGTTTATGAAGCCGGATTAAGAGTAATAGATTAGACGAAAGTAAAAGAGCGACGAGGAAGCGAAGAAGTCGCGAAAGAGGACAAGGAGGTGGTGGAGAGCATGATAAACAATGACGGTCATTCTCTCGCGGCCAGTAACTGTCGCCGCATTCTAACATAGGAGCTCATTACGAGGTCTTGCGTGAGCGCGTCTATATTTGATTGCATTATAATACGGCCTCCTTCGTCGTCGTCAAGTGGCACTGCTACCGCCGCCGGTGCTGCTGCGCGCAAAACGAAGATCATCGCGAGATTCGAGTTTCTTTGCGCGGCCGTTAAAATTGGTAGATCGGTGATGCGAAATAAATGGCAAAAAGGAGTTTCATTAAAATCATTAAGCGGATGTATACGCACGCTGCTAATGGTGCAAGCTAATCATAGGCAACTGCAATCATAGCAACAGCGGTTTGCTGCGTGATTACAACTAGAGAGATAGGTAACAGGTATATAAATACTTATATATATATATTAGGTCAAGGGATCAAAGGTCGCGAATCGAGAAACTAGATTTGTTTATTATCGCGTCTACCAACGGCCGGACATGGCTGTTTTCTACGATATAGTGAATTGCATGCGAAACGTCCGTGCAAAGGACGCCAAGAGCGAGAGAGAAAAGTAGAGAATCCGCGCGTGACGTGCCACGATGTAGAATATACGCGCGGCGGCGATGTAGAAAGAACGAAAAAGGCAAGAGAAAAGGGGACTCGAGGGGAGGCTCGAGGAGAAGAAAAAGGAGCTATGACCGTGCTTTTCTTGTCGCTTCCATTCACGTGTCATCAGTCACGCGGGTAATGAGTGTCGGAAATACAAGGTTTCTTGAGTCAAGCGGGGCTGTTTTCTCTTTCCGCCCACTTTTTCCCCTTTTCCTTTCTACCCTTCCTTCTACCTGGCTAACTTCCCGACGCTATTTATTATTGTCCATAAGCGTATACGTGCACGGAAAGTAAAACGTGTGTCTTCGGGATAGACGTCAACCTGCCTAAGTACTCATAGGTCGTACGTACGTACGGAGAGAAGATGTTCGTCATATCTGGCGCAGAAATCTACCATGTGATTTCACCCGCTGTGCATTTATTCACTGCGGCGGCCAGCAGATAAAGGACAAATGGAAAGATAGTTTGAAGGATAAGCAAAGCTTACAAGCTGTATCCTTTTGTAAGAGTTATTGTATGCTAAGCATGCGCTCAATAAGGATAGATTCCGTGCGAGGAAGAAACGCGCGAAATAAATAGATTGACGATATATTTTTCGTATTATTCATTCGCGAATTCGTAATATGAGTTTGAAAGACTTATGCTATTTGAGTGTCAAGAAAATACCGGAAGGAATGTTAGGTGAAGAGTATACCACTCAATTTAGCGAATAGTAGAAAATACGAGCAAGACGTGCTTCACATATTTAAAGCTTTGATCAATTTTTCACGTTACAATTTCGACGTAAGTAGCACGAGCCGGTCCGTTGGTTTTTGCTGATCAAATGCTCATTGTTTATTTTAAAATTCAAAACCGAGCTTCGTTTATATTGATGTTTATGCTTAACATAATAATCGTAAATATTAATGTAATAACCTAGCGTATGAATTTCACCGTGTTGAAAAGTATAATGAGAGGATTAATATCATGGTAGGCGAAAAACTCATTTATAACGATGTCGTTGTATCTGGAATATCTCAACTGGTACGTTTTTCCATAGAAATTGCACCTTGCGGAATTGCGTTCGGCAAAGTAGACTGCAGTAAGCGCGAAGGAGGAGATATAAAGTGGTACTTTGCTTCCGAGAATCCTCGATTCTCTCGACTCGATATGACACTCGAGACCGTCCTTTCGTTCTTGATAGTTCTCCTTGTCGTTTCTGCAGAAGGTAATTTAAAGCGAAGCGTCTAGCTGCAATTTTGACACCGTCTCGTACCGAAAAGAATATAATAGATGGGAAATTGCTCACTGGACCAAAGCGGCGTAATGAGAAGTTGCTCGAAGCTATATACTCTTTATTAGCGAGCGCTTCCTCAAATTCGTCAAATTTCATTTCGCGGAATAGTCGCCGCTCGTGGGTTTTCCGCCCGATAAACTTTCTTTCCGCGATCTTTACGATTTTTTAGACATGAAAGAGCGCCAAAAGAGGCTCTCCTGGCAACCGATATTATTAATATACGCGATTCGTGTTAAAATTCAAGGACCTGCAAGAATCGATACGCGATAAAACAACGCGATAAGTAATAATCGGGGGAGAACGAAGGCGAGATAATGCGGCTCACCATTTTCTTATAAATAGAACCGATGATCGGTTAATATAATTATAATTCGCGGATAAAACTAAAGTATCGCGATCGGATTATATGCCAGCCATTGGACGAGACATCGTGATGTTCGTGGAACCAGATTCTACGTGCCCTTAATGAGAGGCCAGATTAATTATCGTGCCACGTTATTAAACGCATCTTCACTGCTGAGAGAGATCGTCAAAGTCCTGTTTTTCTCTCATATAAAAGATCGTCCACATAGGTTCAAGAAAATAAACGAAGGTCGATTTTGAATTACGATAAACATTAACGATAACGATCGTCTTAATAGTTGTGTCTGCGTGTCTGATCGCGTCAACGAGGCCAAATGGGATAACATCTTTAATTAGCGGTCCGGTTATCAGGTCGAATGGCCAGTACTGACCGTCAAACTGGTAACGAGTCTGCCAGTGGACGGCACCCCAGATCATTTAAATTGACCTGCATAACCGCGGGAAGTACGCCACTGCCGGCCGTAGTGGAAAGCCAGTAAAAACATGCATCTATTTCCATATAACAGGTTTATATATTAGGCCGTCACCGGCAGCACATAGTTACATTTGAATACGATGTCCTAAAGCCGAGAGCTACTGGCGGTTCAACGCGCGCTCTGGTTCATGCAAGGGCACAAATTAGGTCCGACGAGAGCATCGTGCCCTGCGCACGCGCGATTGCAAAATGCAGTTTGGCACTAGGCAAATGATTTCGGTCAATTGTACGCATTAAAGTAATAATGGAACATAATTAAAGACTCGCCGTTTAGCCAGTTTAAAATCATTATGTTATAACTCATTATGTTACTATATATGTTATAATCATTATTTATTATTTAATCATTATTATTCGATGTGCGATAGTGAAATTAATGGAATTCACAGACACAAAGTATATGTATAGGATTCAATAAATTTCTTTACGTCAAGCTTTATCAAATGCGTTATGCTGTTTTGATTAAATCATTGTATTTTAGCAGACTCGATAGTAAAATTTTACATTACATCATCATTAAATCATCTTCAAATCGCTTTTATAATTAAATTGAATTCGAGAATAAAATTGAGAATAAAATCTTTGTGAATCTTAGCAGAGGAGTAATGAGATTTGTGTATATTTAGAATTTGTAAATTGTGCAAAAGCAAATTACCTGTATAACTGCAGTATATTTTTATACGAGTTTTGCCTCTGCTGAGCAACAAGCATCAAAATATGTTTCACGGAAAACTATACTCTCTTTTAGCTAGGTTCAGTGCATGATCTCATGATGTACTGATACAGACTGACATTTTAATCACGTTACAAGCGAAGCGTAAGCGCGGCTCCTTTTGCTTAAAGAGGAACTGCTCTCGTCTCGGCGATTGTGGAATCACGGTAACGAATAAAGTCAGGTATGTCGAATGTTCGTTGCTATGAGCGTCTCTTGATGTTTTCACGCATCAAGGATCACACGAACTAGATGGAAAATCTAGGAGGAATCGCTCTTGCGTTATTTCTCTCTGCAGATTTACTTGACGCTTCAGCTTAGAAAAACGAAAATTTAATGTTTTTTTATGAAACATAATTAAATAAAAACTTCTTAAATTTTCTAAATTTACATACATAATGTTTAAATTTCAGTTTAAATAATAAGAAATTACTTTTAAGGCATTTTAAAAAAGTGTGCATTTCACCATATTCTTTTCTCTTATAAATTATAATCGTGTCTAATTTCTCATATTTTGGTATAAAAATTATATATATATAATAAATTGTTTAAATAATATTAATTACATTTTCTTTCATCCCCCCTTTCTTCTCCTCTTTTTCTATCTTTCTTATAGTCTGTTTAACGATATCCGGCTCATAACCGTGGCAGATTATACTTTTATGGATGAAACTTGAGCAATTAAGATTAGCTGATTGCCTATCAAACTCACACCATCGTATAGAATAAACTTATATAATAAATCTATGTTCATAATTATATGCGACATATATACTATAACACAAAGAAAAATGCTTCACAAATCGAAATTAACTGTGAACTTGAAATATTGTATTTTGATATTGATAAGGGCTTATCTTTTACTTTATACCATTATCTGCAAAATATTTGACTATCTCATGTTGATATATATTTTACTTAAATATTGCTATTAACGCGTGAGTCTGTATAGAAAAAATGCACTGTAAAATCATTATAAAAGTAAAATATATTAAGCCAAAAGGCTGTGGTATAATTCTTTTATACAGTTTTTTAAGAAGCGAAATTGCGTGCGTGATGATCATTTTGCGCACGCATGTTGCATGTCGAGATCATCAAGAAAAATGCTGCCTTCTTAACAATGAATGAAGTAGAAACTTTTTGAATCCATATTTATACGTTAATGACTGAAACTAATGCTTTTCCTGTTATAAGTAAAACTCACTGCTGCAAGAAATAATGCTAATTCTATGTAATTATTGTACTTCTTTTTAAAGACTATCCTTGCAGCACACGCGTAATGAGTTGGCTAATGTTTCACCAACTGTAACGAAAAAAAAAATGAAAACAACTTATCTTAAAAGCAAGCTCGCGCAACGTAGTTTATGCTATGCAATACATTCTAAAAATGATACACTTTTTCTCGGTTAGTGAGAAAATCTCTCATTTTATGATCTCGCTCAATCTCGATCAATTTTTTAAAATAAAAATTATATATGGCTCTTTCAATATATTTTTCAGTATTAAATATCTTTATAATCAATAAATTATCACAATGGTACTTCTCATAATTTGAAATCTTTGAGTATTGTTTTGGAAATGTATATTTCCAATACATACAGTGAATATAACATTTAGATATATAAATTTTATGAATATTTTCAAATATATGCACTATCAAATCTCTCTCTTTACATTTCAAACTTTGATGATCTACTCCATTTTGCTTCACTGTACGATAAGATATAAGAATAATCGCTCAACATAATAGAAACATACAACACATACACGTACAACACACACACATTATAATTGCATGGTTCGATTCAAATGTCCATAGACGATTGCAATAACGTTTACACGTTATCTGCGCGCTATATAATTCTCAAGCCGGCAGCCAGAATAAGGCACCGTAAACCGTACTGACGATCTTTTTGCGAGCTTTACTTCCCGTTTGTAACGGCGGAAGCGACGATCGATGATGGGCGCACACACAGCGTGCGCCGCGCGAATCGTTACGGTCAATTACAAACAATGTAAGACGGCTGGTGCTCATAGATATAGGCGTGCCGGTCGAGCGGACGGCTGTACAGCTACCCGTAAATTAATTATTATCAGAAATCGCTTTATCTAACCGCCTTATCAAAACCGTGATTAAACACTTAGAACGAATACATGCAGGAAGGATATACCGCAAGGAAGAAAAAAAAAAGAGCAGGCCCTATGAGCAAGGGATGGCGTTTGCGTCTATTAGCGCTAAAACAAACGGCCACAACGTAATTATCGTGGCTGCGGCGCGCCTAACAAACGGGAACGGTGTGGTAAATATTCCTAAAACGAAAAGAAAAGGGTGCGCCGGGGGATGAAAGAGAGTCACGATGAGATGGAGAGAGATAGCGAAGCAGAGGAAAAGCGAGAGGGAGAGAGAGAAAGAGAAACCTTTGTCAGCGAATTCGAACGTCGTCGCAATGTGAGCTATGTGACATACCGGCGTTGTATGGTATATACTGTGGCTAAAGTTTGCACGAGGCTTGCTTATCGTTTATCTCGGAATCAAAGCGGCGTCGTGCATGGATAGAGAATTGCACGTATATGTGGGTGGTTAGCTCCGAGTTTTTCGTTTCGGGGAAATGCCGTGTGGAACGGTGGAGAGATTCGAGAGATTTATTGTTTCAAGAATAGTATCTCACGCAATATCATGTTACAAAAGTCGACCCCTGTTATAATACCGTGTAGTTTTCTTTGAAAAATACCAGCTATATATACATGCACGTGAACTAGCAAAGCGCAAACTCGTATAACATAACGTCGTACATTGCGTGGGACATGCTTGTTTATACATCTCATTTTTTTTCCTGTGAATTAATATTTAATTCAAAACTTGTAAGGAAAAATCAGATAGTGAAATTATGCCACATTTTTTAGAAAATAATATATATATATACTAATTTGTAATTTGCGATATTTTGTGTATCATCATAAAGTATCGATCACTGAAGATTATGCAACTGACAGCACATAATGGAGCATGCTAATAGGTTTCAGCGTCGACACAGCGAATGTATTAAAGAAATCGATCACTCCTCCTCCTCAAGACGCATATCAGGAAGGATAAGGAAGAAAACTCTCGCGCAGCTTCGTTGGGCGCAAAAAGGCGAAACCGACGATCACGGCCCCAGGTGCAACATAACAGTTTGAGGCACGTTAATTTTCCGAGGCTTCTCCGCGGCGATAACAATCTCGTTCATTGAAATGTATTCCTACGATGGAATCTGCTTTCCTCTCTCTCTCTCTCTCTTTCTCTTTGAAAACACCAACTACGGTAATTATTCCCGTAGCGCACTTAGAGACGCCAGACTCTCGACTAGGCTCGCGATTTACATAGGCATAAATAACTCAAACGCATCTATATTTAGCGCATTCTGATCGCGCTCTTAAGAGCGTAAAAGACAACGGGACAATCGACGAAGGCGGTTCGTTAAGATATAGAGATGCGGCACGGATCATTATATACTATCCTCCGCTTTATGCCGATCGCGTATTTATTCGACGTCACGTCGAACCTGCTCCGCGCCACATCTCCCCTTTCGGTCCGTCCTATCAATCGCGATCCATACTCATTCGATTAAGCCGAGTGCGGCGCGCGTTCCGGCTCTAATGAACCCGACTACTATCCCCTCCGACCCTCTGATTCCAAATAATGAATTATACGAGCGAAAGCGCTTCCTCGCTCCGCGCACGCCTCTCCGCGCCGTGACAAATATAGTCGGGGATATCGACTCAGTGGTTGAGGTCGATAACGTGCGATACGATAGCACCGGTATGTATCTTGCACAACGGCATCATAGACGCCGAGAAAAAGAAAAGCATCGAGAGGCGCGCAATGATCCACGACCGAGGCGCCTTTCGACGATAACGAGTCCCGAGGGTATTCGAATTATCCCGAGACTCGTTATGATGTTCGGAAAATTAACGATAGGCGGGTATATTACGTGACGAGTCGTGCGAACGTTCCACCGGTTGTATCAGTGTTAGGTAACCGCGAGTTAGCGAGGACGACGAGCGACGAGCGACGTAGTATAGGACGCGCAGGACCGCAAGGCAGGATCGAGAAGGACGAACGGAATAGAGCGTGCGTATAGGCAAAAGGAAAAGGGGAAAGCAAACCAAGAGGAGACTTTAACTATGAACGATCCGCACAGCGGGAGTAGATAGGAATAGAGGTAGTTCTCTCCCGTTCTTCGAATAAGAATCGATAGATCAAGAGGCTCCGGCGTCTTGTCCCTCTTTCATTTTCTCCCCCACCTCCGTCGTCTCACTACTTCTCCTCGGTCCACTCGTCCTCCGCGAAGGTAACCGCACTCGCTCGTGTCCACGAGGAGCCACTCGGGCTTGTAAAAGCGAGCTTCTCCAAACGAGAATTGCATAACATTACACGCGACTGCCAATGTTATGCATCGCGTAAAGTTGCAGCGAGCGACTCGTTGAAAAGTCACTTTATCATTGCAACGCGTTCGTTGCATGATCGAGCTGGGCAAAGGAACGAGATTAGAGCACACGGCCGCTCCTCGTAACCTGTTTTCCACTTATTCGCTTCTTATTAACGTGATATTAAGGCATGCGCGCACGCATGCACGTTTGCACGGAGATGAAGTTGAAGCGGCGCGCAACGTACATACGTGAATGGCTTTTCAGTCGTGCTTCGCCAGCGAATTTATTACAGGCCGTGATGTACATCAAGATTCTGTGCGGTTTTAATGCGAATTCGCACTCTCTCGCCCGTCAGTTCTACGTCAGATATTGCAATTTATATGATCGATAGAATATAATCGGAGCTTCACACAGCGTTACGCAATGATTGGAGATAGTTCGCGCGATGTCCGCGGCAACTATCCCATTTCAAATATCACTTTATGTCTTCCCCCGAGAAAAAAAGCCCACCCCCGTTTCCGCTTATCACGATTCAAGCAAAATTAAAAAAAAAAAGAGTCAGCGTATTACAGCAAACGGCAGAATTCCGCACACGTATCTGCCGACTTGATTAGAGACTCTCTCGCCCACTCTCTGCCACATAAGTTTTATCTCGCCTCTTGACCGAGAACAATGAGCTCGTAGAGCTTCCGCTTCGACAATTCGAAAAAGATATTGGCGAGGGAAGGGGATGGTTAGAGGAAACTCGCGCGTCATTACCGTTAACCTTCTATAAAGTTCTCCGACTTCAAAGTGGCATAACACCGTATTCGTATTTATAAAATTAATCTCGAGAATATTTCATTGCAGGTTTTTCATAATGTAAATCATTGAGATTTATTAGGAGGAACGCAAAAGTCAAGGGAGATAATCCCAAAATGAATGTTTATTCTAAACCAACTTTGGAATAAATTCAGGTGACGTGGTCTCTTTCTTCCTCTCGCGAGGAAGGTTGATAACTGGCTGGTAAACGAACGAGAGTTGGCGCGAACGGTACAGGCTCGAATTAGTTATGTAACACGAGAGAAAAAGACGGCCGCGCGCGCGCGCGCGCGGGATCCGCCGCTGATTTACGCATTCCGCTTTTGCCGGGCGCAACAATGGCAGGGTGACGTGTCCGAATACATACTTCCTCTTTCTACTTCGCTTTCTGTCTTTCGCGCTCTGTGCGGTCGCGCGTCCCTTCCCGCCCTGGCTATATACCCGGTTTCTCTCTCACTCGTTTCCTCTCTCCTCTTTCACCCTCTCCCGGGATTCCATCTCGCGCTCCGTCACTCCTACTTCTGCCCAGCCATACTTCCTCTTCTTCTGGCCGGTTTCTCGCGGCTGCGATGCGGCCTTGCAATGCTGCAGGCACGGCCGTAGAAACCCCTTACCCCGCCGACGCTGCCGCTGTTGCACCGTTGCAGCTGCAGCAGCAGCAGCGACGACGACGGCAACGGCCGACGCACACACTCGCGCAGCGACAGGCAGCGAGGTAACTACAAGGTAGTTGCAGCGACGCTGGTTTACCTCGTAGTACGAGGACGAGACATTGGCCTACCACGCTCGACCTTGCCAGTTCGTTACTCTTTCCCCGTTTCTCTTATGCATTATACACGGCTATCCGCCTCGGCCTGTGTGTCGTCGTTTCTCTTCTAGCCCCCTTTCCGCCACATTCTCTATCTTTCTCTCTCTCTTCTATCGTTTTCTATCGTTTCTGCTTCTCTCATCGTTCTTCCTTCTCCTCTTTTCCCCTTCCTATCTTTTCTCCTCTTTTCTACGTGTCTCTCAGCACTTCCCTTTCAATCTGCCTTCCTTTTCGCCTATTTTCCCTGGTCCATCTCGTTTCTGTCGGCTTACTCATCGCGCGATGGTTCTCTCTCTTTCTCTCTCTTTCTCTCTGCGAAGACGCCGACGCGGCGCGGCGCGGCAGCGAACGGGTAAGGCGCATCGTCATCATACGATCTCATTTATCGTGCCTGGCCCCCCTCGAATCCAGGCAGCGATGGCACGGCCAGGAGTGGCAACGGAGAGAAGAAAGCGATTGCAAACGGGAGCAGGTGGTAATGATAGGATAACGATAGCAATAGCGACAATGCTGCTGTCGTCGATGCTGCGCAGACACACCCGGTTGCAATCCCCCTCAGAAATATTAATTAATTATAATTAATTAACAATAATGTATCGATCGTGTGCGCGACGACGGCATATATATATATATATATATATATATATATATATATATATGTGTAACGCAAGTTATATATGCATAAATACGTTGTCCGGTATACCATTGGGGCTTCGTTAACGCGGTGCTTCGTGACATTACGGCCCGCGGGACCATAAATTTCACAAATTATCCCTATCGAATCGTAAAGCGGTCCGTGAACTTTGTATCTGAGCGGCAAACTGGTCTAGATTAATTTCGATTAACGCGAAAAAATTACAAAAATTTCAGTCTCTAATTAAAATATTTCGACTCTTTCGTACCGTTGTAAACATTACAAAATACTCTATCGTCTCTCAAGCTACTGTTTTATCAATTTCGCTTTTCTTTTCGCGCGATTAATTAAAGGGGACGTCCCCCCAAGATACGCCGATGACGCAGCTTCCTTATTAATTGGTCTCGACCGGAAAATGGCAGGGAGACATTGCAGGACAAACGCAGACGATCACGATCGCCGTTTGATGAAAGAGAGGGAGAGAGAAAGAGAGAGAATATCTTATTAGCGTGATCGTTTCTCCTCTCGTTATCATTTTCACTTGCGACGGCGTTACCATTACGGGGGGGAAAGAAGGGGAGGAAGAGAGCGGAGGTGGCACTATGTTTGTCCAACTGAAATTGCTTTCGCCGCGATGTATTTTCTTATAAAACAGTCCGTGCTCGGCGTCGCGATAAGATATTTCAATATAGAGTGGCGCATTGTACGCGGTATTTCGATGAAATAAAGAGACCGTCGTGTAACTGCGGGGATGCTTTTTGCCGAGTGATAATAGGATATAGGGCGATTCTCTAAAACGTTGCGAAACCGCAATACGCGTTTCGTAATCTGCGTTGGTCAGACGAGCGGCGCGCTGTCTTTTTAAACGACGTCGGTTTCAGGCTCGCCTCAAAAAAAAAAAAAAAAAAAAAAAAAAAAAAGATAAAGAAAATCAATGGAACGTATTACGCCGCGCCAATGATTTTCTGCTTCAGATGCTGCAGGAATTCACGTTGTGCTATTGGCGCACACCGAGTGAATAAGCTTCAACAAGTAACTACGCACGGCAAAGCGCACGTACCGAGTTTCATCGCGAGATTAATTCCTATGTTATATAATTATAATGCTCGATAGCATTTAAGCGTCGTAACCGTGCTCTTGCGAGAAACCGCTAAATCAAATATCGCATATGCACCGCGGCGTCGAAGCGTTAATTGAAATCATTAGCATCGCGCGCGTATTCTCGCGCTTAATGCTTTCATCCAAATTTGTCTGTCTCGCGCGCGAGCAAAACCCAGTCGGCGAAATTCCAGTTGCGCTCGCCCGCGAACAATCACGCAAAAGTCTTCGTATAAGCGCGTGTATCCTTTTTCGGGCAGACCGGACCGGTGGGCTGCGACGAGCGGAGATAATCGAGATGAATGTTTCGTTTAAGACCGCCGCGATCAAATTCCTGCGGAAAGAAAAAGGAACGGGAGGTAGAAAAGGAGGTGGGGAAGAGAGGAGGGAGACGGGGAGAACGGGTCTCTCCTCTGCGGTGAACGATCGAAATCTCTCTCTCTCTTTTTCCGCGGACTTAACGGTGGCAGGTACCTAGTCCGTGTCAAATCGTAAGTCGATATCCTGCCGCACCTTCCATCACGCGCCGTCCATTGCAGCGATATCCTTGGACGCGGAGGATGGATATGTCGAGGCGCCCGGTTCGTTCCTACTACTAGCCACGCGGGTGCATTGAACCCGCACTCTTCTCTCGCCGTAACGCCGAACGCACATCCTATGCTTATAAACCGTAACGACACGTGAAACTAACGGACTTGGCTCACGGCGCGTCTACACCCGCGGGAGTCCCGTGCTCTCGTACGCTTTCCGTCGAGCTCGTTTGGAATTACGCACGAAATACGCGCGCAAGGTAGATAGAAAGAGAAAGAAAAAAAAAAAAAAGAGAGAGAGCATCAAGACTGGACAGACGACTCATCGTGCGTTTGCTCCGCGCAAAAAGGTACGCGCGATATAAAAAGATCCGATGATGAATCCCCGCGCAAAACGCCGCGCCGCGGCGAGTGCGTCATTCAAAAGAGATAATTACTAGCTCCTAGTACTCAACAGTGCGATAGAGTGCAATATCTTGAACGGCCCCTTCAACAGGAAAGGTGTTCCACACTCGTATATTACGTGCTGTAATTTCGAGTCATAATTATACCAGACAGGAACTCTAATTAAAACTTTTCATCACAGCCCTAAACGAGTATAACACTTTGTAATTTAAAACGATATCGTATAGTATGTAGTAGTTGCTGAAAAAAAAACGTTTCTCCGCTATCGTCACTACGTAAATTAGGTAACAAGCGTATGTAACATTAAATTTAAAATATGTGTAAATGTATTATAACATTCCTTCTACGTTTCGATTGTGAATAAACACCTGACTACACACATAAATCACTCTTGTGCGAATTTAAGGTATCTATATTAACGGTAAATATAACGTAACAGTATCTCGAGGGGGACACAGTCGTAACAAGGTACGTAATAATATTACACGCAAAATGCTGCTGGCTGCTAGCGGGATTCACACAGATTATCCCGGTAACGATCGACGATATATACAGTGACAAGTGAGCCGTGTCGTCAATTCGATTCGCTGGATCGCGAAAGTTTCGCCGGCCAATATTAAGTAAATAAAGCGAGAGGTGCCGTTGCGTCGCTTCCAAACGAGCACTTTGACCAATCGAAGTGCACAGTCGAACGCTTCTCTGTGCCGCGCCGCGTGCATCATCCCTCCTCACTCGCCTACCTTTGACACACAATAGATTCAAAGTAGTTTTCCAATAGGTGCATTTACAATTCGAATTCCAATTTGAAATCGAAGCCTGCCGGCTAGATAGCCGACATCATTACGTGCCGATATGATCGCCATCATAAGGCGAATTCCACGCGAGTTCTTCTTTTTTTTTTTAGCTTTTTTTCTCTCTCCCCTTCCTCCTTTTTTTTTTTTTGCCAACGATATAGTTCCGTCAGGTTCATTTGACGGTTCTCGCCTTTGGGGCCTTATCTTCTGGCACGAACGTTTTCTCGAGCCGATGGCAGCTCGTGTAATCGATGGAGTACCCGCCGAACTTCTATAATTTCTAACCATCTCGACGTGCCGCTGCTCGATACATATCACCGGGGAAAATTATACTCGCGATAGCGCCGCGCCGATAATTTTCAAACTGGCACGTACGATATCATCGTATATATAGGCTTAGTCACGAAGCCGAACGAGGCTCCGTACAAAGGGCAGGAAACCGATCGCTCTATTCTTTCTGTCGGGATTGATTCTTTTTCTGTGACGAAGGAAGTACTTCGATGGTAGCGTAACAGATACAAATGCGGTAGCTGACAGTCGGTTTCAAATATATAAATAATGCATAAATATGGATTCTAACTCTGGTAGAATCCGCTCGAAGAATCAAGCAAAATCTTTCTTTCTGATCCTTTCGATTATTAGCATACACAGTGAGTAAAAGACGGTAACAGAAGCTAACAAATGCATTGAAAAGAGAAAAATGTAAAAACATCATGTAGAAATGTTCGAAAAAATTATAAGTTACTTTGAAATAATTTATAAAAAAATATAAAAATACATATATAAATAAAAAATACAAATATAAATATAAAATACATATAAATAAAAAATACATATATAAATATAAAATACATATAAATAAAAAATACATATATAAATATAAAATACAAATATAAAAATACATACGTATAAAAAGAAAGAGAAAAAATATGTTTCTCATATGTACATTTGCGCTGACACATGACAGCGCTTCATTACACATGTCTCTGTTTCCACATATGTGTATATTTAAATATCAATAATATTTAATTTAGGAAAAATTCACCTCAATCAAGAGATAAATTTAAATCACAATTTTTTATTTAAGCACTTGAGGCTTTGAGAATTTTGTCATAAAGCGAGCTTATATAACTGTAGTTGATTTTTATGAAAAATTACAAATTGCTGCCTATCATTAATGTAATTTATTATAATTGAATTGCATTATCTCTTTTTGGTGCGTCGTAAAATTTGCAAGTAATATTGTCAATTTCATGGCTGACGCTGTTGCAAATATTTAATTATTTAAAAACCAAGGGTAGTATTACGCGCACGTTTCCTTTTAATATTGTTTTCTGTTCGGTGTTAATTGAAAATGAGAGAGAACGACGATATTGGATTTAAATGCAATCTATTATTTTGGTACAGTTCGAAATTTCGCACACGGGAGAAATCAATGTAGATATTTCTCATTATAAACCTTTTATAGCATAGAATATTTATTTATTTATTAAGCGACAAAAATCTGATATCTCATAGACTTTTTCTGTACATCTATAGATGGGGCAATTAAATCAAATCGAATGAATCTATTCCATTAACATTCCAGAGTTTTCAATCATCCTCTTAACGGATGCGCCGTGCTATTTTTAGCAGATGATACCAATAACGCCTATTAATGAGGTATGATCGGAGTGAAATGGGAGGAGAAAACTAAACGCGTATAGTCAATTTACTGCGACGTGACCGCGCTAAAGGAAATTAAAGGTAATATTGCGGACGAACAATAACTTTATGGTCAAACGCATTACGACATTTTGATCCTGCCCACGTTGCGGTCGAAAGTAAATATTCCACGTGCGACGTTAAATCGTTAATACGTGTACTACCGAAGCCATTTGGGGAGTAGAAACGTGGTTTGCGTAACTGTACAACCTGTCGACTGAAATTCCCTGTTCGATCGTCAAACTAAATTTGATATGTACAACATCGTATCGCGACGCCGAGATAGTCTCATCGATATATGATCAGATGGGTGTCGAAAGGATTGGCTTGCACAAAATAAATGAGTTATTCAAATTAGTTAGTTGTAATATTAACTACGAATATATATATAATTAGTGGTTAACATTAAAATGATCAAGTTACGTAATTCACGTTTTAAATAAACAGATAATTTTTTATATTGCTAATTATTTCTCCGATGCATTTTGCAGTAAAAAATATTACGAAACGAAAAACTATGCTTATCTGAAATCACATAAAAATCACAATTATGAAAAATAATTGTCAATATTGTACACATTCTATTAATAAATACCAAGACGTAATATGTACTGTAACAATGCAACGATAATTTATAGCACAGGATTTTAATCTATTATTTGTTTGTTTTAATAATATTATATGAAATAATATCATATAAAAATCATGATTTAATCCAAAATTATTATGTTTTATATATTATTGTATCATATATTATTAAGAAAAGGAGAGATTTGTAAAAAAATAAAAATTTAAAGATTATATGCGGAATTCGTTTTACAAATATAATGCAACTTGAAATGTTTGAACTATCTTCACTAGTTTATACAGCGTTGAAGATGGAAGATAGGATGGATCGGCAAAGATAGAAGCTTCCAGCGACCTGAATTTTTCACGAGCCATTTCCCTGCGTCTTTACATTTCGCTGGCTATCAAGACCCGAATTAACGGTGGATCTTCCTTAACGTTCAAGTCTACAACACAACTATTATCATATCGCGCGATACTGCACGGAACGTTGAACATACAAATGGTTTTATTTCCGGTTGCTATATTTTTCAGTAACAGGTAATAAACGTTAGCCTTTATCGTCCCGTTTTAAACACCCTGTGGCCGGAATGTAAATGGCACTTTAATCACTTCGGTCCGCCTATCGGTGTCGCTCGTAACAAAAATTTCACTTCCATGCCCCAAATCATAATACGTGGCCGAGAAACGCGGTTGCGAGTAGTTTTCCTGCTGTCTAATCAGGCGCGAATTGGAAACGCGCGTTCGCGTAACGTTATTTACAATAACGCATCGCAACTACTAAGATGGACGATCTATTTAACGATATGCGCCGATATAATGAATATTAACGAGCCTTAATCGATCAATAACGGTAATGCATTCGCGACCGATAACATGTCATGGCGCTCCGTTAATCTCCGGCGTTGTCGTGATGAAGGCCCGCCCTGGCACGTTTCGCCGATTATTAAACTGCGGTGTAAGTTAGGAAACGGGCAGACAGCTCGTATCAAGACCGAAACTCCAGGGACGATCGAAAATATTTTCCGAGCGTGCTTATCCGCACGTGCGCCGCATTCGCCTTGCGTTTTTTCGCGTTTCTTCCAACGTTTTACGGCACCGTTCCAACGTGAAAGATGCAATGACCCAAGACCGACGAGGAACGAAGCGCTCGTCTGAAGAGCACGTGTCGACGGCGAGATGTGGAAGAGGAAGCATGGTAGATCAGTCACGATCGAAAGAAGAACATCGCTACTCTCTCGAGAAAATAATACCGCGAGGCTGCTCGTAAGAAAAGTTATTATTGTACGAAAAAAAGCGGATAGCATTAAATTTAATTTCTCGCTTTAGAGAAATCGTGTGTCTGCGCTCGTTTGCGCGCGATACGGAAGAAATTTCGGATAACGTTCAGCCACTTCGTGTCAGATATAATTAATCAATTTGTAATTTAGTTAATAAAAAAAAATAAAAAAATAAAAAAATACATTATATTGTATTTGTTGTACATTATTATGATACATGTTGAAAGGATACTTAGCGATTATTGCGATTATTATCTCAAAGCGCTAATTTAATTATTGAATAAAATTGATTATTATATATGTATTTATGTTATTGCATTTATCATGTCATGGCTTCATTGTTAATTAGATATAATTATTATGCGGTAACAATTATTACGTGATTGTTCACTCATTTCATTTCGCGTATGTTACGCTTAAATTGCTATTCACACATATGATAATTACCTTCATCGTTTGATGCTACAACGCTAATTATCTTTGAACAAACAGCCTTATTATATCTGTATTCTCCATAATATTATTCGAATCACTCAAGAGAGAAATTTAAAATATAAGAAGCAACACACAACAGACAGTGTATTCCACAGATTTACTCCGCGTCGAACAATGGAACATTGTATCTGCGCGGGCAGGTATAAGACGAGTGAAAGCAGAAAATTTAATAAGCCGCCCATGCGAACAACGTTTTCTCCTCGGGCCAAGATCGACTATTATCCAATCACCGTAGCGTTCCTCTCATGCATACAAGTTATGACTTAATCCGCTGGTTGCGAACGCTAAGTACCAAATCGCACGAGGTAATGATCCTCCCGATGGACGATGATCCACTTCCAGGCCGCGGCGGGTAGGCGAGGCGCGTGTATAATGCACGATGACGAGAGTTGGCCATAAATAGGGATGCGTTACGTAAAATACGTGCGGCCGACGATATCGATCTTTCGGCTCGATCGAATCTCGAAACAAGGCTCTGAGTAACGAGACTCGCTCCGATCACGTGCGGACGGACATGCTCGCGCGCGCGCGCGGATCTCCCGAGCAAATCGGAGCTTCACGCTCACGTGGCCGCTGGCTAGGAGACTCGCTAAACTCATCTCAACGTAATTCGACGATTGACGGATAAGGGATCGAGAGTAAATCCGCGTCCAGACCTAGCGCGGTTCACTCAGCGTTCGATCCTTCTCTTCTTCCTCCTCCTCGTAAATGCTCAATGTCAGGTCCTTGGGGGGGGTTTCTCCCGAGGGGTCGAAGTACGCGAGAAAAACACGCCTTTTTCCGTCACATCAAAGTTTATAAATCACCACGCGACTGATATTTAAAAGTAAGCATGAATAAACGTATGAATAATCTCTGATTGCGTCCTGCGCGGGCGGCTTGTTTTATTATCTATTCGCGGTATTTGTCGGGATCTATCGTTTTATCCACGGTAAATGATATCAGCTGATTTCAGTGAAATGATGCGGGACCGAGACGAAATCGGACATAGAGAGGGAGAGCAGGCGCGATATTATCTCGCGATTATGTCGTGCCGCTGATTTGTACGCTCCTACGATTTTTCATCGTTCGATTATCCTCACAAAGTATTCAGAGGGTATTCACGAGGCACCCCACTGGACAATAAAATTATAGATAATCACTATCGGCGCAGCACACAACGCAAGGAAAACGAAGATCCTCGTAAATGAAGAAATAAACTATCGTGAGACTGACAGTTCAAGGATAAATCTTCCTCCCAGATGTTATTAACCCTCTAGGGACGAAATTATACTAATTCTCAAAAATAAAGAAAGTTGATTGCCCAGAAATGAGACGCAATTGGCCCCGAGAATTTCCCAAATGATTATGCTTCGTGTTAAACAGACGTCTTTCTCAATGCAAGCCCGATTTCGCGCAAACTATAATAAATTGTCTAATAAATAAAACCGGTTTATACGTTTGATTGCTCCGCGTAAAATGACACGCGGTGCCGTAGGTCTAATCGCTCAACCGCGCTCATTACCGCGACGCTGCGGGGTTATTACGCGTCGGAAAACTTCATCGGGCTTATCCCGCTTCACGACGGGAATGTCAAATGCGACACATGCGCGCGTATTTGCTGTATTTATCTATTCGCGATGCGTGAGGCGACTGAATGACGGTCGGACTGCCGGCGATGACCGCATGCAGTCGCAAGCATTCGGAAACAATTTAACTGTAGCTGTGAGTCGATCTCGAGGCGCTTCAATCGCGCGCAAAGGTGGTACATACATGTCCGACACGCATGCATCCAAGCGCTATGGGGTGTTCGAGAATGGGAATGAGATGAGTACGGTCATTACGGGTACAGTGCTGTATCAAGCGCTGTTAAGAAATCGCACATCGAGTTGTTACGGGACCGTGTACGGACTTTCGCGATTTTTTTCGAAACCTGTCTGCCTTGAGTTCTCTGAATTCTCACGATTTAAAAGCGAATAGAAATTTAACGAGTGCTTACTCTTTTGTTACTTTTGTACCAGCAAACTGACCAACTCGAAATTAGCGATTCCTTGTCCCTTCACAGATTATAATCATACCTGGAACAGAAACAGAAAAGAAAAATTTAGTTAACGTAAACTAATGTGTCAATGAAATTGATGATAAAAATAGCTAATTGCTCAATCTCAAGTCTGTGGTTTAAAAAGTCGCAACTTTTGTTTTTAATTATAGCGTAAAAATGTTTTGTAGCTAAAACTTGTATGGTTTTGACAAATTAAAATGAGAAAATAAAATAAATTATTAATCATGTTATCACTATATTAATAATTTATTTTCTATTCTTAAATAATTATAGGTGCAAAAAGAAATAAGAAATGGAGAATATCATTAGTAATATATGTATAATAATTATATAAATAATGTATTCTGCCATTGTGTATTGCACTTGAAATACATCGCGTAAAGAGACTTATGATTACTTCTCATACCATCAGATTAGGATGGAAAAAGATTAGTTTGCAAAAAGATCAGTAAACACAAAAAACAACGAGCTACATTTTTGTGTCGCAATTTCGAAAGAATTTCTACTTTCCATAGTGTTTCTTTTCGCTGCGAAAAAAAGGTGCAAAAGTATACTTCAAGCGAAAAATATTATACAATTAGTTGCAGACGGCGAATAGCGCACATATTCTGACCATATTTATGCTCCTGTGAAGTATAATGCAAGGACTTGGTCGCTGTGGGAAATGCAAGAATGGAAGCCAGATGAGTAAAGTCATTACAGAATTCCGCGCTCTTGTAACCAGTGCGCACGGTAATGTCACAATGTCTCTGCTATTCTACATTCTAGAAATGTCCGGCAGAATCGGTGCTATACATTCAGCAGAAACTTACTCTCCCTATACCACCTATTCAGTAGCATACATTGCGCGCCAGTGCGACGATGTAGATTCTTTAGCAAATGAAACGATGAATGAAATCTTTAAGTTTGAGAATTTGTCGGAATTGTGTTAAATATTTTCGCAATAAAATATCTCGTCTCAACATCTTTTTGTAAAAAATTAACCATAAAAATTTATTCAGAAAATCTATTATTAATACACCACCAATAATTGATTTCATAAAAGCAGATTTTCCATATATTAAATAGCGTAAAATTTTAAAATACAATGCACTAAGCGCTAATATTTTCAATGAAACTTTACTTTTGTAATCTGTTAAAGGGGTACTTGGAAAAACTTTATACATCGCTGCTCGTATCTTCCACCACGGTTTCTTCAACTCCCGAGGCTATGGCAGAGTCTCGTTTGCGTATACGTAAGTGAAAATCTCGTCTTGAGCGTGACAAAAACGATCGTCCGTCGGAGACCGTTCACATTGCCGATCATTAGAGACGGCCATAAAGGTCGATTCGTATTATATAGGTAAGACAGTCGGCGTGGATACCTCGGGGGGTTCACGACATCGTGGAGAATTGCGGCGTTCTGTTGAGCGAGGGAGCTATCTATGAATAGAATTTTCTTATATGCGGTATAACTGCGATATATACATAAAAGCACAATATATTTATATATATATTTCTCCATAAAAAAAAAGTTTTGTGAATAAAAAGATATAAACCACTTATTTGCTCATACAGAGATTTATGATGAGAAATGTTGAAAATGCGACTATATTTACTTACATCGACTAATTAGCATGCGTTTAATATAAAAGAGGTAAATAAGTTAGTAAACTGTTTCATAAAATGCATAAGTTTTTCCTCGGAAAGAGAAGAATAGTAAAAGAATTGAAGTTGAAAATAAAATGTTGCATATGTATATAAGGTGATAATAAAATTTGATAAAACAGTACCCGCAGTGAAAAATATCACTACATTTTTACGAGAATTTACCGGCTCCGTTATATTTTCTACGTGCTTTTCCGAACGCGCAGAGAATTTTCACGTTTCCCATCGAGGTCGCAAGGCCCATTGCTTCCCTAGCTAGTGCGTGGGATCCGTGAGTTACACATAGCTTGCAACTATAAATTTTCGTGACTGAACGAGAGCCAGAGCCAAGTAACGAACGATCGAGAGCACTTAGTGAAATAAATAACGCGGAGCGACCTCTTTGTCGCCAATTGTCGAACTTCCCAATGGAAAGTAAATGTTGGGAGCAAGCACTTCACCCCCTTCGATTTAGAAGAATGTTTTCAATCTCAGTACTTTCTACGCGCACTTGGAAGAACGAAAATGTGTTGTGCGTGCTTCTCCTGAGTCTCTGATGACCATTGTTAATTAAATAAATTATTTGCATTTGCCTTTTCAACAAATGCGTTATTGTATTTTTATGTGCATCTAAATATAAAAGTTATATTTTAAAAACTTAAGAAGTTATATAATATCTAAGCAATAACATAAAAAATCATTAAATAAATTACATAGATTAGTTAACTATTAATTTTTATCTAGAAAATTTTTAACATACATGTAGAGTTGAATTTGACAATAAAAATATTGAGAATAAAATCTTCGAATTATAAACGATATTGAGAATGTATGCAAGAAATTCATCTTCTATCTTATCTTGTTTAAATATTTATGTTTACACAACAAGCTAATGGCAATGTATGTCGTGTGTATTAAAGGTTTCCTGAGGGATATACAAACTTTTGCTGTGTAATATTTTTGTAGTCATGTAACAAAGTCACGCCATATCGCAATCTGAATAAATCTGAACGGATAACGAGGACGTGTCATAAACGTAAGACGATGGAGAAGATAGCAGCCTATAACGAGAGACACGTGACACGCGACTAGATCGAGGTTGTATGCATTCACCCACTCAGGCCAATGCAGCATTCGCTCATCTGTGCATTAATGCGCGAATCGCACGCATCCATTTGCAAGCCCCATGTAATGCCACATGCATGCTCATAACTGCGAGAGCTAGCATAGTCATATTTTGCAGAACGCAGAAGATTTTCGAAGTAAAACAGACTACGTGAATGTTTACGTAACGAGATTCTGGAAATAATGGATTACGTGGTCTGTAAGTCAAGAATTACACGATAATAAACATACCCTATGAATGTATTACAGAAATTATGTTACAGTATTGTAGAAAGCAATTACAAAGTATTCCGCAATGGCAGAAATTTCATATTTAACAATGATACATATTAATGGCACAAGATATTTCATTCTTACTGGTTTAAAGCGTAGTTTTTAAAGAGAAACCTAATATTTAACTGAGAAGTAAAATTTTCGCTTAAAATTGTTAGAATTAAATATCTTGCTTCGCTATTCATAAGAAAAGTGCGCAGTGTAATCAGGGAAACAATTTCTCATTTTATACAATATACATATATATAAACTATTCTTTGCAACAATTGCTATGGTAATAAATAAAAATGTCATCTGAATCTATTATTAAAATAAAGGTATAAATTTTTATCTGTTATTATTACTTCAATATTTTATCTTTTACGTAATGATTTAAATTACTTATGTAATGATATAAATCACTTTAATCTATTAAACACATTTTATCCATATTATCCTGTATTATTATATTATAAAATGTATTTAGAATTGTATTAATTTTAATGACATAATTATAAAATAAAATGTGAAAATCTAGTTTCTATCTGACAAAATGTTAATTGTACATACGTGTAAGTTTTTTCTAAATAATTAACAACCATATAGTTACGTTTAAAAAAAACTCTACAAAAAGCTAAAATTAATTTATATTTCTGTGATTTAAGGTAATTACAAAAAGGCAGCATGCGTTTTTGCGAAAGTAACTTATAAAAATTTCAAGAGATTCTTTTAATCTCGAGACATCTCCATATTTTATTCTGCATCACTGAGAACGCAAAGCACGTAAGAATATTAAAATTTTAGTCTGCTGCAATTTGCGCCGGACGAACGCAAGAGGAAAGAAACTGGAGCAATGACGGCACAATGAAAATACGGTAAAACTTCATAGACAACATACTGTGCTTGCGTTGAAAAAAGTTGGGGAGCATATACGATTTGAATGCACAGTCAAGTATATGAGTATGCACAACCTGTAAAACGTGCTTGTAATTTGTATGTGTTTTGCATTTATTAATTTTTATGGTGAGCACGAGTGTACCTACATTTCGTGAGATAAATTGCACATGGAGTTTACTATACAGCAATAGCGTTATTGTGATTTCATTTATATCCGCATGCGACGCATGCAGTACGTATAACGTATGGCATGTTTGTTATTAGTAATGTAATGTATGTACAAATTGTCACGTTCATGCTTAAATGTCTAATATCCATGTCGGAGGATTGAAAATACCTGATTATTAAATGAGATTTGTATTCCGATAAGTTCTTTTGATCAAACACAGATGTTGCTCTACATAATGCAATAATTTCCGTACGGAGCTTACCAGCACAGTAACAGATTTCATACAATGTTTATTCTGTTTCTGATGGATTCTAAATGAACTAAAACTTGATGCCATTCAATAGGAACCTAATCAATCTGACATTCTACCAGCTTGTTAGTATATCGCATTGTGTATCACTCGCAAAGATCTTGATGTATATGCGTTTGCAGAAAAATCTTAACGGATAAAATTGCAGAAAATTTATACTTATATTCCACAAAATCTATCAACAAGACTACGTCAGCATATCGTTCCTTCATGTGCATTTAATTAATACGATCGTTACATCAAATCGTTTCTTAAAAGAATCGATCGTCCTCAAAGCGATTATCTTGCTCATCATGTGCGTTAAAGTTGAACCTAATTACAAAACTTCGATGATCTTCTAGTTATACGTCTCCATTCGTACTCGACGGCGGCATATATCTGCGTATTAATTCGCTAATTAATTCGTAGTTGCGAGCCGCAAGTAATGGGCAGCGTGTGCGCTCGTAACTACACGCGCGGCCGATATTTCACGCCAGCTCGAGTGCCGCGCGTCGAGTGCGGCCGCGGCCGTGGCTTCGGTATGAGACACGAGTCAATTTGTGTAACGCGTGTAACATGCATGAAAAAAAAAAAAACAAGGGGAGCGTCGACCGCGATGTAGAAGAGACGGAAAAGCACAACCGCCGCCCACATGCTGCGGGCTTGATTCGTGTCTCGGACGCGTGTCCACCCTCGAGATTCTCTCTCTCGAGAGAGCGGATTTCAACAGTCGCGCGTGCGACACGTATGAGGAATAAATCCGAGAATGGGATAGGCGTTGAGATGATATCGATTTATTGCGTCTCCGGTGCGCGGAGAAAACGCGCGCCGCGGCGACTTCGGCAGATAGAAAAGTCCTTAAATATTCAAGAGAACGATATCGAGGCGATGTATGGTGAGGATATGTCAGGGTTCGCGTGTCGTCATGATGTATCATGACTTATGGAGATGAAATTCGCACACATAAACTGGTAGCGACGCCGCACAAATTATGTAGACTATGTACTCGTACTTGGTTGGGATAACGATTTTGAGTTATTACACGGCGCGATAATTTGAAGAATATACATCGTGCACTGCAAATATTTTCCACAATTAATATTTCAGAAATAACTTGAAAATATCAGAGTGGAAAATGGCCACTTTGTTCAAATTTTTATTAATGCGTAATTATTGTTTAATTAGAGGATAAATATATGCATGCACATTTGCATGCTATTATGCGCTCCAGAGAGCTGCTGAAATAATATCTAAATATATACTGCTGGACGAAAACTACTCGCACATATGTACATACCGAAATATAGTTAGATATAGTTAGAGAAATTCCATCGAGCATTCTTAAATAAAGAAATTTCTAAAGAGAAAGATATGGAGAGATTGCGCAAGATGCGATGCATAGTATAGCATATTACGTTTAACGAGCGTAAACCAGGGCGCGCGCTTAAATCTTTTCGGAGGATGAGAGAGAATTTCCGGCATTCGGCGAAAGTTAATAACGCTTCAACCATCGGTACTGCAGCACCAGATTCGTCTGGTAGAGATTTCAGCATTTAAGCAGCGCTCGCCCCGTCTTCTTAACATGATGATCTCTCGAAGAAAAGAAAAAGAAGAATGTTTCTGGGCATAAGAAACTTGCAAGATATGAGAGAGTAGAAGTTTTCAGTCCGACATCATTTATTAATAATCAGATTTCCATTTAATATTTTCATGATCAATGAATTCAACCGTATTTGCACGCAGTGATCGATCGTAAAACAACACAGTCGTCGAAAACTGGCGCAATCTTAAATCTCGCACGGCAGATTTAAATTTCCGATGCCACATTGCCGTAACGTTTGAACCGTAGAAATCAATTTCGGGGAGAGTACAAATATTTTTACTGTCCTGACGGCATCCAATTTCTACTTTCCCGCAGCCCTGCGGCCTGTCCAAGGATTTCTTGCGCATACAAATGTAGGTCGTTGACGATGGCGGAGATTTTACGAACATCGATCGCTAGGAACGGGATCGTTCTCGGAATCGTATCGGCGTAGAGCTCTTGCGACCCTTATTCGCTTTTAGCTCGACGGAAATCCACTGCGCTCTCGAGAACCCCACTGATATATAGGTACTCGAGAAGACGGTGAGGGAGGGGCATGGATGAGGTCTTGGGAAGAAAACGCGAGCGAGAAAAAAGTCCAGGAAAAGGGTACCCGATATTATCTCCGGCCGAGGTTTATAGGTTCACGCCAATAGGACACGTCGACGATGGCGTACCTACACGCGACTCTATCGCTCGTATAAGATGCCTCTTCACACCGCGCGGAGCATCTGTCATCTACTTTCAACCGAACGTAGAAATCGTTACCGGTCGCATTCTCGCGAAAGAGAGAGAAAGAGAGAGAGAGAGAAAGCGTGTTACGACACCGCTTGCATCGGAATGACACTGACAACATCGTTTTGGTTGCACCGATAACACAGCTCCCGAACAGATATCTCAAACGGATGTCTCTCTCGTTCCGATATTTTGCCTGATTTTTCAGAATGTATCTGCCGAGATTATTCTTCAGCGAGATAAACTGTGTTTGAGAAAGCGATGTTATACAACGTGCACTTGTGCAACGATTGCACGCGCATTCGGCGCATTTTCTCGGAATAATGTCTATTACTAATGAAGAAATTGACAGGTTTGTTATATTTGCGAACGAAGAAAGATTATATAATTATAGAGGTCTGCAAACGGCAGAAAGAGCAACTACCTGTTCAGCGGACAACTCTTCTATTCTCAAAGCAGCTATTTTAAAATTCAAAGATTCTACTCCACAGTTATTTCCACGTGGTTGTTTGGAAGCAGGTCGTAAAACACGGCAGGGTACGGTAAACATGTCGGAGTGTCCAGCGATCGTACAACCACCTTAACAAACACCGTATTAACCGGCTCATTGCATTTGCAGTGGACTCAACCGCGGACCGGAGCTGCACTTAAAGACTTTTCACGGAAGAATATGACGTCGTGGAGCTGTAGCCGACAGCTCGTTTAAGACAATCAGATTTCATGATGCACTTAAGATTGTGCTTTACATGACGTGTGGAGGTTAGTGAAAACGTTAACGTTATTAAAGATACAGAAACGTGACTAAAGACAAATATATATATTATTTAAAATTATACATATTGTACAATTTATTCAATTTTATACTAAATCACGAAGGAATCTGAGAAAAGTAGAAAGAGAGGCTCAATAGTTATATTAATACTAAAACAAAAGAAAACACCGCATAAAATAATTATATATGCATTACTTTATGCACGTATGCTATAAAAAGAAATGATATATTGAAATGTTAAAGTTTGTTAGAGCCCGCTGTGCAGTTTACGATTTTGCCAGAACACGTACAGTTCTTGGATTAAGGCGAGAGATTGTCGCGTTGTGTAATTTATAATCCGACGTAAATCCGAATTTACGAAGCATCAAAGAAGTAATTTTGCGCGCTCAACGAAATTATCATTAAAATCCCCGCACCAGTTTTGAATCAATCTAAAAGAGTATTTTTAGATCATCGAACATTTTAGATTCTAATAAAAAAAAAAAACTTTTATGTAACATGCGTTACTAATAATAACGTAAAAACAATAAAAACTTATAAATGTGATAATTTATGTATGTCATAAAAATTATACGCTTGCTTTGGATTAAACGTCGTTTAATAAACATATATATTAAACATGAGAGAATTATGGCCAATATGTGTGCCAATAAGTGATTTAATATTTGAATATGTCAAACTTCTCTATACATCATTTATATGTGGCTTTACATATATGCAATAATTCATGAATGTATATCTGAACGGCGATCTACCTATAAATCCCAAATATCATGGTAATCAGATTCCTTACGTCTTTCATCATACCCATGTTTATGACTTTCTTGGAAGACGCTCGTAACAAAGTTTGTTCCGTATGTGGACCTTGGCAAAACCTCGCCAGCTTCGTAATTTACGATATCCACGGATCCTCACACATTAAAGTTCAGTTACATCTGCGGCTACTAAGCGGCCGCGCTCCTAATGCCACAACCTTACGGCAGGCTAGTAACTTTCTCACTTCGTGGATTAGCTCTTTAGGCAGTCGCTGGAGGCGTGGATAATCGTGTACGACCCGTCGCGCGGGTATAAAAACCGTCAGGCATTACCGTCCGTATATATCGTTTTATATGTATCCCCGACTCAAGAGAAGCAATTTATGTTTACAAATGATAAAGCCCATTTGCGTAAATAGTACCGGAATGTTAAGATTTAATGTAACGCGGCGGCCCATCAATTCCCGCGTGAGATTTAAAATCAAGCATTTTTGCAGACGCGATTGCGCTTTTGGTAATATTATACATTCAGCGTGAAACGCAAACTCTGATGCGTCGCTGGAGGAATAAATTCGAAAACAATAACGCTTGCTAAATTAACAATTCATCGTGGAATGTAAATATTACATATAAAAAAATCACGAGTTTTTGCTCGCGCATTTCGCGTTTTGTAATCGAGATTTCTCGGAGCGCAATGATAGTTCATCGATAATGCCGATACTCCTGTGCAATTTGACCCGCATGTTCCATTGAGTACCAAGCATGAAAAGATCGTAATTCCTCGTAAAAAGAAAGTGTCAAATGCGACACCTTCGATCCGAAACGACGATTTTATTAGGTCGGACTGTCCGCGTCGAGCCGCCAAAAATCGCTATTTAACCTGACAAATAACGATGCTCGGACGCGAATGACGAAACGTTTTCAACGTGCTGGTTTGCGTGGAACATACATCGCGAGAGTCGGCACCGTCATAGATCACGTCAGGAGAGAGCCCTGCACGGACACACGTTGGGACCACATTCGGAAAAAAAAAAACCGCCAGCGGACGGGAATACATTGGACAGGGGACGCCGTGTCGAGGGCTTGGGTGCGCGAAAATTATGTGGTCAGGCTGATATATTTCCCATTCGCCTTGAATTAATGTATCGCCAATATTACGACGATGCATCAAAAGCCACGTAAAAATTGCCGTCGTTGATGTATTGGAGCATCCCGCGAATACCGCCGTGCGCGGAGAAATGTGTTGTACCGATAGTGATGATGATGGTGGTGGACTTTCACGCAGCTGTGGTGCAACGTATATCTTTTTCTTTTTTTCTTTTTTTTTTTTTCATTGAACTCCTGCCGATAGGCATTCAATGTCTATGCCTGTATTACCTCTGCTACCGCGCAATCCTTGCACCGATAAAATTTCAGTCGATCGATCGTCATAAAAAAAATCGCGCCATTCCGACAAATCTTGGAAACAAAATTAAAATGAACTAGACCCTGTGAAAGAAACGTTACGTCGACCGAATATTATTTATATAAGGCACGATGTGTTTATATGTAATCAAGATAAACCATTAATATCATAAATATTCATAATGCTTATATTCTATATTTATCAGAGATTCTAGATTCCGATATATCTTGTAACCAGCTTAAAGTAGACGAAGCACGCTTGCGGAATTGATAAATGCGATAATAGGCTTCTCTTTAGGAGTATCTTGAGTTATTTATGTCAGATTTATCTTTATCTATTGCAGCGTGCGTGTTGGTTTGCGAGGCATTGGAAATTAATAATCTGACCTGTGCGAAAGAGCACGCCGCGAGGTATATGACGATATGGCGCAATTGGATTCACATGATATATTTTACACGATGGTTCAACGGCTTCTGGATATATTCCATTAACGTTAAGAGATCGTATATCGGCTGCTCGCGCGCTGAAGGAATCCCTATTTCGACGGAAGTAAAGATAAAGCCTAACGCAAACGTAAAACGAATATGATAATTTGTTGTTCGAAACAAAATGTCGCAAGAATCGTGGAAAGAATCGCATCTGAAATGTATTGGTCATCGAATCGTTTCAAGTCCTGCGCGAAACGTTGCATTTCCTAGTACAAAGGTAATTTAATCGAACGAACGTTTCCGGCTGTGAAAGGTGAGAAACGCGGGTAGTATTTTCCGCATCGGGCAGCCCGCACCATGGCCAGTTGCCATGGTTCCCATGCAATTAAAGAAATGGCACTACGAATCAGGTAGATATATTCTCAGAGCTTTCGCGCGTTTGCGTTAGGTAAGAGGAACTGTCGTTTGCTTTTCTTTCTCTTTCAGTCTAATTCTTTTACGTTTTATTTTGCAGCGCTGCATATTTATGAGTTTTACAAATAGTTAACGAAAGGTTCCGTTGGCGCATCTTAAAAAAAGCAAAACAATTAGAGATACTAACTCGTCGTTAACTCGTCTTTTATCTATTGCTGACAATACCGAGCAAAGTGTTTTATTGTCACTATTATCAATGGCAATTCCTCGTTTCGTTGATATATTAACTCTTTAATTGTATTTAAATTGCGATATTTCTCGGAGAAAAATCTTTTTTATCTTTAAGCCTGATTATCTTCATTTCTTCTTTATTGCGATAAATGTATTAATGAAAGTCGTGTAAAAGCGAGATTAATTCCATCATAAATTTGACATTGTTTCTGCACATATGCATTTTGCAATGTATATATTACAAAGTAGTGGTAGTTCTTAGGATCGTTTATACAAATTAGCCTTTTATATATTAATATTATTGATATCAATTTGTAACTTTTTTTTCTTTTCAATATATAATAGAAGGAAAATAATAAAAACATTTAGTTTTCTGTCTGCTACAAATATGCACTTAACCAGTTTCGTTCGAACTGACTACTTCAGCGCACGTGCATTGCGCTATAACGAACACATGTGCCAGGCGTTGAGCGAGTTTTCATTAAAACTTTACGACATTCGCACCGGCAAAAAAAATGCCCTGTCATTTTCCTATAAATAAATGTACTACCGTCGTTCGTGGCCGCAACGAATTTATCTTTGTTCAGTCGTAAGTTTCGCCGTATCCGATTAATTAAAATGCAACTAGCCACGCGCGATAAATCACAACCTCGAGTCGTGACGTCGCCGCGTTTGCATGTGCTAATTCGCGTCACGATGCGTGATCATTCGTCCAAAAGAAAACTCAATAACATACCTACATAAATGCATACCGGCACTTCTATTATATATCGCGCGGAGCCAGAAGCATCGGAAAAATGAAAAACCACCAGGTCGATAATCCCGCCGATACATACTCAACGTTACCACGCATTCGTATCGAATTATAACCGCGCATCAACGACGGATCGAGTACGGGACATATTGAATATACGCTGTTTGCATCGTCATCGAGTATCGGCCAGAGCGAGAAGAGAAATACGTGTTGAAGAGGGACACCATGCGATAATGAGAAAGAAAGAGAGAGAGAGAAAACGGGAGAATAGAGGCAGAGGACGAAAAGCGATGGTCAGTAGAGCTTGGGGAATAATCAGCGCGAGGCCAACGCAGCCGATGTTCCATGGAATTGACCCCTTCCTGTGACTGGCCGAAAATGCAAACAATGATGAAACCTCCGCCGAGGGTCGATCGATTATGCTCCCGGCGTTTTGCGCAACGTTAATATCCACGGCGATGCTTAACGCGGCCTGATATTCGTCGATCACTATTGTGTCCGTACGGCCGTTTATTACAGCTGTTTCGCGAATAGTCACGTGTACCGATTTTCTCATACAGGTATAAAATATACGATGTGTGGGTTAGAATCGATTCGAGGAGGCGTAAAAGGACGTGAACTTTGCGCGTCCGACACACATCCTTCTTTACTACGGTTTACTTACGTGCGGATTATCGGGCCGCATCGCGTGAGCAAATCACGGTGAGAATTATACGCGTGAAAAGGCACGCGGAAAACAGAATGCGCGCGCGAACAAACATGCATGTGATTATCCGAACTCCCGTAATGCGCTTAGCGCGATTAAAAGCGTAATTAATGAAACGACGGGGTTTTATGAAAAAAACATGCTGCTCGCTGCAGCACAAATGCAAATGCTGCGCTGATACATTTATTAACCATGGAAGGTCATGTGATAAGTTATTAAGCCAGAAACACGTATAACGAAATGAAATATATTGCACATAATAACGTTGTAACAAATATATGCATACTCTTTGTGAACTTCTCTTGTAAAACGCGTCACTGCACAATACAAAAATTGTATGCATTATAATTAAATATCGGAAAATAGTTAAAAATAGAATTATTCGTGCCAATTCATGATAATCATTTTTCTTTCCTTTTCCCGATGACATGTATGCATATATGTAAATCGTGTTTACGTGCACTGTGCGATCTCAGCTGTCCAATGGTATTTAATTACTATGGCATCATATAACAATGTAAAACTCCGTTATATTATTTCATTAAATGTTTATCGCACAATCCAGTGTACGTGTGTAACTATTTAATTTTGTGTGGGATCGCCGTATTGCAAACGTTAATTACATTATATGTTACTCATATTAACATAAAATAAACGTGCTGTTTTTCACGCTGAAGCAGGAATAAAGATTTCAAGTTTCATATAAACATTTCTTTTAATTCATATTAATATCATTAAAGTTTAATTATTTGGTTTAATAAACAAGTGTTATCTGTTTAAAAAAGTAGAATAGAGGAAAAAGAATTTGTTTTTTTCCTCTTTTTATCTCCGATATATAATATATATTCCAAAATAAATAAGACAACGAATGCAATTGATTTACTTTTATTACGCGGAAAAACATTATTGAATTTTCGTCACTTTCAGAGCACGTGTCGGTATTAATATTCACCCTGAATTATATAACACGGCGAATTATTCAGCATGGACCAAAGCGGTATCTCCTACTCGCGGTGCGGAGAGCAGCGCGCACCAACGGAGCCTAATTCTTATTCACGTAACGTAAACCGATCTCTTTAATCGGTACTCCGGCCAGAATTTAGGATTTCTCAAACTGCCTTTTCTGGTCCCAGCTAGTTTCCGTTGCCAGCAGCATCTTAACGATTTCAAACTGCTTTACCCATCCCGTCGCATTTCCTTTCCGCTTGCGACGATCGCCAGTAGTCTGGACACTTTCGATTCTTCTTCGCCTTTGAGCGCTTCGATTGCTATTAAGAACTTGGTGATCAAGGAAAGGAATTAGGATCTAAGAAATAATGGGACGCTTTCTCATTAGCGGATTTCGATAGCATCTAACGAGAAAAGACAGGGATCTTCGCATCGAAGCGGGAAAGGGGAGCGGAAGCACAGAAGAGAGAGAGATAGAGAGAAAGAAAAGCGCAGTCTGGAGTCGGTGCATGGCTAGGGCGCAGCAGAAACTGCAAAATGGAACGAAGTTGCAGTAGAATTCGAGCGTCCGTAGTTTATTTCCGTACTTTAATTACCTAGTTATCCCAGCGCGATTTACATAATGTAGCTTTCGCCCCCCATCGCGCGCGGCATTGACTCCGCAGGCGAGGATTTCCAATCGCTTCGACTCCCTCGCGGATACCTAATAGAGCCGAGGGAGGGATTCGCGAGGAATGGAGCAACTCTAAGGCTATTAATTCCTTTAGGCTCCGGATCGTTATAACCCATTGTTCCCTACGGTACCTGCGATGGGCCGCTCGTATACCAATGATATGTAGATCGGAGACACGCGTATGGCCTTCTTTGTGACAATATTCCCATGAGTTCTATATCCGTGAATTCGAAGAGCGCGTAAGCGTGTGTCCATTAAAACGAATAAATTTATTATTTAAATGTACCTCTTATGTGCTAATAATTTTATGCTGATTTTATTTGTCATTAAAAATATAAGGATATCTCAAAATTGTGCTGCACATAATTGTAACAAAGTAAATTTTTTAAAGGAAAAAATGAAGAAATTTTTTCAGTTTCCAAATTTCAGTTTAAAACAATCAGCAATTGAACAAAAGTAATTACGACGATTTTAGAATACGATGTTATATGCACAAATATTAGAAAAATTGTTTCAATATTATATATTAAACAATTCCAAAGCATAATAAAAAGAGAAATCTGAATATATCAATATTTATAACTTCAAATTAATTAAAAATCATAAAAAGCTTGAAGTTATATAATTAATACAGTGTAATCTCACATAGAAAACGTAACTGATATATTATAATATGCGCATCATCAAATTGCTAATTACATAGTATTATTCAAAAATCATACATATTATTGTTATATCTACAATGCAAATGCAATGTTAGTGTAATGCTAATTGCCGATTCCGATTACCTAATACAGAGTTCATTCTCAGTCTATTACGCATATCTTCGGCATTATTAGTGAAAGCGAATATCCTATATCACGTATACCACACCATATGTGATAGATATGTGACATTATGTAGATATCGAATGGATACATTAAAATAGATTGTATATATATTACGTGCTACTATGTGTCACGCGAGGTACGCCAATAGCACTGAGGCGCATCTTACTATGCACGGCTGATGACGGAAGGCAACCGTCAGTATCTTAATGTAGTTTCACACAAGAACGTTCCTGCGCCTATTAAAACAAGATTATATGAGATCACATTGTTAACTATACGAATAAACATAATGCACAAAATGTTTTATTAATAAATAAGTGTTACACACTCTGATGTAATCTTTGAACAAAAAATTAATGTTCTATCAAGCTTATTAGATTTCGTTAGGTTTCTCTTTCTATGTTTGATTCTCAAAATATCGCACGACAGGAAAAAAAAAGAGGAAAAATTGCCCGTAAAATAACTTTTCGTGTCGATGTTGATTAAACTTGTTTTCAAATGCGTTAATAAAGTGTAATATAAGGATCTTATAATTATTGTCTGATGGAGAAGAACAGGGAGAAAATATCGGGAAGAAAGAAACTTGTAGAATAAGTTCTAAATACGACTATGAAACTTCATATTTCTGCGTAAGGATATTCACACAGTTCATTCTTTAGTAAATGATCATAGTATTAATATAATAGTTTAAATATTGCCGCAAAGTATAATACTTCAAATAAGAAACATCTATCTTTCTTCGTCTATGTAAAATGTGTGGAATAATTCGAAAGTGTATTACCTAAAGATTTCATGTTTTTTTTTTGTATTATTTTCATTAAAAGTCTTCCTGTTTATAACTAATTTATAATTATTTTCTCTTTTTCTCTTTCTCTCTCTCTTTCTTTCGCTCTTGTATATCAACTTTATAGTTAAAAAAAGTGATGACACAAATTGCAGAATATCTCGTATAATATCCTTTTTCTTTTATTTTTGCCAACAGATTATGGTCGTGCGACACGGGCACTGAAATCCCGCGGTAATGTATTAACGAACACAGCACACCTTCATAGTACAAAGTTGGGGTCGTTTATGCTCTTTTTGCTCGCGCGCAAAAACCGAGGTGAGATTACGGCTGTGCCGGAATGCTTTTAACGATAAACTCTCGCATTATGTATAAGTCTCTTTTGGCGTGTGCGCGGCTATTTCTATGAATTTCAAACCGCGCTCGCAGCTCGTATCCTATCTCCGAACGCGCGTGTACGTAGACGAGTTTACGCTCGCGGAATCGAAGATAAGCGCACGCGTCCACTAGCACGATTTTGAAGGTGCGCGGATTTCGCATTCGTACGACGGGCTCAGCTATGCAAGATCCCACGGAGGCCGAAGAGGAAACGTGACTAGACGATCATAACTCGAAAGTAGCCGGCGAACAACCGCCAAGGGGCGGGTTAACGAGGCCGCCCTGCGAGGGTTAATGGGTTAACAGGACAGCGAAGGCCTGTTGTATCGTGGTCGCGTCGTCCCTAATTCACCGCGCGTGGGAGCCGGTTTAAGGGGGATACAAGGTTCTCTCGAGTCTTGATAAAGTGGCCTTTCTTCCCAACAACATCGCGATTAAACAAACGCAAATGTAGAACTATTCCTCGCACATACGAACACTCATCTTGTTACAAGCAGATATACACGCGTGGGCGTGCCACGATAATTATAATCGCGAATGCTAAGTTTTATTAAGATTCTGATGCACTGTTACTTGACTTATTATTTTAATTTAATTTTCCCGATGTAGAGAGAAAGAGAGAGAGAAATTATGAACATAAAATAAAATAAAGAATAGTTGAACAATATTAAGCAAATTTTCTCTAGTAAATTATAATTTAAAAATAAAAAAAATGAGATACGGGTATACAAAAATTCCAAACATGTTTAGGTAGATTTTAAAAGCTTTTAAATCCTCTCAAATCCGAGTTGGAGATGAACGAAAATTCTGTTTCGTCACGCTACGAGAGATGCAAAAATAGAATTTTTCAGAATATACCAAGCGTTGTGCTATCTGCGTCCTTGACAACAAGTCTGGATGAGTGCGTGCATTCGTTTATTCACACGTACTTCGCAGTTGTTACTCGCGCATACTCGTATCTCGGGAGAAGGCGCGAAGGACCTTGTCCTAGCACAAGGTAAACGCAAAAGGCGGAAAATTGCGAGTGAGAGAAAGAGAGAGAGGACGGGGAGAGGGAAGAGAGGGATGAAAGAGACACAGAGTAGCGTAACGTAGAAGAAACTAGAGAGAGAGAGAGAGAGAGAGAGAGAGAGAGAGAGACAGTCCAGATACGAAACGAAGCACGTCGTGGGCTGAGTCTACTCAAATCGAGTCGAGAGTCTCGGGAATAAGGGAGGTGACACAACTGACACCTCGTAATACCGGGGACTTGGGCCGCTGCCAGTTTGCATAAGAACTGCACATCCTGTGCGCGCGCGTTCCGATGCGCCTGCATCGAGAGCTAGCAACCTCCGCAGCTTGGTGTATCTATTCGATAGTCAATACGACGTGACACAACACATCGCTACGTGCGCATCCTCGATTTGACATTCTCAACCTCCGTTATACAAACTAATAGAATATCATCGTCGGGGATTCGAGTATTTCGCGATGTTATCTTGAAAATAGATATCCCGGATTTTCCAGCGGAGATCGGAAAATATATTGTGCATTCGCAAAATGAGCGAATGGAAATTGTTCTCTCTTGAAAGTTTTTAACAACTCTAATCACGCCTTAATAAAAGTTATCTCAAAACTAAAAATAACGAAAATAGCGAAACAAAATATAGATAATATATACATATCAGTTTCGACTGTAGAACGAATGTATAAAATTCAAACTATGGTGTATACAATAAAAAGTAGAAATATATACGATTGAAAGTCACTAATAATATCATATCATATGTGTTGAAACTGGCAAATATTATGGGATTTGCAACTTGTTACTCTCTAAATGTTTACGCGGTGATCCGAGTATTCTGGCCTCTCTAGAGATTTCGTGATTTCTCAATCAGTGAGAGGTGAAATTGCTAGAAGCGCAAAGTAAAGTAAAGGTCCACGATATGACGAACACCTATCGCAGAGAGCGCAACTGTATTTATGTCTCACGTCGCGTACGGTCGCCTGACTTTAAGCCGTATCCAGCGTACCGTCGATTACAGAATTTACGGAGCATGTTATTTATCGACTATTGAATTTCAGATCGTCGATTTTGCCCTCTAATATCCGTGCGAGCGGCTTATCGTGGATACAAATCCGTGCGCGAGATCACGCACGTCGCGATTATCATAAGAGATCGCCCATATACGTTCCGCGTGTAAAACGCCCGTGCGATCTTATCTTTCCGCCACTGTTACTCAGCGATGTCATCCATTTGTTATCCTCGCCGATTGGTACTGCCACTCGCGATTTTACGGCGCGCTATACAATTTTCGCTCCTTCCGTAACTCGGAGCAACATTTGAACAAAGTAGCGGGAATCTTCGCTACACTTCTCTATGATAATCTCCGCCGGACTCGCGTGATTCTTATTTGTGAGACGATTCTCTGAAGTTACCGGTTTCATTAATCTTCGCACGCACGATCTGATACTAAATCGTATACGCTCCTCGATAACGTATTTACGGCGGGGCGCTACATCACGCTCACGCTCTTTTTATAATCCGCGCCTTATGATTCGCAATATAATTGCCTGGAATTGCTCATACAGAACGTAATCGTAAGAAGGCGAATTAATCGCGTAATATATCTTTCTGCGAGAGTATACAAAATATAATATATACCGGCATATATTTATATTATGCGATATTACATATTAATATGTATCGAAGCGGAAAATTGTAACGACAGTCGTTACAATGTATACGCGCTCACGCGTCATCTTATCTCGGAAAAGTATATACCTATGTGCGAGTGTATACGCGCCAATCGACATTGGACGTCGCTAACTTTCTAAGTGAAATAATATGTAAATTTCTCTTGGGCGCGACGCGCTATCAGCTACGTCATTATCCGCGAGATCTGATTTACGAAGGCATACTGTCCGTCATTCTGCGCGTTGGCAAAGGAACACTGGACGATAATCGCTTAAACGATACGTATCGTTGAAACGGGTATGCGTATGTAGCACGTTGGGATGCTCTCCTATTTTACCGGATTTAGCGATTCATGGATTTCAGGTCAGATGTGCCTGCCATTGTATGACAAAATGCTTCACTTTAGAATGTTGCTATCTCTCTCCTTGGTACACAACTCCATCAATTACATTAGTTTTTACCCAAACGGAGAGTCGACTTCTTGCTCGTTCGAGCCAAAAACCTCGTTCGACGACCTTCGTTCTCCTTGTCGTGGGAAAAAGCGTAGTAATTACATCGATTTGAAATCTCTCGGATTCGAAGTTAGATTCCATTAAATTCCGCGATTTCCTACTGGCTTCTACTACGCTCATATATATCTCGATGACGCACCTAAGAGTCGATTGAAAACTCGTCCTGTTTGACAAGTGCACGTAAAAACTTAACTAGCCATACGAAATGTGTTCCATCGAAACCGATCAATAATTCCTTGGGGCTATCAGTGAAATTGCGATTTTATAATGTCGCTTCGATAGTCAGCTAATTGAACAAAAACGATAAGAAGTAGAGAACTAGCTAATTCTCAACTTTTCCGTTAGTATTTTATAGCTTTTATTGTATAGAGATTCAGTCTAATGAATGCAGAGAAGTTACTAATTAAGAAAATAAATGATTCTTTTAAACTCTTTTTTAAAATGCAAATCTGTAAATTATGCGAGACATAACGCATTCCTCTTCTGAGAACGTTATTATGTATAATTTATATTTTAAATCGCATCTTTATGTTAACGTATCATAGCGTTGCCTATCTTTATGCTGACTAAGAACGTACGTCCATAGTCAATGTCTGATTTTATCTACATCGACGTTATTACCGATCAAAGAACTGCTGATACCCCTTCCTCCCAGTCGCGTGAGGTACTATAATTTTAAACTGTCTATGACTACATGAAAATTTACAAGGACTTTTTTTGACAGTCATCCTTACATGCAGATCGAAATTCTGCAGACTGGAGTTTGATGAATATCAGTTCGCAATTAGATTCATTGCCAATGTATATATGTATATGCGCAAATTGCATGTCAATGTTTGAATTCTGGTGGTTATAATATTGTCTCAATAATGAAATATGCCGAGCATTTCAATTTCATTACATTAGACTTTAGTTGCAGATTTTTTTATGGATTTGTTGAAAGTCGATGAAAATATGGGAAAGCCATCACAACTGCCAGCTTTCCAATTTTCAGCATTATATATATAATTGTAGATTTAGTTTTAAATTAAAATTTTCATTTTAAATTAACTTTAAATTATATGTATATCTAATTAATCGTAACTAGATTTCCAAATCCCACGAGGCATAATTCGGCTTTATAAAAATTGCGTTAAACTAGATGAATTTGCGAAATCAACGAAACTTTTTCTCGCTTTCCTACGTAGTGAGAGTAACGCGTAAGAAGTAAAAGAAAAAAAGGGAACCTTGTAATAGGGTGACACCTCGAGAGCTTCTGTCTCGAGGAGACAAGGAAATTCCACTCGGCATCCGGCGCACCGCCCGCCGTTTTCTCTACGGAAATTTTATTATGCTTCCGTAAAGAGTTCCTTCGCGCGGAGGACGAGCGAGAGTTGAACAAGATGAGAAAGGAGATGACGAGATGAAGAGAGGAAGAGAAAGGACGGGACGAGATCTCGAGTCTCTCTTCTTTTCGCGCCAACTAGGTACTTTAAATTTTGAACGTTGAATTGTCTTGTAATATCCATGGTTCCGATGAAACGCGGGCTGATAAATATTTTCCAAGACTGCTCGCAATACGGGCGCATTTTGCATTCCGCGAAATTACCGAATGCATTAAAAAAAAAAAAGCGGTCCGACTTTTATCCAAAAATGCCACGACCGTGAAATAACGGTCTATCGTTTTTAATTGCGTGCTTCAATATCTTTGGTAAAAAGAGATATTGAGTAAGCGAGAGATAAAGTAATGCCATTAACCATCGCGTAATACTGTCGAACGTTATCGCGCGTATCACTTTTAATCAATATTTCAATACTTCATTAACCGAATTATGCAAGTTTAATGATATGTGTTAAGTGAAATATTGTGCTACATACGGAAAACGATTTGAATCATGTTTCCGAGCGAATCATTATATTTCGTGATATTCCGAAATTTCGCACTGAGAGATTTATCGATTGCATTTCATCAAGATGCAATACCGAACCGACCATGCATAACAGAGAAGAGCATTTAATTTCAATGACTAGCCATTGGCATTAATACGTATAAATCTGTTCGAGGTAGATTATCCTTGAAATGTCGCGCAATCTTTGTTGAAAATCTGGCTTTGCAAAGAAAAAAGACAGTCTGATAAGAGAGCTTCTCAGTAAAGTGAGAATTTCATCGAAGTTCTCACTATCGACTTTGAAAAACTGTTGAGATCGCCTTCGTTCTTTGCCGCCGAGTGAGGCTTTTCGTGAGTTTTGCAACATACACTCTTACGTATTTCACATACGTAGCGTGCAGATCAAAGTAATGGAAATTTCTTCATCATTCCGTCGTCTTGTGAGAAGCTTTCATTACGCGGACTTCACGCGCGCTTGCCTTGACTGGAACGCTTCGCAGAGAATATTACTTTAGAATTTCCATAAGAACGCTTAACTCAAACGATCACTTCACCCTTATCCTAGCCTCTAACCCTCTCTCTCTCTCTCTCTCCCTCTCTCTCCCTCTTTCTCTCTCCCTTTCCTTCTTTCATCTGCTATCTCACTCTCCTTCCTTATCTCCATTGAACTATGGTTCAAACATATTTTCCAGCGTCTTTTATCACTCAACGTTCTGAGTAAGTGCTTCTCTTTTATATCCCGCTGTGCTAACGCGGATTCATCCGAACCAATATCTAATTCAATACCAACCGCCTTTTCTCCCATCGCGCTTTCTTCACGAGCTGACGCTCGTAGGGTTCGAGTTTACGGAAATCCCGGTAGTGAGTTGTGCCGCGTATTCATGAATCGCATTTTCCGTAAAATAGATCCGCCAAACCGCCGTCCGCCACGGCACGCTGCCTTCTCGACAGAATCTATTGTGGAGTCGACAGCGCCCGTCACTTCGTTGTGCATCTCCTGGATTGGAGACATTTTAAGGTGACAAGCGACAGTTCAAACGACACGATAGGAAAATGTTGGCTATGCAACCGATAAAAGAAAAGTGGTTATCAGATTGAAATAAAGGTTCCACGTATTGTACTAATGTTATTAGATATTTCATATGTCAAAAAATATTAAGCGCATCTTTTTTTTTAAATTAAAAAATGTATATATATATATAAATATTTATTAAATATGATATTATCTTGAATATACCTTTAAAATTTATATAGTTAATTGTAACGAAGTATAATTACGATATATATTGAATTAGTCAATCAAAAACAAACAATTATCCCTTCTACAATTATCTCGATATATGTAAAAATAGTAGTATAAATTTCTTTCATCTCTATTATACCTATACGTATAATTTATATATGATATAATATTTTTTAAATCCGCTTCTATAATCTTCTTTGTAATAAGAACAAAAATAATACCTCCCTAATAAGCTGCTTTTAAAAAGCTACTTTCTTTAGTTATTAAACACAACGATGAAGCCATAGCAAGTCTATTTTTACAACCCTGTACAAAAGTTTAAAACGGGATTGTAAAAGAACCCCACATTCTTTTCTCAGTAGCGGAAATTTTACTTTGCCAAGTTAATTAAAGCCTTATTCTCGATAGCATCAAAACTGAGCACTGTAAATAAGCAATAGAGGGGGAAAACTATATTTACGATCTCCTATTGATCTTCCCGAAAGAAATTATTGTATATAAATTATCGTGTGACATTTTTTAATTGGCATGTATTGTGCTTGCAATGAGTATCTTGAGATTTCTATACATTTTAATATTTATATGTATATAAATCACGCGTGTTAATAATTACAATAATTTTAAATTATCTTTAGATATAATTTTACTATCTTTGCCACACACAATCGACATTTTTACATTCGCGTGTCGCTAATTGTTGCAAATTTAAAATTAAATTATTAAAAGATACTTTTTTATTATCTTCTTTTGCTCTAAGTATACCACTGTTTTTACATTACTCAACACAATACGATTAAAGACGCCAATATTTTCTGAGGCATTTTCGAGTTTTCCCGCAATTTAACGCAGTCTCGCTGTCAAGCAACGAAACCGAGTATCATGTACCGTAGATTAAATTAAGGCAAGATTGTAATTACGCACACAAATTTTGTGCTCGCGCGCAGGTGGTGAGGCACTAATCAGTGCCACGAATTACACGAAGGAAATTCTTCGGAAATCCTATTGCATCTTCAAGAGGACAAAAACGATATACATAAACGAACCTTTGAAAATGTATCGTGTTTGCGAGAGCCGCGATAAAGATTAAACTGGCGTATATAGTAGACGAGAGAAGCCTGGAAATTCCTAACGCGCGTTTCATTCCGCCTATCAAGCGCGCGGACAGCGCGCGCATCATGATTATGATATTCATTAGGAATTTAAGGAATTATCAAATTACGAATACCGCGGGGCTACTCGAGCGCGTCCTTCACAAATCCATCGAAATTTCATTAGACTAGAGTGCATCTTTTCATACCGCTGCAAGTGAAAAGTTGACTTAAGAAACTTTAAAGCCCGGAGAGCACTTTATGGATCAATTATTAGTTGGACGAAGTAACTTGCACCGACTTTGGTAATGTACCATCCCTACCAGTTTAAGGTATGGGCGCGTTATGTAGCCTAAGGATTATACACATACCGACGTACGAAGTCGAACATGGATTAAATTAATGATGCATCTATGTTAACTGTATGAAGTAGTTAGCTAATGGTATACGTTAAGCAACAAAGGGCGGTCTTGCATAATTTCATGTGTATGCTGCTTGAAATTCATGTTTGCCCTATAATTTATGTGACGTCATATATTATAAAATAACACATATTTGTCTGATAATTATATAACACGTTTCTTTCATGTTAATTATAATTTATTTAATCTCTACTGATAAACTTTTTCACGAAATATTAATACTAATTTAACATAATAATTCGAATTTAATATAAGCCAATACTGGTCTGTAATCTGTACGTGTGTATGTACATGTGCATTCGCGCGCGTATGTAGCATATAATAATATGTAAATTATCTTTTACATGAAAAAGATATAAATTATAAATAAAAAGATATATAAAATATAAATATCAATGATTACTTTTAATTAAACTACATGTAGTGATAATTATTAAATAGTCTATGCAAAACTATTTCTGTTTACATGCAAACGCGGCTCTACTCATATTATAGTTAATACGGAGTGGTCAAATTGATCGCTGATTTATTAATGTAATGGTTATGAAAGCCATTTCGCCTTAATTAAGAGCGAAATTTATAGTACTGTTCAAATTACATACGAATATTTAACATCAACAGTATTATAACAAAACTAAGATAAATAGTATAAATTATATTCCCGATTATACATATATACAAAAGAGAGAAAGAAACATCAGTTACGCGAACGGCATAACGATATTTTAATTTTTCCTTTAAATCGCTTCTCTTAAGTGGTATAAGGCGGATTCTGATCAATATATCACAGTTATCATAAATAGGCACTTACAACTAATAAATAAAGTAAAGGAAACGCAATATATAAGTTATCTCACGATCCTATCGTATACACGGCCATAACCGTGGCTAAAAGCTTTTAGTATGTAAAGTACGGGATGACCGCCGTCCATCGCTACGGTATTATCGATGAAATACGAAACGGAAGGTAGACAGAGATGGAGAGAAAGAGGGAGAAGAAGAAAGAAGGAGAGGGATAGTTGAAAAATAGAAGAACGGGAAAGATCAGCGGAGTATGTGATTTCACGTAGGATCGAAAAGACGAGGGGTCCTCTTCCGCGACCATTAGAGACCGCGCACACACACACACACACACACACACATATACTACACATATTTATACTGCCAACCAGTCCTCAAATGGCCAACGGAAGCGTGAAATTCCCAATTTCTTTTCCCACCCGGCGAGAATATCCTAGCTCTAGTGGTTCCTGGTCTTCCCTTTCCCTGCTACTCACATATGTATATGTGTTATGTGTATATGTACATACATATATATATGTATTTGTGTAAATACATACATATAAAATATATAGATCGTTCTTTACTATGTTCGCACATATACGCGCGCAGTGCATGCACTGGCACAAATACATATGCACGAGTGTCCTTCCAAAGCTCTTGTCTCCTTTCGTAGACGACACGAATCACGAATCTCGAATTGGACGGATAGCGGTAAAAGGAGCAATGAAAGGGCAAGGCGAGAGGGTTATACCCTAGGAAATACCCGCCGTAATTTCTGCTATCCGTCTCTAACTCTCGAGATGGTCCTTGTACACGTCCTGTGGGAGACACCTGTTTCTCGATATCGGCCCGAATTCCTCTAACCCGAGGTGGCTGCACTCCGCGGATCGATAACAGGGACTGCCTGTAGAATCGCTCATCGTCCACGAAGAAAGAGAGAGAGAGAGGGAGACAGACAGACAGACAGAGAGAGAGAGAGAGAGAGAGAGAGAGAGAGAGAGAGAGAGAGAGAGAGAGAGAGAGAGAGAGAGAGAGAGAAGGCCGAAGATGTTAGCGTCCCCAGATAAACACATCCTTCACTCAATTATACAAGATAAACAATTCTTAGTAATGTCGTCCACGAACCAGACGGAAACGCACCGACTGGCAATTTCTCCGGCGGAATGACAATTACATGCAAGCTTAAAGACGTGCGGTAAACATTATTCCGTTTCTCTTGGAAAATATTTATTCTTATATCGAATGCGACAACTAAAATTATGATAAAATTCGAGAAACAACGTATATTGTGCATAGCATATACGTATGTACGAACGTTTCTCTTGACTCATTCATGATCGACGATTGATTCGCATTATTCTCAATGCGGATGCTATCAAAATCACTCTATCGTAATACAATTGTTTACTTTCTTTTCGAAGTAATTGTTGAATCCGTCTACTTACTAAAAAGTTAAGACTGCATAAAAATATTTTTTTTCTCTCTTATAGAAAATCTCCCTCTCTCCCTTCCCCTCCGCCCTCTCTCTCTACAATAGAAGAATACGAGAAGATAATATACAAATTCTTGTAAAATTAGGCATAATAATAGATCACTAATATATCAGATATTTAAACATTATTTTTTCGTATAATTTTGCCTACCATTTTACTATCATGTAACTATTTCAACGCAAAAAAATGTTAATACCTAAACTTGATACCTAAACTGTGCAAACGTGATATATAAAATCTAATCAATTTATTTATTGGAAGACAAATTGTTATATTCCAAGACATTTTCTCTATAAAATTTCACGAAGATTCTTAGAAACATAGTCACGCGCTTCCTCGAGAAAAAAAAAAGGAGGCAGTCAGGAGCAATCTCCGCCAATCGATATCCTGGATATCGTTCCGCGTCTTGTGAAACATTTCCTTCCGGCTGAGATCTTAGCGACCTCCAAGGAGTTGAATATCGGTATTCGGATCAGGATCGGTGGACCTCGAAGACTCTCGCGGCTCCGATTGAAATGTTCTCTGCGGCGAGCGTACCAGCTGCCGAAGCCGCTTTGGCTTGCGGTAACCATGAACTTCCGCCTCTGTTCTGTTCCGCGCGCTTTCCTGCGCGCATACACACACACACACACACACACACACACACACACATTTCAACGGAACGATCGTGAAGGGAGAGGGAGAAGGATCCTCGCAGAGGCCCAGAACTCTTATATATACCCACGTATAGGTATATATCTATACAAGCACACCGATGTACGGCCGTTCGTCGAGCTCCGTGAGCGTGACCGCTGCGTGTGCGAAAGTATGCGTGCACCTCGGTAAGCCACAAGTGTAAAAAAAGGTCGTTCGATACTGGCGAGGCAACGGAGCATGGAGCTAAAGGTACCTTACAAGGTACCGAACGCGGTAGTGAAAGGTGAAGACAGAAAGAAAAGAAAGATCGTGAAGTGACCGAGAATTGAGGATTAGGGGAAGGGGGAAGGGAAAGGGGAAAAGTAGAGTGTGGATGGGATCATTGGGGCCATGGGATATTGCGATATCACCACGCAGGGATGCGTTGAGACCGCCCCGATAAGATACTCTCCGTCTCGAACACGTGTGTAAATTTACGAACGTATAATATTATATTTCTCGAAATGTACGATGTTACATTTACGAAGCGGACGATAGATACGACGCTATATACACGCTTCCGTTATACTCTTTAATGTTCTAAGCAGAAGCATCGATTGCTTGAACGACCTGGCGGCGAATATAAAATAGGAAGGCGTCAAGTAAAGATATCTCGCGAAAATATACTCGCCGTTACTTATTAACGCCAACAGATCTTCCTTATGTACGTGTGCGTGCAAATAGACGTTTGTTCTAATGTATACGTGCTGTACGCGAGGAGAGCAGCAGCACACGTCTAAATCGTAGGGGGGCAGGAAAATGGGTAAGCAGCTGAATAATGTCCGGTTAATATCGATTACACCGGCGGTCGAGGAACTTGGCCGCTCGCGGCCAAGTAGGAAATGATTTCGCAACGCAAGCTTATAGCCCCCGTCGGGCCTCCAAGGGGAGGAGAAAAGGGGACGTGAAGCACCTCCGTTAAGGCAACGTATTAATATCCTCTCTACTTAGCGAAGCGTTTACTGCTTACGCGCCGCTCAACGATAGTCAAGACGTGCCACGCTGGCGGACATAATTAACTATAACACTGAGGTCGAAGGAAGCTGTGCCGCGTCCCGCTCGTTCTCTCATCACTCCTTTCTGTATTTATTTCAATATTATGTTTCCCCCGATCTCCCTTGATCTCGGACACGGCAATGTAGAATGCACGCACCGTGCATCAAATTAAAGGTCAAACTTCATCGCGCGATGTATTATTCGTTCTCGATTTCTAACGTGCAGACAGCGACTAGAAAGAAGTGTGCGGTGTAGACACGAAGAATAGTTAATGTCGGTATGTCGGCTAACGGTTGTTTACGGATACGCGAAATGCTGCTTTGTTCTCTGTCATCACAATTCCGATGCATAGAATATTAACTCGTTGTAGAGTTTGCATAGCGGAGAACATAATGTTTCTGATATTTTTATTATAGATTATTTATGACTAATATATCGTAATAATGATGATAAAGTAAATTTTTTACATTGAACAAGTAAAATTAAACTTTGTGTATAGTATATATACACGTATGAATAAGTAAAACACATATTTTTTTCATTTTACATTCTGTGAATTTTTATTTTACCGAAACAGTCTATGAAAAAAATTATTATTATTAAAATTATTATTAAAAATTTTTATTATTAAAAGTTATTGTTAAAAATTTTTATATTAATTTTTTATTACACCTGCATTTATATACCTATTTGCGAGAATATAGAGCACTGATCAATTTTAGTAAAAAATATAAAAGTTTTAATATATATATATTGATATATTATACATAAAATTATACTGCGATCAAGATAATCGTTACATTTCTACATCTCCAAAATAACATTAACCGCGGATGACATCTACAAGCTTCACCGTTCCTTCACTCTTCACCTACGCCGGTTGTATAGAACGTTGCACGTAACAGAATAATTAACTGTCATGCAAAACCTTGTATCTTGTTACCCTTCTCGTCGAATGGACCGCTCTTTGCCCCCCGACAATCTTCTGCTCACCGATGCGGAATGTGAACGAGCGAATCGGCGTTCACCCTACCTTTTTTTTTTTTTTTTTTTTTTTTTTTAATATTACCCGTCGCATGAATATATGTCAAACGTGGAGAAAAGACGTGAGACAGGAGACAACGAAGTTAAATGATAACGTAGAAGATAGATCGATAGATGGCCTGCATCGCGAATCCGATAAGGAGAATTAGTAGCATCGCGAACTATGCGGTAGCGCGCAGACTATGTCAGCTTCATGACTCGAAACTGGGATAACCCGATACACACACACACTGACGTGCATATACACGTCCCGTTCGTCTTCACATGTATGTATATTCGAATATGCAATTTATCAACCGACAAGCTTACTCGATAAGTAAATATAAAATATGTCAAAAGTTCCATGTAGACGCGGCGGTATAAAGCTTGAGAATGTAACAACAAGTTACTCCTGCAAGGAGAAACGCAATTTTATCCGTTTGGATGTACGCGTGCGTGTACATTTCGATTGCATCGACATTCGGAACGTTTTAATGAAATTTAATTTCCTCTTTCGATAAATACTTGATATCTTCCGCAAATTTGCCAACGTGGATAGTAATTTAAACGGATGACAAATGTTATTAAACAATTTGTTTACCCATTAATATGAGAAAAGTCATAATATGCAATGTGAAAAATCTCGAAACTATTTTCATCAGATAAAAAACTATGCTTTTAACACATCGCAAGCGATACCGTAATTCCAAAAGATTACGAGCTTCTTTTCGACGTAATATTTGAAATAAATAAAAATGACTCGATTTGTGTCAGCAATGTAGTTTGCATGAGAAAACCACAGCGCACAAGTAGATTCATATCTACCAACCATCACTCGTTGCTGCATAAAATCCGTATTACGAAAACGATACCGCTTTATGCGAGAATCCGTGCTGAAGGTTTGCGGAACACCAGTTATTATACTAAAGACCATTGGGTCAGAGATTAACATCCGTGTATACGACGGCGCGCTAATTTTCACCAGCACGACCGACGAGATCCGAATAACCGCATGAAACCGTCGGATCAGATTTTCCGCGGGACGGCTAAGTCGCGGACGGCTAAGTGCATTAATTCTCCTTAAACCCGGCGCGTTTATATTAATAGGGTGCAATTAATAACGGTTAAAGGGCATTCGTTCGCGGCGGGATTGTCGTCGGCGGTGAACCAAGTTGCGGTAGCCAACGTCGCGCGAGGGAGAAAGGTTTGGGAAACAGAGACGGAAAGCCAGGAAGGCGTTAAATTACACTTAGCCCGCTTCGCTTTTAGGATTCTCCCGGAAGAGTGGCGACGGACGGACGAAATTATTGCGGAAAAGACGACCGTGCCGAGCGCCGGGATGCCACACCACTCCCCGAGTCTCTGAGAATTTCGAATGCTCGGCGCAGAGATATGCAGCCCCGCTATATAAATGGGCCTGCGGGTACTGATGTAAGATGAAATGCGCGATACCGACCTCGTAATCCAGTCTGCATCTGATATCGAGGTTAGCGTATAAACAGACATTCGAGATCGCCTTTGATATCACGGCCACTTTACTCTTCTGACTCTCTTCTATACATCTTTGCAAATAGAAGAAAACCAGTGACTGCTTACTCTCGCACCGGTTGGTCTTGCAAGAGACGATGATAACGTAAGCGTGATGAATGCGCTCGGCGCATTGCAAAACACTTTTCATATCTTATTTATAGAATATATAATGTATGTTCCAGAGAAAAATTTTAAAGTTTAAAAATTTAAAAGCTATAAAAATATTTAAATTAATATATCAAGCTATATATATATATGAGACAAAATAAATACATGATACATTTAAGAATACATATCATATATTCAACTCATAAATCATTGTTTCTGTATACGCGCTGATGCGTTCCATTTCCCTGTTATTTTAATCATTTTATGATGATTTGATACTTTACGAAAAAAATGTTTTAATAAAAGATTTAAAATTATCCGAAAGCAGTTTATACAAAATGACGTAAAGCAGAGGGGTGTTACGTCGTGCTACCAATTTGTTCCCGTTACGTGAGCTGTCAGCGACAGATGCTGTCGATTGGTAGTGCACATTTTTTGAATATATATAATGCATATATATATATATATATATATATATATATATTATATACATATATGCACGCGTATAGTATTCTTTTCATTACGATACTTTACGTACGTTCGGAGAATTTCTACATTTCCAACACGCATGCGAAATTATATTGAACATCAATTGCAATTTTATATGCGCATATTTCGCTCACTCTTTTAATATCTTTCAGCCATTCAAATGTATAGATATGAATTTTTATCCAGCAAAGAGGAGATTTTATAAAAAGACGGAACGACGTATGCAATATATGAGAATGTTACAGCATCATAGGCAAATGAATTATACAATATAACTGTGACTGATTTAATATAAAAGATAGTATTAGCAAATAAATATTATACAAGAGAGAGTATTTTTATACTGCACATATAACTTTTAATAATTAATTAACATACGCACATGTAATTTTTAATAATTAATTTAAAATTGGAATTCTTTGCAGTTTGTGCAATTTTAATTAATAATATTAAAAAGTTATCAATTCAGCAAATATATATCGATGTATGTGCTAATAATGCAATAGTTATGTATAAGAAGATACTTTTAAACGCACTTTAAGCAGTAGTGCTTGTTGGATGCATTTTATTTATATATAATACGTTGGCGACAAATAAATTGTTCTTGCAATTATTTTCACGAGTTGAAAATCTCATTAATTGCATCAATTTCAATTACTAATCTTGAAAAATCTTCTGTAAATAAAAACGTGTGAGAGGCAATCGAGGATTAATGTGGATTTAATCTTGCTGTTTTTGTGTCATAAATCTAGATAATCAGGTTGATGAAGAAGAATATATCCTTCTCTAAATTTTAGATTCGATACGACCGATCCAATGTCAAAGATTTCCGAAATTAAAATTATCCTCGTTATCGGGTCGAGAAGCGACTTCGAAAGGACAAATTACAGAAATATTCGCTTGATTGAATGCATATCTTTCTGAGTTTTAAAAGTAAAACAAAAATTTGTCACGTGTAAATGTGTCTTTCAAAATTTATAAAATCCATTAGATTGATGAAAGCGCGTTCTGAGGATTACAGCAATGAATGTTGAGAGACATTACCATTTCACACAATTCGATAGTGACAATATTTTTTGTATATAAAATCCCACACATCGCAAAAAGGGAAACTTTTCCTACTATCTTTATAAGAGCTTCGAATCAAGTATAAATTTTCTTTGCACAATAATCGAGGTTGAGTTGCAACCAAAGAAAACCATTTTTTGATAATTTTTGAGGATTTATGACTATCATATTTTCTCGATGCGTACAAATACTGAGTTACCGATGTGTGTGTGTGTGTCCATCGTTCGGAAATGCATACATACATATATGCTTTGTGACGATTTTTATTCTCATTGCTTGGTTGCCACATAGAATCGACCTAGCGACCGTCGTCGGTAATCACTGTCGACTTGCGTTAGCAGGGATTTTAAAGAGCTGACGAAGCTAAACGACTCCCTCATTACGCGCCGCTAGAGATTTACATGCGATGGACATAGCGCCATAAAATGATCGCCGTCGCTGTCATTCGACAATACGTCCACGCGTCGTCAGATTTGCATTCGGTCATGTCCGGCTGTAATAACATTCCGTGTTTGTGCTAATCTGCATGTGTGTGTATATGCATATATATTGTGTGTTATAAGCAGAGACATACGTCATTGCCAACGCTTTTTAAAGTTGATAGAAAATCGAAAAATTAAGCGAAGCGCAATACGAGTAAAGATTAATATGAGTTGATGTCTTGACAAAACAAATTTATAGTAATAATATAGTCAGGAATAAACGCTGATATAGTAATGATACTCAGCAATAAGCCGATCGATTCTTAGTGTCGCCCCCCATAAGATATTATAATATATTTATCGTATAATTACATAATAATTATACGATAAATATTGCATAATTATCGTATAATCATACAATTTATTATGACAGAAATTAATGAAATAAATCAACGGATACTGCGTGTCACGCTTATCTCAGAAAACAATGTAACACGTAGCTCGTACCCAATTATGTAAACTTCGCCTCGCGTATACTTGGAAGTTAACAATAACGGCTACGAATTTTCAGCTTTACCTAAAACCGCAGCTGTTAATTATTACGATAAAGTAAACAAAGTTAAGTCTAACTCTGCGGAAACATGTCATAGGAGTTACCAGGCTACAGGTATGACATATGACAGTGAGCTTTTGCGAATAATACGCGGCGAGAGTAAAGAGTCATTATTTCTGCACGAATGCTATTAGAAAATATTAAATGCTGATCAAAATTCTATAATTTGACGCGTCTTAAAGAAAAAATTGAAAATTTTTAATTGTAGATAATTAGCAAAATGATGTGGATTATAAACATTTTAAACAATAAATAATAAATATAAATTATCTCCAACAAATTAATGATAGCAAATATATGATTAAATTAATTAATAATAACGTATAACGTAGAGTAATAATAATATTAAATTATATATTTTCAATATTATCATGACAGGATTTAGTCTGTAATCTCGTATATTGACGAATTTCACGTTCTTTAAACATAGAAACATGATTTTAACACTCAAGAGTAAAATCAACAGCATTACAGTTTGTATTTTCGAAAAAGAAAGTTAATTAATTTATGTTTAAAGAAGAAACTATATTTTACGATTTACGAAATATATTTCATTTTTCAGATTTTAATTGATATCTTGACATTTTTAAGAGCTAGATCGTTTTTATCAAAGCAAACATTCGCTTACCATTGGCGCAAAGTGCTACAAGACCCACCGCACAGTAATCTCTAGATCGTACGTTAGATACTTGCACTTGCGTCCCTCTGATTAATCGAATCACGTGGGTTCCAATACAAACACGCGATGTACATGCGAAAGATACATGAATCGATAGAGTGTGCGGGACGAGCTCAACGCTTCAATCGTTATTTATACGCACGCTTAAAAAGCAGCGATGGAACGCAGCGGTTTTTCCGACCGCATTAATTCAATTGCACGCTTCTGTTTTGCGGATTCAAATAACATCGTATTAAATTAAATTTTCATTCACGATGATTCTTATGATTACATTATTAGGTGATGCTTTTTAAAAACGTTTTTGTTTAAATTATAAATTTCTTAATTTAATAGAAAAAATTTATATTATACAAAATATATACGAAACACACACACAAATAGAATTAAATATATATATTTTGTTGTCAATAAAATTGAAATAATAATTTAAAAATAAAGAACACGATTAAAAAAAAAGAGTATAGCTTTAAAAAAAATATTTTAAATCATGACAAATGATATAAAAGAAAGAAGATATCGGCAAATAGTGCAATAAAACACAATGTTTATTAATTAAAATTTTGTAATATGAATCATATAACTGCATCTTATTAAAAAATTCGTTATATAATTAAGTATAACATAATATTTCAAATTAATATTTATATTTACATATCTCCCCAAAGATTAAAGTGCCATAATTATTTGCATATTATAATAAGATCTTCTTAGCTTTCAACTCTTCTATTATTATATTCCAAACAAAGTTAGAAATTCAATTACTGTACTTTTAATTACTTGCATTTCTATTAAAGTGAACGTATATATTAGATTTCATGACATTTATTAAGAAATTTCTAAATATTTGATCATCAGTTACAAATTGAAAGCATTTTATTCTGCACTTCTCAGAGCTTCCTGAAACCTTCATCAATTATGACTAAATAATATCCAATTAAAAACAAAATAGACGGATCTTTTAGCGATAATTAATTTCATGTCAAAGACGAAGCATCTTATTAGACGAAGGATATTTTCAGAACTACGTCCGCCAAGTGATCTAATTATTTATATAGAAAGCATTAATTGTACAATATCATGACTAAAACTTCCTAATTCCAAAATGGACATTAATTAACAGAGCTTCAAACTCTAATTCCAAGTGCAAATACATTACGGAGAACATGGATGGTTAGGTGTACGTGTAGAATCGCTCGAATTGCGCGGGAAATTGCAACCACAAAATGCATGGATCCGCTGTGTTCGCGGAGAAACACGACTTTCAGATTGACCCAAGGGAAACTCGGAGGAAAAACTATAGACGAGTGGTATGGCGATGGAAAGAGAAAAATCTAGGAAAAGGGTGGAAGAAAGAGCGAGAATGTAGATGGTCGACTACAGAGAAAGACAAAAAGGGGATGAGAAAAGTGAACCTATGTGTGTGAAAGAGAAAGAAAGATATATGGATAGAGAGGGAGAGGGGGAGAGAGAAGGAATGCGTGGTCCAGTAAGCGTTAGTCTTCAATTCTGCGCCGTCGTGCGCCGGTGTACCCGGCCATTTGCATATGAATCAGGATCAGAGGAGCGCACCGAGGGTCCCGAAACGTGTATGTGGCGGCCATGATACGAGGACAAACAATCGCTCGCAATTATGCAAATCCCGTTACGGTGGCGCGATGTCTTTAAAAAAAAAAAATAAAAAAAAATAAAAAAAAGAACGAAAGAGAAGGGAACGTTTCTCTCTCTCTCTCTCTCTCTCTCTCGCGTAGAATTGCGCGCGCGCGGATAATCCGGTTAATGCGCTCAAAAAGCGCGTTGCGGTAACGTGAAATTTCGAAAATCTCGTGAATTATTACAGTTACGATAGAACGAATTCTCGATTCAATCGTGACTCGACCGCTGATTCACAGCATAGCGTTGCACATGGACCGTAACTTGTAGCGTGAACCAATCAAAATCGTTGAGCCGCATCACGTGCCGAATAAAAACTCAATTACTTCAAGTGTCCACGACCGCATACCTACGCGTTCGCACATGAACCGACCGCAAAGCCTTTTCCGCTCTGCTCTCCCTTTCGCGATTTGCATATGAATCTAAATCGGGCGCTAGAGATGCACCAGGAGCTGGCGCGACAGAAGACAGACAGGCAGAGAGATAGAGAGAGAGAGACCAAAACAGAAAAGATGAGCGACAAAAAAGTGCGAAAAAAAGAGAAAGAAGGAAAAAGTGCAAAATAAGAGAAAGAAAAAATGCAGTGGTAACGGGGGGTGCGAGAAAGAACGGGCAAATAAATGCACGCAGAGAGACTAAAGAGAGGGAAAAAAACAGGGGATGTATTATAAAGTATTAAAAAAAAAAAATAAGTCTCCAAAGTAAAAAAAGAAATTAATAGTCTCCACCTAATGATAACGGCCAGCGAGCGTCTGGCGAAGAGTTGCCGGATGGATAATCAGTAGTACGAACCAACTATAGGCGGCCGCGTTACCGATCGACGAAACGACGGCAACGCAGGCGCCTCTACACAAGGTACCTTGTTCTCCGGGACGTTTAATTCACCACAAACAGCACCGTAAAGCGACTTAATTGTATTTCTTATATCAGCTTCTACTGAATCCCCCTTCGTTCGTATCATAATATGTGTCTTCCTCGACCAGTAAGCGCGCTGTCTTTCGTACAGCGAGAGACTCGAGGAAACAGGAAGAAGGAATGCGAGCTCCTCTTTTTCTCTTTCTCGAGCAAATAATAAACTATTGCCGCGGGTATTCAACAGCGGATGGTAGTTCGCTCGTAAACCGACGCAATTTACTAAACGCTTTCCAGAACTCCGTCAATACATTGTAATTTATGCATATTTAAGAACACGTATGAGAAAATTATAATGCGAGCTATGTATAGATTACGTCATCGTATAGGGACGGACCCCATCGCTCGACGACTGGCAAATGTAATCGCTAATGTCAATAGCGTCGCCCGTTTTCACAGCTTCTCGCAGAGAAAATTGATCCTTTTGAATTCTCTTCATTCTATCATCGTTCCACCGTCCGCGACAGATTGCCACCTTTATTTCCATTATCGTGTTCTATTCACGTAGACGACAAAATCGTGAGTGAAATATCGTCATGTTTTAAACGCGTTTTTTAAATGCCAATGTGTATGTGTTCAGGTTTTTAACATATGCGAAAAAGTATATCTTTTCTAGTGAATTTCTTAAAGTTCGCCTATATAATAACTACGCATGAGCGCATTTATGATATACGGCGATATATTTCTTTAATTTATTTTTGATAGTGTTGTATATGTTCGACTAACAATAAGATTGACTGTTAAAATAATTTCAGAATTAACGGTAAATTATTTTTTACATAAGGAAGCTTTACAGCGATTTTACAACAAGATTTTTTTTCCCGCAAAATAAGTCGGTGTAGGAATGCGACTCTCGGAGATAGAGAATTCTTTCGAGGCATTTGTGTGATACTGCTTGTATATCTGTAAGAACGATATCTGAACAGCACCAAGCCTGTCGCTCGGTACGAACAGCCGTCCACTCGATTTCACACAGTGACTATACCCAAGCTTCTTCTCTTTCCCCGTCTTCGAGAATTACTTACGGCGAGGAATGTAGCGCCATACCCGGCTTCTGTTCGGAAGGCGAAATCCTTTTCGCAAAATGTCTCGCACCCATATGTGTTTACTATGTCCATCCGTATATACTACTATATCCCAACTATGGACTGTCCGTGCGAAATAACGAAATAGAAAGCCGAAAGGAACACAGATAGTATACGACGTCGCGTGCTATATAAGAATATATACATGTAATCGTATATCTCCCAACGAAAATTCATTTTGCAGTGAAATTCTGTTAAGCGTAAAAGCGAACGACGTGGAAATTAATAATTGTATCAAACATCTTACATCTATTTTATATCATAACTCGATGTTATAAAAAAGTCTTTTAAATTCATCACGTCACGAGAATTTTTTGAAAAATTTAGTAATATTACCTTACAATTTTGTTAATGTATATACATATGTATATATATTCGTAATATATATTTTTTAATCAATCTAATCGTCAAATAAAATTCTGTTGAAATACAAATATATTAATATTAATAAAAAATGTTTTATTTATTTAACCCGTAGTCTTATGTGCGAATGATTTAAGTACATATAAAGAGTCTAAGAGAAAAAAAGATTGCTGTTCCCGCAATTGTAGTAATGACTTCCTTAATATTTGTTACTTGCGCGGTTATCATGGAGCTTTTATATCGGATCGAATAAATTCCTTTGCTGGTAAAGCCGGCTGGAGCCACACTATTTGATTTCCCAAGGGTGCATCACACCTTGCAACATTCTGTGAAACGTCCACACGGGCAAATATGGATGTTTGCGCGTCACGATGGACAGCACAAACAAAAGACTAAGAGAAAGAGAGACTTTAATGAAATTGGAAGAAGAATAAAGCTACAATGTTTTTGCAATACGATGATCTTGGGACCAATAATTTCAGCTTTTGTATATCTTTATGCGCAGAGAACAATAACAATCATTTAATATGTAATAATATGTAATAATATAACATCTTGTATTGTAATATAATAGATGAATTATGATCTATATATGGTCTATATGTAATTATGTGGTTAATTACTAATACTAAAATCAATATGTCGATATCGTAGGATATAGCTATGTATGCGTATATTAATTAATCGTTGTATATATGTATATATATATAGTAATTATTTAGTATACTTTTGCACATACACTTTTAATAACAATGTTAAATCTGTTTAATTTATATATATGTGTCAAAATATTAGCGTACAAAAATACATGATAAAATAGCAAAAATTGTTCGAGTAAATCGTTTGTACAAGTTATATACGAATGGACGCAGGTGGTCGAAAAAAAGCAATGCAGACGATTAAGAAAAAAAAAAACAAGTGGCAGCGGGAATAAAAATTATGAAATTGGTGCATTGTAGCAGTGCAATGGTGCCGCATATTATTATGTAGTACTCCTTTTAAATTAATGAAACCGACGATATGTCACGAGCCACAGATGTAGATTGCTCCAGCACGGTATTCGAACGGACAAAAGTTCCAGATGCAAAAGAAGACGACGAATGTAAAGTAGAAGGTGCAATGAGGACGAATAAGTTACAAAGATGAAAGGAAAATAAGGCGCGCGGAGAATGCGCGGATAACACCGCGAGAAAAACGTTTGCCAGGTTGCGCTACATTAAGTATAATTATAGTGACAGCGAGAAACGCGAGCACAGGTTGAAACTTATGATAATACGGTACACGATGGTTTGTGCACGATCTAACCGGCGTGGAACGTATGTAGATGCGATGCAATGTATATGCAACGTAAAGCACTCGTGCGCTCGGCGCGTTCTCTTGACGTCGCAAGGGACTCTCACGTATATTTCCTGGATGCTCCAACAATACTCTGCGTTTTCCTCGCTTCCATCATGCTCTCTATCCTTTTACCGTGTCTTTTAGCAGCGTACTCTTCAGTACCAGTTGAAAAGATCAGTAATGTGCATTTTCTCGGTCTTGCATTTTTTATGTCTTTTTATTTTCTAGATTTTTTGCAGTTGGTTCCACTCTACTCACTCGCACGTTTTATTTTTTTCTCTCTTCTTATTTGTTTTCGCTTATTGTGTGTATGCATTTCGTAAATATGTCGTAACATGTTTCCTGTCACGCATTATTACGTTAAATGGTCAACATATTGCGTGTCAATGATGTTCACCCATCCTTATTCCACACACATTTGTCCAAACGACCGTAAAACTTGGAATGTTAAGGGCACTAAAAAACCATCTTTTGGAGAGAGCGGCTGTAGGAAAAATTGATTGCGCGCGACTGCCGCTGATGGCGATCGATGTCCGCCCGTTATCTTAAGATTCGTTGCTGACGTTATGTGCGTCGCTTGTTCACATGGTATTTTTTAACTACACAAATATCGAGCTTAAAAGAACGTGTAAAAATATCTCAAACTTTCTTCAAGGATTCTTTAATCAAGCGTAAACCCAGTTTTATTTGTAAAATCGTGAGATATTTTAATAATATGTTAATTGTATTACGATTTATAAAAATTGAAGTCTAAAAGTTGAATAAATTTCATGAAAGATAACAATTGTTTGTATTAAAATATTAAAGAATCGAGTTCAATACTTTATCCGTTATAATATTTATATTCGATATCAAGAACAAATTATTTTATAAAATTTTAAAATTCCCAGTTAATTTAATTTCTTTCAAAAAGTAAGCGGAATATAAACGGGACGTCCCTCCGGGACGTTCATGCCTAAGGCAAAAAATAACGAGTTTCGATATGAATATATTTAGCGGAATACATAATTATTATATTTTATATAAAGCAACACACAGATAAGAGAAAAATTATAATAGATTAAGATGTAAAAATAAGTGACGTCAAATGACGAACAAACTGATAATCTATCCACGCAGAAAGGTTGTTCGAGTTCAAAGTTGTCAGCGTTATCAGTACAGATCCTTGAAAAGCTTCCTAAGAGATGGAAAGGGTTTGCCTTCGAAATTGATGGGCGATCCTCGCGCCGACGAACCGAGAGTCAAGTTGATGGACCGAGCGACGATAAGGTTACAGAGAAGAGTGATCCGGGGGAACGGTCGGAACGGAATACAAATTTTCCCCCAGATGACGGATGTCGAGGAGTTTCCACTTCGTTATTCACTCTAGCGGATCCTTCTTCCTATCGCCCCATGTCTCGAACCCTATGTCGTTAGGACACCCAGCTTCCCGTTACCCTTACCCATACGAGCAGAAATTCATACGCAAAATTCGCTTCTTTCTCCGAAAGACGATCGATAACGCATTTGGGAAAATGATGAAATCATAAATCAACATACGGTGAATCTACAGGGTATCTTTGATATAGGAAACGTAATGACATTTCCTCACAGTTGCAATATATAAAAAGTTGGTGTTATATGTTATATATGTATATATGTTAAATATTAACTGGTTATATTGAAATATACTTTTATATAATGGACCTTTATATGACTTTTATATGATGGACTTAGGACAATAATACGCTAAGCCGTATGAAGCAGATTTTGCAGACCAGAAACCGGCAAAGCTTATAAATCATTACTGCGATTTAATATTTTTTCCCTTCTACAATTTTCAGATTTATTTCTTGATATATTAAACGAGATTTCTATCTTCGGATTATCGAAGTTACGATTTAAGATTATCGCAAATCCTTCAAATGCACAATAATTATGTTAAAATTTATTAATACTCTGTTTCCTAAGATCAATAACATTATATATAACATATAATAATATTATATAATATAAAATACAACTTTTTTTCAATGGAATTAAGCTCTTACAGTTTATAACAAGTAACATCAATTAAAAGATACATCAATTTCGAAGGCAAACCCTTTCCATCTCTTAGGAAGCTTTTCAAGGATCTGTATTGATAACGCTGACAACTTTGAACTCGAACAACCTTTCTGCGTGGATAGATTATCAGTTCGTTCGTCATTTTAAGAAAATTGTGTTTTTTTTTTAATAGAAACGCACTTCAATTAAGTCTATGACGTGCTGCGAATTTGTTTTAATAGTACGATGTATTCTCGGCACATCATTTGATATTAAGTTGATTAATAATATCAAATTTTGCTGGATGATATAAATCCCAATTGCGGTAGGCATCAAGCCACAATGCAACTTAATGAAGATGTACGGATAGTACAAGGAAACCGCAATGCACATGGTAGATACGCATATATTCAGCAATATTGGCATTTCATTGAACACAATATCGCACGTCTGCAAATTACTGTTAGTTAGAATAGAATGTTCCACAATCGAAGATGATTCAATTACTATCTATTATAACAAATCTTTCGAATAATTCATACAATTTGATAGTAAACACTAAATAATACTTGACACAATATGCACGTAAACATTTATGCTTACATTCATACAATTCTATGCTCATACAAAGTACCGTTAATAGTTAATTTGTTTGCAAATTTTTTTAAAAGTAATTATATCTAAATTAATTATATTATTCATATATCTATCTTCATAAATCCATCTCATATCTTGCAACAATAAAATAATATTAGCTCTCTTTTCGAACTAAATTAACTAATTTAATTGCAAGGGATGAATTAAAACCAATCATGATTAGCTTTATCATTATTTCCTTACGAGCTCTCATGTTTTTACAAAAACACAAGCCGCATCGTAACGTATAATTATAGACTTCACTAAATATCGTTTAGAAAATTTTTAAAATATCAAAACTTCCAAGAAAATATCATGTCCACGTTATGAAATATCATGTCTATTTATAAATAAGCTATAAATAAAAATTATAAGATAATTAAGATATAACAAGATATTTTGTACAAATGAGAGATTGCTAATATTGTTTATGATTGCTACACTTTTCTTCTATTTTTTGCAAAGTTATATTAATAAATCGTATATATGATAGTGACAGGATATTTAATAATCCACAACTGACTTTGTGCGATACTAAGGATTCTAACACAATTTACGAGCGACATATTGAAACGAGGGAGAAATAAGTCTGTATCCTCTGAACCCTTGGAGCAATAAAAAGACACTCTTTTTTGGCTTGCTTCGCTTTTATTGGCCGCGACCGCATATTATCAAATACGCTCTCCTTAAATATATCAAAAGTGACAATTTGTGTCCTATATATTTTTTTACCTAAAACTATCAAACATCGTATGTGTCATAAAATTAGAATATATGACACTTTTGAAAAATAGATATTTTCTAATGAGAAATTACGTTATTACTTTGTTAAGATTTGTGTTTATTTAATCTTCCCATACATATGTATGTTAATATTCGTGTACTATTTAATCTTCCCATACATATGTAATGTATTAAGGGAAAATCATATTCGACAATATGATAAACAGATATAACATTGTAGGTGTAGGAATAAATAATATCAGAGTAAAGTATAACGAAACGTTATGTATACACATACATTTCTATATTGATCCATTATATTTTCCTTAAAAAGAAAATATAATGGTTTCCGTAAAACTGTTTAATTATTTGCAAAACATAAATTTGCTATCAAAAATACAGTATCTACGTTTAAATGAAGCTTGGACATATTCATATCAAGAGCACACAGAAAGTTATTATCGATCGAAAAGTAACATACGTTATCGTATAATCGTTATCGTCAATGCTGTCCTGTCGCTTGGTTTACTGCATTAAAATATTTTATACATAAGTACGTATGGTTGCAACAAGCATACGATGAACGGAAGTCTTCTAACGGCAATATTTGCGCGCTGCTGAGGCAATAAAGACTATCTTATCAAATATGGAAGGAGTTTTACAATATCCGAAAGTTTGATCCTGCTCGGGATATTTTATAAATTCCTCGAACTTTCCGCGCGATCTAATGGAACGTAAGCTATATTATTGAATGCGCCATATCCGAGGTCCATTATCCTGCGCGACGCTACATAATTTGTCTTAACTGTGCAAAGTCCGTACGAGTTGATATGATATGATATGTTGTACAAAACTTTAATCGCGCCTTCACATGCATTGCATACTTAATGGAATTAAATAAAGTTTAAAAAATATTTATAATATTCAAATGAATTTATTTTCTCTTTTGTTAGTGTTAAAGATATACTTGGCACACAGCGACAAAAAACGGAACACTTTATGCCAGACATTTTATAAAAATGCAAAATTCGACAATTAATTTAACATTTACTATTATGTTTTAAAACTACAATTATAGAATCGATTAAATTATTTTCAGAAAAAAATATTGTTAAACATAAAAAAATTTGTGTAGAAAGAAATTTTTGTACGCTTGTCAGTACTCAAAGGATTAATAATAAAATCTCATCAACCGTCCTTAATCGAATAACAAATTTTAATATGTCCCATCGATTTTGCATGTTTGCGAAAAACCCGCATCCCTAAAATTTATAGCGGCGTTGATGTAAATTGCTGCGTATTTCAGGTCGATGGAAAACTGCATAGAATGTCGAACAAAATTGCGGAAACAATATATTCGACGAGCGACTGGATGAATAAATGGCCGTGACTATCGATTTTCACGGATCGATAGGTAGCCACGGTTTCGTTTGCCTTCAACTCTCTCGGGGACCAGAATCCTCTTGTCCGTCATCGCCTATTGGACCCAAATATCGTTTATTGCTTTCGGCCTAAAAACAATGCCTTTATACGCAGCCGTCGTTCTGAACGCAACGGACGTATATACTCGCCGAAATTGCGATAGAAGGCCACTGCGGTCGTTAATCGATCGCCCCTAGTTTCATTACAATGTTGACACGAAGCGGAACAACGATGGGTATGGGTATATCAATCCGAAACGCACGAAAAAACTAAGATAATATAAAAGATATTCAAAAGTGTACGAAGTGATCTCGACTTCATAATGTAAAATTTCCGTAGTCATTGAATCTCATTGTTAGTTTCACGTCGCGCATAAGTGTTACAAGATAGAAATATAATTCGCATATTAAAATTCAACTGTTGTAAAAAGTGTAATAAATACTTTGTTCTCTGAAAAGAATTACTTTTAATATTTCGTAATATAACTCCTAACTGTGCTTTACAGAACAGTACATATAAATTTCAAAGGCACGTTCTATTATAATATTGGATAGACTCCGAATTTGAGATTATAGTGTTGTTGTAAATTTCAAAGATTGAATTGTATACAGACGCGGAATTAAAATTGTAAGCCCGTAGAAATCAATGCCATTGACAAGCTTCAAATCTACATGCATTTTTCCTTCACAAAAAAAAAATAGATATCTTTGGAGGTCGAGATAAATTCTAATAGAAAAACACTATGTTAGTCAAAAGTTTTTACGCGTATTTGGACGCAAAAACAAAGAAATGGCAGAAAAAGAAAACGAACAAAACAACTCGAATAAAGTAAAAAGCAAAAAGCGAGCATATTCTTGTTTATCATAGCCTTTTTAAACACATAAAGCACAAGCATGTAAAATCAACGATACACGTTTCTGTTATATAAATCTGTTATATAGCCTGCAAATTTTCTATTTATGAGAGTTACGCAAGTTCTTATCATTTTCAGTTGTTTTGTTTCACTCTCACTATATATTCTCTTTAATTAAGCGTAGGTTTAATTTCAACTAATCCACGTCGACGAGAATCGGGGCTCGACAACATTATATCCGATTGAGATTAAAAATTAATTCCCAATTATTCTACCAGTGAAAATGGCTTGCATGCTTACGGAAGAGAGACTATATAGGTCATGAATAGCCGTTAAACAAGTATAAACTGTTGAACGCCATGCCGAGACGGGGTACACATGGATAAAACATTATGTAATTTTGCAATAATTGTCGTCCGATTGTAACAACCCAGGTCCACGGGACAGTTTATTTTAATGATTTCTAGTAATGAGTACGTGAGAGAGAAGAATTCAACATGTGTGAAAATCATACCACATTCGGTCGAATATTCGTAACAGAGATTATTTTGAACTGTTATGGAAATTGAAGAAAGATGCGTCACAGATGCGAAGGGAGTAATGGCGGATCTCTTCAAAGAAAAGAAAAAAATAAGTAGAATCAGTCGAGAGAGAGAGAGAGAGAGAGAGAGAAAAAAGAAAGAGAGAGAGAGAGAGAGAGAGAGAGAGAGATATGTCGCTCGTGGCTGGAATAGAATGGAACAACATAAACCAGCGAGCGGTGAAAGATGGAGGATAGGATTCACGAACGGGGTAGGATGCAAGTACCAACCACTCTCAGACTCCCCCGGGATGGCGAGAGAACCGCTATTGGCTACTCTATTGCTCATCACGACATACCAGAGCAAGCCTGAACAAAGCTTCCGAGCAATGCTTTTCTTATGGTTCCCTAATCTGGCTTAGAGAGTGAGTGCAGTATACCGTTCCCTTGCTCACTTCCGTCTGTCCAATTTACGTTAGTAAAAGCCCTGTCTTTCTAGAACGAAACGATATCTCGAATAACGCGCGCAATTTCAGTCGATGCGACGTACCTATGTATGATCATTGTACGTCGATTTCTGTGAAAACAGAACGAGAACTGGAATATGAAGTCAAGCGAAAAATACATACAAATATGTAATATGTAATATTCTAATTGAAAAATATTGGAGATAGGAATACGACTTTCCGCTTCGTTGCATTTGATCGGTGGTAATTGTTTGAAGCTACTCAGCCAGAAAGAATGCAACGCAAACATTATGAAAGATTGAAAAATTGAAGAATGAAAAATTTGGACACAGAAAGTTATAGCATCATTTGTAAATTTGCAAAAATAAAAATAGTAAAAATTAAAATAAAACAGATAGTATTCTATTATAGTAAAACCTTAATTCGTATTATTGCTATGTTCGCAATTAAAAAGAAGCAAAATTATTAATTATAAAAATACTCGAGTAAAAAAACAAAAACTCTAATAATATTTTACATTTTATGTCATCGAAATACATAATTACATAAGAGGATCTTAGTATGCGTAGCATAGATCCTACATTCGATGATTAAAAACAAATTATTATTTAATATTAAATAGATATTTTTTGTGTGCTAATCTGTGCATCCTATATTAATTTTTTAACGCAATATGTAGTTAAAATATGATTTAAAAAAGTTATTGTAAATGAGTAAATTACATGCGTCGATTTCCATTATTCATTCTGCATAAAAAATTTTTATGAAAATTTCAGCGAAACGATTTCTCCCTCTGCGGTAATACAATTTCATTCGTATTCCGCACTAATCCGGAAACGCCGAACACGCTGACAAATCACCAATTTCCCGGTGAAGGTACGTGTTTTATTGGTGAACACGTGTCGGCGCGTTGTAACACGCACGACGGAAGCTCGTACTACACTGCAGCAACTAATGCAGGCGCGTGTCATTCGTAACGCGGGATAATTTTAATTAGCTCGGTTTAAATCAACCTGCGCCAAACGAACTGAATAATCTAATCAAAGAAATGGCGACGCATACAGAAACATCCGGATCGCATCCTCTCTCTCTCTTCCTCTCTCTTTCTCTTTCGCCCCTTTAACGCGCTCTTACCGGCGGTATATACGATCATAACAATTGCCAACATAAGACCGTAAGAATATAACTACTGTTGATGAGACACGTAAAACCATCATCCAAAATTCAGTCTAGCTTACTGACTTTTGTCATGTGCGCGCGAGTTCAATCATACGCACCACAGATATGTATTGCCAAATCTATGACAATAGAGGAGATTTGATCAGATTCCCATCTGTTTGCCAGAGGGAAGGTAGAAACAATGAGTGCGAGATAGTGAGAGAAAGAAGACGGAAAGAAAGAGAGAGAGAGAAAGAAAGAAAAGCACGAACGGGGAAAAATAGTTTACCTTTTTCCACCCCGACCACCGCCTATTTTTTCCAGGTTTTGCTCCCTTTCATCACCCGCTCAGCGAAATAGACGGGGGCGCGTCGTGAAGAGAAGAGAGAGAGGGAGGGACCCGAAGTATCCGTCTGTTTCACTTGAAAAAGGCACTTTCCGCGGCAGCACAATAACCAGGACTGGTTAGGTACGTGCCTGAAATAAAACGGGACGTTCGTTCTTAAATCTCCTCTCGCGCTGAAGCGCGCGCGATCGCCGTGTTTGGATAACGAATATGCTGGACCATAACACGCGAATTCCCCACGCAAATATGTATAAATACGCGGTTGTTTTTCAATATGACTTTCCTCGATGATGAAACATCCTCGGATATTAATTTCCGTCCAATCGAAAAAATAAGATCGAAAAGAAAAGATAACTCGAGATAATGCATGTTACGGTAAAACGCAATTAAAATGGACACGTCATTACATTTCGTTTGTTCGCGTTTGTATGATAGCTATGTATAAACATAATCTCCGCTTCTGTTTTCATTAATATTCTTTTTAATAACTATGATTTAATAAATTATGACACCCTTATACACCTAAATTTCAAAATACGTTATATCCTCGACAGTACTATTTTATACCAGTTTTGTTGAAAATATAATACATTGCTAGAAAGGGATGTAAGACCTTATCAAAATTAACATGTGTGTGAAAAAAAGAAAGAACATAAATAATTAAAAACAGAAAGTGTAAAAAGACTGCGGTTACCATAAATTTCAATAACGATTCAAATAACGCGCTGAACAATAACGCGCCCGCGAAACAATGACAGATTTTAACACAACGTAGCATCCTCCGGGAATCGAGTCGCTAACAAATTGGCTGGTACCTCAGAATTATGATTAATAGGTCGCATCCCTCGAGGGAATTAAAATGAAACTTTACTTCGTGTGTGCTCATGTACATGGCATTATTATCCTTTATTGTCCGCGCACAGCGTAGAGAGAGAGAGCGTCGGAAGAATCACCCGTGTCAGAATCTTTGACATGCGCATCTCATTCCATTAGACTCCTCTCGTAGATTGAATTAAATTGAATTCTGCCCACGAGCAAATTAATTTCCCAGAGCGGGCGCTAGAGAAATAGGAAAAGAATCAGCCACGTAGAGGCGCTCAATAAGGCTTACTCGTTAAATCCGTTACACATGGAAGCGAGACCGCGCGAGGGATATACAAGAAGCCCCCTAACAAGAAGTGCATCCAATTTCAAGCCGTATTTAATGTGCCGTATATCATACGCGACACGCTTGTAGTGGTGCGCGAATGTCTCGGGCCCCGTGTTTCTTCTATATTTCGTGTCCAGTTCCCGGCCGAGAGAAGATACATATAATATATGCTTTATAGAACGGTAAGAACGACGGAAGGAGGTGCGGCGCGGCGTTTGTCACTTTCTTCTTGTACACGCACACGATGCATGTATACGGCGAAATCATTTATCTACTTCCGAAGACAGGAAAGAGGAAGTAAGGGAACTCTCGCGTAAAAGCGCGCCCGCGCTTTATACGCAAGTCACGCCTGGCCTGGCAAAAGCGGGGATGGAGCGATTTTTTTCGATGATCCCTGTAGATAATTTAGTGCATCATATACGCGAAACGCGCGCCCTTTTGCTCTCCCGCGAGAACAACATTTCATCTTGGCTCGATTTCCTTCCTGCTCGCGCGGCCTCGTTCCCAGCCTCCTCCGATATTTCGCCATCGATCCGTAAAAGGCGAGAGCACACCACGACGATGGCAACTACTATGTATAACGCGGGTTGTCGCGACCCAACAGTTGGAGAGGTATGCGTCTTTTAATATGAAAGTAAAATAAGCATGTTTATTGTGTAGCGGGGACGACGCGCTATTTAACAGCGATGATGAAAAGCCTATTAGCATAACAACGAATTATGGAGAAAAAGGCTGATGGGCTTCTCGTGTTGTATAGCGCGCGAGTCTGATTGCTTTAACACATTTATTTAAACGATATATCGCGTTGTGATAATCTATGACGGCGTTGTCAACGTTACTTTATCGATAATGAATGTCCTTATTCGTCATGCATCGATGCCGGATGAACACAATATCATAGAAATTCTATTAAAGTTGAGTAATGGTTATCGATTTTTCATTTTACTCGTAATATTATAATTATAAAGGGAAATACATGTTATGAATTTATATTAAATCAATTGCCGTCACATTGCCAGCAAATAATGTCAAATAAATCTAATGGCATAATATATTAATTCATTAATTAATTTCATATAATAGACATAGATTTATAGAATCAAATTATAGTTATTATTATAATCTGAATCAATGTATTATTTTACGTTATATTTAATGCATATAGCATTACTCATGCCAAATATTGATAATAAATAAGATTATCATTAAAGCAATAAAAAATCGAATAGCAGCTTAACAATGGCAAGAGGAAATACAAATGTATCTAAAAAAATCTCAGTATTATAATACAACAAGCCAGTAGTTTAATTAAAAATAATTTTTTTCTCGTGCACGCGCAACTCTCCTCAGGAAAAACTGCATCGCATAAGTAACGTTTATAATGTTTACCTCGGGCAAACTTAACCAGTAGTTGTATATAAAGACCCTCAGCCCCACAAGGAATTTCGAATAGAAAAGAAAAACTCGAATAAAGATTATTTTTACAGAATGGACTCGTACGATCGCGGTAAAAGAACGATGATGTGTGAACGCGGATTATCAGTGTAATAAAGTAAGTCGTTCATAGGTCATATATAAGTTCTGAAAGTAGTGTTTAGCGTATAATTCGTCCATTATGTCTACGTATTCGCGCGTATATTGTAAACGTGTCGTGTTTTGTACGATATACTATCTTGCGTACACATTCCGCGTAAGTCGCATTACTGTCGCACTACTGTGTTCGCGAAAAGGAAAAGCGCTTTCTCGTTCCGAACATGTTTGTGTCGGAAGACTACCTCGAGCCGTCACGCTACGTTTACTCATGAAAGAGAGACGAGGATAGTCGGAGAATATCCGTGCGGACAATCTTCCCTTAAATACAGTCGGCAGGAATGGTAGTCCTTTGGTAACGACCTGATCTCTTATTGCTGCGTGTCGCAGATCCTAAAAAAAGACTACGATGTCTGATGTTAAAAAGGAAAGATGAAAGAATCGTTATCTATCTATTGAATTTTACCCGCTGCTACGGATTTCCAAAGAGCATATGTTCTCTCTGTCTCGTCTGTACTACTCTATCCCTTTCCCCTTCCTCCCTCTCTCTTTCTCTCTCTTTTTGATTCGGCCTCCCGGAGGCCGAGAGATTCTCATCTCGAATCTCGTTACTATTGAAGAATCTCCGGGGGGTACGCAACCCCGGGCGTACCTTTGTCCTAAATGATAAACTTTGTCCGCAGGACTTCACCGCGGAAAAGTTTCCTTGTCCGCCAATAAGGAAAGCATTTCGTAACTTCGGTACTTGTTTCGCGTTAGCCTCCGTTGTCTCCGCTATTGTTCTTTAAATGCGGTAAAATAATGCTTCCGCGATATAGTTGCAGCACTCGAGTGCGTTTCTCTTATTTTGCGAGTAAATCATTTCTTCAATGTTAATTTATGAATGTTTTTCAGCGAGTTAACAAAATAAAACTAATAATTATCTATAATAACAAGTTTTTCAAACAAAAATTTTTAATCTGAAAACTAAACGAAATAAATCTTCTAAAAATTCTTAATCTGTGATAGAAAAGATTAAAAAAAAAAAAAAAAAAAGATTCTAACACTACTTTTGTACTTAAAATTTTGTATATACTCTTCTTTATTTATTTCCTTTTCTGGTTTAGTTGAATCGGAAATAAATAAAATTGAGACAAAAAAAATAATTCACACAAAAATATCCGAGTTTCAACAGTTAGTTAATGTTCAATTTTCTGCACTAATTGTGGTTGCACATTCATTACTTTAATAAAGTGATGTGTATAATATATATACACATACAGGATATAAAGCATTAATAATCAATAAAGATAGCAAATATTAATAGATGCATTTCAGCTATCGCTTCGATTTTTGCATTGCTTTATAGCGTTCGAATATCTTGAGCAGTTGACTCAAATTCATTGATAAGCTCACGCGGTAAACTCATTGTCAGTGATGGACAACTGTACGATTATATATTAACAAGCATGATGACATGGCAACTTGAGATGTTCGCGAAAACGCAAATACAAAAGCCGTTGATAGATTGATGAGCATGCGCGCTCGTTAAATGCATAGCTTTTGCGGAAGTGTAGATCATCGTCGAAAAAGAAAGAAATTACGCGGAAGATCCTCTTAGCGTTTTAGTTACGTTCGCTTATAAGGCACGCGGTAAAATTAAGCACTTGGGATTAGCAGGATGAGCATGGAGGAAAATTAGTGATTAGTACTTGCTCTGCGAAGAAATTGCAAAGAAAACGGTTCCGCTAAAAAATTGTTAGACAATAATCTACTTCCGTACATGTAAGCAGTACAGATTCTCTTAAATTCAACAAACAACACAAATAATGCATAATAATGCTTTTATAACACTTGTTTTGTATCTTTTATAAGATCCTATTCAATCATGTTGTGTCTATCACTAAAATGTAATTTTCCTAAGTAGTAGACACCACATAAAAATATATCATATCAAGGAACATTCTTCGATATATTGAATTAGATAGCTTTGAAATACATTTCCATTGTATCTTTCATGAGATCTATTGCCGCTATGAGAACAAAGCCCTTTCATGAGACTCTATAATTATCTTACGCGTATAGTTTATAACGTATTATCAAAACGTCTAACATCAAAGACATTTAATCTTCAAGAGACTTGTTCGTCGAGACTTGTTCTTATTCATCGCAAAAGACAGATAACGCGATTGCGTCGCGTATACATCCTAACGAAGAATTAGATTTAATTTGCAAACGAAATGAAAGGAAAATAGATCTCCTGGATCTCTCCATATAGAGCGTCAGCGCCTAAAAAACATGCATGCGCGCACGCATACACACACATATATCGTATATATTTTGTTTATTTATGCAAAAATGTTTTTTTCACTACATATAGGATATATAGCGAAACATTTCTTATTTGCTAGTGTTTGGCTTTTAGCGGGTATATTGCAGGAAATTAAAAAAGGAATTACGCGGGTAGAACGAATTAGCTCAGGTGCTCCGAGTATAGGCGTAAATTGCTCAACGCACATCTATGCGCTTCGTGCACACGAGAGGCCAGAGAGAAGCGGAAGCAAACATACGCGGGGTTAAGCACACATATACGTGCATGTACATACGTACACATACAGCGTGTTAGAATACTCTTTAAACTTCTCTTCGTGCTCGTGCGGGGGAGAGAGAGCAAATCAATATGGGCGCGGATAGCATGCGCATTGCAACGCAACGGACTTTACGAGCTAGCGCGCATAAAATTTATATTTGTGCGTTTTTTTTAAAGCAGACGCACACGCGCCACGGCATTTACCGGCGACCATTCGTTGCTCGGTATAGCGTTTCTCGAAGAGCATTTGCCTACCGCGACCAGCATTCGCTCTAAAACGAATAGCGAACTGCGCGCGCGACGGAATCGAAAGACAAATCGCGGTATCAAATAAATATTAATATATCCGCGCGTACGCTTCATTAAAAATTCCGTTGTTCTTCACGAAATATACATTTTGTACAGCAAAGCTACTCGCCCAGCCATTCTTTCGGAGGCTAATAACGCTGATTGATACAGCGACGTGAAAACAAAGATTGTATACTTATATGATGATTATATAGGACGTTACTTTGTAGTATATATAAATTTTGATTGTATTTCTTCGTTCATATTTATATAATAAATTGTAATTTAATTAATAATAAAACTGAAAAGAGATATTGAACTTGTCTTATTAATGTAACAATCATAAAAGAGACATATTATAACAAAAATATCTGACGTTTACATACTCTACGAGTATGACATTAATAAATCAGATATTTATATTTCGGTAAATTTTCTTGTCTGACTACGATATATTCATTATTCAGAAGGAATGCGCGAGAGAGATCGTGAATTAAACTTTAATAATGTATAAGTATAAGCTAATTACTGCATTAAAATTCCACGTTCGTTTTGTGTAGGCATATCCGGCGGCAATACGTAGATAGACGTTACGAGTTAGTCATGCTTTAAATTAATTGTGGAAGGATTTGTATTAACATAATTGAATTTCATTGGATTAAAATCTCTTATTAGACTAGCAGGCACTGATATATGCATTTTATGCAGATTTGTGAAATGCTACAGAACGCGGAAAAATATTCAATCATATAGAGGCAGTCAGATCGCGGTGGAAAAAACGAGAAAAAGAAATCCGCGAAGCTCTTTGATTACTCGCCGAGGTCTGGTTATTCTGTCTGGATGCATGTCCATTGCTTATAAGCGTGTTACGCCTCCGGCGACAGCTTTGACGAGGAGCACACGGCGATTTGCTCAAGCTTTAAGCAAAAAATGATATGAATTAATTGAGATTCGAGTTTAATTGGAATAAAACGGGCAGAGATACGCGTTTCCATCTGTGCGTGTACATATATGCATAATGAATGCCGTGATATATTTACGAAAGTATTTAACTACGGGAACGCGATGGTATGTAATAAAAACAACGACACGGTGTAGAGATTTAACTATAGAAAACTTTTCACTGAGCTCTCGAAGTATTGCACCAATTACTGGATTATTTCTAATTGCACTCACTCCGGCTCCACGCGGAAATGGCGTACGAAACATGTTTTAACCATTATCAACATCATTGCATTCGGAAAGTTTCAGCGGCTTGTTAAACACTGTCTTTGAATAAGTAAATAAATACATAAAAAATGTAATTTTATTGTAATTACATTAAAGCAATAATAAGCAAAGTAAGATAAACTGAGGTGTTTGTATATGTTTAGTTCGCAATAATGCCAAGCGTAAATACAACTGAACCTAATTAAGAAAAAAAAAAAAAAAATACTCAAACATACATATAGATTTTAAAATTACAAGAATGTGTTGTGTATAAACCAGATTAAAAAGTTTGTTAAATGAATTATTGCGCGTTAATATGTTATGTGCTGAGCAAACGATGCAACATAAAAATATATTCAATATAGTGTTACCGGATTTTAATTAAAATCCTCAATTTATACGCCCGTTTATCGATTTAATAAATGTGTCCCATTCACGATAATTTTCAATATCAAGCAATACAATGAGTTTACCAAGATTTTTAACAGAATTAAAAAGTTGACTGATCAATTTAACTTGGATTGATCAGCTTATAATGAGTATGCCATTCATATTGCTTAATAAATCATTTAATGTGATTATATCGGCAACATGCGCATTAATGTCACTTATTCACAATCATTCACCCAAATTCTTATTTTCAATAAATAGTACAAGCGATCTAATAAATAAAATATAAATAATTTCTAATTTATCAAATAGATTAATATTTTAACAATTCTATATAATTTTCTATAGATTTTTATAATTTAAAGAAATAAGAAACTAAAATTTTATCATGTATATAATGTATATATTATATTACGTATAAATAAAACTAAGTGTAATTGAGTCAACTGGTGCATACGTTTCAGGCATATGCATAAATATTAAAGAATTTTATGTATCAAAGCTATCTTTAAATTTTAATTTATGATTAAATCATATCACATTCCATATTATTCATAAACTCAAAATAAGGCAATGCGGGAAACACAGCCGATGCAAATAATTAATTAATTATCGTGCACAATGCAATATGATATCATTTATTATAATCGAGTATAAAATAAATGAAAACATATAACTTATACACGAATTGAATTGAATTTAATACTTCATGATTTACTTATTATTAAATGTATTTGTCTAGTGAAAATTAAATCTGGAAAATTAATATCAAATAATCATGCATATGTAAAAGATACATTTTATCAATTCTATAACCGCCTTCATATGTAGATTCTTTCATCATTTGCAATTGATCTTTTTGTAATAAGAATATCGAAGCATATTAAATAATATTAATTGTTAAATAATAACTGATTAAAAGTTAATAATATTTTACCAAATAAACTTTGTAAATACAAATAGATAACAAAGATTTACTTATTCAATTTTATATTTATAGAGAAATTTATATTTGCTTTAACAAATTATTAATTGAGGTAAGAATATTTATTTTATGCAAACGTAAAAATAAAATATAAAAAATGCTTATAATACACATATATTATAAAATATTAAAAATATTAAAAAATTGTGAAAAAAGGTATCGCGTTTTATTCAATATCTGTTAGTGTAAAATTTATCTCGGTGTATTTACTGTAGATAAGCAAAAATGTGATTGGTATAATATATTAAAATGTATATATATATGTAACATATTAAATAGATATGGGTGAATGGTGAATAGTGCAATTGATGGAAGGGACAGTGCAGTACCCCGTGACCGCATCTAGAGGTTCTCCTTGATCACGGTAGCACGTCCTTCACTTATGAGCATATAGCCGTCCAATGGTAGCTTTGAATTTCATAGAAAGCGGTCCACCGTCCGAGCTTTAATTGAATCGGTCGAAATTAATTTCAGCTGTCGCCCTCGGAAACTCGGAAGGTGGGAGAGGACGAACAGGAAGCAAGAGCTTCCGGCCTTCCTAAATCCCAAACGGGTAAATTGCTTGCAGAGATGGATGTCGTCAACTCTTAACTTCAATGTTTCTCGGAAGAAACGAAATGCAAAGACATGCGTATGTGCATGTATATGTGTATGTATATAGATTTATATTTAAATTCATATATATAGTAAGAGATTAAATATAAATTTTATCATAAAAATTTAAAATTTAAAAGAAGCCTCGAATTTTACTTGATACTATTATAAATAGATAAATTGCGAAATTACACATTAAAGTGTAATAAACAAAATAAAATAATAATATATATATAAAAATATTTGAAAAGCTTTTTCTCATTTTTTACAAAAGTTGGAATTTTAGCAAGCTTGCTTAGAATACGTTTAAATGATGAAAGCACGGGTATTACGGTTGAAATCGCTCAAACCACATCAATAATCGATTCCAATTTGCGGTAGTAATTTACTCTCTCCTAAACGTTTTCCTTTTTATTTTTCTATGTCACTGCCGTATTTTGCGTACCATTAATGTAGTCTCGAGGCTTTAAATTCTTATTTATTAAATATTTCAAAGCGACAGATTTACTATTTAAATTGCCAATTATTGCGTTATATGTTTATGCGAACGATGCGATTTGCTTATGTGCGATTTGCACATAGCGAAAGAAGTTATTTTTATCCCGTAATATACATATACATACATATATACAATATATGTGTGTGTGTGTGTGTGTGTGTGCGCGCGTGCGTGCGATTAAAATATCTATAAATAACTATTGCATTGCAAATGAGAATCGCGAAAATATCGTACACGCACACACACAACAAGCAAGCTTACGGAGAAAATACGAGAAAATACTCGTATTATAGTAAAAATTGCAATATAATTTTTGTAATCGTGGAACATACTAACATGTAAGAGAAATCACGATATTTTTATTCAATAATATTACTTGTATATATGCATTATATTTTACAAAAGAGTATTGTAATTATTCAAATATTTTGAAGCACAAACAAATGCATAATCGCTAATAAACAATAAAACAAATGCATAATTTACAATTTTTACAGTAATAAATATCTTAATGTCGTTATATTCCAGTTTTACATTAAATGTTGTGAAAGGGAATGTATTTTTCATGTAGTTTGTACTGTAATATTTTGTCCCTGTATGATTTATCCCAAAGCGCAGGAAACACTTTTTTAAAATAAAAAACAAATAAGCGATTGTGTGTACAAAAATAAAATTTTTTCCAAGGAAAAATTAATTCCATATGTATTAATATTTAAACAAAAGGTTAATACCTAAATAAAAGTTGAACTTAAGCACTTTATAAGTAAGCATAAATTTTAAAACACGTTAACAAACAGTATAGATAAAACAATACAGATAAAACAAAAATGATAGATAGTTTATCCATTCATGATCAGCGCGACAAACACGGATTAATAAAATAGGCAATATATCAGGAAGTCGCATAACGCGATTTATCCCAAAGGATATCCGATGTAATGTGTGATGTGGCTAAATTGTAGCTATAGCAAGCAATACCGGGATCACAATGACAATTCCCGCACGACCACGATGAAGCTCGAACGAGAAGACCGTTTCGACAAACCGGAAGCTGTCGATAGTATGAAGTGAATCGATTCGTATTCTCGTTTATCCCCATGGCACGGCCATGGCACTCGTATCCTGCGTCCAACGCGCGTACGGGATTATGGTACAAAGGATTTCCCGCACATTTACGTGGCTCGAATGCAAATCCTCACCTCGCGATGCATCCCCGACGAGTTCACTATATTTTTTCCCCTCTATGACAATGTGCACGTTTCCACATGTGAAATTTGCGATTGTGTTACGAAAACCATGCCCGATGTAGAATCTCGTTCAGAAACGGTATGTTTCACAAAAAGATTCTCGCGTTGCACAATCATTTCCGGTGAAATACGAACATCCTGTATGACAATATATTTCAAACGCGCAGTATATTTCAAAAGTTAATTAAAACATTTGAGACTAATCATTTGCGAAAGAAATGCAACTGTAGAAGCAGTTTTCCAAAAGCTTATATGTTCAATAAATATTAAAGTTAATTATAAATCAAAGTTATTATTCAGTGATTAAATATAATTTAGATTATTTAGATCCCTAAATTTTTAAAATAACCTCGATCAAATTGAGGAAATAAGAATAAAAATAAAATAAATATCTATACAACTCTCTGAATCACATGAATAAAATAAAGTTAATATTGATCAAAATCATATAAATATCATCTTGCTCTCAGAGATAACGGAGTTACTCATTATTTATTCATATATTTGCACAACATTGAATAAAAACCTTTTATAAATGTAATCCCTTAACTCCCACAAATATAGACTAGAAATACTCAAATATCTTTATTCATATTCTTCGAAACATTTATCCTATGATAAATAAACACAGAGTATTTGCTCCACTTTATTCATGCAATTCATTATACGTAACTATATTTAAATGCGGGTAAATTCAAGTTTTATTGTAGCAAAATCGAGAATGCTGTTTCCATAATTCGTTCCTGATATCGATTTCAACACTTACAACATCCGCATAGCGTTCGCATGTGTTTACAAAAACGAAAGGATTCAGGTGATATCAATGTTTTGTGATGTCACATTTGCGACGTATCTATAACCTGAAACGGGGAAGAGAAATCCCGCGCTATGTCTATTAAATAGCTAACGTCAGCTACAGAGTAATAAAACAAAGCAGTAAAAGCACATGTATATCGGGTCCTGTGCACTATATATATATATATATATATATATATATATACCATAATATAGCCTAGAGAATCTAAAATTATCTAACTGAGAAAAATAACAATTAGATATTGTTTAAAAATCAAAACTTTAATACTGTAAATAATTGAAATTTGAAGAAAATTTTGACAAATTTTAAAAATGTAGAAAGATAATAAAACCGTAATATTCAGATAATCTCTAAGTACGTTTTAATTTAACAAACATTTGACTTAAGATTTAATCAATATATTTGATGTTAAATATTAAAATATTGCGATATTATTTTAAATCCTTGTTAGAAAATGTCTATTGTATTCACATTGAAGAATTCATTAAACGATGGCGCGTACACCTTGTGTAAATATATAGGATTCACATGGAAATAGCCACTAGTATATTTATGTGCATGTATGTAAGGCTGTTACATATATATGTATATAGGTATACACGACTGTAGGTGAAACCACAACGATGCGAGTTTTCGCGTGATATCACGAATTCTCTAGCTTTATTTCTTTTCATTCAATCCCCCTTTTACATCCAATATTATTCTCGGTTCTCTTGTCGTAATACAGAGAGACCAACCACCATGTAACAGCAGTGACGAGTCTCTCGGCTAGTAAATTTCATACGTTCGCGAATTCTTAAAAATTGCAGACGCGGAGGAAACTATATTTCATCGAGGCATGATTTAGTATAGTAACTTACTTTATGTGAGCTATTTTAAATTTATTTAAACTTATTTTTTATATTGTATGCAAGAAATCAAAATAAAGAATAAGAAATTAAAAACTATTTTTTATGTTACTATCTATTTTACTTTTATTTTACTATCAAATGCGTAGACTAAAAATATTTTCTCGTGAGACGAAATATATGCGCACATTTTTGTTCAAAATGTTGGCCGTATTCGACGCGCGTTCGTATAATTGCCACCCCTTCAAGGACCTTACGAAGGTTTCGACCGACGTGTGAGCTCTAATTATCACCTGGCAACGTGCTATTTAATGTACAGCTATTATTACGCTTTTACACGCTTGGCAGCAGCAAATCTTTCGCGGATCAGAAAAGCATGTACACGTTGTAAAAAAGTGAGTGCTTGCAAATAAAATAAAAGCAAATATCTTCTCCTCTCTTCCAACTGAATGAATAAATTAGTAGTAATTTAATAATGCAACAGTGCCATATATACGTTGCATATATGTTTGCCATTCCTCCAGTTTATCTGTCAAATATATTATGCTTATTATATGCATAATATATATATACATTTATAACAACTGCATAATACCGTGCTGTTATGCATATATTATTGTTATAGTTAAACGTGTCTAATCAGTTAACAATGTTTATATATATTTACAATGTTATGTACTGAATTCATACTCAAAACACACTATATATAGCAATAGGCATTGCAAAGTTTCATAATTATTAATTACTACCATAATTACAAAATAATTTTTCTTTAAATAGAAGTATCGAAAATGTCCATCAATGCTAATATTATCATGTATGAAAATTTATATATACATGATTAAGTACTACAGATATGCGCGATAAGTATTTTAATAAATTTATTTATTTTTAATAGACACATTTAATTTCGCGCAATTAAATTCTTTAATTCAACTGGGAAAAGATTTATATTATTCTAATTAATACTTGCATTTAAAATATTATAGCATTTACTTTTAACAGGCATAGTAAAAAAGATTAGCAGCACATATATAATATCGTAGATACAATTTGAAATAATTGATTCTCTAGCACAAATTAAAACCACATAAGAGAAAATTGTTAATTAACATTTCTGTATAGATTAACTACTACGAGTGAGAGTATGTTAGATACAAGTTACGACAAATGCTTGAAAGTACCGGATTTATCCTGAGTCATCACTTTTCCTTTTGCCGAAAAGAAGATGCCAGACATTCCAGGATCCTTTCCAACTCTAATTGCATGAAAGTGCGAAACAGTGGTCAAGAATGAGATGGATATTTTTTCTCACCCGGCACATTCCAGTGTTAATGTCTCTGCCAAATAGTCCTTTTACGTTTCTAGACGACGTAAAAAGATGCCGACTGTAAGCGCGGCTACAGGATGTAACAAAAAAAAAAAATATATATATATATATATATAAAGCCACTACTTGAAATTATCGTCGATGTACCCTTTCTTCTGAATCTGCATCAAAGAAACATACGGTCGTTCGCAGGATTTGCCGGATTTAAATTGGTTTACTACGGAGGATAACGATAAGTGTTCGAACACTTTATTTTCTTCGTGGACGCGCAGAGACGTACGAACGTAATTACTGCGAAGCAGCAGCATGCTAGTAGAAATTACATCGAGTTTTCAGAGTGTTACGCGCTGCTACGCGATCTCACGGGAAGGATGTTCTCCCGTGAGGATGTCACGTGGAATTGGTACTATTATCACCAGCTTATCGTTATCGTTCTGTGCGCGCGGTAAAAGGAACTCTCCGCGGTTCCGTTAAGGTCCCCGGGGGTAAAGTTCATTTATACCGAAAGCATCTACCAATTCGGGAAGCGATACCACGGGGGAAATGATGACATGAAAATTGCTGCAAGATATTGCAATGTAACAGCGCAATTTCAATTAATATTTCAATCAGCATTTCCATAAGGAAATCTTTATCCATCGCATATCGGACACAGTTTTATACGCATCTTTGCGCTACGTCTCGAAAAAGAAAATTAATACTCGCAGACAAATAAAAACGTGCCTGCAAACACAATGCAGGGAATATAAATGGATTTGTATTTTATAATTGTCAGATTAAAATTACTTATCATGCTTCAATTAATTTTAGATATGTTCCTATATACTTATACTATATACTTTTGTAAATAAACAAGCATATTAATGCCATTCTAAATTTATATATTTTTCACTACAGAATTTTCTCTTTCGCTTTCTTTTCTATTATACATGCATTTTAAATATGCATTATTTAATTGCTTGTAAAGCATGCAACTGTTTATTTTCTAATTCTATGTATTTATTATCAATAATGTGGTTTTTGTGTATAGTAATGAAAATATCATAAATATAAAATCGTGATTGGAAAACTACTAAAATGTTCAAATAATTATATTTAAAACGTTTTAAGTATAATTATTTGAACGTTTCAATAGTTTTCCAATCATGATTTTATATTTATGACATTTTCTCTTGAAGAAAATTGAGAGATTGTGTGTGTGCCATATTTTTTACAATTTCTTTCACAAAAGTATCTTTGCAATTAAGTTTTAAATTCAAAATTTATTAGAGTACAGTTTATACAAGTGTAATTCAAGTGAAAGATTATGCAATATTTATTGTTAAAATTTAATTTACTGAGAGAGAGTCTTTAAATTTAAATTGTTCATAGATCTAAAATCACTGATACCCTTCATTATATAGCAACAATCATCATTGCTTCTGACGCGTATCCTTTAGCACTTGAAATCGAGAGAAGCACTGAATTCGGAAGTAGTTTGCATATTTAATCGTGCAATCGAGACACCGTCGCGTTCACTCCGACGTTATTTCCATGTTAACACTTAACAAAGTGGCGGATAATTATTCCCTTCGTCGCCGAATTCGTCGCGGTACATTATGCTCCGACATGTTAATCCAACCTGTATCGCACGTAGCGCCAGAGCGTAACCCAGTTATCGAATGAAGTTTCCAGTAGATATGCAAAGTTGTAATAAAAGTTATCGTAAGTAGGTTATAACGCGCGCCTCCCACGTCTAGAACTTAATCGCGCGTTGAACGCTCATGCTGTGGCGAGTCGAAAGTGCACTTGTCGTTTGCGCCGACTTATGTCGTTTGTTCCGCGACTTCGCGTGAGGATTATTCATTTCGCCTCAACAGCCGTTAAGGGAGCTCCGAAAGACGGAGAGTCGCTGAGCAGGATCGGAGGTGGCGAGAGAACGACGAAGTCGGTACCGCGGTTCCCCGAGTGACTATTTCAACACTTGAAATCTCGGCTTGCTAATTCCGGACTGTTCGCCGAAGCGTGCCGCGACGTTTCCAAGTGGTTTCTAAATTACTCTCGCTTAAGTCCCCGAGTAAACAAAGTGCTCCGGGCTGCGGCATCTGTATTACAATGAGGTGAATTTTACGTCTTTTAAACAGCAAAAAGCGTTCGCCGCAAGGGACATTTAAAACGCAGCCGGTATAATTCATTCTGTGCGTTTAACGATGACAGTAACGCAAGGCGTACCGTGATGTGATTTAAATCAGTGTTTTAAAATCTCTCCCAACAAGAAACAAATTAAAATTTTACAAATAATGAAGGTTGAAAAATCAAGAAGGTTAAATGTATCATATTATTAAATTAACTACGTGTGAGATATAAATAGAAAAAAAAAGTCATTTATATAATTTTCTTCATGTTCCCAAGTAACTTGGGGGGAGGAACGAGATATATTTAACATGTATTTATTAACTCCAATAGCATTAATCTAATGCAGATAACATAGGGGTTTCGCATTACACGTGCATTACCATCATCTCTGCCATCTCTAATCTTCAACTAAACTACTAAGTCATGATATATGTCTACTCGGACATTGAGACGTCCATCGTAATGTCGAGCGGCTTTCACGAGGAAAATCCACATGAACGACGGCTGTTCAAATGTCATAAATGTTCATCACAATTGTCTCCGCATGAGCTAGAGAAATTCGCGCACAGAAGGATTTTGGTGTCTACAAGTCGCGTGCCGTATGTCGCAATATACACGCGAAACACGGTATGCAAAGACGTATCCGGAAACCGAGGAAGCCTCGTAGATGCACGCAACCATATCGCTTTCAACGATATCTCCCGTACCCACAATACACCTGCTCTCGAGATAACTCTGGAGTATCTCTCCTCTCCGTTGTCCTCTCGTTCTCGCACCCTTATACCGCCCCTCTCGGCGTCGTCCCTCGCGTCGCCCTCGCCCACCCTCATACTCGCTCCTTCCTGGTCTGTTTCGCTATAACCCTCGTTCGCGCGACGCAAAGCAGATTGCCAAATATCCACAGGTTGTTGATTTTGTTGACTGTGTGTGCGGATAGCAAATCAGTACTACGTGTGAAGACGAGCACACACGAAACCGTGTATGGTGAGAATGGAGTACGAACTGCAGTTTCTCTTACATTGGCGAGATAACTTTGTCGAAGCTGATTATAGACCGAGTTAATAATTCCATTCAATCTTCTTTCAATAAAATATTAATTAGATATTCTGTTTTCTCTAATCAAATCTAGGATTCTATTTAAAGCGTTTCAGCGAAAATTTGACTACTATATTTATTTATAAAAATACTGTGGAAAGAAAAACGTAATGCGTTTTATATGAGATTTATGAGATAATAATAATAAATATTATCACACATGTGTTATTATCACAATAGTTAATTCGTATGAGCTGTCTAAAAATCCGAGTATATTAAGTGCGTAAAACCGATATGTATTATTGTTAATTACAGTTCAAATATATTACTTCGTTCGTCGAATTTATTTGTAATTATTAACTCCTCTCTAGAATCGATCTTTTAATTAGCTCATAATAAATTGTGAATAAACATTATATAAGCATTTCGTTTGAGATTAATTGGAGAAATAAAAAAAGTTTTACGCGTAGCTAATATCACATAATGAGTCAATATAATTTATTATTATAAATATTTCATTCGAATAATATTATAATATATAAAGTCAACATTAATTAACCAAAAGTCACAGAGAAATCAAATATATTACATAAAATCATATAAATCTAAATACAAGTATGATTTAATTCTCAACACAGAGTTTATCTAAATTAGGTAATAATAAAAATATAATATTAAATACGAAATTATAACAAATATAATCCCGTATTAAATAATGTATTACAGATTTTCTAAAGCGCGCTTCTTTGCATTAAAACATAAATATCCATTATAATTCATTAAAATAATCAAGACTAAAAATTGAATTAAATATAATAATTAAGTATAAATTCTGTCTATCATAAAGCAAGTTAAGTGAAAGAAATTACAAATGCCTGAAATAATCTGTTAGAAAAATTGATGCAGAAATCTACGTCAATCGGAACGTACTGCGTAATCCAGAACTTTGCTTGTCAATTTTGGAAATTGACAGACAGCGGGTGCTCGAAGTTGAGCCCTCTCTCAAGCCCAAACAAGATCACACTCCAAGCGGCCACGGCCAACGACAAAATTCAATCATCGAGATCGCGACTCCGCTAGAATCGACCCGGCCGACGACGAGCTCCATCCCATTGGCTTCGGCTGTACAGCCTCTCTGGATCAGCCGCATCTGCTCTCAATGCAGCTCATATCGGGAGCCTTACGACGTCGGAGTTTGCGAAGACGATAAACGGTCGAGAAAGAGAAAGAGAGAAAGAGAGAGAGAGAGAGAGAGAGAGAGAGATATGGAAAGGAAGAGAGATATATGGAAAGAGAGAGAGAGAGAGAGAGAAGAGAGAGAGAGAGGCTTTCCCGGGAATTCCATCGAGGATTCGAGTGATGTTCGGCTTGTCGTGCTAACCAGAAGAGCGGAGGAACTACGAATCGAGCGGTTTCAAGACGGGAAGGGAGGTTAGAGATGGAAGTAGGTACTTGGATATGGAAATGGGTTGCCCCGGCGCAAATACGAAGCTCGAATCTATCAATTTCACTCCACAGGTAAGAGCGATTGGTGGCGGTGATAGAGAAACTAGGCGGTAATTCGCTGATTCGGAGAGTAAATACAAAGGGTAGAAAAGTGGTGCAATCCCTGATCGAGAAGAAAGACAGAGAGAGAGAGAGAGAGGGGGGGGGGGGGAGACGAGATACGGAATGAGAATTAGGCGCGATGAGGTATTCGATGAACGACCGAGATCAACCTCGGAACGAAAAGCAAGAGACTATGTACTGCGGGTATAAAAGCTATATACATATATATATATATATGTATATATATATATATGTATATATATATATATGTATATCCTGCGAAAACGAGGTGTACGAGCGTGAACGTGTATTCGATGATGGACATTATTACAAGTGTAAATTCCATCCACACATGCTATTCGCCTCCATTCTGCGGGCAACCAGATTAAACGGAAACGCGGGAGGTGTTGATTTTCGAGTACATATTTCGCACACATTGTTACGAAATCGATACGTATACGACAACTTGTATGCATACATAGTTCCACTGTGCAGTTTCTCCAAGTTACCATAATGCTGACGATAGGAACGGTAGCCGCCAGTTAAACGGTGTCAACCCGACCGTGGATGCGCAAGTGGATCCGCAGGTATATACCCTTGTCGACCCTTTCCAAATCACCAGCTTCATCAGCCCGAGATCGCTTCGTCTTACACGCAATTAAATACCGTCTTTGTTCGCCGTTTATTGCGCCGGACCGCAATATGACACGCATAATACGCACGCCGCGTGATCTCTGTCGTTGATAATGTGACACGCAATAGGCCATGTCGGAGCCACTTGGATATGGCTTGTTCCTATTCCCATACACAGCTGCGAGTCGCTCTATGTGGACTACCACCAATCCAACCAACCGTTCGCTTGACGTTACCGCGCGCGTGATAACGTGCTCGCTGATGTATGCACGAGTCGCAGTTTGTCGGTTGCACCTCCGCCACCGCCGTTGAATTGAGGCCGATCCCGTGTCACTAGATTCACAAAAGCTTCCGGTCGATTTACGAGCGCGTAGGGCTTTCCCGTTGCCGAGTGTTATGCGACCAAATGGTCATGCCACGTGGATTTCAATGACTTGTAACGTAGTTTTCAGTTGAACGACGTATAAACGCCAAGCACGTCGCGTAATTGCCGGGTACGCAGTTATTGATAAAAATATAACTAAACATGTGTGAAAAAGTCCTTATTACGTTGAAAATATTATACCTACAAAAATTATACTGTAATGCTGTTTTTATAAGCTTCAACTCTCTCTTTTCCCTCCTCCTCACCCCTCTTTCTCCCTCTATAATATAAGTGTGCACACACACGTGTGTGTCTCTCTTTTTCTACCAAATTAAATAATTATAAGTAATATATGTGATCAATTTAATATTATATAATATTATATAGTTTTTAAGTCTATTAAGAAACAAAATTTAGAATCATGATTAAATGAAATTATTTTATGTCATTATCAAGTTATGTAATTCAAGTAAAGCAGTAAAAAGAAGGCGTTTCTATGTTTTACATTTAAATTAGTTTCAATTTATCAATAAAACATATATTTCAAATTATAACTTATACTCTTGCTATAACTTATACTTCGAACACATACAATAATGTACAGAATTGCATATTTTGAAAAAAAATATATGCTTCGGACAATTCAACTTTTTAACTGTAATATACCAAAGGGTTCTTTATGAAATTATCAACAAAATAAAAATGTTAACTATAAAATGCATTTTTAATTTATTTATATTTATATTTATAAAAATATATAAAAACTATTTATAAAGACTGCTTGCAAAAGCATTCTAGTAACAGACGATATCTACATCGCTTTATTTTATACTTAGTTGCGCGTCGTTTTAACTAAAAATTTCTTCATGCAAAGTGAAAGTCATGAAGATTAATGTATGCGAAAGTGAGGGTAACTGGTTCCCTATTCCCACGATACTAGAACACCAAAGAGGCGGCAAGAAAAAGGCGATAAGGAAAGAAGAGGAAGAGCGCGATCATTTTCTACGGTGCAAGCAAAAAAAAGCAAATCTTCGCAAAAATGAGGCAAGTTGTTTCCTTCTCGTTCACCGAGCAAGCTAAAATAGGTAAGATTACCAAAGATGTAGAGTGAGAACAACTTTGCAACATGATACCTTCCTCCTGAGGAATCTTGTATAAATTGCTAAGAAAAGTGAATCTAATAAAATAAGAAAATAATGATAAAATAAACATGTATAATGCTTTCGTTTAAATTTTGCTAATAAAATAATTGTGTATAAGCTTTGTCTTACAAACTTATATATTTAATACAAATTCTGGCATTCTCTCAGAAATTGCCATCTTTTCTATTCTCTTCTTATAAGGAATTTATTCTATTTTTTCACGCATTGTATAATTCTTACTTATATTTACATAAAGTATCGACAAAATTAAGTTGCAAAATAGAAAAAGGCTAATAAAGGATTTCTTTTTATATTAACTCAATCAAACTGAATTATGTTACGCTCTCTGGGGATAAGCAAATTAACCGTCGAAACTTTTGTCTAATGCTGTACAGCATCAAACGAACCGATCACCGGCATGCACACGAACCGCTCGGCGCATGTTGTACGTCGTTGCCGTCGGCACGTTAATTAGCACTCTAAATCAAGCATATAAATCAAGCGAGGTGCACGTTTCCGCGAGGATGATCAGCGGAGGACGCCTACTCGCGTTAACTTCGTCCGGAATATATATCGGTGCACTCCACTTGCAACGCTCATCCGCGCCGTGCGATGCGCCGAGCTGGCGAAAACCGCTCGCTCGTTCGCGCAATACTGAACGCATGGAAATGCGACGTGCCCATCATTGGTTAAACTACGCGAATATCTTCATAAGATATATTACCCGGCCGTCGTGGAGAAAGGCCCTTTCGGGAAATTACTGTGCAAACACTCGATCGGCTCACTAGGTATAGCCATCCCGCGGCTCTCATCCCGGATTGATCCCCTTTATTCGCGGCATTCATGAGAATCTTCGGGGAACGCGAAACGAACGAACGAACGAACGAACGTATGAACTAAAGAAAACGGACAAAAGAAGAAAAAGAAGAAGCAGAGAAAGAGTACTCTCGCGAACGTTCCGTTTTACGGTTTCACCTCTCTTCGAGGAATCCCGCGCGAGAAATTCCTCCCCCGGCTTGTTCACCCCGCCGTCTCGTCGGTAACTATCAATGGCATCCGGTTAGTAATTCTGCGAATGACTGCCGACATACCAGTCCATTCGATAGATAACGAGTAACGACATTTTAGGCAGATAGTAACGGTCGTTACGTCCGGCTCTTACGCAGATTACGTTTACCCGAGAGCGATCGGCGCGTTATATTTCACAGATTAAAATTAACACGCGCGCGAATCACCATGCAGATAAACGGACGTGTCTAGGATAGATATACATAGACTACCCGCCCCCGTCCGTGTTGACTGTTTTGCCTCACGGCGTCGCGAGAAATAAACCCTACGTCGTCATCGGCGTGCAGCAACATTCAGCTCGTATACATCTGGTTTCATTTACTCGCTCTCGCAATTAGGATTCCAATTAAAGCGTTATCAAAGCTCCCGTTGTAATTATGCGTGTACCTGATGATCATTAATAATTACGTATTTACAGCCGGTATCAATATATAATTTTCATCGCCCGCCTTTATTAAAGTTCAAGTACCAGGAACGTAATCAACTTACGAGAATTCATTAATCGACATTTCTTTTTATTCCTATGGCCTAAATTATACAGCCAAGCAAATAATTATACCATATGAATTGATTTTCTTTGCCAACAACAAGATTATGTGACTAAGTAATATCTTAACATTTCCGTCCTCACGAGCTACAGGATCATTAAATTTCGATATTTATGCGCACATGCATATTTATAATACGAATTGTTTTACTTCTATTGCGATAAATTTTAGTAATAGTTACTTTCAATCGTCTAAAGAGTAATGTCTAAGAAATAAACTGAAAGAGATAAAAGATAAGAAAATAATTTTCTTTAAAGATTTTTTGCAATGTCAAGATCATTAATTATGTTTTAAATAGGATCATAGATATTTATTAACTCGATGTTGTAGCTTCTCATCAAGAAGAATAGAACGACTTATAATGAGCTTGAATAACCATGATTAATGATCTTGAAAGAATGCATTTTCGGACTAATTTCAATGCATCTTGAAGAAGAGGGAGAATATACATTCAGAAACATTCAGAATGTATATTCTGAATGTTTCTCATGTGGCGAATTAAATTAAAGTTAATTATACTTTATAAAAAAATAATTAAAATTTCCTTTTAAACAATAATTAAATATATATTCTGTACATGTTAAAATAAACATGTAATACTCGATAAATTATTCGCACAAATCTTGTCAATAATATTAAACATGTAATATATTTTAGCATTATTAATGTATAATTACAAATACGATTTCAAGAAAATAGCTTTTCAATAAAAGAGTTTAGTCTTAACAACTTCATATATTATCATATAAGTTCATAGAGCATTTGGTATACATGTATGTGAAATTTGCATATAAAAAGAATAATTTGATAGTCACAAGCTAGAGCAGCAGTGTCTCGTAAATAGTACTGAATGATAATATGCGATCACAAGGCGACATTTATGTTCAAGTGGTATCCTCATCAACGTACCATAACCGAACGCGATGATAACTTCTTTATTCATGTTCAAGATCCACAATGACGGAGCTAGTTTAGCACAGATATTAACTCGCGCGTACTCACACAAGGAAGGATATTTGCGGTAACAACGCGGAAACGCTCTCTAGAGTTTCTGCCAAAAACAAGTTGCGTAGATTATGAAATTATTCATGAGTAGTCGCAAAAATCGTTCATTAATCCCAGGAACATAGAAAATTTCTGTAACTCATGCTAATTATCCTACCAATTAACGTGATCCCACACGGAGATCATAAAATTACGAGATTATCCTCGCGGGCTTTCGTTACTTGGTCGCATTTACGACTCGACTTGGGAGGAAATCGGATGCGTGCAAATTGATTGACACTCGCGAAAGTGTCTCGGACACGATTCGTAATTGGAAGCCGATAGCGTTCACGTGCGAGCACGTTTCTGAACGAGAACTATCTAAAAAAAAAAAAGCCAAACGCGTCATGAACGACACGACTGGATTACCTATCCCCGGAGAAAATGATTGTCGCATACATTAACTCGCACGCAGAGGCTTCGGACGGGAGCGTCGGACGGTCGGGATATGTCATTGTACCTTGAATGAGTTTATCGCGAGTGGACGTGCCTCACTGTCCCGGCTTTGCCACGCAACCGGTCGTTTTTCACATGGCATATACGCCCCTGTGCGCAGCCTCTACCTCCACTCCATTTTTGCGCGCTCTAGGCAACGCTGGTTCAGGTTATGGAAATGGGATGACTAACGACTCGCTTCCTCAGCCAACACATACCAGTACCACTTTCTACTGACTGATAACGGTAATCCTTAGAATTTAGGCGATATTTTCGACAAAACGATTTCTCAAAAAAGGAAAAAAAAAAAAACGTGTATGTAGATGCATTTTTCATATTAACTGTAAAAACTCTCAGGGTACACTATATTTGTTGACAATCACTAATACTGATTGAATTTTACTTGGAAATTGGCAAAATAAAGCGAGATAATTACAAAAGTATAAGTATAATATCGATATTTATATAATCGCTAATTCGATTGAAAGAATATTTTGATCTACAATTATATATTTATATTAGTGGTTAAAACAAAGATGAATAAAATAGAAAAATTATGATTCCGCACAGAAAGTATAACTGAGTCGCTTATTAAATATTTCATAATTTTATGAGCGACGCACGAGGAAGAAAAAGAGAGAAAAAAGAAGGAATAATGCCTCCTCTAAGCAGATTAAAAATGTGGAGACGCTTGCTTGGGAATAACAGAAAAACGGCGGAGAGAAGAGTCACTTATTCAAAGCGCGGCTTTGATAGAAAGAGTTTCAATGGATAATAAAATTAGAGCAAATTGCGTGCCGTCAAACCTAATTTGTACACAGCATCGCTTGTTATGTCTCTTTTATACACGTATTTAATATCGTTCGCTCGAGGGAAAACAATCTCGAGACGGTCACAAACGAAATCTGTCGTATACCGGCAACTACAAGTACACGATAGGTGAGCTCATAAAATGAAATTGAAGCTACCGATAAAGGTCTCAATAAAACGGTAAGCAGCGTATCGCTAGGCGTTAAAATATTTCATATTATATTTACGATTATACGCGAGAAAGGTACGAGCGCACATTTTCGTTAACATTGGTCCAGCGTCGCGACGAAAACATCGGAGTTATGGGATACTTCTGGTTTATAGACTAACAAGACCGAGAGACTCGTTTAGCACGCGCGTGCACGAGAAACGATTTACTCTTTTTCCCGAGTTATACTCTTTTTTCGAAAGTTTACTTTCGACTCAATTCTGCGGTTTAAGCCCGAGAGATTATGCCGAAGAACAGCTCTACATACAATGCGAAAGAAATACGAGCGATTCGCACGAGGATAAAGACCTTTTACGATCGTACACATTGGATCAGCGGCGCTTTTCTCCCTTTTCTTATTTACGCCGAGATATGAAGTCTGAAAAAGGTAATATTTTTATCGCTTTGCTGCTTGCAATTTAATTAGTAACAGAATCATATATCTATACTTGATGATTGTGTAATTACGGATCTATTATCATATTAACGAATATCATTGACGATATATACAGTGTTTGTAATAATATTAGTCTTTGTAATATGTCATGTAGATATGCCAATAAATAATAGAACATCCTGTTGATAACTACTGCTATCACCAACTTTGGAGTATTTTTTTCAATTAGAGATTTTCCGAAACCTAAATTTTGCATAAAAAGAAAGAAAACGGTTTGCTATCTATTATTTTAAATAATTATTCATTACTGCTTAAATTAGTCATCTGCATGATATTTTTCTTTGATTACTGATGAGATAAACATGTATTCTAAGAATTCTGCATTTTATTGAAAAATATTTGTAAATTAAAAATATCATCTATTTTGCTTCCTGTGTGACAGAAACTGAAAATTTATCATACAGATCCATTAACAGTGGATTGTTAGATTGACCGATATGAATCACAAGTTTTAAATCACTATGTCATTGTCATCAATACATACACATATACACACACATCCGGTAAAAGATATTTTACTGACAACAGTGAAAAATCGAAGCAAACAGGTTTGACTAGTACCACATTGTGGCATCACAAGTAGGTAGTAGCATCTGCATCTCTTTCTCTCGCTACTTGCTCTCTTCGTTATAATTTTCTACTTTATATTTACTGTACAGTTAGAATCGTTGAACCGCAAGCTTCGCACGTTTATCAAACGTATGATTAACATTTTTTTTTTATTTGAACATTCAAATTTTATCTCAGTTTCACATTCATTTATCAATCATTTGGCAGGAAAAATTTTAATGTGCAAATATCTACAAACTTGTTGCTATCATTTGTATACATTTGGTATACTTTTATTAATCAATTGTGTAATTTAAGAAAGAATTCGATAAAATATTGAATTTTATAAATTTACAAAAGTTCACCATACATATGAAAAAATTTATATAATATGTATAATTTGTATGTAATATATGTTTGAAACTATTAAATTCACGTAGATCCTCCATAACTCTATAAATTCATTTTTATGCATTAACCATATCAAACTGTATTAAAAGAAAACTTGAATGTATATTTATCTGTTACCTAGGGTTATAAATTTATATCACGATGAAAGTATCATTTCTACCGTGCCAATTACGCAAAAAAAGACATATGTGGCTATGCATCCTGCCACAATTTCGCCTTGAGTGGAGTCGCCACTCTTCGGGTTGTCAAATAGATATGATTATCGCGGTCATTATTGCGGATCGAGCCTACACTCTGAAGTATCAATGAATATCGTCGGGGTAATATCGTCTATTTAACTGCACGCAATTTCAATGTCGCCGGCATAAATAAGCCTCGAGTATAACAACAGCAGATGCGTTGTTCACGAACCAAACGGCTCGCGTGTTGACGCAACGACCGACGATTTTCTAGCGTGTGCTTCATTCGCGAATGCGCATTTCATCCGCCCGACAGCTTATCCTCGATTCTCCCTCGAAACGATCGGTCGGCAATCAACCGGATACCGCGGGGCAAAAAGCGGAGAGGGCGGCATCACGCGGTAAGAAATTTGCAGCGTCGTGATAAATCAGAAGGGCGAGCGAGAGATCGTCTCGCGCCTTCGATGGCATACGGAACGTGATACACACACAGTTCTTACCATATAAAGCAGACTTTACTAGATATACTGACGAGTATTTGCGAGATCGTAGAGAAGGAAATTGAACGATCCTGCCAATCGCAAATATAAGAAGAGAATAAGAAAGCCGTCAACAGTGGTTTATCTCGTACTGATTCTAGAGTAGTCTCTAACTAATAATGGTAATAATGGTAACATCGCATGAAAGAATCGCACGTTAAATTACTGCAAATCATTGTGTACAGTGAAACGAGATTTTCAACGAGACTTCCGACGCGCTGAATGAAAAAGAAAATGAAAGAATGTCTTGAGGATTCGCTAGAGAATAGAGAAAATCGCTATTCTCAGGTATTTTTTTATAAGATAGAATATTCGAAAATTAAATGCTTGAATTGTATCATATAATAAAATGGAAAATTTTATTTCGTTTCACTTTCGTGTCACACAATGACGATTGTATCAACTTGTTCTGTGATATAACTCTCTCTTCTCGCAAGTGCTATTTCGAGGCAATATACAGACAATTGTGCCAGTTGGCTAGTATGGCGCAGAATGGAGTGATTAGAGAAGCTCGATTCTCGGGACAGATTTCGTGATAAGCGAATACGCGTTCGTGACACTCGGGATTGCGCAGTGGCGTCTCTAGAGCAGTGAGATAGTCGTTTGCATTGCTTGTTTGCACTCGATATAGATGTACGTATGCTACTGACGGTAGGCATTGATGCTCGACACTTGGCCTTCCTAACAGTATCATGAATATTTACGCGGCATCTCTCACAGCGAAATCAATGTATATTCCTGCATCTAGAGATGTTTTACAATATAGTACACTTCCGTCGTAAACTCTGCGTAAAGCGACATGGATATTGCTCTTATCCTTCTTTTTCCTTATCGCGTATCTAAAAGATTTGTCCGCGCGTAGCTACTTTACGTTAATCTGAGAAGAAAACGTTTCCAGAAAATACAAGGACGCGGAAAGTCTCTCTTTGAAAGGCGAACGCGAACGCTCGTTTCTTCGAGACTTAACGCCTAGGCGAAAGTTCATAAGCTTTTCATAAGAATGTTGGTACAAACTTCTCCTTATCGTTTTATATATTACGACTTACTACCTATTCGGACAAGTTATGGAAGTCGCACATGTCGAAGGCATTGTTGCGACGCTTTTCTATATGAGCGATATAATATAATGCAATACGTATAACGTCTATTTTTTTCAACTTTTAAATACGTAATTTCTACTATTTTTGCAGGATTTACCTCTTAAACATTATGAAAAATTTATTCGAAAAAAAAAAACGAGATTTGTTACATATATTTCATGCATATACATTATATAATTGTAAGCGTTTTACGTAGCTATGTGTTAAAAGTTATATATAAAATTTCCCAGAAATTATGAGTATGCTCATACATTATGATACTTTAGATATACGTATCGATATGCGTTAAAATGATAACAGACAATATTATTGGTGAACTGATACCACAGCGCAAAATATAGAATTACCAACAATGTTTCACACTGAATAAATATCGAATCATAAATTAATAGAATTAATTCGACAACATGATGATTTGATGATACGTGAGGAAACGCTCAGGAATGTTTTTCCATAAGTTCAAACGGTACGGTAATATAAATTTGCACCACCGAAGAATAAAAAATGCTATCGTGCCGCGAATAAATATACTCCACGTATAAGTACGCGCGTATAATCTGACGAGCTCGGGCGCGAATACGTGCGGAAAGAGAACCGTACGTAGGTATGAAAACGCGAAATGAACTCTTAAATATTTCATGACGAACGAAAGATGTGAATTTACGTCATATAGACTGCAGGAAGATGGTGAAGTGTTCGGCGGTGGCGTAGTACGCGGTTGGTACGCAGAGGATAGGCACCGAAAGGACGAGGCGAAAGATGCAGAAGGGGTGCTAGTGGCTTGATAAGAGCCCGACTCGAATATGTTGAATGTGGATAGTACGGGCGTGGTGTGGCATATTACGCCGTTAATACAGTGCATATCGGGACGTGAGCAGCTGAGAGAATCACAACCGTTCTAGTTCTCTCTCTTGCTCCTCGTGATCCTCTCGAGCCAACCTCGCTCTCGCGCACACGTAGCCCGGTTGCCTCGTTGTTATTAATAAATTAGTAGTGCTAATTAATAAATTATCGAGATTAAAAGAGCGCAAAACTAGACGACGATGCTCTAATATGCTTATCTCTGGTCGTTCATATTTTAGAAAATAATGGTTATAGTATTAATCACAAACGAGATCTCTATCTCGTTTTATTCTAAAGAATATTCAAAAAATTAAGTATGTGGTAAATAGTCAATGTTCCGTTCTCTTATTTTAGATTCCTTAAAAGTGGCACTTTAAATTACGTTTCTCGTCTGGAGGGAAAATTTCGAACTGGCGATTCTCGTCCATTATCTGCACTAGTCGCGATGCATACTACCGTACGATCGCGAACGAGAGAGCAAAGTTTGTAAAATCAGCGTAATAGCACTAATACTACAGAATGATCGAGCTTGAAAGCTTATTCCTGCGCAAACAGAGGCCAATGTGCTCGGTCAGTATGGATTTAGAATTCCTGCATATGTGTATCGATGGCGATAATACAGTGATTATAGAGAAAATTGTATAAAAAAGATATCACGATACTCATCCGGCTAACATCTTAAAATCTTGTCGCCATAAAATTCGCGATTTGAGTTTCATAATGTCACACGGCTACAAAACGCCTGAAGGGTACGTCGCGCCCAATAATTGGATGCTATTCCCGTAATAAAATTTCACCCTGGAAAGTCCGCTTAAGGGCACTCATAAATTTCTATAATATAAATTCCTGGATAGTCGTTCAACTACACGCGTATGTTCAGAATGTTTTTAACATTAATATCTTTACCCATTTTATTAACCTCATAGAAGCTGCAGACTTATAAAATTAAAGTTATACTGCTATAAACGCAAAACGACCCGATTTAGATTTGCATAAAATTTCAGGAGTGCATAAACGAGAATGCGCGAAATGATCTTTTCTTAGAAAATGTTTAGACGTTATCTCTTTTTTATTGACTCTTATCAAATATGTTGATAATAAAATTTAAAACTATACAGGCATTATTTAAAACAAAATGTAATTTATAGAAATTTTATTCCGACAAAGATGTTAAAGAAACGAAGATTTTGATGAGATGTTAAAGTCGCATAAAATATTAAAACCGACCCAGAAAAGTATGATTAGAATGAATAATTATGTGAGAGAATATTATTAAATATTCATAACTTTGAACTTTTTAATACGCTCTTCGGCAAGTGTATGCGGTAAAATGTTACGATCAAGTCATTATTTCGCAAATCTTTCACTTCTATAATAATTATAAATTTATCGTTTATAGAAGAAAGTAAAATCGGGGTTAATTTTCGCGAATCTTTTATTAAACACACGTATCTTTTAGATGTAAATGTCATTGAAATAATCACTTGTTATAATTTTTTACAGAGATTGTTGCTTGTAGTTATAAGATACATTCTCTCTATATCTCTGGACGAGACTAATTTACTCTAATCTGACCCTCAGTCATACCAGTAAGCATAATTACGTAATTAATATATGCACAAACGAAAAGATAACACATTACAAATGCTCTGGTAATTCTTAAATTAATCGCATCAGATTTTTAATTACTCAACTTGTACTTATAGATGCGTTTTACCTCGCGCGTTCAGATATTTGATACTATCAAATATATCACATCTGTTTATGAATATTATAATACTGTATTCTATGTATTTAAAAAAAAAAAATCTCTTGGTTCTTATAGAGAAAACTCTTGGAATAAAAATATTAAATCGCTAATATTTCATATCTCGCTAATATTTTAAGCAAATCTGCAGAAACAATATAATATTTGAACATATACAATATTTGGATAAGTCAAAATTTAGTCCATCCATTTTGAGGCAATGAATCTGTCAAATATTTTTTTCATTTATTTATTAATATTCTTATAATATATATTCTCAATTGAAATTTTAAATATAATAATAATAATCAAGGAAATAAATAATAAATTTATACACATACACTAAATAAAAGAGTTTGTAATTATAACTAATACAGAATATTAAATAATAAATAAGAAATCATAATAATACATTACCTCAAGTTAAAATAAAAAATAATTTAACACTCACCAGTACGATGCGCAACCGCGGAATTGTAGTACACAACGTTGATCTGTAAGATATAAATATATTCAAATTAAAGTAATGTCCAAAATAAAATAATGAAAAAATATATAGTTATTGTGCGGGCAATTGAATTTTTTATTCGTACTTTACACAGATATTTAATAGAAGAAACAATACATAATTCTCCCAAAAAATTTTCTTTAAATATAAACTTTTCTAAAAAAAATAAAATCTAATTCTTATATAAAAAAATTTATATAATTATAAATCTTAAGTAATGTTAAAATATGTTATATATATTTATAAAGAATATTAATTATTGCAAATATCTCATTAATTATCTTAAATGTGTGTTTCAAAATAAAATCTAGAATATTTTATATGTATTATATTACACAATATTGTAAAATAAATTACTATTGTGGAGACAAACCAGTAATTAATTTCAAACAATTAATAACAATAAATTAATCAAGTTATAAATTGCTCACCTTATGGTTGCTCCGCCGTAGCCCGATGCCTCCTCGAATGACCACCTCCTCCTCTCTTATTCATCTTTTATTGCTTCTTCATGGCACTCACACCCGTTCACGACATTCACTCGCGAAAACATTGTTAATTACGATCGTGCACTAATCAGAAAAATACGACGATAGCATGACACTTTGTACGGCACTTCACGACATAATAGTATACAATAGTATGCGCATTTTATAATGTAACAGAAGAACATGAAAACGTTAAACTACGATATCCGCTTAGCACTCAAGAATCACACTGGCAAATTTGCGTACTACTTATGGCGACAATGCTATTTCTATTGCTATCAAATAATGTTCACCTTATTTCAGAGAAACTTGATTATCTCGTATTATAACACGTATTTATTGATTATCTCGTATTATAAAAATAAATAAATATACAAATTAAATGTAAAAATAGATATTCACGAATTGTAAAATTCAAAAATAGAGTTTGCCAATTATTTATATGCGACAAATTTCACGAAACATATAATTAATAAGGTAGATATATTATGGCTTTCTTAAATCATCTGCTCCCACGATTCGTGTATTATTCTGCGATCTCCGAAAATAATTTAAAATAAAGTAAATTACATTTATATTGGCGAAAAGTTTTAAGTATAAGACGAGAAATCATCGAAACAAAATATATTTAAGTAAATATTTCGTCTATAAATATTGGAATAAAATAACAATTTATAATTCTCATTCCCTATATGATTTCGATTCCTATATCAAATTAAGAGAACATGCAAAATATGTACTTTGATAAATAACTGTCGCTTACGAATTATCATTCGCGTTTATTCGCGAAAGATAGTGCGACGATACAACCCGTTTCTATCACTATCTTCCCGCTCGAGTCTCGCAGCACGAATGAGAACAAGGTGACCATATGTCAACAATAGGCTATACGTCGCTACAATAAATTGACAATGTTTATGTTCGGCCTTTTTTGCGGCGCATAGCATCTAGTATTGATATATGATCACCTTGTCATCATTCGCGCGACGGAACTCGATCTAGTAGGAGAACGGCCTTGCGTATGTCGTCGAACTACATATCTTCCGCGAATAAACGCGAAAAAGGCGATTAACAATTCGTAAGCCATAGTTATTTATCGACATATATTTTGCATATTCTTATTAATTTGAAGTAGGAAACGAAATCATAAAAGATGAGAATTATTTAAATGATTTTAATTCGATATTTATGAACGAGATATTTAGTTAAATAAATTTAATTTTAAAGATTTCTCGCGTTAAGAAATCTTTAAACTTTTTTCACCGATATAAACGTAATTTATTCTAAATTCTCTATTTTCGGAGAGCGCAGAGTATACGAATTGTCGGATTAGGAGATTTAAAAAAATCGCGGAAAAACTGTTTATTAATTATATATGTTTCGCATATAAGTTATCTATAAACTATATTTTCGAATATTGAAGTTTGATGATATTTATTTTAATTCTATATTTATTCACTTGACTTTTAATACAAGATAATAAAATTGCATCAAAACGTGAACATTATTTGTTAGCGCAACAGTGATAGTATTGTCGCATCGAGTGACATGTAAAATTAAATGCATCACGATTTTCGAGAGCTAAGCATATTATAGTTTAACATTTTTCGTTTTTTTCTTCTGCTGTTGCAGTATAATGAAGTGCGCATTGCATGCTATTAACGTCGGGGGTGCGTGATCGTCGTATTCTGTTAATTAGTGCGTACGCGATTGTAATTAACAGTGTAATTAAGTGTTTTCGCGATAAATGTCGTGAATGTGTATGAGTGTCATGAAGAAGCAAAGAATGAACAAAAAAGGAGGGAAGAAGGTGGCCCAAGGAGGCATCGAGGGACAGTGGAGCAACCATAGGGTGAGCAATTTATAACCTAATTAATTTAATATTTGTTACTTGTAAAATTTTTTCAATTGTTCGTTTATCTCTGCGGTAATAATTTATTTTACATTATTGTGTAATATAATACTATATAAAATATTTTGCATTTTATTTTAAAATATTTAAAACATTCAATAAAATATTTACAATTCATATTTTTTTGTAAATATATATAACATATTTTAACATTATTTGTTAAAGATTTATAATAATTTAAATTAATTATAAAAAAAATTAAATTTTTATCTATTATTTTTTAAAAACTTTTTTCATATCCAGCAACAATGTATTATTTTTTCTATTAATTACTTATTTAAAGAAAGAGTAAAAAATTCAATTGCGTGCAATAACTATATATTTTTTAAAAACTTATTTTTTGGACACTACTTTAATATATATATATATATATATATATATATATATATATATATATATATATATATATAAATCTTACAAACAAAGTTGTATACTACAACTCCGCCGTTGCGCATCGTACCGGCGAGTGCTAAATTATTTTTTATTTTAACCCGAGGTAATGAATTTAAGAGAATTATAACAGAGAAAAAGAAAAAGAGAGAAGGAGAAAGAGAAGGAGAAAAGAGAGAGAAAGAAAATTATATTATCAATATATAAAAATTTAAATTTGCAATAATAGAAAATAAGAAAAAATACATAAAATCCTTTAATATTTATGTTTATTTATATTAATAAATTAAAAATTTAAAGTAAAAATTAAAAAAATTAAAAAAATTAAAAATTAAGAGTACATAGTAATAAGAATATTATATAAATAGATATTAGATAAATATCTCATAGAGATGCACTGCCTCAAAATGAATGGGTGACACATGTATATGTAGTCGTTTCTGCAGATCTGCTTAAAATGATAGCAATTTTGCAATTTTCATTTTAAAAACGCTCTAAACTTTAACGAAATAAAAAATTATATAATCATCTGTTTTCATATGTTTATATCATTCGCAATTCATTATTAAGACCAAGTTCTTATTTATGGAATGCACAGTACGCTGTGTATAAACATATTCAAAAGAAGCAGTGCAGGCACACAATAGTTGGTGCGTAGATGAAGCTTTTGCAACTATGAATTGAAGCATGAAAGCAATTATTATCGATGGATACTGTTGGAGCTCGTTTACAGGATCGGGGTGTATCCGATGGCTTCATTTACGAGAATATCACAAATAATTATTCCGCGCGATACATGAGCGAGTTTGCGCGCGCGAATGGATTGGTTGGCTTGCTTAATGAGAAACGAGAAATTCACCGTAGATGACGTAGATGCCCGAGTTATCTGCGACAGTGAAACTTCGAATAAACTATGCGCTGTCCTGAGTTCTCCGTTGTGGAGCCGGTATCCAACAATAAACCGTCAACACGAGCTAAGTTTTCCCATTATCCATTAACCTAATTAGATCAGATTTTGCAGTATTGGTAAGAACGCGCCTTCTAAGTTAGGTAGTCGTGGACTTATTGGCTCATGTAATCGTACATCTATGTATATTATATTATATAAAGCAAATACAATAAATGTACACATATGCGATACTCTCTAGCGACATGCGACTTACTGCATAGAAAAATTATAAAACTATGACGTATAATTGAAAAGAGAAGAGTAGTAATTTCATTATGAAAAAATATATATATATTCATAATTTTATATTTATAATATTATAAGATTTTCTTGCAAAAACATAAGCTGTGATATTTTAAAACGCTGCATTTATTCTGATCAAATTTTCATAAAATATTTGTCAAAACTCAATATTTGTCCTAGTACAATTTTATATGTAAAGAAACATAACGTTAATAACCAGAAATACAAAATATATACAAATTTCAAAATATTTGGAAGTTTATTATTCTCTATCTTCACTTTTTAAAAAATAGGATTTGTCGATCAATATACACTGCGACTGCGTCAAAATACCTTCGAAATGTTTGAAAATAAATTAACACACAAGTTTTTGTATTCCGAACAAAAATCATGTTTTAATTTCACAGCGGATGGAAAATTATAACGGTTCAAGCCACACGCACACATGCACGACGATTAAATCCTATCGAATATAAATTACGAATATCATAAACAATAGGAGCAATAATAGAAGATTCATATTCACGGCACACTGTTGCACGGTAAAAAGCAAACATATATTTTCACATTTATACACGCGGTTGGATGACTTAACATAAATATTCGCATCTTTAAATTTAGCATATTGTGCTATGCAGAAAAAGTGAAATGCAGATTGCTGTAGTGTATGATATATCTAAGAATATTATCTATTATTTTACTTATTGGTCAGAAGATTTAAACGCTAATTAATCTACAGAAAAGATTGTGATACAAAATTTAAAATGTTTCTTTATTCTTTCAGTTTTTAATTCTTTCGAAAGTCATGTAAAAAAAGAAACATTTTTCGTAATGTGTCAAGTAATCTTTACTTTATCTTGATTCTGAGGTTTAGTTATCGAAATAATTTAAATAGTTTAATAATTGTAAGAAAAGAGAGCTAATAAAATATTGAGAAAACGTACTAAATTGGTTAAAAAATTGATAAATAAAAATTGTAACAGTTCTAGCATCGTATGAAGGTATATATATGCAGTGTGTATGTACACATTTGAAAATTTATATACGTAATTTTCTAGAAGTTAAGGATTGTGCCGTGTTCTCGGACATGAAATATGAATATGAATTGGCATCTACGTCGCGCGGTGCCGAACTTGTAAATGATATTGCGATCCGAACGTAATAGACGACCGAGAATGCTTTTGGGACGATTGTTTTGTCATTCGGCTTCTTAATTAACAACTTCCGAAAAGCGACGAGAGTCCGCCGGAAGGATTGGAACGCAAGGGAAGACGAGACGAGTGTTTCCCGAATCTCTCACGGTGGATGGCACTAATTAAATCTCAGCGCCAACCCACTAAAGCGGACGCGACGAAAGCGGAGAGGCGGAAGGCAGCTCGCGCACTCTTAAATGCAATCTGCATTTCATTAATTCGTTCACGATTCCGGGGATTTTATTCGTTCGTTTTGACAGGAGCTCCATATATACCTCGCTGCTAAGAATCTGTCTATTCTGCGGCGTTTAATGTCTTTATAAACGTGGAATTGGCGACGTTATTAGAAATGATTGCATGTTAAAAAATATCATTACACTATTTAGCGAAACAGATTCAAACAATTATTTCTTTTTTATTGAAATAATTTCAAATTTATTCAAATCCTTTCTACAAATTATTAATTTATTAGCTATCTGATCATTAGTGGAAATAATAGCTTATATCAAAATATTAAATTTATTTCATTTAACTATATTAATATATAATCGATTACTTATTATCGTAAATTATTATCGTAATTTAATTTACGAAATCATTCAAAACATTTTTAATCAATGCTCTCTATCGCGAGCTGCGATTATCATATAAGAAAACAACAGTTCGGGAAAAGGTTTGACGAATAAGTGCGAAAACTAGGAGAGTTCAAGTTATTATGCATCAATTTTCGAGTTCACTGATCGCATAAATTTCTTCGCATAAATGCATATTTACTAGTGCATCATTTCAACAAGTTCACTCGCCGACTAAGGCTTTTCACAACTGCAGTAAATCAGATGAGAGTTCGTACTCGCATTAAAACGCGCATAAATATCTAACGAATTGAGAAGTGCGCGCTTGAAATGTTTACTGCTTGCTTCGAAGTCACGTTTTTTGCGGAGTAGTACCCGGCGGCTGTATTGTGAAAATAACGGAAATGCGTCCGACATATGCATGACTTAATCGTGAGAAACGGACGATGCTCTTTTTCAATTCACGAGTCCACGAAGGCTGCGAATGGCGAAAATCGATTAATCGCAGTTGTATGCGAGACGAGATGAGAAATGGCACCGCACAGCACTTGACAGTCGAAAATAACCAGATCGTAAAAATCCTGTACAAGTAAGTAGATATATGAATCAAGTATCAGTTATGCGAGCGATGTTTCCTCCTCTCGTCGTTTCAAGACGATTAAGAGTTGGGTCTACGGTTCACATATTATACGCTCGAAACCCGACTGGGTGCTTGCGGTCTTATCTCTCTTTTGTGTGCTCTCTTTCACCACCCACTTGCTAAATTTACCTCCGCGAGCGCGGTCGTCCCATTAGTATTTTTCATAGAGCCAGCTAACTATGTCCGCGGGAAGCAAACCCCCTATTATGCTTAAATCCCTTATCGTTACTGTCCGTTCCATATATTCTTGAAAATCGCTTCCTCGTTTCTACCTTCGACGGCAGCATTAGAATGGAACGGTCCGTTCGTTTCGGTAATATGGACTCGTGCGACGAAAGATTCACGTTTCGTTCTACGTCGACAATCTTTTCAGATCGTCGATTTAAGCCGCGGGCGACATCGCGCCGTTAGTAAACTACTCCTAGCAGAATTGCCGATAAGAGTTTACGATTCACTTCAAAAGTAGTCGTTCGTAAGCTAAGAAACGCGCCTCGATATTTTCTAAATGGGAAAGCGCATTTATTAAAATTAAAACATTCTCGATCGATAACATCTTTAATTATGATACTTAATTCACCACAAGTGCTTAATTTCCCCTCTAATATTGAATAATTTTATGATCAGATCTCACTTTAAATCTTCCTCGAAAAAGAATGTTTCTGCATTCATTAAAAAATTTAGAATAAAATTCGCATAATCTAATATATACCGATTTATAGCATTTATAACATTATATATATTTATATATATTATTAATTAATATAACATTCTTTAACGAGAGAAAATTTGATGTAATTTTTGTGAATACAAATTCTTAATCTTGAATAAATCTACTATAAATAAATGTATAAGAGAATCAATTGAACGTAGCCAGGAGCGATATGAGAAATGAGATTTGAAGCCGATATCAGGAAACTCTGAATATTGCACGGCAAGCAAACCAGAATTAACTGCGAGAGGTTTGAACAATCAAAATTTCCAAACATTCCAACCACTGGCGAACTGCTGCGGGACAAACAAGTTTAAATTATCGATTCAGCATCCGCTACATGTAGCAAAGTGTCATGTATTCATTGTTGTTATGAACTAATAGTTTCCATCCGCCTGCCAATCGATCTCGCTTCAATATTCTGCGTGGTATTGGTATCACTTACGAAAATAATAGAACCGCAAACCCAACTAAAGCTCCGTCTTTCATCATCGATAAAAATAGCTCCATTAAGTAGACTAAACATGATTATCATATAAAACGTTCGTTTTTAGAGATTATTATTAATATTACTCCGTAATATTCATAATACGTTACGAAAAATAAAAAATGATTAAATCGATTAAATCTGCCATTACTCCATCATAGTAAATACCAAAATTTATTATCAAACATAAACTTTAAGCCGTCTTCAAATGCATAAGATATGCGAATAAGTCCCGAATAAGATCGTATCTCTTGCAAACACCTGCTACGACGATTTGTCATCCATAGCAGAGTTTTCGGATTCCGGTATATTCCGGTTGTGCGTTAGAACAGCTTTCAGCGAACGCTTTAAAATACAATTTGTCATTCTTACCGGACGATGGCTTTTCCGCACGTTTTAACGGGTTTTCGTGATGTCTTTACTGAGAACACATATACAATCAATTTTTTTCTATCATTCTTGCAAGTATAAATTAAAGAAGTCTCATAAATAACTATTCCTCTAATAATTGTTAAAATTAATCCATGCGTAATATGTGTTCTCTATAATAAATTAGCAAAGAAGTATCAATGGTTATATATTTAAGGCGTGAAAATATTATGTTTTATGGTGTATAAAATATTTTAAGTATCATTACATGTTTAGATATAAAAGAAACAAGATAAAGTTCCACCAAAAAAAGCAGTTTATCATACTAAGATCCAATGGTCCTGGGAACCGCGTCAGCATACGCGCGAAACGTGGCTAGTAAAATCAATGAGCGTGCAAAAGCAAGTACAAGCGCGCAAGTTGTATATCTAGAGTGGTAGAGAAAGAAAGGGAGCCTTTGCGTTTTGCACAAGGCTCCTCTCCTACTTCCGCCAATTTGCACCGTTGCAACTTGAAAAAGGGCAAGACGCTCTTTCACATTCTCTCTTTTTCTTTTTTCTATCTTTTTCTTTCTGTCCGCAACATTATTGCTGAAATGAGTAGGTGCTTCGTTCAAGGAAACGTGGCTACGGTTACGACGGAGGGGTACATTACCGGGAAAATACCAAAAGAAACTAAAGGAAATGGCGAAGTTGGAAAATCCAACGAGTTTTCCGGCTGCCTCGTTCCACTCTTTCGTCTTCGTCCATTCTCCTACCTTCTCGCTATTTCATCGAGCCGCGGTGCTGTCAAATCATTCGTATGGACGACAAGGAAAGGCAGCCGGGGGCCGAGGTACTTTCCGCGAAAAGTTAGTACGCGGCGGAAGTTCAACGGTTTTATTGATCACGCGAACTTTCGCCTCGGGCAGCGAAGAATTTTGAAAAAAAATTTATTCGGTCGAAAGCTTTATCTGAATGCTGATTTGGTATTCATTCATTATAGCTTAGTAAAATCGCCGTTGTACTTAATAAGACTTGGGCTTTATGTTGAATCGTATTTTTTTTTTCTTGCTTTAGTTTTGCTTGTAAATCACAGAAGTTGTATAAAACATGCATAGTATCTTAGAACAAAAACATGAACACACAGTAATATAAATAATCTCAATTGAAAATTTTATATCAGTATGTTATTTGCAATTAATATAAATGTTTACTTAGTATAAACGTTTACTTAATATAGGTATACGATGATATTTTAATAAAATTCATAATTGCCAACTACACGTAATACCGAGTGTCAGCGATAACATGCGGTGTCATATACAATTCGAATAAGAGCAGTTAAAAAATTTAAGTTTTATTAATACTCAGGACTATGTGAATGAAGATAACCGAATAACGTCGTTTCGCGAACGGGGACAAGATTTATCTTCTGAATAGCAGTTCCGAATTTAGAATTGCGGCGCCGACGAAAGGCATTTCATTACGTTACCAGACGAAGTAACGCTCCAGCGACATGGAACACGAAGTATAAGCGGATGGAAAGAGATGTTAACTTAATTTTGAGCGACGTATCGCATTGCTCATCCTACTGCCATATTTTTCAAGTCTCGAGATAATTGCAATGAAAAAACAACTACTTTTCTCATTCGCGCGACGTCATATAAATAGCAATTTTAACATTAAGCAATAACTTTATGTAACGACGTACGTATATGCATACGCTCGATATCTCGAGGGGGGATAAAACGTTTCTTTTGTTCTATTCCATAATTAAAATCACAGTTGAAATTTAATATCGTTCTCATAATTTTTCCCGCGCGTTGTCCGTCGCGTTGGAGCGCCCTGGGCCGTCTCGTCGGGATTCCTGCCACGATTTTCGTATAAATCTAGAAGAATATAATTTTATAATATGAAAAAATTCCAAACGGGGTGACCCATATTTCAAGACCCGACCGAGCGGGCCGGGGCAGGACGCGACGGAACATCTCGTTAAATCAGGGCTATTTATTTTAGCCTGCGCCGACAGCACGGCTGTACCTTTCGAACTATGCCTGGGTGCTCTTCAAAGAGGCGTTTGCAAATAAGGCTGCTTCACTCGAGACAGAGAGAAATGCAGAAAAGTTGAGAGAGAGAGGGAGAGAGAGAAAGAGATACCGAGATTCCACGTCGCGGCGACATCTCGTTGCATTTCGGGTTGGTTAAAGTGATTTCTGCATTATAACGCAACGTGACGTCGGTGGAATAGTAAATTCTGTGCAGATTGCGCCGCTATAAAGGATCTGCATAACCTCACAACGGTCATAACCCTGTCGACGACAAATATTTTTACGTTCCAAGCATTTCGCAGCGGAATAAGCCTCGCCGCTATTAAATCCGCGTATATATATTATGCAGATCTTTATAGCTTCTTACCAAACAATCGCTGATATTCTTTTTTTAGATTAAACGTATAACGAACGTAAACTGTATTCCAGAATTTGAATATAATTTTTGCATTTTCATAAGATGTGTTCACGGTCTAGAAATATTTACGCGTATAAAGAAGAATATTTACTATTCACCTGTTTTATTATATCTTGAAATAAAGAGGTGAAAATCTTGGAAAGAGAGCTAAAATTTATACATTGCGGCAAGTCTCACAGTTAGCAGTAACGTGCTTAATTCGTAAGTATTTTGAAATTTTAATGAAAAATATACAAAATGCTTAGTACGTTTAATCCTTACAAAAGCAGAGATTTGCTTGAATCTTCGTAATTATTTATATAAACTTGACTATACCTTTTTAAGAATTATTAGTCTTTAACAAAACATTTATATAACTTTTAGGAAAATATTTATACAAAACTTATGGCTGATAAGTGACACTATCAATGTTCATTAAATTTATACAGTAAAACGTTATGTATAAATCAATAAGCATTTCAAATGTATATGCGTGTGTAATATCGTAGGAATTTATTATTGATTTAATATCATCATATGTCATAACTTAGCAATAAAGTCAAATCCGTCATAACTTATAGATGAATAAAACGAAAAAAATGTTTCAGATAAAAGTTTTTTGTTTGGATAAGAAGAATGAAGGTAGCTAACATTTGCATTCACTTTCCATTTAAATTCCATTTTCCGCTCTTCCTTCACCATATAGATATTTTGCATCGTGCCATAAATTTCAACAAAAATAAAACAATGCTTCGTGATGTTTTAGAGATATCCATTTGTACAGACATCCATCTATATAGTTTAACCTATGATTTTATATATATATATGAATTACATATATATATATATATATATATATATATATATATATATGGATTACATAAAAATAATCTGACGATGCTATAAAAATATTTTCTAATAGAATCTAATGTTTATTTTAACAATTTGAATTAAATCTTTAGATCATATATATTAATTTATTTATTTCATAAATTCTTGTCAAAAAGAGAAAGAGAAAAAAAGAGAGACAGAGATTGATCGATCAATATTGATCACAATTCGTAAAATGTGTCAAATGCGCGAGCAGAGTTCACTGTAAAAAAATATTTCAATAATATGTGAAATAATAATCCATTACACAAAAAACTACAACGAGAGAGAAAGAGAGAGAGAGAGAGATATTCACATTTTTAAATTTCTATCTTATTTGCTTTGGGCACTCGAATGTTTTATATTATCGTGCAAACTTTCCGACTTATTGTCCATAAAAAAACAAATTAACAACGTAATTTATACTGCGTCGCAAGTAAAGTACAGCGTGAAGTGTACGAGCGTGGTAACTATTTTCAAAACAAAATATTAAAAAGAAAAGAGAATGGAGAATAACGGGCGAAGCAATAATGAAATACGAAACGCAGTCATTTTAAAATAAGGACGAGCCTTGAACCGCGTTCTCGTCGTTGTCGTGTTCGATCATTTGCATCGCTTGCATCGTTCGATCGCGTACGCATGTTGCATAATGCAGCGCTTTACCGGGCGATAACTTATCCAATCACCGCACTGTCAGTTATAATCAACCGATTCCATTACCCGATCGATTTATTCTAATGAAACGTGATCGTTATTTATCACCATTTTCAATCGCAAGCGTCAGCTCCATTTTTTCGACCGCGCGGCTTTTCCACGCTCACGAAAGATTCGGACAGATAAAAAGCGAATGAACCATAGCGGTGCGATAAGGTCAATTTCTGAATGCCGGAGAGAAGCTGCACACAGAACAGCTCTAGTAATCAGTGCACTTCGACGTATCCATTTCACAAGTAATAATGCATAACTCATGGTAGGATAAATGAAATGCTCGCAAGTAGATCCAGAAAGATATAAATCGGACAGATCAATTTGCTTTAGTCAGAATACAACACGAATAATCATGCTACAAACGAATTCCATTTCGATACATTCACATGATTTGCAAACGTGATGTTTTTGTAATTATCGACATTTTTCCTACTATAAGGGCTAGGTAATCGAACGCATAAATATTCCATCGGAAACAAACCAATGTGCATACCGGAATTAATATTCTGCTGATGAAGCTTCGCTGTACAGCAAAATAAAAATAAAATTAGGACAAATTACATTTGCGAGAAGTTGCGATAATTTTTCAATTAAATTAAGATTGCTGTATTTCTCTTTTTACATCCGGAAACATATTTTTTGTATAGAGAGATATTTTGTATCTCCAAAATAATATGCATTTAGTGCTGGATATACTTTGGTTTTAAATGAAAAAAAGATATCTATTAAATAGTTAAATTCGAAATATATTATATTGAATGGTTAAAGTCGAAAAAATGTTTCTTTCAAAATTTTGTACCGATTTAATCTTTTTACTCACGCACACAAAAGTACATTGTGTATATGTGATCCAGCCCCTTTTGTGTCAAAATAAAATTGTGAAGTGGAGAATCGCGAAAATATATCTCTCTCATACCGGTTACTCACAATGCCAGGCACGACCACTCGCTATAATTCAAGAGTATCCGTCAATAAGTCGATACCGAGATACAGGAGGGAAAGATCGGGCATCCACTTCGTCATCAGTGTAGAGTAGCGCGCCCGTTATTACTCCACCAGAAGCGACGCATTAATTTGCCGGGCGTCCCTTATCAGTGACGTTTCATTTGTCAGCAGGTTGTACCATAAATGTCAGTAAGGGTGGTTGCCAAGGTGCCTTTCGAGCACAAACTCGCGTCTTGCGCGTCAGATGGGCGGTGACGGCAAGTCGCGGCGCGCTAGCGAAGTTTACGCTCGCGTGAGGGGGATGACTGTCGTCAGCCTCTCTCTCGGCAGGAAGGTTTTAAAGCCGACGCGGTGGTTAAACCTATCCTTGAGATCTTTTTCCCGACTCACTTTTCCTCGGCACATGCATCATGCCCGTCGCGTAACGACGAGAAACGTTCGGCCGGCATACATACTACATCAATGTCTAAATTTATAAACACTCTGGCATACGAGACACTTCCGTGCGGTACGACGTACTTTAAATAGCGAAGGCATAATACCATTCGTGCAACTGCGGATTATTAAAGTCGCAAATATTATCCCTCGATAGATTAAATGCAACTTATGCATGTGCAGCAAATTCAAAAAACATATAGAACGGTCATTACTATCGGGCTATAATATGTGCTTTAAAAAGTTGGAATCAGCTAGATACACTGTTCAAATATAATTATATACTACTATTACCTGCTATTATATAATAATTGCAATTTAATGATGGTGACTTTTGGTAATATATAATATAATACATATTTTTCGATACTATTCATTATTCGATGGACAGTAGAATTTCCCAAATTTTCTTCATTTGTCATTTCATTGAAATACATATATCCCGAATGCTCCAAAATCGACAAGCAAGTAATTCGAAATATATCCAAAGAACTTGTCTAGATCATTATGTAAAAATTTCTATGTGCATTTTCTCTGTAGGCTTATATATATATATATATATATATATATATATATATATATATATATATACTTAAACTATATATATATGACTAAAATATAACTAAACCCGTTTCCGCTGTGAGCGGCGTGTCCGACTTTTCGCTAAGTCAAAGAGCAATCCGCAAATTCTGCAAAATAGCCTAACTGCTTTTCTTGGGGAACGCTCGCGAAAGGAGGTAAATTCCGTTCGCCGATTCCGCCGTTATGTCGGACGGGAGATGATGGGGGAAAGGGGCGCCGGGTAATTAACCGATGTTCCGATTCGCGGAAGCGAAGCCTAGTATTCGCACAGTCGGACCCCGGAAACCGCGGGCGATCGTGGCCGGAATCCAAACGCAATTAGTTACACGCGCGGTAGTTTAGGTGCAAGACCAGAGCTCCTATCTCTCCTCCGTGTATGCACACACTCATCCGCCGTGCCTGTATGCGTGTGTATGTGTACACACACACACACACATATGTGTACACGGTCGTAACGATGGCGGTCGCTCGAACAGCCGGCAGCGGATCTTTCGCCTTCCCCTTTTACGGTGCTTCGACCTTCCACCGTACAGCTACCGGGGGCCTCTCTTTCCACCCTCCTAATTTTTTTTCCAGCTAGTTAAATAACATACCGCTCGTACAGCGCGAGCAGTAAACACGAGCGGGAAGACCGGACAAGCCCGAACGGATCTTTGACGGCGTAATGACGTCCTCCCTTTAACAGGATTCCGCTGTCGCCGCCGTATACGAGGTAATGGTCGAACGGGAAACAGCGCGAAAGCACTGATGTAATTGATGGCAATGATACGGTGTCAACGCGAAAACAGACATAATCATGACATAAACGACTGCGAATGTCCGGTTGCGTGATTGCGGTACAGTAGCGTAAAATGGGTTAACGGTCACATCAGACATTGCCATCAATTGTCCACAAATAGATATTTTACCCCCCCCCCCCCCCCCCCGATTTGCGAAATAAACTTTGTCTTACGTAAAATATATTACATGGAAAATTTTTTTTCAAATCTGTTTATAACCATATCAAAAACCTATAATATAACATTCGATAATGATATTAATATTTTTCCTGCGATCCTTTATAAAATAGCTATTTTTAAGAAAATAAAGTATTGTGTACACATTTTTAAAAAATACAGAAATATAAAAATATAACATTGTGACGTACTACATGTCGAAAAGTCAATAGTACTCTGTGACGGAACATTATTCGGTGTGGAGCGAAATTGTATTCCACTATCAGGAAAGCGAAATTATTCCATTACGCAAATTCTCGAGCACGCTCTCAAGCCTGGGTACCTTTAGCATTACTACGACGGGGATTGTTTTCCATGAGCGACGGTGGAAAATTACTTTTCGCTCACGCGCAATCGCCCTCGTACGCCGCCGCCGCCGTCACCGCCAAGTTGCGTATTCCGCACGCGGTTGCAATCTTGGCGACAGCGCGGTCTCGCCCCAGCGGCCCCATCCTCCGACGTAAACCCACCCTGCATTCGCAGCCTGTAGAAATTCGCGGCTTCGCGCCCGAGGTCCGCTAAGTGAATGCATAAATTTCTCGCCGTTTGTTTTAGGCCCCCCTCTCCCCCTTAACGCGCCACCGTCGCCACGAATGCAATAACGCGACGTGTTTCTTTGTGCTTTACGACTCGCCGTCTTGGCGTCTACCGTAAATGGGCTAATAAACAGACCCGGGTTTAATATCGATGAGAGATCGCCGAGACAGGCCCCACACTCCATCGTTTCCCTCTTCGTATTCCGCAAAGATCCGACACCTTCCACCCGATCTCCGCGAGAATCCCCGCGCAACACCCCGCGCTCGTTCTCGGCTCATCCTGCGCCACGCGGCGTCTACACCAACACGTCTACATCCGCTTACATACCGCCACCGCCGTTCCGGAATGGAAGACTCCCTACAACGATCTCGCACCGACCTTCCCTCCCTCTATACCCGGTCGGCGCTCACAGAGCTACGGGTAACGCGGCCTCAGCAACCGCATTCACCCTCGCAGCCAGGAGACTGTGTGATGTACGAGGTGAATTAATAACACCCACTCGGTGGTCCAACATAGACACATATATGCATGCATGGTACATATATATATGTATATATGTATGTATGTATGTATTCTGGTTTATATAGAAAAGATAGGTACGAATATATATAATATCAGATCTGGTGCGATGCAAAAAAAAAAAAAAAAAAGCACTTCCTGCGCCTGAGACGCATAATATTCTCCCGCAAATGTTTCTCGCCAGATCGCGACGGGGGTGGATATTTCTTCTCCGAACTAGTTATAATTTTCGTTTTCGCGGCTTGCCGAGATCTTATCGAATTTCCGAAACATTGTTATACCGCGCAGCTATCTCGCGAGTTCAGCCAAGCGCATTCTGACAGTGTGCAATTTATTAAATTAACAGGAGTGAGTTTACTTAATAAATTGCACATAGCTATGTCGGCATATACCTAATAATCGGTAATGATTTTGCATAAAGTTAAATCTTATATTTTATACCTTCTAAAAAGTAGTATTATAATCTTATATAAATGTTAAAAAGTTTACGAGCACACACACTACATATATACATATATTAAATTTATATAAGATAAATAATTTTATGCATGCGCAGGAAATTGTGTAAATTATTATTTTAAATAAATGCCTCTAATGTAAGATAATTTTCGTTATGTAGGTATATCGAGTTTTCGCAGATACGAATCGCGAGGAGAAATGTTTCGAAGTTTCGACGAGATCCACAATGGGATAAGACTGAATTACGAGGGAAAATAGTGTCGTTAGAATCACGCGATAGAGGCAGATTTCGGTATTATTGTACTCGGCTGGATCGTAAGATAGGTGCGCAAGTATAAAGAGATGACGGTGGTATGAGAGGAAAAGCTGGCAAGAGTTTTATTTAGGTTAGATGTTGCTTTACTGAAACAAGAGAAGTTATAAAGTTAACTAAGAGTGAGTTCGGTTCTTACTTTGATGCATTACAGTTCGGTTATGCTATATATCCGTTTTCTTAGAACAAAGACGAAAAGTTGGAAAGATATCCTGACTTCGTGCATTCCGCACACTTTATTGGAAACGCAGAAAAATATTTTTTATTGAGGGAGAAGGGGGAATATTATTGTAGTATCAAAGATATATCTCAGTCACATAACTTTAAATATATAATTTTTTTCATTCTTAGTAACAGTGATTAAAGAAAGCACGATGAGATTTTCTTTCCAGAACACAAAATTTCTTAGACTAATCTTTCATTAATATTCTAAAAGCTTTACATAATTTTCCCACTAAGAAGACATTAAGATTAAACAATCCATTATCTCACAAAGCGCGAAATTATAATCCTAAGCAGCTCGTGGCTTATCCGGTTCTTTCGTGTACTTGACTTTTCGCGTGCTTCGCATCAAAAAATATTGCTATCACGCGCCTGGCGTCGTCTGGTCCGATGGCAGTGCACCGTGCAAGAAAAAGCGTCCCAACGGTGAAAGCGTGACTTAGCACATTCCCCCGCCTTTTGTATTCGTCCGGTAACCTCGAGAATTAATTTACGCGGACTCCTAAGTGCCGCGATGAAGATTGAGAGCGTCTGGCCCGAACTCCCCCGAGACCGCAAGAGTATTTTCGCGCCAAGACGCGCCGTGTCGCGGAGGATCTCGAGGGGATTCACCGATCCGTAGTCGAGTAGCGATTTGCATTTCATCCTGCGCTCGTGGTGCGAGGCGGAGTGCGGGAATCCTGTCGATCGCTGAATTACTTACCTGTCCACGTACACCGTCACGGTGGCGCGAACGAGACAGAAGCAGGAATTACAAACGACTGACGATTCGCGTCGACTAACGCGCGTTTAGTATGCGGAACAAAACCGGTCCAGAAATTACATACTCTGAAAATGAACGATATGCTGTACGCGTACTCGGAAAATTTCATCGAAATAGTGGAAACAGGTTAAAGCGATTCAAAGTTGCCGCAAATCGCCAATTTTTTAGAATTTTCCGTATTTGATGATTTCTACGTGTTGAATATTTTTGCGAATAGCTCTAATTCGTTCCCCAGTTTTGATCAATTTTAAAGGAATATCTACTTGTATACGTATCATGCTTATGCACGGAAAATTCGAGCGGTTCCAACGGCAAATAATCACATTGCTCGTATGTAAAATCAAGCATGTCGAACAAGCGCTCTATGCAAGTATAACCTCGTTCAACCATATCGGCTGAATATAAAATTCAAATGCAAAGCCCATTGGAAATGCGCGGAGGGTTCATGAAACCATATTAAGATCACCATAAGGGTTCTCCCGTCCCAATGTTCTCTCTTGGGTTATTTTATACTTATTTATCTCGAATCTTTAGCAGGTGTCTTGGTATTATAGCTATTCTTGGCATCTGTGTCTTAGCTTTTGCGCCCTTTCTCACTATTATATATTGAAAAATCTGTCGTCGCAAGATAAATGAATCTTATGTTGAATAATTATAAAAATATATTTACTGTTGAAAACTCGAACATGTTCATAATTGATAAATATATACTATTAAAAATGTTAAAAGTAGTATATAATTGATTAAGTGTATAAAACAAAAAGAAATATATAAATCGGTATTTCGTTCGTAAAAGAAACAAAATTAGACTTTATTACGCGCGCTTAAAGACAGTTGCCGTTTTATAAAATTATCGTCAACTGTGTGATTTCAGATAAAGATATTATCTCGCCGGATTTAATAGAAGTAGCTTTTCTGCTCAGTTATTTAATAGCAATTTCGCTCGAGTCCATCTCTGAATTGAAGCAATGCACGGATATTGAAAGTTTCTGATTTGAACAAATCGCGTGGCTTGAATATGTAGTCAATGCCTGAGGCAGCCAAGCAAAGTTCAATCGATGCTGCATATATCCGCGCTTGGCAAGTTGAAAATTTTCACGCACAAAAAAAATTAATTAAAAAAAAGGAAAAACAAGGAACGGGGGAACAAGAGATAGAGAGAGAGAGAGAGAGAGAGAGAGAGAGAGAGAGAGAGAGAGAGAGAGAGAGAGAGAGAGAGAGAGAGAGAGAGTAAGAAGAGGATGAATAATGAAAGAAGGGAAAAAGGAAGGTAGAGAAAGTAACGCGAAGGCAGAGGCGAAGTTGCCGTATGCAGGCGAAGGCTGATTGCCGCACACGCCGTGTCACGTGAGAAAGGATAGCGGACCTCGCTTCCGACGATTGATAAGGGGAGCACGATACGCCGATTGGCAGCTCAATCTGCCTCTTATTCTGCGATACAATATACCGATACCATAACCGTACATATGCCCGTTATCAATCGCGACGATCGACAAACTTTCGTTTTCACCATCGCGATGGACGGTTCGCTCGATCATCGCTCAATCGCGCGAGGTGAGACTTTGGGTTAACATACGCGCGCGTTTCGCTGCACGAGCTGCATTTCTCGAACATCACCGATCGTGACTCGATAATATAGGTGATAGGAAGACTGACGATGACTCATTGCTTCGAGAGTAAAAGTTATGGCGCACATCTCACGGTGCGCTATTCATGACATATGTATGCACTGCCATGCAAATGTAGCGCGATACCAATAAGGAGATAATGCGCGCGCGGATTGTAACATAAAGAATGCGTTGTTTATGATTGCCTATACACACATATATTTTAATATTCATATAAATATTTCCAATAAACTGCTAAAAGTGTCAGTTAAACATCTCACCCCCCTCTCCCTCCTCTCCTAATACATCTTATCTTTCTCGATTTTCGGAAAGTAGAGGCAGCATTTACAAACTCGAGCCTCAGATATGCTTATGTATATTATCGATCATCCCAACACACCTGATCAAAGGAACATCGCCTACTTGGACAGCCAGCTGACACTTTGACCATGTCATAGGCGCGTGTATGTACGACCGTCTACGATATGTCAGCAGCGGTTGGATGGATGTATACATAATTAATATGTACACGGTAATATGACGTATATACATATATACGTACGCGATACATGGCATGCGAGGCTCCGACATTCACGAGAGACGAAGACTTGATAAAGGGAGAATGCATCCCTGCGTTATAACGCACGACTGAAGCTTGTGAATCACGTGCGATAAAACTGATACGGGGGCGATTTCATTGGAGTCCGAACCAAACTCCTTTAAGAGAACGTTCATAATAAAGTGCGGTACTATCACAAAGTGCGGTAAATTCGCACGCACATACACGGCCGTGAATTCGTTACTAACACACATCCGAAATTCCGGAATGCACGGCAATACGAATGAGTAAAAATAACGAGCGCGTAGAGAAACACGGGAGGTACAATATCGCGGTTAAAGTCTGACATCTCCTAAAAGATACTCGAGTTTACAGTTTGCTCGGGAGGATAATAGCGCGATGCGCTCTAGCGAAAGCTGCGGTGATTCTTAAAGGGGAAAGTCACGCGCGCGGACGTGGGAATAAGTGAAAACGACGTAACTTTAGAATTGCTCCTCCGGTTTGTACGCGCTTGGGATTTCGCGCGCGCGCGAGAGAGAGAGAGAGAGAGAGAGAGAGAGAGAGAGAGAGAGAGAAAGAGAGAGAAGAGAAAAGGGAAACAGTTTATTAAGATTTTCATTCCAGTGTGAGGTAAGATTTTGTTTCTGTAAGTAAAACAGCTCTGCAGAGAATTTTCTTAGAAAATAGTGTCCGCACTGTAATACAAATAAAATATAATTACTATTGACGTGCAACGTGCCGTATTGCATCGAGTAATGAGAAGACTTCTTTCCACGTCCCATAAAAGGATTAACGCTAGTACGCCTACATAGCAATTTTCTCATTACTATGTCCGACTCGAAGGAAAAAATAGCAGCATCGCGCGAATAAACGGGCCTTCGTAAAAGAGAAAACTTTCTTAAATCAAAACATTCTCTAAGACTTAACGGTAACTTATAATTCAAAGCCCTATGCGCAGTAAATACATTTCATAGAGTATAAGAAATGCACGGAACAGAACTATTTCAAGGTATATATATATATTGTATATATATATATATATATATATATATATATATATATATATATATATATATATATATATATATTATATTTCGTGTGTTCATGAATAAAATTTCAAGTACTCCGAACGGAGAAATGAATTAAAAACTTCATTCTGCAATAATTTCTGTACACAAAGATTTCTTCACGATTACAAAGGATTATTCTATTATGATGTAGAATAATAAATGGAAGTCTTTTAACTTCCATTTAACCAAAAAGATAAAGTCTATCCTTAAATATTATATATCCGCACTGCAAGTAGAGTATTTTGCATAATTAAAAATTTAAGCTACCCATTCTACGTTATCGCATCGTTGTCATTCGAACTCACGATACGATTGTGGGGAGTAATGAAAATCCGCGGAAACTCGATCGATGATATACGCACGAGAGGGCTTGAAAATCATCGAGAAAGGACATTGTCCCGAAGTGGATAGAAACACACAGAGGCGCAAGGGACACAGTCCGCAATGTGACGTGTAAATCGACTGCGCGCACGTGCCGAGAAATGGGTCGAGCCTTATTACAAACGACATAATCCGGATCAGCCGCATAGAAGAGAGCTATTCTCTCTTTCCAAATCCACTTGAAATGCGAACTCGTGAGCGTGCATTCGTGCCAATTAACTAATTATCGGACAAGTTGGCATGATCGAGGCAAACGAGTTGGCATTAATTGCACGATCAAAGAGCGACGGTTACATGCTGCTACTGCAATCGAAAGAGTAATCCCGCAGCGGCTCTACAACGAGGGGATATAGCGCACACTCTTACGTGGTGTCGAGACCTTCCTTCCGCACGTCTTTTACCGAGACGTAAATCGTTCGGCACCTCCCTCGAGACATAAAATATCACGCGCGAAGCACGGCGGGCTTTAGAGGGAAAAATACTATTGAAAAATGCGACGAAATTCATCTGATTTTATACAAACCGATGCGACGGCGGCGTTGCAATGTTCTAGATTCTGCGAGAATTGCAATGCCGTCAGATTTTTACGAGCTAAGATCATAAAAATCTCATGAAGCGCGGAAAAAACAGTTGTCCATCGCGTTTGATCCGTTGACGTTTTCGGACGCGAAAATAAAACGCTTCGCAAGATTGAATTTTACGACCGTGATCGTGTATATGTGTTGGGCGAAATTATTTATCCGTTTTATAATAGAATTAATCCAAAGTAAAATGTATTTATCTTAAATTATTTAAAGAGCATTACAAGAATTAAAATTTACTAAAAAATTACCAGAGATTACAAAAGACGCAATTATATAATATCAAAAGTATCGTTATATTTTTCGAGCGCGTACAACACATAATAAAACGTTGTCTATGTTTACTTTAAACTTTATAATTATTAAAAACTATTTAAGTAATTGCTAGTAAACCAGCCTCTCAATTAAAAATTCAATATATGATTCGTTTAACATGATTTTTACAAACATCATATCGAATGTTCAATTTACATTGCAGGAAAAGAAAAAAAAAATATACACACATTTCATATATTTCGAAATATATTGCGCGTGGCGAAGATATCTCCGATTCAATTTACAGTTTAATATTAGTGTAGTACAGTGTAATTCAGTGTAATTTTAAGTTTCAATGTTCGATGGAAGTTAGAGTTTCGATTTTAGTTAAAGTTTCGCGTTCTTCGAAGTAGTCTTAAGTCAGGTTAAGAGTGCTAGGAGGTCTTGCGAATGCAATCGTAAAATCAGTATTGCGGACAAAGTTAGCTATCTCAATTACAGTTTTAGTTTTACTTGTGTTAATTATGTGTAAATATATTAATAAGTTCGTAGTAGATATATTAGACATATTAGCGTTTCTTATGATTTTCTTCATTGAAAAATAAATCTTTCTGTAGCAACCTTAAAAAATTAAATTCTTTAATTTATATGGATTTACTTATACAAAAATAATTAGGCTGGAAATTTCTGTGATATTTCAAATCATTTCAATCATACTTTTCGAATCGCGAATAAAACTGACCAAATATGCAGGAAAGACGAGCATCAAAAGATTAATTAGATTTGGTTTTCCCCGAGAGTGGCCGACTGCAGAAATCAACCCATATTCGAGAATTAACGCGATTTCAGCGCAAGATATCCGCCGGATTGCGTCGTTCATCACGAGCGAGTCGTAACCCCGGGAGTCCCGCATCGCGAAAATATATGAAGTCCTCGAAATCTTTTCTGTACTTCGCAATTTATCATTCAAATCGCCATCTTGGAACTGTTCTCGCTGTGAGAGAACTCTCGTTCTCGTGGTTGGCGGATTTCTATATCGGAGATATTTGAAAATGAAAAGTTTGAGTTTTCTTAATCGGCATGTCGAGACGCGGTACTTCCAAAATTATAATTAATTGCGAGACTGCGTGATAATCAGCCTCTTACAGCTCCTCCTATCTTGAAGATGCCGATCGACGAGAAGGGAGATCAGTGGTGCGGTTCAACGGAATCTCCACTTAATTATACTTCAGCGAATTATCTAATTATCTTTTGCTCCTGGCCTGTGCTTCCGCTGTGTCTCTGACTATCGTTTCTTTTCTTAAACGTTATTCTTCTCTTTTTAATGTAACGGCTCAAGCTCGAGCGCGTTCGTCTAGCGCAGTTCCTCGGTCGATATTTCTGTCCGCTTTCATCGTAACTATAGCAACGATGGTTCGCGAAGAGACCATCTCGCCCTCCTTTATCTTCTAACTCCGCGTAAAGATTCGGCTTTAATTACATAATATAATCGTTGACCCATCATAATCTTCATTCACGCGACGATTACTTTCGACGGTATATTGCTTTCGAACGATGTCGACGATGCGAGATTTGGCTATTTATATACATATATCTTTCACCCGTCAATCCGTTAATTCAGAGACGGATCGATGTGATTTTTCGCGACGTTAAGGTACTGTCGACATATTTGTTATAGTTAGCAACAAAATCGAGCGTATCGCTGCAGCAACATTTCGACATTTCACATTCGTTAACTAAAATATTAGAATCTGCCCACGTTAATAAACAGAGGCAACGATCCATCAGTCTTTCGCGCATTTAATACTAAACCTGATAGATTTCCATTTCACGTTTACGTAGAATATAGGTTGTATCTAACACGATAGATAAAGTTCAGTCGTGTTTAACATTAAAAGTTGGAGTAGAATACATTGAAATAATGTTATTTATTGGGGGACGGAAGGGGAATTATATTTTTTATATATAATTTAATCTAAGAATAAGAATCCATAAATATAAAATAAATATTACTTGTAATTACTTGTAAAACTGAAAATATAAATAAGCTCTCTCTTGATATTGTACGATACATTATTATTAGTGGTACTAGTTTACCATTTTTCAGTTATGCAAGATAATTTACTCGTGCATGTCAACTTTTTGATCAACAATTATGACTGCAATATGTTAAAAATGTTAGATGGATCCGCGGTTCAACAATAATTTCCTTACAAGAGCTTCAACTATAAATGTATATCTCATAATATTTTTTCAGCGTTTTATAAATAAAAAATAAAATAAAAGTCTTAATTTTTAAACATTATACGTTTTACTTATGTATATCAAATTATTCCAAATGCCACAAATACAACATAACCGCAAACTTAGAATAAACCAAACTACGAATTTAATTAGCTCAGTCTAGTAGGTTGAAGTCGTTCACCAAAAGTTCTCGACACTTTTAATTTAAATCCGGTTCATATCTGAAGTCGAGAAGAGAGAAAGGCGGTGGTTGGCGGCACCTCGAATAACATCATACAAACCGTGTCCCATTAATTAAATTCCTTCCAAGAAGTTTTACAACGCGCTCGCGATAGATACCACGAGCCAACATCGATGGTTCATTAGATCCGAATCGACACGAGATCGAAAATAGTTTCGCGCACAATTTACTCTCTTTCGTGTCAGCTTTTATATGAAATAAAAAGTTAAGGAAAGGATTATAACTTTCGATGTTATAATTTAAGTAGCGAGCGCTTATTAAAATGTTCATTGAGCTTGAAAAGCAGTATCAGTTATATATATATATATTTTTTTTTGCCGATATGTACGTATTTACCGTGCGCGAATATCTAGTTGAAAAAACGCCATGTACATTAAATGCATAGTCGCTGAGTATCGGAGAGTGTGTTTTAAAGTCAAGAGTGTCAAAGAGGTTTTAGTCTCTTCTATTTCCAGTGGTTTGCAAGAAAGTACATATTGTGCAGCGTTAAAATGTCATTTCGCGGCAGGTGTATAATATCAGGCATGAGTTCGGAGAACAGTATATATGTAATATGCATAGTACTACACGAGAGCATGGTATGCCGGCTAAAGTCAAAAGTGTAAAAGCTTGCGCTTTCCAGCCGATTTCACCCTTTCGCTTTTATCTGCAACGAGGAACTATATACACGGTTCACAACGCGTTTTAACTTGCAGCTGGCGGTGCATCTACGTGGTCAGGGCACGCAAGCGGGCAAAGCTCCGGAGAATGAAGTCTTGAATTGAACCTAAATCCGATTTAGATCAGAAGCAGTCATTGTGCTATACCTATAATCTCTTCAAAAGCTCTGGACATCGTAATTGGAGCGTGTCTAAGGAACCAACCCCTGTCTTCCTTCCCCGGTTACTTTGTTGGAGAAAAATTGGCAGAATTAAATGACTAGCAGGAAGAAACTTCGAAGATGTTCGAATCGTTCGTTTTTATACGATCACATTTTTAAAGATACACACACAAGTATATTAAATTAAAATTATAGTAAACTCGGCAAATATCGCGAATAAATCGCACAAATTCGTATTACTTTAATTGATAATTATAACACTTGATGTATCATCGAGTATCATATAAAAGTGAATTAAGTTTAATATCTGATAAATATTAAAGATGAGTTTTTTCAATTTCCGGTCTTTAAGAGAATGAAAAAGTAGTTTCATTATTATAAAAAACACGATATAACATTCTATCGCTTAAGAAAGTACGCGTACTGGATGCGTCCAGTAACCAATCACAAACGCACGGTAATTATATGTCAAGTGAAAATGTAATTAGAGCATTTCACGTTCTCTCGACCGTACATCGTGCAACCGACAATTGTAGAGAACGAGGATTGTAACCGGCTACACTTCACCATCAAAGCTATTCAAGTTTAGTGCGGGCATTAATTTCTAATTAGTACCTAATCGATATAGGACATGGAAGACATATATGCCATGTTCTATACAGGAACATGCGGTCCCCGGCAACTACAGTCCCCGCGCGAATGCATTATACCAGTACATGCACGTTAGATGCTAAGTGCGTTTTCTTATAGCTCTACAAATACGTATTATTCGCGTATACCTCGCATTTGAAGCTTCCAGGAGAATTTCAAGCTCGCAGTTGTCTACATTACGCCGTGTTAAGACGCACTTTAGCGCAATAAAGGAAAGATATGAGCGTACTTTTGAAAACTGGCGTAAATACTAATTAGTTTCAGTCCGACGACATGGCTCAACGCTTTCGCAGAGGCAAGCGTTTTCACGCCGAGAACGGGAAAGCGGCAGAAGAGAAGCGCAAGAAAAATGCGAGACGTAAAATTCGCTCGTCCTCATCCCTTTATATCGCAATGTATATGAGGGTATATTACGAGTATATATATGTGTGTGTGTGTCGGTATCCGTATTTGTCAGTAAAAAAGTATACTTAAACTACCGGATGTCGCAACGACAAATTCTCGCTTCCAGGATTTTTAAAAATGCCACTCGTTCTAGTATGATTCTCGGCATGCGTTCCTGACATTGCGGCCGGTTCGCCAAATATCTACAGGTTGTTCGCTGCAACACGTACATTGTTCGGGATAAACACACCGATTTCGTTAGCAGCGGTTTGGCTCACCGCCAAAACGTTTACGCGACCAAATAACGTAGAAGTTGCAACACTTTTGGAATGCAAATTTGGAATGTAATTTGATTCGATTAACATAACATTTATACAAATTTGAAATAGAAACCGACATACCAAATTAAGTTCTATGAAAGTAATACATACACATCAGAATACGCGTATTTTTTCTCTCACAATTTATTCCAGTATGGTAGCTCCTTTTTTAACGCAACGTCGATTATTTGCGAGTTACAAGCAATTGGAAATAAATGGCTCTCTCCCCCTCCCCCCTCTCTCTCCCTCTTCTTTATACGAATTAAGCTTAATATCTATGAAGAGATAATGGAATTTTCCTCCCGAGTTATTTTAAAGCAAATTCTACTTTAATAAGATTTTAATTTAATCGTTAATTATAGAAACTAAGGTTGAACTTCTCACTCAGATTAAATTTAAATTTGTCAAGCAATTACGAAAAAGTCCGCAAGTTGTGTGCAATAACTCGTATTCCAAAAGTTAAGATTATTTTTTTTATTTCTCAATAACGTGACATTCAATTTCAATATTAAAAAATTATGTTGTGACATGTAAAGAAACCAAGTCAAGGATATCAGTTTTTTTTCTTTATCATTTATCTGATGTACACAAGATGTATGTGATATGGGTATGTGTGCACGACATAATATACGATGAGTGGTTTACACGCTCTCTAATGGGACAGGGAGAGTCAACCGATCAAGCACTCTCAGGAAATGTCGACGGTAAGCAATTTCCCAACACCGTGCGCGCCGATATATCACTAGTACCAAGCTAACATTGTCAAGCTAATCAAACTTTGCAAGAACAAATAATTAATTACATCTTTCCTATCTAACGTAAATTAACGCAGGTGCGATCTGCATATAAATTATATAAATATATATACATATATATGTATATATATATCGTATCTCTTTAGGCTTGAAACTATTTTACATACAAATTAAAGATACAATGGCACAAACATATAAATCACTAATAAAAATACTTTATCGAATAAAATCTTACGTACGTGAATCTTCATTACAGAGAGTTATAATTCAAATGGTAAAAAATATCCGTTTGTGTTCCTACACACTCACTACATTATAATTTAAGATTCTTTATTAACGAAAAAAAGCGGAAAGGCATAGGCCGTACGTTTATTAAACGTGGAAATAATATCAGAGAAATAAATTCGCTTCTCAGTGCGTACGCGAATAACTGGCGCGCAGCGAATGAGGAACGAAAGGCACAGCAACTACTCTCGCCGCGCGAATATTGCGCACACCGAGGGATCTAATAGACATTACGCGCGATCCGATCTTAATTCGATAAAATTGATAGCCGGCCGCCGTCTTTCTCCACCCTGACTGCAAGCAAGCACAATGAGAAAAACATAAGTACAAAAATAAATAAAAAAAAAAAAGGAAAGAACGCGAGACGCTCCGTACGGATCGCCCTCGTGCAAGGACAACGCGCGCGGCTTGTTCAGGTTAATTCCCCACGCTTTTTTCCCCTCCGCGATATTCCTGCGGCATGCCTGACATTCCTACCTATATCCACCTATTCCTATTAAGGATGTAAATGCGGTAATTTCGCAAGGTAATTACTGGGGGTCGGCATGAAAGTAATGCCTTTGAACGGAGAGGGCTACCAGCGTGGAGTGCCTGCTGCCCACTATGTTACCCTGAAATTACCCTATTGGACGAGACGCCTGAAAGCGCATTTTCTGAATTAACGTTTCAGACTACGAGCCGAACAGCCTGATTATTAGAGTCGTCATGAGAGCGTCGAGAGATATTCCCTTTACTTCTCCTTTGATGAGACGTCAAGAAGCCCACAATTAAGCAACCCCGTCTCTCGACGTCTCATGACATGCGTCTCTCGACATGCATTTTGAAATTGATAAATCCTCGACGCATCATCTCTTTTAACCGTATAGGAAGAAGTTTTGATGAAACTTATCATGCATTATTCCCGCAGTAAATGCCGTTCAAAACATATCATCTACGTTTCATAAATGGCGAAATCTCAACGCACGTAATTGAAAGTCAACCGTCAAGTAAATTAGATAATGACAACACAGTTGAGATGCGAATACGAGATGAGCATACACCTACAGTAAGAAGATAGACAAAAATAAGGATGAAAAAGAGAATCTGTGCTTTAAAAAAAAAAACAAAAAAAAACAATGGTTACATTATGTCATACTAATGAGATAGTTAATTATCACGATCTAAGATAATCTTGCCGAGATCACAAGAAACCTACAAGCGAATCAGCAGAAAACTATTATATGCATATTGGAATTACGTTATTATATTACTCAACACACATGTTATAATTGAACATTATCATCAAATAACGCTGAAAAAGCTGGCAATTTCTAAATTACAGCACGCAATTATAGAGATATTAAAACAGAATAATGCTACTGATTATATTTAAAAATGATTTAATATTGTTTAAATAAGCACTTTTACAATTATATGTGTATATATATCTGATTTTTCTTTAATATTATATATAATATTAAATAAAACTATATCACATCGAGAATAAAGTCTGCAAGCATCTCGGTGTCGTTCACGAAGGAAGGACACTGCAACTTCCGGAAAGGCACTTGATCGAATTAACTGAAGTACAGCAATTAGAGCATCTCCCCTTTTCTCTCCGATTATTCGATTTACAGAACATCGGACTCGTCGGCGTCGCTTGTTACTCATTAGTCAAGATTAAGACAAGACAGGTACCGTGGAATGAGGAGCACGAACGCCGCGGAAGACGGAAAGTACGCGAGCGATTACGTCTCTTACGAGAAAATTGGAGCCGCGCTAAAGGAAGTATGACAGTTCGCCAGTGCCAGATAACCAGGAAACTACCGGTAGGCACCGTCGGCGAATCGATATAGAAGTGACGGCATACAAGGCAAACTCTACGACCGACGACGCCCCTCCGCCGCAAAATTGAGTCCATTATCGCCCTGGCCAGGTACCCAATACCATCGATATTCGTTTAACGCGTCGTTTCCTTGCCGGCGAAGTAACAAACAAGGGTCTGGTGAGAAATATAAAATTTAGAAAGTGGAAGTGAGAAAAATGTTTAAGGTTGTTTTTCGGAAAAAAAAGACATCGAGAAGAGAGATGAAAAAAAGAAGAAAAAGTCTTAAACAGTCATTCCATTGAATCTCTATAGCGTCGAAGTCCCAGTTTTTTCTCAATGAGGCGATATATTTTTCATGAGCAATGAATCTCGCATTAAAACTTCTTACCTTATATTTCTTACCGCCCTGTGAATTAATAAGACTCGAAATTCCCACCACTTTACTTAAACCACGTAAGTGGATTATGAATCTAAATCATTATACTGTGATATATGAACTTTTTTTCCGTTAATAATATAGACTATAACAATCTATTAATCGTTATAAAGAAGTATAATATCATATATAATATTATGCATATCACACACACAACCCGCAAAGTAAGAAAAAAATTATTTACGCTTAAACTATATATTCTTTCTGTTTCTGAAATAAATATTGAGTTGGCTGTGCCAAAATGGCTCAGCACATCGCAAGCTCATGATATGTTTGTTGATTCCGAAAAATGATGGTTTAAAAGAAATTACTATTTTATTAGTTGGAAATTTTAAAAGGATAGGAAATGTTGTAAATAATACAAATGACAGAAACTCGCATTTTGTCGAGATATACATAATTAATTTTGATAACAATTTTGAATAGACCGCATTTTCTACTACAAAAATTGCAGAATTATATTTCATAGAAAAAGATTCTATATTAAACAATTTTAAGAAACAAGCATGAAACTGCAACAGCTAAAATTGAACAGAGAAAAAAATCGCATTTTGTTAAGATCGACAGATGTTGCTGCATTCTCAAGACGAAGTACTTTGGAATAAACATCAGATGGTCAGAATCTCTCGCACCTCTCAACCTGAATAACCTACAGACTGGTTATGGCTCGAATCCCTCAGAGTCCTCATGTTGTTTCCCGCGTAAGTTTACGCGCCATTGGCCACCAATCTTCGGAATGAAACTGCCGCTGTTCAGTAAATTCCCGGCGAGGCCGTTTTACAAACGGCGCGTGAAAAAGTAAGTATAAGAGCGACAGAACGAGAAACGCGATCGAGAGAGAGAGAGAGAGATCCGGCCGATTGGACGGAATGCGCGACGATTCGCGCGAGACGGCAGCTGCGATTTCTCGAATAATCACATTTAACACATCCGGCGATTCGATATACGATATACCATGTCTTGCATGCTCGTGCGCGGATATATTGTACATTGTATTCCGCCGGTAACCGCCGCGCAATACACGATACGGTATTACTCTACACGGTAAACGCGCGTAGAACAAGCGGCAACTTATACAATGACGTTGGGAAACGACGTATCAAGTATGTAATGGAATTACGCGGCTAGTAAGAACATACTATCGGCCCAATCTCGCTCCATTGCGAACCAGCGAGCATCTTCGCCGAATCTTGTGACGTGATCTAACGTGAATACGTGTGTAATTGTCCTGAGGAGAGGGAAATTGCCTCGGATTCTGAAACCACGCGACGACAGCTCTCACGATAGAGCGGCACGGATAGACGCGATATTCTCGCACGGTATTACTATAACGTTAAAGATAAGTTATTTACGAATAATGTCTTGGCAAATGCACTGCGGCGAATCGATTAGATGTCGATGACTTCGACGAATCGCGGCAGTAAAAGAATGTTTATACGATAAAACCTGGCTGATTTGGTCATATATACACGGCACAAATCCAAGTACCGTTCGAGTCTCATCTAGAATTGCGAGGACTGGTCGCGGGATTAGCAGAAGCAGAAGCTTCTCTGTCCGTCGATTCCCGTCGGCATTGCCGACAATCATTGCTTCCAACGTTTAATCATGTTACATCAGTACGACACTCTGACAATCCTATCAAAGTAACGAGGTGCGCAGGTCGGGATATACGTACGACGTGGGACTCAAAGTTTCATCGCGATCGATCATTCCTGATTACTCCTCCATACACAACCGCGCTCGTGTATATCCTCCAACTATCGACAGACCATGTACTTAAGTTCTTATATACGAGAACCCGGCTTCGGGCGCAGATCAAAGGAAATAATGTACATTAGTAGCTATCGGCATTTACTGTCATATGCTAAACTTCGATAGTCATATTTGACATAAATCGTCTAACTTAACTGATCTATATTCTATCGCATTTTAACGAACGGTTTTATTGTGAGATTAAAATTTGAAATTGATCATTTATGCTTGTTACAATTTTGAAATATCATTCAGTAATTTATTGATCGCGTATAGTTTATCAAGCAATTAACGAATGTATCCTTCAGAGATTCGCCATAAATTGCTCGTTAAAAAATTAACGGATATTACTGGAAACTTAATTTAAGAATTTTGCCAGTCTCACACCGGGTTTATCTTGGATTTTATCACGGATTATTTTAATCTGGTCGATTTTTCATTTGAATCAATCGCGTAAAAAAAATACACCGCAACGGCGAAAAATAAGAAAAATATTATTTCGAATTATTTACGCACGAATATGCGCTACAAAAAATATTTCAAAATTATAAATATTACTAGCAATTTGATAATGCGCTATTGCCACAAAATATAATTATATTTAATATTATCGAGAACATTACTGAGGTATTCAATACCCATTACTACACAGAAAAAAAATTAGCTATCATAACTAAATTTTAGGTATCCTTATATTACACCTGAAATTTAGTTACCATGTCTAAATTTTAGCTATGATAACTAATATTTTTAACGGAGAATTCTTCGTTAAATTATAGTTAAAAATATTAGTTACCACAGCTAAAAAAAATTTAGGCATAATAACTAAATTTTAGGTGTAATATAGGGACTTAAAATTTAGCTATAATTTTTTCCGTGTAGAAATTATATATATTTCCCTCTTTTCGAGTCGCAATTTCTCAATGTATTATAATTTCTCAATATCTCAGTATTTATATCTCATATTTTCAGAATAGGAAATGAAGGATTCCGTTCCGTCCTTTTGATAAGCGCGAAAAAAGTCGCGCTTATCAAAAGGACGGAACGAAACGTTTCTTCTTCCATTATACACGGAAAAAAAATATTAGCTATCATAGCTAAATTTTAGATGTTCCTATATTACACCTGAAATTTAGTTACCATGCCTAAATTTTAGCTATGGTAACTAATATTTTTAAGCTATAGTTTAACGGGAAATTCCTCGTTAAATTATAGTTAAAAATATTAGTTACTATAGCTAAAATTTAGACATGCTAACTAAATTTCAGGTATAATATAGGGACACCTAAAATTTTAGCCATGGTAGCTTATATTTTTTTTCCGTGTAGCAATGATGAAGGAAGCGTAAGCAAACGAGCGAACTTTGGACAGTGTGAAGTCAAGAAGCCGCGAGGAAACATCGGGCTGTCTTTCAAAATGTACATAAGTATGAGCAGGAGTAACGATCTACGGCAAGATTCACGGTGTGATTCTGTCCTGACTGACTTTTTGCAGATTGTCATTAGCTTTACGATCGCGCCAACGCCGCGGATTTACATGAACCGTACCGTAATAGATCGCGAGGGAGAAGAAGGTGACGATAAATTTCATATTCTACTGCTGGTAGATTCACGGGTTGTCTCACCAACGGAACAGACCTGTAATTTAATGCATGTTTTGCGAGACGTCTCTTTATGCACTTCCTGGGACACGTCCGTACAGCCAATCACGTTTTCACGAAGACGAGGGACGAACGCGTCTCATTATCGTAGTTGTTAGGCCATTTGTTCTATCTTAATGTAACTTCTTTTTGTGCTTAGCGCAATACGGTATGAAAGCTTGATTGAGTATGGTCATATGTACATGATTATCGTATATAACTCTCAGCTAGTTAAAAGAGCAAATTATTGCCAATAAAGAATCGAAAATATATTGAGACATTACAATGCCATTTTCAACTTCTGAGAGTTAGCAAAATTAGTTTAGGGAGACATGTAAAAAATTGTGATAAATATTTCTGTACGCTCAAATGGCAAATAAAATTTTAAGAAACGATTAATTAAAATTTCTTGTTAATTTATAACATTAATTTATGATAATTACTTTTTATACTGATTTTCATAATAAATCTATAATATTGTATATATAATATATTCTAATAAAATATAATGACTTGTAATAATTTATAGGTAATGTCGTCGAGCATTTCTGCTTGTCAATAATTGCAAAAAAACAATTTTAGAATTGAATAATATATTGCAAGAAAAAAACAGAATGCGCAGCAGTCTTTCGTCCATATTATTTTATTTACGGCTTTCGACGCGCGTAATTTCAGCGCTTCGTTCGTAATCTGCGGATTTAAAAAATTTGCAAACTCAGCGTTGTCGGATGAATTTTCGATATTTCGTTCGTATTGTTGCGCGGAACGTTTCATCTCTTCGTGAGAGGGATGGAGCCGCTAATTCCGTAATACATTCGGCTTTACAGTGAGTATCCATAGAACCGTGGTACAATTACGAACGAGCAGCAGCATATTTGAATGGCAATCGAAAGTCGTGAATTTAAATCCTTAAAAACAGTTATCAATATTAACCTAGATATGACGGAAAAACGGATCGAGTACATGTTTCGTACGACAAAATTAAGTGAATGCTTAAAAAACATTTAGTTCTTCCTAATAATTGATTTCTATATTTTGGATATTATCCTTATTTCTATTCTAACGCAAATATGTATTAAGAATACATATATAATAAATAATAAATATGGTGCCGTTTTTGCGGCTTGCAAAGATTGCAAGTGTGAGTATTATGTTTCATTTTGTATTCAAATTTTCTCGCGTTATGTGGAATCTGTTATCAGAACAAATTTGCAAAAGCTTTTTGCAGAAATTCTGATAGAAATGCAATAAGAATCAATTTTCGCTATAACCCGCGTAATCTATATGCAATTTTTAGATATATTTTATATATTTTATTTTAATTGTCTTTACTTTCATTGCGCAGCAAACTTTATATATACAACTATTATATAATATTTTATAATTAGCTGACGCACATACGACAAATTTTAGAAATGAATTAAACATAATTCACGTGATATAACTTTATATCACAATTTTATGTGAATTTATATCATAATTATATCGCATAGAAAAATCTAAATAATGTAAAACCTTGAAATACGCCACAAAGATGTCTTTCGACTATCTTTTAGCGGCCCTTTTAAGCTCTCATGCTGTTTCGAAAGTGCGTGGCAGAAGCATAGGACCACGCACTAAGATAATTGGTGCAAAAACTTACCTTTAGGCGAAGATCACTGACGGTCCAGACGCGGCTCGCATAGTCGTTGGACGCTCCAAGAATAAGGGTGCCCGTCGAATCAAAGTCCACCGACATCACACCGGCGTTGCTGCCAACGAGGATGCCTTTACTCTCGGATGTACCTGTAACAGAACGTTCATGCACACGTTATCATACCATTACCTAACGATATATGTGTTTAATTCTTCGTGTTTACGTGTTGCCTCCATCAATTACTTTGTTCCTCATTGCAGGGTCGTTCCACTCTATCTCAGTCTCTCTTTCTCCCTTGCGCCTATACCGCGCGTTATTCTCTGAATATGACTAATTAAATTTATGCCCTGACGGCTTAATTGGCAACGAGCAAGCTGGGTTGCAATCCGAAGCAGCTTATAAGCACCTCAAAGCAGGCAATAGGGGAGAGAGGGGGGGAAAAAGATAGAGAAACAGAGATAGAAATGAGGAAGAGCAATGAAGAAGCGCGCGGAATAAAGCCGAGAAATGGATAACGTGTGGAAATCCAGAATAGCAGATCTCGAGTTAAGCGGATATAACCCATACAATAAGGACGAATGTTTCATCCAATTTGTAACGGGAGACGCGGGGGATTATATTCGAGAGCATTATAGCATGTGCGATCGCTTCGCTGCAGAACGATTTTGCCGGCAGGTCGACTTTGCTAGGCATGGCAAGGGCGAACCGTATGACGCGCCGGTCGTGCAAAGTAATCTGTTGATTTGTTAAACATACTTTATTAAGTAAATCGCAGAAAACATTTCTTGAGTGAAAAAAAATATCTGCCGCAAATAAAGACGAAGCAAAATGACAATCAGAGGCACACACACACCTTATAATTATATTAATGATTAGTTCTCTTATACGTTTCATATATTTTATTTATATTTTGCATCTATTCACCAGAGATATTTATCGAACTCGCACGGGGAAATTGTTTTTTATTGCAAATTAGAAAAAATCCCCCCCCCCCCCTTCCTCCTCTCGTTCTCTCTCTCTCTCTCTCTCTCTCTCTCTCTATCTCTCTCTCTCGTTCTCTCTCGCTCTTTCTCTCTCTCTCTCTCTCTCAATACGAGAATTAAATTACATGTATATTAATCTTCTAAGAAAATACTACATTGCTGTCACGTACACAAGTAAAAATTAAAGACAAAGTTATTAATTCTAAATGTATTCCCTGTACCAGACGTTAATCCTGACAAAATCGTGCTGTAAAATGAACGCAACGCAGCGCAGGACAAATGCATTTATGTTGACAAATACGCTTAAGTTATTCTGCGCAGACTTAATGGACATCTTTAGTGGCACTAGCGCAGGTTCTTATATCATTGTGACTCGCTAGAGGATATCAATTTTACGCACGTATAAACTATAATTAGATCATAAAACTATAAGTACGCCGTTAACGTGATATATGTACTGATGGCGCAGCGGCGGTTACATTCTCGCAAATCGAAACATTCGTTTTTCGTTCACATTCTGCTCGAATCGGTAAAAAACTTTTCATTCAGTGTTATTAGATAAAAAAATACTAATTAGAGAATGATAATTACCGGAAGCCAGAGTAAAGGAAACTGCAAATATCTTTCGCGAAAACCCCGCACTGTTTAAACGCGCGAACGACAAAATCGCCATAACTCAACTGCGTAAGCGCGCCGAGCGCGCCTAAATTCGCGCCTAAATTCGCGCGGAAGAAGAGAGGAAGGGCGGCAAAATTTAAATAAGACCGGTAGATAAATTTCTGACGGGAGATCCTCTCTCACCGCTTTGCATACAATACTCACGACTACTATGCGGCTGAGGTGTCGTTTACCCGCGTGAATGCTCCGACTAATCGCATTCTTTCCCTCGCACGCGCTATCGACGCCTTGAATGTAATTTACATCCTTCTACCGCGGCAATCGGCCATGTCCGTCGTAATTTGTGGCAACGATGCATGTTCGACTTGGCACTACAAGTGCTTGGAAGCGTCTGATTGACCAATCAGGACAAAAGGAGCAAGGATCTCTTGAGTGGTCAATCAAACGCTACCTTATGGAACGCTCGAAAGCAATTATAATTAAACCGAGTTTTCAAAGAAGCGCGCATATTTCATTATACATAGTACAAATTTCATAAAAATATAAAAATAATATAATATAAATAATATAATAATAATAAAAGTAATATAAATGAAAATTTTTATTCTCTATTTAATTTTAAATACGATTTTAATTTAGACTTTGATATTATTGAAATATTAATATTGAAAATTAAAAATTTGCGACAAATGATGACTGTCTTAATATTCCATAATATGAAAATTATAGCTATATTTTATTACATTACTTTTACTAAATTATTAAGAAAGAGTATTTAAGAGATGTGCAAATAAAGATCTCTGAAGTATATATAATTTTTAATATTATTAAATATATATTTAATATTAATTTATATAATTTATATTATTTATATATATGTAATAATATTATTATATTAGTAAAATATCACATTCTTCTCTCTCTTTTTATTAATTACCTTTAGTAATGTTCCATAATTTGACCTTCCTGTCAGCACCACCAGTAGCCAGAATTCTATCAGAAGGCGACCATTTAACAGCATATACTTCTCCCTCATGGGCACTCTGTAAAGTTTATAAACATATGATATATAAGTGCTAACAATCTTGCATGCATTCAAGCTATTGCATAAATGTTACGTCGGTCGCACAATACATGACAATAATATTGCAAGACAGAAATTAGAAATCAATGTTCAAAAAAGAAGCATACATAATTATATTATTTTAAATATATAGTTTTTCTTTATGCGCATGGTTTCATATTATCATACTATCTTATAAATATCTAGTTATTTAATTCATTGTCACACGTAGATAGAATTACTTATAAAATGCAAATATCGTAAAATATTTAATTAAGATTTAATGCTCTAACAAGAAAAATGTATGTCATTATACTGGTATAATATATAATCTAGTATAATATATAGTCGTATTCGCATCTTCATATTCATATTCAAAGCACATGTGTAAGATGAAAATGCTGTTGTGTGCGTAACCAATTTAGAGAATGAGAATGTAGATAAATGAAAGATCTGTAACATTATTAATCAAAAGTAAAAGGAAAAGGAAAAATTATGAAGATTTATATAGCTAATTGAGAATAAGATCAGGGAAAAATGGAATTCAGGAGTTTTGCAAATTATGTTAATAAAAGCATCCTATAACATTTAAAACCACTTGTACTTAACTTAATCTCAATAAAAATTATAATATTATGCAACTTATACACATGTACACACATTAAATTCTACAAATAATACTATATTTTGCTTGAACATATTCAAAATTTAATAAAAACTAAACCACTATTGTACTAATGTTACAGATTATATGTATAATGATGTACGATGACTGTGTGCGTCCGAGTATGTGTACACATTACTATATAAAGAAATATAACTTATCATAAAAAATAAAACAGTCGCGTTCTAATATAAGTAATTAGCAGTTTCTCGTTCTAAATTAATAATTATAATAAGTAAATATAACTATAAAAATAAAATCAATTAATCTTATTTTAACCTAATTCTCAGCAATTAAATAAATTATATATTATCCCATAAAAAAATGTATCATCATTTGCTCAAGCATAATTTTATCGAAGTCTTACAAATAAAGAAAATGTATGCAATTGTTATTCAACTTGATTTTGCAAGATAAAAGCATTATTATCTATCGTTCAGAATGTGCCTGCAATGCAAATATAATATGTTCGCTAATATCATTAAAATTCCACAATTGGTGTTATAATCTATCTATTCTGAAAAAAATTTTGCAATCCTATAATCTTTTTAAACTTTTATAACATTTTTTGCATATATCTAAAAAAAAATAATGTTATATAATATGTTATGTAATATATATATATATATATATATATATATATATATATATATATATATATATATATATATATATATGTCAATGTTATTAGGAATATCAAGTATCCACTGATGTTAATACTTTCATGATGATAGAGAGCACAATATAAGAATTTTAGATTCAACGTACAAATGTTACGGATACTTTTGTTGGCACTGCTGTCGGAAGACCAGCGACTTCTTTTAAGCTTAAACGATCGGGACTAACAGGTCGTGTGTCTCGTGCTGCATCTTCCAATTCTTTTTGCATCTTTGCTTGCCTCTTTCTGCAATAATAACAAAAATTTTTTTGTAATAACAAACATATACAATTAGTAAATACATTAAGTAAATTAAAGTTCAACAAAGTTGCAAAGCAACTTAAAGCATATATCATAACATTTATATATTCTGCAATTTTCACATTATATGCCTTCTTGTAAAAAAAGCTATATTATGTATAAAAACTAAATCGCATTACTTAAATGGATAATTCACCATTTCTTATGATGCATTTTTTTACTAATTTTTATTAGATAGTTTAAAAATATGCATTTTGTTTTCCTTGTAATGTATACATATTTTCCGCTCATATATATAAAATATAAATTACAAAATTGTTGTACATATAATTTTCACTTTTGTTTTTCATTATCTGCAAAATCAATATTTCTATAAATGTATTATAAAAAAAGTAGATAAAAAAATGAAAATATTTGTTTACCTTTTCAAGTTTGTTTTCTATGGTTATAGATTATAGTACAGTAGTGTTCACATTATAATATATCCATCTTTTTATCTTTTATTTACATATAAAAACATTTACATATAAAAACACAAAGCTAAAGATTCACATTATTTAGTAACTGTGTATCATTTTTATATTGAATAAGTCAATATAAATATATATAGTGCATAGTATAAACGCCACCCACAGATAGAATAAGTAAATCATGAGATACCAAGTGCAGTATGTAGTTTTGTTAAATTACCAGCCCAAAGCTATTTAGCATTAAGCGAAATGTTTCATTTCATGAAACTTACCCGAACTTTGATAAGGTATGCATCAAAAAGGTTGTTGGACTCGTAAAACTGAAACGAAAATGTCAAGCAGTGTGTCTAATGTATAAAGCCCTAAAGTGACTGAATATTGTACATTCTGTGGAAAACTCAAATTTAATAAATAGTATCTACAGTTATCTGTTTATAAATATTATATATTAAATATATAATCAGATATATCTATTATTTGAATATATATTAATACATGTTTATATACTAATAATCAAACAATTTTACTATTAAATTTTATTGTGTAGTCTGCATTTATAAATACAAATATCAATTACTGTGTTGTTTAATTGAAAATTTATTGTGTAATGTGAATGCATATCACAATGTTAATGAGAACACATAATTTACATATTTAAATTTAGAAATATGTAACATGCATTCTAATTATTTTAAATAATAGCAATCCGAATTATTTAAGGACACAAACTTGAAAAGATTTATTGTATATATTGTGAAGATTACAGCTTAAACTAAAATAAGAATGATGTTTTAGAACTGAATGAATTTTTTAAGCGTTTTTTAGTGAAATAATATACAATAACATTCATTTCAAGAAAAGAGTAGACATTCTATAGAAAAGTGGTGCTGAAGAAAGATAAAGATTTCAGAGAGACAAAAATATTGTATTCAAGTAAACTACCTTCACACAAAACTACACTGACTAGGAACATACAGATATACATATAAACTCTAAATCAACTAAAATGCAACAAAAAATTGGTTAATCCTTAAAAGCTCTAACTAAGCAGAAATACATTTATTATATTAGAAATCTAGGATTATAAATTAGCTCAAAATCATAATTAGCATGCATATTTCATTATATTACACATGAAAGTAACCAAAACACATGCTCAATCAAAATATTCTCATGTTGGGGATGATTATACTGCTTTGCTCTTATATTTATAAGCACAATCACAATTCTAGAAATCTATAATCGCGCATTATACTATATTTTAATATTACAAGTCAGAATTTATTATGATGATATTTTCTACAATCTATATCAATAATAGTAGAAAAAAGAAGGCAATATGCATAATTTTTGCAATAATTTTTCACCTTCTATCTCAAATGCACAATACATATTAATATTCATACATGTACTCACCTTAAAAAATTGTCATTCTCCTCATTCATTTTTTCTGCATCTCTGGCTTTATATTTTATTAAGCGTTCAATCAATTGTCGATTTTCTTCCTGCAAATTAATATAGTTTAAATAAATGTTAGTAAACGAAGTAGAAGTAAATAAATAAACATCTATAAATAACTTATCAGACTTGTTTTAACCAGATGTATAGAAAAAAAGATATATAGTACACAATTTTATTAAATGTTTAACATAGTTAGAAAAAATGCGATTATATATTATATACTTGTGTTTTTCTAAGCTTTTCCTCTAAAGATGCAAAAGCTAGTTGCAAGGCCTGATGTTCATCTTTGAGCATCTGATTAATACTTTCTGTTTCCTTTTCTCTACCAAGGCATTTAGTTATTTCTAAACGTAAGTTGGCATTAGCTTCTGAACTTTCTGCAAGACTGAAAAAGAGCAAATCATAAAATAGATTTATAAGAAACTTACATATATATAGATGATTAATTTACCTGATTTCCTTTGCTTGAAGTTCTTTTGTTATTTCTTGCAATTTGTTATTGAGATCTACTATTTGTTGTGTATGTTCTCCTTTCCTCTTGTGTAGCATCGCCAATTCTTCTGCTTGTTTTAAAAGTCTAGCTTCGAGATCAGGATTTCCACCTATACCGATACTGCCATTGGCTACCTCACGACGAAGGGTCTCATTTGCAATTGTCAATTGCATATTTGTATTTCGCAGTGTGTTTGCACTTTCAAATAATCTATTATCTGTAAAATAGAAATATCGCAAAGTTGATTTACGAACTGAAACTGAAATAAAAGATCCTGTGTAAGCTAATAGATACTTTTTATTCACAAAAAGAAAAAATAGATAAATAAATGAAATCTATTAATGAACACTGATCCGTAGATAAAATCTAACAAAGCAAGACATATGGTAAACAATATAATACTGTACAGCAATGCCACTGTATCCCAGATAAGGCATATTGTAAAACTGCAATGAATCAACGTGAAATTATAGGTACAAAACTTACGCAGGCTGATGAGATCCGCAAAACAATTGGTTTGCGATCTGTTTCTTTCGCGTAATTGCGAAATTAAATCTTTCCGCCAGTTGATGTCCTCCCTGGCGACGCCTCCTTCATTCGAGGTCATTTTTTTTCTGACTGACTCGCACGGCGCTTAAAAATAAGCAATTACTATCGATTTAACCTTGATCGGGACCGTTTCGACAAGAAAGCTATAAACAACGCTCTTCAACAATCGTCACTCCATAGTAAAGCCCTTCCTCACGGCAATGAATAACTTCGTCCGATAAAGAATTACATTCCACTGTCAGTCAATATATAACGTTCGAATATCTCATAAAAATCACATGACATTGCTGCATTAGCGTAAATATTTTTAATTATGAAAATAGCTATTCTAACCTAGACGTGTATAGGTGTACCAAACACTACGCTGTGCTACTTTGAAATCTTTGAAATTGTTGTGCTATCGATGTCACACCACCAGTAACAATCGACGTTGCGATATATCGATGTCACTGATAGATTAGTCGATAGGTTCAATCGAATAGGTTAGATCGAAAGATCTGTTCTCAGCTGTTCTTTTTGGTTACACCCAGTGCTTCTGTACACTGTAATTTTTCGGACATCTCTTATCCAATGTCAATAATAAAACGTCAATGTACTAAATACAACTAAAGCAAAGATATAAATTGTTTTCTTAAATTTCCGTATAATTTAACATGTGTCATATAAAGTGTTTGGTGCAAATGGGCAATAAAGTTGACTGCAGTTGATGAAGAAGGTTTCGTCCAATGTATATTCAAACCTGTGACTTATTATTTGTACCAGGGATGTGTGTGGTTGCAATTAGAAAACAGCTGCATTTATTATCAAGAAGTATGTATACGTTTTATTAAGGATTAAAATAAACAATAATAGTAATATAAATCATAATAACAGATCAAGTCTGTCGTTTAGGTTATGTTAGATTTTAATTACAAATTTTAAAAACTTAAAAATAAAATTGTTTACGATCATAAAAAAAGACTATATTAATATAAGTAATATAATTTTGATGGTACGAGTCGGAATTTCTGGTATAAATAACTATATGAAAATATATAGCAATTATTATATATATGCAAAACTGATTATAGTGAAAAGTCAAAACAATGAAAACAATACAATGAAATCAAGACAATGAAGAATCAAAATAAGAGTAGCAAAAAATATTATTGTAATAAACATAATCTTGGTATTTTGTATAAGTCACCAAGCAGGTAATTTAGTATTACATTTTATGAATTGATATCTTTATTAACTTTTTCAAATTATATGCTAATTATATGCATAATGCTATAATATAATATTTTTTTATGTAAAATAGCGTATATAATAAGTAACAAACACAGTCATACACAACACAAGCTGGATATATATATATATATATAAATATATATATGTATGCTACATAATATAAACTTTGTTAATACTGTATTCATATTCTATACAATTAATTTTAGGACCACATTGAAATTCAGTAATAGATGGCAAATTATGTATAATAGAAGGATCAGAAAATACAGGCTAGTTAGGAAACAAGCTGCTCTTGATGAATACGTCTTTTATTCAGTACTTAATACTGATGTTATTATGAAATTAGGAGTAGCAACATGTATGGTAGGAATTAAAAAAGTTATTAAGATATATTTCAGTCTTCTATAATATTAAGCATGAATATAATTTTCAAGTTATATGATGTATTATTTATCTCAAATGTGATTATAATCTTAGTGATTTAAAATAATGAATAGTAATTAAGCTTTAATGTGTTTAACACATTTATTTATAGATAACACGTAGTATTATGACACTCTATAATAAATTAGCAGCAGATCGGGCGAAAAATCCTTACATTGATCAATGGCAAAAATCCGGGTGAGATTAAATGAATAATTAAGTTTTTACTTTCTTCTTTTATAATCTAATCATTCATATATTTAATGTCAATATGTTTTTAACGTAACTTGAGAGAAAAAAATTTAAAATGTGTTTTCTTAACATGTATATCATAAATATAACATGTATTTTTTTAATTACATTTATAGTGAAAATATAATTGTTTTACGAGGATATAATCACAAACATTTAAAATATCTTGAAAGAGAAGCGGAATTTGTGGCTCTCGGTAAACATGCTATCTACCATCGAGGATATCGCAGCCGTATAATATTAGTACTATCGGTATTCGGACGAAAGGAAGAAATTGAAGATATTTTCGACGGACTCTCATATTTATGATAACGGTAAGCGGACGTTTTTTTTCATAATTTTTAAATTAACTGAAGATTATTTCTTTTTTAATTTGTAGATTTTAATAACAACGCATTAGCTGCATATTAAAGACGATACCTCTACAATTAAGTCAAAATTTAATGTGATATCAATGTGTTTTTTTACATAGTAGCTCTGTTACACCTTATTTATCGTATTCTTCTATATTGGTAGCCGATGCTTGATACTATTAACAGATATATATAATTTATGTTTACAGAAATATTCAAGTATTAAATTTAATGAAATTTCTAATATCATTTATTTTATATTAAACAGTTATCTCTTCGTCGTTTCGAGTATGAAGAAAGCGGCTTATTGTATAACAAGAGCAAGAGGAGAATACTCATTCTGTCTCGTTTGGTATTGCGAAGAATTTACCGATCGTGGTTTTGAGAGAAGACGGCGGTGCCTCAATCGCGCAGAAGGTTTCAAGAGTATCCTCCCCAGCCTAAGGGCGCGTTACGCATACTCGGCGAGCGAGCAATGAAGGAAGTAAAGGACACGTTTAAGCGCAAAAGGTTGCGTGTAAAGAGAGGCGCCACGCCCGCCCCTCCATGCACAGCGCGGCCGCAGAGGGGGCGTCAGAGGAGAACGGCTGGCGCAGCCGCCCGCCGCGTTTTATGCAACCAGTCTTGCTTCGGAGCGAGCGAATCCACTGCTCCGGCCTTTGACAGACGGGATATAGCGTGTTCAGTGCCATCGGTATTGTCTGTCGTCGTCCGTCGGCCGTCTCTCAGCCTTATCGTGCGTACGTACGATTGGTAACGTGCATGCTCGCGGCTCTCCGGCGAGGATATACCGGCCCTATAATCTGGTTTCTCGCCGCGCTTTTGAGGCAGGTCGCGCGACGGGGCCTATCTATACAGAGAGTCTGACATAATATCATACGCCGTCTGTTTTTCTGTGCGCGCTGATTTTGCCGGCGTGACGAGCGAGCGAACGAGCGGATTCAGCTTGAACGAGGCGACGAGGCGGTGTCGGCGGTACCTGATATCGTATCGCTTCGCACAGAGTTGCGCCGCACGTACGATTCACGATCGCACCCTATAGTGATATACGGTGTGGGCTCGTGGTCCGCCAACGGAGTGTCAGTGCGACGACGGTCGGTTGGTGTGCTGACACACGGGTGCATTATCCACGACTGTGTGTGCGTGCATATGTGCGTGACGTGTGCGTAAAGGCAAGAGACCGGCGGTAAGCGCGCGAGATAAAGAGAGAGGGACGGGGCGACAGCGATGCGGCCGTGAATCCTCGATACGTGGCTGCGCTCACGCCGCGCGTATTCCGCGCGACACAAATACGAATACAACGATAACGATAACGACAACGACGACGTCGACGTCGACGACGACGACATCGGCCGGGAGACTACGGCTGGAGCGACAGAGAAAGGCGCGTACTTGCACGCGCTGCGAATTATCACGCATTCGCGTATCTGCGACGCGTCTTCCGACAGGTTCCTAGCTCGGTCGACTCCTTCGACCTCTTCCTCGTCGTCACTATGGCGGACGACGAGGTTCTCTTCGACGATGTTTACGAGCTCTGCGAGATTATCGGCAAGTGAGTACGAGAATCCCAGAGAGAAAGAGAGAGAAGAAGAGAGCGCGAGAGTCTACGATAGATAGAGAGGAATGTAAGGATGTATACTGCGCGAGAGAGAAAGCGAGATGCGATTGGATGAACGGCAGTGGGCGGAGGTACTTGAATGTGTTGATCGTATGCGTCAGTGTGTGCATGCGTTGCGCGCGCGTCTGCGCGTACGTGAACTCGTTGAATAGGGGGATAATGCCTATGCACAGAGAGCTCGTACATAGTCGGTGTGATACAGAACGAGTGAGTAACGATGCATAGAGTAGGGGAAAGAGATGCTAGTCGAGTGAGGAAAACGAGTCGGACGTCGCATGTGCAAGTTCCTGTCTGCTTCCAGTTTCCACCTTCGTCGAATTCTATCCAGTAACTTGACCTGCCACCCATGCTTGCAAGGCAAATAAAATTGTATCATTTCTCCTCTTTTATTTCTGTATTATATAGTACAGCTAAATTTGTATGATCCTATTCTGTTTATAATTTTTTATGAGCCAATTTCAGTACATTTGAAAAATTGATATATGTTAATGTTTTGTTAAATAATAATTCAAAAATGTGTGATATGTTCTTTATTATGATATCAAATTTCTCAGACTTAAATTTAATTATGTTATTTATTGTTTATTATGAAAATTATATTGTTTATTATGAAAAAATTACTAAATTTTAAAGTATGTTACAAGTTTAAGTTAAATAATAATGTACAAAATTATAATACTTATATAACTTATTTCAATAAGGCTAGACTAGGTTACATCTCTTTCGAAATAAACGGCATATTGGCATATTGGCAACAGCTCATTCGTCTATCAAGTCTGTCAATAGACCATTTATCTAGACCCTTACATGTCCAAGCTTTTTCCAATTCGCCCAGGAAACAAGATTATTGCCCAACTCGAAAAGAAATATTAAAACATGTGTCTCTACAAAAGGAGAGTAAGAAATGCAAATGGTTCAAAAATATAATAATTAAACTAGATATCATAATTATCTAAAGCTTGAAGAAAAAATTCTGAAGAATTATAAGTTTTTTAATATGATAGTCGTTGGATATTTATAAATCTCTACATCGTATCTCTGTTCAGAAATCTAACACATAAAGGGCCTTAAAGATAAATTTATAAAGAGGTTGTATTGATCTATAAAGTGCCCCAAAGAATAGATATGAGAATTTATGCATGTATATGTAGCCACAATTTTAAAACACAGGTAGAAAACTTTACCACTTATTTATATAAAAACTTTAAACATTCAATGAAACATATACATTGTTTTGATATTTTAATCGAAATATATATAGTTGAAATATTATAGTTGAAATATATATTGTGAGAGATTATATATATGTCAAATATACAAAAATTAAATTTTTACAAGATCACAATAATCATCTATCGATATACGAACTAAAGATAGCGCGAATCTAAGAGGATATATTTTTCATTGTTGATTAGAAATTTACACGACGATTTAATTACAATTCGAAGGTTTTAAGGCTTGTTTTGTGTAGCTACGTTAGTAATGATCGATTCCATTGGAACGGTTTATTTAATCTGCTGAAAGACTATAGCTCGAAAAGCAGAGATTGCTGTCACAGAAACGCAATTTCGTTTGTATCGGAAGCCAATACTTGATTTATCATTCAATTGGCTAACCTTCATGCTAAAATAATACATGTCACCAGCTGTGACCAAAATACGTATCACAAAGGCGTAGCTATTTGATGATCATCGACTTATGACTTAGATTTATTCTCAGTCTAAACTATTTATAACTTGCAATTATATCGTGTTTCTATAAACAGTACATAGCAGTTTATTGTCTTGCACTTTCTTCATTTAAATGCCATACAATCTTTGGGTTTGGGTTTATATTTCATTAGATAACTCTAATTAATTTATTTTCTACTCATTAAACAAATATGTTATATAATTCATATAGCGTGTGTGTATATATAGAAATTAATTGGTGTTAACAATTTTGAAAAAAATTATTCAATTTTTATATATTACTTAATATTAAAAAAATGATATGGAGGGAATATGTATAAATTGGAAAGATTTTCATATTTATATATGCCGCGATTTTTATTAAAATATATATAATTTTAAAACAGACATATATATTTATTTACAAAATTAAAATCCTGCCATATTTTATAGTGTTATCATCAGCATATTGGTAGACGTATGTTATCATCTCGAACCTGTGTATGGTATATAAATTTACATTATCTTAACGTTAACGATATGTTCTATTTTAAGTTCTGTCCTTGTATGGTAATAGATTTTCTCGTGACTAAAGAGAAATAAGTAGTATGCACTATTCGTAATATCCTTGCGATAAAGGCTATTTATTAAGACACACTTAATCAATTACTCGATATTTATCTAAATTTTATTTGTATGTTACGAATTCGACAGTTTGATAAAATAACATTAATATCGTGCCTTCCATGATGAATCAAAATTGGCAAATTTACGAATTAAAAATTATACTCACGAAGAAAATTAATTCGAAGAAAAGATAAAATAATTTTTAACATTTCTCTGCTAAGAGAATATTTTTTTAAATTATGATTAATTAAACATACAATAATGAATGTTTTTTTAATCGAGCAAATTTGTAATTATCTGATTGTATGTAAACATCAATTTCTTTTTATGTTATTTCCAGTTTTGTATATTTAAATAGAAACACTTTTCGCGTGACAATTAGTGCAGAAGCATTTCGATTCGAAGATTAATTGGAAAATCATCATACATATATACTTACATATACTATGGACTGCATCAATTAAACTCTGTCTAGGGTTATCGAGAAGTGCATTCTTCGTTCGTTACAGTTAATTAAAGTTGCACAATTGATGCTCTTTTCTGCGTCAATTGAACTTAAATGCTGTAAGGTGTATTTCGCACAAACAATTCTTTGAAAGTCTTCCCTTCAATTGAGTGTTGTAACGTTTTGCTCCATACTTAAGATATATTCCAAAGCGTAAATATAACAGTGACAAATTTTCCGTTTCTATATAATTTATTTCATAATTAAAATTTACCCCACACGCACATTTCCTCTAAGAGTTTTCACAATATCACATCTCTTATAATATATTTCAAATCAATTAAATAAATATATTTAATATGTGTTGTTAACTTTTCCGTGGCATGCGATGATGTGGGATGAAAGACTGCACACACAATTTTTCGTTGATTATCTTTTATATTATAACTAATACAAATTCGCGATTAAGTTTCTAAATTATATTATCAATAATATTGTAGTATTTGTGAAACAGAGAAAAATAAATAAAAATAAGTAAAGACACACACACCGCGCGCGCAGTGCTAGATACACCATGAAGGTAAAGATATTAATGATACATATTTCTATACAGATATTATATCGATTAATAAATAAAAATTAACTGTATATCTCGGGAGTGTTGTGGAAATAGAAAGGGAATTATTGAACACATACACTGGACTTCTCTTATGTCATTGCTCCATCTCGCTGGAGAGCGAAAGCACCGAGAAATCTTCGGAACGTTTCGATGGTTTTAAATCTCGATGCGGACACGTACAAGGCGAGATACGAGGCGACACGTTCTGTTTTTACGATTCTCGTCCTACTTTTCATTTCTCTCGTACAAACTCTCGGTTGGTAGATCTTGTATATATCTCAGCTGTGTATATGTTCTTTAAAAAACAGGATAAATTTTTATCGGTGGAATTTGTCCTTGAATTTAATTACACGGATCGATTTTATATACCGGATCCTTTTCAAATAGCAGAGTTACATTATACTCTTCGCTCGCTATCGCACGATAAATTGTTTCTTATGCAGATAAGACAAATATCAGGTGTGCGCAAGAATTAAATTATATAAATGAAAAATTTTAATTGCAATTAATAAAAGTGGCAATTGATGTCTCAATCATATAATAGAAATTATTATGGCGTTATATTTTAGGAGATGCATCAACAAACATAGAAGAAGAGAGAGAAAGCCTGTTTTTATTTTAAACAAATGAGAAAATTACAATTTGTATTTATTTATTTATTTGCTGCATATTTGATATTTAATTTTTAAATTAATATTTAAATCGCATTTAGCTGGAAAATTGCGTTCTATTTTAGTGTGTAATAACGTTTATTGTAATATAAATCATTGGCCACATGATGCACTTCAAATTAAATTTTAAAAAATATTTACATTCTTTTTTGTTATGAAAAGTATATATAATATATTAAATCATAGATTAAACTGTGACATTTTTATTATTATCGCAAAATTGCTTTGAGATATAATAATCATAGGCCATGATTTTTTTGTTATTTAATACGTCATTCATTGACGTCATTAAAGACATTCTAGAAACACAGAAAGCTACAAAGATTGCATGTTTCTTTTTTTTAACATTATTTGCCGTTATTTTTATTATTTATATTGCATTATTACTTACTGTGATTTTAACAAATTAATGTTTTAATAATATATATTAGATATATATAAATATATAAATATATATATATAAAATCTACTACTAGATCTTCTATAAAATTTTGCTCTGTGAGATATATATATATATATATATATATATATATATATATATATATATATATATAATATGTATATATAGATTTTTTTATTTATAGCATAACATCTGATCTAATATATACATTCTATAAAATATTATATTTTAGTGTATTGTTCTGACTTTTTTAGAAAATAGTTCTCGTCAAACTTTTTCTTTTGTCTATATGTATACATTCACTTCGTCTTTCGGTCTGTAAAAATGTACAGTATTTCTTGCCGGAACAAGTTTTCTTGCAAAGTTATGTCACTGGTATAACTGTCTTAAATCTTTAACTTTTCGAAATAAAGCTTATTTTATGTTACCGAGATAAAGCTTGTCTCGAATTTGCATATAATTTCTCAACGTTTTCTAGTAATATGTGACATGTTAATGTATTCGAGTGATTCTTGCTTTAGCGCATGAGATAAATGTTTCCAAAGCAATGATAAAATTTAGATAAGAAGTTAGTCACAGTTACTAATTTATGTCTATATGCTACTTAATAATTTATTGTTCTTAAGACGTTATGTATTTGTGTACATTTTGGAATTTGGCCAACCGACATATATGTAGATCACTGCAGCCCAATATTATTTTATATAAACTTTGCCCAATTTCTCCTGTTTCGCTGAATCTAAATATATTTATAGTCAAGTATAGTATTAAATTTAACAAAATATATACATTTTTGTTCATACAATATAATATTAAATATGCATCAACACTGTTCTCTCTCAATATTTATTTCAAAAGTATTGATGCAGTGTATTTCAATAGAATATTATCCATAATAAATTCCTAACATTTGTATTCAGCATTTTAAACACACGGATGTTGCTTTCCTGTTATCGACACCTCGCTCGTATCGAAGATAAAGTATCTGCTTAGTATGTTCAGTATCGTAAGGTGTCGTTACTTCGACTTGTAGAGATTTGTGTTGACTGTAGATTTGTGCTAGAGGTATATCATTCTATCCTATATACATTGCATAGTATTATAAGATCGCAGTTCGTTTTCACATTGGCAAACTTTTTACATTTATTTATATTATTTTTTAATTTCTCGTATATTTCTACTATGCTAATAAATTAGAAATATTTTAAACATGTATAAAAATTTAAAGTCAATTTGTCATGATTATAAATTTTACTCTTTTCGTACTTCTGAGGTATGATTAGGCGGAATCAAGTGTGATTCGCCTGTCACATTAGAATACCGATCACATCGAGCTTCGGCATTACGAGCACCGTCTTTCGTAAATCAGCAACGCTGCAAGCATAAGAGACGCCGGCCGTGATATCGCGAGGTCTCCAATCCAGCCACTTGATCTTCTCGCTGATATCCGTACAGAGATATACGTCGTCTGTAACCGACTTGATGAACGGATCGTTGAGGCCTACAAACGCCGTACCCCGCTTGCTCAATGGATCGTAGATGACTTTCCAATAGAACTTGGGTGCGGACACGATTGCACCCTCGGCATGCAGGTGTACGGGCTGCTGTTTGCCACGAACGTCCTCCATGGTCATCTGACCGTGCACCCCCGTGTAAACGTCGAGATCCAAACGGCGGCTGGCGGCGAAGCGTCTGACGCTGATCTCCAGCGAATTCCAATTACCACCGTTAAAGGACTGCCACTGAGGCGCAGTGTTTAAGTACCAAAAAGTTGACCTCTGCAGAGTCCCGTAAATGAAGTCCGCTTTGGCAACCATATGACCGCGGGAAAGGAATTGCACCGACTTTTTCAATCGTTCTTGAGCCAACTCAGTCGAATTCAGAATTCTAGCGAGCGTGTTTAACTGGGTTTCGAATTTATATAGATGGTCTAAATTTATCCCAGGATAAAATCCTCCCGCTAAAAATTTGGACGGTCTGAAGCATGCAATCATCAGTATAGTATAGTATAGTATCATTTTTTTACAGTACTATGCAGTGTGCATTTTCCTTTGGGTGATTGTATTTTATTATACATATGTAATCACAAAATTATAGAAGAAAAGTAAAAGAGAGAGAGAGAGAGCTGTATTGATCATATGTTACAATTCTAGACATGATATAATGCTATACACGATACTAATTTAATAGCATTAACGTTAAATATTGTAACAAGAAATATATGATTTTCTGATTATTGAAATATTAATAATATAGATATTAATATCATCCAGAATCGATTAGTGAAATGTTCGTATATTAGAGAATCTTACCTGGGATAGCCCTGTTGATAACTTCCGATCATTTTTGACATCTTGAACTTTGTATAGTATGTCGTATACGTTTTGTCGTCGCGGCATAATTCAATAGTACGAATGAAAGTGCTGCTCACGTTGAAACCAATCTCGATGGGACTGTGTCTGTCAAAGCAAGGTAGCGAGCCCGTGTGCTTGGCATAATGCTCGGGATGAGATTTGCAAACTAAGGATGAGAAATTGTGGCGAGCTTCATTCACGTCAAACACCTTATCCTCTACGCAAACTGCTTTGGCCTCATTACTCCAACTTCTGTTTTTGAGGTAATTGTCTTTGCCTGGGCATGCTAAGTAAATGAAGTCGTCTGCTCGTATACTTAGCGTTCCATTATCATCATCCGGATACCAAATGGTCGTATTTTTGGTGGCCCGCTTCAGGAGCAACGGTTGAGGCTCCTTAAGATCGCCGATTTTATACTTCGTAGAGATTGCACAGTCGGTACCTGAGAATATCGTTATTATAAATAGGTGTAATTGCAAACTACTACAAATCGATGTTTACACGAACAATTTGCGCGGCAATATTGTGAAATAATTGAATAATTTACCAGCGTTATACGCGAACGCTGAAGGGATATACGCGAGAAACGCAATGATCGCCAACATGACAGTATTCGAGTAACCGTACGGTTAAAACCTGTTTCCCTCTCTTTCATCAATTTTATACTCACCGACCAGTTATATACCTATCCAATAATCTCCGATGATATGTTGATTTAATTATCAGTTGTCGTGAGATAACATTGTTTATTCACAAATCATTGCACAAATTCGTTAGGAGAAAACGTCGTTGAAATATAAATACAGATAAGCTTTGCTCATATTTCCAGTTTTATATGAAAAATAATGCATCAATTTGACGCACATTTAAGTAACATGTAAATGAAATATGCATGATAATGAAATAATGTACATATAGTGTAATGCTGCTGCTAAATATTAATTGCAAAATATTAATTGACAAACACTGCCGTGAGATGTTTATCGTAATACTATTATTATAAATAAGCCGATATCTCTTATCCGCTGAAGTAGCCGTAGAATTTAGATCTATATCATATACAAATAGTTATTATATTACATGAGAAATATGCATACAACCTATGAAATCCGCTATAAATCGTTTTGACGGAAAAGAATCAGAAAAAGTTGATTAACGCTTTATCGGATTGATATCGAGATTTATAATATCACGTAAATGCATGTATCTTTTATATTACAATACTATAGATATTTTTTTGACATTCTTGGAGTGGATTTTTTTTCGTGAATATTCGATTATGTAAGGCCATTTTTTCAAAGTTTTTAACATTTAACATTGTATCCTTGTAAGTATAACTTATATATAAATATTCTGTTTTTATTAAGTTTATTTTATTTTATTAAATTTATTTAGAATTCTAGAATAAAATGTTTTTAACGACACTTCAAAACACATTTTTAATGACATTAATTTTTAACGACATTTTAAAACACATGAAGCTATTAATTTTTTTCTATTAATGTCTTTATGTTTTTATTAAAGATTGTTTATAGATCTATTGAATCTTTAATTAACATGAGAGAAGATATTGAAATACATTTTGTACAGTTCAGACTTATCGAATATGTTTGTAACTTTATATTTGAGATCGTCAAATATTTGAAATTATTTTTTTGCTTATTTTCGACTCTAATATCTATGTGATTAAAAGAATATCTAGTAATCATGCGATATTCTATATATATCCCAATTCAATTTATTTGAATTGAAAAGTAGGAGAAAGATTTAATCAGTCTTTGTAATCAGTCAAATTACTCGGCACCGACGTTAATATAAAGACGCAATGTCACGATTTTGCTATTGATTCTAAAGTTGCCATTAATGCCATAAAGTATTATCGATTCGCTTTCAAATTTTGGTGCACTATGCAAATTTATGTATGTAAATTTCACTCTTTTACAATTGCAGCTATTATATTGCTGCAGGGGCATATTAAATTACTTGAGTCGGTAGAATGCCTGATTAGATTAATTTGAATACCTTCTGATTAGATAATACGCACGCGCATGTGTATATCAACATAATAAGATGCACGATATGATAAGTACATATAAATTTTAATATAATACATCTCAATATATTACTAAATTAAATATAAAATATTTTCCATATAATTTTATGATAACGTAATCTTTTAAGAATTTTAAGATAACGTAATCTTTTAAGAATTTTAAGATAACGTAATTGTTTAAGAATAATTATTATAAATTTAACGAACATTATCCGGTGAAAAATTGGTGAAATTGATAGTAAGTCTTATTATAACAAACTTTAAGTCTAACTCCAAGTAATGAGCGATTTATAATGACGATGCATAGACGAGAGAATGTAATATCAGCGCGATGGTGCGGTTTTAGTTTAAGCAGAACTGACGAGGAAGACGAGTAATTGCCGCTTATGCACCGCATTTCGGTCAGCCGTAGCATATGTGATCCGTACGTGTCGATAAGAGTAACTGTAGAAACTGTGCATGGTATAAAAGCGACTGAATAGTCTGATGAGAGGGTTGTCGGCATAAAAGACGATATTCCAGTAAGTTAAGTGAACCCTTGAAAATATCTCGCGAGCACCCGTGTGTTAGGAACATTATTTATTCTTGGCTTTCACTAACAATTCCATTTAATAGTTGCAATTCTCCATTTCTCCCCTTTTCTGCATGTTGGGAGTGTCCGTTATATTTATAAACATAATAAGTGCGATTAAGCGCTGTGCGTAATTAAACTCTGATCAATTTATTAATTGACGATAAAACTATCAAGTAATATTTATGCATTCTGTTAATATAAATTATTAATTATTATTAATAGCATTTTGAATTTTATTTTTTGAAATTTATTAGATTAAAATTATTAATTTTATATATAGATTATTTTTAAGTATATTTTTATATATTTTACATTTAAATATATTATATTAAATATTTTATATTTTATATAGAACAGACTTATTAATTTGTTATTATTGTTCATACTGTTATTTGTTATATAGTAAGAAAAAATAGATTAACAACGACGAATTATATAATTAGAAATTTGCTGTATATGCAATTCTATCAATTGAGTTAATTGTCGATTAGTTAATCCCAGTTTGGTTGAAGTTATTCTTAAAAAGAGAAAAAAAAAGCTTTAATAGCCTTTTCTTTATAACGTAAGAATTAAGGAGAGATGAAGACATCAAGGAAATAACTTGCTTTCTTTCTAATATCTGCACACGCGCCGGTTAAGATAGAGGATGTGGAATATATATTTTATAACGTCTACGTGACTCCAATACCGCGTAAACGAATGAAGTATAAAGATGGAACGTTAATTTCGAGCAGGCGTATCGTGATTACATACTCTTGCATTGAATGCTATTGCTGTATTTGTAAGCAAGTGTCTGACATCTAATTATGATAAATTTGAAGTCTACCAAACAACGTGATAATGAGTGAAAGTTTTCGATTTGCATAAGTAAGTAAATCGACATTAAAATATTCGTAGTTCGCTTCTAAATTAAAATATAATCTGTAAGAGTAGTCCGTTATATGATTACAAAATATATTGCAACATACATGAAATTATTATCTATATATTCAACAATGCTACCAAAAGCTAATATATAAAATATTAAGGCATATGAACATAATATGATTTTTTTTGTATCTTCTATTTTATGTGCGTCTGTTATCACATGCATTTTTATCTCTGGAAACAAAATCTATTTTTGACATAAAGAAAAGATATTAATGCAATATAATGTTGTGGTTTTTTTATTTTTATACTTTATTTTACGAACATAATTGTACATTTTTAATCCTACGGGAAACAATCTTTTCCAATCTTTTCGTTAATGAACTGTAAATTAGATTATAAATCAGCAATTTGAATGTGGTATCTAATCAATGGCATGCTATATTTAGATTAGTTATGGTTTCAATGTAAGCAACATGCTGTCATCCACCAAATTTCGAACAGCTAATTGCCGCTTTGAAAATCAAAATTCTATATGAAAACTTGGACGCTTGCATCTGTGATGCGCTCTAAACGCCTTCGAACTTGTACTAATTGGAGAGGGCAAAGTTCAATTACGACAGATTCGAGTTCTAATTTACAATGGCTAGAGGTTAACTAGAGTGCCATTTGACAATGGTGAGAACTTGTTCATTAATGGCTTGTCTTTATAGTGCGCTTTAAAGAGAGAAAAGAAATACCATTTATGTAGAGATAAAATGTGATAACTTAACGAAATGTAGAATACTAGCAATCGAGAGGTCAATTTCGTTTACATTTTTATTATACATAGGATGTTAAAAAAATAGATAGATAAAAATATATATAGCATACGTCTGATTAAATAAATTAAAAAATCTTAGGGAGATATTCTTTTTTGAAAGAAAAATCGGTTTCGAATGTAGGTCGCGATAGTGTTTGACCCCTTCCGGAAAGTGACAAGATGTCAATAACTTCTCATAAAAGGCGGATTACGCTGTCATGTCAATCGCTTTACGAAGATCTTAAGGCACTCAAGAGCCGTCTTGTAAGAGAGCTTTTAACAACGAAAAACGAGGGTTAGATATATAGTAACTCGTTCGCGGGTATTCCATGATGGCCTGTGTGTATGTGCATCTGTGTGTTACAGCAAAAGATTTATATAGGCACACTTTAAAATATTGCATTGCATTGATTTTCTAACTTAGGATTGTATCGAGAAATATAAAATAAAATAAATGCACAATATAATTATATACCTATAATTTTTGTAAAAAATTGATATAAATATTAACATGCGAATGTAAAAATATTATTAATTATTAATTTATTATGTATTCGAAATAATGTTACGATATATACAATTGTGACTAATTATTATTATATCTAATTTATAATTTGTTAAAATTTAATAAATACTTTGACTTGATATTATTTCCGTACATTAGAATTATGTTTCGTTCATAAAAATATTTACATTAAATATATAGACATTATTTCGTACATTAAAAAAAAATACAACAAATGTATATGAATTTAAAACATTTACAAAACATTAATTAAATATATAAATAGATAGTTTTAATAATTTAATAACCAATTATAAGTTAAAAATATTTAATTACAATATTTGTTGAATTATTATTAGTATTTATGATATATAATAATATTATTTAATGCAATCGTTATTATATGTCACGATTTCAATTCGTTATTACGAATTAAAGTTAGAAGTATTAAAAATATTTAATAATATTAATTTTGAAAGAAAAGTTAATAATAATAACATAATATGATAAATGATATTTATTTTTAATTCAATAATAATAAAATAATTTTTTGAGGTAAAAAATTTATTACAGTTGTTTGATACATCACTAAATCTCTCTTACTAAATCATAAAATTAAAAACCTATCAAAATTTCATTATTCAAGATGTTTTACTATTTATAAATAGTTTAATTATTTTTTATTACATATTTCGAAAATATCCGCTCACGTATATTGATTGAATAGAAGATAAAATTAACTTTTTAAATGTCGAAACAAATATAGAGGATAAAGAAAGAGAGATTTCAAACAAAAAAAAATAAATCTAAAGCGTTCATATCATAAACGTTCTTATATTGTAGAGATATGGTATAAACGAGACTTTGTACAATTTATTTTATATTTATAACAATTCGTACGTATATAGGAGTTTTCTTGATATGATGATGTATTGTCAATATACGAACCGCAGGGACAGATGTTGCGTGAGATGCTATACGCACGACATTGTGGGTTTTCACGAATTCCATGAATGCGTGCGTGGTTATCATTCGATGGATAATCGAGACCGTTATCGAGTTTAACCCTTAAATATAGGTCTGATCGTATGACCTACTCATGTTCCTATACATTACGCACATTCATAGAGATTGCTCATTTCACAGATTATCTATCTTATATAGAGAATAGAGAGATACCTGTTTCTCTTTCTATATATCATTTAGATATGTAATATCGATATTCAGAAATTGGGGATTGTCCGTATGTATGTAAAAACAAGCTGACAATTATTCGAAATATAAATGCGAATGTATATTTTGTTCCTCAAATCCTAAGGTACAAATTGATACTAATTCTAAACATTTTTGTCTCAAAATATTGACGAAAATATTTATCTCAATATTTTATCTATATAAAGTCTACGAAGAGCAATAAACTGGTTAATGTTATAAAAAACTAACATTAATTTATGCATAGATATAATTTCATATTAGTTTTTTTTAATAGTATAGCCGTTTATGCTTTTAAAAATAATTATTTTGTTAGATATAATATTGCTCATCTCATGTACATAAGTGAGCAATGAATATTTTGAAATTAAAAATATTTTATATTTAGCAAGAAATGTTTTATATCTTCATCAAAATTTCTATGCTAGAAATATTATTTTTATATCGAATCATTTGTCTTGAAATTATTTTTTAAAATATTTATATATTTTTTTCGTTTCTAATTTCTAATTGAAATAATTTCTACTTTCTTCAACAAACTATGACCTATATTGACATTTCCTTTTTCTACATTTTCTTATATTTAATGTAAAAACTCTTATAAAATTTACATCTAGATGCATAGTATAGATGCAAAGATAGTACATCAAAATTAGTATATGCATGCGTAGGAAAAATGGAGAGTCACAGCGCACGCGACATTTAAAAATGGCGTTAGGTCACCGGAAGGACGTGACCTTGGTCTATAAAGTGATGTTAAAGAAATCTCAAGATATTAATCCTTTAACACCGGAACTCCAACATTTTACAACGTCTTTATAAATTTCAAGAATTTTATTTGTTAATATTTAAAATAAACGATATATAAACTTTGTATTTTATTTTTACTAGACATTGGAACTAAATCCTATAAATAAACTCGCTAAAAGGGGAATAGATAGTGATTAAAACTTAAATTATATAAAAAAATAAGTTTTCGATGCAATCACTTTTTACACGGTAAAAAATAATTGCATCGAAATTTATATAAGGAATTAAAAACAATTCCCTCCTTTCCAATATGTAAAACTTATTTTTCTTTTTTGTCAAGTATTAAATATTATATGATATCTAATTATATATATCTGCGCTTATTGATCCGATGCCTTTTCTTCGATCTGCGAGTCGTCCTGACAACGCGCGCGTAATTCATATTCAAGTAACTCCCGCGAGCGTAATTATTAGTGTTGACGTCTCGCCCGCATTGTTGCAGGGGACCATTCAGCGTCGTTCGGAAGTGCATTCACCGTCAGACCGGGCAGATTTTTGCCGTAAAAATCGTCGATGTGGCAAAGTTCACTTCTAGCCCTGGGCTCAGCACTGCAGGTGAGTATGTATAGTGAATGGTAGGCAAGGGAAACACATCGGAGAAGGAAATAACTGGAGCTGTCTTTTTTCGATTTCGAGTTTTGAACATACAAACAACTTAATAAAAGACATATATTTTTTATATATGACATAATATAAATTTTAGTATCAAAAATGAAAACAGTTGATTATTTTATTTTGATCGAATCTCTTCGAAACTATAATACAAAAAAAATTATATTAAACATATATTTTTGTGGTATTAGCAGAACATTTTGTGATGCATATTCTTCACAATTTATTAATTAAATTCACATTTTACTTGAAGAATCTATTGAGTAACTATCAAATATTTTTAATATCATGTTTTTGCTTTCATATATTTTATGATTTTCGTAGTATTTGGCTGTTTAAATAAAGATATATGTTGATTTAGCTTTTTAAAGGACTGTTTCAATTTTTCATTACTCAATCAGGTACATAAAAGAAATAAATATTTTATATTTTGGACTATTTGACATCTAATTTATCGAAATAAGAAAGAAACAGTTTCTCTACCATTTCCTTGCAAATACTCTACCATTAGTTTCCATCGAATGTTCGAAACAAGATCTATACTCCCTTATCCGCGTGTCTGACAACACGCGTTTCCCCAATACTACGATCGACTGAACGTGGGTTCGAGTCATGAACCGATGCGAGGGCCATTGTGCAATTGGAAAGGCGGACCTGTACATTTTTCGGGGGTTTAACCCAACATACCAACTGACAGGTCCAGACGATATACGAGACCATTGTTTTAAAATCGATTTTTTCTAATCAAGCGCATTTTTCTGGAAATAAAACAAATATTTAACCACATATACACATACATAACATGCATTAGCATGCATGAGCAATTAGCAAATAGACAACAGTTGATATTTTAACAGTAGAGAAAGCTGATTTTGAAATTTATGTGGGTTTTAAATGTTCTATAAGATTACTAATAATGTTAGCAAAAAGAAAAAAAATAGAATTTCAACACATATATCGGAAATATTTTTTTATAATTAATAAGTACAGTATTAATAAGAAAGTAGATGTTTATCCGAAATCCCATATGAAATTTTTGGAATTATATAAGAACACCATATCGAAATACCCGGAAATATATGCGAACAGTTTGATATTTCGTTTCTTTTGTGAAATATAACTACATATAAGACAACACATTGGTTTTGCTCAAAGAAAGATGTAGAATATTATAAAATTTCTTTATTTATTGTCAATATGTGCGTTTATACGCTTAATTTTATTATATTTATAAAAATCAATATTTTTCAATTATTGACATGTTATTTAATTATAGTAAAGAAAAATATTAAATCTATTAATTAAAAATTAAAGCATGTTATCAAATTGAGTTGCAAATAAAAGGGAAAGTTTTATATTCTTTAGCCTCTAGTAAAATTTATATCACGAGATTTTAATATAGCGCTTGGTTACAAAGATTTAATTATTAAGTTGTGAAATAGTATGGCATAATTTTGTGTAATAAGTTTCGTTAAGAAAGTTAATATTATTAATATTATTAAACAGTTTTATAATTACAGTTTTAATTATTTCAAAGAATTTATGGATAAAAGTTATGAAGCAAGTTATAATATAATATTCGGTCGTTTTATATATTTCTGTATTAAAGTTTGGTTAATGATAATTATTAATTGATTTAAGAAGAGATAAATAATACTGTTACTTTTACTTTTATAAAAATATATAGAATTTTACAAAAATGTAAACTGTTAAACAGTTCCTTTCAAACATTATTTGCAAAGCTATGATGTAAATGTAAATGTTAAATGTTATAAGTCTTTGTTTAAAACTATTGCGATTAGTTTCTTGCACCTCTTTATAGTACATTTCTGATTTAGTACAAAGTTGAAAAATACGAGCGCTTCCGTTATTGCAGCAGACTTTTGTAGCTTTGCCTGAGAGTGCAGATTCCATTGCAGTTCATTGCAGTTCAATGCAGATACGGCATCTAAATTGACTCTGGTAAAAACGATCTGGGAAACGAAGTTTTTATATCCGATCGAGATATGGTATTTGAATCCAGATACGAGTTTCGTTTAACTGAAATAGGCTTAAAATAATTTCTTTTCTTTTTGACAATATTTGTATGTAAAGTATTTGTTCTCTTTCTTCAAATATCGCTTTTATTTTTAATTTTTAATTATAAATTCCTGTGAATTTATGTATTTGTAATCAATAATGATATAAATTTTCTACTCAATAGGTAATATTATATAATAACGAAATTTGAGAGGTATTATATAGCTGCATGATATTTACTGTACAAATAGATATTTGCCTCGTAATTATTTCATATGTGTATTAATAACTTTTTATATGTTTCCTTAACGCTTTATTTTTGAATATTTGTATTTTTTTTATTTAAAAATTCTTTGTTGCTAAGTTTTAAATCTTATACTTTTTAATTTTTCTCGATAATTTTTCTTGATTTACATATGTATAAAAATCTATCAAAATAAAATTAATTTAAAATAATCTGTGTATCAGTTTAAAATAATTTGTGCGAAGAATAAGATTTTACTAATGGTTACTCAGCGATTATAATTCATGCGATGATTTATATGTGAAAATCTGCTAGGTTACATCCATATTTTACATGTTTCAGATTTGAAACGAGAAGCTACAATATGCCATATGCTGAAACATCCACATATTGTGGAACTGTTGGAAACCTACAGTTCTGAGGGCATGTTATACATGGTATTTGAATAGTAAGTATGTAAACATACTTTACAATTTTGGTAACCACATTTAATTATTTAGCACATTAATATAACATTTTATATATGAGCGACAAACATATTTATCTATCTATTCAACATTTATCTATTTATTTTATTTAAGCCAAGATAATAAAGCAATGTTATAGGCCTCATAAAAATATTGAGGTTGTAAAAAAATAGCAATAGATTATTATAATTGTATCCTTTAAACACATACTTAACACTAGTTTTTCTTCTTCTTGTTTTTAAATGACTTTTAAACAAAAGGGGCGTCAGTTCTCGTTCTTTATATGCCAACAAGTCCACTATCTCGTTTTCTTGGCGCAATTATGACCTTCAGGCTTGTTGAATGTTACCCTTTTGACATACGAGATGGAAAAGCATCATGCGGTTGTCGAAAATAAAAAACTCGGCAAAATAAATACATTTTCTTAGCGGCTCTATCTTTACTCGGGAAAGGCACGTTTTCCATTTAGTTGTTTGCCATCTATTATAACGTTCTACTATAGTTCGCTATAATTGGATACACATATCCGAGGTACTCTTGAAATAATCTACGCTATCGGATAAGATATAGCTACGGTTTTTAATAGACTCGGTGCTCAAGGCGTTTTTAACGATACTATTTAAATAACATGTCACTCAATTGCACTCCAATATTTTCTTTAGTTTAATGGGACGTTTTTCCTTTGCTATAAGAAATCCTAATAATCAATATTTCGCCATTGGCAATATATAATTGATTATACAATATACATTTTTATTAATCATATTTTAGAAATTCAAAGTGTGAGTATTATGAATTTTGTGTGTTTAAATTTAATCATATTTGATACAAATAGATAAACATTAATTAAATTATTAATATAACATACAATAAAAAATAAAAATTATAATAAATACATGACATTATATATAATAATAGAATAATAGAATAAAAAATAAAAATTAGAGAAAAAGAAAAAAACAAAAAATTTAAAGCAGACCTTTTTACTATATCGCGCATCACCGTTCCTGTTTTAATATCCTGGCTCTTTTTCAGCATGGATGGCTCTGATTTATGCTTCGAGGTGGTAAGACGAGCAACTGCTGGATTCGTATACAGCGAAGCGGTTGCTAGGTAAGAAAATTCATTATATCTATCATCGCGCGCACGTACAGACGCACGCACGTGCGCACACACACTCACTCATTCACCTATCTACACACACAAACACACACACACACACAAACACACACACAAACACACACACACACACAAACACAAACACACACACACACACACACACACACACACACACACACACACACACACAGCCGAGCACATCGTGACATCGTGAATCTATAGTATATTCATTTAAACATTCTGTTGAAGACTAGCATCGTTTACTTTAGACGTAATATGATGTATATGAAGATATATCCGGTCTTAAACATTCCAACACAACACTGTGACAAATAATTATATATTTTTTATAATTTATCATATTTTCTTAAAACAATTTAAAAAATTACTAATTTATGAGAGAGTTTACACATATAAATTAGAGAAGGGTTAGAATATTATTTTTAATAAATCATTATTTTTAGATTTTTTAATTTATATGGTTATATCAAAAGTTGTTTTAATCTATTTATTAATTTTCATCTAGACGATAGAAATTTGATAAATTAATTGCTCTGTCTCTCTGAGTTGCTTGGAGCTTGTAGTGAAACATGATTATCGTCTGTATGTTACACCTCAATATAATGCAAACGCAGATTCTCTCTCTCGAGAGTCTCCCTGGCGCGTAATAAATCCCTGTCTCGATAAATCCTTGACTGCGATCCATTAGGTTCGCTATACTCGTTTATGTCACGCTTGAACTAGTACTAGTCTTCACTTCGGAAGGATCCTATTAAAACTTGTCACAAATAGGGCATTATATCATTTATACTATGAAGAAGAGAATTATAAGTCAATGTATGATTGATATGACTAATGTGGCCAAAATATAGTATAATTCATAAAATAATGTCTGAATATAAAAATAGATTTTATTTTCTCATTATCTCATTATAAAAGTAGATTTAGAGTATTTATAGTATAAAAATATTCACAGTATATACATTGCAAACATTCATGTAGTTATTTCAATATATTCAAACTAAGAATATACAGAATCAAACATAAAAAAATCTGTTGAAATCCTTACTTTCTTTTGTCTTGAAATATGTTTTCGTGTCTTATATTCTATTCTTATATGTCATAGATATTTCATCGCTAATATCACATGCCAAATGCACGAACAATATATATTCACTGTATGTAACTTATAAAGTGCTTGAAAGATCGTATCAAAGCCTACTTTGATTGATTCAGTAAAACCATGACGAATACACTAAAAGAACTACATTATTCTTGTTTATACGATATATTATTAATATTTTCATCATCGCCTAACTATATCGTATCATCGATATCTTGTTTTTATTAGACTGCATTTCTTTTTTGCATATTATAAAAAATATATAAAAATGTCAAGAGTCAGCTGGCAAGGGTTTTATACTACATACACATGTGCATGCAAACTATTATTTCTAAATACATTTGCTAGCAAAAAAAATGTCAGAGAGCATGTTAACATTTGAATTAAAATAATATGATTTGACACACACACACACACAATTGTGCAGACTTTTTGTAAAATCTGTCTTTTTAAAATACAAAAAGATTTAGGCTTTTTATAAAATGTCAAATTTTTATAGAAAAACTGATATTTTATAAAAAGTGTAGGCTTTTTGAAAAACGATTAAATTACAAAGAATTTGCTATATACATATATATATATATTCGTATACATATATAGCATGGTTCTATATATGTATACATATGTATATAACCATCGTTAATATATATAATAATTTGGAGATACAATTAAATAATATTATTAATAATTTTTTACTATTTTACTTTTTTAATTATGAACCACACTTTTGGATTTGTATTATTATTGTTCATTATTTTTTAAATTCCCCTCCCAGGTGGGATCGTTAAAAGATTCTAGGACTTTGTGATGTAAAATCATTACATGACGTAACGAGGCGTTCTTTAATCGCTCTACTTAAATTCTTGGTAAAAAACTCGTTTCTTGTGTCGCGAAAATGCTTGTATCTCGTATTACCTTCGCTCCTGTTCTCGATTGTGAGGGCATACTCTCTTGACGTGCAGGTGCAAGTGCTGGTACCTAAGAAAACTGCACTTTCTTTTACAGTCACTACATGCGACAGATCCTTGAAGCGTTGCGTTACTGTCATGAGAACGACATTATTCATCGTGACCTGAAGCCGCAGTGCGCCCTTCTAGCTGGCAAGGAAAATTCCGCTCCGGTGAAGCTGCGCGGCTTCGGCGTTGCCGTGCAACTCCCGACCTCACAGTCCAATGGCGTTGGTACGTTCATACCTTCTTCTAATTCATTTATGTTTTTTCTCGCGATTTATTTTACATGGCATTTTACGTGATATAGACATTTACTTAGAGAATGCCGCACAACGTCAGCTCTGAGAGATGCTCGACCTCGCTGTTATTAATATTAATAATCTTCCAACTCGGAGTGCAGTTCTATGCACAATCATTATCATAAAAATAACTTTATACGGCTAAATTGAGTAGCATTAAACCAATAACTATTAAATGTATATATGGTGTATATATATATATATATATGTAAACTTATATACATATATGTATACATACGTATATATTTATAAAATTTAGTCAAGTTAAAAGATCCAAAAAATATAAAAAAATTGATTGTAGAAACAAAATTTTAATGCTGGAAATTAATTTTGAAAAGATTATAGTTTAATGTTAATATAGCAAATGTGAACAAGAAGCTATTACAACATAATTTTGTTAAAAAAGAACTGTTATAAACTTCCAGTATTATAAATTTATGAATTAATATCAATTTTCTTATCTTCTTAATCTTTATTTTTTTCCGTCTGTATATTAGTTATCGCACTTTAATCGGACTGGAAAAGTTTGAAAATATCGGTTTTATTTCTTTTATATTTTTTTTCTAAGCAAATATCAGATCTGTTACTTACATTAAATGGAATTCTGCGGATGTTTGAAATGTATGGATATTTTACGTTATAATGAAAGAGAGAAGGAGGGAGGGAAGAAAGAGGGGGAATAAGATATATTATTATATTATTGCTATTAACTGAGAAAAGTCAATCATATATTTTTGTGAAATTAAATATAGTTGATTCTGCTTATCCATTTTTAAATAATCTATCGATTTGTCTGAAATACTTTATTGGCAAATAAATAAAGTTTTTGATGAGTGATTTAAGTTTTAAGAATCTTCAATATTTCAAGTAAGACATTGAATGAGATGTATCGATTAAATCGTGGTAACGAAAACATTACTTGAACTGAAGTATATAATTGTCAAAAGTGAGAGAGAGTTTATTCAAAAGACTATGCAAATTCTTGAACCGCATCCCCTTCTATTCTGTGATATAGTTCACAAGAGCTGACGTCGTGCTGCTTTTAGCGCGACAGTATTAAGACTAAATTTTTCATAATATTTTTAAGTGGAGTCGGCGCTATGAGACAAAAATAGGGCAAGAGCAATATTATTATGAACGATACAAAAAAAACATACAAAGTAAATGTCATTTTTTCCTGATTAATATCTTTTATGAACAGAAATATAACAGCTTTTGCACTGTTATCGTTTATAACAGAGCAAGATGCTATTTAACGGAAGAATCTATAAATAATGCAAGTACATTTAAATTCTAGTTAAGTTGTGGTATTTTATACGAGAAAATAGATGGATTGAAAGAAAAGATTTATCCAAAATTTATCGTAAGCTGACGCCGACACCATTTTTATTTTAAACAAAATATGCTAATATTAAATATATACTTTTAAGTGTAATTATATACGCTTAATCTGACTGCATTTGAGAGGCACTATTCAATGCGCATATGCCTATTGTTAAGGCTATTTGCTGCTAAATACGCATTAAAGACATATATAATATATATTTTCATTAGAGATTATATGTTAATTTCACTTTAATTACTCTATTACCTTTAAAGCAGTAATTAAATAAATTGTTTATGTGCAGAGATAAGCCAAATTTTGCGTACTAAATTATTTATCGACTATGAAGTGAATATTTAGGATTATTTGTGATTAAACATTTAACAAATTATATACATCACGTACTTAATGATTTATTAACGCAGAGATTCTTCTTCAGAGATAATTTGTATAATTATATGCAAAATGATATTCTTGATTCAACTCAAATGAAAACATTATGTATGAAATAATTGTGTATACATTTGGATATAATAATTGAGTACATTCTTTATAAATATGTATATCATGTATATTTACGTTTAATTTATTTTCATAGCGACGTGAAGCTTTTACATTTATTTTTTTGAAATTTAATGAACTATAAAAGATTGAGTCTGTTATCGCAAAAAAAAATATATATATATGTGTGTGTGTGTGTATTGTGTATCATCTTTGCCAACATATTTTAAACAATAGTTTATTGATACAACGTAATTTTAATTTTAATTTTTCAATTGATAGCGTGTCGCTGCATATCTGAAGAAATTAATTTTAAACCTCTGTTGACATTTAGCTAAATTCATTATGACAACTAGTTCAATGAATGTCGTTTAGTTGCACGGTCTCCTTTTCACATATGACACTAAAAGAAGTGAGTTGTAAAATATTCAGTGACAAGAAGCGACTGAGCACACGTCTTCAGGGATACAGAAATTATTGCCGAAGGTGTATGCCGACGCGCGCGTCTGTAGATAAAAGTGATCAAGTTCTCACAGAATAAATTATGCCGCTTGTGTCTCCTGAGAAAATGTTCTCCTACATGTTATCACTATCGATGGAGATATAACCCTTACAATGCCAGAGAACGCTAAAAATGTTAACGAATGAGGGCAAAAAACTCTACCAAAAGCGCATTGAATATTGCCACTTCAGAATTTGTAATTCAAATTTCTGTCTTTTTTTTATTTCTTTTTTCTTTTTTTTTACCGACGATACAATGTTCCTGGCTCTCATCAAGCGTTACTTCAAAGACATTCGTTGTTTTTATATCGTTTTTTTTTTTTGAATGCCCTACTCTGCGATTATTGGCTGGCTTGGTCGATGATTGGCAAATCACATTCAAAAAATTTCTCGATGTTCGATGTGCAGAATGCAACGGCTTTTATCGGATTTCTTCCCTATGACAACCGTGATGCTCTCTTTTCTGATCAGCCGCAATCGATTGATGTCTATGCATTTTTTTATAATCTTTCACTGCTTCAATATCGCATGGTTCCACAATAAGTAGATGCTCTTATTATTAGCGGCACTCGTAGATACTGTTTTATAGGTCGCTATATATCTTGGACTAATTTTAAATTTTCTTTGCGTGAGCAGCGCAATCACAATTATTATTATGCATTTTCAAGCGATTTATCTCCCACTTATAGCCATGCGATATTAAAGCGTCTTTCGTTTTGAAGCAAATTTCTTTTTCTATTTTATATAATTACGTCATTTGTATTAATATTATGTTATTAATATTAGAACGTAATATTATGTTATTAATATTAGAACGTAATATTAATAATTATATATGTTATTGATATTAGAACGATGCATCGCGTTAAACCCCATCGCCGTTAAGAGCTGTTGATAGAACGCACGTTATCGGTCGACCTCCCACTAAATAAAATTTCTATTTTAATTTTATTTGTTTTATACAATTAATATTTAATGGAGGGTAAGACGATAAAAATGTGTTTAACAATAGCATACGTTATCAAAAATGGTACATTTATCGTAGAATAATATAATGAATGAATGAATAATGGTACAATGATAAGATTATGACATTCTTATTCGTATTAAGTAAACTTTTTAATTACATCGAGATGTTACCGTCAGAAGAATATGATAATAATTGCAAATTTAGTAACTTTAAATATATACACTTTTATACGACAAAAATAGAAAGTTTCCGTCACATTTGGTAGTAAAATATAAAAATATGATAAGAACTTTTTACTCGCTATAATTAAGTCGCTATGGTTTAATTGCTTTCTTGTTCTGCTTAGACATTACACGATTATACTCAGTCAGATATTAATCTTTTTTATTTTCACGACTATTATCTCTGCTTTCCTTAATTCGAAAGTAATTTAGCATTCTAAGAGTAGATTGACGTCTGAATATAGACTAGACATCGACTGGAAAATCGTGTAAATTGGGACGTGCAACTTTTTACATGCGAATTTCGCAAACGAGTCAGCTTTTTGCTGCCGGGATCACGAGTCACTTTTAAATAAAGAGTTTCCAATTAGATACGTATAACATTGCTGTGCGATGTTACTTTTAATGTTTATTTCTCGGGAGGCTAATATTTCTTTCCTGACTCTTTATATCCGTAAGATATCAATCAAATTCGTGCTTGACATTCCTTTCTCAGAGAATGACAAGAAAATGAATATCAATGAGTTTTCCCTTTTAAACGTTTTCCCTGCGGATTGAATTAGGCAGTAACAGCGCGAGGAAAGCGCGTCGTCTGATTACACACTGATAACTTGAAATTTGGTTTGAATGAATACAGCATGTTACACGACCGAGTATCGACAGTGTCTGAGCCCAAAGGGGCAGCTCTACTTGAAGGCCGACAGCGAGGGTAAGCCTGATCTAACCTTTAATTATTACTTCCGCAGGAGCCTTGTCACTTCACGCCATATATATATATCACACATACACACTCTTACCGTATCCACAAATATTATATTATGCTACACATTTTAATCTATTCCTGTACTTATATATATCACTACCACATCACTATACTCTAGAAGCTGCCACTGCTTGCTTGCTCGCTTTACGCGTTTTACTTCGACTTGGCTAACTCATTTATATATATATATATATATATATATATATGTATATATATATATACGATTTGGCTAATATATTAATATTTACATTTATATACATTTCCTCGGAAATGATTTATAAATTTATCAAAGAATGCCACTCTCGCGAACTACATATATGCAATATTTATCATTAGGTATTACCGATATATTGGCTTAGAAATGATTCTTCGGCAATATATATATATCCGAAAGCGGGATTAATTGCGATTTCGTATGTATATCGTCTCTCATTGTCAGTAATGATTCGTCTGCGCTTAAGAACGGTAATTGTGCATCTATATAAATATTACAGCCTCATTCTTAATGATTGTTATTGGGAACTCATTCTGCAGCATATATTTTCCTATGTTAGAATTGTCATAAAATCTCGTTTTCGTGGAAATGCGGGTGATTAATTAATAATCTCTGAAATATAATTTAATTTTAAAAAAATTTATATTTCATTTTACGTAAGATTACGAATACAAATTAAAGCAAGCTAATTCGACAGACTTTGTATACTAACAGGATTATACGGAGATTATTCTATCTACCGTACGATACAAATAAACTCATACAGACACATCTTGGAGGTATGCCACAAGCTCAACATCTTACATACCAATAGACGCACACATACCATTAGAGAATCGAGTCGAGAGTCAATCAATAAGTGAGCCGGTCGATCTCTCGCACTTTGATCCACCCGAATTTGATTCTTTGATAAAAGCAACAAACCACCCACCAGCCACAGGTCTGTCTTCCTCTACGGATAACGGCGTTGACGATAAAGAGCATTTTATCGTCCGTGAAAATAAGTCGCGCATGGCGCGAAATCATCGTGACGATAACAATCCTTCTCCTTTCTCTCTGTGTTCTTTCGATAGGCCTGATCTCTCCGAGCTGCAATTTTCCTTTTGAGGACCTGACCGACGCCGAGGATTCGCTAGTGAGCGACACGGAGGACAATATCGGTATCCATATGCCTGACACATAACATCTACATAACTTATGATTTACCACAATCGGGGGTAGAAATGAGAAAGTATCGCATCTTCTTAAAAGGACTTATCTCTCTTTACGCGTCCTTGAATGTAGTGCCCGGTTTCTTATATAACTGTGATAACTCGTAAAGTATTATTGAGAACTGTTTCCATCAACGACAAGGCCAGACACGTACAGGGTATTCCATATAACTTGCCTTGCTCACGTATTTTGAAAGATTGAGGATAAGAGAAATATTATAATATATAAAAGCGTTTCGATAAAAAACAAAAATATTATATATTGAAATCTATATCTTCTAAATGTGATCGTTTTTATCCGTAAAATTTTTTATTGCCATTAACACTTGCGATGGAATTATTTTATGTGGAGTATCCTGTATATAGGAAAGAAAAGATTCACGTGGTAAGTCCGAGTCTGGCAAAACAACGGTTAGTATATCTCAGCGAGATACGGCATCGAGTTCATTTTCGCAAAGCATGTACACGAATGCGTAGCATTCTGTGATTATCGAGCGATCGATCAGTCTCGTTTCGGGGTTACTCTCACTTGAAGCATAGACGACATTCTACCCCCACGTGTGGTATGGTTATGTTAGTTTGAGAACGTCTAGTGTCTGTATAGACACTCGACCTACGTGCGATAGCGTATTCCTATGATATCGTTGTGCAGGTCGCGTAGTAACAGATATTCGTTGTGCCATCGAGAGGAAGCGAGTGAGAAAGCGACTCCTTCCTCTTTTCTCTATTCCCACCCCTTCCGTTGTCCGCGTGTCTGATTTTGTAACGCGCGAATGACACAAGCTCTGCTTCATCGTTGTAGGATTGGGATAAATTTCTGACAGAATTGAAGGGTTCGTTACGAGACTCGTCGTTATATTATTTTATTTCATCGACACTGAACGAAAAAATGGCTTGTAAGCCTTGATGTGGAGTACTGCCTTTTTGGCTTATCAGGTTTTCAATAAAAGTATTTAAAAAAATCTATCCAAGATTCGTCTTTTCGGCATTTTCGGTCTCTCTGGGTTTACTGAAGATTAAAGATCGCTATTTCGATCAAATCAATTCCTAGTAGAGAATTTCGAATTAGCACTGTGTGTTTTCAAAAAAGGAAAAAATAGAATGTTGAAAACGTACAAAATGAACACGTGCATATTATTCGCGATAAAATTTGGACAATACATTTTTAAATCAAATTTTCCTTGTGTCTAGTTAATGCATTCAAATTAAATCAAATTGATTGTATTCACAATGTGACGATACATTTTAAATAGTGGCTCAATTATTTTAAATAACGTATACATCCATATGTATGCATTTAAAATAGAGAATATAAAATTTTAAACAAAAAAAATAGAGTATGTTCTGAAAACAGTAAATGAAAACAGTAAAGACAGCAAAATATAGAAGTTCGAGTTAGCTTTATTTTATTTTATATAATATACATAAAGAAATTATATGATTTACTATATGAATAGCAGCATTAAAATTTACACTAAGATGTATAATATTTATTCATATTATAATCAATAAATGCTATACTTTATAACTATGAATCTATTATTAGCATAATACAATATGTATTATCAAAAATAATAAACAATTATCGTTTCCGAGTGGAAGCTTCTGTTGTTTTAATTTCGACAGAATTTTTGTATCTGTGATAATTATATTTTGGTTACGCGTAATAAACCCTTCAAATCGGTTTACCTTTATTTGAGTCTGGTTACGTGGACTAATTGCCCGCATAATTTGGGCCTGTCTATGTCGTTATTGTTCGTAGCGGTAGACTAGCCTGTGTATCTGTGTGTCTGTCTATTTGTATGTCGCTTTGTGTTTGTCTTTCATCACTTATCGATGACAAATTGAAACTAGTCGCCGTGTCAGAGAAAGGCAAGACTATTTTGTTGCGAGTGTCTGTGAAATGTATTTACAACGAGAAAGACAAACGCGATAGAATCCAAACATAGCGTTTTCATCGAACACATTGCGTGTTAAAATGAAACCAGGATATTCAGATATGTACAAATCTTAATTATTATAAAATATATTCGGAATTGCTATTGCGCGCAATTACTTGTTTATTAAAAATAATATATAAAAATGAATTAAATCTGCCGCAACGATTACGATACGTTTTGCATGATTTTAAATAGATATTTTATACAATCATTCTTTGCATCATTACGACAAGCAAATTATTACAAAAATGTCACATCTATTTCTTAATAAAGAATTTACGAGTTATGAATAGCACCGTCTTAATGATCTCTTTTTTCATGAAACTCGATAATCTGGAGTGACAAGTGTGCAATGTTACCGCATATTTATTACGTATCACGTGTCTAATGAAACAAGATACTCTGTCCGCAACGTTGCGCAAAATTATAATTCGTTCTTTTAATTAAAGACAAAACTCAGTGACATTAATATTAATTCAGTAATATCAAATCAGTGACATTTTATTACATTAAGTATGATTTGATTCTGATTGATCTGACTTTATCTAATAAGAAGACGACATAGTTATAATAATATAAGTAATAAAATATAATATAAGATAACAATTGTATAATTTAACTTCTAATCTCCCTATACGGATTGAATTATGAATGGGATGGGAAACTTTGAGAATATATATAGAGTATGCAAAAATGAACTGATATTTTGGGATCAAATATATTGACGAGTATTTACTTTTTTTTATATTATTTTCAACGTTAGATATCTGCCAATTAAAACAAACCTAACAAATGTCTTATAATAATATATTAAAATTCAAATTAAGAATAAGCTTCAATAACTTATATATACTTTTTAAGTGTAATTTTTCTCTGAAAATTCAAAATATTTTTTTAATTGAAAAATTGTAAGTACTTGTAAATACTTTGATATTTTTATTAGTGAAAAATAATCTGTTTCTAATATACCATCAGATAATTTTGAAATGTCCTGTATAATTATTGTATTATGTTAAAGCAAGTAAATTTGCTTTACAAAGATTTATTTAATTTTGTTTATTTATTAAAAAATAGTGTGTTCCTGAACTTATTTTTTTAAACTGAAAACTAGGATGAAATTTATGATGATTTTATTGTATTGCAAGTTTCCGTAATAAATCATGCAATGAATTCGGAAAAAATGTATTAAAAGTAGGGGAGATATAACTTGGGAGATATATAAATTGTACAATTTCCAACCATTGCATTGACGGAAACGAGTTGTAAGAATTTGGATTTAATTTAGATTCTTTCAATAAATAAAATAAAATATTACTTCAATTTCTATTTTATGTGTATTATTACAACATTTGTGTAATTAATATTGTCAATTCCACACTTTTTTTCAGTGAATAAAAATTGCGCGTATGTTCATATACAGTATAATATGTTTTACTCAAAATAAACTTTCCCGCATATGGCAGAAATTTCCCAGGCCACTCGTGCATCATTCTACACATATAAAATATACTTGGTGCATAAAAGGTATACCGTGTTATTATAACTCGTCGCCTCGTTTGTGCGACTAATTACTTTCGTTATAAAATAAGTAACTAAAATCACGCGACAACAAGCGGTAGCAAAGCGGCAAAAGCACTTTAAAATGTTTTTATTAATAATTATATTTTTTATTAACAAATTAATTTTGTAAAATATAAAACTCATTAATTGAATTTATATTCTGATATCGTGCATGCTTGCTGTGAAAATTGCATGAAAACTTTAATTTCTAAATGTATATGTAGTTTGGCACTGTTATGGCACAGTTTTGTATTAGATATTTTTTAGGTTTCTGTTTCTGCAGTATTAAAGTTGTTTTTATTTATTACGTTTTCTTTAAATAAATACGTTAGTTTTTCTTTGCACCCCAGCACCATTTATATTGTTTGTTGATTCAAAAAATGCTTTCATACATTATGTTATATAGGGATAAGACTATATATTTTCTTCAGAATCTATTATATATTAAATACATGTCTATATTTTAAATTATTTACTTTATTAAATGTATATATATATATATATATATATATATATATATGTATGTGTGTGTATATATATATATATATATATATATATATATAAAAGAGTTAACGAGAAGAGACGACGACAATGTCATAATTAACACAACAATACTATTTCATAAAATTAGCCATTTTTTATAAAAAATTAATATATATAATTATTATCTCAGTCATTCTTTATAATTCTTTATACTGCACAATTATTGCAAAAATGAATCATTATCGTAAAAAATAAGAAACATAGATCTTATTATATATTGTGTGTTGTTTCTTAATTCATATATCTTATATCTTACAAAACGAAGAAATATGATAAAAATATATTTTTATTTTTATAATAATATAGAATTTGTTCAAAATATATATACACATATAGAAATAAATTTTTATACAATACATTAGCACAATATGTATTCTTCGTATATAAACAAAAAGATTTAGATGAAATATAGCTAAGAATATATTTTATAGATAGAATAGTTATATCTATACATATATAGGAATAGATTTTATAGAGTATATAATCTAGCTGAACATATATGTGAAATGTACAAAGATATTTAAAATCTTTTACATATTGTTTATTATCTATATTTATTATATGCATATTTTACTATTTTTCAGAGAAAGTGAACCACGTTTTATGTACGACAACTATTCATATAATTACGTACCATAGTATATTTTTTATATATTAAAAATTATACGATAATTTGATGATAATTTTTCTAGCGTTTAACGATGTACTCGCGATCGCAATTATGTCGTCTTTGCTTTACAGCCTTAATCATCTCATCTTTTCCCATGTACACTTTCCAACGTGCAGTGACCTACATTTCCTCTCTCGTGCCGCTTTCTGTGTCATTTACTGATTCTTAATAAATATAGGTTGTTGAAAGTAAGCAAGTTAGCACGTTGGTTATCGTCCGCAAACGACGTTTATGCCCATATCTTACGAAGGATCGGCTACTTTTGTGACAAGTGTATTTGTTTTCGAGGAATGCAGTAGCCTTTGCGTCTGACACGTTTCGTTCCTTATCATTAATTACACTTGATACGTCCAGTCGATCCGACTATAAATAAACGAAATAACGATAATAAATAAATGAAAACGTACTTTTTGAATCTTCTCGCCACGAGGCGAGTGGTCGATTTGGATGAGAGAGAAAGCTGTCGATTATTGGTTTTATACGCGCATATAACCGTGAAATAAAAGGAAAATTAAACACAAATGTTTTATTCGACTGACAAATTCGTTTGTATTTATCGCAAGCGCGATTCCGTTTTACGGTTAACGATCGACTGCGAAGTTTCCGAGCAATCACTCACGCCTCGCTTCCATTCTGCTGGTCACATCTTGGCAGTTTTATCTACTTTCGCTCACGATGCTCTTGGTCGCGCAGGTCGTGTCGGATGTCCGCATTTCATGGCGCCGGAAGTGATTCAACGGCGACAATATGGGAAACCCGGTGATGTCTGGTCGGCCGGAGTATTGCTCCACGTTCTGCTAACTGGTACACTTCCGTTTGTCGGATCTCGGGACAGGCTGCGAGAAGCGATCTGCCGAGGGCGGGTACAGGTAATGGTCGTACGATCGCTCCTAACGCTGCTAATCCAGATGAAAAACGAGCGATTCAAAAATTTTAATAACGCTTGCCTCGTGATTTCGAATCGCTCGTACCATTCAGGGAACGGGATTCTCCGCGTACGTGGCAAGTAATTCCGATTTAATTGAATTTGCAGATGGAGACACCACTCTGGGATCCCATCAGTGAGCCGGCGAAAGACCTCATACAGAGAATGCTCACGACCGACGTAAATCATAGGATCACCATCCAGGAAGTTCTCAACCACAAGTGGCTTAGAGTAAGTAAAACGATCGACGTGCGGATTCGTGGTTCCTTTATTTGCGGGATGTGATGGAGCACAGAGGACCAATTCCGCGCTTGTGTGTATGAATGTGTACGTGTGTATATGTGTGATCTGTATAATAGTCGTTCGAGCGCGGGCGTTTGGTGACGATCAGTATTCTACGTCACGCCGCGCAACTCCTGATGGGGATAATCGATGTAGCGGCTTTGATCGCCGATGATAGTACATTGGGTTTTATTTTATAATTACGCGGCATATATATATATATATATATTGTATATATGTACACGTGGCCTCATTCTCTGTTGTTATGTCCGATGAATGTGCGTGCGCACGCGCACACCGATATGGTGCGAGATTATACCTTGTATGGTGCAACAGTTAGCCAGTGACCTAAGGTAACAACACTCGCGGAGTCACCCCCATACTTCTTCGATGCAACACACGTGCAACTGGGCTATCGATCGTTATAGTAGGAGCAAAGCACCGACGATTAATGAAAATAACTGTAGTAAAGTATATACCTCGCGCTCTGTGTGCATTGCTTAGAGCTTTTTTACGCGGCTGTACGTTCATCGAACCCTCGAGGACTTTGTGGAAGCAAATATAATCGATCTTTCTTCTCTCATTATAGCGGAATAATACGATTGTATGAAGGAAAATATTTAAATTGTATATTAATCGGCTGCGTTGATGAAGCTAATATTTTTCCTTTAGCCTTCTTTTACGATATTTATTTCGATGTTAAACTTCTGAGCGACGCATGTAAACTTTTAGTAGCGAATTTTTATTCATTTTAAAAGCAACTAATTTGTAATGGCGATTGTCTGTGATAATTTTATTATTTATAGATGATTTTTTAATTAGAAATATATATAATTTTCAAAATATATAAAATAAAATAATTTTTTGCAAACGTATCTCGCTGTATCTCGTTGTCAATAATAACTTTGTCGTATTTTTGATAGCGAATGAATGGATACTAATTTTCAGGATCGTGATAAGGGTGCAGCTCGTGTACACTTAGCTGATACTATAGACGAGCTTAAGAAATTTAATGCGAGGCGAAAATTGAGCAATGCTGTAAAAACGGCTATCGCCTCGTCGAAATGGCATGCTCCATATTCAGAAGCTAATGGTGACAATTTCTCCGATGTCGGCGATGACGAGATGACAACAGGTGCGTTAAAGACTAGCGATTTCAAAATTTAATCTTTTATATTTACAAATATGACAAAATGCAATACAAAATCTATTTTTTTAAATAGATGTTTACTTCACAAAACAGACGAACATAGATTTAATAAAAATTTCAAGTTACGTCTTAATTACTAAAGACAAATATGAGAAATAAATAAATCCCGTTCAATTGAAATTTCACTAAAGTGATTTCACGAATTCTGCCTTTTTTAATTTACATCCTATGTGTGCTTAATTGCTCGCGATAACATAATCTAGGCCAATGTTTCGTTTATGTGCTTTGAGCTTATTATTTCAACAATAAGATCGATGATATTGCGTAATTTGGAAACTCCATGATTTCTGTGCACACTCCATGATTTCTGTGCACATTCCGTGATATGTCATACGAGTATTTATTATAGTTAGATTATCTGTGAATATGTCTACATAACAGAGTACTATCAATGTTCTGTCTATCATAGATCTGTCTATTAAAGATCGTGATTAGAATACGAGTCATCAAACGTATTGACATTTCGTAAAATCAATATTTCACACTGTTCTATGTACAGGAGCTGTAGCCGAAATTGTGGATTCCTTGGATGACATTGAAATTCTCGAAGAAAGTGATAGATTGTTGCGAACAGATGTACTCAACGCCGTTGATGACCACCGGCTTCGAGCCATCTTAGAGGTATCTTTTTTTATGACAACTTGTAATTATATAAAAAATCGTGCAAGAAAATATCAGATTATGCTAATTGGAAAACTGAAAGAGTAAAACAACTAAAGAATTACAGTACATTGAACGAAAAAAATTCAGATTTTATAGTATTCAAACTTTTCGCAAAATCAATCTAATATTATGTCAATTGCTTAATTGTAAATGAGTGTAAATTATTCCATTTTCATTGCGAAGAAAGAGAAAAGGGAGGGAGAGGGAGAGAGAGAGAGAGATATGTTGTAAATATATGACAAAATTGATTGTTTTATTTTATTTTTACTTAATTATTATTTTATTGTGCGATTTTCTACAATACGACTACGATTGCGTTTTAAGCAATTAATAAGATATCTTGATTTTACATATATATATATATATATATATATATATATATATATATATATATATTATATAGTTTGAAGCTAAAAGAATATTTTTTTTGAATGTCAATAATTATTTAATTTTGAAAAGATTTTAGCAGTTTCTTTTCTGATTTGCATAATATTTTATAATGCCGAAATAAAAATTGATATACGAAGAGAAGAAATCAAAGTTTTTTAAACTCGGAAAAAATTTGCTGCTAACACATGTTTTCTTTTGTTTAAAAATCGCAATAATTGTTAATTTCAGTTTGTTAATATCACGTTACTTAGAATAATATTGTTTTGAATGTGACAATTGCAATTTTCAATATTGTACAATTAACAAATTTATCTCTTTTTTCTCCTTACAACTAAGAAGAATGCAAAGAATGATTCAAATACTAGGAAAGATTATCTCCACATAATTTATAATATTTTTAGCAAGAACTCTCTCTCTCTCTTCATACTATTACATTAATTATATTATTTTTTTCACTTGATTATATAAACGAGAATAATCATCTCAGTAATCAGTATCATCTTGTTTATCCAATAGGATTCCTTTTCTTCATATGACTAACTTATAGCATATCGCAAATTGTAAATTGCGCGCCCGCATGAGCTTTATTTTAGTTTTTAAATTATTTTTGCGTTATATACTCATTCTCTCATCAACAGTAAGAGTTTCTGCAATCGAGTGCAGGTAACAAAAAAGAACCCCTTTACTAAGGTAAAATAGTTCTGTTTTTTATCGACGGCGAATTGTAATGATCGCCAACCCCTCCCACGGAATGTTCGCGCTATGTTTGAGTTGTTAACCCTTCCGTAATCCGGAATCGGTCATCTCGAAAGCTTCCTTTTCGCGCGGTTGAATCCCGTCTCTGCAAAGCTTGAGCTCTTCTACTGAGAGCGGCGCCACTCATTCTCGACTCTCTTCCCTCGGCTGCTACTCCGATAATATTCACCCCTGCGAGATATCCCGCGGGAACGACCTTCACTCCTTTCAAGGAAAAGCACGCAAGCGCTGTCTCCCGATTGGCAAGATGGCCGCCGCGGAGTCTTGATAAACAACATGCCACGCACGATCGAAAAATCGCATAATCGCGACAACTCGCGTGTCGATATAAATTTATTCCTCGGTGGTTCCTGAAGTGCCACGTGGCTGAACGAGCCACGTGTTAGGACCATGTTACACGAGGCTTGTAGCGCTGTCTAATAGATAGAGATGCATCTCTGTCAGTTAATGTTCATCGGTGACACCGAGCTAGCCGGCGACCTGTTCGAAATCGCAGGTCTCCTGGTGAGTAAATTATTTCGATCTAGCACAGGATAAGGAAGAATATCATAAATTATCGAAGCTCAGCCGATCGAAGCTTTAAACAAGTGACCGATGTTTGCATGTCTGTTGTACAATAGCACATTTTATTAATCGTTATAAACTGTTTTATTGTTTGCAGCCCCAATATTTCAGTTGTAATTATTTTAATTTTCAATTTTCTTAATAATCATAGTGTTCTTTACTATGTTATACTTATGAACTAAATAACCACGTATAAAAATATTCTTTTAAATTACTGTCATCAGGGTTAGGGAAAGATATGGTGTTGCAGAAAAATTTGAATACTTACATAATTTGAATATTTTACTGGCATTTACTAAAGTATTTCTCTTAGCATTTTATCTAAGAAAAAAAATATCTATTTATTTTTAACGGATTCAGAAAATTTTAGATTTATGAGATTGATTATATTTTGTTATACAATAGTATGCTCGATTTGCATAAATGCTAACATTTAAAATAAGGATTATACAAAGAATTGTATTGATGTCAATATTGCCTGTTTCCAGCTTTATGACAGAATCTCAGGACGTGTACCAACACCGTACCGAGCACCACAAACGGATGCAGTTCAACGCGCTCGCGATGTCGAAGAAATCCTTCGAGAAGCAGAGCATTCGGCGGTGCGAAATATCGATAGAGCAGATCTTCGAGAACTTCATGAATTATTGGCCCAGCCGCATATGAGGGTAAGTAAGTTGTATTTTAAAGCCGAAAGCTAGCACGAGCAGAATAGATGATTTATTTCTGTTGACCTTAAAGCTAGCTTTCTAACTTATATATCATAAAATGGCGCAGTAATATCTGAGACGAAGTTTCATACCTGTGTTCACACAGGTGTACACACAGATATTTTATTTATGCATTTCTACTATTAAGAATATCCCCTAAAACTTGTGAAAAAGTGGAACAGACTACAGATGTAGATACACTACATCATCCTTTTACGTAAATTCTTTCATCGACGAATTCGTGCTTGAGATATTTTTTCTAAAATGGCAGAAATTAACAGTTTGAGATTATATTGCAAATGTTTCAAGAAGTTATAGCTAATTGATCTTAATTTGCGAATCGTGTCGCGCTTGTAATTATTGCAGGCATAAACATTCACCAGACTTAACTCGTTTACGTTACATATTGATAATAATTTCTCAATTAATCACATAAATGAATTCAATTAAGAAAATTAGAGATGATTAATTGATGATTAATTATTTGAGTTGTATAAAGTAGTTTCTTAATAACGATAATTGATAAAATCTAATGTTGAGAAGAAAGCTATATGAAACAAAAGATTTGTAAATATGACTGATTCTTGATGAATTTTATATAAACCAAAATATTTTTCTTGTTCGATAACTATTACAAAAGGAGAATATAATTTACTTGCATTGAAAAAATAATTTAAAATTTTTATATTAGAGTTATATATATATATTTTTTACATGATTTTACATATATCAGTATTATTAGAAGACTTTTAACAATATTACGTTTATTTCGAATAATTCTATTTAAAAAATTAAGAAACTAATTCCTCATTACTGTCATATTTACACATATGCAATGGTAATTTTCGGCTACATATAAATACGTTAATTTGCATACATTACAATAGCAAGACGTATTCTGTGATTCCTAGATATAGCAACAAGAAATTGGTTGTGACAGAAATAGCTTTTGTGAAATCCGTAAGAAAATTGATATTTGCATTGAATGATTTATGTGGCGTCTCTTTTGCAAAACTATTCCGATCTATGTATTCTGATAATCGTTCAATCGTGCCGTTGCATCGCTGTTGGTCCTTACAGCGACGATCACTAGCAAATTTATCGCGGTGTTTGACATTACCGTAGGATATACCGTAAATGGGGCGCGGAAATGTAGGTCGATCGTTAAAATTCTCAGTTAAAAATCCCGTAGCTGCAACGCGGCAGAGGGAGCAGAGGGAAAAAGTTATAGCAGAAGAAAGATAAATGTAGAGGAGAGGAGCGGAAAGAGACAAGAGATAGATGGAGAACACGGGACAAGCGATTTAATCGGACCATGGCGCATTCTGACGAGCTATCTCGTTACTAGGCACCTTATTAATCCGGTCTTCATCCTTGAAGCGCGATACTCGTTATTTATTTGCATCTTCCTTCGTCTTCGTCCGTGTTTCTGTCTGGTCCTATTTTAGATCGGCGTCTCGAGAAATTGAGAACTTGGCTATACTTTTTTACGAGATATTTGGCACTTCGCTCCGGATACGGCCAAAATCGATGTAGCGTCCTACTTTGATTAGCGAAATAAGTAGAACGGGCAAAAATAAAAGGGTGTCTGGCGCGAGATACGTTTAATTTGATAGAACTGCTATTTTTGTTTCTTTCATAGAAAACGTTTTATCTTTACACATTAAAAACAATATTTTATTTCTAATATTTACTTAGCTTGCTTTCACTGTGCTTGAAGCGAACATTTACAGTTATTTATATTAGCAATTATTTACTTTAGGTTTTCTGAGAGATCGGTAAGATTATATTTGTCCGAAGTACATATATGTATGTTCGGTATATGTATACTATTTATAATATCTAGTATCCATATGACAATTGACGCGTTGCATTATGGGAAATAAACAATAACTTTTTTTCGTATATAAGAAAATTTAATAATGAAAATACAGTTTGCATCTTTACGGCAACCTCTGCTACAGTCTCCATTCATATATTGTATACTATATTCAATGAAATTATTTCCCGTTATATTATATCATATGTTTATCTTGCGTATTTTTCTCTCAATTCTCACTCTTAGAATTTTCTGCGGATATTCCTTTTGGTGACGCGAGGAATATAAAATTCGGCAGTCACAACAAAGACACGCGCATACGATTTTTATAAACTTTGAAAGTGTAAATATAAATGTAAAATACGATCGCGTTGTTTGAAATACTATTTTTTGAATATCTATTTACGTGACTACTATTTAGTATAAAGATTACAATTATCATCATTAAAAGTATCGGATATTATATTTTGTAAACGTTCATAAACGTGCTGTACGTATATTGATAAAATAAATTAATTAAGTAAAGTACTCACTTCTGCTATATTTTCGCAATCAAATTCAAAATTGAAATAAAAATTGAAGTCTTTAAATTATATAGTATAGTTGAGAAAAGGTAAATGAGTTTAATTCATACTTATAAGGAGATAGAACTTGTTGCTTCGTTGATAGGAAATTATATTGTGGCGAGAAGATCGATCGATGCACAGCTATCAAAGAATGCTTGTCTTACATTAAAATGCATGATAAAAAAAAGAGACAGAAACAGAGAGAAAAAGAAAGAGTTCTTGATCCATCGACTACATGGTCACAGTAAGCATCCAAGGAAAAGATTAACGCATGCGCTTAATGTTTTGGGAAAACGAGAAGATCGATGAAGTGCACTCAAGGTTTATATTTCATAAAACTGCATGCATATACATTACGATATAATTACTTGTGCACAATTGTGATAATAAATTAATTATCTAGTAAATTGCACTTCGTAATGGTTTTCTTATAAGAAAATACACGAATTTGCAACAAATTTCCGTTAATCATGTATATTTATGTATATGAAACATTACAGAATAATATTCTAGTTCAAATTTATTTTTAAAATAGCGTATTCCAACAAGCCATCATAAAATAGTAGTATTCTGCTAATATTTTCTAAGTATACCGCGAAGTGTTTACTAGAAAATTTGTTATAATTTCATTTATTTTAATAAATGAAAATTTTAATTACATTAAAAAATCAATTAATTTTTAATAACATTTATCTATAAAATTTATTATTGTATATTACATTTTTAATGTTTTATCTTTTAAAAATCTTATTACTATCTTGATTGTTCTGAAAAGTGATTAGAATCGAAAACATTTTTGAATACAAAACAATAAATCTTGATACATATATTCATATTATTATTGCAATGTTTTCCATATATTGCCTTTAGAACTATATATATATATAAAGCGTTACATGTGTATGTTTCTCAGATAATAGAGCATATGTATAGGAAAAGGGGATAATAATTGAGACATTGTGCAAGGCAAAAGTGTTAATTTCATATATATTGATCCTATAAATGTATGCCATTATACTTAAAATGAGAGAGATGCAGAAGATAAGTGGCTCTTTCGGTATCATTCGCAAAAGTTTAATCTCTGTCTCTAAATACAATCTTTCCTAATTAGACATTTACTATACGTAACTAACGATCACTTTCGTTAGCTCCAAAACACCCTGCATGTTACAACGTACGTACGTTGTCAAAGTAGTAAAAGAGTCTCTAAAAGAGCGGCAGTGTTTCCAGAGCACTGAGGACAATTCTTACGAGATCTCGGACGGCTGAACGAGCATCGCAAGCCGGAAGAAAGTATCCGCCGGGCTTGAAACTGGATCACGATTGATTGGCGCCGTATCGTCCGGTGGCGTACGCAACCCCGTCCGGTGGTGGCAGCTACCGAAGCTGATGGTACTGCGAAACGCGCGTCGCGTCGGTCGGTCCGTCGATGCGGGGGCGACATGGCGCGGTGCTGGCGAGTCGTGGTGGAGGGCGAAAGGAAGGATCTGACGTACGGGGCGGGCGGCCTCCCTCCGAGGGGTCGCGGGAGGGGTCGGGTGAAGCCAGGGGGGTGGGCGGCGGGAGCCAGGGCAGGAGAGCTAGTATGCCGCAGAACGTAGATCGCGAGCGACGCGTTCCGCACCCCTTTGTCCAAATACACATACACACAGAGAAAAACATACAGGTTCCTCGTCGACGACCCGTCGCAGGTCGATCGTGCTGCGCAGCACGTGGAGGTGGTCGCCGGATGATCGCTCGCCGTTTGACGCGATCTCAGGACGTGCGACGACGTGCGTCTCGCTCGGCCCGCGCGACCGACGCTGCCACCCTCGAGGCCGCAGATCGCGCGCGCGAAAAATAGGAGTCGCGGAGAGGATGCTCGCGTCGTGGCCGCGCGTGATCTGTAAACAGCCAGTAGTAGTGTCAGTAGTCGGTAGTAGTCAGCCCCGACCCGACCTCTCGTAAACATATAACGGCGCCCTCCACTGTACTCGCGGCGCCGCGATACGTCGCGCTGCGCCGTCACCGGCTGCCAAATCGCTAAACGCGGCGTTTTCAGTGTGCTACCCCTGTGATACACCTCGGGCTCTCTGCCCCGGTGTCGTGCCGAGAGTGCCACGACGAAGCGAATCAACCGTACGTCTCTTAATGTGCATTACGTCATTCTTCCACCTTGGTGAACGACTCTGAAAATATAGCGCGTCGATAGGTGAAAGCTGATCAGCCTACGCGCGGCTCCTGATTTTCCTCATTCACGATCATGCTGCTGATTTCGCGCGTCAGGGATCCCGCTTCTATGGATCGCTCGAGTTACTCGCTAATTAAATGATCGCCGAACCGGTTAACTCGCGTCTGCCGGCACATGGTTGCTTAGCAGCGCCGCGATATTTTCTATGTAATCAGATTTAGTCTGACTTCGGGATAGGCGCACCTAGTCTTGTGTTTGCGACCACTTGTGGTCTGTCTTGTGCGATTTAAGTGAAAACTTAATACAAACTTGGATATATTGGAGAATTCTCTCGTGAAACCGTTTCAAAGTCAGTTTGCAGTTGGCGTAGTTCGCTCACGCGTAAAATGCATTATACACAAAAAGATAATGATATAAATTGATATAATGAGCTTTTTTATATATTCTCTTTTTATTTGAGATTATTATTTCGTTTATAATTATCAAATTGTGGTTATCTATAATTTACTATAGAAACTTTTATTTGTCTAATTGTACTTTTATTATTTTATTGTCTAATTATACTTTTGTATGATATGACTATATTCTTTCGCATAACTTGAAAGATTTATTTTTTGATTTTATCAGGGTTTTTTTTTGCTTCAATATTATTATTAACTTATTTTATTTATAGGTTCGTGAAAGTATTGATTATAACATATACATATATGTATGAATGAATAATAACTATATATACTTAGAGGCTTATCTTTGTTTAATAATTATTTATTAATGAATTATATTTCATAAATATTAATACATATATTTAATATATGATTAACGATATTATTTTCTCCGAATCTTATTAAATTTATATATGATTGATAATGTCGATAGATATTTCTCTCAATTATTGCAGAAATTATTTTTGTTTCGCGTCTTTTTGTGAAAAACAAACCTATTCAAGCAAAGACATAAAAATAGATTGAAATATGCGAAACACATCGAACAGTATTGATCTTTTTGACATTTCATCATGTGTCATTCGTGCAAAGCTTTATAAAAATCCGCACGTGGTATTCCCCAACGAATACACTTGGACAGGTACGAAACACATTTCTCTGCCGTCGGCAAACTGCTTCGACCAGTAGAAATGAAGTTATCTGTCTGTGTCGCCGGTAGAAGCAATCTTGCCGACGTTTCGTTAGTTGCAGTAGTCGCGGTCGTTGATAAATTTGATCGCGCCAGAGGTCTTCGGTGAATGAAAACCAATAATTCTGCAGCTTCCTCGAATAGCTTAACCATATTCGCCATTCACTTTACTATGTTGATTTCCTTCGATTTTAATCTTTCAAACTGCGCTCGTCTCTTCGTTATTATCGATTCATTCTACTAAGTAGTAACGGTTCGTTCTTATAGCATTATCTTGTGTCCCGAGTTACACCCGGAGTGTCATCGACACCAGTTACGCGAGAGATTTTTGCAGCTCGGTTTGGCGAAGCCCGAGTTGGCACGGTTGAACACGAATGTACAAAACATGATATATATACATATATATACATATAAATATATATATATATATATATATATATATATATATGCACCGCGTGCTTGTCGAAATTGTTGCAACTCAAATTTATCTTCTTCGATACAAGCTAGACACTGTTATCGTACTACTATTGTTAACATAGCTCATCAAAAATCAAAGAGAGCAATAAAATATATGTTTCTAATATACTTTTAAATAAATATCGCCGTTCAATTTATAGCATTAAAAATATACGGAATATGATATACAAGATATTATTTCAGTCATATATTTTATGATATTGGAGCCGATATTTTTCTAAAACAAATTTAAAATGGAAAGTTATCATTTATCATAATATTAAATATATTGACAATTAAGAGTCTTAAATTATATTTTTTTAATAAATAATTCAGTTAAAATTTACCAAAAATATATCTTACATTAGTAACATACTCGTGATGCTTAATTTCTGCACACATAAAAAATGTGTATTTCTCAATTTTTAATAATTTAAATAATTTAAAATGTGTATTAACATATATTCAAAGTATACTGTAATTTATTATTAAACCGTGTATATTACATCTATTTTCCGCTTTTATTTTTTTGTTTGATATTTATTACTTAGCTGCTATAGATATGTATACAAATTAATACGACATAAAAGATAAATAACTTGCATTATATTACCAATTATTATGACAAGTTATCACAATGACTGAGAGATAAATAGCTTAAATTACATTTTCTATGCATTTTATTAACTTTTCCTCTCTGTCTCTCTCTCTTTATAAGAGATCCTTTTAACCTATAAAGAGTCGTTTCGTGGATTGTAATATCTAAAACTTTGTGATTGCTCGGAAATGCCGATTACTTGCAACCGAAGTTTGCTATGTGGTTAGCCAACTGTATAATGTGCAGCATCTTTGACCTAGTGAGTTCTGTTCTCTATCGCCGAAAGTCCCGTTCGCTTGATTGATAGAGTCGGGAAGCTTCCAACACTCGTTGACCCGAGTTTTATATTTTTAAAGTTAGTTGCATTTTTATCCAGTTATTAAGTTGTTTTCTATTTTATCATATCTTTTCGGCAAAATAAATGGCACATCAGAAATACGAAAATGAATACGTAGAATGAATCAAACATACTCAGATATAATGATTAATATACATCCGAAAATAAATTTATTAACAAAGAAACATATTTTTTTTTTGTTTCTCTAGAGGGGAAATTTACTTTATGCCTAATCTCTTTTTCTTTTAAGAATTAATTTATTTCTTTCCTGATTTGTCTTACAACAAATTTAAACATTTTATTATTTTTTTGTCTATATAAAATTATATATATAGGCAATTCCATGTCAAATCGGACAAAAATCGATCTTTTTTGACTTGCTATTTTTTAAATCGTACGAAACTTTTTTCACATGAAATATACATAAAATAAGGAGATACGTATTTTTGTATTTGTCCGAAATATTTTTTTTCAGAAGTTATAAAGAACAAAATTTTCGTGAAAAATGAAGAAGTTGTCTACTTCAAAAATTAATATCTCTGGTTATATTTGTCGTAAAGAAATTTTCAAAAATGCATTTTAAAGCTAAGGAGATAACCTTTTTTATAAAAATAATTTAAGTTACAAGAAATTGCTAATTACAATTGTTATAAATAATTGAAACGTTTAATAATTTTTTTTACCAAAAAATACACTTTTAAAAATTTTTGAAATAATGCTATTTTATTCTCCATATCATTCTAAAAGTGTACATATTTTTTATTTTATGGAGAATCGATAGATTCCATTTTTTATATATTTTTAATAAATGAGGCGCCGCGCCGTGCTCGCGTCACTGGCTCGATCAAGTAGTATGCTGCGCGCTATGGCGCGCCGATTTCTTAAGCGCGTAGCGTACTACTTGGTCGAGCCAGTGACGCGAGAACGGCGCGACGCCTCATTGATTAAAAATATATATAAAATAGAATCTATCAATTCTCCACAAAATAAAAAATATGTACACTTTCAGAATAAAATGGAGAATAAAATAGGATTATTTCAAAAATTTTGAAAAGTGTACTTTTTTGGTGAAAAAACTTATTAAACATTTCAATTATTTATAACAATTATAATTAGCAATTTCTTGTAACTTAAACTATTTTTATAAAAAAGGTTGTCTCCTTAGCTTTAAAATGCATTTTTGAAAATTTTTCTACGACAAATATAACCAGAGATATTAATTTTTGAAGTTGACAACTTCTTCATTTTTCACGAAAATTTTATTGTTTATAACTTCTGCAAAAAAAATATTTCGAACAAATAAAAAAATACGTATCTCCTTATTTTATGTATATTTCACGTCAAAAGTTTCGATTAATTTAAAAAATACGAGATAATTTCTTGTCCGATTTGACATGGAATTGCGTAGAATTTATATTTCTTATATTATATATTTATATATAAGAAATATAAATTTTAGACAAAAACTCCATAGAGAGAAAACATTATATTCTGCCACAGAAAAACTTTGCCACACAAAAACTCGGATAAAGATAATTAATAAAAAATAGAGCAATAATGAATATAAAAAAATGCATGAGACTAAATAGAACTATAGTAAATAAAAAATAACATTAAAATAACATAATTTAATGAAGTAAAAATAAGATTGATATATAGAATGAATGATAAAATGAAATAGTTTTCCTTCGTCAAGCTGTTTCATCTTAAAAAGTGAAAAATACAAAGAATCTTACACAATTGCAATGTACCTGCGTACTAGTGCATTGATTGAATTTTGTACAAGATGCCGTGGGAATGCAGATCGATGACTAATGACGGCAAGATCGAATGCATGGCGAATGGCAGATTTTTAAGAATGAAAAAGAGAAGCGCGGATTTAAATTAGAGTGAGTCGGAATCGTTTAAGTGGGTAAAGCAAATAGTGCAAACCTTTTCTTAAGTAGCTCTCTATCTCTTTTCTTTTGGCGATCTCTATATTATATTCGTCCCCGGACTTTGTTCGCTTAGTCCCTTGATTCTTTCGTATCTTCCACAAGCTCGTACTCGCTCCATCAAATTTACACACTTTCTTTATCGCACTATAGGGGATAGAAAAGAAGATTTTAGGGTTTGATTGTAAAACTAAAACTTTTTCGTTCGACCTTGGAAAGTGTTCTTGTTACCTACTTATGACACGTTGTTGTTTCAGTTTAATCTACTGGATAGAAACTATGTTCGAAATGTCGTACGTTTTAAAATTTTCCTGATCTTTATCTACTACGTATATGAATGTTACTGTATATCTATGTATGATTGTATGGGAAAAGTTTTCGCATGCAGTTATATCAATTCGCGCTTGAAATATTTATTCTAAAATACAAACACACACATGCATTTATGATGTAAATGCAAATATTCATTATGTCGATTAGCTACTTACTTTGATATCGTCATGAGTTGCTAATAGTAGCAATTAATATCATCTATAATTATTATCGCATTATCGCGTAATGAATTATACCGATTCAATAATAATGACAGTCTGCGTGACTGTTTAATCAATTAAATGAGATTAAAGTTGATAGCGCTTAAAGTAATTGTGAGCTTCGAATTTGCGTTGAAAATCTGCAACACTATATACGTACAATATATTACAATGCTAGCATGTATTATATTTAATATTTAGGAAAAAAACCTATCTTGCACACACGATTTGAAATTTTATTATTAAAATTTATCATTTATCTCGGCAAGATTGCATGATATTGTCCCAGTACGTTTAATCAAAAACAAAAGTAGTATAAAAGTTCAACCAATACGATAAGAATTCTAACAAAATAGAATATCTTGCTATTAAATGTAATAGAAACTGAAATCTTGCAAGATTTTTAATTGACATGTGATTAGTCATATTTTACATTCGAATATGTTAATAGTCAAATGTAAGATACGACGTACAAGTTTGAAAGGAGAGATTCCTTTTCTGAGGAGTAAGTCAAGTATATTCGTATGTCGATTGGTGAATCAATATGTGACTAACGTCGCGCGCACGGAAATGGGATGGGAAGGATATGTGGCGAAACGAAGATCTGGCAGTTGACGGAGGACGATATTGCATATTGTGTCGAAATTGGATTTGTATGTAAATGCACGCAAATCCTGTAGCTTCCGGGAACGTCCATTTTTTCAGAATAATCCTATGCCTGACGAGGCATCTCACGTCCACTTTCGTCGATTAGTACGACTCAACGCCTAAAAGGATCGCGCGGTATGAATTTAGGTAAAAGGTGATGGAACATATAAAATTGCTGAAGCGTTGTTCGCGATCAAACGATTAAATGCGGCGGAAATGATGAAATTGGTTAAATCGACCGTGAGGAAAAGCTTAAATAATGTTATTCACATTCGTGTGTGCGCGTGTATGTTCTTTTCTGGTGCATATCTCAACTGCGCTGTCGTCACAAATCAATTAGTAGGTCGATAGTGTTTGTAAGTAAGAAGAATGAGGTTGCTTAGCTAGGAAATTACCAGGCTGAATACATAATGTGAAGCACCATTTATTCGGGCGTTAAACACGAATTGAATCAGGCAATTAAGTAAGACAGTTTTAACCGTCGACTGCATAACACGAGGCAATTTTGCCACTTTAGAGGTAAATATTATATTGACTATACTTTTTACTTGACCTGACCGAGCGTAGTCGACAATAGTTATAACTGCTTCGTGTAACAGAAAGAAAATGCAAATATTTGAGAGAATAAAATGTGTGTGTGTGTAGATAGTGCTTTTTCATAATATTCCAAAATTATGTTTTATATATCAGCCTGAAAATCATTTTTAATCGCGCACAGAGATTAGTAGTATACCATCATGTACCGGAATATACTTGTTAAAATATCAGCGGTATTTTACAAATTCTCTACTTTTGACCATTATCGCTTGCACTAACAATAAGATAAAATTTATGATGCAAATTAATTTTATAGTATGTGCTATGTATTCTAGAAAATATTTTACGTGGTAAGATTTGCGTGCCGATGCTAATTTCATACGAGTTGTAAACAACATTTTCTATTTATCATAAAGTATAGTAAAGTATACCTACTATATAAAATATAAAACTTGTATGTCACGTTCAGGACCTAACTTCCTACTTTGTGAGAAAGATCAGTAGTTCACATTGTCAATGGTAATACGGATACGTACGCAGTAAGACTTTGCACATATACAAAGAACAACTCGTAAAGAAAAGGTAAATGCTTTTGAGACACTGCCAATCTCCTAAAAAGCTCGGAAATTCGGAAACTCAGTCTTGACCGACATGAAGAAAAGAGAGAGAGAGAGACATTGCGGAATAAAAATTCAGGAAATGGAAGTACAAAAGTACATGCGAGTGTATAGAAAGAGTGAAAATGCGCGACGATGGAAATTTTTGAATGGGTTGGAAGGGAAAAGGGAAATGTATTTCGACCGCGATGTTTAGTGCATATCAATCTTTTTAAGAGTTTATCTCGATATGGAATATCTCATTTGAATAATAAGCAGTAAACATGAATAATTGAAAAACAATAATAAAATTACAATTTTTGAAATTAACTACGTTTGGAAATACAGCGATTAATTTGAAAAAATTTGGAAAAAGAATTTTATCTTTCTTTGCTAATATTAATTTTTTTCTGAAGAGAAATAAACAGTCTGTTCCTGTTATAAAACTATTGTAAAATGATGTTGATATTGTGCTTTATTTTAACTTGCATTTTAACTATGTTTTACTTTAATATGTAAATTTGTAAGTGCATCCTATCTTGAAGGTATTACGCAAATATCTGTATATGGCACAAGTTTGGAGCATCGTGGTTGAGGACATAAAACATACTTTATCACGCTACTTTGTATTCAAGACGAACATGTCTCTTTTTCCCACTCTAAACATCTCACTGTCTATATTGATCCTTGATCAATCCTTAGGCGCAATGCTTCCGCGTCCTGGATTTAACTAAGTAAAATTCCTTGAATCTGCTCAGCTTTCCGTATTTTAATCGCTACTCATTTCACGTTACATCTCAAATTAAAGCCAAGTCGTCAGCAAGATCCAAGAAAATTTCTTGGTAGATGTCTAGTGATTTGCCCGGGCGATAATCCAACGAGTCTTATGAGATTATTAAAATTGGCCGGAAATTCCCTCAACGTTTCGCTTTATATCCACCGCTTTTATTCTTTTTATTCCGTTTGTAAAAATAAAATATTTAAGATTAAACACTTTGTAGAATGACTACTTTTTATGAAACACAAAGAAATTTTAATTATTGGCTAATAATTAAGTTACATGTCTCTTTCTTTTAATATTATATAAATAATATTGCCCTCTTTCTTTATATATTATATATTGTGGAAATTATATCAATTAAATCTACAAAAAATATATTTTAACGCTCTGTGTGCATTTATTTAATCTTGAGATTAGAGTAAATGCAATAATAAAGTACATTTATTTGCATCTAAGCACTATAATTAGAACTCATAATTCCCATATAAACAATGATTTATGTTTGTTCATATCTACGCGGTTATATTATTATTAGTTCTCTTTAATAAGCTTTGGTATGTGTCGAGTTCTCTGTTTCTAATTACCATTCCAGACAATGCAAATTACCATTTAATTATACATGGTAAGTTACAGAATATACCGGAATACGCGTATTTTTCAAATTTTTTGATACATTTTAATATCTCTTTTTAACATTGTCGTTTATTACGCAATATATAGTTATCTGTTCAAATGACTCAATGATTTATTGACGTTTTTTAACGTTATTATATATAGTTGCATTTTACGAGTATGAAATTCATTTTTAATTGATTGATAAGTATATCAACTTCTTGTAATTTGCTTTTAAAATTCATACTGCGTACAAGTTACAACGTTCTGTTCTTTCTCGTAATTTTAAAGTGCAGTTGGACGTAGTTTCAAGCGATCTCGAAATTTCAGCATGTTTCAAATGGTCGCCTCGTTGTATCCTGCTGTTGGATTTCACGCAGAAATAATTTACGAACTTTGCACTTTCTCAGCGTCACTTTGTCCTTTATGTGGCTTCAACGGATTGCAGTCGCGTACAGGTCTTTATTACTACTACCCGTGCGATTCTCGGGCTTTTCTTGTTTGCATAAAACCATGTTGTACGTAGGTACATGCTGAAGACATTAGAAATCCGCATGTGGCAATTCGGTGTTTATGCTGCATGCTAGTTAGCGTTAAGCCAAGAGTCATGATATTCAGAGTGAGACAAGCCGGCGAGAGATAGAGTCGCTAACCTGCACGCTCCAGTTCTGACTAATTATAATTTCACACATACACAGTTAGAAATTAACGCTAATTACCAGTTTATTTGCATCCCAAAATAGTGAACAACGTTTAACGCGGAGCGAACTTACGATCGCGCGACTGACGAAACGGTTCCTGGGGAAGCATTCGAGATTCGTTGATAACTTTATAATTTAACCGTATTTTTTTTTTATATGAATAATGCACATTCGATCAAACGTATTTTCCAATTGTCGAGAACGATCGAAACATTTGATTTCTTTCGCATCGAGCAATTGCGATGGATGCGAGAGCAATATCCATGTCTTCTGTCTCGTTTCCCTTAGCGTTTACACGTAGGTGAAGAATAAATATTAGTTTCCCGCGCGAGAAGTGAAAGAGTTTCAAGTGAAACGGGCGAACTTTTTGAGGGACGTGGGTGTCATCGATCGATCGCCATCGCGGTCCGAGTCGAATCGTCACTATGTGAACTATGTGAACGCGGTCTGCGCGCTCCCGGCGATGACGTGTCACGCGTGAAGCTGCATCGCTATGCCGCTGCGTCCGCGCGCCACGTCGCCGCCCGTCCGATCGCCGCGCGTGACGAAGGTGACGACGACGATGTAGCCGCACGCAGGACGACGAAAACGTGCCACGCGCAACGTGCCGGCGGCGGCTGGGTGTGGAAGGTCGCGCGTTTAATGCGATGTGAAGTTCGTCATGAACCACCCCGCGACCCGGGACCCGCTTGGCTCCAGGTCGCCGGGATGCTGTTATCACACGTGGAATCCGCAATACTGTACGCCGTGCAGAATCTGCCAGAGGCCGGTCCTGAGCTTGCAGCCGTGCGTGCTGCGACGCCCGCCGGCGCTCTTTCCGCATCCGTCCGTCCGGGAGCCGGAACATCGTCAGGAGTTTCATCAGGAATGCCGTCACCAGGATCATTATCAGGAGTATCATCGGGAGCGCGCGTACGAGCGTCCACGGCGGCAGCGATCGTTCGAGGCGCCGTCGCCGCGTCGTCGCGACGTTGACATCCCCGACGGCCGACCGGCCTCGAATCCCTATTATCACACTCATCCGCCGCCGGGCTCGTCGGCCGGTTATTCCCTGAACAAGTCCGCGAGCTTCGTACGTTTAGGCTCGCCAGGTGGATCGCTCGGTCAACGCTCTCCGGGGGCTCGCGTCCCGAAACCGCCCGGTCTCGATCAGACCCATCGATGGATCGGCGAGGAGACCAAAAGATCCTTACCTCTGCACGTCTACAAGTATTACCTCGCGCATACGAAGGAATACCGTCGGCAAAATATCCAGGTAATTATCGTTTGCGAGGTCAATGACCAGTCAACGTACGGCAAGATTAATTAACCTGGATAGCCCGTGACACGTATCTCTTCCCCGGTTTCTATTCAATTATTTATATAAGTATCAAAATGCATTTTTCTTTCTTTCATTCTTTTTCTTTTCTCTCGTACGCGATATAATAATTTGTGCGGTCAAAGATGCGAACTTAATTGGATGTTACATTTTTTTTTTTATGTAATCCTGGGACATCTTCTGCGTAGCGTATTGATCTATTTCTCCCGCAATGCTCGTAAAATTCGTAAAATTTGGTTGGTTAATCAAACTCGATTTACGGACGCGCGGTCATTAATTCTCTTTTATTTTCTGGCAGTTGTCAGAACTTTTTTTTATATGCTTTATATTGTGATATTGAATAGAAATAACAACAATTCCATCTCTTCGTCGCATGTTCTACATGAGAGGCAAAGTAAATTATTTTTCAAATGTTTTGCACATATCTCTTCTTTCCAAATAATCATAATTTTTTTTCTCAATGAAGATAATACTTTACACATGATACCAATTACACTTTACACATGATATCATACACGATGATTGGGAATTTGATATACTGTATAAAATTATACTGTATAATTATGCAGTTTTACAAACATCTTATTTTGCTACTTATCTTGTTTACATTAGAAAGTCGCATATGTGGTTTCACTGATTATTAAAATCTTATTTTTACACAACATTTCAAGTTAATGAAACCTTTAAACAGTTACAAAAATTTGTACAGTAAACTATAAATCCGGTTACACGATAAAAACTGTCATCATTTAAGTGATGTTAGAACTTATCTTCAGTTTATGAGACTACTCTCTCTTTATTTTTTACTAGAATGTCCTTGGAAAAATATCAAAGTAATTATCTTTTATCTAAAGTTTAAATATTGGATACGTCGAGAAGCGACAAACTAATTAATCATCATTATCTCAGTTGCACGCTCGAGTTTTCGCGATTTAATGTTCAGACGGGCAAATGTTAGCATTGCTAGTAAATTCTGCAGAAAAGTAGTTCAAAGAAAAACTTTAGATAGAATGTTTTCTTTCTAATCAGAATTACAGTTAAACGATATATCCCGTCGTTATATTATCAAAATATTATATTTAATATTGTGTTTGGTGAAACATTTTATATCACAGAAGAACATTTTGTATCGCAGAAATACATATAAGCGGAAAGAAAATTGATACTGATTTTCTGTATTTTTCATAAGAAGGATGGGTAGAATTTCGTAGTGAACTATAATGTGTTATAAAATGCATTTGAGGGTTTTAAATTTCAGCATTATGACTTGCTTGTTATAACCACTTTCAATTTAACTCGAAATAAACCATAAAATTTGTCATTAAAAGAATATATTGCCGGTGGAATAAAAACGCAATCAAATTATGATAACGAGATATCTGGAATTGGAACAAAGTATATCCAACTATAATGCTAACCTTTGCATAATATTTAACTTAATTGAAATATAGGACGCGATAAATATGCTCTAATCATGATTACAATGGTTTAAGTCGCGAGCTTATTTACGCATTATAACAGCTGTACGTAATAAATCTACTTTATTTGTAATATAAACGTTAGTAAAAAGAAATACTGTAATAAGCAAAAGCAAAATTCGCGATGGAAATCAAATTCTGACTGGTAATTCTTACAGAGATAATCGCAAATAAAATTTTTGCGCATATCCAATGTACGCGAATTTATAATTATTTTAGTTTCGCTAGAAAATGTGCCTTGTGCATTCATGTTTTTATTAAATCTATATTTTCATAATTGCATTTGTCGTTGCGTGTTCTGATCGTAAAATTATCGTAGCGTTGTCGCTACGTGATATTTATAGTGTGGACAAGTATTCTTGAGCTTTCTAGTGCCATTGAATATATGCGAGTATTGCGCCTGAACGCATCTCAAAGAGAAAAAGCCTGTGCTCAAACGAACCGACATTTTTCGTTTGCATACTTCGTTATAAAATACAGAGTACGTAACTCGTACTCGAAAGTCTTAAGACGTCTTTTTTATTTATTATGCTCTATTATTTGTTATTAGAGAATTCTATGTGAAATGACATAATAAAAAGTACAATAGTATCAAAGAGAATAAATTCTCAGTTTTCTTTAACATATATTCAAACAATTGAATGAATCAAATACCGTATGAAGTGTAAATTTAAATAGTTTTTTTGTTTAATTATTGGATATGAGGATGAAATTGTTATAATGAGAAAATACTATATATATATATTTATATATATTTAATATTTATGTATTATATATTTACATAATAAATATATATTTATATAAATATATTATTACATATTTAATATATATTTATATTATAAATAGGTGACACACAGCGCTTTACATATATATATATACACATATATATAAGGTGTGTGACCTATTTAAGTAAGGTAAATCACAGGGTTGGTTTACGAATGTAACAAAAGGGTGAATGTCCACGTTGTTATGCGTTCGCTTTTCGTAAGTTCCATATCGTACAATATTAAGTCGCGTAAAGACCACATTGAAGTTTACTGCGTTTGCGGGGTTATATTTGGGACACACTACTCTGTAATAACATATATTGTTATAAGTTTGAAACTGTATGAATTGCAATGATCCATGTTACATTTATTCAGGTAAATTGTCACACTAGAGAATAACTACATCAAATATTAAATAATTGAGATATTTTAATACTTGAACTGTAGCAGAAATCAGCAGTTGTTAAATTAGTGTCTATCAATTTTAATCGGAGATTTTTATTTCAAATTTCTCAAATTTATTCAAAAACAAAATTTCTTAGGATAGCTTATGTACAAATATGTGATTCTATTGCTTTATTAATTTTTATCCATACATTTAAAATAAGATATTCAACAATGGTTATAACGCTGCAAATTGCTTGTGGAAAATATGATTGATTTCTTGTATTTGTGCACACTGTAAACATGATCATAAAAATAACTATTTTCTGAAAGTTACATAATATTTTTTTAAGATAAAATTTACTAATTTTTATTATTGGAATCTTTTTGAGTAATTGAGTTTCGTCTTCGGTAAATAATTGCATGAACATACGAGGTATATTTATAAATAAAATATTTTTATTATTCCTTTCATTACATATACATGGCTTATTTCATGTTATTGCATTTTGTTTGTGCACGTATGCCTATATGTGATATTACAAGATATAAAAAAGTGTATTTATCGTACAACTAATTTAAATGTATAGTCAACAATAACTTAATATTCTGAGGAAATGAAAGATAAAACAGAAAAAGTATTATTATATAATAATAACTATTATTTTTCTTACGGAGAATTAATTTTACATACATAATATTCGCGAAAACTTAAACACTCAAATTAATAAAAGCTTCAGTATTTCGCGCGCGCTTAAAAACAAAAGAATATATATATATATATATATATATATATATATATATATTTATATATTTGCTTAATATGTATGTATTATACAGTAAACTCAACTATCGTAGAAACAACATATTGCAAACATATGCAAATTGCATGCAATAAATGATTTATCTCATATTCTTGAGATCATTGAATCATTAAATTATTTTCCTTTTTTTTACAAAGAAAAAGGATAATTTAATCATTTTTATGTGTGTTATACATTATAACATAAATTGAGAATTATATTTTGGTATTATTTAATAAATAAAACAACTACATATAATATATATGTTATATAAAATATTTATATAATATTTATAAAATATTTACACATTATATAAATTATTTTAGTTTTTATCGGATATTGATTTGAATTTTAATTAACGTATTATAATATTTTTGATAATATAATTATGTCTCTGATGTCATTTAATAATTATCGGATTGCATATAGGATACAATTATAAATTTTAAGAAATGTAATATTCTTGACATCAATGATAATAAATGATTATAATTATGACATTATTAATGGTATAACTAAATTGTTATTAATTTTTTTTACTTTGTAATGAGATGTAATATCTTTTTTATTTATCCGGGCGCTCAGGAAATTGAGAAATGTAAAACGCAAGCATAATTTTAAAAAATATAAGGTTCAGAGATAAAACATAAACAAAGTTTCCCCTGGTTGTGTGTGTGTATGTGTGTGTGTATGTGTGTGAAAAATTAAATTTATCCAAACCTTATTCGCTGGAACTGCAGTAGCTAAATTTTTGCTTCCCTTATTGAAATCATGTGAAAATAAACATTTTTCACGCAATGAACGTTCCTATTTTATTATTTTTAATATTTTGTCGTGTTGGTTATTGCTAAAAATATTTATTTTTATATTTTATATTTTATATTTTAAATCTTTAAAATGCTTGAAAATATCTAATAATATAAAGGGAATAGCAATAATGATAGCATACTGATTATGATGTAGCAACAATGTAATAATACAATGATAATATAGAATTTCGAAGAATTTCGAATATAAACAAATTATTTCTTCTTAATTGCATTAATAGCAGACAGTATTATTAATATCTCACAACGAATTAATTAACTCTGACATATTTCACACAAGAAAGTCAGATCATTATAGAATATTTTAATTGTCTTGAGCTTGGATGAATGATTTGAGATAACATGCATGCGTCGCTTTTGCAGCATATTGGAAACCTACAGCATCCATTATCCTAAATTCGGCTTGCCACATAAAGGATGCTTTTCAAACGTTCGCTTAAATTTTAACGATTTTTGCTCTAAAACAAAGCCAATTCGATTGGCGGCTCGCTTTTCGTAATATAATATCAAAGGAAGTGATAGAGCTAGATTAACAAAACGTGATAAAAAATAGACTATATGGGATACATCTAATTATGTTTATCTTATAATATTAATAGTTATATATCATACATATAACACACACACACACACACACACACACACACACACACACACACACACACACACACACACACACACACACACACACATACACACGTAAACGTTCATATAACACGTGCTTACTCGCGTATATAAGTCTTATAAATGTAACACGAATAATGAGAGACGGTTACAAATTTTTGCCAGTAGTTTTTTTTCATAAAAATGAGAGAGATACTCTTATGTACTTATTTATTTATACTTGTTGAGCTTATCCTATTTGCAATTTCCGAGAGTATGTCGGATGCAGGAAAACGGAAACCAAATGTAGGCAAATAGAATTTGAAGAATTTTCCGACTGGAGTGGGAATTCACGCTTGCATGTGGTAGGAAGACGATAATTTCCGGTTTCGCGGACACAGGAGCCGCTTATAAGAATCTTGTAACCTCATTACACCAAAAATAAAGGCGTTGGAGATAAGAATAGGTGAGATTATTATAATGTACAATATAAGTGCTTAAGAAAATTACAAATGGACAGTCAATTTCTAGTAACGCGTATGTGCAATATGTTCCACAGGCGGCTTATGTGAAACCGTCGTTATAATAATATGACTAAGGTTGCTTCGCGCAAGGAATATCAAAATGGTACATGGTACTTTGCTTGAATATCAAGCATCCCTTAAAGCCGACGTAACGAACAGGATTTCTGCTACTTTTACTGCTCTATTCCGTTTTGAATGAATATGTACGCCCGGGATAATGATGCGAATCCACGAACGAACTTCTGATCGCGAAGAATGGAATTAAACGGCAAAAGAAGGGCGTCAGTTATATTTGTACTGTATACTGAAATAACGCTCAAAGAAGAGAAATGACTATACACTATATCATCGTTATGTATAACAATAGGTCTGTTCCTTTTACGTATACTTTTTACATTGTACTTTTTTTTTTCTTTCCCTTTGCTAACGGTGAGCACGTATTTCTTTCATTTCATACACATACAAATAAAAATATAAAAAATGCAGTTACAAAGAATAATCCTAATAACAGCAGAATAAGAAAACGCATGTTATAGTAGTTTTCGTAAAGGCTGTGTGCGAAACTTTATGAATATATTTGTTAATTAAATCTAAAATAATTTCCTGTATATGAAAATTTTATCTGAAGAGCATAAATTGCCCTTTAATATATTATTAATAAGGTTTTTAATTTTCTGCGCGATTTAAATATAACAGACTATTTTTAACGAAATTTGTAGGTTGACAGCAATATTTAATTTTTATAATACATTGTCGTATGATGCGTATTTATGCATGCATGGTAGATATTAAATTATTTTCAATGTGTCAAATCTGATTGACATTTGTTGACGCACATACCGTCAAAAGTTAATACTACAGAATATAAATGCATGTTTTTTAGTTACAAATCCAATCTGCATATCTTTACCAGAATAAATCAGTATACAACTAAAAATATAGTATATATAGCTAAAAAATATCATAGCAAATATAAAATAAATCTTGAAGAACATTTTTTCATAGGACACGTATTACTTAGTAATGCATTTTTAAACTGTTATAAAGAGAAAAACATATATTATTATAAGAGGCACATGTGAAACCATTATGAAGAAGATATATGAAAAAATGAATTGTATCTACTCGCATTTTTGCTTATTTATTCTAAAGTTAACTTAATAGAGCTGTAAGCAATATAGTTTTTATTATTTCCAAACTGAATGTCATGTCAAAGTTTTATTGCGTGTATTTTGATTGGCACGCTACTTATCGATTCGAAGTTTAGAGAGAGAGTGTGTGTCAAAAAAAATATTTATATATATTTTTTTGCTGGAAATATTGAGGGTTTATATCAAGCGTCGGATCAGCGCATATTTTTCGCTTCGAATACATTTTACTTGAACGAAAATCGGAGAGGGTATCTCACTTGATATATTTATGTTACTATCGAGTTTATGCTAAGGAATGAATATTTATTTTACGACTGATAGACTACATAGCGGATAGACTATACGAATCAAACTTTGCTTTGCAAAGCCGATTTTTACGACTTTCACTTATAGTAAGCTGAAATTAAAACAATTGACGATATAATTGATAGCATAATGTCTTCAACAGATTTGTACATTAATTGAAGCATAATAATTATCAAAGATTTCTCTGTATGGCTTATATTGCATCCAATTCATACAGTTTTGCGAATGATCTATAATATAAGCCACAACAAATTCTTTTTATTAATAAACTTGCTTAAAACGTAATTTTATTAATAAACTTAATTAAAACGTAATAGAGATCTATGTAAATCCTCATATGATAAAGATATAGAAATATAATTGCAATTTTATTGTCACATAAAAATTTAAATCTAATAGGCTTTTATATGTGATGTGTTGTAGATGAATTGAGCTTAATGATAAGATAATTTTCGGCAAGATATGAATTGCCAATTACAAACGGTTTATTTAAAAAATACATATGTTTATGTGATATAGTAAATTAAAACTGAGTTTTGCTTATGCATCTTATGGAGACTCCAGATATAGAAAAATTATAAATGGTTGTGTGTATAAACGACAATATGCGATAAGACATCTACACTCATAGTACGCACACCATACACATACGCAATTATCAAACTAATAACGCGTATATAATGGCAATAGAGCATTGCAAGTGCATAGTTTGACAAGATTATGAAAGCCGTAATTCAATTCTCCAGTGTAAGGAACACACAAACATCGTTCGTTGTTCCAATTATTGATGTTGAACGATAGCTGCGGGTCTGACTGTTGATTAGTTGCCATTAGTTGGCAACCTAAATGCGACCTGTTTGTTGCAACATTAATTCTCGCTACAGCGAATTTCACCTGCCCTTCGGACGTGAAAATTAGGCCAGTTGCTACCGCATATAAATTAGATGTAGATATGTTATTAGATGAATGACACGTGTCCCGTAATTTTCTGAAAATTGAATAGAACGGCATAGCTTTTTAGTCACAAGTATTACTTAATTTTTTGCCACGCTATATCTAAGGATGTTTTTTAAACTTTGTTATTACAATTATTCTGAAGTATGTTGTTTTTATTTTACAAGTAAATAAAATCATCTTTCAAAAATTCATTTGCAAGATATTCTCTCTCTTCATAAAAATAGATAAAAATATTTTTATAATTTCCTTTTTAAGTAATATTACACACATATACTATACTGCTGATTTTATGTGATTACAAGTCGAATCTTTTAAATATAACTGCATTAACTGATTTTATTAATTTCATATTAACAAACTTTGTGGTGACTAGCATTAAAACAGCAGCATTTATTGTCAACATTTGATGCAAACGACTGACGTGGAAGCTTGCATTGATTCTATTTTACTTTGTTTATTTAATGAATTTATCTTATCGCGTTCCCGCTCTTCATTATTGTTACTTTCAGTTAAATATATAATACGTAATTGAAATATCAAGAGGTCCATCCGAGCACATAAATTATTTACACTAAATTTATTATTGTTACTATTGAACTCTGTGTAATTTAAAATCCATTGAAATTCCCGTGACCGATGGCTTTCCGATAACGTTTGACATTTGCATGCTCAACTGTTTTAATAAACTGTAATTGGAATTTTGCAATAATCTCGCGTTATGCCTGATACGAGAGAGATATATAATTCTTATCGAAACATATTTACTCGTAATTAGGTAAGAGATGAGTTGTGCTTTAAGAACATGACAATGCTGAAAGACATGTTAGATTAATCTCGATTTCGTGAGCATAAAATTTAGCATATTTGCAAACGATATAGCTTTATTAACATAATCGAAATATTTATATGGACAATATAACTGCTATAGAACTAAAATCAAGTCAGTTCTTGAATTATTCTTATACTGTCTTTTATTACAAACGATTTACGCTATGCACTAAAAGAGTGTTAAAATCTATATGTTTCAACTATATGTTTATATACATTATTTTTATTAGCTTTTATATTTACACCATATACATTAATTAGGAGGCGTCATACGCTAATTACATAAAAGAGAGAAAAATGCATAATAAAACTAAGCACGCCTGATATTCTTTAATAAAATATTAACTGCAATTCTCTTTCTACGGATTAATATACGGAATGCTGATGGAACTCTATGATAAATATTTGAGGTGCTCGCTCGCTCAAACGTTTTAACGCAATCCTATGAGTTGCGCAATCCTCAGATTTTCGTTTCATGTAAAAGTAATCGCGATTGCTCATAATGCATCGCATAAAGATCAGTAATGTAAGCCAGATGGTACACATGATAATTTTAACGAGCACGTGCACTGATTATTCCGTATTTTTCTTCGCCCACTCATAATAATCTGCGCTTCTTATTTTCCTCTTATTAATAATTTCGAGCGCTATGTATAGATATTGTGTGCACTGCACGTTGGCTGCAGCCGCGGTCAATGCGCGGGTAATCGTCGCACGAAGCATCTATGATTAAAAGCGGAAGCAAACGGTAATTGAATTACAATGAGATTCAATTTATTAGGGTTATCAATTATTGATTGACCTTTGAATTATATGCGTCGTGCGAGGTCCCGCAAAAAGCTCGCCGTAAATCATGACTGTCGCACTTAAATGAACCACGGACATGTTCGCGGCGATATTCGTTTAAAAATTCTTGATAAAATAAATGATGAAGAATAAAATATAGAGGAACGAGAAAAATTGTGCACTTTAATCTAGCATAATACGGAATGGATAAAGACAAAATATAGCGTAACACGTTGTGCGTTATGCCCGTATAAAAACAAAATGAAAGCAGCGGTATCTCCGGAACGCATGTTAACGCGACCAAATGTAACGCGGACATAAGCATGACATAACTAGGGAGTATTTTGTTTATCTCGTGAAACATAATTTTGTGTCATGGGGAGTAGTTTTAATCATTTATCTTAACTTCTAAACTTCTTTTTTAGTTCTCTCTTCTATTTCTCTTCTATTTCTATTTTCTTTTTTATAACAAGAAAGAATACTGAAGGATAATTATTTCCATATTTTTCATATTTGTTTTAGTGGTTATATAAAATAATACAATTATATCTTCGCAGACAATATTGACAATGAAAAAAATAGTAATAAATCTACGTATTCTCGGAAATTTCACGTTGCCATTTTATTTCTCTAGATATGCAAAATCGCATATGACATTAAATTAGAGCGTGTGTCGCAAGACGACCAAATACTTCCGAATTCGTTGTCTTAACATATTTTCTAATTAAGTGGCATCTCTGTGCTAAAAATGTCGCAAGTATGATAAACTACGTAAAAATGTGTTAATTTACTTATCTAGCTCTTAGCTGCGAAACGCTACTACTCATACACACGAACTTACGGTGCCAGTTACAAGTTGAACTTGGCAAAGTTTCTAGAACATGTTGTTTATCGCTAATGTCTGATAATGTCATGAGAAACTGCACGCGAATTGCCGCAGGTTATAGATAAATTTTTTGCTTATAACACATCTTCTCGTGATAATCTCGTAAAGTTACCTGAGTTCGCTTTTCCCGCGATTAGAAGAGTTCGAAAAACATTGAAAGTTCTATGATTCCACTGTTCGGAGAGATTGATGTACTTTTTGTTCTAGACAATGGAGATCATCGTATACCGGAAATTTCTCCTCTCTCATCTTTTACAATTACAATTGTCAAGGGAGCATTTCTTTTAGTTATATCCAGCGGAATACCGCTCGCGGATTTAATTGCTCTTCTTTTTCACCGTTACAGAATACACTCATTCGAATTCGCCATTTCAATGGTACGACCATAATGGGTACCATTGTATTGTACCGCTCCTTGAGTTATTTACATCCGCGTTTGCAGTCTTTATTTGGTGATCTCACGACCTTGGCTGAGGATATGACAAATCGAGGCCACACGCAGTAGCACAGAGAGGCTCGGTATAACACAATGATATATCGCGAACGGTAATGCGCTCGCGCGCGAACTTGCGGTAATTACAGAACGACGTTCTTGATTGAACTTATAATTAGTATGTAATTAAAATTCTTAATTGCTTCAATAAGTATATGTCTAGTTCTGGAGCAAGAGACGTTCCTTTTCGCCGTGCCGTCGTCTTTCTCCCAGTCTTGGTGTTTACACGTAAATAGTGTAAGCTCTCGCGTATCCATCTTTCCTTATTACCTCTTCTTTGAAAGCGAGACGAAGACGGGCACGATCGATGCGTTGCCGTGTCATTAATCTTCAACGAGTGCAACTCTAAGTTCTCCCTCGCGTATGTTCACGTACCGCCTATTAATAGCATATACTTTTCTTCGTCATTACTATAATTAGCGACGTTGAATTGCTTCTTTCAGCGTTCACATCGCGAAATGTATAAATCCATATTTTAAATAATCGAACCAGAAATAGTCGGCATGCGCACGCTAGAGATATCCTATTGTTAAAAAGTTTGGAACAGAAATTAAAGAAACGAAAATCTTCAGAATTAAACTTTTCATTGTTTCATTGTTTTGTACGTAAATAATACATTCTTCACAAAAGATCTGATTTTTCGAAACTTCGCATTTAGCTATGAAACAAATATTTTTGGGATAAATTGTGTTTTTATTACGTCACTGTCTTTGGCTTCAATAATAGCTATACCTCTACATACTTTTTAAGCTGGACATACTTCTTAAGAGTTTCTCCAAAGTTTCTTTAGATATAATCTCTTGCTTCCTACGTATTTAACAGAGCTTGAAATAACTGATTGATGTTACTAGATTGGAAAAATAAATACTTTGCAGAAACGAGGATTATTCGAGGACTAGAAAGGTAGATTTGCATATTAAAGCTAGTCAAAATCTTTGCGATTATTGTAATTTTTCGTTTTACATCATTAGGTTGCAAAATGAATAACAATAAAAGTTACTAATACTCAAGAGAGTGTTTATTAATGTTTCGTTTATTAATGTTCCGTTTTTAGATTTTCTAACAATAATTTATTAGTAAGAATTAAAATAGTATTTAAATAAAGTAACAATGTATTAAGCTATATTTAAATAACACTTGTTTATTTTTTAATTTTTCAGACATTTATTTATTAATTAAGAATCCCTAAAAATTAATTGAAGAATAAATTTATTTATGCCTCAATATGTGATAGAAATCTTTTAAAAAAGTAAAAAATATTGCTAATTTGAAAGAGTATTACTATATATTATGACAGGAGAGATTATGTTATATAATGTAGATTTATATGAATCTTTAATCAACACTGCTGGTAAAAACTTATATAAACCTATATAAATGACTTTGCAATTTAAGTTACATCACCGGTAACTAATGGTTCCTTAGTCCGAATAAAGACTATTATTTTCATTGGCCTGGTCGTCGTATAACGTTACTGCATGAGCCACAGAACTAAATCGAAAATCGTTCGCCTCGCTAGGTATTTAATGTGTATTTGATTGCGCGCGTATTTTACTGTGAATCAGAGATAGGTGACGCGATGAGAGATAGATGAATTATTCGTGAAATTGCTAAATGAAGATTGCAATTAATTTTTCAAGCCGACAGTTCTATATAATATATACACACTAAATAATAATTATTAAATGAATAAAACTTTATATGTTTCAAAAATTGTTTAATGTAAGAAGTATTTTATTAGGAATATATATTAAATAGTTGATCTTTGCTAAAATATATTATAAAGAGTTAGTTTTAAGAAAAATATAGAAAATAACTGTTTACGATAAATATCTTTTGCAATAGTTTTGAAAGTCTTACGAGAGGATAATATTAATTGGCTTTTCGGGCTTTAATTATTTGGATTTTATAAATAATTGTTTCAATAATTTTCTAAATTTTCTAATTTGTGAAGAAATTTTACCTTTTTATAATATGTTATATATATATTTAATATACTAACAAAATTAGTAGTTATTTGCCTAATATTTATAATAATTAAGTTTGATTTATTTACTGCTAATTTAGTTTTACGTGATTGAGGTACGTAAAAAGAAGGGATGAAATGATGGCTGTAATAAATGAAAATAATTTGCAAAGGCCGAGTTCAGATATTTCAGAAAGCGAGAAGTTCTCAAAGTTATTAATTAAACACGGATTAAAGTTAGTCGTGTTCTCGCATTAAAGTTTAAGATACGGTAAAAAGTTTGAAATAAGTACCAACTGGAAGATTAAAGAATACATGCCATCGCGTTTCATCTTTTATGAAAGACAACTACCCAATATTTTGGATCATACTGGGATAGTTATAAACTTATGTGCATTTACTAACTTAATTTGTTGTATTATTTTGGAAAATATGAGAAATGTCGGGCGCATGTTATAAGGATCTATATTTTGTATTTTTGATATTATTACAGAAATTATTTCGACATTAAGCATTCGTTTATGGAAATTTTGATGTATATATGGAAATTTTGACGTATATATGGAAGTAAGCACAAAGTACGATATTAACATTTTATGGTGGTGCGGGGAATATAAAGCAAAAGGCAAAGGAACGTTGTTCTTTTGTATAAAAGCATATGAAATAATATTAATGATGTATAAGCAGATATTCTATTAATAAATATGTATGTGTGTGCGTGTGTGTGTGTGTTGTGTGTGTGTGTGTGTGTGTGTGTGTGTGTGTGTGTGTGTGTGTGTGAGGACAGTACGACTTTTCTATGAAGTAAAATATGTTACACTTGAGATATTCTATAATAACGTGAGATAGTACTGGTTAAAATTTTTTAAAAGTTTATCTATCATAATTTCACGAAGATATTAAAAATATAAACATTATCAAAAGCTACTTAATATAATTTACGCCGCGTACAAATTTGCAGATGTTGATTTTGATAAAGCGAATTATCTTTTAAAATTAAATTGCTGTATTTTAAATGGTTCTCTAGAATATTAATAATCAATGCACGAGTTGAGTTGAGTTATAAATCTTTTAATTCCATGCATTCATACTTTTAATTCTTTCTTCATTTTTTCGTGACTTTATAGCGGCTTATACAATACCCCAAATCTAGCTTAATTATGCATTTGTGTTGAAACATTCTTATTGCATATAGCATATAGCATATAATATAGAGCATAGGAAGAGTAAATAAAATGCGCTAAATCAGACAATCTAAAAACGTACAGTAGTAAAATCACATTTTGGTCAGACGTTTTGCTCGCTTACGACGGACGTAAGACTATAATAATGTCATCTATGTTATTGTATTATGAATACAGTTATTTTATTAATTAATTAACTAATATTATTTTATTAATTAATAAGTTATTTTTTCTTATAATAAGGCATGCAACTATTTTGGTATTTTTAAAATACGCACAATTATGATACAAAAATTATCTATTATTACACAAAGCACTAATTTTATTGCAATGTAGAGAAAATCTAGGATATTAGTGACATATATTATAATGTAAAAAAGATATTTTGTATTTTTTTTCAAATTTTACAGACTCTTAATAAAATGTATGGGCAAAGAAACACCTGAGAAAAGAAAGAACCTAAATTCTATATGACATCATTTTATTTATTCTGTAATATTAATTATAGATACATTGCACACACACGCACGCACACATGCACACATATACACACACATTTTTTATCGCATTAAGAAACTAGTTGCATTTTTAACGCATCTCTGTGTAATGTAGATGAATGTGAACTTTATCGTGCAAAAGCTTAAAGCAAATCCTAGATAAGAGGATTGAGAATCATCGAGTAGAATATGCGATGCATTCAATATATTACATGACTTTTTGCATATAGGCATGAATATTATCTAGTATACATATATATTAATATATCTCAGTTTTACAAGGAAAATATATTCCTGCCTTTGTTTATCGATGTGATAAGACTCTGTTTTATAAAAAAATGTTACATTTTTTTGTATAGATAAAGAGATTATCGCGCGCAAAAAATTGGAATGGTAAAATTTTGATATTTTTATCCAGGCTTGAATATTGGCATTACGATAGATAGAAGACTATGAAAGATTATATAGGTTCGATCTACATATATAGTGATAATCAAAATGATGGACTAAATTGATATTGGCGCGATTGATCGTGAAGAATATTAGGAACATTTGTAATTTGTGTCAACGTACTTTGTATCATAAATAACGCAGTGTCAATTTTCTCTATATATTCTCTGCATATTCTCTCTCTCTCTCCCTCTCTCTCCCTCTCTTTCTCTCGTAGAGAATATAAATTTTATAAACGATAAGGATAAACTTTGGCAAGCATCTCCATTTCGCAAATTACACCAAGATCTCGCAAATAGGACAAGGACATTTTAAGTGAGTAACATACTTGAGTGCAATTAGTAACCGAATCTTTTAGAAAATACATTGGATTATTGGGATAAATTAGAGTTTTTTTGTTTTGAGATATAATTAACTTATAAAATATTAATTACGCAATATATTTATAATTATAATATCGTGAAATCATCGGTCGTTGATTTAATCGATTAAATAGGACGTGATAAAATTTTTATAGATTCTTTTAGATATTACAATAATAGAGCTTGCCATTAATTAATCCGCTTTATGGATTTATCTATGTTTAATGCGATTTATAATGTGCCGTATATAAATACATATTAATGATATACTCCATCAGTAAATTCCGCAATTTCTATTCAATACGTCAATATGGATCATTGAATCTTTTCAATAATTCATTTTGCGTGCGCATTGCAGTTAATAGAAGGCCGCAATGATACATAATTATTCAGTGTCGTAACGTTTTATCTAAACAATAGACATTTTAATTGCACATTTTATGTTGACTGTGTAAAAAAAATTAGAGTTTTTATTTCATTTTGCTGCAAAATTTATCGGGAAGATGTAATAATTATTTTAGCAATTAGATAATAACGATTTTATAAAACAATGAAATATTATCTTGGATTTAAAATCGGAATGCGGAAGACTTTGCGACGTAGCGTTTTTTTGATTCACTATATCGAGATATAGGTCAATCTTCGAATATAGGTTAGCGTGTCATGTTTTCGCTGGAAAACGTGAACGTGACCATGCAGAAATTATTATCAACTCCGTTTATGAATTTTCAATAAACTTTGGATTTGGATATCTCTCAATAGATGAATAAAAAATCTCTTTGATTGCGTTAACGTTTATATTAAAGTGTTTACATACAGTATAAGTGATTTTGTGTGTGAAGACGATATTCTTCAAACTGCGCGTGTTTCAAACAGTGCAAACGTCTTCAGAATCAGACGGATACCAAAACTGTTCCGATTATCCTGAGTGCGCCGTGTGCATGGAAAATTAGCATCGTTACCAAATGGTAACAGAATACATTTAAGGGTTACTCCGCTGGTGTCAAGCGATGAATTATTCAGAATGCAGGATGTAATGGCAAATGCCTGTTTAGTTTGCAGCTAGAAACCCGACTTGCATCATTTTGATTTAAAAAGGAGTGATTCACGTAACTTTATTGTGTATTGTCAATTAGCATAGAAAATACATATATACTATCAAGTGGTATTATTCTTAAATAAATGTCGATCTTCTTAAATTCTATCGATCTGTCCACCGCAACAATTTGTTTTCTATCGATTAATACTGTATTCTTAATGTTAAATATTTGAATAATTATATTTTTGTATTATAAAGAAAGATACTTGAAAATAATTGCTAAATATTATTTTGTTTTGTCTCAACTTATTCAAAATTTAATTCAACAAAACGTATTAATTTTCTTGTATAAAAAAATTGTCATTTTTAGATTGCAGCTGTTTTGTGTTGAGCTATATGAAGAAATTGGATATTACTTTAAAATTTTAATTTATTGTACGCACAAGTGATATGTAATCTGATTTGAAATATCGCGTATTGTGTGCATTGATAAAAACTTTTTTATTGTGCGCAGTTGCGTATTGATTGTATATCAATATAGATTGAACATTTTTACAAGTATAGCTATTCAATCATAGAAGTTTAACAAGAGGCACGCTAATTTGTATCGAGTACAGTATGAAAGCCCTGTTGCGTATTGATTGTATTGTGAGAAAGGAATTGTTCGATTTGACTAAACTTTATTTTGTCAAATATCAATTTGAATGAAAAAACACTGTCATTCTATCAATGTCATTTTTTAATAGAACAAATTTTCAATATTTCCCTTTTTTATTTTTGTTCCGAATATATATATATGTATATATCTTGCACATTTTATTATTTTCAAATCCTAAAATAATTGTATAATCTTTCATTTCTATAATTTTTGAAGATTTGTTAGTCAATTTAGAATTAATTTTTAAAATCATAATTTTTATTTGAGGCTTAGTTACATAAATTGTAAATATATATCATAGCAAGTGTTACAAATGATAACCTTTTTCGAGATCTTTGATAAAAAAAATTAACTTTAAATTGGCCAATGAATTTGTCATTGAAAAATAATGCGATGAAAATCAAAATACTTCCTATATGTTGTTCAATATGTCTCCATCAGAATGCGCACGCACATACATATATTTCCCTTGTATATATTTGTAAAATATATATTAGTATAGTTTTTACTGATTCCAAGGAATATCACTCAATCTCGCAGAAATATCCGACTTTTATATATTATTCACATCGGGACCATGGGATCTCGAATTCAAGCTAAATTTTATATTAGGTCATAGTTTTCTTCTTAGAAATGTATAAATTATTCATATCTTCTCTATCAGTACTACAATTATGGTAATTCAGTACAATATTATGGTTGACGATAGTTTAAAATTTTGAATTTTTCAAGTCTCTTCATAAGCGTTTTGCTTAAATAAATTTGCTTTATACCAACATCACAACCCGACGATGCTTGTCATTAATTTAACTTGAAGGCAAAAGGAGAAACACGAGAATTGCACTGTGACGTGAAAAGCTTACGTATATACATATATAATTAGTAGCTCTCTAAGAGCATTCGTTCAATGCTCAAACGACACGGGAATTGGGGATACTATATACGGGAATGAGAGGACGTAGCGTCAGGAGAGCCACCTATTCGTGGAGGAATCGATCGATCGTTTTTCATTCACGCGCCTTCGGCGTATGGGACGCATACTAGTCCCTGATATTCGGTCTCCAATCATGCATATCAACCTCTTCTGTTCTAGATCAATGCCTCGAGCTTTCGATACATTTCTCAATTTATTTTAATTTAGCTTTTTGGATGACGAAAAAAATTGCCATCGAGATAAGACAGAAAAAATTATGAAAAATTGGTGTTCGAGAGAAATAGTGAAAGGACCGCGTCGCGACGAAGAGGGTGAGTGGTTTCGAACGAGGAAAGAAGAAGAGACGATAATCGTCGAATTCGCTGGTTGTTCATGGCAGGAAGGGAGACCTGGAGAGGCGGTGAGAAGTAAAGGATGAAAAGCAAGAGTGGGAGATCACGGAGAAGGAGCGGCACCTCGTGGAAAAGGAAAGAAAGGGGGAATTGCGGCTGAGTTCGGAGAAGAAAGTCGGTGGAACGGGGGAGGAGAGTTGAACCGGAGGCGGTGGGTGAACATTGCGGTCCAGAGGGATGAAGGAGAGCCGCGTTGCCGTTGAGGGGTTGGTGATGCTGGCGGATGAGACATGCCGGGGTATGGAAGGGTGTACGTGTAGGAGGGATGACTAGGTGGCGGGTGGGTGGCCGTCGAGGATAGTGGGTCGGTTGGTTGGTTTGCGTGGAGGGACTGCGCGGCAGTCGAGACTGCGAAGCTCAGTGTTGGGGAGCGCGGCATCGCGATGCGTCGATTTTCCATCGCTGCCGCACTCGCACACGGCTTTCTCCGTCGTTCCAACTTTTACTTCGCTCGCGAGATCATTGGATAGTCGACATTTCACTTTCGTTACGCGCTCCTCGATTTCTTCCTTCGTATTCGTCTCACGTTTCGCCCGCGTTCGCGTTGTCTCTCTCGGCCTCGTTCTCTCCTCTCGCGTCTCTGTCCTGTTCTCGGATTATCTCCGCGTGCTCCTCCGTCTCGGTCGTGTTTCTTTTTCATTTTTTCCGTGTGTCTCCGTATATTGCACGATCCGCGATTCGTTTCTCCTCTGTGTTCGTTCTCGTTCGCCGATCTGGAGCGCGCCCCGCAAGGCGCACGATGTGACGCGTCGTGACGCGTCAGCGACAGCGCGGATCAACCCTCGCGAGTGACAGTGCGCGACGACGCGGCGGCGGCGGTGACACGTCAGTCCGTCACGTCGGCTAAGAACGGATCATGGCACCGGACAGGGCCATGTGGCTACGAGATCCGTGAGTACGAGCACACGCTAACGGCGGCTCGCGACGGCGATGGATCATCCGTACGCGGGCGGTTGGGTGCCTCAAGGTCACGGCGGCGGCGGCGGCGGCGGCGGCGGCGGCGGCGGAGGCGGTGGTACGGCCACGGTACCACGATGCTGGGAAAGGTCGTGCCGATCGACCGATCCTTCGCCGATGCGGCCGTTCGAGCACGCCATGCGCTCGACCGAGACGATGAGATCGATGGAGTCGATGAGATCGATCGATTCTGTCATACGTCAGCCACCGTCTGATCCGATGCGAGCATCCGTCGAGCATCATCAATCCATGAGACCGATGGAGGGTATGAGCAGATCGATGGAGCAGATTCGTACGGAACAGCCGCGATCGGTCGTTGATCATTCTGTCGCCTCGTCCTCGATGTCGCCGGGTGCCATGGGGAGCGGCATGGATCGTCGTGTGATGCGCGCGATCGAGCATCCCTGCCGATTGAAGGATCACGCCAGTTACGTACACGATCACTTCGGAAGGCCTCACGAGCACGGCTGTCGCTCGGTCGAGCATGTATCGCGACTGCTTGAGCATCGGCAGCACGAGGCGCAACACTCCGGCAGACCAGCGATCGAGCATCCAGCCATGCGACCGCCCATGAACTATTCCTGCAGATCCCTCGATCACGCCCCTGGACGTCCAATGCCGATGGACTGCGTGATTTTTGGCCCGCACACCCATCCGCCGCCCAGACTGCCCGCAGAGAGCCCGTTTCGCCTCAATTGCCCCGTGCACAGCCCCTTCCGATTCAGATTCCCAAACGGCGCCGGCACCGAGTATCATTCGCACTCGCAGGTAAAGCGCATTCGCACATCCGCAACACGTCATCTATTGTTCGAGTGAGATGAGAGAGATACTATTGTCCGTTGCTTCTCCCTCGGGGGTTGCGCGATTTATTCCGCATATTTAAACTGGCCGATAGACGTAGATGTTATAATCCCCAGCATCCACGTGCGGCGGCATAATGAACAGAGACGGTGCTTCCGATAAATTTAATAACAATTTCTGAAGAACACGTAGTACATCTACGAGAGAAAATAAGTAAGCGCAGTGTATCGTCATTCAGTGATTTTTCGTAACTTTTTAACTGCTGCCTAATAACGATAGAAAACAAATTAATTTACAGTAGAGAGAGAAAGAATGAAATAAATAATTTAGTAAATTTAATATACTTATATATTGCATAAGTTATAAGTATGTGAAATATCGCGATTTCGGAGTTATGGGTTTGATTAGATATGAATTATCTTAAAATACAGAGATTACAATCAATAGCTAATTCTGGAATTCCTGATGCTTATTCTTAACGTTATATTTTAAGTTAAAATTTAAAGAGTTCATCCAAAAATATGAAGATCTACTTTTACAAATAAACGGATGCATTTTATAAAATCATATTCGGCACACAAATACATATATAATAAGTTAAATTATATTCTACATAAAATCTTCAAAATCTTTTCCGGTGCAACTTAATCACAATATGTTCGCCGCTAAAGTCATCGTGTTACGAAATTTTAGGCAAATCTACTTACTGTTCACTGTCAACCTAAGTTTATAGAGCGTTTCAGTAAACACGAATCCTTTAGCGCTAAAGCTTATAATGCGATGATTTAGATATACTTAATACTAAAAGCGGATGTGCGCTCCAATTCCTTAAATAATCTAAGTCGTATGTTTTTTTGGAATTAAATAGTTCACCTTCGACATAACTCTACGAAAATTTTTCTTCAAATTAAACGCATACTGAACGAACGTGATCGATATCTACCTCCCTTATATATTCTTGAATTTTACGAGACTTTCGCTACTAACAAAAAACTCAGCCAACAATTGGATTCATTTGTGCATGCGAATGATAACGAGAGAACGTGAGAGAGAATCCAGCTCTATATTTTATCCAGGTGTCGTAATATACTGGGGATGGCTATCGCGCGTGAACCTAATTCCATTATACATGACAACCGGAAATTTGTTCCCGCATTATCGCGCTGGTCTTTCCGCTGAAATTTTAGGTAAAATGTACCTGCGTATCGCAGCATTTATTTTATAAGAAAAGTGCATCGTGCTCGTTTAGACTATACTATTGGATCATATGAAGTACGATCTGCAGTCGCATCTAGATCGAGATTGTGGATGCGACGTGTGTGCACGTGCGTTGCATTCAGAAAATAGTGGAAAACCTACACAGATACAGGAAAACCACAGTGTTCTCAAAATTAATATCGCTGATATATTCGTTACGCATTAGATGTATCGATTAGATATTTTTGAAAATTATACGAGATAAAATAAAATCGCTCGTAATTTCTTTTAAATTAAATTTCTCGACATACCTCCGATATTTATGAGCTAATTGGAAGAGTCTCACACAAGAGAAGTAGAAAGAGAGGGAAAGAGAGAGAAAAAGAGAGAAAGAGAGAGAGGGAGAGAAAGAGAGAGAGAGAGAAATGCTAATTTCATTGTTCTGGAATACCGCAATGGAGAATGAATGGAGTCCAAATATGTAGTTTCCGTTTTTGTAGTTTCCGAGTTTTGTATGAATGGATTGCATGAAAGCTTACACAGATTTCTTGCGTTTTTATGCATATCACATAAACGTGATCGTTATATTAAAAGTCTGGTTGTTCTAGGTAGAAAAGCTTGTGACGTAATATTTATATTTCTATTCTTTGTGGAGCTTTCCATTAATTCGAGATTTGGAATGTGATATATTTATTAATGAGTGAAGCTCATTATGTACGTAAGAGTAATATGGGATCGATTGTATTGTGTCTTGTGCATACAAGATAGATAATAGCAAGTCAATGTAGGTTCATATCTCTGAGCAATTCCTTTGATGAATTTGTAAATGAGGTTACCACGTAGCTGTGGCAATCGCATCTGCAAATCGCAGCTGCGAATACGACCGCAACATGGTTAGTTAAACCGATCGAAGGATATAGATCCTAAATTGCATTTCATGTCACGTTGCAACATTTGAAATGGTTTAGAACACATGTATAAGCTTCCTTCAGTCGGGCATTGGCCTCTGCTGAAGCACATGTATTTGGGCATTTGTGTTAATATCAGATTGATATTGTTACGTGTAAATTAAAAATTATTTTTAAATTACGAATGATTGAAGATTTCTATAAATTTTCTCGTGAATTATATTCCTCGCAATTAATATTTTGATAATGTGAAAAATTAGAGAATTTAGTTAAGAACTTTTTTATATATAGAAGTATACAAATTCCGTTCTATTTTTTCGTATATTTTAATAGCTTTAATTATAATAAATAACTAATAATATATTATCTCCAATCTGTTATTATATATCATCTCCATTATTATTGTCAAAAGCTAATTATTTTGCAACATAACTTTTCTTTAACGGTTTCGTAATTTATATCAATTGTGGCTCTCCCGCAATCGTGTATATATATATATGTCGTCAATATATTTAATTAAACAATAATTCTTCATTATTCGCGGTTTGAGTGGGGTTACGCAATGACACTATTTCAGTTCTCTGTTATATCTTTTACAAAAGCGATATTTACATTTAGATTGAAATACGAGTATTGTTATTATACTCATCATTCTGTTATTTATAACGTAATTATTTCTAGATTCTTAATATCAACTATTTCATTAAAAACGTACGTTTTATCTACGTTGCGCTCTATATGTATATACATAAATTGCGACAACTTATGACAAATTCTCTACCATCGTACTTTAACCAAATGAGATACGTCAGGAATTTTCAGGACATGAAACGGCATGAAAATTTCTCGAGCTTTATGGTGAGACGGAAAGAGGGAACCAGGGAATCCTTTAGTCTCGCGGATTGCACGAGCGTCGTCTAACGGCATCGTATTCGTGAGAAACCCAATTTATCAAGCCTTCCTCCATCAAGCATGCTCTGCACCGCGTTTCGCCGTTTTTCTTTATGCCATCCCTCCCGCTTTTCAAGCCTGGTCGACGGAGACAACTGTCGTCGTCCTGTCTGGGACTTTTACAATGTCGCGGTGGTTTACGTGCCTCCCGTACCAAAAAACGGCGATACCAGACAGAGTCGACTTTTCCCCCGTTTGGTGTGACAGTTATTATCATCTTGCGTTTCTTTCGTCACCCTTTCTCTCGTGACACAGATAGAGGATGACAGTTCGGGAATTCATATTTCTCTATATATGGGAATTATTACGTTGCGGCGATCACCGTATCGATGGATAACAACGAGCAGCGATTTAAACCCGCGAATATTTCGAACTGCATACCATCGTAGTGAAACGCGCAATTCATGTTCCAATTTCACTGATATGACGTACAGTCATTGCGCTATTTATTGCAACCCATCATTTGATCTCTCTGATTAGTGCATACCGTTGCATAAAACAGGTTTTAACCTCTAGTAAACCGACACCTTTATTTTTCAGCACAAACGTACCCCTGTTACGCTTTACCATCGTTTTCACTTGCGCAGGATAGAGTGTTTTTAGCTGACACAATTGCGTGCTCTACGCTTGAAAGTTACGTAAAAAAATTGTATATGTGTGAAGGAGTTTTCTTTATCTGTCACAATCTTATTATCTTAAAATAGTATAGATTGCATATATAGAGGAATTCCGAAATATCTTTTCTACATTATTCACACGACGATATTTGATTTTGATTTATTGTTATAAGAAGGGTTATATTATGGCAAATCAGATTTCACAGTGATGAGAAGGCAAGAGACATAAGAAAGAATATAAAGGTTACTAAAGGCGACCCATCAGGGGATTGTTGCTTGATTTACGAGCACGCTACACCTCGCAACATTCCATTTCATTTATCTTACCTGTAGTATGTTTCCTTTATGACTGACCGTTTCACACTTTTAGCATGTATGTATAGTTCATTCAAAAAAAGAGAAGAAAAACTAAACACATACAACACATACAACACATCTACGTAACATTTTGCAAATTTTTGCAAATTATATTTTATAATATTGCTCTTAATAATTTTATAAAAAATGTTTGACATACAAATTTGACAAGATTTATTAATGAACGAAAAAAATAGCATTTTTGTGAAATATCCGCAACGGATATTGGATATAGTTTATTCTTGTACATTGCGGTCCTTTGACTGACTTTTTTCAGATGCACCTTTGATCGATGGCCGACTTTCATTTATGTATGTAAGCGTCCGTCGTTACTCTCGGGTATACTTTGCCGGTATCACAAGGAAATCTTTGGACGTATTGTGCCTTGGAACGTCCTCGCATTATGCTCCAAATATATTCGGGATCACTTTAAATATGCATCGTGTGCTCTATCCACGAAAGTTTGCCGGATTCGCAAGCACAAGATGACGATCTCGGTAAAGCGTGAAACGAAAATCTTCGCGATTTCACCCGCGAATTTTCTTCACGCGCATGGCCAAAAGTATCAACTTTCAGACATTACTTGCCGATGTCTCGATAATGTTTCTCTGTTTCCGAAACTTTTCTCTTCTCGTCGCAACCGTGCGATAAGAAGACGTGAGCTGTCCGTATATTCAATCTCCCGCGCCAAAAACTTTTCACCTATTGAAATTCCGAACGGTTGTTTCGAAAACTCGAAATGTATGACACTGCACCGATTTCGGAAAAACAATTCGAGACAGAAAATTTCATTTGACGTATGTCATAAATCCATATTTTCCACGATTATTGACGTATAATCAATTATCGGATGTAATTTCTTACTTTGCAGAATCGTATAAACATATAAATAAAGTATTATGTTTCGAGAACGTTAAGAAATGTAACATGATTGTTTAAGATATATTTTCTGAATTACTCAGCATTAAATTTTGTCCGCAAACTCGTGTAAGGTATTTACAGTACATGTAGCATGTTTATTTTACGTTCCTTCGTACATTTGTACGAGGGAACGTACATACCATTAAATAACAGTTGTACTTCTGAAACAATGAAATTTCTTTGTTTGTTCGCAATAAGTAAATACAGTAAAAATATGTTATATGATATATATCAAGAACAAATTTTTTTTAAGCAATAATATTATATTTACATATATATTATGTACACGTATATATATATATATAATTTTGAAACTATGTTACAATGCATATATTACTATATACGCTCCATCGAATGTATATAATAATTCTTCAAAGGGCAACTCTTACGTGAATTTTTCCTTGGAAATTCAATTCTTTCTGTTTCATACGTGACTGCATATAACTTCTAACGCTCTGAACTATGCGTAAGAGAATATGGACAAAATCTATTTTGACTTTTCTAGATATGCTCGTTTTATTCTTAAACAGTCGTTATCGAAAAGCTGCGTTTATTGAAAAGCTTTTTTATTGTGAGAATTGAAGACCAATTGTCACAATACATTTTCTTTCTTCTGGCAATATTATGTATGTCATATTTTACATTTAACATTGCACACATAATGAAAATATGATGAAAATATTAATTATATTACTGAAAACGTGCTTAATTCGTTGATATTATATATAACGAGAAAAGTTACTTACACACCAATTTATTTAAACTGATTACTTGACTAACGTATGTTGGATAATCACTTTTCGGACGTGTTCCGCCCACTCTTGCTAGATTGTAATCTCGTTCATTATGTAAACGCACACTAGGGTGCGAAGGGATTGGACAAAGTTAGTAAACGTGTAAGGTCAATGAGGTTCTACCTTTTCCCTCTATCTCACTTTCTCGTTATGGCACTAACAAGTGGAACACCTATTTCCACAGTCGGGTACCGAGGGCAGCAATTAAGCATTTGCCTTCGTCCATCGTCGTTTTCCCTTGAGGACTAATTATTGTCTAAATGGACTAACTGTTTCCGCACACACACTGGACAATGTTCCATCGAACAATAGAATATCCTTCGAAGTTCAATGCAGCTCACGAGTAAACGAGGTCCTTCTACCGAAAGATTGTTTACGGCATGGTACGGGAGGAATTTTAGATTGTAATTTAGCTGTCGTCTCTTCCTCTATTTGTTACGTAACGGCACTGTGTACGCATGAATGGTCGTTCTCAGATAAACACACCCTTGTCCACGTCCGCTATTTTACGTAAAGTATTTTCGCCATTTTCCGGCAAAAGATTCATACTTTTCACATTCTTCGATTCGTGTTTCTACACGGTACACTTGATACAAAATGTATTTGTCTCATTCTTAGTTTGTCTATATAATAGAAATATGAATATAGGACAAAGATCATTTTTGTAATGGACAGATGTATCTATAAACGATGTTTATAATATTAAAATAGTCTTGATATATTTGTAGCAATTTATATTTATAACAGTTATCTTCTTTTCACGAGATACTATTCAAATATTCTTATTAACTATAAATCGTAGAATATTAAAATAAAAAGTGAATAATTTTATTTTTCTTTGAGTTTAAAAAATGGGCAGATCTACGAGCACTCATTCAGGTTTTAATGTATATTGTGTGACTTCTCTCAATAGACAATATTCACAGAAATTTAACTCTATAGAAAATTTATTTAGGAAAATTTATTTGAAAAGCAAGAAATTCGTTGCTCTCTTAATCGTTATTATGGCATAAAAAGTTAAAAGAGAGAGAAAGAGAGAGAGAGAGAGAGAGAGAGAGAGAGAGAGAGAGAGAGAGAGAGAGAGAGAGAGAGAGAGGGAGAAGAAATCAATATTTAAATCTACATAGTTAAGAAAGTTGCACAAGATTGCTTTTATTGCAATTTTGCTGTTATGGCGATGGTATAACGCGATTTACATATTCCGACAAGATATTTTCAGTAGGAGATTCTATTATATTTTTCGAGGAAATAAAAATCTGATTATATGTATGTGCATGTGTAATAATTCTGGAATTATCCTTGCAGATTATGGGGGCGGAGTGTCGGGGTTAAGTATCGTTATATTTCTTATGGTGTGACGTAAGTCGCAATGCTCGATGCAACGACTGCACAATTATGGTGATTTCCTCCGTTACTCTCGCGTATTTCCTTCTATTTCTACTGTAACCGCCCCTTGAGAATGCACAATCTGGTTAATGCGTCTGCCGCATCGGCGGTCTCGTTTGTCAAGAGATCCGAAACCCGTATTTCCATAATCAATCTATATCTTAAATGGTGTCCTTTATGCCGCACATTCTATACCGTAAACGCTGGTTATAAAAGCTACGTCGTGAAAATCAATTTAACGACGTCCGCGAAAAATATGAACGCCGTGATCGATAATTCCATAAGTCAAAGCATTAGGGATGCAAATGGCAGTTCTTATAGGAAACTTTGATTTTATATCCTCTTTTTGCTTCCATTCTCTTCATTATGAAGGACTATTTTTAGTTAACTTTTCATACTGTACTTTGGTTCATTTAGCTTCGCGCGTGTGGAAGATTTATGAAAGAATTTCTTTTTTTAGAAACTGTATGTATGAAGTGCTGATACTCGTATCTATGTATACTAAAGTGCTTGACTTGCAAGTAACTAAAAATGTCTTAGGCATTTAGATGAAAGATATAACAAAATATCTACTTACAGTTCTTGTTGCAATTGTATTCTGAATGCATTCTGCATAGAAGAGTGAGCATCGCATAGACATAACGTCGATGCGTCAAGGCCCACGCTATATTCGTTGACTTATATGACATTTCGATGAAAATTGTTAATTTACGTGCATCATATAGATAATCAAAAAAATAGATCCCACACATTAAAGTATTATTACGTTTGTAGAAACGCGAAATTTATATTTCTATAGTTATATATCGTGGTACACATGTGAATGACTACGGCGCGTTTTCTATTCGCGACAATGGAGAAAAGCAGCCTTCGCGTTTATAACGCAGTAACATTGTGAAACCGCGCGATGACGCGTTCCATAGGGCTTATAATGCCGATAACTCGCATCGTGCATGTGACTACAATAATAAGCGCGTTCATCTTAATCGCAGACGAACAAAGCGACGTTGTGCCATTCAAAGACTTGACGCATCTTGAAAATTCAGATAAATTACGCCATCGCCATCGCATTAAAAAATTATCATTATCCAATAGAAAACAAGCATGCATAAAAGCATGTACATAAAAATATATTCGTATAAATTTTACGCGGATTTTCGTCATCTTTGATAGTCGGCGCAATGTTGAAGATAATAACTGAAGATGTAAATGATTCATATAGTATCGTAGACAGTCATCACACACACACACACACTTTCAGATTGAAAGGGTTGCAATGTTTCCCGCAACTATTTCAATTCTCAGACGGATATCTCGGTGGCGACGCGACGCGACGCTTTTCATTTCCCGCGCGAGATTTATGACGCCACCCAGATGCATAAATCCCGCATCCTGCACGCAAATTCGCCGCTTGTCCGGCCTGGCCGCGCGTCTTTAGCATTTTAAATAACGCGGCCGGGACAATTTGACTGCGGCGACTGATAGCAAATCGATGGCAACGACGATCATTCATTATTCAAAACACGGGTGGCTGTTGTTGAGTTACTAGTCTCTCCGCGGTCGCCTTCAATAGAATACATTAGCATCATACAGAGCGAAAGTGGATCCTCTCGAACCACTCGGCTCCACTGTGTATATGTATTTCGCACCCTCTCTTCGTTTCTCTTTTCCGTTATTTCAGCCCTTTTGCGTTAGAGTACATGTGCCTGACCGTAAATTATCACGTGAAAAGCTCGCGAGTATATAGTCTATGGAACTGTCTGCCTTTTTACTATTTCATCGTCTATTACTTCACAATTTCCGCCATGATACCTCGGAGCCTCATTACTTTTCGGTAAATATTTATATAATCATGTATATTGGACTGAATAGAGCGTCTGGTTACTTGCCTTTGTAACGTCGAGAGGCGTGGCGCGAAGTATCGCAATGAATAAGCGTACTAAGACGCAGAGGATTTCAGTTTCAATTTAGATCTACGTTAAGTCTTAGATTAGCACGCTTTGGTCATATAAAATCTCACCTAAGTGCTTGAATATTGACTCGATGATTTTACGGATAACGTCAATGTGATATAATATACTTATAAAAAAAGAGATTTTTTATTCTTTTTTTTAACTAATAAATTAAATATTAAATTTCGTAAAATTTGCGTAACGCGTTAAACGAGATAGATGAAAAGCTCGAAAGATAAAATTAAAAATTCTATTTTTTTACGTCAAAAGTTGTACTCTCTCTTTTTAATATATCAAAAGAATTTTTTACTTGATGTTGAATTCTTTTGTACTAGTAATGAGATTGATGTGCAAATTGGCCTTGGTTCTTTTTGAGATATTTTATCGTTAATTTACTCAATTTATTAAGCAGATTGTGCGTGATAATTCAAGCTGCCAAGTTCTTGCACACGAATATTCAATTTTCTAATCTCTGTTCGTCGCCAAATGATTAATCGATATCAGGGATAGTCATTATTAGTCTTGGGGGTCATTAATGATATAGATGCCATCACAAACGTTAACCGATATTGAATATGGTTTAGTCGATGGGACGATGTTAGTAGCTGATGTAACGTTGCATCGTTGTCTATGACATTTTATATACCGATTTTATTTTTAAAAACAAATTATGATATATCTATAAATAATCGAATTTTTTAAACAAACAGCTGATAGAAATTAACAATTTCTCATTAATATTCGATTCTTAGACACACGGTCCAATTGACATATGCGTTCAGATTATCAAAAAGCGTAATAGATGACTACATTTAAAACTCTGTTTGTGATATAAAAATCAGATTGTACTCTCACGTCGTGTATATAAAAGGTCACGCATGCGTGCAAATGCATGTGTGCACCGTTTATTCCGATTAAATGACTAAACCGATTATAACAATCTGTATATAAAAGAAAAAAAACAGTACATGTGTGACCTAATTCGATGGAATTCGAAATTGGCATACATATATGGAACAACTTGAAAAAAGTGGTAAATTTGTTTATGCCCTTGAGTGACTGTAAAAAAAAAAATAGCAATTATTAAACAATTACCACTTTAAATATATTCGAAATGTAAACAAATTTATCAAATCATGGATCTTTTTCCGGGAATTTATAATTCTTTTTATATTCATTCTAATTAAATAATTAAACTATTTTTTAATTAGGACGAATAAAAGAATTGTGGATTTTTCCGGAATTCTGAAAGGATATGAAGTGTGCGCGTTGGCGCCAAATGTCTAGTGGGAGAAATTAACTAGGAAAGAGTCACTGATAAAGATGGAGATAGCTGGAGTTAACGACAATGATATGTTCTTTCCTTTAAAAATAGGAGCTGTCTCTGCGGTCGTCTATTTTTGCTTGATAGAATTTATTTCTTCTAAGCAGATTTATTTCCGAAAATGACAGCTTGCCTTGATTCTGTTCTTTTTCTTAATTTGCATTGTACATATTAGAGAAGTGTACAATTGATTAATATCACTGATAACTGTAAACTGTAATACATTTAAAAATGTAATATTTTGAGTATTGTATTTAACTTCACATATTGTAAAACATACACGCACACACATCTCTCTCTCTCTCTTTATAAAAAAAATGCAATAATTATTTTAACATCAAAGACTGCAAGACTGTAAAATCAAATAATTTAAAATTGACGCAAATTTAGTTTTTAAAAATTCAATAATATATAAAAATGGATTTCTCTATTCAATGTATTATTATAATTTTGACGAGAGTTATAAATTTGACACACATCACTCTTTCTTCTCTTCTTCTATTTTCATGATAAACACTTTGATTATCATACCGTATTTTGCAGTTCTGCTCCCGTTGCAACATTATGTACTTAAATTACATGCGCCTCTGGTATACCGCAGTCGAAGGTAAATTATTCGGCAGAAATTTCAACCGACTCGACGCTATATAGTCGCTTCTCGTTCTAATTAAAATACTCGGGATTAACGAGATTCCGGAAGATTAAGCAAAGTGCAAGGACACGCCAGAATCTCCTCGTTTGTGCTGAACCGGCTGCGGTCGTACACGAAATATCATTGTCCTTGAAAAGGCTCTCGGTCTCCGTCGGATTGAAGGTACAATACTCACACGGGACACGATGCAATTAAACCTGCGCGCAGCTCAGGTGCGCCGTCGTGTACATATTTCACAGACAGCATGTATGTTTGTTTCCCCGGGCACAGCGAAATGCGTGGCGCACATGTATTATTCAGAGTATTGAAGTCTAGCGTCGACCGTATAAATCGATTGAGCAGCGCGCATTATTCTCGTTAATTGCTTAAAATGATGGAACCGAAGATTTTCTATTACGTATCGTTTCTTTATCGGTGCAGGCCACTGACGAAATTGACAGAAAATCGTTAACCACGATGTACTGCAATGCTGCTCGACGACGAAATGGCATTCCTCGAAATTAATAAAGTTCGACATTGAGCTCGTTGCTTGGTATTAACCCAGATACGGCGAGACGTGTCGCATTTCGGCAACGTGCAACACTAAATTTTGGAATAGTCAGCAATCCAGTTAGATATAGGTAGATATAGTTATAATGGAGTTGCAATAAGATTAGCAGCATAAGTACTGCAACTGATTAGATTTTTCTATTAACAATCGAAGATTGCAATCCAAAAATTATTTATATGATATTTTGAGAGAGGTTGATGAGAGAGATTGTAAATTCTTATAGTTAGTAAAGTCTTAGAACTTATAAAAAGTCTAATATTTGTCTTCAATTTGATTATAAAAAATGATGTCACACGTGCAATAAACTATATGTGGTAATAAGAATATTGTAATTTTCGAGAAAATGGATGAGACCTTAGGATCTTTTTGTTTCTTTTGGTGAGACGAATAAGCTTCCATATAAAAAGATATCGATTTTTCAATATGCCGCAATATAAAAAGAAGTTACGTTTTAATACTAAAAAATATAGTGCATGATATTTTTAGAATTTTATCGAAAGAATAAGGTTTTTTATCTATACTTTGACATGACTTGAAGACTTCTAAGACAGGAATCTTATACTTAATTTTCTCACATGAATATATTGAATTTTTAGGCTACAGTATTTCTTTTTATGATTTATATTTTTTAGATCAATTAAATCCATTGATTTTGAATGCATAGCACTTCGAAATAAAATTGATTTTTCTTTGGAAAGGTAATATTTAGCAGCGATTTTAATCAGAAATTATATCTTTGCAATAAAAAGTTAAAGTGTATCAAGAAAATCGTCGTGAAAATTGTATGTATAATAGAATATTATATATATTAATATGCTATTTAATTTCGAGAAAATCAAAATTATTGCTAGCCATCTCATTACAGTCGAGAGATTGTATTGTTCTATTAGAATTCTGTAGATACTTCAATGCATTCGATGAATTCTAGAGTAGCCATCTCCCGTTTCCTGAAGTTAGGAAACTAAATTTATTTCCGAGATAAAATAATTTTATGAAACTGCGAATGTATTCTAGTATTGGATAAGTTTAAAAAGCATTCATCATTAAAATCTGTCTTTAAGTGTCATGTTTTTGTTGCGCTATTCGAAAAGATATATAAATCTTTCTTTCAGCGAAATTGAAAAGGGAGGAAAATTTTCCAAAGAACATATAACTTTTTCATATTTTCAGAGAAAAAAATGTATATTATATAGTTAACATAAAATATCAGCCTGTGAGATATCGCTTAAATAATAATATCTAACGTTTTGTTTTTTGTTTTGTCACTCTCTTGTTCGATCAACAATTTTGTTTGTATCTATTTGCTTCCATACATTCTTTACATTTATTTTCAATTTTCACAACAAATTAGGACGTTATAGTCAAGAAATGTTGATATTTTCGGTCCGTACTTTAATTTGGTTTCTTTTTTTTTCTACACTGAATTTTCCGTTTGCAGTAATTATATTTCGCTACAGTTGTAAAAAGATTATACTCTAAAAAAGTAATTAGTGAATAAAATGGTTGTAAATTATAAATAACAAGTAATCTAATAGCAATTTGCATCAATTTTGGACTTTATTATGCGTGCTGTAATGAGCGATTGCGATGCACTGCGCGATAATGTTTCACTAACCATTTGCAGTATGCAATCCGTCTGTGTACGCCCTGCCCATGAATACATATGCCGGTATGCGATGCAGATAAGATGATGGTTGCATAACTCTGCAATGATCGCACAATTCTCCAAGATCGGATAGTGCATAATTTGGTAATCTTGTGCCTCGCGTCTACCTCATGCCAAGATAATTTTGGTAATGTCAAAGCTTCATTAAAGAGCTTGATAATCTGATTCGGATTAATATTTCGATTTCGGATTTAAATTTGGACTTTTCTGTACAGCTTATTCTACACTGACTTACAGTCTACATGATTTCATAGAGCAATTCAATTACCATATAAATCGCTTACAATTAGCACACGATGATGGAAGACGAGCTACGGCTCCGTATACATATTTATTTTACAAATTTTCTGCGGAATAAATTTTGCTTCAAGAAGTATGCGTAATTATTTTAAGGACGCGATTTTTAATTAGAAGCACTAGTGATAACGACGCGCGTTCGCGCTATCGTGCCGGAGATTATCCGCTGGTAAATTTCATTCGCCTGAAACTTTACGGACACAAGTTTCGCGTATCGGAGAGTATCACATTTCGGAGTTAAATAAAATTTTATATAGTTTATAATTACGGACGCGCGGAAAACTATCATAGTCTCGCGCCACAGCCACCGTTAAACATTTTGAATTTACAAGTATGCGTATAAAATGTAATTGGAATATTTTGTACATAGTCATACATGTAGCAAGCAATCTATTAGACTTGAAATAATGCGTTTTGTGATATACAACTTTGTATTGATAAAAATTCAAATATCGTCAAATTTTGTGACATATATATTACATTAGAAAATATCTAATTAATTTTATATAAGAACTAGGAAATTTGGTAAATTAGTACTTTAGTTCTATTTGAAAAATAAATAATTGTGAGTACTTAAAAAGATCATCTCTTTATCTACACGGAACTTTAAAAAAAAAATTTAAATTATTTTTAGTTCTGTCAATTTGATAATTTCTACTTTTTAGTTGATAATTTCTAATATCTTTTTTTTGGTAATAAACTTCAAAACTTTACTAAGCATATACTCGAAAACTGATAACCGGAAATAGTTCAAATAGTAGATTCAATTTCTGGAATGAGATTAAAACGGTTTCGCTGGAAAGTGTCATGTGCCTCCCACGCTTGGATTAGTAATGTGCGGTGTGGATTGATGGCGAATTCTACGTACACTGCAGCATTTGTGAGATCGTGTCTTTTCGGGAATTGCGTGGGCAGTTTCCTCTTTACTTTCGATCCAAATTTCTATGCACAGTTGAGTGGCTGATTTCTTTTCTATGATAACAGAGCTATTCTCACGACTAAGTGTCGAGAATCATTCTGTACAATTTCAAAAGTCGCATTTATAGTGAGAAATATAGTCGATTTGACAAAATAAATATAATATAAATAATTGTTAACATACGCAATAATGTAATTTATTGCAATATTGCAATTTTTCTTTATTATTGGAAGATTACAAATATTAGAAGATATCAATACATGTTAATAAAAAATAATAATAAATAACAGCATTCCTAATATAGGGATAAATAATTTTATGAAAGTCATTCGTGTCAATAGTCTCTTCTTTATATATTATTAATTCTCATTTAAGAATTTAACATTATTATTAATTCTCTTCCTTATTATTATTATGAATGAAGAATCATGAAAATTTAGGAAATTAGTTATGTTTTTAAAAGATTAAAGAAGTAAATAATTTCTTTAATCTTTTAAAAACATAAAAAGGAAATGTCCTCTTAGTTCCAATATTATTGAACGTTTACGATTGCTCGACAACATTTTTGAACATCAAAAAGTGCCATTGCACACTTCAGTTTGTGCTTACAGAATATGTTTATAGTTATTATAATTGCTGACAATTCTACAAAGTTATCACACTTCTTATGACGCTTGGCTAGAAATTTTAAAGACAATCTCCTGAGTATATCAGAAAAAGTATTACTTGCTCGTTCATAATATTTTCACGTGATATAGTTTTGACATCGTGACACATGGGAAATTGGCAAAATTGTCTAAAACACGTGAGACGAGACTCGATTTGTACGTGCTAAAAATTGAGAAACTTCTATCGAGAATCCTTACAGTTACATATCCGTAATAAAAGAAGCAAAATCAGTAAAAGGAATAATAAATGTTTTAATGTTAACATCTGAAGGAATTAATAATCATCAAGTTATCTATCACCGAAAGTTTATACATTATATTGAGAATGCAGAGTATGAAACAAATAACGGATTATTATTTTTTTTAATTAAATGTTAGCTGAATAGAAAATGATTGCAGAGGTTAAAGTTCAATATCAAATTCCAAGAAAACTTAATTGATATTTAGTAACAGAATAATTTGAATATTTTTATGAAGTGCTTTTAAATTGTTATAAGCGCTTCAAGGATATACATATACAATATTAAGAATCTTTTAATATATTCCTTAATTTTTTTTCTTTTTCTTTTAGATATTTGATTATGAACCAGGCCTCTTTTTCCCGCAAACAGATTTCTATATTTATTTCTATAATTTAAATCGTATAGTATGTAAAGTTAAATAAATCACTTGTGTGCTATCATCTTATGAAGCAGCACCATGAAGGCGAATTGTGCAAGTGGCACCGATGTGAAATGCGGGGAGGGTGTAGAGGATGAGGATGAGGAAGCATGGAGAGTCGCAGGATGGGGTGAATGGTGCGTTGGTATTGTGGGGCTTAGGTGCTGGCTACACCGCAATATGTATGTCTTTATAATCCCTCGGCTTATAGAGAGAGAAAGAGAGAAGGATGCTGCGACGATGTCGTCTGGAACGGACGTGAAAGGGATGTACTCGAGTACTTTGCCGCGCAGTATCGGTCGTGGTTACGACGCTCGGCACAACGATACGTAAACCACGAAATTGCTCGGATTGCGGGCGATCCGGTCGCAGAGAGTCTGGGAGCTTCGATTTTCTTCGCCTTCTCGTGGCCTTAGATCTATCTGTTAACCGGAATGGCGAGTGGCGCTTCCGATAGAGACGCGCGCGATGTACGTTTTTTGTTTTTACAATATATTGGAAAGCGCGACGGGGATATTTTCCTCTCTTTGCTGGGCGTGGTCTACGAGAACAGAGAAGGATTAGCTGACAATCTTCTCGATACGACTATAACTGTCAAAGTATCGTTGATATAAGCCGGATGTGACTGTGTGCACGAAAAGTGGCTCGTAAAAATAAGAGTATAGAAAAGCAAATTGAGAAGAATAATATCAGTTGACAAGCGGGCGAGTAAATTTTATATTTATTACTATATTTATATATTTGATCCCTCTCTTTTTCTTTAAAATATGATTTAACATTATCATATACATAGACACAGAAATGTGAATGAGTTATTTTCAAGTATATTCTTTATAATATTTCTCTTTTGTGAATATCGATATAATCTTCGAATGTTTCTCATATGTCGACAATACGTGTAAATATCAGTAACTTTATATCGAAACTGCATTGTTCAATATTTCGTGCAGATTTACTTTCATGTCAGGTTTACAGAGTACAATAATTGACATTTACACATCGTGAATGTATTGTATACATGGATGCAATTAAAATGATCCTCGTGTTTTCGGAACTTCTCATAATAACGCACACATATGTATAAACATGATATGCATGCATCAGCTGATTTGTCGTTCATTGATAAATTGATAAAATGTGTTAACTCTGTGCAATAAATAATTTGTTTGATGTTTGCGCCACATTTTGCAAAGCTTGTCGATGCGCTTTTTTCTTTCGCGTGTTTTTCTCAAACATGGATCAGTGAAACGATGTAACTTTGAAAAACTAATACGTTTTAATGTTTATATGCTGATACGAAATACGTTGTCACTTGGTGGATGACTGTAATATCTAGTAGTTGTTTTATTTGCATACATTCACTCTAGTGTCACTTTGGTTTTTTCGGCACGTACGCGAGTGGAAAAATGCATTCGTTATTCTGTCCGCGATGAAACAATTCTATTAAATTGTAAATTTTACCTGTGCCTGTTTTGACGTACTAAAATATAAAGTACATAGATATATGTATATAGAGAAACTGCTAATTGCATTTCGAAAATGTTAATTATTATATTTTCATGTTTTCCACAGTATGACATATACATTGCTGTATTATATTTACGCTTAATTTAATATTTAATATTTAATTTAATTATTGTCATGATAATAGAAATTTAATTTATTTTATCAATGCAAACTATAGAATAAATTTCTTAAAATGGAGAGTATGCTTTTTGCAGTGCATTGTTTTGTAAATATAATAATACTATATAAATAAAACGCTGCAAGTTGTCAAAAAAAAAAAGATTTGTTGGCTATCAGTTTAAAAATAAATATTTTATTATGTTGGAAAAGATAAACGTCACGTAAATGAAAAGTGGCTCCGATATTATATCACAATTTTACGATTATTTATTAAAATAACATTGTGACATATGTAATCTGCGAATGATTTGTTATTTTCGTTCAATTGTATATAAAGCCGTTTAATTTTATATATATATTTACATCATATATTAATTATATTAATTATATATAACATACATATAAAAGAACAATTATGAGATATTAATAATTGAAGAAATAAGCGTAGCGAGTCATATTACATAAAAGCGAAATGTTAATCTTCTTATGCTTTATCTTATAGCTTAATTATCGTACATGTCGTTTTACTTTATTCATTTATCCTTTCAATTATGGACTTGCAATGCACAGCACATCCTAATGGGATTCAGTAGCTTAGGCAAAATTTCTCTCTGCATAATGGCAATAGGCAGATCACTATCATTAATTGATGTAATTATTTGTTAATGGTTAGCAATTATTGTGTAACACGTGATCTGGTCAGAGTGTTCGACGATCGAGCATGACTAACGTCCAGGGTGACCACAGTCAACCAGCTCTCTCGACCCTGACGACCAGCCAGATATTCGGTCAGCGCATTCCCTAATACCATCCCATGGAAAATTGAATTGTTCGAATCGTCAACGGTCGACTGAGTAAAGCCATCAATGTAGAGAACTGACCTTCGGAGGCGTTAGCGTCGGACGATACTTCAATGACCAAAGTTAATTTACGTTGCGCTTCTAAATAAATCGCTCGAAGCAAAACTTGTCTGCCAATGTATCAATATACAATCGCGTCTTACGAGGAACATTGAAAACTCGCAGTTTTGACAAGAGAGGAAACGTTTAAAACACGACGATTATTTTTGCCCCATCGTTTTGTCAAAGTTGTAACTGCAGAATTTCGTTAATCTTGATTATGCAATAGATTATAGTATACGTCCAACTCATTTCTCCTGTATCCATAAGGCAAACCAAGAATAACTTGATTAATCGCAGTAGAGGATGCGTAATATCTGCAGCACCGCACGCTAACGTCATGTAAATTGACCTTAATGAAACTTGCATCAAGCATTTCTTTGAGAGTTAGCGTATATCACTGGGCAGATAATTATAATTTGACATTACGTACATTACGTACATTACGTACATTACATGTTACGTACATTAAACATTGATATGCCTGTTAAAGTAAAGGGAATTATGTCCTTTAACTTTTAAAAACTATAATTCTCTGCTATATATCTATTCCATTTTTCGTATTTTTAGAAAACATGCGAACGGGATGTATTTATTATATTATTACATACTTAAGTATCATTATTTCATCGAATCTTTTTTCATGATCGAATTTAAATTTTGGCTATTTTTAACAAATTAATGGCATTACCGATACATGTGTTCTTAGCTATATCTACTTCAAGCTGTATCCAATTCTTAGAGAGCTATTTAATTCAATTTGTCGTTAAACTAAAATAATGAAAACAATATTGTATTTTTTTTTTACATTCTGCGCGCGCGTTTCAAGCAATAATTTGCCAATGCAGCTTTCAGAAAATATACTCTGTTTAGAATTATATACAATCGCCATTTATTTGTAAACTATTTATCGATTTATTTATAAATCACAACTATAATGGGAAATTACAGCCCATTCTTACGCTTCTTTCTTATCCAAAATTCTACGTAATTAAAACCTGTCACATGAAGGAAGTTGATGAAACAGCTCAGTGAAAGGGGTTGAAGAAGCGGACAATGAGGTCTTGCCTGCTGACGCAATTAATATGTATCAAGGATCTAGATCCGTCTCGCATCAGATCCAGACCCTCTTTTGCCGAGAACATTACTGATGGTAAAAACCGCGCAGGAAATGTTTTATACGTTTTGCCTCGTGAATCTCTGCCGCGAGAGGCAAATCTCGTAAGACACAGTCGAGGAACGAATTTGTTATGCCGGAATGTTGGCGCATCTCCTTCGGTGAAAGCAGCGCGCGGAGAGGAGCGGAAGAGCGGTGACCTATAATACCTTGGAAGAAAGGGATGTAATAAATTCGGCGCTCGGTGGCGAAAGATATGCGGACACATTGCGGATGTTATCCGTTTCGAAACGAAATAACCCGCGGTTGCATTCAGATAGGGAAGGTCGTAAAAAAAAAATACGCATTTATTCTGTCTTCTCGTCTCTTCTCGTCTCTTCTGTTATGCGATCTTTCCTGTTTCCATTTGGTCCCAGGTGTTTTCCCCGTACCTCATTTACAGCCCATCTTCCCCCACGTTTTTTCTCTCTGTTTCTCTTTCTCTCTCCCTCTTTCTCTCTTTTTATTTATTGGTTTTACTCTATGCCCTTCTGAGGAATTTGCGATTTGATGCTTCATGCTGATTCAGTGGTTGCATCTCGTCGAGGGACTTTTATCTTGCTTCCACTTCGAAAATTGAGTAAGTATGTGAGCCCTGGTGCACTGGAGCGTAATGTGACATTCTAAAAACCTCTCTTGGGTGTGGTTTGCAGGAAGTTATGTGTCATCTCGAATACACTCGCGGCTTTTGGGCAGATTAATCGATGTACCTTTAATTTTTATCCATACGTTTTAATTTTTTGCAGCGGTTAGAGAATTTAATTTTTATTACTTCGTAAGCCCCCTAAAGAAACACGGTCAGCATATTTATTATTGTATATGTATAATTTCTTTTATTTCTTGTTATATCTTTTAATATGAAAATTTAGAGCAAAGAACAATTATTTTTAATCTTGCATATTCATAACAGTAGCAGTAGAATAAAGAAAATTCCAACGTTTTTATTTCAATGTTAAGAAATTTTATGGAGGAAATTTTATGAAAAAAATGTAACATCTCTTAATATGTTAGGTATTACTGTAACTCTTATACTAGATTTAAAAGTTAATGCATGAAGATTACCATTATTTTTATAAATTTTTATATATTCATCCGTTTTATAAACTTTTATATATTCATCTGTTTTATAAACTCAAAAATGTAAAATTTATTATTTCAAGGTATCACTATAGGAAGTTTTAAAAAGCATTTAATCAAATAATATATATATATATATATATGGGCAATTTCTACGGCAAATCGGACAAGAAATAACTTCGTGTTTTTTAAATCGATCGAAACTTTTTTTCACGTGAAATATATATAAAATAAGGAGATACGTATTTTTGTATTTGTCCGAAATATTTTTTTGCAGAAGTTATAAACAACAAAATTTTTGTGAAAAATAAAGAAGTTGTCAATTTAAAAAATTAATATCTCTGGTTATATTTGTCGTAGAAAAATGTTCAAAAATGCATTTTAAAGCTAAGAAGACAATCTTTTTTATAAAAATAGTTTAAGTTACAAGAAATTGCTAATTACAATTGTTATAGATAATTGAAATGTTTAATAGTTTTTTCATCAAAAAGTACACTTTTTAAAATTTTTGAAATAATGCTATTTCATTCTCCATTTCATTCTGAAAGTGTACATATTTTTTATTTTATGCAGAATCGATAGATTCTATTTTTTATATATTTTTAATGAATGAGGTGCCGCGCCGTGCTCGCGCCACTGCCTCGACCAAGTAGTATGCGCTTAAGAAATCGGCGCGCCATAGCGCGTAGCATACTACTTGGTCGAGGTAGTGACGCGAGCACGGCGCGGCGCCTCATTCATTAAAAATATATAAAAAATAGAATCTATTGATTCTGCATAAAATAAAAAATATGTACACATTCAGAATGAAATGGAGAATGAAATAGCATTATTTCAAAAATTTTAAAAAGTGTACTTTTTGGTAAAAAACCTATTGAACATTTCAATTATTTATAACAATTGTAATTAGCAATTTCTTATAACTTAAACTATTTTAATAAAAAAGGTTGTCTCCTTAGCTTTAAAATACATTTTTGAAAATTTCTCTACGACAAATATAACCAGAGATATTAATTTTTTAAATTGACGATTTCTTCATTTTTCATGAAAATTTTGTTGTTTATTACTTCTGCAAAAAAAATATTTCAGACAAATACAAAAATTCGTATCTCCTTATTGTATGTATATTTCACGTGAAAAAAGTTTCGTTCGATTTAAAAAATACAAAGTCAAAAAGGTCGATTTTTGTCCGATTTGACATGGAATTGCCCATATACATATATATTAAAAGATATAATATTTATGATTCTAAAAAATGCTTATGCTGCGCAGAATTCATATAAAGGATTCTCTGTATTGCTCGCTCTGTTTGCTAGAAATATATTGTCCTCTTTCTCTGTTTCATATGTCGAATTATTTCAACGATCTGGAAAAATGAAATACAGTCTTCGAACGAATACAGTTAGGCGCCATGACATTTAAGAATTGTGTTGTCGTCGACGATTTATACTATTTATTTGCTGACTTTATGCTACTTTTGAGATATATTATATAGTAACAGCGAGTTATATTATATCTTCATAATTGTACTGACAATCGACATACATAACAAATGGCTCTAATACGAATATAATTATACAAAACAATTTTTCTTCCTTAAGCGTGGTTTACACGATGCTTTTTTCCTAGCTACTAGCATGCTAGTACGCTAGCAGCTAATAAAATTGAAATATTTTAACTTTATTAGCTTGCTAGTTTTTTAGAGAGAGAAAAAAGCATGTAGGTTTACTAACATTTTAAAATACTTAAATGATGTTTTTCTACTAATTGCTAGCGCATTAGCATGCTAGTACCTAGTAAAAGAAGCATCGTGTAAACCACGCTTTAGACTTTACCTCATATTTTATTTAGTTTTTGTCTTCTAAAAACTTCATCTCATTGTGTTTTAATCCTTTAATATCTCTACATCTTTAATATCTATATTAATCTCGGTAATATTTAAGATTAGATATTTTTAATGCTGTGTGTTAAATCGTAATATTCTTCATATTATACCAAACAGAAAGAAATTCTCCACGGCACGACGTTTTAAGCGCCGCAAAGTTTTTTATTTCATTCTGAATAGCTTCCACGTACCGATATACGGCAATCCCGTTTTTTTCTCGGCGACTGCGAGGATTACACGAGCCGCTTCATAACTCCAGCCATGATATATGGCGGCCGGCAACTTCTCCCGTTGGCAATATTAATCGGCCATGAATATAATATCTGGCGGCGTCGATTCACCGCGTGGTCGCGCATTGCGATGGTCTTTTACACTGTTTTTCACCAGTCCGTGAAAAACAATTGGTCTCGGCGTGAATCCAAGTGATCTCGGGAAAGGGGAAGTACGTGAATTTAACGTATAACTCTTCCACAGTCAGAATGGCCTCTCCGTTAAATTGAATTAAAGTCGGCCACCTGAGCGCTCAAAACTTTGCGATCTACCTCATGGACGTACGAAGGACGCGCGAGATTCTGATCCTTAAATCCTTCTCCCTGATCGTACAACCTATCTTGTGCCGGGGATTTCTCTAGCAATAGAGTTATTTCTCTAACAGTAGCTGCACTAGTTACACGAAGGCGATTACAGGGATTCAATATCCCCAAGCGCGATGTAACTGCGATTGGTATCAGATTCTTTTACTGGATAAGATCATCTCAACCCTTTGTTGCCATGACATGCGTTTAAATTTAATATCAAGTTCTCTCGAGAATGTTGTCGAAAGGCAAAGTTTATTACTCGGAATGTTAGTCTATTGTGAAATCATTGCATGCTGTTGTGTGTGTGTGTGTGTGTGTGTGTGTGTGTGTGTGTGTGTGTGTGTGTGTGTGTGTGTATGTGAATGTGTTTACAATTTCTATATAATTAATATCTTCATGAATTTAATTGGGTTGAATTAGCTTAAGTGCACTGAATTAACAGAGTATACATTTCTGTCTCGCATTTAATGAGTTCTATAGAAATAATGCAGATACAAAATTCCATGTGCATTACATGCATTATGAAGGAACTCTTCAAATATCATAAAATGACATAATTCAAATTAGTTAATTACATATAGTAATGATTAAATTATGTCAATGATTTATCCATTTAATTATTAATGTATTATTTGTATACATTATTTTGTATATTTATCTTTATTAATACAAATCCAAGTTTATATTGATTTAAGTTATATAGTCAGATACAATATATTTTATGCGATGCATTTTTTAGAAAGAAAATAATCATGTTCTTATTGTAATATGTTCAGATATGATTTGATATAAATTTCTTAATTGTTTTAATAGAACGAATAGTGATCCTGAAGGTATTTGACATAGATTTCTCTCCCTCCCTCCGTTCATTCTTTATATATTTTTGCTCACAATAGATATTACCGTTGCACAACCATATTTATTATTATATCGTACCATGCCTTTTCTTAATTAAGGAACAACGTGATAAACACATTGGACATATATATATAAAGAGTCAGGTAACGGCGATAAGTATCGCTGATATAACTCTTGTGGGAACTTTTCTGTCCTCTCGAGGGATTTAGTGTCGGCAGGCTACAACATCCTTTACGATTATATTCCTAATGGTCTTGCCTCGTTTCGAAGGGAAGAGAAATGGCACGGGCGATCATTTTCCGAAGTGAACCGGAAAGTAGTTGGGAGTTATTGTCGTGCGAGTCTAATCTATTTATTTTACAACAGCACGCTCTAAGATAACGTGATAGACGACCGTAATGATACGGATTATTACTGCGCGAATTTGTTTTAGAATTGAATAATTGGTTCGCCAAAATGTATAAGAGTCACTACGTATTATTACGCAGTGGTAAGCGCATTGTTGACTTACGCAAAATCTATGAATATGTATATCCACGTGAATTCAATATACCTGCCACGGGCATGTTTTGAGTTCGCTCGATTGAAATATGAAGAAAAATTCAGGTCCAACATGCATGATTGCTCTTTAAAAACGCTTACACGAAAAATTCAGTAGCCTACATTCTATATGATGTAATGCGTGTATGATATATTATGCCATATATGATATATTCTGTTATATTTTTATCTACTACGTATGCAGAACATTTTAGTTAAACTTCGTTGCTTGGTGTTAATTCTTCTAGTGGATTTATACATGCAATATAAATGTAGACATGATTTACATTCTGACAAGATATGTGTACGTTTTTCTGCTATTCTGTTTGCGCGTGATATATTTCATATGGAAAATAAGTTAAATAATATTTTTCCTATGCACACAACATATGAACGTTTCGCTCACGTTTCATAAATGTGCTTAAATCATAGAATGATAATACTCTAAATATTATAAGTAAAATAAGTTTTTATTTTATTTTTAAACATAAATTTATTATGTTGATTGTGTTTACATTTATTTTCATTTATCATCGAGATTAGGTTTATTTAACTTCTCACTACAGCTTATAAAAAAGTGTAAGTATCTATTTTTTTTTTTGCTTTAATATTTTGCATAGAGGGCAACACCAAGTATTAGTAACGAAGTGAAACCTGCTCTCTCCCGTATTTCAACAAATATAATCATTTCTATATCCTCAAATGCAGCTGGCATTTTATATATTTTGCTACCTCAACTCAGACTGCTTTACCTTACTAATTCAGAAAGAAAATAATGTAAAAGGTAGAATGAACATAATCTGACCACGTCTCTCTGCACAATTTGAAAAATTAATTGCGTAAAGAGCAGTTCGCGTGGTGAAGCACCCGGTATATAGCCAGCGTGCGAATTTACCTTCGATAGTCCGCAATGCGGAATTTCTGGTTCGAACGTGCACGCGCAAGAGGAATACGAAAAGTCTTTCGAAAACTTACAAAACTATTTCGGAATTGCATTAACTTTTATTCGACTGTCGTATGGGTAGTCAGTCAATTCTCGAACGGAGTAGCTTTAAAACTCAGAGCGTCATTGAAACTTTTATTCCACGTAAATGTAAATTTTATACACGATACATTATAAAGAGTGCAGCACTAATAAATTTCTGCTCAGAAAATTGAATGAAATGATTAAAAAATGTTATAATTTTATGAATTAGAGTTTTAATTTGCATTTCTTCAATCAAATTTTTACAAGAATATGAGAATAGCTTTCTCGTCTTCTTCTGACACTTTTATTCGAGATCAACTATTATATTAAAATTTGTCATATAAATACGATATAATCTCACTTATCAAATATATATCGAATTAAAGATAGCTTTACACATTATAGTCGTACCATAGAATTAACGAATTGTTTCTTTTTTTGTTACAGGTAAGTCGTGATTTTATGGCTGTCAACTTCGTGCATGCACTTATCAGGTAATAGTATCTTGTATGCAATTTAGCGAATTTGTGTGTCCTGACACATGCAAAAATAAGTCTTTTTATATGCAAATGGCTAATTGAATTTTATAAGAGCGGCCCTGCAAAGTTTACAGTATGATATATAGCGATATTGCATAAGTACATTTTATTTATGCATATTCTTGCAAAATTTATAAGCAAGGTACATGTTTGTTGATATAACGCGATCGACTTACAAACTATTTACAAATTATGACGAAATTTCAAATTATTTTGTGGCGTCGTATAATAACCTTCTTTTTTATTGCAGTATTATACAAATATTATATTATAGCAATTAATATTTATATAACAATTATTGTTTATATACAACAATTATTATTTACGTATATAACAATACTATAAGTTATTTATAATTTATATATATAAATTATAATATTTATATTATATATAATTATATAATTTATATAAATTATAATAAAATAGTATTTGTGTATAATTTTAATTTAGAAAACGTAACTACATTTATTTTTATTGAGATCATTTTATTTAGAAAAACTTGTTTTAAATATAATAATGTATATTTTATTTATTTTCTTTTTATTATATATTTTATATTTATTATATATTATATATTTTGTATATATAATTATTTTGATTATTTTATTGCTTAATTCGTTAAATGATTATCTCTTTAATGATGTGAAATTATCAAGATGTCATAATTAATAAGTATCTCTAATATCATGTGTCATATTCTAAAAGTATTCTATATCATATTGTTATTATTTTTCTATGATTATTATATGTAGAAGAGTACTTCATCAATATAAAACTACTGAAATCATCGTTACGTATATAATACGTCACGCAATCCGAGAATAAATAAACTATTAGTCAATCAAATTAAGCGAAACAATAATTCGCAGTTATCTGAAAATTATTTCCGAATACTGAATAATTTTTTTACTATTCTAAAGTGTCAATTTTTTAAGTTTTACGTATACAGAGTTAAAGCATTTTACTCTATATTGATTTTAAACGAGAACAAGGGCTTAAACAGGCAGCCATTATTATTTAGCTCAAAAAATCTAACTCCTGTAGTTTACTATTCAGCCCGGCTATTATTTGGTACATGTTCACTGTGTTATGATTACGGAATTCATTTTGGTGAAAGCGTCAGGATAAGCCTCGTACCCGTTGCATTTCCCATTTGCACGAAGCTTCCAGCGCGCTCGGCCGAAGGCTTTGTTGATGAATATTCTCCCAGTCTGCATCGCAATGCTAATGACCAGCTCGCTTGTCAAGTTTGATTTTTCCTCAAAGATTTATTAAAATCCTTTTCGACTGCGCCAGTTTCTTCATGCAGATTTTATTGTTCGATTTATTAGAAGATTATTTTGACAGAATTAATTATTGAAGCAAAATAAAACATTTGTTTAGCTTTTTGCTATTTTGTCGATTACATAAATTAATTATGAGAAATGAATGGTATGGCTTGTTTTTGTACAATATTATTTAACTAATTTATCAAAAATTTTAATATTTTCGTAAAAATTTTAATAAATTTTAATGCCTAAAACAAATTTCCAAAAAAATTTCCAGATATATATTATGTTGCATATAGTTTTTATGTGTTACACGTAATTATAATCTTTGCAATATTTCTCATACAAAATTTAAAAATAAGATCTGTAATTTATGATGCGTATATCACGTATTTGTATCTTAAAATATGAAACGCAATATATAATGAAAAAATTAATTAGATATTCATTGTTAATAATATATTAATCTTTTGCGAGTCAGAGTGGGGTTTTAATTTGAGTTACACATATAACTTACATATGTAATCACATTATAAAAGTCAAATACAATTAAAATGTTTTCTTTCTACATTTTATTTCAATGATTTTTTTTCGATTGAATTCTTTTTACTTTAATAACTATTAAAGAAATATTTTTTATTTTTGTAGGTAGATTTTGTTACGCGTTAGTAATAATTGACATTACTATAATCACAATTATACATATAATTAGAATAGATAATTAAAAAAAAATGTGCCACACATAATTATAAATTAAATATAATAAACATTTTTTTCACGTTTTTATTTCTTATGCGCATTTTACAAGAATAAGATATTTATTAACAAAAATAAAATTGTGGTTGGCAGTAAAAAATTGCACATATTTATAATTTACATTGAGATGTATCCTTGAAAGATGAGACTCTCATTAAACATCTTCGTTACCAGCGTAACAAAGCCTTCTATTGCACAAGGAGGCATTATATACACGATATTTTTACTTGTTATTTTATTATAGCAAGCAATCTGAGAGAGACTGATAATAAATCCGTTACATAATCGGATCTGCATAGCCTGTTTAGATTTTCAACGAACTAAAGCTCGCTGTTTCAATTTTTCGTCTTATAGGAGTTTCTCATTTGTTGTCGTTGTGAAATTGCTCATAGACTGCCCCAAAGTCTTCTAAGATTTCTCAGAACAATGTTCAACTTTAATCAAGTTTCCTTACAAGTACTTTACTTTCCTTTGTCTATCGGGGTTAATTAAAATATCACAGATTCAATGAGTGAATCGTCTGAGAGATAGAATTTATTTATCCTGACAATGCTAAATATATTAATTGCGCCAAATAACATAATGTAATCAGACAATATTAATAATAAAATTAGATTTTTTAATTTTGTATTCTTAAGAGAATATTATGTCACTTGCAGTTTTTATACGCACAAATAATGGCCTTTTTTCATTTTTTTATCTTTGTAACTACTTTTCGCAATTTTACATAAATTGAAATATTTTAATTTATTAGAAATAACACCATACATAAGATAATTAAATTTTAACGTTCTATCTCATACGACCAAAATGGATGATTTTAAGCTCTCGCGCACGCGGTATAATCTCATTTCATATTTAATCTAATTAAGTTTTTAATGATATAATCTTAAGTTTTTCTTATTGAGATTGATTATAATATTTTCTAAGGAAAGGCTATGGTCTTGTATTGAGAAGATGAAGTATATATCCTTTCATTGCTTTTATTCGTTCACTTTCGCCAAGCAGGATGAGAAGATAGATAGTAAAATATAGGCTAGCACGATGCGGTTAGAAAATAAGAATGAATTGCTGTTCAGAAGATATTGATTTGTCGTATATTGACAACAGGATAGGATATCAATTTTTTCGCAAAACGTGAGACACGAAAGCTATTTTACTTTCATATTTTATTATTTATGATGTGTATAACGAGTATGTTAATTCTCTCTCTGTGTGTGTGTGTGGATTATACAAGCTATTTCTTCATAAAAATCTGGAAAGATTTATAGCTGCGTCAACATATGGGCATCGTATTTGATCACGGTGGCATTTCGTTATCAAAAAATAAGGGTATGCAGTTGGGAACGATAAATTTCGCTTTCAGACCACTCCTTGACCCTTTCCGCGATCTCAGCGACTTCCGTAAATTCTCTGCTTTGGGGAGTGTTTTCGAGCACACCGAAAATATGACGCGCTACTATAAATGGGGCGTTGCACACTTTCAAAATTTTTCTAACAATAACAAGATCCTAGAATGTCTCTCGCATTTTATCACATTGTTTATCATAATATATGTTACGTTTAAAATATTATGTATTTTATTCAATTAAAATATACAATTATACGCGGACCATATAGCTTGATAATATGTATTCCAAATAAGTATGTTCTATATAAATTAATGACGTAAATGAAAAGCATTTAATAAATGGAGTAAAGTCTTTTAATAATTTTTACATTTAATTTTTTACATAAAACATGTAATTATCTTAATGATAATTAAATTCTAGCGATGATTAAATTTTCCCTTCTAGGAACGATGTTCTCACTTAAATTGATTATTTCTCTTTTGAGACAAAATATTATATTTTTTAAATAAGAGAGTAAAATTAATTTTTTCTATTTTCACGAAATATACATATATACATATATGTAATTTTATTTCTAAAAAACCGCGCGCATAGAAAGCTTTTACTCTTTCTCAGACGGTTCGCGATAAATGGTGTTGGCACGAATCACTTTGCAGTTTCGCACATCTCCTACGTCTATCTGATTGACGGTCCGCCGCTTCTTCTCGTTGAACAAGAGAGGTCGCCGTCCGGCCGAGAGGGGACGATTTCCTGATCGTGGACGTGTCGGGTGCCCACGAGTGTCGTCGGACCGGCTCGGTCGTAGGATTTATCGCGTCGCATTAATTGGAATGAACGTGTCTGCGCCACCTCCGTTGGCGTTCACATGAAACATGAAAATCCTCTTGCGCCCCGCGGTGTGAATAACGACTTTGGATGCCGACACGTTTTCTTTTACGCAGCGCGTCGTACGACATATACGAATGTCGACAGAATCGCGCGGAGCAAATCGCACGAAATAAAATTTCTTATATCATCGCGTTTCACGTGGCTATATGTGTAATCTTTCCAGACTTTTTTAAACATAAGACAAATAATGTGTACGATCTAAAAAATTAACACATTACACACATTACAAATAATAAGATAAGTGATGGATGATTAAAGTGGTAGTCCAAAATTTTGTCTTTAATTTTTGTATGTGGATTTGTGTCAAACGCATTATAATCTAACTGTCGATTATTCTTACAAATCTCATCAAAATTATTGAAAAGCCGCAATTAAAAACTTCTTCTCAAATCTTAAAAATTTTTAACTTAATGTCAGACTATGCGTCAAAATGGAGAATGTATTAATAAATATTATGTATTACTAAATATAGAAACTTTATACTCAATGAAAATCAAAATTTCCTAAAGAGAAGAAAAATTCGTATTGAAAAGATTTATTTTGATAAAGATTTGACACATACATAGCTTGTACCTACATTACAAAAATATATATTCGTTTTTATTTAATTTGCGAGTTAAGATTTGATATATGGGCAAGATATTACCACATCTTAAGAATTAAAAATTATAACGTTTCTCTCTGTAATACTGCAGTTTTAATTCACTCTGCAGACTTTCAACGAAATCGCCAAGGATGCCCGTTTTTCCAAACTGTTCCCAGAATTTCATCTAAAGATATCACGAGTGACACAATTCGCCTCACAGTCTACTTAAGGTTCAATTTTCAAAGCTCTCGAGATTACTATCCTCGTCATCAGTTCATCTACGTCTTTCATCTTTCGCCCTTCGTCCTCTGTTTTAAGTCCCATCAAATTACATTCTAATTCTAATGAGGAAAACTCCATAGCACTTTCTATTTTAGCAGAGTTTTGAGTCAAAAATCACTTTTACCGTTTTATATTTTTTTTTGTATCTCGATATAAATCGATTGTGTTCTCGTAAAAATATGTTTTACTTTTATTATCACAAAGTCTTAATTGTTCTTAATAAAAATTTTATACTTAATTCTCGAAATTTATCTAATTTAGATATTGACGACAGACTTGATAAATTCAAGACGCAATAAATCTCATATCAAGGATCATCTCTTCTTATATTATATATGCATTCTTCTCTTGGAACTTTTCGAGAATTAAATTGAAAGTCTCATGAACCGCGAAGAAGTCTGAAAACATTTTGAGTATGCCGCAGTAAAAGACAGTTCGCAATATAGTCGCCGGTTTTCAAAGCACAACAAAAACACACTCAAGATATATTGCAACGATACCGCATTTTAAGGCAACATACCGCCATAGCTAAAAGTAATTTTGCCTGGCGACACTCTTAGCATCGTACCCTCGAAATATATTAAGCCGCTATATAGCATGTCTGAACGCCCACAACGGTTGACGATTGCGTTACCCTATCGATATTCGATACGATGTAGAATCACTCGATAGAGTACGGGTCTAGAACGATGAAGGGCGTACTTATGTAGCCCACTGAGATACTTTGAACACCACCCGTAGCCATAATTCGCTGCCTCGGGTATGGCAGTATGGATCGTCTACTTGTATTGGGACGGCATAGTCTTCCGAATTGTGCTCTCTCCTCCACCCGCTCGTCAATCTTGTCTATTCTATATGTAAACGCAATTAATTGCGACAAAGACAGAAAACTATCAGAGGGAGGTATGGAAGAGATTACGGATTGCGGACTAAACATTCCAGACATGAACCAAGCATACTGCAACGTGCGGCACGACCTTTCGTCGACGGGAGGCAATCGTTCGAAGTTGCTTGGACGTTGGCCAAATCCGTCTTGTCCGCAGCCGCATATCTGCGACTACTGGCGAATGGAAGATGGCGACGTGGTGAGAAGATAAAGAGCAAAGCAATGAGAGAGACGAATACGCGAAATGCGGAAATCTACCGGTGTGTTTGGATCGGGGGGGAGGGAGAGGGGGATAGGCAGCTTTATTTATTACTTTGCATTCTGCAGGAGGTATTTCTACGGATAGAGTTTCAGAGTACGTCCGTTCTCTCGTAAACGTAAACCGAATTGCATCGTAGTGATCCTTTCTTTTGACGTGTACTTTCCTCGCGAGAAGACGCTTAAAAGAATTCGATTCAAAACGCGTCTCGGCTTGACTACTTTTATGTATGTACTTCGCGTTCAGATATTATCGGAACTCTGGATAAAAAGATCGTTTCTTCCAATTTTTTAACCGCGGATTCTTCGACGCGACTTACTTTGATATCTACACATATATATTTATTACACACAAACACATTTATTATATATATATCTCTTTTTTTATTTGTCTTATGTCATGACAGCAACGAGATTTGATTGCATATCCCATATGTCTCCGATAAACTTGTAAATATCAAGTTTATTATCGAGTTTATTATACATCAAGTTCAACGACATTAAATAAATTCGGTAAATTCTGCAAAATGCTCTTAATATGGTTGAAATATTTTAACCCCGATATAAATTAAAGCCATTATTCTTCTAATTTTGTGATAAAATTTACTAAGGTCATTAATATTATTAGCCAAGCATTAATAAAGCGTTGCCTTCTTCCTTCGCTCTTGTTCTTTACGTGCCAGAGAAAATATATTTTAAAAGTTAAAAAGCGTATGTAATACCATTTATAGGATGTTGATATGCATAACATAAGCCGCTAAAGCATAACTCTCTTTTCTTATCCTACCTTAACTCTTTTTACTTTGCTTCTTATCTTACCTATTGTATCTGTAGCGTTGGTTCGTTTTTCCTTGTCTACAAGATTGCATTTTATATTCGAGCGTTGTATGCTTTTCAAAGGAGGGGTTTATTTGTACTTCACGTACGTTTAGGGTAGTCTTACATATATCGTTACATTCATATCGCCAACGACATGCAACGAATGAGAATTGAACTCGAGTGTTCATGTACAATCTTTCTTTTTTGTGAGTTTCGATAAGAATGTATCGATGAAAAGGATTTTGAGAAAGATTTTTAATAACTTTAGATAGAAAGTGTGTGTGCGAATACATCGATACATATGCGTGCATATATTTTAGTTACTGACTAAAGCTTTTTTTCAAAACAAATAATATAATAATGATTAATATAATAATTAATATAATAACAATCTGATTTTTGCCAGAATTTATTTCAGATTCTTTTTACATCAAAACGCGGTTTTATAGACACGCAGTATCATACAGTATCAACAACAGCAGTAACAAATATATATACTTGCTGTTGTTAATATTGTATAATATTATCATTGGCTTTTTTTCACTACTAATATAATATTTATTTCTTTTTGACGCTCCGTCATTTGTAGTTATCAAAAATCCGTTCTACTCCGAACCAATATTGTTCTTTTTTCACGCAATGCTGCATGTTTTTGCCAATTTTCCTCATCTGAAACAACTTTGGACAATATTTCGTTTCAGTGATATCCCTTACTGCTATCGGCATCATAGATCGAAATAAGAAAAAAGAAATATTTTCTGGAATCCTAGAGGCTTCAAAAACGACTGTCGTACGTGCTCCGTCTTTATTGTTTCCCTTTATGAGCTGACGTGTTCTCTTTTTTCGTTCGTGACCCCAACTATCAGTCATGTAATAACGCACATAAGTATCACAGCCTTTGTGCTTTCTCTTCAGAATATATCATAGATTTTCTCAGCAAAATCTGACAGCAAATCTGACAGCAAATCTGACAAAACACTTGGCATAAAAAGAAACGCACGCGCGCGCGAACTCTTTAATATTTTCTAAATGCTTACGTATTGTTATAGAATATAATAATAATATTATAATAATTGCTATCTTGCATTATATTTTAGTTTTGATTAATATATTTTAAGATACAAATAAAATGTCATGTATTGGGAGCTAATGGAACTAATATAGATAAAAAGTATAGAAAATAAATAATTTTTTAAAGATAATATTTTTGCAATGTGTGTGCGCACATAAGTAATTTAATTTTTAAAATTCTGTTTAAAGATAAAATTTACCTCAATATTATTTGAAAACTGCAGCAATATATCTATGTCTATGAGTGTAACAAGTGACATAAATCAAGTATCAGTAATTTCATAAACTTTTATCATAAACTTTCTCTATATTTGGTCAAAATTGTCAAAACATAGAGTCGATTATTACAACTTTGCTGAAAGCCATGGCTTTCCGTGTTCTTCGGCCTCGTCAGCAAGTAACCACGTCAATGTATTTTATAAGCGTTCCAAGGTTCTTACAATTTCATGCTATGTAACTTCTACAAGTTAACGTCGTCGTGTATATTGCTTTTACTTAGTGTCAGTAGAAAAAGAAATATTAAGAAAACAGTAATTTATTATAAAAGAAAACGGATCTGATATTATACCCGAGTAAAGATTATCAAATTAATGAGAAAGAGTATTTAAATGTTTTTTATAAATAATTTATATATATATATATATATATATATATATATATATATATGTTCTGCTAACATTTTATAATGATTGTTATATATTCTTATACCGCATAAGATAATACGTTGAGATAAACACATTGACACTAAGTACATTGACTGATAGTGACATAAGTACGAAAAAGTACGTTTCATGACATGACGATAAAATTTTCTGCGCCTTTGAATAATGCTAAAACATTTCATTTTCACGTTTCTATTAGTATTTTAAAATAAAGAAACATTTATAACATTTTTTTGCATAGCTTTTAATTTCTGAAATTGTAATATCATTGTTATTGTAATATCAAGTGACATATAGAAAAATGTACGATTTGTTAATTCTGAAAATCTAACATTGTTTCAAATAACGTCATGAATATGATCAATTGTAACGTGTGACCGTATGCATGGAGATTTTCGGATAGACAAATTTAATCTTTCACAATGTGTACACAAATAATACGCTTCCAAGAAGATAGAAACTTGAGATTAGTTCTAGCTAGCATTAGTAGTCAAAGTCAATGATGAGTTATGATGAGTCTATTAGGCATCACTGATAATTGCTTCAATAGTTTGACACTATGAATAACGCGTCGGCTAAATTAGATAAAATTTTTCTTTATTCTCTTCATTCTCTTTATCAGAATTTTATAATAACAGTCACAATTTGGACATAAATTTGATTTATTACGAAATAATTATTATTAATAATATCTTGAATTATGAAAGTTTTATTTAAATTATTTTAATAATTGACTTACATATCAGAGTACCTTTTTGTAATAATTTTTGTATATTTACAAGTTAAATATTCACAATATTATAAAAAGTCCATATTTTTATTATATGGGAATTTTATTTTTTAACACGGTTATACATATAAATGATGTCGTTAGTATATTTCAAAAACGCTGCTTTAAAAATATAATTAATATGTTGTTACGTCGTCAATGTGAAATATTTATTAACGAACTCAAGCAGCTTTCATAACGCGTAGGACATTTCAGGAACGCGATCCACAAATTCTCTGAATATGTGGAGCGTTTTGTGAACGCGTTGTATATGCTTGGAATACTTTTTAACATTTTTATATTAACATAAAACATGGAACAATAGTTAGAAAAACTTTTATTATTCTGATCTATATAAATTTATGTAAAAGTATATCAAAATTTAAGAATAAACCAGAAAAAAACGTAGCATATAATACGATTTTATGTGTGATTAATATTAAATGCTCTCTTGCAAATATAAGAAAAATTATCTAGCTATCGTAAAGTAACCAATCGACTTGATTTTAATTGAATAAACAATTGTTCTAATTTTTCCAGAATTAATCATTTGTCTCGAAATTATTGTCATGTACAGTCGTTTTAGCATTTTATTCTTCTAAACTGAATCCGTGTCACTGATTAAAACAGTGACACAAGAATTCATTGAAAATCAGTGAGTGAGATTTATTGAAAACACTTACACTTATCCCTTCATCTTACGTTGATTATGAGTAAGATTTCACTAAAAAATCAATAATAATTGCATATATTTGCAAGATGTAGCTTTTAAAGCTTTTTCTATTTTGTATTATTATTTTTTGCGAGAAGCTCCCACACACACACACATATCTGGAATGAAACATGTATAACTATTCAAATTTAAATTTAGAATTAAATACATATTACTTTTTTTTTACTTTTAAGATGTGATAAATTCATAAAAAGCGAATAAGGCTTTTGAACAAACTGAAATATTTCTTTAATAAAGTATATTGCTATTTTTATCTTATATATAATATTATAATATAAAATGGATTTTAAAATATTACTGATTAAAACAGCCACAATCATTAACTCATTCTTTCGGTGAGATTTCACTGATTTGCAGTGTTATACGTATAACTAAGACCATCAATGACTATTCACTGCTTTTCAGTAATAATAGACGGATTCTATTGAAGAGAGTAGATGTTATATCTCTAAGTAAATATTATAATTGCAACTAGTATTGCACTATTGTAATACGGACGAACGGCCTATGTGATTGCGTACAATTCGACGTTACATCTCTGTTTCGTGGTAAGAAACAGTGTACAACACTTGAGTGCGCCGATGCTCGCGAATAATGCAAATAGTGAGTGAAAAATGCAGCAGTTTAGACAGCTTCGAGAGCACGTTGCCGCGAGAGAGGAAAAGCCTTTTATATATACATTCGCTTGTACATCGCATCGCATACATTTGCTTTAAATGTACATTTGGAGCAAATCCAAGAGAACTGATAAATTTTACGCTTTGCAGAGAAGTGTATTTTGCAAAATTTTCCGTCTATTTCTTGTCTTTAATCTCTATTTTGTATAGCAGCACACAGAAACGCATCTGTCTCTCACATATTGCATGTTTAGACAGATATGATGGAGCACGTATCTTGTACTTCCCTCTTACACACGCTATCAAATGCGGCACATGAACTTACATGCGCCGAGCAAAATGGATTGTTCATGATTCAACTGGTTTTCGTTCTTCCGTTCAAATCGCAAATTATAATAGATCGCGAATAATCAATTATTTACGCTAAAGTAACGAAAGTGTATTGGCTTCATATGTAATTATGTTACGTATTTTCTCAACTGTATAACTAAATTATTAATATGCCAGGTCAACCACTATATTATAATGGAGAAGATCATTTATAAATTCGAGAATAAATGCCGTTGGGAGAATTCAGGACAATGCTTTACAATTAAATACTTGGGTATTTCCATGACTGTCAAATCACGGGATTTTTGCAAGTAACTATAATTTCTGCGTCTTTGTCAGACTGATAGATTGACTTCGTTTATCATTTGACGCGATTTGTGCGAGGGATTTTGAAGTCGATATCGTTCACCTTTCCACACATTCTTTCCATTCGACCTCATCGGTCACTCGATTTTTCACACCATTTCATTGATCCGCGCAATGTAACGTCGTTCATCTTCATTCTCCTATGTGACTTCCAAGCGTTTCTCCCGTTTGCCTCGAAAAATTCCCTTCTTACCCCAGTCTACTTACGCGTAATCTATCACTTACTATTCTCAGGAAAATCGATCTTTTCACTTTCTGCGTAGTCGTTTTTTTTTGTGTTCACTAGGCTTAGCGGACATTCAACAGCTGAAGAAATATTTTTGTTTTAAAATTCTGAATTATACAACTCTTTGAAATTATTGTATGAACAGCTTATTGAAATTTGTAAATATAATTGCGACGTGCATGATGCAATAAGATAATGAATGAGAAATCGAAAATTTCTACATACTAATATATCTATTACATAATATATTACGGTATATTTCGTAATATTCTTATCAGTAATATATAAAAAATTAAAATTATAAATAAAGTTACTGATAAGATTAAAGTCATAAATAATATTAACGTATATTTTTTATAAAAATAAAGTTATAATCATACATTTTTTATAGTAGTTTCACATGAAGTTTTATATGAAATTACATTGCAGAAAATTATTTAAATATATCGTTTTCATTCTGTATCATATATTCCAACTCGCTCATAGAGTTCGTTATTTCTCTCAAATAAAATGTATGTTGAGAACAAAATTTCGCTCGTAACAACTATACAACGTTCACTCATATTTTTTTTTTTTTTTTAGTTTTATCAAATGTGACGAGGCAGTGAAATATCATCGACATCATCCGTTTGCCACTGGTGCATATAAATCATACGCATCATATTTGCACGAGAACTTGTGCATTTTATATTCTGATCCGCTCACGCATTCCAGAATGATAGATTATTCTCTTTTACCGGCGAGATGATTTGAAATGCAACCGTGTCGACAGCGCGGAAACTAATCCTTAGCATTGCGTAAACGCGATTGACAATGAGAATGGGAAAGCGTGTTCTTGCGAAACTATGATTCCCCCATGAAATCGCGCCGTGCGAAAGATCCAATCTTGTGCACCGTAAGCTGATTCTACGTTTCCGACAAAGGTGACTCTATCACTGGTTCAGTCTGATACGTCGCTGACCCTATACTACTGCCGCTAGAACAATCACACAGTAGTATCGTTCAGCAAAAAGTAAACCATCACGTTTCAACGTAAACTGACTGGCTATTTTAGTTACGGTACTCTCTGGTCGTCATAAAAATTCTTATAATACCAGATCACAAATACGATTAAAGTCTCAGTCATTAAAGTTTGAAACGAAAAATTTGTGCTTCTACGAAAATTTTCATCTTAAACATTACATTTTACGCGTGAAATCTAATACGATGATGTTCACATCGTATATACATTACTGCGAAAAGTTTTCATTAACGCTCCATTATCACGCGAATATAAAGATATAGCGAAATAATTTATTGTCCCGTTTATCCTTTTATTCGATATCCGCCGAGACTGCGGCAATCATGGTGAGATCGCGTAAGATATATGGAAGAGTGAGATGGAACGAAGTAATCGATCGGATGAATGCATGAGTAGAGATTTATCGCGTACTATTTCTTATTTCTACGTTGCGTTCCTCTTGCGTCTCTGTGAAGGTAGATATGGCATTTTGCGTAGTCGTTGATTTCTTACTTCTTATCTCCTCTCTTTCCCAGTCTTGTCTACTAGTTTTAAATTTACGAGATAGGTTGACTGCAGGAGCAATGAAAAACTTCTTCAAAGAAAAGAAACTCGTCTTTCTTCAATACTTATTTTAATAATACGAATGTCTGATGTTCTCTTAATTTTTCAGGTTTATAAAGTTTGATATCAATATCGTACCTATAGAGACATTGATATTTCAAAATTAGTTTTATGTAGGAATATTTCATAAAAAAGAGGTAAGAGAGGAAATATTACGTGATTAATATTATGTGATATTAATATCTGCAAAATGGATAAAGTAGATATTTATTTTTTTTTAATGAACATGTGATAGAATTTTTATATCTATGTATTTAATTAATAATTAACGAATAATTATTTCTTGTCAATTTGATTATAACAGGTTTAGAACATTTCGATAATTCTGATAAATACAAAGGTGCTATATTTCTCTCGTACTTATTATTTTATATATATTCACGAAGAGAATGTGCACTTAAACTAGATGATAGCAAGTAATAATCCTTTGATCTAAAGATGTTATGTACGCGATGTCATATACGATTTTACGTACGACAGCGAAGGAACTAAAAATATAATAGCACGACTTAGTTTACGAGAAAATCTCGTACGAGATAATCTACACATATACAGCGTCTTGGAAAATAGAATAAAAATTATATTTTTGAGCGTAGCATCTTATTTACCACACAGGAGGATATTTATTGCGATCAAAAATTTTTTAATACAAAAAGGGAAAATGCGATATTATATGATTTATACATTAACGTTTACACATATATTATTTTTCTCTTCAAAATAATTCTTTCTTCTTTATTTTATATATACGAACAATTGCATATGCTCTTAGTACTTATATAATTAAAAAATCACAATCTATCTGTATTAGAAAAGTAATTCGTAATGCAGACAATATTTTTAACATATATCAAACAAGAAACATTTAATTTAAATATGCTAAAGGATTGTCCTTCGTTCTGTAATATATATGAATAATTATGGCTTAAACACTAAAAGTGTCAATGTATCTGTATGAGATGCGATTGTCTCTAAAATATAATATTATCGATTTGATTGCGCGATATTTAACGTAAATGATTCTCATTCTCTATAATACAACAGGCGAATTTTTATACATTCTCACTGACAATCACTGTAGTATTTGCTACTAAAAGGTTCCACCGGATGCATCGAATGAGCAAAACGGTGCCACAGAAAGCAAGTATGCTGCGCCAATAAAAGCAAGAGAAAGAAACGTTTCAATGAAAGAATGGACGGGCAGCAGGAAGAGACACATTTTAGTATGCGTAGACATTATTGATTCACCTTGCGAAGAAATAAATCGCTCTCTTTCTTGGGAATGCATTTTTACCGATAGTCTTGATCAATAGTCTTGATATTTGTCTAACGATTTCGGTCTCCTTTGTATCCGCGACGCATTCATCGGACCATTAAATACAGATATTTTTTGCTCAAACGAGCAATACTTCCAATGTTACTTAAAAATTCTCTTTCTCACAAATTTCAAGTTTATTTTTTTAATTTCTGCAGATTTTATTTAGAAAATTTGTTGCTCACAATTATATCGCATATTTTATTACTATTAGCGTAAAATTTAATTGAAAGTGAATAGATAATTATTGGCAATATGTAACCAAAAATATCGCGGTCGTTTATTTTATTGTTACAATTTTTATTGTATGCCGCTAAATAGATAAGTGTTATCTCATGGAAATTATTACATTTTATTCGCTATTTTCCGCAGATAAATAGTGAAAAATATGTAAGCACCGCGATAGTCAGTGAACGAAAAATGGACGAGAGAAATAGCTTGTGGCTTTGCCGTAGTAAATAAAACTCGAACTTATGGGATTGGCACCGCTCACCGGAATTCATTCGAAACGTTCTTCTTCGGCTACTACACTTCCGGATTACAGGACCGACCGCGTTATGGAGCTTTCGCGGCGAGCAGATCGAAACCGCGGCATTCTGAAGCGTCGTCGGTGAAATTTGTTTACTGACCGGAGTTCATAGAATTCCATGTGTCTACGGCGAGATTAAATTTTAACGGCTTCCGGTGGATTGTAATTAATTTGAATGCATTGATCGAAAAATGTGATGGATTGAATTTACGAAGAAATGATAATTTTGTTATTTATTTAATTATTATTGTTAAAAATATAGGTACTTTCAATTATTTTGCGCGAAATTTAAATTTAATTATATATTTAAATATATATTTGAGTATTATCTTGCATAGTAAAGACTTTTTTTTAGTCATTTCTTTGATCTGCAAAATTTCTATAGATTTACGGAAATATGAAGAAATATTTTTAACACAAATGATTAAAACTAATGACTTTTTGTCAATATCAAATTTCAAGAGTGCATATAGATTTTATTTTTAATTAAATTAAAAAGAATTTTAGCAGAATATCTACATATATTTTAAAATTTATGTATTAAAATAAAATTTTTAATTTTGAAAATTGAAAACTTAAGCTGATGTAATCAGATATTTATTAAAATCTGTCGATTCCAAATTAATCAAAGAATAAATGAAATAATGGCGATTCTAATGAAATAACTGCGACAGTTTGTTGACATTTATCTGGCGCTTGATGAATATATCGTTCTATTAATTATATCTCCGTGAATGAATAGTTGTCTATGACAAATGACACGAATTTAATCCGTCATTATATTGAATTGCCATATTTTCTGATAAAGAGATATTGCAGAGATACTTGTAAATATCAATTTTATTACAAGCGTGTCAATAAACTCGCGAAATTTTCTCTCAAGTTTAGATGCGCAATAAATTGTGACCTGCGTCTACCTATTTTCTACGGATTTGATCGGTTTAGTACAGTAGTCGCGTGGAAATAGTCTCTTTCAGCGCAATCCGTAGTCGAATATAAGTAATGTGGTCGCACGAAAGTGCAGAAATGCATCGACATTTCCTGAGTAACGAGACATCGATTTGTAGTCCACAGATGAACGTGATAGGACAGAAAATAGATTTAGTCGCGCATTCTCTCTCTCTCTCTCTCTCTCCCTTCCTCCCTTCCTCCCTTCCCCCCCCCTCTCTCTCTCACTCTCTCTCTCTCTCTCCTTCTCTCTCTCTTGCGGGCGCTTTCTCCGCGCGAATCTGTATGTCCTTCACGTTAAATTGACGACTCTTCGACTAACAGAGAGTTTCCGACTACGAAAGTGCTTCGCTCACATCGTTGGCTCACATCGTGAACTCAGCGCTCACGTAGATTACGCGTGCATCCAGGTGTATACGATGTGTAGACGTGCTCAAACCATCCTCGAGTAAACTGCGTACGTGCATCTGCATTCGTGATCTAAATTCCTTCATTCGTTCTCACGTTTATATACCAGTACCTGCTGCGAACACATGCAGAATAAACAAACTCATAGTTAGGACTAGGTAATGCATTAATTATAACTATTTGCGAAATATCTATTTGCAGTTACATTTTGCATAATTAAAATATATATATTAAATTTAAAAAGTGTAGAGTTACTAAATAATATCATCGATAAATCAGTCATATTAATATTTCTAACACAGTTAATGCGTGTGAACTACGAAGTATACAAAAAATTAATTTACTTTTTGTAATAAAAATTTGCAGTGAGTTTAAGGCGATTTGTATGTGTTTTTATTGATGCAATATTTTGTATATTTTATGTTCTAAACAGGTTGACTGTGTTAAATAAGTATGTATTTTAAGCATAGGCAACCAGTTCTAATATCTTCGCTTATTAGATTTTTTAAGTTTTTACTTTGTTTGAAGACTAAAGTATTTTTGTTTTACCGTTTAATGTCATATGCGCGGACTGTCACAGGAAAATTCAACTAAACTTCCTATCTCTTATTTTTACACCTTCTGTAGTGATATTTTAATGTCACTAATATGATATTCTATGTATATAAGGGATTAAACTATTAAGGATTTTAAACTTTGTCTTTATCTTTCGTTTGTGTTCGAAGCAGAAGAAATAGACGAGCGTAGTTAAAATATTGCCTAAAAAGTTAAGCAAAAGCATTTAATGAAATGCTGACTTGCATAATGTATAAAATTGATTTAAATATCCAATAAACTTTGACTTAAATGTTCTTATAATCTTACAGCTAAACTTCGCCGACAAAGTTACTGAACGTTCCAGATTTTCCAGAATTGCTACGCTTCTTTTGACGTTTGGTCGCGTGACCTGATTTTAATCACATTTTGTTTCGATTTTTCATATTATAACGTTGAAAGAGAAATGAAAATAAAATAATATTTTGTCTGCCTTCCGCGCATTTCATAAATAAACATTTTAGAATATTTCAAAATTCATTAATCAAAAAGAACCATCCTATTTGTCACAAAAGCATTGTGAAATTTATTTTTATATACATATATGCTTTTTAGAACACTGTCAATTTATTTACATTAATATTATAATCGTAATCATGATGTAATTACACAGACTTTTTCGCTGTCCCTCTTATTATCAAGATAAAACGTTATTATTTAGAATACAATCATAAGCGTGTACTTACAATTCTTTGTTGACATTTTGGTCCTTAAAAAACTTGTCTCATATATGTATGTGATATATATGAGCAATTCCATGTCAAATCGGACAAGAAATGACCTCGTATTTTTTAAATCGATCGAAACTTTTTTCACGTGAAATATATATAAGGAGATACGTATTTTTTTATTTGTCCAAAATATTTTTTTGCAGAAGTTATAAACAACAAAATTTTCGTGAAAAATGAAGAAGTTGTCAACTTTAAAAATGAATATCTCTGGTTATATTTGTTGTAGAGATATTTCCGAAAATACATTTTAAAGCTAAGGAAACAACCTTTTTTATAAAAATAGTTTAAGTTACAATAAATTGTTAATTTCAATTGTTATAAATAATTGAAATGTTTAATAAATTTTTTCATCAAAAAGTACACTTTTTATAATTTTTGAAATAATACTATTTCATTCTCCACATCATTCTGAAAGTGTACATATTTTTTATTTTATGGAGAATCGATAGATTCTATTTTTTATATATTTTTAATGAATGAGGCGCCGCGCCGTGCTCACGTCACTGGCTCGACCAAGTAGTATGCTACGCGCTTAAGAAATCGGCGCGCCATAGCGCGTAGCATGCTACTTGGTCGAGCACGGCGCGGCGTCTCATTTTTACTTTTTGATTTAAAAAATGCGAGGTCATTTCTTGTTCGATTTGACGTGGAATTGCCCATATATATGTCCTAACTTGATCTGCCAGATTTAAAACTAGTTATGCAAAGTCGTTGCATATATCATGATTACGCTAAGAATTATTGCTACATTAATCAAATTTTCCACTTTTAAAATATTTTTAAATAGAATTCTTATTTTGTATCTATCTTTCTCTTTCTCTCTATTAAACTTTAAGTAGCGGATAAAAGATATATTTTGACTTTTATTCTGTGTGCATAATTTTTTACACGCTTATAAAGAGAGTTTAGATTTTAGCTAATTTCTTAGAAAATACAAATTAATTAGCAATTTCTATCTATTTGCTATTATACCTATACGAAGTAAACGTAATCGTATGTGTGCGCAATGCAGTATGAAATTGTTCTTTGTTATTTCCAATGCAGTATCATAAAGCTTAATAATTTTGAGCTTTTCAAACTAAGGTGCGTTGGCATAATTGCATACGAAGGTTCGTAAGTAGATTCACTGCAGCCATTAGTACGCAATTTGCGGCCGATTCGTCTAACGAAAGCAATTACTCTTCAAGTTTATCTGAGTTTGTCTCCTTCTCTTACTAATACCACCATCGGCGTTCATGAAAGCCTTAGAAAGTTATAGTCTTGGACACTTGGAAACGATGAGAAATCAATTTTCCAGGCTGCGAAGCGACAACTTTCCATCTTCCTTTTTTCACTTAATGAATTCTATCTCTCATCTGCGTGCCTATCGATCCCCAAATACTTCTTACATGCAACTCATCGATAAAATGAGTTTAATTCCTCGATATTACGTTAAAAGCTTGATTAATAGAAAATTTAAACTATGTCTTACGTGTTCTATGTCTCTTATATATTTTAACACATATTCTAACACATGTTTTAAAATATAATAAAAATAAATAATAATAATAGATAAAAATAAATAACTATATTATTATATTATTATATTATTTTGTGAATATATTATAAAGAGATATATTGTGTATTTTAAAAAGAGTATAAAAATCTGACCGTGAAAATATAAGTTTTTTATATTGTAATTGCATTAAAAACGTGTATCTATATCATTATAAATAATCGCAATATTGCATTAAAAACAAAACTTATATTATTTATCAAAATATTTGTTCTACGTGTATTCTTCGATTTTTTTCTCCTACACGAAAATTATATACATATATATTGCAGCAATTATTTGAGATATAATAAAATTATTGATAATTACTAGAGATAGTTTCTAATTTTGATGAAAAGAGAGAAAGTTCGTTAATTTAGAATGTCAGCAAAATATTTTGGCACTATTAAAACACGCGTTTTGTTTCAACTACGTTAAACAATAACATATGAATAATAAATCGATGATTTTTCAAGTACTTTATATCTATTTAAAAAACAACATAGACATTTTTAAACTGGAGAAATATATGTAGTTGTTTTAATATGTATAAGGTAGGTTCTTCTTTCTTGTGGAAATTTTTCTACCTTGCTTTCTCTCACAAGGATTTTTTAATGATTTTAATATTGTAATTAAAGCAAATTGCTCTTATTTTCCAAGATACATAGATAATTTTAAATATTTCTTAGAAATATAAGGCAAAACGAAGATTATACCTATTTGTCTGATATAGCGCAATATTCGCAAACCTTTTTTTACATTGTGAATTTATAACTTACTATAACTGTTACTAAAGGATAATGCAGAAGTTGTAAAATGAACTGCACAATACAATGAGAGCTTCTGTGTATTACAATTATTGTGAATAACCCGCATCAGTTGTATTATATTTTGATTTCAAATCCCTCACTTTCGAAATTATGAAATTCTAACAGTTATGCATTTATTCCTTGCTTCGAATGTTCGTTAAATGCGGATTTTGGAATTATTGTAGCGTGCGTTTGTAAAAGCAAAGTACATTGCATGAAAGCAACCGCTGGTTTACACAGATGGTTTATCAAATCAGTAACTATAAATATACATAAAATACGCATAAAATATATACATAAAATACACATAAATATACATAAATGCACATAAAATAGTATATTTGTTCAATTAAAGCTTTTTCATGTTTGGAACGTTTCACAATTAATTAGTTTATTTATGTTTAATTTTTACGTTGAGCTTGATAAAAGCATTGGAAATCATAGAAATTAAACTATCTACTGGAAAATATTATATAATATCATCTTAATTTCTTTTTTATGGGAAAAACACGAATTCTATAAAATATATCCATAGTTGGAGAATTGTCTTGATATATGCCAAACGGTACACGTGGTACAAAGCCGCATGAATTGTTCAAGAAAATTGGAACATGCGCCGCGTTCTATAGAAATAAAAACCTGAAACTTTAATTAAAGGGAGCGGATAAACCGCCAGTCGCTTCGGTTGTGTTACTATTCCGTACGTGCACAGAATTGAATATAAGAGGCTAAAAGAAGCCAATCCCTTAAATGCTTTTGTTATTACATTTTTTACAGTTATGTGAAATAATTATTATATTATAGAAAAGTATAAGTGAATGGTTTAATATACCAATTATTTCGTCTGGATTCGCTAATGACGAAAGACTTAGAACGATAAAAAGTTAAAGTTAAACGAACCAGTTTTGAAACGACAGTTTTAACTTGTAGCTTATAGAAAAGCTGTCAGTGATGGGTCCGATTTCATGACGCAAAAGTTGACGTGATGCTAGGTAATAGTACTCTCTAAATTTCTTACAGTGAAATCTAACTCCAAACGAGTGAATATTCACTTCAAGCGATAGTGAAAATACTGCCATTCGTAATTAGTGAAAATTTACTTTTCACAAAAGTGAACTGTTTAACTTTGAACGTAAAGTGAACACGTTAAATCAGTAAATGAACTACATAAATTCTTATAAGCACTTCCAGAGATAACCCAGACAACACCACGTCCAAAATCGGGATATAAGACGTCTTAAAGACGTCATTAAGATGTCTTTTAGACATCATATTATAAGACGTCTTTAAGACGTTTTTAAGACATCTTTAAGACGTCTTATATCCCGATTTTGGACGTGGTGTTGTCTGGGTTACCTCTGGAAGAAATGTTGACATTTCTATATATCAATTATAATTTATATATGTGTATAATCTTTATATGGTTATCAAGGGACACGGATATGTCTTGTACTAAGTACACGCGCAACTAATAATGGTAACGTCGAGAGACAGCGAGACGACAGTTTTTTTTTTTCACTCTTCACGAATAAAAGTATTTACTCTACACTACATAGAGTTAAAATATTCGCTCTACAAAATAGAGTACATAATATATTTACTCCATTTTGCAGAGTAAATTTTTCACTCTACAACAGAAAGTGGGAGAATTCACTCCTATGGGTGAAAAATCACCCTAACTCGAGTGATTTGACCAATCACTCTAAGAAATTTAGAGATTAAAAGATAATAGTGCCATTAAATTCGCATAGATTCGAGTAGATTATCGCGACAATCAGATATGTTTTCAAAACTGACATCAAGCCAGTTGTCAATTTTTAGAATGTTGGATCGCGCGAAAGTCGAAAAAGTGGAAGCCAGGTTTCATTCGTAATCGCGCGGTTGGCGTACACATATACGAGAGAGAGAACGCGGCTAAAGTCAGCATAGTAAGCCTGCTGAAATTTTCGAAAACACGGAATGCTTCGCTGCGCGCTTTCTGGCACGACCGCTTCAACCATAGCTACAAGATCGCAAATGTGCTATTGGTGCTTTTATCGAATTAACCCCCTTGTCTTTTCATAGTCTTTAATCATTGATGTACATATTTTTTCATTTGTAATATACAAATATATCGTTTTTGTATATATTACAAATGCAAATCTTAACACTATTGACCCATATTCTAAGCTATATTTAAGTCATTTAATCCTGGTTTGTAGTATAATTATAAAAAAAACATAAAATTTTGTAAAAAAAAAAGAGAAACGGCTACATAATTTTTTTTTGAAAGTAATTTAATAAAAAATTGTTACAAATTATTGAAAATATAGAAAATAACATGAGCACGGAAATTAATTTCTCTAATAATTTTATTCACGATTAATGTGACAATCTGGATATCAAATTTAATCTATTCAAGCATTGACACTATTTCTGACATTGATATTGTAAATTGATTCATTTTACAACTTTCACAGCAGTCTCAATTTTTTTAGAGAAAGAAAATTGGATATGGTATTTGGGTACAAAACAAACAATGTACATCAGAACAGTTACGGGTCGAGATGTAACAATATCGACTTTTACGAAAACACTTCACTTGTGTCGATTCAATATTATCGGCAACAGTTATTACAACGTACAGTGAATATTTGCCGTGCAATTCTGTTCAATAACGAGAATTTAATACACTGCATGCACTAGCAATGATGACTCACAGATCGTACTTTTGAAGTTTATTACATTGTGTTTAGTTTTAATTACATTTTGCAAATAAGATACGAAGATTGTGTACGGAGAAATCTTTTTAACTTTACAAGTATAACAAAAGATTCCATTAATTTTGCGTTAGCTGCCGCTGCGTTAAAAGTGCTCTGCAAAATAGCTGCAGTGAATAAAAAAGAACTGTTAATTACTTTTTACATGAATTTACTGCGCCTTGCTTCATTACTTCCAGGGTATGAAATTTTTATTTCGCTTGGTAATACATTTTTCCTTGCATGTGTTCGTAAATATAACAGTTTTATAAACTTGTTTGCTAGCTATAAAGTAAAAACGAGTCATATACTACATTTTTGCTGTAATCATAAAACAAGACTCTTCCATAGTTAATTGTAACCTCACTGCAGAAATGTATCATACATGTATATTACTTATGAGAAATAACCCTATAATCACACACACACACACACACACACACACACACACACACACACACACACACACACACACACACACACACACACACACACACACACACACACACACACGATAGCTACGTATTTGTGAAACAAAACAAATGCGCAGTCGCAAATTTGACAGAGGTCACAATTACAGCTACCAAATAGCATCTTTTTACTATTTGGAAATTAGAAGAACTAACTTTTGTAAACATTTAAATATTTTACACTCATTGTCGACATCTCGACAAAATTAAAAATTGTGAAAAACTTAAAGCAAGATTAAAATTGTTCCAAAACAACAAATGCTTCATCAAGTATCTTTTCACACGTGTATTATTAATCGGAATGTGTATTATTAATCGGGACATTTTTAAATCTCTGTGAAAATCATTTGACTATTATTCATGATACACTCTTGATACATGTAATTGTTAACATGATATTACTCTCTCTCTCTCTCTCTATCTCTCTCTGATTACTTGATAATACACCGATACTATCTATATAAAAGTTTACGAAAATCATTATTAAATGGAGAATTATCATTAACTTTTATTGACAAAAAGCATTGTTTTACTATTGCAGTTTGAATTAAATCGTGTTTGTTTTTTAAAATAGAACATCGTAATTCCGATTATTAGCCAGTGGATTGTGCAATATCGTCTGCCAATGCTTGATCACTACTAACAATGTTAAATCCGTTTAACAGCATTGACAATTTCTCTAAGATATTTAAAGGAAAAGAAGAACTAGCACATATCGCAGACCGTACATAGCAAAAGGTGGTTGGTCATTGGTCGTTTGTGAAGGTTTTAGAAGAGGCCATGCCGCAAAACGACAGAAATCGCATCTCTATGGAAGTTTCCCTTTGAACGCGCGCCGGTTGACCTATTTCATTGCAATATGATTTCAAATATGATATGAATTTAGTTTCGAGCTTACATCTTCGAAAGAGACGGCCAATTAGGTATCTCGCAAGTTTCGCTACGTTCATTGCATGATTTCTCGAATATTTCCGTCACTCGCTTTCAGCAAAATGTGCGTTTGCGCACTTCTAAGAAAACACTTTAAAGTGTGATTCTAGAATATTGCAGAGACTTGATATAACGATATGAAAAGAAAATAATTTACGACATTTATTTTTCTAAAATTGATTAAAACACGTGAACAACTTCCAGCTTCAAATGCTTTCAAGAATCTTCAATTAAACATTGTTTTAAATTATATACATTGCAATGCATACTTTGAAAAATTCTTATTTTTAATTAAATTAAATTAAATTAATTAAATTAAATAATGTATTATATCAGTCACATAATTAAATTAATATATTATATCAGTCACAACAAAGGTATTCTTCTTAAAAATGTAACTTTTAACTTATATTTCACAAAAGATGATTCTGCATTAAAGATTATTTTTACTTGCTTGCATAATGATTTTTGATGATTTTATGCTTAAGTAATATATTTATGCCTTATTTAGTTATGAACTGTTCTAAAACTTGTAAAAATGTGAACTCGAGCGATTACTTTTTCATTCTAAAAGCTATTCCTAACTTTGATAACTAACAGTGAACTCTCTAATGGACCGTTACAATATAAAAAAATTGTGAGTTAGAAATCATATTTTCAGCAACATAAATCTGATTTTGGAGAAAGTTGAGTCTGCGCGTAACTCAAAAAAAACTTTTTCACTTATCGAATTCTGCTGACGCTTTACCGAGAGTTTAATGTGGCATTAAACATCCAAACAGTCGACTAACTGCTCCAATAATTCTCGTCTTTCTTACAATTAGAAAACCTTCGTCTGGTCCAAAAACCTGAACTTTAAGCAAATGTGGTAGAAATTGATTATTATTTAAAGAAATTTTAAAAAATTGAAAAAATTAAAGAATTTTAAAAAGATTAGTTAATTTAAATGCTAAATTACAAAAATTCTGAACCATGAATTGATAAGAATTTAAAAGACTTTTCACATAAAAGAACAAAAAAGAAATCTAAATGTTCAAGATACAAAGATGTTTGGCCATTTGGCGTATTTTCCCATCATTAAAATGTTTACTGAATAATGTGATTTTATTTCCAAGAATAACAGCATTTTGTAGATATATTAATAGAGCTAATTATAAACATTATTCGTTTACAATGCCTTATTGTTACAAGATCACTGAATACTGGAGAGTAAGAATTGTACACATTACACGCGTGAGAAGATCTGAAGTTTTTTTCAGTTAATTGATAACCTTTGGCTGAGTCAGATCTAAACGAACGTCGAAACAAGTACCACAAAGAAAAACTTGCTACGGAGAGCAACATAAATACTACGAAAGATATACTGTAAGTACTTCTCAGCATGAACTAGCCTGTACCTGATGGCTCGTATTGGCGTTGGCATTATTATTGGACTTATTATTTAAAGATTATTGGTTATTATTTAAAGATCGCTATTGTAAATCTTAATAGCATTATTTAATTACTAATTTGTAGTGATTTTTATATAAAATTCCATAAGTTATATTACAATCTTTTGCGAAATAATCAATTAAATCAATTAAATCAATGTGTTTAATTTACAAGCATACCATTTATATGGAAAATTTGTATAACAATGCAATTATTATATTAACATAAGGTAGTCACGTGCAGAATTATACATCTAGTTATTGCAAGTGCGAAATATAATTAAATATACGAATTGTATCTAAGGAAATAATGGCAAATAAAAGAAGACATAAAAATTAAATAAAAATAAAAATTTAATAAATTTAATAAAAGAAAAGATAAAATATTAGAATACATATTAATATAAGTCGCTATATAAAACTTTAATAACATAACTAAAGGAAATGTTATCTCCTAATATAACAGAATATTGTTTTAATTAATTTTTTAATTAATTTTTAATATCAATGAGCTTGAAATTGTACTTTATATATTGATAGCTATAAAATATAATGCATCTATATTTTATCGTTTAATCTAGTTTATCGGGTATTGAACTATACTTTACGATTCGCTTGAGAAAATCTATGTCAAATCCAGATTAAATTGCTCAGTGCTTCAGTCACTGCATAGTGCATCTGATGATAACGATTATCCATAAAAACGGACTACATACTGTCACAGTCTATCTGACCTATCTGATCTCTACCAGTAGTTTTTTGTTTTATTATAGCTCTGATATGTGGATTAAAGCGATTCTTACATAAAAATTGTGCGAAATTAAACCTAGTCGTATGACAAAAAAAAAATGAAACGTACGTCATTCAAGATGTTCATGTTGATGCATTCAGATATTTAAAAATATAGTCACAAGCATAGTTATAAGAAGGAATTAACTGTAAATGGATATTAAAAAATTTTTGTAGGATGATATATAGATATCTCTGCTTACTTAGATATGTCGTATACGGATCCTGTATTTAGGACAAAAAATAAAAAAATAATTTTCAATAATTTAATTTACATTAAATAATTATTACATTATATAGCTATGACTTGAAGGAAATTAAATATTTTCATATTAAATTTGCAACAATGAAATTTGAAATATTATATTATTACATATCGTATATTCCTTTGATAATATAAAACATATTAAACAATAAAATAAAGCAAGTAAAATTGATAAAAATATCATATTTTATTTAATTTTGATATTTTACTTTATAATCTCATACTATTTTATTATATTTTATAAATTTGTAATTAAAAGCATAATCATTATAAATAAATATATAACATTAACAATTATATTTTTATTGTAACATTTATAATAAAAAATGAAGCAAATTTTGGAACAAAAATAATGTTTTTATCAAGATGAAAACGGAAAAGTTGAAACAAAATTTGCTACGCTGTATGTAATTTGAATATTTTTTAATGATTTAGATTTTCATTGTTAGTCATTATCTTTCATTTCGTTTATCTATTCTTAACGCGGTATAAAATTCGTAAATGTCAAATCGAACTATGGAAGAGCAACTGACGACACGTTAGAAACCAGATGTCTAAGAACTTTGTCGAGTTAGAGGTTCCACACTTGCTGGAAACTCAGCATCACCAAGTTACAAGAAATAGGCACTCTATCTTCATACTGTCGTGTAACTGGGTGATACTGGTTACGTTGAAAGTCGCTCGCACCGCTCCGGCGTCGGAGATTAAACGGGGACACATGGGGGAATAGCGGCCGCATGATTAATTTCAGGACATAATCTTAAAGGAAGCGACACATTTGCGCGAAAGTGTCAAGCCAGGGCTATACAACTAACGGGTGACACATTTGTCAGAGCAGCCTCCGTTATCTGGCTGCAGTTGATTTTGTCTACATAGAAATGGCATATTTAATGATCATGACAGACAACTCTTAATCTTCGAGTTTGGAATTTGATAAGCGACAGTATCATTAATTTTTAATAAAGCTTTATTTGAATTTTTCTAAATCTATCTTGTTAAAATAAAGTTTCTTTAACGCAATATATGCTGGTTCTTTACTCATAAATAATTAAAATTCGCATAATTTCCGCTGTTCCATCAACTGCTAATATGCACACTCTTGTAACACGTAATTCGTAGAGAAGTTATGAGCTTATTTATTCTTCTCTCTCTACCTACATATCACCTTTTTATTAAAAACAGTAAAACACGCAAGCTGTTACTTACAGTTTCGATTTCACACTCACGTAAACGAATTACAGGTTTTTTATTCTGCTTCTCTCGTCAAGTGGTAATTATGGCGCGCGAGAATAGCGTGCTGTAAAAAGAAACACCAAACACTGTGCTACGCGTGTACGAGAGAGAATATTTTAGCAATTTTCTTCAAAGGCTCCATAAAAAAGCAGTTGTTTCGTCGATGAACAATTATCAAGCATAGTGTAATATATAAACTGTCACGGACTTAAAACCAGAAAAGCTACGTACAGAATTTATCAAAAAATTTCACTGTACATCCTTACATAAACATGAATGCATTATATGAAAAAATATGTATATGCAAGCTATTTTAAGAGACATTAAGATTAAAATTTTTAAAGAAGGAAAGAATACGCGTTAATGTAATTTTATATATTTGATAATACATACTTTAAATCGTAATACAACGTTCAAACAAAGCGTGAAATATGGAGTTTTTTTTTACAAACCATAAATTATAAATTAAATATGTAGAGCATTATGTGACTATTGGGTAATAATTCCGCTTTATTAATCAAAGCCAATTGAGGCGTTTACAACCAGCTGCCATCGACAGTTTGTCAATGAACAGCCAAGACGTATGGACTCTACGTCCGTTTCAAGATGATTGAACATTACACAGATTGAAACCAACCAATTGACCAATAAATCGAAGATGATCTATTGAAATTTTGCCATTTATTATTTATATAAATGAATTTGATGATACGAAGGCGATTTTTATTCTAACATCGAGAGAAATAGAAAATATTTAAATATTTTTTATCATTTAGGTTATTAAATTTGAGATTTATAAAATATATATATAATTCTGGATAAATCTGACGTGTAATATTCGTACACATATGCATATTATTAATCTGTGTGTATCTTTCATATAATATACATATTGATATATACTACACTATTTTATATCGAAATTTTTTGTTACACGAAATTTAACGGATATGTAAATGACATATACGAAGAAATTAATTCCATAAATAATTCAAAAGCATATACATATATGAAAAACTCCTAGAATTGATGTATTACGTTTAACAACTCTACAAACATGTCACAAACGTTTGTATGAAGCGATTTTAAATACAAAAGCAATTGCTGTAGATTGCAGAGTATGATTCGTTGACAGAGCAAGTGACGGATTGCACCAACGGGATACTTAATGTTATCTATATAACTGTGTTCGCGTATTTTTGTTCACAAACAACGCATATAAACCGTAATATAAACAGGAAGAGTCTAATGATCTATTTCGCGCACAATCTCGTTCGCACAAAAACAACCGTGAATTGAAAATGAAACAATATATCTGTATTTATATGTCAATTTCTCGTAATTTGATCTGATTGATTCTTTTTATGTAGTTAAACAATACGGGGTCGAAAATCGATAACGGGAATTTTACTGCTAATTATATCCATGTAATGATATCAGGTATTCGAATTTGCATATTCACTCTGCAACATATAATTATCTATAATTTTCTGTAAAAGGGATTTAATAAAATATATTTACCGGTTTTAATGCTTTATAAAACTGTTAAGTCTATCTGTGCTTTAAAATTTAATCACTGTTTTGAATTATAGTGTTTATATAGAACAATTATTGCTCTCTAATTAATTATAATTAATAACATAATCATAATTAATAATATAATTAATAATATAATTAATAATAAAGCAATAAAATAGTACGCATACAAAAATAATTTTATATAGCATATATTATAAAAAAGACGTGAATACTTATTAGTTAAAAAAAGGATTTTTCAAATAAAGTTTTTTATTCCGTTATTAAATATATGATAAGTTTTTCCAGAAATCTAACAAGTTATGTTTAATCTTAAAATTAATTATCTATTTGAAATATTAGTTTTCAGTACAAATATTATACCTTGTTATAATAATGGAAATCATGAACCTATATATAATGCATGATTTCCGTTATTATAATAATAGCGTTTGGATAAACGCTTCGTATAGTCATCGATTTTGGCTGAAAGCATTCAAGTTGCTACGATACCTTTAAGTTCATTCCATATGCCAAGCAGTTACAAGCAATTAATTGTCGCAAACGTATCAACTCTATACACATTCCGTGAAAATCCAAAGTCAATGTGACGCTAACGTGGCCCCAGTAGATTGCATATCAGAATAACACGCGCATGCACCTAGAAGGGTTAATTAAATTAGTCCGTGCGCGGAAGGCTGCAGCGATTGCCTTTCTAGCGGATGGATAGCTACTCCCATTGGAATTATCTGCTAAAAACTTTATACTATCCCTGTGGTAATCAGCAAAATATGTAAATTGCATCTTGACGCGACTCGATTATAACGAATATCAGCAGGCAGCTAAGTTCGCGAACAAATTATGATTATCCCGTATTAAATATTGCATTTTAGATTAGTATCAAGCATATTTTACAAAATAGAGTGGAAGATGTATACAGGCTATATATCACAATTAAGAAAGTTCTTATTAACATCTTAATGTCATATAGATTTTTATTACTGCAGCATTTTGCATATTTATTTTTTATCTATTAACTTTATCTTTTTTATTACGCATACACATATACACATATATAGGTATGTAATAATTTTATTACACATACATCTTTTATTTATTTTATTATTTATATATATGTAGCATAATGTATTTACAAATAGCATAATTTGTAATAAACTCATTCGTATATCAGATAGCACAATTTATTATTACTAGTCACCGCATCGTATAACTAACATTAATAATTTTATAAATATCTCCATAAGTATATTACTTTTAGTATTACAGAAAGAGTGTGGTTTTATATGCCAAGAGACGACTTTTATAGTTTTTACACGGTTTCTCTATAATGAAGGATCTTAAATTACGTGTATGTGTACATACACGTAAATGTGTATGTGTAAACGTGAACAAAAAATTGGCTTTTTACATCTGACAATTTTTACAATTACTGCTTGCGTTTGTTTTCTCATCTTCATGGATGTAATTCCAGAATGGAAGCAAACTATATATAGCAGCAAAAACCATTTATATAATCTTCATCAGTTATATTACACTTACGTTGGATTAAATGTACTTTTTGTATGAGGTATGTGTGTGTGTGTGTGTGTGTGTGTGTGTGTGTATGTGTAATCGAGATGTTCTTATATTAATAGTAATATTACTACATACATTTCAAAAATTGTTATACTACGACATTAGCATTGATAAATAATTATTAGAAGTTATTGAATAAAATAGATATTAAAAGTAAATTTTATACAAAATTAAAATTGTGCATTGCGTAATACTGCAGGATAACTTTATTAAACATTATACGATCGGACTTCTTAGTTTAAAAAATGTTTCTAATACTATTCGAGAACATTTTATATGAGAATATATTTTCCTATATTTTATTATTTTAACATCGTTTCATAAATATTTATTATAGGCAACTGAACAAAATAGAAGAAAAAAAAATTATCGGAAGCATTTTTTGGTCAATTATGTTTTCCAAAATACGCTATACAAATCATCTCTAAATTTTTGTGCATCTTTATTAGAGATATCAGTTGTTGTAATTGTAACAGCTATATTACAATCCTTAACTTATGAAAATCAGAAGAAATTAAAAATCTAGTGAAATAAATAACTCGAAGACTCTTTCGGTATGTCTACTTAAAGAGATTATATTATATATATATATATATATATATATATATATATATATATATATATATATACATATAATCTTTATGTATATATATATATATACACATATATGCGAGTTGTTTTATGTATATATATATAAAACAACTCTTCTAAACAATCTCGAAAGAGAAAAAAGATGAAGATGAATCGATGGAAGAGCTCGGGGTGTCCTTGACGAATAGACAATTTTATCCCGGGGGAACCCTCGATAGTCGCACCCTGTTAAAGGGTATACTGCTAGGTTCGTACGCCATCAGACGGCAAGCGATGGAAGCTAGCGAGCTACCCTGCAAGGGAACAATCAATGTCCTCGGGGAAACTTGCTCCCTAGTTTGCAACTACGGTTCAGCGACGTCGGTTTGCATTTACCGACCCAACCGTTCGCGGATACACATCCCCATCGGCTTACACGCCATCGGCACTAGCGACCGACGCTCGTACGATCAATGTTTATCGTAAAATACTTTTTATTTTACGAGAATCATATTACTTTGATTGTTTTCCTGGACCGTTTTATTTTTTGCAAGGAAACATTGATTAATTACAAACTTTGGGTTTTATCGATTTCGACGTTCGTGCAAATTTTACAGCGACTGTATGTTGTTAGATTACTACATTTAACCGTATAATTAATTGAATATTATAATTATCTGTTTATGCCTTTTCTCTCTCTTTGAACGTGATTTTTAATTGAATATACTAATAAAAAATATAAGAATTTTTAACAGCTTTGTATTATAATTCTATTGTGGTTGTATATAGAAGTTTTTTTTTTTTACGAAGAAAGTTTTCACAAATCGTTTTTGAAATATATACGAATAAAATTTATAAATTGATTCAACGTTATATATATATATATATATATATATATATATTTTAACAGATTTATAAACATGTACAGTTTCTCAATTATGCCATATTTAAAGATCATTTAATTTAATCTGCTATACTCCATTCTCATATATCATTGGCAATACTAACATCTACGTAATAGAGATGTAATTATGCTTATTTATCTTGTTGGATCAGGAAAAATCCCAGATTATAGCTGGAGCGGAAGATTTTTATTTGTTTCTTGATGCTGCGCCCTGATCTCCCGGCGATTTGAATATCACCTCTGCAATTCCAACCTGGAATATTTGCCGTTAGCAATATAGATGAAGTGCTTAATCAGTGCCACCGTTGTAATTACAGCTCACGTAAAAGATAGCACATAAAACCTCGTTACCCCGATTTTGAAATAGGTCAAATCGTCTATATAAATCACGGGATGATGATCGCGTTTATAAAGCGTTGTGATTAATTGTGGCAAATACGAAAAACTATAAAAAATTGGTACCATATAATATTATTATCAAGCAAGAGTAGGCATCACGAGGATACACAGTAAAAGATAGAAATTTGATTGTTGTTAAGATTGTACATTGTTTTTAGCTATGATCCTTTTACACATTATTTATCTACAGTTGTCTTTTTCTTAACTCTGGAATATATATTACAACTTTTGAATAGTACTATTATACTGTCGTGCAAGATAGTGTGCAAGGAAAGAGAATTCAAAAACAAACGACCGCATAGCTACAGGCATGGAATAACTAGCGAATACACAAAGGCTGAGCGCACTAAAGCAAGCAGATCCGGTGGCAAGAAGTTTGAATTATTCACGAGGTGATTTTTCATTCCGACTAATAATCCTGGGTTAACGAAAATTTAATTACGAAGTTATTTGACATTGGAAATTCAAAGCTTTCAACGAATTATGTTTCAAGAATGGGTAACGAGAAATTTTGTTTTTCAATTAATTTCAAATATATTTCCACAGGAATGTAATTTATATTTGATATTATATTATCAACTATATTATAATATTTTACTAACAACATTTCTATATTTAGGATTAATTAAAATTTAATAAAAAACTAAAGAGATTAGCACATATATTTTTTTATATGCATTTCGTTAGATTAAGAATAAAATAATTATTGCGAAAATAGACGAAGAAGACAATTTTATATTCTACATCAAATGCAGCATGCAATCACATATAAAATACATCTGAAATAATTTTAGTACATGCATTATAATGGTCTAATTTCCATCTTGCTATTTAGCCAATTGTATAAATTGCTGACAAATTACTATCAAATTACTGTTGTTACCGCTATCATCAAGTTATCATGTAATATGCATGTTGCTTTGAATGCAAGTGGAATATTAAACAATACTTTGAGTTTCCGTGAATTTCAAATGTGTTTCCTTAAAGTAATTTAAAGTCAATATGTAGTATAATATGTTCACGAAGACATTAGAGACATGGTTTGTCGGTCGTGTTTTTGCACCGAATAGCATGTGGCACAGGTGTACACAGCACCATACTGATATAAAAGAAAAGTGTTTTTAAACTTATCCTTATCCTAGCTTTTTATTACACTTGTGCCTTGCAAAGTTTGTGGCGACTGTAACCGTTCGTCGTCACTTTCTAAGCGACAAAAAGCGGCTCAAATATTCTTTTCTATCTGTTTTCCCATTTTCGTTAAACTATTTATTCTCTTAATGTATTGTTTAACATAATACAGTTTTTTTATAATTAAATTACGAAAGATATAAAATAAATTATTAAGAAAAATTTGAAGCTGTTATATTAATGTGCAGCTATAACGTAGGTTGATGGCGGAACAATCTTACAGAAACCGCAAGTAGTAACAGACGTCTTTTATCAGACGCAGGTAATAACGTCTGTCTTTATACAGAAACCGCATCATTATAGCACCATTCTACGTATAAAGGTTTACGAAGATTTTGCATTTATGAATAAAATCGATACCATCTACTCAATCTATACATAACTTAATCATACAAAATCATACACACTATTCGAGCAGAATTATCACGACGCAACATTTTCATACGGTTAGACATTCTATCTTTATATATTCTCGCTCTCTTCTTGCGAACTAAAAAATCTGTACCACGATACTATATTAAATTAGCATACATATATGTAACACATGGTAAAATAAATAATGCATCGTCTTTTTATTTCAAATGGTAATATTTGCAGCATTGCTATCTTTCAAAAATAAATTTACACTTTTCATCCATTTTATTATATTTTAATTTGTCTTAGAAGACATACAAGATTTTCAATTGTAGAAATATTCCAGCAAACAAACTGGTCCAACAGACTCCAACATTTCTCATTTTACTAAAACCGTCGCGGAATATTATGCTCTCTCCACAATGAAAATTTCTTCTAATATTTAACTTGTGTCTTCTATCTTAAGGCTGCAATGACTAAAAATCACTTTTTTTCCCGAGGAAGAAAGTAGAACTGAGAGAAGAAATTGAAAATAATAAAAAGTTAAGCTCGCTAATTAACAAATGACTATATCTTAATATCATAAAATACTACTCTGTTCTGGATATGTTTCAAGTAACGCGTTCAATTAATTCAGAGATGTCAACATTCGGTTGAATGTGCGCGAAACCTAGACAATAATCAAGTATACGCGCGGCTTGTCTCTGTCGAAATATTTCATTACAGAGAGGCACTCATATTCTGAATACCCTTTTTTCAACAAAAGCGTAGAATGCAGGCAGGCGTATACACATCGAATGTCACGCGACGACAATGTGGGATGCTCTCGCGTGATGCGGGATGTGTGTGCACGGACGTCCTATTGATGTTGCCGGTGGAGTCCGCGAAACGCGAATATTCGCGGCAATCGTTTTCGTGCGACCGTCCGATCGACCATTCCATCGACCATTCGATATAAAGAAACTGGCTATGTGTATGCATACGTGGAAGTATGGCGCTGTGTTAATGTGGAAAACACAATTCCATTCTAGTTCGCGTCAGTAACGGATTTGTTGCTTGATCCGTGAACATTTCACATTTTCGCGAAACATATACACGTGCAGAAAGACGACTGAGTTCGTCTTATTATTGACAAATCCCCGAAGCGGTTGCTGCCTCGCATGGCAATACGAATTCTTGCCTCGGGGTTGGAACTCTTGACTGAAGCGTGCTTTATGTCGCTTGGAAATCTTTCCCTACTATGCTATGCTTGCAAGGCGCGAGGCAAGAGAGATGAGATGTACAATACATCGTCGCGGTTGCGCAAGAAATCTAATTAATTGCGGAACGTTTAATTCACTATATGTAAAGTTGTAAAATTGTAATTTACGTAATGCATACTTTTCGTTGTACCGTAAAATCGCGCGCGATTAAAGTTGATGACATCCTGCTGTTCGAGGCAAATTTGTGAAGATTTCAAGAATGAGATAACTCGATAAATTATGTAGGTATTAAGGAATTAAAGCATACCGATTGTTTTACACCTACATCATATTGCAATGAACAAAATATTTTCTTGAATTATAAAATTGTTTACATTTTCTTATTCTTTTAACTTTTATTTTTGACTTAGATTTTCACCACATTCTTAATGCTTTGGAGGATATGCGGAAGTAGCTATATATTATGTATACAAATACATAATATATAGCTACTTCCGCATATTTTGCGATGTCAACAGATTACCTTATATAGAATTTCCTTTGACTAATTTCGTAAATGCCTATCCATGTGATGCTTACCTTCACCACAAGGTAGGGAAGTTCGAAGTTCGAAGATAGGACAGTCAATCTCTAAGGGCCAGAAACTCTCCGGTTACAAGTAGCGCCCGAAGGAATATCGCTTACCTGCCTTCTGAAACTCATCTTAATTGCACGAAACGTACGCCTATGCACGGGTTAAAGAGCAATCTTATAATGCAAAGCGAGGCAAAAGTGAAGTATCGAGCGAAAGTGCTTCGTCATGCCGATAGAAATTCGTTACTCGTCGCTTAATTACATGACTGTTAAAAAGCTGTAAGCATCTACGTTGCGGTGAATATTAAGTTTTAATAAATCCGGTATGCGCGCAATGTTTAATTACTTTTTAGATTCTGGTACATAAAATTGCATAAAAAACTGTAGTCTAGGAATCTTATTATGAAAATATTAATTAAAAAAGATACTTAAATACATCAACAAGATATTTATGTTATAAGATATACGAATAAATAAGATATTTATATTTTATATATTTGTATTATACTTGTATTATACTTGTTTATTATGAAAATAGTGACAAAAAAGAAATTAAAATGATGAAAAATAATTAAAAAAGAATTTATTATAAAAGTAGTAATTACAAAAGAAGCTGCATGAATATACGGCGCCAAGACTATTATAATAAGCAATAATGAGTAATTTTGTCGGCGTACTTATGTGCATTATATGTAACTTGTTTTAAACGATTATGTTTTTTTTTTTGTTAATTATATTACTTATTATCAAATATTAAATTTATGAGATTTTATTTGATGTTATTTTATCTAGTTTATCAAAAAAATCATTATTCTTTTTATATCTTTTCAATTCGTTAACAGTCTTTAACATTATTACTTGTAAAATTTCTTAAACTTCTTACATTTAAAACTCTTAAATGCAAATTACAGCAATAAAATCTAATTTTTAAAGTAAAACAATTGATTAATAAAAATACAGATATTTTAAAATTGATATCACAGAATTAAATTGACATAACTATTTGATTTGAAATTTTAATTGCATAGACAAAACTTTAGCAATGAAAAAGGAAAACTGGAATATCAAATTTCACAGATATTTATTTTAACACAGTTTGTTAAATATTCCTTGAACCGGAATTAAATCTATAACATCTGATTGGGCTAATTCGTATATAGCAGTAGTACATTAACTCAACCGTAAACGTTGATGGAGGTCAGGAGACCGTATATCCTGAACATATACGATCGAACATATACGATCGCGTTTGGAAAGTTTATCCTGGATGTTAGATTAGGTAAGTAAATATACAACGCGCTTGATATACGAATTCGAAATCATGAGAGAGTACAACCGTACTATAAAATTACCGGCTAACGTTCGATGATGACGAATCATTTAGACACAACTTAAAGTAATGCATTGCTAATTTTGATACAAGTAAATATTTAAAAAAATTATAATTATTGTACATTTGCGATCAAAAAACTCTCGCGCTATCAAAATTTGTTTCTAAGCTGTCTAATTATTAATTAATCTAATAATAATCCAACTTTGTAGCCATATTTTGTAGTTACTTATAGCGCAACAAAATTCGCTCGAGAACAAACTTATGCGTTTACATATACATATGTATTTACGTTGTGTAATATTTATTCTCAGTTTTATCGACAACGTATATATGTTATATCAATACAAAAGAGCGCACTTCGTATCCACAATTTTAAAACGTTATACTATACACACATGGGACATTTAAATTGTATGCGTTTTTATACGATAACAGTAAATGTTCCTTATCAAAGAAAAAAAGAAAAAAGAAACAGATAATTTCCAATTTCTAATATTGAAGTTTTCTATGTCCACAATTGCTCTTGAAAGTCGTCTTTTATCATTTTTTTAATATAGTCAGAAACCTTAAGAAAATGTATTACTTCTCTTTCCCATTTAACGTACTACACGTCGCAAGTTTCAAAACCAGCCGACACTTTTGCTTTGTGAAAAGAGTTTTGTGTCAGCATTTAAAATGCATGCGACAAGCGTCGACTTGCGCCATGCAATTTAATACCACGCAAAAGCATTTGATATGCAAGACGTAAGTAATCGAATAAGAGCAATCAATTTTAAGCGAGGAATTGGCATAAGATAATAGAGATACCGTTAAGTATGGTAAGATACAGTCAGCATGAAGATTTATTCGTGCAAGATAATAAGGACCCTTATTTTATAAAGCGACGTGAAACTACTTTATGAAACACTTGCTTTACAACTATGTCAAAAGTTTATTTAGAACGCTTTTTACCGAAAGTTTTTATGGTCCGATATTATTTTTATATTCACATATTGAAAATATTTGTAAAAAATTCAATAACATTTGAATATACACCTATAAAAATTGAGAAGATCTTTTTATGTTTTTTTTATTTCTATTAACATATTTACTTTATAAAAATTTAAAGATTTTTGCATCATATTGTTTACACAATGGGCACGCATGCAATACTTAATTTAGTAAATCAATAATACAATACACACACACAGTGACATATTTACAACATTTCAAAGTTTAAAAGCATATTGTTAGTATTTATCAATATCACGAAATTTATCTCCAAAGTCGAAAAAACATTTGGCTTGAATATCGTTGCCTCTGTGCAATAAAAATTTTAAAAACTTTAAATAATCTACTCAATCCTTAGATTAATATCCAAATATTTAATTATATGATATTTTACATTGTTTAACAATTATGATAAACATAAACGGCGCATATTGCTTCAGCAAGATTGATATAAATATAAATTTCTATATTTTGCAACGTGATATTCTCATATTATTTAACGGAATTCAGTAGAGTTATATGACCATCCCTCTTCATTGGATGCCGAGGTACCATTCCGTGTGATAATGCGGTGTCTCGTTTTGCAGTGAATTACCTTTTTCCTCATAAGATAGGGGTGCATTCGCGGTGGGCGAAGTCGCATCGAGTGGTAGGGGATTGGCGGGAAGCCGAACAGCTCGACGGAGCGCGACGCAGTCAGTACTCGGCGAACTGCCTGCACGTTCGGTGCTGATGTCCAAACTACTCTGACGGTTCGGTTCCATAAACAATTTCGGTTCCGTTTAATTAGCATCTCAATTAGCATTTTACTATATATGTATCTATTTCGCGAAATCAGAGAGGACCAATGAAATCGTGACAGTTTACGATCTAAGCAATCAAGAGTGGATAAAGAATTTCTCATCTATTACCTTTAAACCTCATCTGATCAGCGTAATGCTATGCTACGTGAGTTTAATTATGTATAAATTAATTATAATCGTTTGATTTTAATATATTTATTTTGATCGTTTTTATGAGAAAATATCGGAGTGCAAATTATGTGTACAAAATTATGTGTATGTATAAAATTTATGTGCATAAAATTTGAAAAATCGACGAGTGATAATTTAATTACATCAAATTTTATTTTAATCTATAATTTTTAATGTTTTTGTTGTAATTATAATATTCGATTTTTTATATTCTAAAGAAATACTTATTAAATGTAAGAATAAAAACACAAGAAACTATCATAACATTTATGCTACTGATATTCTTTTATTTTATTTTCCTTTTAAGTGAAATATATATTTTGAGAGAATACATTAATCTCGTTGTACATAGCATGCTTTTATATGCATATTTAGTTAAATTATTTGATACAGGGTAGTGTCGTGTGGAGATACGTTGTTGCATATTCAATGATATTCTCCTAATATCCTTGGAGGCTCATGCTGTAAAGTTTGATTATAAAAACAAGAAAAAGTGACAAATGCAATATTCGTTTTTAGTGGCTTTTTTTTTCAACAAGTATTTAAAACTCTGCTTGTTATATAATTTTGTAAGACAGGTTTGCAACAATCTTACCATTATCATAGAGTCGATATTTAACACAGAGTCGAAAAAGTTTTACGTGCAAGTATTAAAATATTTACGTGCAAATATTAAAAAATATTTATGATCTAATTTTTATAAAAGAGAAATCTTATTGATTTAAAAACCTTCTTCTATATTATGTTACATATCTTTACACAACTTTTGTTTTGTTTGAGAAGGTTTCTCTCCCGTAAAATGTTAAACATATGATAGAAACAAGAAATAAATTATAAATATATTTGATTATCTCAGTTACATGTTCTTACATATAGACTAAAGTGTGTTTTTGAACTTACTTTAAACTCTGTGTTTTTATATATATATATAATACAAGTAAGACTGACAATGAGCGTTCTGGGACACGATAGACTAAACTTCACCAATATATATACATATATATATGTATATATATAATAGTAAAACCCTGGGGAAAAATCAGAGACGAAATCCGGTCCTTTCAAAAACGAAACAATGCCGTCTACTGACCCTTTCCTTAGCAGCGCATACCTGCGCTAGCCTCTACTCGACCGCGCTCGAGTGCCCAACTTCTCTGGGCTATAACTTCGTTATTTTTGTGAAATTTTCAGTGAAAATTTGAGGGAATACTCTTCAAAGAGATAGTATTGTCGAAAAAAAATATAATTGAAAAATCGATTTTTTTGATTCTACCAAAGGTATATGTAACCCCTTAAAAAAATTTTTGGTAATATATATATATATATGTTAATATTATACTAACTGTATATAATGAAAATTAATTAAAACAGTAAGCAATAATTGGCGGCATAATAAGGTATTGAAAACTTATTAGACCATGGCTTCGCCATTCTTCTTCTTTACTCATTTTTAATTTCAGATCGTTAAATACCAATGATTGTCGTATGTGAAGTTGCTTTTTGCGTCAGTTTTTTTTCTCCGCTTCGCACTCATGCATACACAATATCACGGAAACGCCCGGTACTTCCTGTACATATCGTCGTTATCATTTTTGTCAAACGGCCTTTTAACAAATGGCTTGAAAATAATCCGCTCTCCCGGCGCACATGTTAGGTATGTTTGTTTAATCTTCTCGATGAATCCATAAAATAATACATGAACAAAAGAATGCATTTTTTTTCAATTTTTTCGCAATACAGACAGTTCGCGCTAACAGCCGCGAGCAATTGTTAAGAAACATGCGCTGTAATCAGCGCTGGAAAAAATTTTCAAAAATCCTATTGTGCAACCTTCAATCTGCTTCTTCAATTGTGGGGCTTTTTGCCTTTTTTCTACTGTATAATTTTTAGATGTATCAGACATGGTTTAAACAAAACGTTTGTTTCTTCAACCGTTATTATTCTGCATATGAACCTGTTTTTTTGTATATACCTTTCCGAAATGACCGTTGTTTCTTCAACTAATTTAGTTTTGTTATAATATAATATAGTTAAAAGAAGACGTCAGTCAGGATAACCAACGCCTTAACACAAAAGAATTGCAATTAAAAAGATAATTATTTTTTATCTTTGTTAAAAGATAGAACGTATTAAGTTCTTGTTACTGGAACGAAGTTTCAAGCCAAGCGTTCTGCTTCATCGCACTTGCGACGATATTGAATTAACACAAACTGAAGATTTTTGTTGTTCAACATCATTACAATTTGTGTTGCAACTGTTTTAATCAGCATTGTTTATTTTATACTCACTACGTAAGGACTGTTTTACTCAAAAAGCTTTGAACTGTCATGAAAACACTCGATTTACGGTACCAAGTTGAAATTGCTGATGGCTGGCACTGAAGAAGTAGTTAGTGTTTTGAGGTATCACTCTTTTGCAGTTGGTTAATTTTATTGGCATTTATTTAATTTAATTAAACTTCCAATCTTAAATTTTCCATCTGATATGGCACTACGTTTTATGAATACTTATATATGAGGGAACTTCATCTTCAGAGATTAACTGTGGCTATTGCATTGAAATTTCTGGCAAGTTTAATGTATTCTTATCAGAAGATATCTCCGCTTGCTACCGATGCCGCGTCTCTAATGCTGAAAGCTTTCAACTAACACGCGGATGTGCAAGACGTATCTGTAATAGAATTGCTGAAGGGAAGAAAGTTAAATTGAACTTTTTTTACCTAGCGCAAATGTTAGTTTCGTTTTGTTATGTCAAGTGTTACACATTGAAACATAAGTACTCTACAGTTAGATGATTCGCAATCTAATAGAATAGTTTCTTAAAAATTTCTAATGGAATAGTTCTTTAAAAATTTTACAGGTTAAGTAAGAGAATAACTTAATGTTAAATAAAATTACTTATGAATTATACTCATTTATTATGTTTTACTCATTTATAAGGGGATCACAAACTCACATAAATATTTTGATGAAAATTTTATTAAAGTTTTATTTGAAATTACTGAAATAGTTTTAGACTGTAATGTGCTAAATAAATAAAACTTATATTCAGTATAAAGTAAGCGTATAAGTTTTAAAATAAAATTTATAAATACTTCTTTTGTCATGTTTTATATATAAAATGTGTGTGTGTGTGTGTGTGTGTGTGTGTGTGTGTGTGTGTGTGTGTGTGGTGTGTGTGTAAAATTGATAATTATATCTGGAATTATAGTATCGAATGATATTTGATATGCAAAGGTATATGTTCTTTGTAACAATTTTAAATACAATTGATATTTATTATAAATGATATGTTATATAATTAGTTATTCTATCTATTTAATCATCTAATATTATCCATACAACTATTAATATTAATCGTTTATCGGTATGTTTAATTGTTGTTTTTAGTGTAACTTACGTTAATGATTTTATGAACAAAGAGGCATATTTTGATTCTAATTAAGAGCGGCAATTGAATTATACATATCAATACATGATATACATATATTCGCTGATATACGTAAGAGTTTATATATTCATTATTTGTATATATTCGCGAAAGCTCTCAAAGAGAGAGCATTGTACTGCCTTGAGTTAGTTTCTGAGTGCACTGTTTGCTACTAGTCCTTTGTGGTTAACTCCAAAGCTCTTCAATTATTCAATATGAAAGATAGTCACTAAATTTAATCTCAAGGATCATTAAGGCTTTTCAAATATCTGTACAATAGAGATTCAATACACTATCAATGCATTATTATTTTCGTATGTATTTATAAATCATAAATCGATACACGAATATTCTTCCAAGACGTGCTATTTTAGTTTTTTTTTTATACCAATCAGAAATAAGCATCAAAGTGTAAAAAAAGTACTGTAGAAATCTTTATATCTAATTATGCACAATCTAATCTAAGAAACTCAAGCACACACTTTTCGTACAAATCTTGAATTAAATTTGCTACAGATTTTGTCGTCAATATTACACAAAATATCCAACATATGTGTTACGGAGTTTATTTGAATGTTATAAAAGTTATTAAAATGAGCCTCGCGCTTTAGCGAGGACTATAACTGATCCTTTGTGTTAATGCGGTTTATTCCATGTCAGAGTTTCAACAATTGGACTGACTGTAACGTAAAAGCGCGTGCACTAAAGTGGAATTACCACAGCGTCGATGTAATGTACGATCATGATGGTCCTGACTAAGCAGAATCTATCCCGCACAACGACATCGTTAAACCGGAATTAATAGTAATTTATGTTTACATTCCGCAATTAATTTATCTGATAATGAACTACTCTAGGCACATGCACTACTCCAATCACATGCATATATCGATGCACACGAAAATCTTATTACCAAATCAAAAGAATATTCTAATATTTTACAATCTTTTTAATAATTCCTTTACGTTCTTTCACAATTATAATTTATACATATATTTTCTAGCGGATAAAAAACTGCGGAATTTGTTTAATGATAGATCAAGAAAAGCATACGTAGATATTTTTATGAGAATTCTAATATATATTTATTATGTTATAGTAACTAATATATATTTATTATGTTATAGCAACTTTAATAAATGAAGTAAACATTGAGACTTAAAAGATTCATTTTATACACACATTTTGTCTACATATTTTGTATATGAAATTATTTAAGTTTTTAAATCTTGGGATTGAAGGATTTTAATTCTAAATTATCTTATATTTGTTGTCCATCTTATTAATATCGCAAACATAACATATGAAATATAATAAAATGAATTATATTATATTAATTAAAAATAATTTCTTTAAAACAAGTCTATTATTATTAAATTATCAAATATCGATTACGTGTAGATTTAAATTATTTTTTTTATTTTTCTTTCTATTGTCATATATATATATATAAAGTAAAAGATATGCTTTTGATTTTAATTATTTTAATAAAATAATTTGCCAAATTACAATTTACACGTACAAGTTCTAATTTTTATTTCAAGTCATTTCTAACAGTAGTAAGCAGTTGCAAAACGTAATTAAAATGGTGGTCTTAACGACTGAATTTCTCCGCCTCTTATATAAGCTCCGATAAAGCGGATTAAACCCTTTTAAAAATAATTAGTCCATCAATTGCCCAGACCAAAATACACCTGCACCATAAACGTACACACACCTTAGCCCTGTGGCTCGATTAAAAATCTCTCGTAAACATAAGTTTCACGAAAAATGTCTGGCGCGTGGGCTTGAAAATCGTTTGGGAAAATAGTTTCTCGCATGGCGAAATGTTCTAACACCTCATTGCAATTTTCTCTGCAACGAGATGCGTTGGCAATTTTCGACCGATGTAGAGTGGTATGAGAAGTCAAGATAATGCATATTCACATACGATTTGGCTTTTTGCGTTTCTCCTCGTTGTCCCTCTTCGTTCTCCGCGCCGTTCTCTCGCATTGACTGCATTCATAATTATTCGCCATTAAGCGAATCCAAAGGAGTATCCATTTAGTTCTGCGCGTGTTAAGTGACAACGAGGAGGAGCTCCCGTAACTTTCGCATCTTCTAATCGCCTCGTACTCATTGCGCGCTCGTTCTTCATGCCGCGTCTCTACCATCTATTCCACCCCCATCATCATCTGCATAATTTCACAGCGCATCTACTTACGCAATCGCGTACATCTCGCAACCGAAGTCACTGGAGTGACTGATCTTGCACGGCGTTGAATATTAAATAAAATCTAGGATACGCGGAAAATTGATTTCAGATTTATGGCGGAATATGTATGTTGGCAACATTGTATCGTAGGAAGGGCACGCGTATGATTTAAAGAATTGTCTTGTCGTTTGCACCACTCCACGGATAAATCCTGCAGAGATTATTTGGGCGTTCAATCTGCGACTGATTTATTTTCGCACTTTTATCGCCTATTTCGTGAACGTCCAACGATGGCATTGAATTTCAATGCGATCTATGATGTGAAAGAAAGAGATTTTTAATTTATAGCACCAGATGCGCCAGTTAATGGCGCATTAGAACGCGCAGTTGGAACAAATGAATACACAATTTAATTTCTTTGCTAAATAAAAACTTAATATATTTAATATTTAATCTCTCTCTTACTCTCTCTCTCTCTCCCCTAATATGCATTTATTTTTGTAAGCTTATATATTGCAGACAGAAACATGTTTTATGAAAATCCGTTACATTATAATTCTGCAGTCCAACAAATCTGCGTAAAACATTACTGCTTCGGGTAAAATTATGCAACTGAAAATACATGGACGACGGATTAATATATCGAGGGCAATAATGGATTTTACAGAGAAGTAAATGAATACAATATAAAAAAATTTAATAACCAATAGAAGTTAATTAACATAAAATACACATTATTGTAATATAATGTTAAACACCGAACTCATGTCAATGTCGATTAATTACCTGCGCAAGTTTTGACATATTATGGAGAAATATATACTTTGCTTTTTACGCGTTTTATGTTTATCAATAATTTATTAATAAGAACAGTTCTTTTCGTCTCTAAATTATTGATAAACGGCTCTACATGATAGAATCGAATAATGCTGAATTACTGTGATAAAATCGAACATTAACATGAGATAATAGTACAGTGCAAGCAATGGAGCTGTGTTTAACTTTTCGAATTCAGAAATGCAAGACAGTGCTATCCAACGTTCGCGCCAATATCAATGTTTAATTATTTACGAAGATCAAATCAAATATTAGACCGTGCATATCAAACTTTTCCAACTCGATAAAGGTAATCTGAGGATGACTATAGCAATTTCTTGCATCTTGCCGTAGTTCTCTGTTAGCGGAAAATCGCGGCGAAAAATTATTGAGATAATTTTAAAATGTACAGATATCGTTTGAAAGTAAAATTGCAGATAATACGGAATCTTTCCTGCTCTCTATAGTGTTCCTTCGTAACTTAAATACCTGCACGGCAACTCGCCCTCGCAATTTTGTATACCATCTCATTGTTCCGGTAACTCCTGCGAGGAAAAACCGGCGGTGCTCGCAAGGAAGTTTTCACTAGCGACTCGCTGTCAACGCGAATAGAAAAGTTTTGTTTTCACGGTAAATACAGGAGCAAAGTTTCATCTAATTGGTTAAGTCGTTAAGGTCACGAGCAAAATCGATGGCGACAAAACTTGGGCGCTATAAGCGGCGTAAATAGCCAATGCTCGACGAAAGAAATGGAATACGCAATTGTAATAGAATGACAATTCGAGAATGTATTGATGCTAGCACACACAGCAGCACGAAATCAGGGGCACATGAATATGGAGTAGTATATTGCCATTTAATTACGATTACAAATTGATTGCTCTGTACTCAGATTAATCTTAGAAATCAATATATCGGTGATGGTACTTTTCAACAAATAAGTTTAACAAAGGGCGTTACGCGGCCTTATTTTATTGCTGTTAAGAAAATTATAATAATCTATTTATTGATAAATGTGGAACAGGGATTCCATATACACATTTAAATTTCAACGGGCTATAAGATTCAAACGCGGATGGTAATGCGTTAGTTTCGACGAAAATTAATTTTTCATCGAAATAATTTGTTGTGCACAGGACACAAATTATTTCGATGAAAAATTAATTTTTATCGAAACTAATGCACTACCATCCGCGTTTGGCTCTTATAGCCCGTTGAAATTCAAATGTGTATTTCAAATAGAGAGCCTAAATTCCTTAGTTAGGGATTCCATATATTCAAAACAATTAAAAAATGTTAACAGAATATTTAAGATTATACATACATATATTCTGTATATGAGCATTAGTTATTGTCAGACAAATAAACCCGCGACATGAGATTTGTAAAATTACGTCTCCAACATTATTTGATTAAATTTTTTCTTGTACAGAATTCGGCCACTATATTGTTAATTAATATTGGACATGGATCGAGCTTTACGTAGTTCGACAGAGAAGCGTTATTCGCTCTACTACGCGTTAACAAGTTCGTTTATTGAATTGGTAATGCATTTTACATTATTTCCAGATTCTAATTACACGTATCACTGGGACATTATTGGAGTGAATTGATTGTAATTTCCAGTTACAATACAGTTTACAATTTCAGTAACAATTACGAGATAGACACTAGTAATATTTTCTCTGTATAACTATATTTACACCGCTTTGTGACTTTTTGTATTTATATTTCGGATTCGCTGATGCATACCACCTTGCAACGATGCCGCCTGTCATCCAACATTGGATGCACCAATTAACTGCAGACTAATGGATAAATCAATCAACCAATTAATCTTAACAGTCTTATTTATTATGTTTTTATTGAATGTTATATATACTTACTCTTTCTATATTCTTTGTCATTTTGCATTAATTTCTTACATTTTTTTAAAAATCTACTTTAGTGCCTTTTTTCAAATTATCTATATATTTTCCATTTCAAGCAACTTATCGATAATTGACAAAGAAAAAGTCAACATACTTCTCATTTTATCACTGATAAAAACGAAAAGAACTAAAATACAACGCATGAAGTTAATAGACGTACATATATAATAAAATTAACCAATTTTTTAATTTTCTCGCAAATGTACAACAGCATAATATGTAGCTTATACGACGAAGATGATTATTGTTAGTGGAAGACATTAAAATTCATTAATGTCTTCATAAAAACAATAATTTCTAATTTTTAACTGCACCAATATATTGTTTCAATGTTGTATTTCATTCAAAAATTATAGTCTCACACATCAACAATTATCATGATATTTTCGGTACTTTTCAAGTCATAAAAATTTATAAACACATTAAATTCCAGCACATACAACTTTACTCAACGACATGATAGTTAACATTTTATGCTCAGCGGTAATAATACCATCGTACCATTTAAATCGCCAAGAAGCCGACAATGGTAATATTATTATTGCATGCGCTGTAAAATTTGTAGTATTTTTACGAGACGAATAGTTATATTATTAATATGAATTCTTCGCTATTTAACTGTTCATTTCCTTATATTAGAGATGTATTTTAATTCACAAATTAATTTTGAATAATTCTTTTTTTAAAAGTATAACATATTGTTATACTTTTTGATGATATATGTGTTTGTTAAACTAACTTTGCATCATAATGAAAATTTTTTATTAGTCCAGGGTTCTCATTTACTACTGCAAATTATTTTATTAGTTATACACGTTTTGCCAAAACTATTGCCAAACAAATTTTCACTATTTTATTGCTAATAAATTTGTGTTAAAATGATATCTGAACTTACTTTATAATATAATTTATAATATAATTTTTTATTAATTTTATTTGATATTTATTTATGCCAACTAATAATTTATTCGGCTTCTCTTTTAGTATAAAAATATCTCGAACTCAATCTTTAGAAGTAGGCCGAGACTCTTAAATAATCCGCTCAGTTATATGTGCATTTTGCGAAGCGGCCATTAATTTAAAGTACTTTTTAAGTACGGGCGAGTCTCGCTCTCGGCTTTTAATTTTCACGACGATATTTCGACATTCGTGCGGTCGTTATAGTTGCCACGCAAACTCGAAAATAGGATACGGGAAATGGTGTACTCTCATACATGGTTTGCTTTGAATGGGCCGTGCGATACAAGTTTATTGAAAGCCGGAAGTTGATTCACTATGACGAATGTAGTTCTCGCCTCAGCGAAGAAGACGCCTTGTCTGGCCATACGCGCATCTACTTCCACTTCCCATCATGCGAGATTCCTTCGTGCGCGCCGGCGTGCTACTTATGTTTCGCGCGCTTTTTCCGCACGTAGAAAATACATTGTAGACAGTAGAGACCGCGGTTTCCATCAGTATCTATCACGTAAAGTATGTCAATGCGGTCGCTCTTCGCACCACTTGGAATTCACTGTGTAAAATATCGTTCACGAGCGGTTTACGTCTCTTATATTTTTTTCACTCTTTCTCTCTCTCTCTCTCTCTCTCTCTCTCTCTCTTTCTCTCATTCTCTTTCCCTCTCTTTCTGGGTTTCTTCACAAGGTTTCTTGTTCAATATTACCTTTCCTTAGAGATAGAATAAAATTGAAATGTAAATCCAAATCAAAATAATTTTTACAAGTTATATTTTTTACATTACTATATTTATTTAGGATTTCTTACCATTTTTATGAATGACTGGATTTGTATTTCAACAAATATTTAATTAAAATTTGCATCAGAGTATTTAATGTTAAAAATTCTAACTACAATCCTACAATAAATAAGAAATAATCTTTCATAAAATGTTTGCTAAGGAAATGATTGACTTTAAGATAATCCTTTATTTACAAAAATGATTGTGATAAAAATTTTCGGTTTTACATACGCAGATAATAGATCGAATATAATTTTACGAATAATGAATTTGTAAATATTTAGGATGACATAATTCGATGAAGAATGGCTGGGAAAATGTCAAAAAATGGAACAACGTTTCGCATGGCGCGAGTTTCATACCTCATATTCATCATATTACCGTATCATCGTATATATATGCATAACCGTGTTACATAACCTGTATATTATGTACATACAGGATATATTTCTGAGTGCGCAAAACAAAGCGGAAATCAACTACGCAGTGCATTATGCCGTTCGTGATGCACCTGCATCGTTGCGTTGTACGGGAGTGGCACTTCCGCTTTATCATTCGATCCTTCCGTGTCCTTTGCTTTCGAAATATCCCAGGAATTCCGTTACGAATTTCGGTATTCAACTACGATTGCAAAGATAGATTTATGCCGTTATAATTAATTTCACAACTTTTCTCTGACTTACATACCTATTTCCTCTATGCTTTAATAATCTTCCGAGTTTCTCGTTCACTGTCATGTTCAGATTTTTCCGTAATAAGTTATATGAAAAATTTTACAAGCTGTTATTTCGAGACGTATACTAATTGGCGGTCGGATTTATATCGAATGGGCCGCGTCGAGAATTTAATCCCGCGCTTCAACGATATTTTGTAGCTGATGAAATCCGCAACGAGGCTGGATAGTAATCTGGTAAGTCTTTGCGACATGTAACTATTTTAACGGATATCAATAATTATTTCGTGTTATTTCGCTTATATAGATATATATTTTCAACGAATAAAATTGTAAAAAGAAATATTATTTAAACAAAAAACTCTTATAATCTCATCTTTTCACAAACTATACAGAAAATACGGAAAGTAGCTTAATATATTCTATAGATTAAATACGTATAACACAATTGTAATTTAATACTATTAAAAAGCTTATTTATGTAATTTAATACTATTAAAGAGAATGCAGCAAACATTTCATTAGTAACATTTCAGAGTGTATAGTTAAAATGATCCTTGTCATCAAATATTTCTTTAGAAAATGCCAAGGATTATTAAGTGTAAGATTACAAGAAATAACCATGAGTCTTTATTCGTTTACTTAACATCATCCGTCTTTGAGATAACAATATTTCGCACTAATGTGAATATCGATTTTATTATTCCTTTTGATATTTACTATTTCTTATGACTTTTACTATTTCTTATGATTAATCAGCGGTGTTACTACTTTTGATGCATAGCTGATATATCATTTGCACTAGTATTCATTAAATAATATTTATATAAATATTTAAATAAATAATATTTATTGCTAATTTGTTATATAGAAATTGCATTATTATATAGAAATATATATTCTATATTTACAGTGTATAGTAAATTCGAAAACTAATATTAGAGTATAAATGTATTATTTATTCAATCTAATAAGATTAGATAATTTTTTGTGTACCTAGTTTACGGCGTGCATTTCATCTTTAAATAATGCATTAATCATATCCGCTAAACTGATTCAAGTGTTGTATTTTATGTAATATCAACGTAAAAGTGTAATAATTTCATACGGTCAGATCCGTCACATAAATGTCACGTTTATAAATTTATTGAATAATATACAACCAAACATATGAAAGAGATATATAAATCTAATTTGAATAACATGATAAACTAGATCTTGTACTTAAGAATTTGTATCTTGAATATTCTTTTTATAAGTATGGATAAGTATGGATAACATCTTTTGAATTTATTTTTATTTTATCTAAACCATAAACTGAATATTTTCCCAAGGCGATTCGTGGAGAACAAATGTCAATACGTTTGTCGGATACGGCATATATACGAGAACGCGTGTGTTTCATTATTGATTGCGGTTCTAAGGCGGAATAATGTTTTCACAAATAATAAATTTTTTAACGACGCCGGTTCATTAGCAAGTACTTAAAAATGCTGGAGCCAAGTTCGGCTCTTGCCTTCGGTGGTATATAGCGCCTATATTCTTTCTGCCGCTGACAGAAAAATTAAGTGGGGCGTGGGGAAAAAAAAGTTAATAAATGGCCACGCAAGGCTCAGCCGGAGCTGGACGAATATAAAGCAGGACTAGCATTACTAGATTGCGAATCAACATTATATATCCCATATATCGCATCTTCCTGAGAAACAAATTTAGTTGTTGACAATGCGACGCGCTGACAGTCCAATTATTAAGTATAATGGGAATTTTATCGTCCTTCTAGCTTCGCAAATGAAGAGATTTTATGATACGTTATATATATATCATCGTGACCATTCATTAATTTATACCTTGGAATAATAACGATAATCGATATATATGAGCTTTTGGTATCCATTTATTTCCAAATATGTTTGAAGAATGTTTATCGTTTAACAGAAGAATTTAAGAGATAAAAGAATTTAATTTATATAAATGTTATATATAAATGTATATTTATGTTTAATATAAATGTATGTACATATATAAATTAAATCGGGATCTCTCATTTAGCTAAATATGAATGAAATTGTATAAATATTTTAAGTAAAATTTTTTTTAAATCAAATTTTATATGTAACTAGTATACACATAAGATCTCCTGCTATATTTGTTTTCCTTCTGCGAGTTGTTATTACGCCGTTCTACTCGTTTTAAAATAAGATAAATACGTTCCCAATATACGAATATATGTTCCAACATCGCTTTACTTCGAGCGGTCGAAGAGCCAAAGTGCGAACTCGAGGAAGGCGCCGTATATGTTCATGCGCGAGGCGATAATTCGTCGCGTCCCAAGCACATTTAACGACGGAGAGATCCGCCGGAGTCGATTTTCCAGAATAAATCCCCGAAAACCAACGGATGCTGGCAGTCTAAATCGCGTCCATTCGTCACAATCGACACAGACCAGCGCTATTTTCACGAATATGTCGATCTCCGCCCCATCGCAAGCGCATTCCTACTCTCTCTGCTCCGATTCACGATGAAATACATCGAAAGACGTGTTTTTCGTATCGTCTTTTATACAATCATTCCTTTGTAAACAAGAGAAGTACATCGTAAAACTTGAAAAAGAGCGCAAAAGCGCCTTCGGTATGTGTAGTGACTGAGAGGATAATCCAATATAGTCATCAGACATATCCATATGGTCACAATGTAATAGAGTAGACGACCAAAGGGACTAATGTTGTAACAATAGATAGATACATCCTTGTACCCAGCGATTGGGTCCTGACCATTTGTGTGTTAATTGGCAAATGTCTATATAGTCAACGATACTCTCCCCTCTCTCTATCTCTCTCTCTCTCTCTCTTTCTTTCTCTATGGACACATAATTGAAAATGATACTCCCATAGGAACATTTCCATCAAGGCGTTAATTTGATAAATAGTCCATATATTCTCATTGTCCATTTTAAACATGATTATCCGATATTGATCCCGCGATTCTAAATATAATTGCATTTATGCATAAATCTCAAAAAAGTTGCACGATATTTTATCAGAGCTTGTATTTCATTAAGATTTTCGGCAGGATGTTTTTTGTAATCGGTTTTGCGTGCAATAGTTTATTAAAGTTATCGACAAATATTTTAATAGAATATCGCAAAATTGTTTTTGATGAACAATAAGACAAATCTGATAAATATTGGGTCACACGTATGTATATACCTGCAGCGTTGAAAATATTGATGTTATGCTATGTCGACGATTGAATTAAAGATTATTTTTTGTAGATACATGCAACAATAACATTTTAAATATGTTATTCTTTTTGTTATTTTTTTTCTTTTATTAATTTTTCATCAACAAATAATGCAGCAAAAATCTAGAACCTATAAAATGCTTTTAGTATGTGTACATGGATATTAGTAATTTTAAAACCGCAATTTAAAGTATATATACTGCAGCAAAAAAAAAGTTATTTAATATTAGATCTTCCAAAATTATTGCATATATTTATTTCATACTCTTTGAGCAATTTAAATCGATTTTTTCTTAATGAAAGTTTGATTAAATATCTTCTGACGTAACTTTCTACAAGAATTATTAACTATTTTACAATATTGAATATCTTGATGTCATAAAATTGAAATTTGTTAAATTCCAATCAACCAAAGTTTAAAATTATATAAAGTGCAATATTTTTTTATCTATTTCACAATTTTAGAAATTAATTGTTAGAATAATTTATTTTCAATTAGTCATAATTTGAAATTTATAAAATTTACAATCAATGAAAGTAATAAATAAAATAGAACATTTTTTTTACATTTTTGCTAAAATGTTGATTTTAAAAAATATATTAAAAGATTCACGAAAATTAAAGAGTGCCTTGAAACAATGGTCTTAGAACCACTTTGTATGGATTTTAATATTCCTCTAATCCAAAATGATTTTTCAGACAGCAGATTTACGTATAATTGAATTTTAATTTGCCTCGGAAGGGAACTATCCTTGCAGGAATAACCGCGGATATTGAGTCGCTAAACGATAATTGAATCGGATTTTCGGAATCTCACGATTAAGTCAGTTCCATCGTCGATTTAGCGCTTCTTTCCACCCGTATTTTTCGAAGAAAAGTTACTTTATATCCGAAAAGGGTATATACATATATCTCTTGCGAATTAATTACAGATTAATTACAGACGACACTTGATATCAATGGCGTAATAGCTGACGAACATACCGAATAAATTTGATCACTCCAATGTTATTTAGCAACATTCATCCGTGCCATTTGTTCAGCTTTGGTGCAAGGCGAATTATTATAAATTTTAACACGGAGCTTATATGTACCGCAATTGAAGCAACCCACAGTCGCGGTTTACCGCATCCACCCCTTTCTCCTCTTCCCATCCCCCTTGATATTGCAGGCCGATGAATTAGCTTCCGGAGTACGAATGATGCCAGAGCCACGGATACATCGCACTTCAATTTGCACACATGGAGTAATATTATTTTATCCCCGAATCTGAGGACCAGCTTGCATATGCTTGCGCGCGCGAGCACGTATTAATATTTAGAATGAAGTTGCAATAACACTCTCGATACTAACAAATAAAAATCAAAACTTTTCGATATATATTGGACATCCCTGGAGTCTCTCCTCTAAATTTATTTTTCACTTAAATGTGTATAAAAATATTATGTGGAGACATATTATAAAAGACAATAAACATATATTATTACTTAAACCCATTATTTTGCGTTATTAATTCATTTAACTTCAATATTAATTAATTTAACTTTAACACATATACAGCACTCTCTCTAATATGTAATAAAATAATTGTCAAACACTTTCACCGAGTTTGCAATTGATATTTTTCTCTTGTTACGCAGGATGCCCTGCGCGTGCTGCCATTTCGTATGTCAAAATTGCAACAGCCATACACTTTGCGAGACAGCTCCGAGTGTCTGTTAAAGCTGTGTGTGACTGTGACGGACATTATACATAACGATATTATGCATTACGGCATTATGATAATGAGATGTTGCCTGAATGAAAACATTCCAAATGCGCAATTCCATTAGACTTATGTATGAATATGTAATAATTTCTTTGACACACACACGTGCATTGTCGACAATTCTTGAAGAAAAGAATTCTACTATATTGATATTGCGACGTGTACGGCGTAATTGCATTAAGTTATACGATATATTTTTCAGTTCTAATAGACGCGTCTGAAAAAAAAGAAACATTAATGGACATTGCTGCTCTCTCTCTGGCAGCTTTGTGGCTGTCCTTAATTAATGAATATCCAATGGCGCTAATGTAATTAACGGCATTTGATTAACGGCATTGCGAACAAATACTATCGAAATAACCTCCACGACCGTTTTCATTTTCCTTGAATTAGCTATGCAACTGCGCTTACTCTGACCAGATGGTGCAACAAATAAGCAAAAATGCAGTTGTATAATCGTATTAAGATTAATTCATTATTTATGCCTTATAACAGCCTTATCTTTTCCGTCTCAACGATTAGCTTGTTCTTTTATATTTGTTGTGACATTTTTCTGTGACAAATCGCCAATTGATAGCTACAAAACCTATTATTCTTACTTGAGCTACATTGAAAATCGATTTAGAAATATTTCAGATATAATCTAAAACATATTCGCAGATATTTTTTCTCATCTGACACGCGGCTTATGTGCATACATATGTATCATAGCGGACAATTTGTCTTTGAGTTTATCATCTTTTTTTTATATTTCGTTCTATTTGCAGTGTATCTGAAATATGTTTTTTTCCATGTGCGATTTGCATACAGAGTAGACGCACAAGAAAGGAGAAATAGAGACGTGTTGTTGCTATCAACTGGGTCGCAAGTGACGAGTTTGGCCGCGTTTCAGGTGAGCGAGTGCTGTCCTTGGACAAAGTGCTCGTATGTAACCCCTTCGAGGATCCTTTACGTCCATGAACAAAGCATTTCCATGATCCCATATGAATATCACGTGTTACAATATATACGCTTGTCTATCTTATGCATATTTAACCACATTTTGCACGAATTCAGAATAATGAATACAGCAAATATCTTTTCAAACTAAACTAAAATAAGACAAGAGATGTATTTATATTTAAGCGGATGCTCTTTTTCATTAAATATCATGTTACACATGGAAGTTTCTGCAGTGTAAGTCTTGGCAAAGGAGCGAGATTAACTGAGACAGAGGATTATGCAAACATGTAATTCAGCGTATCAAAGCAACATACAATTCTCAAACCAGAGTTCGCAGCGCAAGCAAGTCAAATTCGCCCTAGACAATTTTGGAGATCGTAACAGATTAAGCTTTAAGCTTGATCGGCCAACAACTTGAACTGAGTACCCAAATACTGTTATTGAACCACAAGCGCAGTTACGATTGTCGTAGTAACATATGTATAGCGCGAAAAGCTGTTGCTAAAGTTTTAGTAAATAATAAGTTTAGTAAATATTAAGATTAATATTTGAATTTCGGGGCTATTTCCGATAGCAGATTTGACTTCATGGATAAATCCGTTTTACACAAGATAAATAAGATTTAAAATACTCACAAACTGCCACATTAGTAAACAGCTGCAACAATCATTTTTACTAAGATTTAGTTTATTTATCTTAATATTAACATTACTATGCTTTAAGAAAAATGACACATTTTTAGAAAATTATTTACCCTTTAAACGCAAAAAGAAAATGTTTACTTAGTAGACTGAATTTAGGCGATGAATAGGTTTTAGTGATTAATTCTCAATACTAGAAATCAATTTCGAGTATTATCTGCTATTTTTCACAACTCCGCAAAAATTTATTACATATTCAACGTACAGTTGACGTAAACATCATAAATTTCGTAGAGCACTTTTCTTTTATCCAGTTATTTGTATGTATGTCAAGTGCATACATATCTTTTCTACTATAAGATATTTCTACCTAATAACTTCAATAAAAAGAGCTGTGTCAAATTATGAAAGATTGTATACTTTTTTAACGTAATATACGTGTAATAGATCTTTTGGGAAACATTATCTTTTATAACTATAATATTACATATATTAAAAATATAGATAACTACAATATACATATATATATGTATGTATGTGTGTGTATATTTATCAATAAAATATTTTTAACAATCAAAACAATAAAATATGCGGCAAACATGATGTTTATAAGTGCATTTATTAATATGCATTTTGTAAAGTAGAACGCGATCATTTATTTGTTTATCAGGTATGCCATCCCGTTATTAAAATCAGAATTTACATTTGAATTTTAATGAAAGCCGATAATTTAAATGTAAATTAAACTGCATATTTTACGCTCTTTCAGTTTGATAGAAACGTTTGCATTTACACATATCGCTACTTATGCGATACACGTTTTCCGTGTGAAAAATATTGCGTGTGTTATAATAAGACATCTCATGTTTCATGTTAATAATGTCTCTAAATAATTGACAAAAAAAGAGTAATAATTGCATGTTATAAAATTATATTGTATTATTCTCTCAAAAAGTATATCATTTTTTCTTTGATATATTCAATGTGCAATATGTAAAACACAATTTCTTTTGCGTACTTGTGTACACGATATGACCATACAACAACCTGAAAAAAATGATGTCTGTTTTTTATCAACAAAATTCAATATTCATATTTAGATCACGTTCTGCGTAAAGGACACAATCAGCAATCAAAATTTGATTGTTTGCTTCCTTTTTCCACAATTGGAATAATCATTTTATTTATGAGACAGCATCGCAAAAATAAACTATATGACTAACGAACTGTCAAAACTCTTTTTACGAATGAAACGTATTTGCATATAACTAGAATATCCTTTATTATCGTAGTAACTATTATAATAAGAAAGAGACGTGATTCAACTACGTGAAATATGAAAAGTCTAATGTAGATTTCTCTGATAATGGCGATTTAACTATTTTGCTACATGGAAGGTAGTGACGTTAATAGTTTAATTAATTTGCAACTTTGCTTTGTGATCTGTTTCAGGCACTCTTACAAGCGCACGATGTTGCCGGCCACGAAGTCTACGGCGAGGAAGCCACCAGAGTAACACCACCACCGCTTCTTACGTATCTGAATGGTGGCGACGACCTCGAAGGACAAAACGGCGATTTAGACGAGAAAATCACTCGCGTCAGACTGGTGCAGTTTCAGAAGAACACAGATGAGCCGATGGTGAGTGGCACTTCAAAGCACCTGTAATTGCTGAAACGTGTCTTTTCGGCACTACGAGAATTGAATTTACACGGCACTATATTTATTTGTGAGCTCTCTCTCTCTCTCTCTGACATGATTTTTACGTAAAACGACATCAATATATGTATATATTTGTTAAAGAAAAGCGCATCTATTCAAAATTTTTAGCGAAAATGTAAGAATAAAATATACAGATTAGTTAGGGAAACGTTGAGATAAAATGTGTCATATTAAAAGATTTGTGTCCCAAATATTATTTCATATTATGAGACAAATAAAAGAAAAACACAATAGAGAGTATTCGTAATATCTCATATTTTGAACACGATAAATGCTAAATTTTTACATGTGGTACAAAACAACTGGATATAATCGTGGAAATTTTAATTTTAAATTTGCATTATCATTTACTATACATGCGGTTTAACGAAGCATTAACGTTAAGCGTATTCGAAACACATTATTGCCAAAAAAAAATTTAATATCTTATTAACGCTATCGTGCTCTGCAGTCACCACTTTTAATTCATTTCGCTTTATTCTGTCGCTTTTTAGGGAATCACACTAAAAATGAACGAGGACGGGCAATGCTTTGTTGCGCGGATTATGCATGGTGGGATGATCCATAGACAAGCCACTCTTCACGTTGGTGACGAGATCAGAGAAATCAATGGTATACCAGTTCAGAATCAATCCGTTAATGCCTTGCAAAAGATTCTGGTGAGTATTATCATAAAATTATCCTCACAATCGTGAATGGAATTAAAAAATATGAAACTCTTTTTTCTAAACTGGATTATAAAAATAATTAAATATTTCTTTGAAAAAGAACATACTATAACTGATACAAATATTAATTGTAAACTTAATAAAAGTTATATTTTGAAATAACATATAATTTTATTATTGAAAAATATATAGATTATTACATTATGTATATATGTCCATTATACATGAAAAGGAAATTGCGAGTTTGTACTCCTTTTTACGCGAATAATTCATTATCATCTTTTGCTTTCACATAGACATAATATCTAAATAGTCGATCTCCTTCGACTGTTACAGCGGGAGGCACGAGGATCTGTAACTTTCAAGATTGTGCCGTCGTACAGGAGCGCGCCGCCCCCCTGCGAGGTACAAGTAAGACCCAACACCCAAACCCATTCCCAAAACACTATCGCGTCTAGTAAGCCCGCATCATCCGCAGCCTCCACGGGCGTCAGCTCTGGAGGTGGTGCGAACAAATCCGGGAAACTGGTGAAAACCTCTGCAGCCACCACGAGCAAAGAGAAGACGTCTAAGACGTCGAAATCTTCCAAGTCTAAGAGCGCTTCCTCATCTACCGAGAGCACGCCTAGACGTCGCTTAAATCCATTATCGGCCCTACGATCGCGAAAATCTTAAATTCAACGTTGAATTTTGATCTCAAGTAGCTTACCCGATTAGATCGCGCATTCATAGAATCGCTAAAAATACATACGTTTTTAGACATAATTGTGGTGGATTTTCCGCGGAATAAATTTACGCCTCTTCTTCCACTGCTGACTTTATCGAGTGAAGTTGGTTTACGAACTTAGGCCTTATAGAGTAGGTAGCTTGTAGCTCTAATAAGTAATTATATGCATGTAGGTAGTAGATAATTAGCCTCTTTTGCAATACGCTTTATATTAGCGAATACATTAGTTACGTAATGATTTCGGAGGTACGCAATTTTTTCTGTAATATTATTCTGATACTCAAATGATAAATGTGCAATATTAGAAATATAATCTATATATATATACACATTTAAAGCTTTAAATGTCTAGTCAAAATATTTATTTACTTATTTGTTTATTATTTATTAATTTAGTTTTAATGAGAGAAATTTTAATTAGAAAGATATTATTTACATAAGCAAATTTTTAATATTTTATTCTTAAATAGTATTTATTTGTTTATATAAATTGATAAATACATTATTAATTATAATCTTTCAAATATATCCATTATAAAATCAAACTTAGTTCTCTAGTCGCGCATCAATATTATGCCTTGTGCATGTTATTATTAATTATAACCCAGGGACATGCTTCGAAGCGTGATCTATCAATCGCTTAAATAGTTTGTCTTAGTTTCTCTCACGGTCTTCTGATCTAACAAGAGAAACTTCAGAGGTCCTGATAGAGCTTACAATAATAAACAACTAATAATTTCCGCTACATTATATATGCAAATTATTACAGATAATTATACATGAAGGAATTCAAGAACTTAATTTGATTAGGTGATTCAAATTTCACACGACTAGCTTTTGTAATGAAATATCGTTCCATATTTCGCTTCATACAAGTTGGATACGCATTCTACATAATACGAAGTACTTCGAAGAACCCACGCAAAGTGCGAGAAGTCTCTGCCTATTATCCGTTCCACGATTAGGAAAGTTTTGAGCCCGATAACGAACAGAGGGATATGCGATTAGTTTCTCAATAGTTTGTAGTTTGTATACAGTTTCCTGCGTAATTCCATCCAAGGTAAACCACAGAGTTTACAAGAAGTTTGAAGGAGGAGACAGTTAATAGTGTCCACTTTGCGTTACATATGGGATAATCTGCTATTAGAAAAAAATTTTCGCGCTATGTAATTGGTAATAAAAAATAATGTATCAACATGGACGTTTCTTTGGAATTATTTTAGAATCTCTTATTAATAAATTTGTGAATTTTCTTTAGTCGAAATTAACCAAAGTTCGTTGGGTGGAATATATTCTCCTCTCCTGACATGTCTTAACGTATACTCGTAAAGTATATTTTCTTGATATGTCTTAATATATAGTCGTCATTCCTAACTAATATATATAAAAGATATACATATATAGAATGAGCCTAAAAATAAATAAATAATATTCTTTTATGATTTTAATATCGATTTTTAATAACTAAATTTAATAAATAAATTAATAGATAAAAATCAAAAATTTAATTCTTATATATTATTATCAGAAATTTGAGATAACTTGGGACATAGTTTCACTACTAATCTTCGTTAACATTGACGGAGGGAACGGAAACTGATATCCGACGGTTTATATGCGCCAGCTTACGTGCAATATTCTCAAATAGTTGGATATATTCGCGGACAAATTTTGCTATAGTTCAACGTTCGGTCGTATTTAAAGTTTCAGTAATTAGCGCACGAGTTCTATCCGAAGGAGTAAGTTCTTGAAGAATGAAACGTTAAATTCTTAGAGCAAACAAGAACTTTCCTTTCTGTGATTTATGAATGTTTGCGTTTTGAATGAATCAATTACAATTACAGTGACTCTGAGCAAACATAACGGAATTTATAAATTTTTATCTTTCTTTCTTTTTGGATCATAGTACAATTATTGAGCGCAGGTAAACTTCATTTAGCTTTCACAATGTCAATAAATTGGTTTTGGCAGAGCAGGTTTTCATTTTTGATTTACAACACAATCAAACGAAATCGGATAAAAATGTTATAAACTGGGTTTGTTTACGGTGGAACCACTTTAAATAGCACTTTTTCAAAAAGTCGTTTGTCGACTGACAGTTTCGGAAATTTAAAAGTGAACGATTGTTCAATGCTTGGTATTTTCACTACATTCAAATTTTGTTTGTTCAACTCTACGTATTAGAAGCAATAACTTTAATATCATTTTTCGTATATACTTTTATATATAAAATACTATATTAAAATATATTTTACAACTACAAAACTAATACAAGATTTTATTTTAATTATTTTTTGTTATTTTTATGTAAAATTATTATTCAGTAATCAATTTTTTTAAAACGTGTCTAATTATTTATTTGAATTATTTGAAAATACAGACATATTAACATAAAAATAAATATAAACATGTAACAAGATTATTTTTCATCTATTTATTTGATAATTCTATATTAATATATGTAAAATCTTCAAGGGAGAATGAGATTTTAACAAATTTTGATGTCAATGTTGATTTTTAAATCGATAAACAACATCCTTACGAAGTTTTACGAAATTTTTGAAATAAATATAATAAATTTCTTAAGAACCAGTTTATATAAGTATATGTAATGGAAAATTCGTGCAATTTATAAAATATGAAGTATGATATATTTTGAGATTTCTTATGGGATTATTATTTCTAATGTTCATTCAATCAGCAAATTTTTAACTCAGCTGTTTTTACAAAGCTAACAATTACTGGAGATGTTTAAATAGACCTCGCCTCATATTGCATGTTATCACGTTTCATCAATTACTTCAAGATAGGATTTCAAGCAATAGCGCAAAATTAGGCGTAATTGGCAATAGTGGAAGTAAAATCGGGATCACATTCAAAGCGTACTAATTTTGATGTTAAATCAGTGTAATCACATGAAGCCGAACCATTGCACAAAAATTATCGTTCATTTTTTATTGTACGATACATTTAAGTAATGCGCAAGGGGCTGTTCAACAAATATGTCTTGGATGTGATCAATACTTGCAGAGGTTTTCACCAGAATTATATACCCGTATTATAAGCTACACATATACATAACAATATATAAAATGATATTCTTTTTAATTAATTCTTTACTGTTTTACAAAAGAAGAATTCAGATATAACTAATACTGCTTGACGTACCGAGAAATACTAACATTATTTACGCTCGCTTGCCATGATCGTTTTTATAATGGAAAAAATATTATTTTCTATTCTTTTATACATATATCTCGCCATCTTTCTCAGTACGCAAGCAGTGCTACGCAAGACAAAGATTTCTTTCAGCATAACGTCAAATAAAATTAAATTGAGGGAACAGTTTTTTTCCTCGGATCGAGATTTTATTAGGTACAACTGCTTCTATGTTGTTACAAATTTAAATACAGTACGCGTGAAATGAGTGCTTCTTCAATCAATCTACGAGATTGATGAGACACTCGACGGAGTAAACGATTTTATGTTTGCAATATTTGCAATGTCCTTGCAATATTTTCATAGCTCACAATTCTGCGTGTCGAGAGTTCGTGCCTCGAGCACGTTGTACATACTTTAACTTCATGAACTTGTCAAAGGTCCGTACAATATGCAGTTACATGTACAGCTCTTTAAATGGATGTACAATACACCCTTCTTCGCGTGTCCACATGTATAAAGAATATTCGCCTTCAAATTGCTTATCCCAGACTGTATTGCGATGTAGATAATGGACGTCCAACGATTGTTGCAATTGTACGGCAACAGGACATACGCTAGTCTCGCATGATATATAATGTTCTCTTTCTTCTCTAGGATTATATTACGCTTGCAACACGCAAGCGTCACGTATAAGTGCTCTGAAATTGGCGGTGCATTTGACAAGAAAAGACATTTATTATTATAAAAAAAAAATATAAAAATTTAATATTTTACAAGGAAAAACGCACGAATATGATTACATATTTAATTTAATCAGCATTACAACAAATGCGTTCTTCTGACGATATAATTTCGAGAAATCTGAATTTTGTCAATTGTAACGTCGATCTTGCAACACTGCGCACATATGTTTCATATAGTTGATTGTCCCTGCACTGACCCGTGCTCAAAGTTCACATTAATGTCATGGACATTAATTCTGTAATGAGATAAAGCATAACTGGGGTGACCTATTCTGATAATATTAACGTAAGAAGATGATGCTCGCTCAACTGAGATTACTTGGATTATTGTTGCAAGTGTTGAAGCTGCTATAATTGGACGTGACATCATCGACTAACGTGAATTTTGTGAATTATGGGCCAGTGTGATACAAACATCTCGCCCTATATTGCGAGATCCAATTAAATGAATAATTAATGAAATTAATGGGATATTGTTAGAAAATAATTTATGTGATATCCACATATATTAGAAATATGTATATTATAATCTATATATCTCTATAAGGCAAGGTCGGTACGAGCGGTGTAACAAAACGCTTTGGTCGGCGCTTTCGAGTTCACGGAGCGTGCATGTTTCTTTTTCGCTCTTTCTCCCCGATTTTTTTATCTCTTTCTTTCTTTCTCTCTCTCTCTCTCTCTCAAGCTCTTTCTGTCGTTCCCTTTTTCTCTCATTTTCTCGTAATTTTGTTTTTCACTTTCACTCTTCCTCTCTGTATCTCTGATTTCGTCTTACGACGTTTGAGTCAAACAACATCTCGTTACTGATAGTACGATAGTTCACTTTACGGGGAAAAGAAGTATACAAGGAATGCACACTTTCGTTTCCACATGTGTTGGAATGTTGTTTGTGTTTTTGTCATATAAGGAAGCTTTTGTTACACCCCTCATTATACCCTCACCTGCATGAAGGACATCTTTGCGAACTGATGCTTTTCTTTTTGGCCAATGTAGCCCTCTGCATCATAAATGCATACACGTAAGGCTGTGTAAATCGATCGATGGGTTTTAGTCGAGACTGCAAAACTCTCTGGGCCGTTCGTTAATCATCGTTTTGCACGAACTCACTCGCGATTGTGTAGATAACGCGCAAGCCTGGTAGCAGTGTGATTTTAATCTCTCTTTTTTTTTTACTTTGTTTTATTGGCCAATCGTAATCACCTTGTAATTATTGGATTGTCCACAGAGACGGACAATACGTGCTGATTTAGAAATACCCGTTTCATTCAAGCTGAACATCTGTATAAGTTTTTTATCACATTTTAAAATGATAAAATGACTAATGTATTCTTTCTGGATAAAATCCATAAACTAATTCTATTCTTGAGAAAAAGGATGTACACCCTTCTAACGTCTCTTGCAACATTATTGTCTACAAATGTCTGACAATGTGCAAAAGTTTCCGTACATGCAGTTGAGGGTAGATCGTAAATAACGTCATCTATTCCAATTCGGATAAAATAGACCGTTGTTTAATATAAGTGCCGCGGTTTGATTTTACCTCGCAAGAATCCTAACAGCGGGCGTCATTGCTAATGAAATCTTCAAGATATTTCTTTAATAAGTGTCAGTAAATCACGCACTAATGGCTTCAAGTAAGGCACTTCCCTCTTTCTCCGTACCTGAATCAACGGACATTATTTCCGACGTATTCTGTACCTGAAAAAAAAATTGCGAATCTATCCTAGAAATGTTGCGACGTCGAACAATGATGGTGATCCTTAGAAGCTTTTAGTCTCTCTCATTGTGTAAATATTTTAGTTCTGAAAGATCGAAATATAGTTGCAATCAATATTGTTTAATATATATATCGCGTGCGGTTCAGTTTCAATTATAATTTTTCGATATCTTGATGTGAGACGTAGCATTCGTTTGTAAATACTCTGTACTTATATATCTGCTTATGTTCGTACATGTGTTTAACGTAGCGCCCAGCCTCTCGCTCTCTCGTTATGCACCATGTAGAAATGCAACAAAGAGGAAGTGGATATGTTAAGAAGTGATATATTGCCTACTTCCTCGCACTCTATACTATACATATGTATACACACACATATATATATACACATACACACACATACACATACACATACACACACACACACACACGCACACGCACGCATACATACATACATACTTACGTACATACATACATGCAACGGCTTGATTGAATTAGATTTTGTAAAGCGTTATAAAATGTGTTGGGAGTTTATAGATGCTATAAGAGACATACACAGATCTCTTATTAATGTATAACTTCAAGTTATTGGTGTGACAAATATCTGTATGCGATTGCATAGTATATAGACCATATTTTCCGAAATATACAATTTCATTATACTTTCGGGAGTGCAAGGTAGAAAGACGCAGGACAGATGAACGTTAACTATCACTTTACGTTATAATAATGTTACGAGCTCGTAAGGAATAAGTATATACGACAAGAACGACTCGTATTCAACAGATTCGATTAAGATACGCAGTAACTGTCGCCTGCAGAAAAATCGCTATTTTTGATAACTGCAAATGTGTGTACGCAATTCAATAAATCGAATCGGGCGGCAAAAGTAAGTCCTACTATAATCACGTAATCAAAACGCTATCCGTCTTTCGCGAAAACGAGCTTACGAAGTTAAGCAGTTCTCTGTCCCGTGCGTCTGTGTTATACTCGTTACACATTGAAAGGGAGCATTTACGGCTAATGATCGTTGCGCAAACACGTGCGCACTCGGAATGAGTAACAACCCGTCTAAATATGGTACGAATAAGACAATGTAACCTAAGGGCGTTTCGCGGTGACGAGAACATAAAACGAGGACAGGGGTATCTCAAGTGTTACACGGGAAGCGAGACACCCTCGGTAACGATAAGCACCCCTCCGCCCCGACCGTACCACATTGCATTTCCGACGTCATCACTCTCGGACCCCCCCCCCCCCCCCCCCCCAATCACACCTTTAGGCAGGAGCGGCAACAGCATCGGCGAACGCAACAGCTGCGGCGTTGTTACCCTACAGTGCATTGTACGAAGATATAATAAAGCATGAACCGCGCTGGAACACACCACGAGTCGTCGCACGTTACCTATATAACGTGACCTCTTGTCCGTGTCCGTCGTAGAATTAGAATCGACGAACGACACATGCACACCCCCCCCCCCCCAAACACACATACACACACGCACGCACACACGCACACACACACAAGAACTGTCTGTCTGTCCGTCTGTTCCGTTAGACACACATGCTCAGATGTGTTTAACATGCCCCTCCGTATTGTCATTCTCCATTACCGCCCGTTTATCGCTCTTGCACCATGCAACGATCGCGCTCGATCGTTGTTGACACTTTATCGCCCCGGATCTCAAGATCTCATTAGACGTCTCGAGAAAATTAGTTCAATCTTTTTCGCAAATTGGTAGCGCGCGTGTGGAAAAAAAAAAGATCGATCGCCATAAGATACTTCAGAGAAAGTAAACCTTTGTCGTATGTTGTACTCTAGACACGATATGTGTGTAGTCTCGTATATTAAATAGATTCAATTGAGCGTTATAATCAATATACAAAAAATATGTATTTTTCTAATCGTGCAAAAATATGTATTTTAATTATTTATGAACTACACAAAAGTTGAAATTCTTAAAAATAATTATTGATTTCAATAAGACACACAGCAATGTCTTTTTATATAATAAGGCTGATTGATATTTTTCGATACATTTTTCATTTATGGCTGTCTTCTCATATAATAAGACGCGGATTAAACGCGTAATGCACAGAAATCCTATTTGTTGAAATTGATCCTTCAATCTCGCCATTCTCAGATTTTATTCTGGGCACGTGCGTATCTTCTGCTTCTGCCGGCGACTCGTACTTTCGATTTATGACATTCTCTGCTTCGTGAAGAATATGCCACGAGAAACGAAAATATGATTCGACGGTATACGTTTCTGATCGCGTGCGAGAAAAGCGTCTATAATATTTGTATCGTCAGGCGACGTTTGGAGTGAACTGAAAACGATATCGGTTTCTCGAGTAAATCCGCGAATATGATGGAAAAATCTTCGGTGACTGTGATCTTATTTCTCATCCTTATATCGCGCATTTTTTACTCTTCGTTAATTACCCCCGTTCACAACGCACCACTTCACACAAATGTTAATTGCAGTATACGTGGATGAAATAGGTAATCTCTACGTGTCTGTGTGTTGTGTTCACTTTAATAAACCCCGACCTACATTATCTGTGATGTTCGTGATCCATATAGAATTTTGACCCCCTTACAGTAATGATCGAAAAACTATTTCACAAAAGCACAACCGATTCTCCAAAGAACGTATCGCAGTATAATACGCTAAATAATTGATCCGATTTAATTCGCAAAAATACAATAGTATATAAACATGTGTACTGTATATGTTATACTAATTAGCCTATTGATCATAGAACTTCAAAATTAAGATTTGTTAAGATATATTAAGAACGATATTATTATGAAATATTTGTTGCACTATATATTTCCAAAATCTAAGATTTTTCAATAACGATTCAAGCTGATAGCTGAAAAATACGCATCGGTGCGCGTTGTTAATTCAATCGGGTAAGACCTACCACTGCCATGGTAGACCATTGCAAAATTTTCAGTCGAGTTTATTCTTGTGCGCACTGCGATACGATTCTTTTTATCTCCCTCCTTCCGAAAGGCAAGCCCGAAGCTTGGCTCTTCGGTCTGGCACTCGGGAGCAGATAGTCCGATCCCGATGGAAATCGACAAGAGGATTCAGCAGCATCAGCAGCAGTCAGTCCACCAGACGAGTTGTCGATAGCGCAGTACCTGCTATATCACTGAGTAGAATTGTCTTTCCCAGTGTCGCCTGAAAATCCCATCAGCAGCATACCATCGTCAACCTCTTCCCATCGTTCGCCCGTTCATTTCTTCTTTGAAGTAGTGCGCAGCTTCCAATGCACGTCGGAAACCCACATACTGAACCACCATGTCCATGCACTGTCCTCTGCGACGTTACTATGGAAACGGGATGGGCACAATCGCTCGCGGTGACTTTATTCGAATAGTGCGGCCTGAGAGAAGTTTGGGGACGCGTCGCGTCATTGCCGAGCTCTGCGGAATCGGTTTCATAAAAGGAATTCGCGTCATTATTCCTCCCGTCCGAATCGGAGCGAGATAGGAATTTGTAATCAGATAGAATGGAAATTTCTATACTATACAGGATACAGAAAGGATATGAATTCTATCGGAACTGGAGTTGCGGAAAATAGATATAATATCGATTTGTCAAAAATATATTTGAATCAAAAAATATACTCTCTCTCTCTCGTAGAGTAAACTCTCTCATTTGCTCAGATAATTAACATGCAATTCAACATGCAATTTGTTTTTGCATTATTTTACGCCCCGAATATAATTTACTGACGGAAGACATCCTCGTATAGTCATTTATTTAACATTGTTTGTCGATGATTACTGGACAAACTATTTCTGGACATTCCAGTGTATTAATATTACATTATTATTACATCAAACTCTCATGAAATGAAAATCAAATCTAGATATTTTTGATTATCTACTAAATAAATATATTATGAAGTCGATTCGCAGAATATCTTTATAAAACATGTTGTTCTGTGTGTTTCACATTGTTTTAAAAATCTACTATTTTTGCCCATTTCCTCTCGATTAAATGTTATACACTATTCGGTATTCGCTCATTTGTATTATACGTCATTAATTATTCGTTATCCTATAATCCACTTGATATTAAAGCAATTATTAATGAAGCCGCAACGTGACAATGAAGTCATTGTGAGTATGACAAGTCGAGACTTTGAAGCGTTAGTAGAGTGTCTCTCGCCAACTTGTGAACATTTCGAAACAAGCACTCTCTAATCATTTGTGCGAAATTCAGAAAGATCCGAGCTAAAGTTAGTCGCGAGGATGCATAGTCCTGTTAATTTGAACAGTGAAGAATCTAATCGCGGACTTATTACGATCGAAGGTAAACCACGAGAACTTCTACCAGCTTGCTCCCGTTTGAAAGTGTTTTATTTCCAATGCGCGCAAGGGAACTTCTCTCCCACATAAAACGCGAGGCGTACCACGAGCATTAGAATGTTACTAATTGTACCAGTCCGCTTTGATTCCTCCCGACTTCCCGACGGAAAGCATCGAGAGTTCTCGCTCGAAACTCGCATTTCCGCGCCACGCTCATCACACGTGCCACAGAACTGCGAGCTCAAAATTACTTCGTACAGTCGACTCGTAGCAGGTGTTGGGCATGTACCGAAGAACAACGATAATCTATGCGTGCAATATCATTTCGTATGAAATACAAATAAGACAATAATGAAAAATCGCTGCTATTTATTGTTTGCTTAATCAGATTGCATATCAATGACGGTACTCTGTATTGGCGACATTTGCACAATACAAAATACTACGTTTCTAATAAAACGTATAATTTACATAAGATTTACTTTAAACACTATCCCACACATCTTTCATAAAATAATAGAATTTTCTATTATTACAACATTATATAGCTGTTGATTATTATTTTTCAATAATTAAAAATGTCGCTGATTCACAGTATAGAATGCTGTTACAGATGATGATTCTAATCAGAGATTGGTATAATTTCGGAGTAACTCCACATTTCTATGTTGCAGACACACACGAGAATGATCTCTATGTTTATTCGTGATAACAGAAATGTAATAATTCACGTAAAATTAATTTCCTTCTATATCTGGACTATCCAAAATTTTGAATATTTCGAAGCTGTGCCGGTTTTCATTCCCAATTTAGATACCTTACGCGTAGATTATGCGTGGGAGCCCAACGCTTGCAAGCGTCGAGGGTACGAAACATCTGTCTATAATAGTACGAGAATCTAGTAAAGCCTGCATGTGTCACACAGCAATGCGCACCGTGCATCTCGGAAGCGTTGACGCGTGCGATTCAACCGTAGGTGCTCTTTATCGTTGATTGTATCATTCTTATCACTTTTTTTCTCCCCTCGCGCAACGTGCGCGGGGCGGCCTTCGATTAATCCGTATTACGCTTGGTGCGACTCTAAACATATTAATTAATTGATCTTCCTTTTTTTCTGTTTCCTCAACACTCTAGTTGTTCAGGATTAAGCCTCTGCCAGTGTTAGTAAGTACCGCCACTTGATCTGGTGTGATTGGACTGCTGTAGTTAGAAGGCTATGCGTATACATATATTACTTTTATATACATATATATATATATATATTACATTCATATATACATTACATGCCTCATACTCTATCTCTGCTCCTATTACCTATACACGCCATCGCTGAAAAGTAGAACTCTCTACTTAGACTTCCGTGTCTATCGGTTTTCCTTTTTAATTCCGCGTTTTTCTGCGCGACGTCTTTACTTCGCGACAGGAGTTCTCAAGCGCGAGTAATGCATATCGATACATTCGCTTATGTGCCTACATACGAGAAAATTTCCATTCGCATGGACGCTCAGAGAAATGCTTTAGAAATAAAAGAGAAACCTGTAAAAAAAGCATATAATTTCTCTTTCTGTAGTGCAGGAATTAATTATATGCATTAGAGAAACTAAGAACAAAATATTTTAATTTCAATTAAGCTATTTTGATTTTAATTCATCAATAGTTCGTGAGAAATTGGAAAATCAAAGGAAAATTTTTTTTGAATTAAACTTCGCGGATATAAATAAATATATAAAAATAATTTTGCAGAAATTTGTTGACAATATAAATAAATTTAATAATATTTACTTTTCCTATATTTTTAGCCTGAACGTCCATGTATTTCTTGTCAGAAGAAATTTTTTCGCTTCTTAAAGCACTTGATGTAATTTGTGAAAACGTGATTATCCTGCCTGAAAACGTGTGGCTCTTTTTTATGCTTGAATTCGAGAAATTTGATAAAAAGAGCACTTGCTGACATAATGCTAGCACAGACATACCGCTTACAAAAATCTACAGACGCCACACGTTAACAGGAGTCACAATGTTACGATTAACCGAGTGTCTGCGAAGATTACGATTCTTGTACATTTGATTACTTACATCCGGAATTTCCGAAATTGCGGAGTCTAAAATCTTGCGATTGCCATACGATTCGAGAATTAGGAGTGGACGTAAGTTACTGAATTTTGTTTTATACCTTTCGATGATTTGATTTTAGTCCGGAAATGTCTTTCTTCTATAGAAAACACTTTATACGCGATTAACGACTTAATATTATCAATACGCATAAAACTTATAACTTTTTCACATACATAGTGTAAACCTTTTACATTTATTTTCTTATACATTATCGAATCTATGATCGGATTTTAACCATGTCCAGGTCCTCTGTTAGAAGTCATGGCAATCCTAAATAACTGTGCAATTTTATCGATATGTAAAACTTATAACACAAACATTAAACCTGTACGAATATTAATTTATTGGGAAATTATAAGTGATGATATACTATAATGTCAAGTTATTTATATCAAATAAAGAATGTTTTTATGAGATATCAAATGTTACCAAATTAGTCGCTGAACAAAACCGCAGAAAGTATTCAGCCGCTATTCGGAAATTCTCGTCCATTCAACGCATGTAATTAGTGCATACACGTTAATTAGTCCAGGATATTATATGTCCATATTCTAACTTTAAAATATTCAGACAAAATTTCTAATTGTAATTAAAACCAATGTGTAATTACAATATCTGTATCGAATAAGTAATATTCGTACGGAATGAATGAACAATCAATCATTTTGCTCTTATTCATAATCCTCGCGTCTCTATATATTAATTAAATATCTCCGCGACTCTCTGTGTTTCTCACGAATAATACGCGCGTTAATCAGAAGCCACTCCCGTTTCGTCATTATGCAATCATATTATTCATCATACCCATCTCTTTATGCGTCGTTTTTTACTCACACGTTCATGTAGTGGCCGCGTCGCATATCAGCATCATGCATCTTCGGTATGCGTGTGCGCGCGCGTATACATGTGCGTCTGTTTTGCGTGATGTGCAGCAACTAGTGCTTGAGCTTCTTGTAAAAAAAAAAAAAAAAAAACGAAATTATACTCATACGTGTATCTATGTATATGCCTTTACATGTAAATACGTATTGTGTATCGCTAAATGACCAAATCATGGCGCTGATAGCATTACGCGACAAAAAACTCGCACAATACTCTCGCGTCCCTCCAATTAAAGAATTTCCCCGAGTCGATGAGTGTACCAATGGACTGTAAAAGTCGCACGGCCCTTTCGAATCGATGATACCTAATTGCGTACCGAGTGCAAAACGTCATATAACGACGTTCGGAGACCGGCGAATCCATATCTCGTCTGGAAATTTGTTTCGCGCGTGTCCCCTTCTTCCTAACTTTTAAGCGATGTGGCGAAATCGAGCTACGAATCGATCGCTGGTTGTCTCGAGATATAACAATTAAATTTGTATTTTATATGCCTTGTAATATCGATACACTGCAATTTGAAACAATTTGCGAGCGCTCTATTTGCCATTGATATCTTGTATTCTACATACTCTTATACATCGTATTGTTACTCTTTGCAAGAGCTATTGCCAGTGCTTACTACATTGCATTTTTCGCTTCTCTCTCGCTAATCTAATATCTAGATTCGTTCGCTATATCTAGCGCAGAGCTATGTAGGTTTATCAGCGATCGATTTAGCCGTAGAACGATATCTTAGTCACGTCTTATGGTCGAGGATTTATTGTTGTTGATGAAATTTTTTTCTCACTAATCCAACAGATATTAATGATTTCACTATGCTTTAATTATATCTTGCATATATTAAATTTTTTACTTTGTATATTCTGAGTAGTTCTTTTTCCAAATAATTTCTCTCATTAAATATGTCAGCATACTGTCAGCATAATGTGAAATCCTTGATGTCAATCCTGATAGTAATTTTGTAACAACGACATTTCTACCACTTCCAAGAAATTTTAACGTGTTTCTTACTATACCCACAGATTTTCGTTCGAGCACAATTCGATTACGATCCACTGGAGGACGAACTGATACCTTGCGCGCAGGCTGGAATCGCCTTTAAAACCGGTGACATTCTTCAAATCATCAGCAAGGACGATCATCATTGGTGGCAAGCGCGAAAGGATAACGCGGCTGGTTCCGCGGGTCTTATCCCTTCGCCCGAACTTCAAGAATGGCGCATCGCCTGCATGTCTATGGAGAAGAACAAACAAGAACAAGGTAATGCAACTTGATTATTTGCTCGTCTGTTTATGTAAAATTGTTTGTTCGTAGAACACAAGTAGCGTATCCAATATCAGATACTGCAGTGATGAAAAATGAAAGAACGATACTTGTGTGGCGTGCCTTCTTGTCGAGATTCTTTTTTATTGGTCGATGAGGATATGAACCAGTATTATTTTATTTTTGCTGTTAAATTGTTATTCTGCGTAAAAGTGGTGAAGCCACGTGAAAAAAAAAAAAATGTATATTTGATATAACAGAGTAATTATGGAAAATATGATTCCCTAAAATATATTCTTTTTTTTATTTTTCACAATTTTAAATAATTAAACGTAAGAGTATAACATTTTCCGACTTTGTTGTAAAAGTTTTAACGGTGATTCTAAAGTATTTTTGAAAAGGAAAATTTTCTCTGGAATTGTAGGAACGTTGAACGCTTAAGGCAACGATAATTTCGGTTGAAAACTCGAATAGAATGAGTGCAGTAATCACAGGTTCCAGCAGATCGCAGAATTTCTTTCAAATACGGATCAGAAAATCAGAATTTTGCCGATTGAGAAAATCGTTATTACTATGTTCTTTCACCGCCGTTCAATCAATCCATTATCATCCTATCACATCTAATAATTCCAGTCAATTCCCATTGATTTTCACTGCTGCCAAAAAACGAATGTGCTGATGAAACACAATGTCGTCTGTGTGTTGTTCGATGTGTACAGGTTTTCGATGGAGCATGTGGTATCGTTGTTATCAATCAATTATATCATAAATGAGATGTGCGTATCAATAGCATATCATTCGCTGACTACGGATTAGTTAGAGATAATTGCCGTTTTATGACACTGGACTACGCACCTTGAACGAAAACAAAATGGAGTTTGACATCTGTAATTTCATAGTTGAGATTCCATACTTCCTATTATTATGCTTCCTATCTATAGGAAAAGAAATCTAAGAAAAGAAATTATTTCAACTCTTTATATCTTAAAAGAAGTATCGCAAAAATTGCGCATTCTAAGAGTTCTCTCTAAATCATGTAATAATTGTCAAATCTAGAATATGACAATATGAATAGAATTAATAATTAGTAGACTTATTTGTTTGTGATGTTTGATATGTAAATTGTATAAATATTAAATGAGAGACAGAGGAGGGGGGAATCAACTTTAATTAATTCAATAAACTTCTAAAACTGCAGATGTATATCCGCATTTAGTGCTAAATGTAATTATGATTGTAATTAAAATTGAATACAATATAATATATTCTCATGTTAAACAAATTAAACATATAATCAAATAACTACATTTAGCAGTAAATGTTTAATCCTAAGCTTCAATTAATTACGCTTAGAGAGATCGAATCTCATTTTAAATATTGTACTTTAAACCAGTTTTAATTTATACTCCATATGACGTGTAAATGCGTATCGATTTCGAATCTAGATACGAACGTTTTTGAAACCATTTCATTTGACTAAACGCGTCTATCATCTCCAGATGCTGAAAATAAAGAATAAACATAACCATTACTTTGAATATTTACTACTTGAATCGTGAAATTTTGAAATGGTATCGCCTTTGGGGTAGTCGTAAAGCATTTTAAAGAAGAGATGCTATTAGATACAAGAAGCTGGGAAAAGTATTGATAGCTAATGTTATATATAAGATAATTCATCATCCTGGATTTCACATTTTTTATAACATATCTTTACAATATATGTATACTTAATAGAACGGTTAATATCTAAAACAAAACAAAAATATATATAAAAAGATCATGAAGTAGGAAGAGAGAGAAAGAGAGAGAGAGAGAGAAAACAGCAAATTAGAAAGAATAATTGGTAAATAAATAATTCTACAACTTTTCAAAGTATACTGTTAAAAATCGGATTAGAGGTTTAATTGCGGATTGCAATTGTGAAGCCATCGTGCAAACGAGGAGCTGGATACTTTAAGAACATGTAGCAAGAAAAAGTTTGGATTGTATCTCTATATATCTATATGCCTGCTGATACAAGTGGGTGGCATGAGAGACGGATTAGGAATAGGTAAACGGAGAACTAGCGCTACAGAAATAATTAGCTGCAGTGATATATTTGTTGTTGTGTGTTATGCGCGGCTAGATGCTGAAGGAGAAGGTGGATGTTCTTCTCACACCGAAGGCTGCGACGGTTCGACAGGTACGTCTCTGCCTTCAGGTAGACACGTGTAGAGTCACGTAGAGGACCATTTTTAGACGCATGAAATATAGACTGGATCTATGCTTCTAACACACATGAATACAAAGGGGAGATCGAAGAAGTAGGACGAACATCTCTCTTGATGATTTACACAAAAGAATGATAGTTTTGCTTTTAATAATTCATTTTATATCATAAAATTTATCACACTCACAGTTTCATAATGTAAATGTGCGCGAAATATTTTTTTCATAACATTCAATGAAATAATTAAATAAAATATTGACAAGGAATTGTATAAGATATTTGAATTTTTTAACTTTTATTTAGCTTTGAAATTAGCAATAAATCAGTGTTACTGTTTTACTAAAAACATCATCTAGATAAGATATTTTGAAAGCTATACATCATATACATTATACATATATTACTATTTAACAATGTATCATGCTTACACATTGAACAAATATTTGTGCAACAAGCTAATGCAGTAAGCTAATCTCTAATCATAATTGCAATTGTTTACTAAAAAAAATAACACAGATTTCTGTAATATTTTTTATCGCTTATAATTCAGTGATTGCTTCTTTAATAAATTTTACGCATTAATTTTAAAAACATTATTAATTTTATTTATTGCGTAAAAATTTTAAAAACTGTATTGTTAAATTATACATTTACCGAAAGCAAAAAATAGTTTTTGAAAGTTTTAATTTTTCTTCAGATCTGTGTAAATTATTTTGTAACATCATATATAAAACGTTATGAGCATAAATAAAATAAATATATAAGCATTATGTTAATAATAATTTATTAATATAGATGCTATGGTATTCTGTGTTATAAATTAATAGATGCTTTTACATAGCGTGCTTTAATGCATGCATTCGCTGCAAAACATTTTACGCACTTATGCTTAACGCGCACGATTTCATTCAACATACGTGAACAGCACGATTATAATCGGAACTTGTGATAGATAATTAATCGATTGCTATAAATGTTAGCAAATAACGACACTCATTGTCAGCGAATATCTTGCCAAAAATTTCGAATATAAGATTTTTTCCCTGTGAGTAACTATCTCATAATCTTATATTCGAGAGAGATAAAAGTTCTCTTTTATATTTTATGTACATTGAATATTTTTAACATTGTTAACTCTCTCAACTATCCAAATATTTTGGCAAGATATCGCGGTTTATCTGCACAGTCGTGCTATCATCCGCAGCTATAATATACGTTGTAGTTTCGCACACAACGAATCTTCCTAGTATATTCAGTAGCTCTATAATCACGAGAATAACACTCATGATGCAATTCATCATGGCTCCGATTATAATACCTATCTAAGGTTTCACGCATCAGTTACATCACGGATCTTACGTTGTCATCTTGTGACCTGCTGGAACACCCCTTTCAATAGGACTCCCAAATGCCTTTGGGCATGGCTTCTTTCGAACTGGCTGACTGAGAATGAATTCTTTTTATTAATAGACAAGATTTTGCTTGACCCAGGAATCGATATTCGCAGAGTAGTTCGTTATTTCGTGTCGGCGTGATTCGTTGATTTTCGAAATGTTTCAAAGGATTGCTAATATTAGTGCACTTATCGATACGTGCTATGTTTTCAATAGGATAACACATCATATTATATAGGCGAAATAATTATTAGGAGAAGTAATCAGGAAATATTTTAGTGACGTGAACGACCTTTTATGCAACTGATTTTTGTGAAAAATGGTATTTTTCATATTCTCTTCTCTCGTCGTGAGATAAATTGCGTTATTAACATTTTATTGGCCAGGAAACTTTTGCAATAGATATTTACAACCCGTATGAGAAAGAAATAATCGTCGTTTCATTAATTTCTGGTACATGTACACAATAGATACATGATAATTGAATTTGTTCGTCTCGCTATGTGACGGCCACAATATTATCATCGTTCTTTAAAATCAATTTAGCGGTCGTTCATCGACACTATAAAGGCACGGGATTTGTTAGCACGGATAATGGATTCCGTAACATGACACTTGCACAGTAATCTGCAAGTTTACACCGGGCAGACACTTTCGAGCAGAGATAGCCTCGTTTCCAGTTTCGCCGCCATCTATATTAACGATCCTTTCTGCTTACAGTAAATTGCTCAATATTCGGCCGGAAAAAGAAGCAATACAAAGATAAATATCTTGCAAAGCACAACGCCGTTTTCGACCAGCTGGATCTGGTGACCTACGAAGAGGTCGTGAAGCTTCCTTGTAAGTCTCATTTACGATTTTTTACATAGACAAATTATCTAATATGATATAGATGTGCAATACCTATTTTTCTCTACATAATCAAGGATGTCTATTTTTTTATTATATTGTCAGAGATCTTTTTATTAAAGTATGATTTCTTAACATCTTATAAATTTTATCGTTCAAAGTTTAATCTAATCTCATATGAATATTATAGCGTACACATAAAACATATGTAACTATTAATTATTAAAATTGTGTTATTTCTATCTTTATAGATCCTGCCTTCCAACGGAAAACTTTAGTGTTATTGGGAGCACATGGTGTCGGTCGACGACATATAAAGAATACGATTATTTCCAAGCATCCCGATAAATACGCCTATCCTATTCCGCGTAAATATCTCAAATCTTTCATAAAATTTTAAGCTTATTTACTATAATTTAAAAAAAAATATGTGGAATTAAATAATTATGTAAAATTTATATATTTATCGGAATATTTATAAAATATGTTTCTTATGCAGATACAACGAGGCCTCCACGAAGCGACGAAGAAAATGGTCGTAATTATTATTTCGTATCGCACGATGAGATGATGGCAGATATAGCCGCTAATGAATATCTCGAATACGGTAAATTATACAAATTTTTTGGTATTTGAAATTTCTTGGAAACAGTAATTATTAATCATCAACATTGAGAAATAAATAATGATAGATCGATCTTCGATCGAAATATCAAAAACAGTACACGTTAAATACATAGAAAGCATAAAATTACGCAATGTGATTTAAAATATTTGTTTTATATAAACAGGTACACACGAAGACGCTATGTATGGAACTAAGCTCGAAACTATTCGTAAAATTCACGAAGAAGGCAGAATGGCTATATTGGATGTTGAACCGCAGGCACTGAAAGTTTTACGGACTGCTGAATTTGCACCTTACGTCGTCTTCATAGCTGCACCTGCATTTGCAAATGTTACAGACGTAAGTTTGAAAATAATTTCACAAGATTATAAAGTAAACATATATATTGCATATCTTGAATATTTTTTGAAAACTGTAACTTGCGCACTTGTATATGGATTGCATCGAGCGTATTTTATTGCAATATGAAATATATGCATATATATGGCGGATGCGAAAAATACAATAGAAAACAAAACAAAGACACTTTTAAATTGATAATTAAAGATGCAGATATTTTCTTATTCTTTGTGCTATTATTATATTTTTGATAATTTCTTATGAAATTATTTATAACTTAATTGACCAATAATATCTCATAATAACTACGGAAATATATATATATATATATATGGGCAATTGCACGCCAAATCGGACAAGAAATGACCTCGTATTTTTTAAATCAATCGAAACATTTTTCACGTGAAATATACATAAAATAGAAAGGGATAAGGAGATACATATTTTTGTATTTGTCCGAAATATTTTTTTTGCAGAAGTTATAAACAACAAAATTTTCGTGAAAAATGAAGAAATTGTCAATTTAAAAAATTAATATCTCTGGTTATATTTGTCGTAGAGAAATTTTCAAAAATGCATTTTAAAGCTAAGGAGACAGCCTTTTTTATAAAAATAGTTTAAGTTACAAAAAAGTGCTAATTACAATTGTTATAAATAATTGAAATGTTTAATAATTTTTTTCACCAAAAAGTACACTTTTTAAAATTTTTGAAATAATGCTATTTCATTCTCCATTTCATTCTGAAAGTGTACATATTTTTTATTTTATGGAGAATCGGTAGATTCTATTTTTTATATATTTTTAATGAATGAGGCGCCGCGCCGTGCTCGCGTCACTGCCTTGATCAAGTAGTATGCTACGCGCTATGGCGCGCCGATTTCTTAAGCGCATACTACTTGATCGAGCCAGTGACGCGAGCACGGCGCGACGCCTCATTCATTAAAAATATATAAAAAATAGAATCTATCGATTCTCCATAAAATAAAAAATATGTACACTTTCAGAATAAAATGGAGAATAAAATAGCATTATTTCAAAAATTTTAAAAAGTGTACTTTTTAGTGAAAAAAATTATTAAACATTCCAATGATTTATAACAATTGTAATTAGCAATTTCTTGTAACTTAAACTATTTTTATAAAAAAGGTTGTCTCCTTAGCTTTAAGAAGCATGTTTGGAAATTTCTCTACGACAAATATAACCAGAGATATAAATTTTTATAATTGATAATTTCTTCATTTTTTACGAAAGTTTTGTTGTTTATAACTTCTGCAAAAAAATATTTCGATATCTCTGTATTTTATGTATATTTCACGTGAAAAAAGTTTCTTTCGATTTAAAAAATACGAGGTCAAAAAAGGTCGATTTTTGTCCGATTTGTCGTGGAATTATCTATATATATATGTATATAATTTATCATCTAACAATCACAGCGTTATGAAATGCATATTACTTTGCAGCTTTCTCGGTCAAATTATGTATTCTTAACATCACATTAATTATTATCACGATTAAGCTTACAAAAATAAAACAATTTATTATATATGTTTTAATTATGTAAAATAGAACATTTACGTTACGTATTAAGCTAAAAAGTGTAATATAATTAATTAAAAACAGTACATAAAGCATATAGAGAACATATAAATTTATTCCGTATTCCGAACTTTCCGTAATAGTCTTCTGACTCAAGCTATAACTTAATGTTCAACGAGATTACATTGTATAACAGCATTTTTATAGGAAACACTGATAATCTGCGAATATTTTGTACTTCATTAAACGTATCTCGATTCTTTATTTATTAGAGCTATATTTATTATAACTTAATATTGTAGCTATAACACGAGCTAGGATTGCTTGCACGCCAATTAAGCAATTAGGCTTACTATTAAGCAATCTTTAAATGAGTTATGAATTTAGTGGATTAATCGAGCAAACAATTATTGGTAATATCCACTTGTTCTGAATGATTAATCGATCGATTGTCTGTTATATTACTTTGAGGGAAAATTGTTAAAGAATATCGAATTTAAATGATATTATAAATATAATATAAATTGATACACAAAAATATCGTTAAAAGCTCGACAGTATAATTTAATGCTTCTTCAATCAGGTCATTTATACAGGGTGACCCATTTTAACTTAGGCAGCCAAATAACTCGAAAAATAAGCACACTACGAAAAAATGTTTAGAATCAAAATTTCGTCATTTCGAGGGGGACGTACAATGACGTTAAAATGAGCCCCCCCACCCCTCCCCTGGGCGGTGAGGGGGGGCAAGTTTGAAATCTTAAATAGGAACCCCTATTTTTCATTACATATTCTTGCAGCTTATCTCGAGAGCTTTCCAAAACACTATAATTAAGTTATTTTTCATTGAGTACTTTTCGAGTTATAAGGCTTGAAATTTACAGTATTTTGACATAAAATACAAAATATCGTGTAAATCATTCAGTTTTCGGTAACCTTACCTTAATACTTTTATGCATAAAATAATAAGACCAATCTATTAATGTAAAGAAAACGCATAATTGCTTTCAAAAAAAGTATGCAGTTGCATGTTGCAAATTACATACTTTTTCTTAATAGCAACTATGTGTTTTTTTTACACCAATTGATTGGTCTTATTATTTTATGCATAAAAGTATTAAGGTAAGGTTACCGAAAACTGAATGATTTACACGATATTTTGTATTTTATGTCAAAATACTGTAAATTTCAAGCCTTATAACTCGAAAAGTACTCAATGAAAAATAACTTAATTATAGTGTTTTGGAAAGCTCTCGAGATAAGCTGCAAGAATATGTAATGAAAAATAGGGGTTCCTATTTAAGATTTCAAACTTGCCCCCCCTCACCGCCCAGGGGGAGGGGTGGGGGGCTCATTTTAACGTCATTGTACGTCCCCCTCGAAATGACGAAATTTTGATTCTAAACATTTTTTCGTAGTGTGCTTATTTTTCGAGTTATTTGGCTGCCTAAGTTAAAATGGGTCACCCTGTATATTATTTTTAAAAATAAATATTCATATAGTTTAAGCGTATATAATTAATCCCCAACATAAAGAATGATATACGAGATTCTCATGTATAAAAAGACGGATAACATTTTTATAGAATTCACCACAAGATTTTGAAAATTTCAACTTTAATTAAATTCTTTAGGTATCATTAGGATTCCTCTAACAGCATCGCTTGTGTTTTCAGTTCGACGGTAGTCTGGAACGATTGGCGAAGGAATCGGACATGCTGAAGCAGGCGTACGGGCACTTCTTCGATCTGACCATCGTGAACAACGATCTCGATGAAACGATCGCTCAGCTAGAGGCCGCAATCGAGCGCGTGCACACGACGCCCCAATGGGTCCCGGTTTCTTGGGTCTACTGACAGCGGTCTTCGCCGATTCGTCAGATCGCCACCATGGACTGTAACGGCTCGTCGAGGATGAAGCAGTGATCGCCGGCACCGTAACGGCCATCGGCTCACGATCCAGCCTCTCGTCGCGAAGATCTGACGGCGACGCCGACAGCTGCCGGCATCCGACAGGAACGAGTCGCGGGCAGTTATGTCGGATCAATCGGATATATACCAGAAAAACGTACTCGGCACCGATCGGCACGACGGTGAAACGATCGACTGGAGTGCGTGACTATATGATGGCCGTGTGTTCATGAAGTTCTTTCCATCTCGCTGCATAATTGTTACCAGTCGCGGGACACGAGGGGAAATTAACGACGTGTCGGAGTCGTCCTGAGCGTCGATGAGCGTCGTCACCGCCAGCATCCACCATCGAGACGTCGGATCTTCCAGAAATGTGGAACTCGCCATCATCGAGCACGGCGAAACCAGTGACGACAATCACGTCACAATGCGTCTAAAAACGGACGCCTTCTCGCGGACCACCAACTTCTCCTGCACTTCCTTCTCCTTTTGTTCCTCTCTTCCTTCTCTCTTTCGAAACTTCGAAAATAAAGAGATAAACAAAGAAACCGATTAGCTGGAACTCCTCTTGAACGAGACTACTATATACGAATGCATGTCTTTCTCTCTATTCTATACAGTCTGTCGCATTCCTGGCACAGTTTCAGCGAATCTACATGAATTTCTCACGATTTACAACCATCCTAGAGGCAGTCGTTTACGACGCGTGTCATGTGCAGTGATACGGTAACACGCGACAACAAGCACCAAAGAATATATCCCGTTTACGAAAAATCAAACGAAAAACAATGGCCGTTCATGCTTCACGCGGATGTCAACCGAACGGCTGCACCTTCGTATCCTATCCTGCGAAATCTATCAGTCGACTTTCCATAAACTGTAATTGCCTCCTATCGTACTTTATTATAACTATTTAAACGAAAAAAAGCTAGAGATCGTGCGGCACGGCAGTGCCCGTAAATATATATATATATATATATATATACATATATAGGAAAAGACGAGGGTCCTATCGTAATAATCGAAACCCGTCTGACTGTTCAATCGAAAAGAGGGATGAAAAAAAAAAAACAGAACATGAACTCTCTGGTGTGCTGCCGGCCGTCCGTTATTTAACTGTAACTTTAAGCAGTAGAGAACTTCGCCGGTTTCGTCTTAGTACTTCTACTAATATCTAACGAGTGTTCATCTCTTGTCGCGGGAATCCTACTGCGACAAATCTACGCGTATGCTACGAGCGCTTTTTACGTTCAATGCCGTCTTTTCTATCTTTCCCTATATTGTGTCTTCTTTTATTTTTTCTGCCTCTCTATTTCTAACTATCCCCCCCGAGCTTCTTTCCACATACTTTCGATAATCGAGACCGCCGTTGGAGCGGGACGGCTCGCTCGCTCCCTCGCTTGACCGTGCACTCGCCCACGCCATTCGTCGTTATTGTTCATAAAACATATTATCAGCTCAAATATTCACTGATGCACCATCGAGATTGCCGCGCTCTTATACTCTGTACAGGAAAAGCTTGAAACCGAACATCTCGGACGAATGCACGGACGGCGGATATCGATCCGGCAGCGAGAATTCTACGCTCTCATTCGAAAGAACTTGTATGCGATTATTAAGTTGATACATGACACACACACACACACACACGCACACACACACACGCGCACACACACACGCACACACACATACGTACGTATATACACATGGGCACATATGTCAAAATTACAATGCCACTCTGTTCGCATTACTTACACCCTCGTACAAAAGCGCATAAGATCGAATGACGAAGTAACAAAACAAAAAAAATCGCGGTTTACTATAGGATATTTATAAAACGTAAATTTCAAATAAATAGGTAGTCTACCAGCTATATGAAATAATAATGAGGAGACAGTCTCGCGCAGAAAAGACACACACATACACACGTGCACACGCGTCTACACACGTACAAGTTTATTATACGCCATGCGCACATACACGCACATCTATCCATTCACAACTACACTCATACACGCACGCACATTAAAAAAAAAAAAAAAAAACGTACGCGCGCGTACGCACGCAGTCGCATGCGCGCGAGTGCAGATTTACAAGATACAGATTTAACGACTAGATAATTAATTTACAAGTGATTAAAGAAAAAAAAAGATTAAATGTATGACTAATTAATACTAAAAGAATTATTAGGAGACTAATAGGTGATTTGCATATGCATATGCCCGTAGAACGAAGGAGTGAATGCGTGTATAAATGCAGGCGCGGTGTGATAATTTATTGATAACAACCTCAGCGCTCATCGTGGATCTGTTCGGGCTTTCGTCGACCAGCCTCCCTCGGTCGCCGCAATGATCTCGAAACATACGTACATAAGCGAAAGCATAACTTAAGCGCGCATCTTACTCCCCCGGGGTTGCGTTCTTCCTATTCTGTACGCTGAGCGTCCACGGCAAGACGACACACGAGTTTACGCCGTGTAAGCGAAAGCACACACTTGATTATTATATATTTCAGAAACGCAAACGACGGGGAGGTCAGAATATCGCGCTCGCGAGGACCGGCGACGTTAATACCGGACAGAGCCGATTTTCACAGAGCCAAATGTGAATTTGTAAGTGAGTAATAGGATACTCGCGAGAGAAAAGAAAACAAAAGGGTTGCCCGCCTCGGTGTGATAGCGTACGTATGCGTAAAATGTTGTGAAAGCGTGAGAAGAATGAGTCACAAGTGATTTTGTAATATTTCTTATAAGTTGTAGCTGCCATATCCAGTAATTAAGTACTAGGTGCGCTGAGTGATAATCTGACGACGACTGTTATGCTAATGATAATGATGATGATGATGTTAACGGTGATCGTGATGTCCGTACGTGCTATCACACGTATGTGTCAGTTAATTTGGGTGAGTTGTGCTAAGATGTTGAGAGAGACGACGGGTCTAAAGAAAACAATAACAAGTTCATTACAATTATGTAATTATAAATAAGAGGAAGAGACGAAGAGTATTATAACACGTTGTTAATTGAATTAATAAAATTAGCCCAAAGTAATGAAGGTGTTTGATTTGAAGGTAATTTACATTTGTCTTTTGTATTAATTTTTTTTTTTTTGCATTGTCTATATTTTTTGTAATTGACGTCTATGTTTTCGTTTTAACGGATGTCTCCTGTTGGCGTAGCCTCTCTTGGCTGATATCGACGCCGGTATAAACATATCTTCCGAGCTGTCGGTCTTATTGCACTGTGTTTGGTCCATAGGAAACATGTACTCCAAATCGATGTCATATCTACGTTTTAAAAAGATAAAAATATATTTCTGATAATTTCTAAAATAACAAGTATGCTGCAATTTAATTTAAATTATTCGTCTTATTTCTGAGACGGATTTTCTTTTTGTGAAAAAATTTAATTAATTTTTAAAGGAAATAATAAATCTATCTTCTTTTAATGACTAAGGGAAAAAAAGAGGGGGCGTCATTAATAAAGCATCTCGGAAATACAGGATGTTTAAAATCAATGATTTAAATTATATATTGACTATGTGTGAGAGAAATAAGATAAATATCTTGTATTAAGTAAAATAACATTTTGAGGTATATTTTATCGGCATTCTTTGAAAGATTTTTCAACGGACAAAGTTCTGAAGAAACTCTAATCGCAATAATGTCAAAACAAGACTAATGTACCTAGGCAGCTTCTCTCGAAGATAAGAAATGACGTTTGCCCCAAGGCTCGCTTCGCGGCTCATGATAAAGCTAGATAAATATCGTGGGCTTTTGCTCTTTTCAGCACAATGCATTAGTAAGGCCCAGGATTTATAATCTGAATCTAACACATATGTATTGTATATTCCTTCATCTAAAAAATATCAAATTTTTCATAAAATTATTGCAGCATATACATATATGAGTTTTCTTTTGAAGATATACTATTTTGAAAAAATCAATACGTATTTCTAACAATATAATCGAATTATTATAACGATGATTTGTAAGAAAACATTTTTCAACTGGAGAATTTTGAAAAAATGTTCATATATATTTAACGTTACAATAAAATAATTAAAAAATTAAATACATTTAAAAACTAGAAAAAATAATTTTATTTGAAAAATAGTAAAAACATTAAAATATTTCTCTGATTATACAATATATCGAAATATTAAAAAAATTAGATTAATTACAGGTAAATAATTATTTACACGGAAACTCAGCGTGTACCCAATGAGCAGGTAAGTCCGATGAGGGTATTTTCCACGTGATGTTACCAACGAGTAGCTCATTAATGGGATCATCGGTAAAGCTGTAAGTGAAATTCATGGTAACTTCGGCGTTTTCGGGCGAAACCGAGAGCTCGGCTCGCATACATCTGTACGCAAGAGCTTCCTCTGAGCTTGCGTAATACTGTACTATGTGCCATAATCCAAGAAACTGTAAGAAGTGCAAGATATCTGTTAAGTACGAGTGTATGTAGGTACGAAGTCACGCGTGAAATGGGTCCAACAGTTCACACACGTCACGTTGATTTTCTTCGCACTAAACATATGCTAATGAATGCGTGTGTTATACAGGTCAAGTGATCGCGCTCAATAGTAAACGGCGTTAAAAACATATTCAAGAAATTTCCTAGATGATTATCGCTGTCTTTATTCTTAAACACGTATTACTTATCATTTTTCCAACTGTTTAATATTACTTCTTCTTTTTCATGCACTGTATGAAAAATAATTATCTAACTATACGTACTCTTCCTAAAATATATATTACTCATCATTATTTTGTTGAAAGAGAAAAAAAGGCATTCTTATACTTAACACATTCAAACAAAGTACTTTATCTTATACGTGAAAACACACACACTTTAAGTTACTCAAATTTACTCATCGGAAGCGTGAGATACTTCGAAGTTTTGAATTATTATAAGATATAAATTTTGGTTCAATACCTATCTCTATAGAATCACACGGTCTGTCAATCTGAAAATGCTTCAAATACTAAAAAAATGCATTGTAATAGCTGTCAAAGTCTTTTTTAAATTATTGATTGAAAAGCACATTATGAAAATACAAAGCGATTATATTTTAAATAATTATCCATTACTAATATAAAAGAAATTCAAATATCTCTATCTAAATGTGTATCAATTGCTTTTGTATTTTTTCGGTCACTCTGTAATTTTGAAAAATAAATACAAGGATTAAAGTAGAAAACAAATACAAGGATTAAAGGATTAATGACACACACACAAACACACACTTTATTTCATCTTGAAGTATATTCATCATCGTTTTTTGAAAAAAAAAAAATCAACGGAAGTTGGTGTATGCGAAATGCCATATGTATGTGGCATGTCCGAAATAGTCTACCGATCTAAAAATAAATCCGCCGAACATTACCTTGAAAAGAAAATCTGTGCAAATGCGAAACCAGTAAATTGTAACATTCTATATATTTGCAAGTAGCATATACGTCAAATAAAATTAAAAATATTTTTACACATATGTATTATGCGTGTTTGTTTTATGAGATTTATTAGATAATTAATTATAAACATTTTGTTGAGCATTAGATTACGCTTCGTCAATTTTTAGATAGTATAAATGTATTTGGATTTATAGTTGTTGATTTCTTTTGAAACAATAGTTTTATTATTAAAAGATTGCCGTAAAATATTTTTGTAAAACACTTGTCTGTTATTTGATTAGTTGTAATTTTCTCTCTAAATTAGAGAGTAAATTAAACGATTATTTAAACCGAAAACAAAGTATGCAGAATTTGCCTACAATATATCGAATTTCTAATTGCAAAAATAGAAAATCTAAATAAAATTCTGTAATAGTTTTTATACAGTTTTTATTGTATATATAGCTTGTATTGTAAAGTTACTTATCAATTTATTCTTTAAATTAACTATTAATTGAAAAAAATTATCGTATTCTACCTTTCGTATTTGATATTCACGTGTGTATAAAGCTGGCATGAAATCTGACGAAAAATAATAAGGAAAATCTCGCAGAACATAAAGCAAGATGCTGCGTGAACTTGGCGTCTCGAATTTTTCTTTGCTTTGATGCAGAATTCTTTGATTTAATGGCCAGAATTATTTGTTTCAATTGTCAAGAAATATAGAACTATTGAAAATAAATCTAGGATTAATAATTTATGAATTTTCACGAAAAAATATGCTAGCTTCACTCATACAAAATCATTAAAATGTTTGCCCAATTGTAGTTATTAATTCCATATCTCTAATTCAAAATCCACTGAATAAGCAAAAAGTTAATAACATATGCAATACTATGCATTGCGGTTTATTGATAGGAATGTCAACGTCATAGCAATTATTATTTTCTATCTCATTCCCAAACAGGCTATCGTTAATTGCACGGGAAACGATAATCTCTATTACTATTGCACAGAATCGGCATATTGCGCCTAATAAATATAGCCGTGGATTGCATAGTCTGTACAATTAATATTCGACCGACATATTCGGCAACGTTAAATGTTCATTGATTATATCCATTTTCAAAGCCACATCAGTAGCGAATAATATATCAATGCACTTCATACTGTTTCATAGCAATATATCACGCATTGAATGAAGCACATCAAACAATGTATCCACGTAAATAATATAGTCAAATTATGCGACAAAATCATGAATTTGAATTGGCAATCAGCGAAAAGTGTTGCAAACTTTATTGAACAGTATCGAGTGTTACAAATAACACGGAGGAATTAATTTTAATTCATATAAAAGTAATTGTAATCACATTAAAAATTTTTAATTACTAAATGTAGTAACAAATTTCTCTTAACAGTCTTAAATCTAGAATCAATTTTTCAACAATTTTTTTTAGGAAGTTAATTCCTTGTCAAACTACGAAAATTAAAAACACTCGATTTTAAAGAATAAATGTCTGACCATATTTTACATTAATATTTTTAAGTAGAAGTAAAAAAAGCATAAGAGGAAAAAATAAGCGGATCTGATTACAAAAGCGAAACATTAATGTACTCGCGAATGCGATCTGCATAATCCGTAATTGGAATTCCCCGGAAACATGAGCAAGTTCAATTTATTGATCATCTATGTGAGACAATGTCGCGCAATATTATATATATAATGCAAGTGTATAAAAAAAATATGTATTTAAAATATATATATAAATGTAGGAAAGTTGTTCAATAATTTTTCGTTGTCGGAAGAGCGTCCCAGACAGCACAAAAAGTCCAAAAGACATCTTAAAGATGTCTAAAAAGACGATAAGACATCTTTAAGTCATTTTTTAGACATATTTTAGGAAAATGTGCTGTCTGGAGTTGTTAAAAACAATTATATATCAAATTATATATATCAAAATAAAATGTGTGAAACTGTTCACTTTTCATCTCCGCCCTATAATAATGATCTCGCGTCGCGTAGATGACGAGAAATCTCGTACCTCGGATATGTCAAAGTTGCGTATGCCCTTCACTTTTGGACACTTGGTCTTATCCTCCCGTCTCTTCCAAACACCGCCGGAGGCATCGACAAGAAGACCGACGAGCAGCGCTATTGTTACCCAACAAAATCCCAAACGTCGTCTCGTTCTGAGATGCATCTTCGCCATGCATTCAGATTCCGTTCACGAGCACGCACGAACTAGCAAGCTAAGATCACGACACGGTCTCTTCTCGACTGTCGAGACGACTAAAGGCCACGTACGTACGTATGTACGAGCGCACGAAGAATGGATGCGACTCATGACCATTACTATACGAACGAAGAGGGGGTGGCCACTATCACGTTCCTCCCTTTGCATTCTTGCTGCTCTTTCGTTTTCAATCGGCAACTTGTTCCACGCGTAGAATCTTCATAACTGGCGCCGGCTCAGAACCAGGACTTGTGGGCGTGTGATCGTCGTTTATAGCTGAAGAGACGTGTTCTCTACGTGCGAGTCGCTCATTCCGTTTTGTTATTTATGTTTCCCAGCTAGAAATCGGCAAAAAAAAGATGCGAGACCTGCAAGAACCTTTTGCGACTTTTTCACTGTCGAATTACGATTGTGGAATTTACGATCGTGTCGTTTCTCGTAAGACGTTGCGCTCGTGCGAAATGATAGTCGGCGAGGTGGTTTTACAGTTGTAATACAGTCATAAAAACGACGACAATTTTGCATAAACAGGGCTGATTTTACGGTCATCGACACGTTTGCAACAATTCAACAAACTTTGTTCAAATTAGATAAAAATTATTTAATTTTAATCCGTGATCTAAAGACAATGTGTACTCCGGTGTAATTACATCCAGATGTAATATTTCTCGAGAAATTATAATTTTTTTACCTGTATGTATGTGTGTTGATATTAATATTTATTCAATTAATAACTTAATATTTTTATATTAAAAGATACTGTAATATCTTCATTAATTAGCAAACAACAGTAACACATATAGACACATATTCAATAATTAAAATGCATGGGACGTCATATCCCATTGTGCATAATGCAAGTATATTCATTAGGCAAACATATATGTTATATAATTATGGAATTATGATTATGATTGTCAAGGCTATTAGGATGAAGAGATAGTAATATAATCGATGCGCGCTTTAATTTAACATAAGTTTTCAAGACATACGGCGCTGCCATTCTTATGTACTATATTGTACGTAGCAAGAATCGATTGTTATTCACCATGGACAATCGATAGCGATTCAGTAACAATACATCTCTCTGAACAATATTAGCATGCAACAACTTGTGCGAAGCAAACGTGTTGAACATATGATATCGATATGTAAAATTTTACTTGATGCACCTATGACGAATCTTAACTAGCTCATTCGCTAGTAAAAACTAATTATGTAGAATTTATAAGAATTTAAATTTATAGATTACATATTTTCTTTTTTTAATAATACTTAGATAATTATATAATTAAATAATTATATATATAAATATTCCAAATTCGAAAAATTTAATTACATTGCTTTAATTTATTCGAGAAAAAATTAAAAACATATTTGTTATATATTATTTAAGATAAAAAAAAATAAGAGAAAATTCAAGAATTCTTTATTGTGTACTGAAGCCTAAATATTGTTGCACTTGTAAAAACTGAATGCACGTTTCAACTGTTTTCGAAGTTTTTTTATATTTGTATAATTTTAATTACATAAGTGATTCTTTTTGTTTTTTATAATTATCAGCTGCAACAAAATCCGAGTCCTCCTTATTACTATTTAATACGTAAAAAAAAACTAACAATAAAATATCTTTTATATTACATTAGCATTTTTTATTTATTTATGATGTAAAACTGAGTCGTCCTCTAATTTTAGCCCGAAACTTATCGTTTACGTCGCACCCGATAAAAAAGAATGACTTAAGAGATTTACGACCTTAGATCTGGTTATTCAGGTCATCTAGCTGTAACATAAGTTTAAGAGCTTCGGCGCGCTTCTATGAGTAATATCACAGAGTTTATCGTTAGAATGAGTTAAAATAAAATAATTTTATCAATACGTTGACCGCAGATTGTGTTGGATTACGTAATTTGCTTACTAGATAATCGTAATTTCTATTTACATATCTTGTATATGTAAAGAAAGATTTTTAATTATATTCAAGCATATATATAAGACTGTTCACTATTTTAAAACCGCAATGAATTCACTGTATTCTCGCTATACGATAAACTTTCCTGTTATCAATTCGTCGGACTTGAGTCTATTTTATCAGGAATGCTTATTTTATCATTCGGATGTTTATTTTATCAGACATCCTTTTCCTCTACGCGCTCGGCAATAGGAATACCATAACTCGCTAAAAATATTTTGATACGAGAAAACTCATACACTAAAATAAAAATTTAACAATTTAAGGATCGTTAGATTAATATCATCAGAATTATAAAAATTAATGTCACATGTTACGATTTTGGAGAAGAGAGAAATTATCATTGATCCTTTTATTTTCAATTCACGTATCCAATATTCCTTAATCCAATAATATTGAGTATTATATTCTCATAATAGGGGAATGACAAGAGGATAATTCTTACAAAAGTAAGAATTTAAACGAATCAAAGTAATATATATAAAAAATTCTTTATTAAATTTTAAAATATATTTCATAATAAAAAATATTGATATATTGATATTTCTCTCGCTTATAAAATCTGATATTACAGCTAATTAAGTACACTGCATCGAATTGATCTAATAGATTTAATCGAGTTCGTCCACACCTTCGGTATCGTTATCATAGGCTATACGTCATTTCCAAGGCGGCTTGCTTCTCTGCTGATCTAATTTCGTAATCATTTTTTGCGGGAGAGATATATGTTCACTAATGTGCGAAGTCTGGCAATAAAGTTATGTTGTAAATATATATATGTGTACTATATAAATTTTTAGCTGCAATATATAAACAAACCTCGGAAGTTGGTTGCCACATGATGCTATCTTCGCTCATTATACTTAATTCCTTTTTTAAATAATGTTTCCGCGGTACTTCTCTACATTCTAACGGCGGGCTTGAAATGCTGCTTCTAGGTCTCAGATCCCTATCTTCCTTTGCTAGTTGCATTTCTGCAATCTGTAAACAATTTATTTGTATTCGACCTATTAGTGAAAGATTATCGCTTAAATTTTAATCACCATTTTCAAATATTTTCGAAGATCGTTCTTCGATTCCTTTCTACTAGTTAAAGGTGTATTTTCATTAGAATTCATTGTAATCACGCTTTCGTTTTGATCTTCAAGCAATTGTATTGGGTTTTGCGTCTCTAACGGCTCAGTCGCATATATTATCGGTTCCTGAGAAAGCTTAGTGTAACAGTTTGGCATTGATTCGGACTTTTTCGGACCTTTAGAGTCAAAATGTTTGTCTGTGTAAATTTTCTGAATCGGAGATAAGTTATCCGTGTTACTACCTGTAATTGTAATTTGTAATTTACATCATACCAACCACTAGTGTTACGACCATAATAATATTAACAAATAATCAAGTAATACAAATTCAAATTCATTTCATGACTTACCTGATATAATATGTAGAGCTTGCTGCCATTGCTTTTGCATAACAGAGTGCAATTGTTCTGCAAGTTGGGATTTTGCTGTGCGCTGAGAATTCAAGTGCGTTTCTAACATAGACGATCTTTGTAAAGCTTGAGCTAATTGTAACTCGCACAACCGTTTCTCTTCTTTATGTTTTTCCTCCAACAAGTTTATTTCCAAACGGTGTCTGAAAAAATCCAATACATTTATATTTTAATTCGTATTCGGAAAATGAATTCGTATATATTTTACTGTGGTATTGTATATAAGAAAGTGTATATGCAACGAACTTATCAATAACATCTTTTATTTTCCTAGCAGCGCATTCAGCTATAACTTGCTGTCTTGTTTTCAATTCCTCCAAAAATTCTGATTCAGCAGTATCAAGTTGCATCTGAAATTCTTGTAATTTTGTTTTCACCACTTCATCAACCTGTTTCTGATAAACTTCCTGTAATTCTGCCCTGATTTTTTCCTTTTGCTCGACAATAGATTTTGTTTCGTCTTTAGCTAATTTCTGAAAAAAATAAAAGCAATTAAATTAATTAATATAAAACCATCTGATAACTAATTACGGTAAAACTTAACGAAAGGTTACGGTCCGCATGATTCAAAGTGCATATGATTCAGGATTCTATCCACTATACTTGTAAAAATCAAAGTAATTGGTGAAGTGCAAGTTTTACCCTAATTACAAATAGTTTAGCAACATTTCAGATATAATATATCACCTCTGCTTTCTTAGCGTCATCGATAGATACAAGCAACGATGAATTCTTTTGTTCTAAAATAGAATTTCTGTTTATCTCTTCTTTCAGTTTAAGTTGCAAATTCTCTTTTTCTTGTCTGAGCACTGTCAATTCGGCTTCACAAGTATCCAATGCTTTATGAATAACGCCCATCTCACTTCGTACTTCACCCTCTCTCAAACGTTCTTTATTTAACTCTGATTGAACAGTTCTTAATGTCTCCTCATTTTGCTGATTCTTTTCTAATAATTTGTTAAATTCTATCTTTATTTGTTCATATCTATTTTCTGCTTCTTGGACTAATAATTTATAACTTTCTAATTCATCTGCATGGGTTTTCAATAAATCAACTTTTTCTTTGATCGTGGTGTCACTCTTCTCTTTATATCCAGCTGCCAAGTCTAAGGCTTTCGATAATTTTTCTTCAAGCCGTTTGATTTGAGTTTGAAGTTCTGAGATTTCAGACTGATATTTCTCTGTGACATTTTGCAGATTAGTTTGCGAGTTTTTATGTTCAACTTCTAATATTGCAACTTGTTGCTTTAATTTAGACCAAGCTGCATGAAATTGAGATATCAAAACGTTTTTCTCATTGTCGATTCTAACTGCTACTGCCACTTTCTCTTGTTGTTCCAGCAGCCGTTTCTGAAGTTCTTGAATCAGATGCTCACAATGCTGAAAATGCAAAATATATACTTATTAATACAAATATATACTTAAGTCACATATATATATATATTCCATTTTTACTATACCTCTCTGCGAAATTTCTCCTCTTCTAATTTGATTCTAAGTGTTTCTTCTTGTGATCTAGCTGGATGAGTTTCCCAGAAATCCGAAAGTGACAAGACTCGCTGATATTTTCTGTAAGTAAATTTTATAACTTGTTAATAAAATCATCTATTTTAAAAATTTAAGTCATATTTTTCTTTTAATACCAGTAATATTATATTTCTCCACACAAACAAAAGAAAAGATACAGTAAAAATTTTATATATATAAAATACCTTAAATGATGATCCGTATTTGTAGCAACATGTACAGCACTTTTAGCAAATACAGATTTTCCTCTGTCATCATGTACATTTCCATTGTGTTGTGGCGTTTTACAAGGATCCAGTAAATGCTCTGTATTATTATATTGTGTAACTCTCAATGGCATCACATCAGAAAATTTAGTTGATTCGCTAACATGTAATGGAGGATCTGTAATAGAACCTTTGGATTGAGCAGGTACATTGTTTGCATTTGCTTCACTTCTCATTAGAATGTTTTGATCTGACATTGATTCTTTTGGTTTAGCATTATCAATTGTAACAGATAATACATTAGATAAATGATCTATATTTTTTATACTGTTTTCTATTCCATTTGCTTTTGAAATAGGCTGTTGGACACGTTGTTTCCATGTTTTAAATTCAGAAATATTATTAGATTCATTTAAGTGGAATGAATCACTGTACATATCAGGCAATGATAAATCAGGGAATGTATTGTTTGATTTCTTCTGAGAAAATGTTGATAAAGCATCAGTGAGTTGAGGCTCTTTGCTGCATGATAGAAAATTTAATTTTTTATATGCCCCAAGCTTATGTTGTGTCTCCTTCTCTTGACTGTTTACAGCATCAACAGTTTGAGTCAATGATATCGGATGAGCTAGCTCGTTATGATACTGATATCTGTTAGTGCTATTTATTCTTTTCGATAATTCCAATTCAGTGGCTTCCATTTCTTGAAGCAACTCGTCAACTTCTGACAGTTCCATCTCTTGCACTATTCTAGTACGAGTATGCTGCTGACCTATTGATGCATTAGGTAAGTTTGACGCGGATACTGCTGAATGTAAAGAATTGTGGGGTTTACAATACAAGTCACTCGTACAACGATCACTCGGACAAAGAGATTCCTTCTTCACAGATATAGCAGTGGCATGCGAGAGCCCAGTAGAACCACAAGAAGTAGAAGGTATCACAAGAGAGTCAGAGTACGATGTTAGAGTATCATGCTTGGCTCGAGTGAGAGTGTTAGTCAAATTAGTGGTCAAATTAGAGGTAGCAGCTGTCGAAAGGTAGCACCCTGACTTCATGTCATTTCTCAGCGAATTAGTATAGTTCTGCGTTGAATACCCACTGGGAGTAGAGGGAACGGAGAGAGGTTTACGGGGTTTCACAGGAGTGTTTTGCAGGCTGGTGCTTTGACTTACGGACAATCTGGGCAAGGTCTGCCGGTAATAAGGATAGGATGCGCTGCCACAAACTGGCTGAGAGTCCAGCGAATTGTTTAATGCAGATACGTCCAGACTGTTGTCTCTGGATTCGATAGCAGAGATACGAGACTCTAACGATTGCATGTGTCCTACCAGCTCTGAGATAACGCCGGTCTTCCCGCGATCTGTTCTGGCAGGATCACTCGAGCTGGTCTCTGAATCGGAAGACGGTACGTGGAATATATCAGGCGGGAGCAGGAGCAGGACATCCGTATCATCAGACTCACTCATTATCCATCGGCAATTCTCTGCCACCGGTTGCGATTTGTCATGCGACTATCACAGATCAGCTGATATTTGCAAAGCGTCTTGTCATTTCTGTTTGTATGCAGCGGAAAGATGATAAAGTTCGTGGATGCATGAACCGGTTAGATTAGATTACGATTAGATTTAGCTTCTTGCAATATATATTTACTGTGGTAGGGTTATAACACAAAGCGTATTGTTTAGGTTATAAACGGCGAATAATCAATCCGCCGCTAGTTAATCGCATCGCGCAGATATACACAGCCACGAAAATTTCGTAAACAAACTTCAATGACACTCGCGCGCTATTAAGGAAAGCATTACATCCTCAAGCGTATTCACATATAGACTGCCAGTCCTGGCAGTATGAAAGATCATTCATATACATATACACGTTCATTCATTTATGACGTACTACAGTTTACTATTATTACTAATATGGCTGCCATCAAAGGTCATCGACCCCGCGTGTCTGCGGTAGTGTAGTTGAAGTACCAACAGATGGCAGAGCGTGTATATTGAGCGCGATCGTAACAAATTGCACTGTTAGATTGCACGCGTAGAAGTTCGAAATATGACGTACTCGATGTTCTCTCCTCAAGTTTCTCGACTTTAATCAGTACAGTTAATACTTTGTCCAGTAATTTCTTACGTCCATTTCGAGGTGAAGCTTCTGAAATTCGAGGTAAGAATAAAATACTATTATACAGCACAATCTTTTATATTATCATCCACAGAATTGAGATATTGTCAGCGTCGAGAAATTTTGCAATCAGTTGATATATTCGTTACAAAGTATGTAATAATAATAATAATGGATTATTTCTCTTCCATAAGAAAAAAATATCCATAATTTATTGATAGACCATAAATAAAAATATTTCTATTTAATTCGCTGATTTTTTGTAAGCTACATGCATCATTATTTATTGTCGTATCATTAATTTTGTTCAATTTCATACACATACACGTATTAAAAACATCGATATGGTAGAATATAAGAATATAAGATAGACTAAGATAGAATATAAAATATGATTATAAAAATTGTTTGTTTTTACTAACATTTCTCGCAGATATAACGTATCGTTTTTATTCGTCAATGATTACTTTTAACCGTAAAGCTCTGAAATGTGTGGTCCATATATTGACATGTCGCAGTTGAGACGCGTAAAATATTATGCCGATATATCGGCATGTGGCAATCGAAGTTAAATTGAAGGGATGGTAAAAATTCCTTCAGAGCATTCGTACTGTAAAAATACAAATGTTTACCATAAAAGTGTTATGCTTCTTTATATATAGTATGTTTCGTTATAATTATATTACTTTCTTTTTATTTATATACTGATTCTTTTTAAAAAAACTAAAAAAACATACATTCTTAAATTTGATACAAAGAAAAAGAGAGGGAGAAGTTTATACAAAGTTAAGAATTTAATTTTATACACACACACACACACACACACACACACATATATATATATATATATATACAATGTATATATACACACATAATCTTCACCTAATTCCCTTAATTCTTTCAAATATGAAGTGCAATAATAACTTTATACTACATAAAGAAACTGAAAAACAATTATTTTATTAAAAAGAATTGTTTTTTGAGAAAAAGGGGATCGAAATGTTTCGTATATAACTTTTAGTAATTTTATTTTTTTATTTTCTATCTATTATGGGTGGATGAAATGATTTATTCCATTCATAGGTTTTAATACAAACAACTTTTTATGCAAGGCCGGTTTTTTAAGTCGTTGTGCTGCTATTTTTTATTTTTTAAGCTGCTGTATTGAAATAAATGCGATTCATATATCCTGGTTTACAAAAATACTTACGTGCATTCTGGAAATACGATATCGGTTATAAAGGGAAAGAAAACGAATAACACTCTTTAACGTATACTTTATTAAGTTCTCGTAATGCAAATGCACTTCTTCTCGGTCGACTATAATACTTACTTCATTTTTGTATAATATTATACACCTGCTTAAGGTACACCGTGAAACGTCTTGTGTCGCATGCATTCTCGTATCGTGTTGCGAAGTACGCGTGGGAAAAGAGAGAGAAAGAGAAAGAGATATTTATATATAAGCTTTTTATGGATATATTGTATTATGAATATCACATTAGGCTATATCGGTATATCGCGTATCTAACAGCGTCAATCTTCGACAGTGAAGTATGATAGGTGCATTAAAAAATAGTCGATCGTTTATTCGATGTATCTTAATAATCGATTTAAGAAACGTTCAAATTATATATCAATATTTTGAATTTATTACCAACTCTCAAAAATTGATATTTTATTTTGAGCATAATTACTGCGTCAATTAAGAATTAAAAATATCTCGTTTTTAAATATTTATTACTAATCAATTATTATTAATAAATCATACAAAATAGCGATGCGCAAACAGATTTAATTAAATCATATAATAAAATCTATCCACGAGATCTGATATAATAATTGATAGTTTATTTCTAATTCTCAACTTTTTTATTTCATCTATTATAAATTCTTGATGATTAATTCCTAATTATTTTTATTTAATTATATATAAATTCTTTGAATACTTAAACACATAATTTAAATAATGTTTATGAAACTATATTTACTCTTTTTATCAATTAAAAACTAAAATTTTATGTAAGTCTGTCTAAAATAAATACTACACATGTAAATAGAATATAAAATTTAAGATGCTCTATTATCTATTATCGCATAATAATTAGCGCACGCAAACATGTATAACTCTAACGGCTTTCAGCATATTAATTCAATGTAATAAACGATCAAATAATTTATAATGCAACTTCCAATACGTCATTTAACATTTTCCCTATCTGCAATTGCGATGATCCTTTTAAAGGGCTCGCGTATATTAACAAAAAGATATTTTCACAGATATTTATCTATAATAATTATAGTTTCTTCACCGTTAACCCTTACGTGTAGACTAGGCAATTATGCTAAAAAAACTCTATTTGCTTCGTCATTAATTGAAAATTTCCATTTAAATATCAGATTTTAAATGAACATTAAAAACTTTTAAATTATAAAACTGTGTGGAACTTTTCATGTATTTTTTATATATTTTTATAAAATTTTTTATATATTTTTATTATTATACATTTTTTAATCTTATAAAAATATAAATTTTTATAAGATTAATAAAATCTGTAACAAGAGAAGAAGCTTGATTATAAAAAAAAAGATTAGATATTAATGTGTAATATATTACAATACGATAATAAATTAATATAACAGAAAGTGTTACAAATCGGAAAAGTTAATTCGTAAAAGACAAGTGGCATGTCTTTGCGTTACATATAATTTGCGTCACATATATATGCAAGTCTACATGAGGGTTAACGGTAATGATCATACTCCGAGCGTGTGCACGGGAAAAGCCCTCTCGATGTGCACTCGAAAAATGCAGCCGACGCAAGTTTGAACAATGCAGGAGGTAGACGTGCGTACGTATAATATGTGTGTACGTATGTACGATGACACGATGCGCCCGAACGCATGTTAGCATTTCGCATGAAGTTTGCATTCGAGGCACTGTTGTGTATCCGGAGTTTACGCGGAAATTCCTGCATATAAACTGTCGGCAAGGTAAATATCCAGGCTCGGCATCACGATACGATTTACAACGATCAACACGACACGTTCTCGCGCGCGTGCGCGTACACTGATTAACCTTATTATTTAGTGACGACGTTAAGTGATAACGAATTACAAAGCTTGCCGCACGCCATTAAAAAGACGATGAAAAAATAAACGAGCGGTCATCGGTACAATATTTTACGTAAACGCTTTACGTGAGTGTAAAGCCCGCCGATGAAACTGTAATGACGCATGTTTTGATGAAATTGAGGTCAATTTTCTCTGAATAAAAATTTAGCGATTTAATATTACACAGATATATATAATATGGAAAATTAAAAAATTCAGGCGATTAGAATCAGAATTTGTGAATCATAAATAGACTAAAACTTATTTTCTTAATAAATTAAAGAAGATTTTGATTATCAGAAACTTTATTTTGGATTTATTCCTTAAAATATATTGGGCTTCGGAATTCTGTAACAATAAGTTCTTTCGTTATCGAAAAATCGATCCCAAATTCGTCGAATTAACAATTATTATTAATCAAATCATTTTATACAGTAATAGTAGAATATCTTGTACATGAACATGAAGAACTGGCACCAAATTCACGCGTCGTTAAACTGTAATATTAAAAATCTTGTAACTTTCACGGAACCGCGATTTATTTACGGTGGCATATGGTATAACGACGGATCGATCTTCTTGTCTCTGTATGCTATACAATCATCAAAGACTACCAAGAACGGACACTCGATAACTACTTAGGACATACGATTAATCTTATTCGTAAAACCAGTAAATATATCATATATGTTTATCTATACAATATATAAATCACATTCTGCGTTCCCTTCCGCTTTCTTGACAGCCGCGATGACATATTAAACGCACAACGTTCTACGTAATTACTATATCGACGTTAACAATGTGCGGAAACTATCGATTTTATTGCCGCATTGGAGTTTGTGAAACTTTCTGGCATTACGAACTGCTGCTTATATTATATATTTCGATGTTCTAAATTGAGAAAAAATAACATGTAACATAAGTAATTGACATTTCGAAGCTGCACGAAATAATGACGTAGAATATATCGGAAGGGAAAGGTCTCTCTTGTTGCTTCCTGTTACCTCTTTAAAAACGATAATAAGAACATGTTTTAATCCAAAATGATAGTTTAGAGATCGAGAAATTTCAATCTTTTAATGAGCAAATATACTTGGCAGTCGTTGAAGCACATTACAGCCACGTGCGTAGACTTTTACAAATTTTAATTTATTTTTTAATTAACACTCTCAATTGCTATCGTTTGATTCATATGTCTGTATCCTGTTCACTTGAGCATTTATTAATCTTTAACGTTTTTTCCGAGTATGTTTTTACATATAGTTCTTATTAATACTTTCTGATCTGGCAGTATAAACAACAAGCATTTCTTAGTGGGATTTATTTCCGATATAATTACAAATTAAAGAAGGCAGCTTCCTCTCTAAATAGACCCAGGTCAAGAATTTGCACGCTTTACATAGAAAGGGCAATATAAATTGCACTATATGTATTTTTTATGTACGTATTGCATTTTTCATACAATTTCCGATAAAACACAGAATTGAATGACGCGACACGAAGTGTGATAGTTTTAGCTCTTCTGCACTCTATGAATCAGCCATATCCAAATATCAAGTCATGACAATCGTAATTCTTTATGAAAAAATGTACATTGAACGCTTTCTTGGATAAACTAAAGTCTGCGTAAATTCGATGTTCTCTTTACACAGACATTTTACAATTACCAAGAACTTGATTTTTTTTTTTTTAATATTAATTTTTTCATATTGCTATTTCTTTTTGATTTGTATTGTAAACGTAAGCATTACTCTCGACAATATTGCTTCTTTTTGCAATTATATAATTTTCACAAATATAATTATGACAAACGTCGAAGTCGTTGATATAATACATACAAACATGCGTATATACACGATAATATAACATCTATTTTTCAGAGACAATCTATGTTTCTCTGAACGGCATTTTTCTAACGGAACGCAACGAATACACTCCACGTTTCTCTAGAATCATATACACATGAAAGAAAAATATTTAGAGTGAGCTCGACGCCGGAATACTTTTCAACATCTCGCACACGTCGATGCCGCGTTGAGGAGTCGCGAAAAAGCCTGCCGGAAATGAAAAGACGAGAGATCTTCAAAAAAAAAAAAAAAAAAATGAAAAAAAAACCAGAAAAAATGAAAGATCGACCGACGACGATTCTCGAGGAACTCGCGGCGGAAAATCTCTCGATCGGTGGCGGTGTGCAACAGGACAGCGTGCGAGTGGACACAACGAGAGTTTCGAAGTACAATCGATAGGTCCGCTAGCCTTCTTCCCGGGGATAACTCTACCCGTTCTCTACTTCCTGCGAGACTGCTCGTCTAGCAGTTTAGCAGCAATGACTCCGCTGGTTGGCAGGAATCTTCCGAACGAACGATCAATAATCTGAAGCGACGAGAGAGAGAAAGACAGAGAGAGAGAGAGAGAGGGGGGGGGGGGGAGAGAGAAAGACATCGAACATCAACAACGGCATTTCCGTGCGAAGCGAGCAAAAACACCGTCAAGTACAGAAAACAAAGGGCTCGTGTAGAACGTGAAAAAAAATGGCGGGTTGCGCGCTGTCAGCCGGAAGTATTACGCGAAGGAGCTCTCGTGCTGCGTTCGACATTCCGAATTTCGTTTCGATGCCTGCGCTGTCGATACGGCGCTGTCGAGAACTCGATGGTAACGGAATTGCTGCAATGCTGCGCTGACTTGGGTCATAAATTAGAGTAACTTTCGGAAGAAGGAAGGTACTTTTGGCCAAAATAAAACACGTATGGTAAATTAAACGTGTTTAAAAATAATGCAAGATATCGCGAATATACATACCTGCTCCGAAAAGATACAGGAAATATATAGTCTTTACGTTTTCGTATCTCGTAAATATTCGCGAATAATATAATATTTCCTATGTCAAATTATATATATATATATATATATATATATATATATATATATAATTTATTATTTACATTATTTTATTATCTTATTATCTCTTCCAATTTTATGTTTTTTTCAATAATATTTTAATTGTTTATATAATAGAGTTGAAAAAAAAGAAACAATTGGAAAATGTATAAATTTTCGAAATCAGTCTAAGACGGCTGGATGCGCTTCTCAGAACGTTCAAAATATTTTTATCAACGATAACTGGGTCGTACGTGACCTACGATACGAAACTTTATTTCTACCAATGAAGCATACCGCGTGCATGTTCGAATTATATCATGTTTTGTTAAAAATAGACTAAATTATATCAAAGATATATGACAATGTCACAGCATTGAATTGACACAACATACGTGATGTTTAAGTTAATTTTTTGCGCTGTATAACGCATATATTTTATTTCCAGTCAGTTTATGAACAATTATTTACGTTAAAAGAGAGAAAAATCTACTGAAATAACCGCGATAAACCACGTTTTTATAAAAGCACATACAACTATGAAAAGAGCATTTCAAACAGAGGTAGAATTTTAGAAATAGATTGAAATTATTACTCGATCAAGTCCGATCGAGAAATATCGCCATATTCACTTGTCATACGTGATGATCGAAATACACATTTCTTTCCCGAAATAATTTCATGCAATGTCAATAATAACAACGAAGATTAATTCCAGATTATTGATTTGTTACTTTATATATGTATATCATCGCGATTAAACGCAGATCTGTTAACGTAAGCGATTCTCCGACACGATGTAGCCACGGATGTAGCCGCATGTTTTGTAAATGATATTGATATAGGTACCGGGATGGGGGTTGCACCCCCAAGCTACATCGTCGTATAAATACGTGAGGAAGGTGTTATCGGCTGTACGGCGCGCGAACCAGGCGTTTTTCACACCACTGAAAGATAACCGCCACCCCGGATAGCCCGTGGAGTATCCGTGAATTTTCTGACGTCTCACCGGCCCCCCCCGGATGAAACTTAGATCACTTCCCCGCCGCGCGCGCGCGCGCGAAAGAGAGTGAGAGAGCGTTCCCGAAGATAAACTCCCGGAGATAAACTCGAGGATCTTGGAAAACCGCGGCAAGACCGATGACTATGCTGTCTCCGTAGTGCATCGAGCCTCGATTCCCAACTTCGCCCGCTATCCTGATCCCCCCCCTCCCCCCTCCCCCCTAACCACCCCCCGATTTCACCATTTCCCTCCCCCATCACGGTCCGTGCTTGTCTCCTATTCAGACGGCAGCCGTATCTCCCGAAAATGCATCGAGCCAAAGTATTTGCAGTACATCGCTCTCGCGCCCGCCCTTCGTCCTCGCCGTCAGTCTTCGTTTGGCACTGCGTTTGGCGGCATCGCGTGGGAGAAATCGCCGCGTCGGGATTTTTAGAGCTGGCGTTTCCGACGCTGGAACCTGCTCGCACACCGGCACACGCTTGCATAATGTCACATATCCTTTACGCTCGATCGGTCGCCCCTTTTGTGGCGGCAATGTAACGCGTAATGCACAACGCCCTTTCTCGCCCCTTTTTCGCAATATACCGTTTACGCGAGATCGACGTCGTATTTCACGTCGCATTTCGTCGCATTTCCGATCTACGACGATTGCACGGATTATGCTATCACGATATTGCGCGTTTGAGCGTGTCTGTATCGTTGTGTGTTGATTGCAATCCCATTACTGTTAATATAATATCTCATATCATAATTGATATTTTTTTTTTTTATAATATCTCAATCGATTCAATTCATTATTGTTCGTTTCAAGGCTGTATTGTTGTAGACAGATTTACCAAGTAGATTTTTACGGAAGTATCATTTAATGTCACTTTAATTGCAAAATATGGACGGCCAAGTTAATTGTGGATGATGTAACACCTTGTTAATGGACATTTATATAAAAGCATGATATCATGTCGCTAATAGCTTTATAATTTATTGCATTTTTTACGACATTCAAAAAGTTAATTTTTCAATATACTATTACTTTTTAACTGGAACACACATCGGAATCAAAAGTAACACTAGCGAAATTTTTACACGCTGATTTTTTCATGCATTGATATTGATAGAAATGGTGAATTTTAAATTTGCAAAATGCTGATAGTTTCATGCGCGAGAGTGATGTTTTGAGCCATTCATTGCTAACGACTTTTCAAACGTCAGTAGCAAAAAAGAATTAATTTTTGAAATAAAATTTATATTGTATGATTATATGCTTCAAATTAAGATATCAGGTCATCATCCAAGAATATCTCCACATTTTCGAATGGAATATTTATAGGTGACTATATCTTGATCCATGATAAAATATGTAAAATATGCTTCCATGAATTTTCAGTTTCGCAGCGACGAAACTTTTGCGATCTTAAAGAGTCATCGGACCATTATGGTCATTTGTTGGCAAACAGTTACGATCGCCTATCACTTTGCCCACTGTAACTATTCCAAGCAGCTTCGCTGCGGACCGTCGCGATACCTTCGCCCGACTATAAATCGGAAATGGTTTCATCAAACCACGTAGTAAGCACGTTCGATCTCTACTGCCTTTCAAGATCCTTGTATCGCACACGAAAGTATTTCATTCTGTTCGATGCGAGCTAGCCAAGATAAATTTGCACAGCTTTTTAGAAAGTGGAATTGTTGCACGTATATTTCCGCAAATCGTGGAAATCTGATGTTTCAAATATTCCAAATATAAAATGAGAGAATCTCGGCACAATCTAAAATACATAATTCTCAAAAAATTTTTAGATACTTTTATTTTGGAGATAAATTGCTGATCGGAAATTTGTTTCGATTTTGTAATAGCGTATTAATATAACAGTATAGTGTATAGAAAACAATTGTGTGTGTGTGTGTGTGTGTGTGCTATTATTTTTCAATTAATTATATATATATGTACTATTAAATTTTATTATCAATCATGATAATTTAAAATGATTTTAATCATATATTGCACAACCAATAAACAATATATATATATTTTTCTTAAATTGAGAAAATAAAAAAAGACATATATATATAAAATAAATTTTATTAGTATTGTTAAAAGTGAAAATTCGTACATTAAATAAGAAATATTTCATTAGAAATATTCCAAATAATATCCATTAATTTCTGATAGTACCAAATTTGTACAAGACAACTTCCCAATCATTTTTTATCCTCCTTATTTTTATCTTTTCCAAAAAGTCATATTTTATGACGGTAGGATTACGTTACTTGACAGAGTAATGCTTGAAAGAATTGATTATTGATTGACACTTGGTAAAGTATGATTGATTGATCTTCTTTATGTCCTGATGTCTTGGATTATTGGCATCTTTCTCAATTGCGTCATTGTTCGTTTGTATATGAAACATGTGAAAATGATGATCATAAAAAGAATGTTACTTTGGTGTATAAATAAAAAATACTTATGCCATTAGTGGCTGTGTTACTTAATGATTCTCTTGTTTTAATTATTCGACGCATCCGTCTGTATGCGGAAATATCGAGAGTTGAATGAAAGGGATTTCGATATTCGTTGTCCATTATGAGATCAAAGTATTATAGTTAATTGTACTGCCTGCCAGTTTTGATAATCGATAAATCGTGACATATTAATTATCAGTAATGTTAACAGCGTTAGGTGGAAATTTAGCAATTTTATATGTGAGAAATATAACGCGAAGCCATTATAAAGTTTAAAAATTTAATAGTATGATTAATTTGAATAAAAGTATATTAAATTTTCGCGAATATTTAATAAATCTTATACAAATTTATTCTTCAAAAAAAATTTCTATTTAATTATTAAATCTTTTTAATAATTTGCCTCTATATTTGTGGAAAATTTGTAAAACTGGATAATTTTTCATGTGTTGTGTGTGTGTGTGTGTGTGTGTGTGTGTGTGTGAAATGAGATAATGACAATTGATAGAGTATGAAATTCTCAAATCTGTCACTCGTTGTCTTATTATGAGCAATAAGCATTATTTATATAATATGAGAAACAATAAAAATGTAAAATAAATATTAAATTGTTACACTTAACGCTAAATGTCAATATTTATCATATCGCTATTTGCCACATCATCTCTCACATATGCATCTTTCAATCCGAATTTGCGTTAACCTGTCTACCCCTGTAATATGCTCGTCACAATATTATTCATCTAAATATGTGCAATCTGCCGCACGCGTGAATGTTCTCACGATGGGATCTCAGGCAGAAGCGAATGCGTGTCCACGTATCTTACTTGCGTATCGAGCTATAGCGCGCGGAATCCGCACGATGTTTGGCTTTTGTCTCGATTGTAAACGTTAAACATCGATTACCGTAATTGGCAGGCCACGTTGGGTATAGCCATTATACCGTCGGCAACCGCAGCCGCATAAGCGGTGCAGATTCATGGTTATACGTTACGCTAAATAATCCGTTTAACGATCGATAGCTACTAGATGATCATCATCCGCGTAAAAGCCCGATGATGGCACTTGCTTTTTTTTACACCGCAAGTTTTGCGAATCTCGCAAAATGTAATAAAACATGCACGATGCCAACGATCGTTTTTTACCGTTAATGTACCGTATTTTTACTTTTAAAAAATGCGACCGAGTTGAAATACCGATAAAAATATAATGTGCGTAATTCGTAATTATCGCAGTTAGTAATAGAATAATTAATTTTCGAAATTTTTGAAAAAGAAAATAGTTTTATATTTAAATTAATATTTGCAATCACGATTTCATGCTCATCAAACATACTAACAACCAGTTGCTAATAATGCTATATGACATATATAGTATATGGACATATGGACATATGTCATATACATATGTATATGCGAATTGTTATGCATATCAATAAATAATAGAAACTATCGTGTAAACGTACATCTATATACGTTAATGATAGCATGTTTGCTTTATTTAACGATCAATTAAACAGTATATACGGATATTTTATATATTCCAAAATTATTTCTGTCCATTAAAATGCAGTGATAATTCTTAGTGCTAATTTTGATACATTAAAATATTTACTCACGTTCTACTTTGCTATTTAGATCAAAATAATTTATTTTCTGATTCGCGAAAAACCTCCTGTATATTATCTTTCTTTGTTAAAAAAAGAAAAAAGAACGTCACGCGGACCAGATTTGTGAAAAATTGGAAATAGGAGCTTCTCGGAAATTTATCCGAAAAAAGGGCTATCAATCTAGACGCAGCGCTCACGTGTCCAACACTCGCGGTGCATTACGTGCGAATGGTTGGACAGGTTCGAGAGCATAGCTCGTGCGATTGTGTCGCTATGCGGGTCAGGTGCGCTTCCACCTCGAATTTCACTGGAATTTAACATCGCGACACATGGCCACGGGTATGTACGAGCAAAAGGATGCGGATGAGTGTAAGAGGACGCGCGCGCACAGAACGTGTCAAAGGCGGGAAAAAAAAAGAAGAGCGCACGTGTGGGCGCGCATGGATGGGAAAGAGAGGAGAAGGCGCGGATGAGTAAAGGGAGATTTGCGCGAAGGAACGTGTTTTGCGATCGAACGCGCCCGTCCGCTGTCGCCGGGATTATTGGAAATGTAATTTCGTATATACGATACGCACGACTGACAGAAAGAGGCAGAATTACGTGTGCGCGCGGACGTATTTAATGTCCTAGCTTAGCTATCGGTTCAAGTGTGTCCCGATGACGCCACGGCGTCGGGCTTAAAGGTGATAGACCGTGTTAAACCGGGGTATATTTTCCGCGCTTTCTGTCGAAGCTGATTTACAGGATGCGTATAATGTCTCCGACATCGCGCTTCTCGTCGGCACGGAGCTATTATAAGCCATAGCTGCGAGACGTAATACTTGTCCCATAATCGACTTAAGAAGGCATCCTTCAGCAGAAATTTCAATTAAATAGATGTCTATAGAGGAACGAGTGTATAAAGCTTCTGCGAGTTTTCTGAAACGCGAGACATTTCATCGCGATGAATCTTACGTACACTCTGAACGAGTCACCACGGTAGACCGGAAATCGTGTGCTAAAATAAAAAGTTAATCTCTTAAACTGAAAATTAAAAGAAAATAAGTCACAGTTGAAATTAATACTATGAATGCTTAAGTGCACATCAAGAGCGGGACTCTCGATGTGCAAGTCCGGGGCAAAATCCGTAGACCGGATCCTTCAATTAAAGCTAGGGATCAGATCCGAATCCGTAGACAAGATCTCGTAGGCCAGTTGCGGCAGTCAGAGATTGCTCTATAGCCACTAATGTTGGCGCTAACCGTGTCGGATTAACGATTTTAGACATATTAAGCCGAACGGTTTGATAATTAAATCTTGTGATCAATTAGCAACTAGAGAAATCATTATCAATCTTTAGAACCACAAAATATACATTTTTATTCTTTTTGTAATATCCGCATAATGAGTTCACAAGCTATGAGAGATAATGAGTTATATTATGCATTTCCAGAAAATGTAGCATCTGATAGCAGTTTTTTTTTTCTGAAATAAATCGCCATCAATTTTTGCTGAACCATAATTTATCGGCGATTTAATTACGACACTGTTTATTTCGGATGCTTGGAAGAGATTAAAAAATCGCGAGTAAGTAAAGAGGCTGCAAATTGCCCGAATAAATTTCGATAATGGTGCAACCTCCAATTTTTGTATGCAGAATCACCGGAACGATGGGTATTCATTATATTAAATCAAATTTGTTTGCGCACGCAACGCGAAATTGCCAAATTGTCAAACACGCTAGATCAATCAGTGCACGTCCGTTATTATTAATGCGGACGATTAAGAAATACACGATTCAGTCTTGTAATCATCCTCTCTCCGTACCTCGAAATATAAATTATAAATTCCGTCTTAATTGCGAATTCCGCTTGTGCGAGTACTTTTTGCCGTAACAGCGCGGAGATCCTGACTCTTTAACTCGTTAATTTAGCCGCGCTATCAATTACCGGTTGTGCTGATTGCGAGCTAGCGCGGCGGCTTAATATATGAGTCTTTCTCTTTCTCTCTTTCTCCCCGAGATTTAATTCATATCGCGCGTGAAAATATAGATCAATCGCGAATAGGCGGATGAACGACCTGCGAAACGAATTACACGCGTTATACACGTTGCTCCGGCAGAGAGAATTGAATTCCGATATCGCGCCAAGAAAACGGCTAGTACGGGAAAATCGCTTGGGATTTCTCGGAAAGCCGGATGTATCCATCTCATACCGTACATGCCGTCTATTCGAAGGTGGACGCGGCTAAGGAATTTTCCCATCGCGACGAAAGCGGAAACGGTGTGTTGTCCGATTTTTACCGTACAGCTGCTACTTCACGCTATTTCAGCAACTTTTTCCGGAATATCTCGATATCATTTCCGCATACCACTCAGAAACATCGCGAAACGTAACAGCCGACGCACACAAGTCAAATGAGAGATCGATGTGTTCAATTCGCGCGTGCTGCACATTTTAAGCTTGCTGCAACCATACCGATGCACGGAAAGCGCTAATTAATATTCCGCACTAACCGTGGAATCAGCAATTCCTAAACGCTTAAATTTCTTCCATTTTTTTTCGATTAAGCGATCAGCGAGATAATGTCACAGTTCAAAAACTTAATGAGATTTAGAGAGAAGTTAGAAAATAAAAGAATTTGTTTTTTTTTTTTATATAAAAGTTATTCAATAATATTCCACTTATATGATCTCATCAATAACGACTTATGTTTGCAACATATTATCTACAAAAATAAATTTTGATTTTATATCGTGTGTGTGTGTGTGAAAAATATGTTCGAGTTTTTTAAATAAAAATGTAATGTGTTTATACCCTTGCGCAAATATAATATATCGACCTTATATAATTTCAACATCATATAAAACAATTTATCGTATGCTGTGACACGAATTAGATTTCAGTAACGATGGTTTTATTTCGTCGTTCAAAGTTACAATCATATAATTTTTAAATCACCTCCAAAAATCTATAGTATTGTACACTTTATAGATCTACATTTTATCGTTTGTTTTATACTATAATTTTTTCTTTCCGATATAACAACGGTAATGGAAACCCAAAATAGATTTTGTTTTTAACCATTTACTATACATGCATAAAACTCGATAAAAGCGATCAAGCTTTTTTGTAAATGGTACTGCGGGATCATATACATTGTTTTGCAATGTCCAGTTAATTAAAATGTTCTGGAATCACTATCACATACGAAATCACTATCCTATGAAATTGGAAAAAATTTGTCACACAATGCAATATTTATTGTACAAAAAAAAAAACTAAATCAACGATTTGAAGTACTTAGGTCAATAATTTTCATTGTAAAAATTGATCGCATTCCGTAAATTAATCTTAAATTTGAAATGAATTCTAAAGAATTTTGTTGTGATTCTCCTGTATATAATTTTTCAATAGATAATTCGCCGAAAATTTATAACTATAATTATAAACTACCTCAAATACATGTATAAATTTATTCTATTAATATTTATTTTTATCGGCATGAACATTTATTTAACGAGCGACACGCAGTCAATGACAGCTTCTGCAATAGAGAGCACACTGTAAAATAATCATTCAAAAAACGAATCTCTAAACAAATACGAAAAAACTGTTATTAAAATTCCAGTAAAAAAAAAATTGTATGCGTCACCAGTTGTAAATGTAAATAGCGAAGTTTGCGCGATTGAAAAACAGCACTCGGGAGTTTATGGGAGTATAATAAATGAAGTCGATAAAAAAACAGAAGCGCGAAATTGCGCATAAAGATACACATATAAATTTTATACCGACGAATGACCCGAAATGGTTAATGCTCGGGACCGTACGCTTAACCGAATATAATCGCGACAAATGTTATTTATGTTGCGACGAATGTAGAAATCTCATAAAAACGTAATCAAGCATGTAGGATAGATGCTACCGTGTGTAAGTAGCTAATTTAAAGTAAAATGGGAACATTACAAGAGCAGCTAAAACGATACTTAATTATCCGATGCTTTATTTGTAACCGTACATTCGCGTTCTTTCGTAAAAATAATGCGCTTACTTTTCGCGATGGGTAAAACGGAGGATCGCTTAACATTATCCAGCGTGTCCGCGGTGACGCTGCAACGATAAAATGATCCAACGTTGACCAAACCGCGGTTGGCCTGCGGCTTCGTCATATTTAAAATGCGACCCGCATACAACTCGCGCGAGTGCGGTACTCGTCGCTCTCACCCTCTCTCACCCCCTCATATTTATTTTTTTGCTTTACGCATTTTTATGCTGCATCCGTGTACCAACATTCTTACACGAGATAAAAAAATACCATCGCTGCACTGATTTACGTCACCAGCACCATGCATCCAACGGCCCGGCGCTCTTCGTCAATTTCGTATGAGCGAGACGAGTTAAAAGTTGCGCAGTTACCGCCGATAAATACGATATACTGCAGCGGGAATTAAATCTAAACGGCAGAACTTGTGTACGAGTTCTTCCGCTAATAGCTGCAATTCCAAAGAAATTGCACTTTCTGAGATTGCTCTACCAAGTTTTAAAATCAGAACAAAAATTTCTTTATCTCGTCTCTCTCGTGTGAGAGCGCCGTGTAAGAAGTAAATATCTAAATAGAAGGAGCTCGTTTGCCACACTATCTTCATTATTCTCCGCAGATTACTGTAGATTACCACGTTTTGATTTATTACATAAAGTATTCACGTGAGATTTTTATATGGCTCTCCGATTATTACGCGAGAAAAATTTTTCTAAAAAATGATCACTTTTAAGTAAAGCTACAAAAGATATATGAAAAATTATCATATATATATATTATAATGTTTATAATGAGTTGTTAAACATTTAAAGCTGAAATCTATTTCGTTGTGTTTTTCGTTCACTCAGACATGATGAAAGTTCTTTATGTTGTTAGATCCACGGATAAAGCACACAGATCTATCACATTTCAAAGTAGAAAATGCAACGCTGCATAAAACATCAGTTTGTTTACTCGAATCCGCGATTGTGAACGGTTAAAAGCGCTACTCGTCGCTCTCTTTCTTATTTTTGCGTGTCAGCCGTAACGCGCTGTTTTCCATTGTGCGTTTAAGTCTCCATCATTATCAGTACTTGTCTCGCGGCGCGCAAGATCCCACCCTGGAAATAATAACATCCCTTTCTCTCTTTCTTTCCGTTATTTGTCTCTCTCTTTCTCTCTCTCTCTCTTTCCGTTTCGAAAGCGGCGCCGTATCAGACTCCGCGAGACTGGATGCTGCCGTCACTTTTTTTCCACCCACAAGCGCGTTTGCTCGCTCGCTGGTGGAGGGTAAGCGATCCCGCGGATAGTAGACGGGGATGGTGGTAATGGTGGTGTTGGTGGTGGATGGGCACGCGCGCTTATGCGGCGAACATCAGTCAGCATCACTTGTCATCGTTTGAACGATGAGGAACAGCGCGTGAGACGTCTCAGAGTCTATAGAGTAATGCGAGCTATGCGAGACGAGCGGTAAAGCGGAACCTCCCGCGAACTTCTTCGTCTCGGCATGGATCGTCTTCACCTCCTTTTCTCCCTTTCTCTATTTCTGTATCTCTCTCTCTCTCTCTCTTCTTCTCACTCGAAGCGTTGTAAATTTATTCGGTGAATGAATGAGAGAGAGAGAGAGAGAGAGAGGGGTGGGGGGAGGAGAGAAAGAGAGAGAGAGAGAGAGAGAGAACCTAGGAGGATCCAGGGGAGACGAGATATACGAGGGAATTCGCTGAGTAATTTGCCGCATTAATAATAACCGGGCGGCTCCTCGCGGATATAGCACTTAATCCAGAAGCCGGCGCGCCGGGATAGATGACGAGGAAGCGCGGCGGCGGCGGCGGCGGCGGCGGCGGCCGGATAGAGTCGCCGAGCAAAACGAGACTCGGGTGTATAATCCATGACGAATGACGTTGCAAAATAAAATCCCGGTCGTAGTGTACGCCCCTTGCCGTCGCTGCTGCGTCACTCGCGGTGATGCTGCGTGCACCTACTTATTCGACGTTCCATTATGCTCTACGACCGAGGAAGGGTATATATTGTTGACCTGGATGCTGCAACAATGTGATTCGGTATAACGTTCCGACACTCCCCCGTCTCTCCCCCCCCCCCCCTCGTCTTTCGCTATATCCGGATGACGAACGGGGGACGACGGGGAACGGGTGATGAAGAGGAACGGAAGGTGGTCGCAACTCCGCTATTATTCCGAGAATCACTTTATTCCGATTATTTCCAACCTGCCGGCGATAGGTCGCGTTTTATGTGCTAACCAGCCAACCCGAGTCAGACTCCTCTGGATTGATACTCGCTCGGGGAAACGGAAAGGCTTACGTAACCGAAGAAAAAAAGAGGAGGAAACAGGGCGGTAAAATGACTAGAAGTGGTGAGAAAACTTTTTCAATACTTTATTCCGGTAACTGGTCGCACCGGAGGAGAAGAGGGAGACGCGCAGCTCTCCAAGAAGATTGTCAGATCAAAGATATAAAAGAGGGAGAGGAGCGAGAAAGGAGTACGAATGCACACTGAAAAGTATGCGAGTAGATTCCATAGAGGAGAGCATTTAATCGGTGCTCTACATGAGAAATGCAGTGACACAACGAGCAAGTCCTGCGGTTATAACGTGTGTGTATGTGTGTGTGTGCGTGTGTGTGCGCGTACGTATATATGTGAAATCTGGTTTTCGGCGCAGAATGTCCGAGTTACTTTCGCGGATCGGTCACGTTATGGAAATGATGGACCGACGAGAGCTTCATGAAGAAATGGATGGTGGCACGGATGAATGAGTATGGCGACGTAAACGCGCAGGTTAATGCTGAGAAATGCACGGGGAATGACAGCAAACGACAGAACGCATTCGCGCGATTCACGTTCTTCCGCTGGAGAGATCGTAAGGAAGACGGATGTTGATGACGACGTCGCGACCACGGTCAATTTTTCACATCGGCGGCGTGTCGGAAGTCGGCGATGTCTGCGGATAATACCGCTCGAAACACATACTTCAAACATGAAAAAAAAAAAAAAAAAAGGAAAAACATCGCGATGATACGCGCGTTTCATAAATAACTATGCCATTTGAGACGCGAAATGGATATCGCGGGAAATATACGAGCGAATATATGTATCGAATCGTATTTCCTCGCGTTAATGCGGATACTCGTGCTATATCCGTGCATAAATCTATTCCTTTTCGATCATTGCGTAGGCGGGGCAAGGTAAAGGGAAAGTTAAAGTTTCTTCCGTATAACATGGCATCATGGCAGTCGCTTAACGTATCATAAAGATAAAATAGCTTTCAATGATGATAAACGAGCGCATGAATATCTCGATACGCGCAACTCCAGTCGATCTATTACTATCTATATCCGCCGCAACTGGTTCCTAGGGTCTTGTTTTATGCGTTTCTACATTCACGGTAAAAAAAAAAAAAGAGAGAAAGAGACTCTCTCCCTCTGAGTACTATCGAAAGAATTTCGCCGAACATTTCTTCCGATCGAGAGTTGCTCCAGTTGTAAAATTCGGTTTAAGTCGTGCAAGAGGTACACAAGTAATAAGAGTCGTTGGCACCTCCGAAGATGGTCGATCGTCTGATATACGAAAAGAGAAGACTTTTTGGAATGAGAATCTTATGATTTAGCGTAGCGTCACCCTCGTCTCATTTTACTGTCGGTGAAAAACAATTCGTCCTATATAAAATCAGTTTCTAAAACAAGAACATGTGAGTGGCTCTATTGACGTATTAAATAGGAATTCGATGATTGCTTTTCTGTGTTATGGAATAAAATTATTACAGTCAATCACATGGCATATATACATATATGAGGGTGAATAAAATTCATGAAGTTTTTCAATATTCATTGTCACATAAATTGATTTGTGATATTATTAGAACACTGCTGCACGAAGAGACCTGATTCTATATTAAATTTATATAAATTAGTAATATCCTCAAAACATTGCGAAAATGACGAGAAAGAATCATTTCATCAATTAATTTGCGGTTTAATTAATACTTTGTACTTTTAATTGTATAATTATGAATAATCATTTTACAATCATCGATAAATGCACGTATTTGAATATTAAAAAAGAAGAATTTTATAAAAAGCATATTTGATCAATTTTGAAAAAAAAATTACGGTCATTTTTCAATTATTTGCCGAGAAATAAAAAGTACATGAATGTATATTAAAGCACAAACAAATATTGTCGAAAATTTCGTACAAAGCTATCGGATATATTACGCGCCTGTTACATATCAACGACAAGAACCCTCGATGGGGTTTATGTTTTTGTATAACGAGCGAATAATCTCAACCGGATTTTGCAACCGCGCGAGCTTGTTTGATCGCATCAGATCACGCGTCGTCACACGCGAATGTTTAAAGCTCGTCGCTTCAGCTGCACACAACCGCGATATACGTGTCACACCGTCTGTGTGTTCTTCCGTCTGTTTTCTACTTTTTCCTTTTTTTCTTTTTTCACGTCCGCTCATCCGCTCAGAATCGCGAGCCCGCGCGACCAGAATACGCGACAGGAGACTCCTCGACGATGCAGAAGTCACTCGGCCGAAAAGTCATATACGCGCGCGTACGAGTTTTTCAAACGACACGATTCCCTCTGACTTCCCAACACGACTCCTTTTGACTCTTTTCCTCGGGGTCTGCCCCAAGCCTAGATATCGTCGGCTTCCATTAAGCGCTGGCTTTGATCCATGGTTAATTAAAGCGCAGCTCATGCTCGCGCGTAACGATGAAGATTCCTATAAGGTCTCCCTCTTCCCTCTCACCCCTCTTCTTCTCTCTTTCTCTCTCTCTCTCTCTCTCTGTTTTCCCTGCTCTCCCGTCTCATCTCAATACGCGGGAAATCAAAGCCACCTGAAGATACCCGGGGTATCGCTACAGCGGAGTAGTCTTCTTCCTCTGGGCTCTTAAGCACGGGAAACGTCGCGGCGTCGAGGATATTTCGCCGCACTCGAACTAAGGCTAGATGCAGGCATCGCGGGGGAAGGAGAACCCGGCGATTTATGCCGTGCTCCGGCGGCGAAGCGTGGCGTCGGTCGGAGGCCATTGAGGAAAGCTCTCGAGGTGATCGAAGCTCGTTGTAGCGACGATATATCCTCGCCACCTCGATGCCGCCGCCCCTATCCACCGACCCCTGCCGTCGCCGAAATACGATCGTTACTATCCCGAATCGAGAGAGTGAAGAGCGACTTCGGCTCTGCCCTCCCGCTGTTGTGCGGTTGTGTGTAACAAATGTGGGGGTGTATATATATATATATATATATATGTGTGTGTGTGTGTGTGTGTGTGTGTGCGCTTGCTTGCATCGAGTCAGGAGTATCGGATCGCCTGTCGCACCCGGGGAGGCTCTTCTTACGGAATTACGTGATTTCGCGAATCTCACTATCGCCAAATCGATTGCGGATATAAGATACTGGAGGTTGAAATGGAATCAATTTAGGATACGGTGCGGTGTACCGGCTTTGCTCGGCTATCATTTGCGCGAGGCAGTGCGGCTAACTGAAATTTCAAAGATCGAGAGGGAATCTTAGCTCCTCTATATCCTGGGGGAAGGGAAAGGGGAGGGGGGGGGTTTCTAATTTTCCAGTCGCAACCGGAGATTGGCATGCTCAAGTCTACTGCTGGCTTAAGCTTTACCGAGATGTTCGAACGAATCTATACCTATGTATTTCCTTCATTCTGCTTCCAAATAGCTTGATGACATTGCTTGGAGGATATTGGAATATCTTAGTAAGCTTCGTATATTTTTACAAATTTCCATTGTAAATTCAAAATAATAATAACTATTAACTCTATATGATTGTATAAAATGAATATGTGAATATATTATGCATATCTTTCCTGCGCGACATATTTGTTTTATGTTTAATATTGTAGATCTTACCGGCAATGTTAATTTGTACCAAAGTTACAAACTTACTTCTCATCTTATTCGCATGGCAGAATATTCGCATTCGAAACTGAATTATTACTCCTGTCTTAAAGGCATACATGGAAATTTAAAGGACTTTCGCACTTCCAGAAGTTCCAAAGTTAAGTTTTAATACAGAAGCATGTGTTAGGATGAAATTATCAGGCAAGCTGCATCAATTATTACATTATATCCTCTAGTCTCTCGCTTCAAATGTATAAGTAAGATATTTTTAATGTAGTACATTATATGTACATTGCAAAAAAATAGTGTATTCATTTAATCCTACGAATAAATTCGGGAAATTGCGGAAGAGGAAACGATTTCATCAAACTTATCGATCGCTTGAAGTATCTCCTTCGAAAGCGAAGGATTGTATGACGATGTCATTATGCTCAGACCGACACGATTAAATCAGCATGTCATAATGCCGGGAATGAAGATGTTGCTCGATGCTGTGGTTGGCCATCTACGGGGAAACCCTCATTCACGTCAATCCTGTCCCTTTCCTTGATTTCGATCATTCATGCCAGCTTAATATTGACGGAATACCCAGCGGGCGAGTTGCGTGTTGAATGTCGCGTAATCGGAACTATGACATCAAAATGTCTTGTTTAATTAGCGGGGAAATGAAATGATCATCCAGCATCTATTTAATGCCATAACTGTAGACAGTTGTATTAATACGTTCGTTGCGATCTAAGCCGGAGAATCATATTATGTAGGCCATAATCAGCGTTAATTATAACGTCGCAACGAGATTTCCTCTGCTAATTGCATCAGCATGAAACCCTGTGGAGATAAGCTTAGCGGGCATCTTTCTGTTTGATCAGAGTGTAACAGATGCCGGCCTGCAAATGGCAGGCACACCATTACGATTAATTTAGTCTCGTCGTGAACATGCTGGTTGAATGCATGTTATATACTCTCCATAAAGCTCTATTATATACAGTTCTATTATACATGTTTTATTCAAGTATAAAATAATAGAACATATCTATATAACAAATCTAGCTAAATCTAGCTTTATTCGTGCAATCGTCAAAGTATAATTAAAACTATATTTTATTTTAATTAAACAAAATTCGCGCACTTATATTAATGCATAAATAATATAAATATTATAATGAACAATTAATATAATAATATAAACATAAATCAATGTAAATAATTCAAGTATTAAAATAATCTGAATTATTTGAATAATCCATATTTAAATATAATCCAGAATATTTTGGATAATTTATGCTTTAAATATCGTGTATGAACAAAATTAATCTTATTTCACGTATAATTGTATTTTTGAATGGTTCAATTGTAGAATTCATTTTTACGAATGCGATAAATGCAGTGTCATAAAATTCTTCATATTTGAATTTATTCAATATCTTTTAAAAATAATACTTTTCTATCTCTTACATTTTACATTTCTAGCCGTTGTAATGAAAAGAACAAACCAAATATTTAGTCACTAAATATCAAGATGCGTAAATGGTAAATGGCTAGAGAGATTCCATTTACAACTTGCGCGAATTGCAAAAGAACGGGGAATTGATGATAGAACGCAATAATGTAATACAAAAACGTCGGTACTCATTGCCATTAGATGGCAATAAACCGCAAAGTAACGCTAATAGTTAAGTTAACGTTGTTCCCGTTGTGTAAATGGACAAGTTTCGCTAAAACGCTTGAACGACGAGCGATAAACACCCTGAACGCGATGCCAGGACGGGAAGGGTGTTAAGTTCGCTCGTAAATTCAAGCGCGGCCGAGGTTTTTTCGACGTCTCAATGAGCACCGCCTTCTAGCGGTCTAACTAGCGGAAATTCATTTCAATTACGACAGGCCATCCGATACCTCTGGGAGATACCCGGTTAGTCGGCGAGAGTTCCCGCTCCGAATTCGTACGTGCTCCGAAAATCGCGGGAATCGGATCGAACGTAGGAACACGAAGGGTTCGCCGTAGTAAACGGAGATTTTTCGAGCGAAGGGGCGAACGTTCGGAATGCGATGTTCGTTCAATGCGCTGTTCGTGTTCCTACGGCCGTGTTGCGGCGTACCGGAACGGAGGAGAGACCCTTCGGAATCTGTCGGTGGAAAAGTGGACGCACACACAACCGCGCGCCCGGGAACGTATGCGACGGTCGACGGCAGTAACTGCGAGCATGTGCAAATTTACATAGGGCACCCGGAGGAAGACCTATTACGTTCCTTTTTGCGCGCGCGGAAACGTGTGTTACGAGGTATGTATGTGTATACGAGAACGTGAGAGAGCATGTATGCGAGGGACGCATACACTCTATACACCATGTACAATTACTGAATAGAGAGAGCGAGACAGTATGAGAAAAATAAGGAAGGAAAGAAGAAAGTAGCAGCGAAAGGTGATGCGATGAGAAATGGAGGTGTATTTTTTGAAATATGGGAGAACAATAAACGAATCAAAGAGAACAAATGACAAATCATCGCCGTTTATCGCAATTTTCGTATATTAACATAGAATTAAATATTTTTCATATATTCTAATTCTGATTTTACTCCTGTCAATAATCCGATTTCTGTCAAATGCGAAAATTTATGTATTATATTTTATGAATATTATATGACGTTATGAATATTTCCACATCCCCGAAAGAGAGGATATGTTTGAGTAATATCTTTAAAAATTAAATTTTTAATGTGTAAAAAATATTAAATTTAAAATAATATAAAGTACATTAAAAATACGTTCTCTGTTATTTAGAGATATTCTGTAATTTAACTGAAACTCATTAAAATCTCCGAGAATGATAGTTATTATGCGGAAGTTAGAAGTCTATATCATTATAAATAATCGTCATTAGAATTCCTAGAGTACTAAACGCGATAAACAATGATAACTCTATATGGAACACCTGTGACAGTAATAGCTCATATACATATTAGAGGGTATATGATAGGGACCAGGATATCCGAATTCGGACCCCGCCTCGAAAATCGTCTATTTGCAATCAATATCAATTCATGCTATTAAACGGCGTGTATGTCGAAGCTGTAGCACGCGGCGACTCGATGAATTACAAATGTAACACGCCGGTGAAGTGCCGCGTTAAATTTCCATAGGCAGGTACTTAGCCCGAGCGTTTCGGGTCACCGTCCTGTAGCTGCCAGCTCGTTCGATTTCGCTATTTCGTTATCGAAACGTGGCTACGTGCTCCTTGGTGCGCGATCATGTTGAAACGTGCGCTCCGATTTACGATTGCGAAAAGAATAGAAAACCGTTCCAACTCTAGATCCGAACACCATCGAGAAAGCATTTTAAACGCATGAACGATAATTTCGAATCAATTCGACGATATCGGCAATAATGTCGAGCCAATGTCACGACGAGCCAATTGTCATCGAGTGCCACTTGTGCTCGTATCATGTCAAGCAAGAAAGAGAAAGATGGTAGCTTTATTTCAAGTTCGGACTTAAAAATAATCGTTAGCACATTTTTGATTCATGAATAATTTACTAAAAGAATTTTCGAAATTATGAACGCGATTCTGGCAGTGAACCCTTAGTGAATAAATAAAATCTATTAAAAAATCGTGCAACTATCCTATTCTTCATACTCTACTATATTTTTAGCTAAAAAAACATTGAGAAAATATACGTGTTATGAAATATTTAAGTAGGATAAAAATATCACGCGAAGAAAAGATGAATTTAAACTGCATTTCGAATTTTCCATATAGTGGCATAGTTAGGTAAAATTGCATGTTAAACGTGACAATTAACTTGCGACAGGTGACGTAAGGGTCAATTTACCGGACACGTTAATAGCGCCGTTACAAGGAGAACTACATGTAGGTCAATTTCTATAGGGTATCCTTTAGAAACATTATCTTCTCTTCTTTGTCGAGAAGATATATAGATAGATGAACTATAATGTACTTTCTATAGATAATATATTATTAAATTAATATAAGTATAATATATAGTATAGCTAACACAAACTTTTTTAAAACATCTTTTAATAAAATCTTTCATATATAAATTATTTAAAAATATAATTCGCAAAGAAAAATAAACATAGTATTTCAAGTTATATTCTTTCTAAGATTTCCATACATTTCAATATTTTTCGCATTTATCAATTATTCGTATTTTGTAAGAGAAAGTCAAAATTGAGTAATATAGTTTAGTGAAAAATATCTTATGTGTGTGCTTGAAAGAAGGACTTCATAAGCAAAGAGATAAGCAGCGCCTTTAACGATAATAGCTTTCAACATATACTGTCCATAGTAAGTAGTCTATTGTAACTAAAATTCAAAACCCATCCCTCCCCTTCTTGCATGTCATAGTATTAAGATCAATTCAAACTATAAAAGATACGCATTACCGATTTTTTCACAGTTCTTAACATCAAATACATTATTAAATATCTTAAATATCGTTAAAAAATAGCGCGATACTTGATATAATTAAAATTATAATAAATAAGGAAAAAAGTTGTAATTATCAAATTTCAAAGAAATTATTTCTTTTGATTAACTCTATAAAAAGTCGTACAACTTCTTTCATTTAAGTTTATAAGAGGAAGTACGTAAATATAAATAATATATAATGCATGCGATATTTTTCGTTCTCTTCTTTTCTTTCTTTTCTTGTATTACTTTCTTTCAAATTTTATGTACAACGATGTATTTAATTTGCGTATTACGCTTATACTCGAAGCAAATTTCTCAAGCAAATTCCACAATCTGATTGATTTGTTCGGTTAAAAGCCGCGAGAGATCGCGAGATGTAGCGCGCCAACACGTCTCTCTACTCAGAGCGCTGCGAATGGGGTTTCATTAAACCGTGTAAAGTGCGCGTTTCAACATCGAGGAGGGTTTCTCAGGTCGACTTCTTCTCCTAGATATCGCGGGCAAACATTTGCTTCTCGTGGTATCAATCCGCGCGTTGGTGGAAAGGTCGTTGCCGCGCGAGGAACTATCCTCAGGGTCGTACCAGAGCGGATCCACCGGCATAAAGAGGGCATAAAGCACCCGGGCTCCATTACTCTGCCTTAGTAAATCGGTACCGACGCCGAAGATCGCGCGCGCGACCCAATTCCGGCCGTTCCTGTTATACCTAATACCGTATTTTATCAAAGATAATGCGCGCCCGTACCGTTGAATAGACACCCGTATTGTCACCGTGGCTGCAAGAAAATGTCCGCTAAAGCACACGAAAGCGGCTTATAAATGTTGTTTTCTGGCTATTGCGAGGGATCAGACGAGTTTTGAAAAATGGATTCTCGATAAACGAAGGGGATTTGTCCTCTTAAACAAGCGTGTTACATGCATTAATAGCACCGTCATATCCGGTTATTGAGGGAAATGCATTTTCACTATAGTTTTCTTTTGCTTTATGAATAAAAAACACGTGACCACAAAACAAATAACGAGCGATTATTGTACCTCTCTATCTTCTATTGTCAAGTTTTTAAAGTTTTCCAGAAACAAAATAATTGTTATTTTAATTTTCTTTTCTTTTCAGTAATATCTTATGATTTTATGGGTGACGTTAATGATCAACTTAATAAAATGCCAACGAACCGTCAAAAATGTAAATAAGAGCGGAAATAACTAGCATTCTTTTTAATGTTAATTTGAAAACTAAGAAAATAAGGAAAATTGTAATATTCAAAAAATTTTTCATCCGAAAAGTTTTGCCGAACAAAGGCAACATTGTAAAACAAGATAGTTTACTCAGAAAAAATACGTATCTATGTATATTGCCGAGTATATCTATGAAGCTGAGGCAACGGTGAAACTTATGAATAAAATGGAGCAAATGCTTTTGTTTTTATTTATCGATATAAAATCGCGGTGGAAAATACGAATAAAGAGATATTAGAGTGTTTGCTTGTGCTCGAAGTCAAAGCAGTTACTTTTATAAAAAAGATATTGTAGTAAATATGCTACGGAAATATGAATAAAACGAAATATATCTCATCTGCGAAAATAAACCTTTTCAAATGTAACAAAATTTATTTTTTTTTCTATTTCGTGTAATATGTACTGCAAAATTATTATTCGTATACTTATACGAATTGTAAATTATGCTTCTATACAAACTATGGCTTACGTTATGAATATCAATCAGGAGAAAAGACGCTTTAATAACAGCAAAAGGTTATTCATGAGAAACATAGGATGCGCTTCCGCTCTTTACATCCTTATTTCTGCTAAAACTATTCAATTTTTTTTAAATTTACTATGTTATATATTATATTTACGAAGTTAACACAAAGAGCCTCGTATTACACGATCGAGTCACATATCAAATCAATAGAATTCGTTTCGCTCTGAATGCTACTAATTGCGACCGAAAACGCAAAGATTACATATGATTCCCGTTTCATAATACGATTGAAGATTCACGTGTGTGGCATCACAACCGCTGTCCGGACAGCGAAACCTCTAAAAAAAAATCAGACAACGATAGGATCAGACTACGTCCAAGAATAACATACCTACGTAAGATTGGCACGATCACTAAGGCTTGAATGAGCATTTTCAATCGATTCGTTCTTTGCTCAGACTGCAGTCGCGCGTATCGACGCTGCTCAGGCATATCAGTAAACGATAATCTAAAAAAAAAAAAAAAAACGATGAGGAAACAACTACGAAAACACCACTCAGCTGGCGCAAACGTGTGTAGCTAATTTGGGAACGAAGCATCGCGTCAAATATTATCGAAGCATTAATAACGAGCGAGAGAAGAGAGTTACAGAGTGGCTGTTGCGCTGCTTCCAGGTATGCGGGATGGAGGAGAAGAGCTTTCGTCAGCAACGAGTGCGATCACGTACACAGTGGTTGGACAAGCAAGCAAGCAAGCAAGCAAGTAAGCAAGCCAACTAGCCAGTCAGACAGGTGGGTATCAGCGTGAGCGGCGAAACAAAGTTTATTTTGAATCAGCTACCAAGTCGCACTATAGCGGCGAATAGCGCCGCATGAGAGTACCGCAGCAGCCGCCAAAGTACAGATTCGCGGCGTTCTCGCTCTGCCATAGCTCGGCTTTCAACATCGGCACAACAGACCGAGGAGACGAAACTCGCGCGACCCAGGGGGGCAAATATAGGGAGCGAGGCGAAATGAGAGACGGAGAGCGGGGGGAGGCGGGGGGTTGGGGGGGGGGGGCAAAGGATAGTCTAGCCGACTAGGTGGTGATTGTTACGGCGACGACGTTTCAGTTAGCTGAAACGTCGTTTCCTTTGTCGCGTCTGTGTGAGGAAGGAACTATCCTCGGAGATGTACGGACGGTGCACGCGCACCAACATACACCGCAGCATACCGCATGCCACGTATACTATCTCAACAAACGCACGCACGCACACACACACACACACACACACACACACGAGATGCACAAACACCGTAACGGATTTCCAGTGCGGTACACGCTATCTTCTCGGTGGTTGGATGTACCTGCTTGCCTGCGTATATTCGTCGCGCAAACTTCGAGCTTGCACGAGCACGGGCGCCGTGCTCTCCTTCTAAGACTTCGCCCGGAATCGAGTTGTATAGAAAGGGTGAGAGGGTGAGAGCGTAGAGATCTCGGTTCGGGTTAATTGTGGGTTTCGTCTATAGACTCGGTGTGCTTGGGCAATGAATTTTAGAAGTCGCGCGCGCGCACGCGCGCGCACAGTATCGTCGTGCGAGGAGGCGAGAGATCGGATGGGGCGGATATATTTATGCGCGTTCGTGGAAATTCTTCGATCTGATTGCGGGTGCAATTGTCGGGGAATGAAAACGTCTGCATCAACGAGATATTGTTTTCAACGGGCTGAAAATAAGACTGTAAAGATAGCTGGGACGATTGTGTGTTCGGCAGAAAGGCGGTAGTTCCACATGTAGTAGTTTATTAAGGTTGATAAAAATAAGCATGTATGTACAAATTAACTAAAGTATAATGCCCAAAAACAATAACGCTACGATTTGTAAAAGATCTTAAAAATAAAGAGACTTATAAATATAGAATTAAAATTCGACTTAACAAAATATTTCTATTTATCGTACTTCTAGCTTATGTTGTATCAAATTATAAGTTTATTTTGATTTCGAAGAAATTATTATATTTAACTTCTCTTTGGAAATATCGTAAACTATCAATAAAATAAATCGAGCTCTTTCATCTGACTTAATATTACAAAAGCTTTTCGCCTCAGGCACAAAGATCAACTGTTCTCAAAAGAATAAATCCTGTCTAAGCTACATTTTAGTCAACATTTGTAAATGAAATTTTCATATCAAATAACTCAACAGCTTATTTTATACATTCATCCCTACAAAGTAACATTTAAAAAATTTTTTTCACTTTATAAATTAAAAAAAAAACAGCTCGAGTTTAAAAATATAATGTTAACATTATTGTGAAAGTGTATGTGACTGCGTTTTTATATACTTTTTAAGTTAAAAAAATGTAACGTTCACGAGTATCACTATTATAAATTATTAATCCTATAACTTTCGAAGAACGCACTTTGAGAATATTGAAACTCGATCTTCGTTTTGAGCGTGGCATATTTGCACGTCCGACACCGTTTTCTCCGATTTGGCACGATTTATCATACCAATCGGAAATCGACGAATCTGATCGCGAAAAATAAGCGTCGCTTAAGTGATGCTTTTCGTGCAGTTTCACGCCGATACGCATCATGTCGCGAAGATTTGCAGGCGATCATGCCAAATACTATTGTGTGCACGCGGAAAGCAAGAGCAAAAGGAAGAGAAGAAGAAGGAAGAAACGTTCTGTGTCTGAGAGAGAGAGAGAGGGATAAGAGAGTTAATACGAACGCGATTTCTGTGTTCAGGATGAAGGAGCAAGCTACGCGGCTTATGTAGCCGGCTTATAGAAGCGCGGAATCGCTCGCGAGGTTTATCGTCCCGTTTAATAAAGAGAAGACAGACGAAGGGGAAGAATGAAAAACGCAACGTTCGTGCCAGCCTTTCCAGCGCGTTGCTTTCTCCTCTATCTCCTTCGATAAATCGATCTCGGTACCGACTGGTTACCTCCAAATTATACGGCCGACGACGTCGTATATTTGCAAATAGTTTCGAAATACTCGTCCAAGAACTTAACGGCGCGAACGTCGGAGATCGGTATCTGCCTAGTTTAAAAGTAACATTTCAAAATCTATGGAAAAGTGTTAAGGCAGCAAAGAAAATAAAATGTACATCCCGTTGCGTTAAAGAAAAAAATACAGAAAAAAAATAAAAACAGCTTCGGTATAAAAATTTGGCTTTTTTGTATAGCGCTATTAAAGAGCGCCGACCGAGCGACAGACTTATTACAAAAGCGAACCGAAGAGTGATTGAAAAATAAACGATCGTAAATACATACCTGTTCGTTTACAGTGGCATTCGTCCGCAGCAACGGCTACGTCGTTCTCTCTCATGCAGAAAGTGAAAAAAAAACGAGAACTTAGAAAAAAAAGAGCTATAGTAGTCTATTCCGCGCGCGCGTCCAGAGAGTCCTCCGCTTCGAAATTCGCGACATTGATCGGCCCACGCGAGCGAGCCCGGGAGCGTTTGGACAATAGACAAATGGACTCTCCATCGCATGATGGCCATGTTCGTCCTAGGCGAGTGTAACGGAGAGATATTCGAATGCGCACATCGAGTGCGTTGTTACGAGGGTACAAGAGAGATACGATTTCGCGAAACGGGAATTCCCTCGCTCGGTATGCGAAAACTTTTCGCACCGCTTTATCCGTTTCTCTTCCTTTGTGCGATCTCTCCGGTTCGGGTCTCTTCTTGTCAGTGATGTAGCGGAAGAGAACATCTTTCACTTTCTCTCTCTTTCTCTTTCATTCTCTCTCTTTCTTTCTTTCTCTCTCTCTCTCTCTCTCTCTCTCTCTCTCTCTCTCTCTCTCTCTCTCTCTCTCTCTCTCTCTCTCACATACACACACGCACACACTCTTTTTCTCGCGACAAGGATCGCAAATCCTTCAGAGGCGGGCTGTACAAGCACCTATAGACGTGTATATGTGCAACAGACTTCAAAGTCTTATCCTTTCCCTTCTTTCTCGCTGTCGCTCTATCCTTGAACGAATCCCTTTTGTTCAAACCTCAAATTGAACGTCGTGGCAATAATCGAACGCGATTAATTTGCTACGCTTTTCCGTATTCGCTTTATCTTGTTGTAAAGCGCGTCGCAGCAAGTCTATCAACAGTGGATTTAGATGCGCGTTATTTCGCCCGATTATCTATTGCTCCACCAGTCACGGTCCAATTTAGAATACACGTTAGCCTTTGACTGGACGCTCTGATCGCGTTCTCTTTTATCCGTCCATATACCATTGATAAGACAAACGAGAAACAATTCGCGCGTACGGGCGCGTCTTACAAAATAATGAGCTATATAAAAGATGCGATTTAAAAATATATAACGGCAACAATTAACGATCTCGTGGTCGGCAAAGTGTCAAATGTTAAACGTCCTTTTGATTCTAATTTCACCATGACAGTGTTCAAACAGTCGAAAAACGGATCGCCAGTCGAAAGTTACTATCACATTGCTGTCAAGAATCTTAATGAACGAAAACCCGGGGAACATGCAGAATTCACGATAAAAAAAAAAAAATAATAAAAAAAAAATTTCAATGCACTAGACGAGAAAATAAAATAAAAATATTTACGTAATTATATCAATTTAACAATATTATTTGTTTCTGCGCCATCCATACGCGGTCCTTAAACTCCTTCGTCTCTTCCTCCAGCCCCTCCTCTTGCTGACTAGTGTGCTATTTATCATGCGACGCCCGTGAGCTCCCTTCTCGTAGTCTCAGACGTGCCGTGACTATCTCAGAAGCAGATGGAGCATGCCCAGGCAGAGTATTGTCACAAACGTCATCGTGTGCAAGTCGCTTCCGTTTTCTGAGGTTACTGCAACATATGTTAGAAAAAGGTTACTATTTCTCATCGCAATTGGACGAGTGCAATTTTTGGAATGTTAGCTATTATAAAGCGAGCTCTGACAAGGCTTAGGAAATTTCTAACGACAAATAAAAGTGTAATTGAATTATTTTTAGTACTAACATATATGATAGACGCTTTATATATCTCAAATATTTCTTATATTGCATTCAATTTTTCAGTGACATTTCAACTTTTTGTCTTAATATTGCATATAAATAAAAAACCTATTTTATTAATATTATGTGCTAAATAAAAAATATGACATAATGTAACTGATAAAAATGTATTAAAAGAGAAAATAAAATTTTCTATAATATCATAGTATCTTGTTGCGAAAATAAGTTGAAGAATGATGTTCAATATAATAGATCGAGATATCATTTTTAATAGTCTCTTTGAAGAGTTTTCCTATAACAATCTAAAATTAAAACTGTGCATTAAAATTGGATTATAGTTTTTATTATTCATCATATCGCAAAATAGAAAAAAATTCAATAAAAGAGAGGAAGCTTTTCCAAGTTGAACATTTTACCACAAACTCTCTCTACGCTGCATTCGAATTTTTAGTATCTTTGCAGAATTTATATGCGCTACGTGGTCTCTATTTGCACAGAACGATGGCACGTATCAGCGTATCGTCCTTGTTGAAACTTTATTTTTTTTTTTTAGGTTAAATAATTTATACGAAATCTGTACAGCGGCACAGAGTATATTATGAATAAAAGAAAGAGAGAGACGAATTGGATAATGTGGTGCCTGACGTCACTGGATATTGATTAGTAAACACATTCTGCGTTACATTTCGTATCATTAAAACGTCATCATTATGCTGCGCTACGTTCAAAATCGACACGTTTATAATCAATAACAGCGGCAATAACGACACATGTCTATCGGACAGAAATGCGTACGAAATCTGGTGAATAGATATCAAATTCATCGAGAAATATGTCGCCGATAATCAGTTGATTTTAGTTCGGCTTGTACGCTTGGCACATTACCGTAAATGGCACATGGCCGTAAATGTAACATACATGAAAACTAAGCGCACACACAATACACATAGGTAACGAACATGATTCTAATGTTGACACGTTGACAGATATGCCATGCGCGAATATTATTGTAATCCAAAGTATAATCATACTGTATATATTCACATACGACTACATATTCCATAGTAATGCTTGTAACAATATTTCAGTTAATCCACTTGCGTTCTGTACATTCAAGAGAAGAATGAACGAATTATTTCTAAAACTCTACGTTCCAAGCGGTAGAAATGAATAAAGATTAAAAAATTATGTTGGAAAAAAATATTATCTAATCTTTTGGAAAAATTTAAATATACAGTTATGAGAGTGCTTTTAATATTATCGAATCTTTCCTTTTCTCAGAAGAAGAAATAATTTTTCATATATATTTTATGAATAAATTTGATAAAACTGGTTAAAACTAAATTCTAGTTCTTAAATTTGCAAGAGGACAAAAAATAAATATAATTCCTATTTTGAAGTTTATGAGTTACCAGAAAAAAATGAAGAAAATAACAAAGTAATAAAGTAAAAAAAATTAATTCCATCTCTCACTCTCTTCTCTCTCTCTCTCTTTCCTGTTTCCTTAAGAAAGTTTGCTTTACTTATTCAGGTAGAAGATTATATTTAAAATATGATAGATTATTGGGGATGGATTTCGCGTAAAATGACATTTTTCTCCCTGCCCAAGATTAAATCTCGTTGGCAAGGCGAAGCGTGTCAACTGTTGAAATCCCTTTCAGAATGGAAACTCTGGAGCGCAAACGGAGGGGGAGAGCGCCATTAAGTGGAACGTCAGTGGATTTTCCTCCGCGGGGCATTGTTCCTTCTGTCGGGTGGAAAAGTCAATTTCCTAAAAACAATTCTGTCGACCACGGCCCAGGGAGTAATACGTACGAATCAAGCAACCAGCCGCCCGCGGAAAACCGGGTGTGAACGAAATGAAATTACTACGGGCGAGAAAAGAGAATGAATTTCTGTAACGGCAGTAGCGAGGACGGTGGAGGGACTAAAGTGGAATAAGCTCTGACAGGTTTGAAAATTGAGGAGGGCCGAAATCTCTTTTGGTCGCTTATCAATCGTCGTGGTTTACCATGTACGTTTTTCCCCAGTCTGCTCCTATCAAATTTATTCCAAAATGTACGAGAGTTTTGCGAACGGTGGCAAAATCGCGAACATTCGGATTCCAGGAAAGCGGCTCACTCGATAGCGATCGTTGATATTACTTTTAGAATATTCCACTTGCACATAAAAAATGATGAATATAATCTGCTCATCTCTAACGATTGATATCGCATGCTGCGCCATACGTAATACTTTTTCATGCATATTTAAATATCCTGTAAAATATTAATATACAAGATATTCATCAAAATCTTTCTTTCAACTATATATAAGTTGACTATTTCAAAATTTATTTTTTTCGTTCTATTTCAAATTTGCTAGAAAATTTAAAAGTGGAATCTGATAAAGAATACAGTATCTCTTTCCTACGGTATAATAGTACTTTTTCCGTAGTAAGTTCATACGAATATACAACATAATGAATGCCGAGTAAACTTACAAAGTTGTTCCAAAGACGCATATTTATATGAAATGTACATATATGCAAAGCAAGTTGCCGAATAAAACTTTCGTACTCTTCGTAAACGCGGAATCAGATTTTTGCGTGGCGTGTATAAATGCAATGTGAGCGTAAGAACAGCTTATATGGGGTACCGTTTATGGATTTTCGGTAAGAGCCTTTTAGAGGGATTGAAGGCGTCCGCCGCGACCTGAAAAGTGCGTGAGGTCTAGGCCGTGACGAAATCCAGAGAGTTCTTGATGTAAAAACTCTTCAGCCAACTTCATGAGCTCAGTGCTCGTAAGTTTGTGTCACGAGTCCTCGGGAAGTTTCGGAGAAACGATTCACTTAAGTACACACAACCAAAGTGCGTTTCTGTCATCGTTTGCACGAAGGTTTCCATGCGCAATGCAGCGGGAAACTGGTCAAAAGTTACTTCTGTAAGGTGTATTAACTGAGCAACATTTCTATGCCGCTATTATAAGTCAATTATGTGAAATTGATGCAGTTGTCCAATTTTGAGATGTTTTAATATGCATGAAAATGTTTCATTAAATTACCCGCATTTATCGAGGCAATTAGTAATGTACTTGAATTAAATCAGCATAATTATTTGATTTAATTTCACTAGAGAGCGAATAAAACCCAAGATTTATATATATAAATTGTGCTATGTATATCGATTTATATGGAAGTAAATAACATAGAGAATAAAAAAAATATCTATAGCAGAGTAAAGAATAATATGTACACTAATATATCGCCACAAAATTGCATTCAGAATATATTTCAAAAATATTATTACATACTTTCGAAAAGTGGGAGTTAATACTTTGACGCTCACAACGTATATTATATATTATATGTATAAAGTTTTGAATGTAAATAAATGCGCGCGATATCGCTCTGATAACTTTTTTACGCAAAGAAGTTAAAAGTACCCAAAGAGGTTCTTTACCCAAAGGATAAGCTTAAATCGAAAAATCCTCATTTTCCACATCTTGGTAATCCATTTATTTTCCTACGCTCGAAACTAATCGGATATTCACAAGTAATCAGAAACTCGGTAAAGTTCGACATAAACCAATAAATTTTAGACACCTGAAAATGAGTTCGTACACAACTTGAGAACAGAATCCCGATTCATCGCAACTCGAAAATTTCCTATAACCCTGCTGTTTTAATTTCGGAATTGTATTTATTCTCCGCATTAACTCTTGCTTGTGTCGATCATGAATTAAATTGAAACTCAATTGCTTTGCAGAATTTTGCAGATTTGCGACGAGAGCTGGAAATAATTTTTCTTCATTTTAAATCGCGAAAATAGTTTGAAAATTTTTGTGCAAATTTTTAAAAAAATGCTGACACTTAAAAGGCATATTATTTGCATTTGAAATATTGCAAATAGATTGTTCAAGGCGAAAAGGTTTATCCTAATCGGTCTTGAGACGATCACCTACATGACACTTCCGATAATGACAGTACTGGGAGTGTCAGCGATCAATCATCCAGGCTTTCGCACAGCTGCCGTCTGTAGAAGCGGACGCGCGTCGGAGCGCAGCGCGAGCCATTTCCCTATCTGGCTGACGGGCGATGGCTGTGTCTACTGCGCGCGAGGCCGGGCAGCCGATAAGCGTCGCCTTCAGGAGGGTTAGTCGATGGAAAAGCGTTGCCCGTTTTCCTCGCCCGGAAAGTTTACACGGGAACAAGAGCCGCGTATAATCGGCTATGCAAAGCTTTGATAACAACTACTCTTAAAGTGCGCCCAGGATACCTGCGCTACCTCGATCTGTGCTTCGATCGAGGCACGGCTGTATAACGCGAAGTTATACACACGGAGTGTAATTAGAGGGTGTCTCACCCTCTAATTTGGTACTTGATCTGAAAGGCAAAATAATGAAAATAGTTTTATAAATATATCGAGATATGATTAAAGCTTAAAAAGTTTTGATGTTTTCCAACGTGTCAAGGATGAACAATTTCTATAAATTGTAAACGACGTTTATTAAAATGCACTTGATAAAAAGATTATCAAATAACGGTAGCAATGTTGTGTGTAAACTATATGTGAAATAGATAATGCACAACGAAAAGGTTTCGTTAATGAGATACGATAATGAGATTTTAATTATACAGACAAATTAATTAAATGTTCGAGAGTAAAATTAATTTGTTGCAGTGAAACGAAATGCGAAATTATTTCTATTTGTGCATATTGTTTTGAATCACTCTATGTATTTTAGTATGTACACTCAAACGCAGAATACACACGGATATACTGCAGTGTGACCTTTGACTGCAGACGAAATGGCATCCCTCAGGCCCAAAGACGTTCAAATCTCTTTCTTCTTGCCTCGTTCGTCGTCGTACATGTGAGATTAGCGTCCCGGGACTTGGATAATTTGCGAAGCTGGTGGATCCAACAGAGGAGGTTTCAGAGGAAAGATATATCAAGGAGCGAGAAGGAAACATGACGAGACAGAGAGAAAGAGAAAGAGAGAAGAACTCAAGTTTCGTCGTGAGGACCGTCGTCTCGTCTCGGGCAAGTTTCCCCAACGAGGCACCGAATCTTTCGTGTCTCGTACCATCGGCGTATGTGGGACGGTGGCATACATCGAAATCTACGGGAATTCTCGCAATGCCTGCCGTTAAACTTCCGCGTACACGACGCGAGTTTTTCTGCGCGGGAACAAACTCTCCAGAGCAAAGACAATCTCGCGTAACACGCGCGGAGATGTTATATGACATTATCTCGGGGCGAATGCATTTCCTGGCGCAACGATTATATTTCTGTATAAGTTCTATATAAGTTCTGTAACTCGAACGCGAAACAAGTGTCAATTGACGTTAGTCAAGGAATATAGGGATATTTGTACATACACATCGACTGTTATTTGTCGCTTCTTACCGATTTATTCCATTTTACTTAACGCGTCTGCGAATGCAACTATTTATAATGTGCCTGCATGTGTCTTTAGTTAATAAATAAAATCTTAGCAAACATGAAATTTGTTATCAATTTGACAAGTAAAATTATTAGCGCTATAGACATGGTAAAATAAACTATATTAAATGTTTTGATTTACACGTTATTTTTTTATTCCATACAGTTATATATATATTATTAATATTATCATTTGTAAGCATAATACCGAATAATTACATAATGTTGAATAAGTACACACACCAGCTATATGCAATAGTAACTGATGCAAATGTAATTTGTAATAGCTATAAAATATATCAAAATATAAACGAGAAATATTTGAAATTGCGTTGCCAATAACAGCTTTCTAGCGTTAACTATAGTATAAAATGGCTAAATCAAAAAATGCATTCACTGTGAAATGACGTTATATTGAATTGGTAACATTGCTCAAGATTAACCTCCGTTTTACAATGTTGTATATTGTGTTATATCAATGGTACATATAAATCGGATATTCTATAAAAGACACGAGTTATTGAGATGAAAAAAAAAAAAACGAGCGTAACGAAAAATACTATTTTTGTGGTCGCTTTTATTTTCTGTAAATGCCATACAAGTCTTTTATAGAATGCTGCATGCTGCATGCGATCGGCGCTTATTAAATGTTATCGGGCAAACGTCATTGAAAATAAAATGTATGTCTCGCTTTCGTCGGAATACAGACCTCCGGCCTTTTCAAAATAAACAAATATGTGAGGTGAACCGAACTCCACTGTAACTTAACAGTACAGTAGGTCTCGACAGATGCGAATAATATTTAACAAAAAATGTCAAGGGATTAATACACGACCCGGCGGAAAAGTGATTATAGCGCCGTCAGATGTGTACCAACTTTTGATAAATGCCGCCATGCGCTAAAATCGAAATTTTTATGTTTCGTAATCCATATTCCGCCGCGATTTATTAAATTTACGCCGCTGGCAACTGGTCAACTTGTATACAGAATTGAATGTACGCGCGTTAATTTCGTTTCGCGTACAAATGGTTTTCCTTTATTTTCGCAAATTGCGAAAATATATATGTATGTATGTATGTACGTATGCGCGCATTTGGGAAAAGAGATTACTTGGCAGATTGTATGTCAAAATGTTTTACTGATATAACCGATAGAATTTATCAGCGCCTCTCTCATCTAGAATTGAACGTGCGAGAGTCATTAAGAAGTAGAGAATATTATAACTTACGGAGGACGATGTACGTATTATGATATTAACAATGGATACTGTAATATCGCTGTAACTTTAGCTTCGTATTACGTGTGATATTTCGGTTTACCGCAGCATAGTTGATTACCTACCTCGGAATAACTCTGGTTTACCACTGCATAGTTGATTGGCTATATCGAAATAACGCGAGTTTATCAGCTTGACATATTAAAGCGGCACACGCGCTGCGTATCATGTGCTCGCCAGCATCATCCTCAATGTGATAAGAAGTTTTCTGAGGCGCCAACTACGTCGGCGAATTCATGAACATTCTTCGCGACGGTCTTCGCGACAACACCTGCCAACCATCTCTTCAAGTCATCCATCTACTTTGCACCCGTTTCACATATTAAACTTCAGTTCACGTCAGCGGAAGAAAATCACTAAAAAATGTACGGCAACATCCCTCTTTCATATTACACCGAGCGCAAATATATTCTATATCTTCTCGCGTATGAAAGCTTACATCCGCAATGTAGAGACAAGATCTTTAAAATTTCTATATAGTGTTTTAGCTTTCTCGTACTACGTTTCATCCATGGTTCCTTTGAACACTTTGATGTTGAATTCTCCTTAATATTTTGAATGCTAACCGCGTTTCCTATTGACAGTTCCTCTTAAGGAATCATTTGAAAATTTTCGAATTGCTTGTTCTTCTTTCGAAAACTGTTAACTTTTATAGTTTTTACCTCGCGATATAAAATATAAAAACACGGGAAAGCTGCGTTATATTTGAAAATAAAATTTTTAACAGGAGAACCTCTTAAGAGACTATTTCGGTTAAAACAATAAAAAAAAAGGTACGTTCGAAGCGGCATAAAACGAAAGAATATTGTGCCAGATTGTAGCGATAACAATTTAAGTATCGTTCGATTGTGCGCTGTTGAAAAATGGAGTATGGTATTTATTAACCAAAAAACCGCACGCAGAGTGATATATAATAGCAAACAATAAAACTCGTGTACAACGTACTTTTTCTGAAAACAGGGAATATCGTATTATAAAAGAGACAAAAAGGTGTATAACAGCGCTTATACGTTCATCGTATTTTCCCAGGACGAATTGCACAATACGCAAAAACCCACTGGATATTTTCCCGACCGTCGAGCGAGCGGAAGTATCCAATCACCCGTATTTTGAACAGAATCCATGGAGAGCCAGATTCAAAACACCAGGATATAGATTATCGGCAGACGATACTTTTCGATTCCGCAGGGTACGAATGCGATCATAAAATTGGGATTGCCAACGGGTACACTGGTAGTGAGAGCTGCATCAGTGTAATCTATTGACACATACTGCTGCAACTTCAAAGCTAGGTTTTAAACTAGCTCCCAATCTCTGGCACAGGATTAATAGTGCGCGATTGTTTGAACAAAATTGAACTTGTCGAAATGACATGACATTACAACGAGATTGAATAGATTAAACGTAGTAACCGCGCGTAGAGGACAATTTTATAATAAAAGACGATGACTATTTTCTAAGCACTATATCTAGTAAAATTTAAATTTTTAATATCATTAAAAAATAACTCTTATCTAGTTATCTCTTCTAAAAAAATTGAGTAATTAAAAAATTAAAAAAATAAAATGTTATAGAACACGCGAATGATGTATTGAATTATATTGGCATGTAATTCGATTGCAATTTTTTCAAAAATTATAATTAGATATATATGTATATATATGTAGAACGGAGAATAATTTTCATAAGAAATTAAAATACTTGAGAGATACGCTAAAATTGTTCATTATTTTAAAGATAGTACTGCGATTAACTTGCTTTTAGAGAATTTTCAAGTAGATTCACAACTTTGCAAATCTGTATTTCTGAGCAAAACTCTCGTGAATTATTTCACATCCATGCAACATCCACGAGAGAAACGGCCAGACATCATCGGTGCACCGGTGACTGCGCACGTACACGCGCGGCGACGAAAGTTGGAACGCCGGCGGATACGGCGGGCAAAGGGCGAAAGGACAGGTCGGTCGAGCGGAAGGGTAATGGAAGCGTCGGTTATATCCGTGGCCGCTCAATTAAATCTCGTCGACGTCGCGTGCAGGAAGCGAGCGCAGCATGCACCGGAGGCTTCCTTACCGATTTCAAGTGGGTGGACCCCGCTCTCGAAATTTATTAGTCCGTGCGACCGACCGACTAATCCCGGCTAGGGTAGCCCGAGCGTGCGCGACTATTACTCGCAGAGCGCGTGTTAGTGTTGGTCGCAGAATCATCAAAAGAACAGAGGAGCATCCAGATCAAATAATCTCACGATATATGTAAAAAAAAATATTTTACCGTTTATCACTCATCCTCTTCCTTTCTCTCCTGAAGATTTTTTCGTTGAGCTCTACCACTGAATTTGCTACAATTGCTGATACGTCACGAGAAGGGATACCATACTAATCCGCTGGGGTAAGATTGCATATAGCGATATTGGATATCGAGAAACCTGATCTGATTCTAATCGAACATAATTTAACTTGAGCCAACTTAATCAGACTTGATTTAATTTACGTTGACCTTGAATATTCCCTCGAATATATTCTCACGTTGGAAACTAAATTCAATTATCATTCAAATAGTTGGCTCGAATTAAATGAAAAGAAGCTAACGTGTAAATATATGAAGCTTTTAAATTGTAGCTTAGAAAAATGTTAAATCATAAGCGCAGAGTGCAGAATATTCCCGACTTTTCTCCATTTCGATATAGTGATCTCTAAACGATGCCATTTCGACTCGGATCGAGCGTAATAATACACGTTATATCGCGAAAGTTCGTGAAAACGGCCAACGAGTTGCGAAAATCGCGAAATCCGGAAGAAGGGATTTATAAGGCACAGAAATCCGTGACCGGCAGAATTTATAGAATACTACGGGGGGAGGAAAGGAAGGGGAGGGGGGGCGGCGCGCACATAGAAATAAAATTTTTATAGTCACCTCTTTCGGGCACCGGCTCGCGCATACCCGCGCCTAGCTGGAGCTCGCTCATCGTCGAGTAGATGCCGGGTATCTGTGCGGTGCAACGTAGATTCAACTGGCCGTTCGCGTAATGGAACGGCTGAAGGCTGAGACTGATCTCGCCCCATTGCGCCCCGTCCTCGTCTCTCGTCCGCTGTTGCCTCGCGGTCGCCTCCACCTGCAACAAATCAAGCGTGAGCCCATCGTCGGAACATCGTATGAAGAAAATGCCGCGAGAGAAGCGAGTTTGCGGACGCGGGCGAGAGGGGTAGATAGAGCGGGAACGCCGTAGAGAAAGCCGGAGAAATGTAAATCTGCTTTCAACGAAATCCGTTCATCCGGAATCGGGAGGCGAACACTCCGCCCTATCCGACACCAGCTCTCTTTCGTCATCCTGCGCACTCAACGACGTCCCGCGCGCCAAGTACAAAGACGAGGGTTTCCAGTTCGATGGAAAGTTAGAGGACTCGCCTCGCGTTCCTGGCGCCGTATTCTCCCGATTAATGTCTCTCCTTCTTTCTTTTTTTTCTCTCTCTCTCTCTCTCTCACTTTCTCTCTTTTTGCGCGAGATCGGTTCTCGCTGAGCCGCGGCGGCAACGAGCGAACTGAAAGTATTGGCCGGAATGACAGAGTTCCGGCTTTCTTAATGGATCATTATCGTTCCGGGAGTCATGATGGCGTCGAAAGTGAGTTATTCGGGGGAATCGTACGGTAGAGTGATTTGTAAGTGAATCGTAAGAAGTTTATCGAAGTTTTCGTCAATGTAGGTGATGATAGATCAATAAAGTTTCTATTCATGGTACCTCGTCTTCGGTATGTACAGAATTTTGCGAGACGTAATTTCTCTCCTTCTCTGCTCTCTCTCTCTTCTTATTTTATATTAATTCCAAGTTTGAATCGATATAAAAAAGCAAATAATTCCTTAAGATATGTTAGTTATATAACATTTTTGATTTTGAGATACATATACATATATATTAATTTTTTATTTTTACTATTTAAAGTTATACGTAAGCAAAAAAAAAAAATAGCTGATCTTTACACGGCCAATTATTGGTACATCCTATAGAAACTAATTGTAAGAATACTTACAAAAGTGCAAAGACATCTGAAATAATTACGAGAGAAACGCAATGTAATCTTCTCAAATAACAATGCAGTGAAATTGAATCTTAGAGGGTGAAATCTGATCGCAGCAATCAAATGAAGCTGAACAGAACTAATAAAAGGACTTTATAGTGAGAAGCCACTACAATGTTATACAAAGTATTACAATTCAATCATCCATACACTCTTTGAGCTCCGAATTTTTTCAAAGGCAGACTATCGCAACTAAAAAAACAAGACTTCCAGTTGTCCTGTTATTAGGCCATAAAATATTTAATTTTCTATCAATATAGATATACACACACCCCTATATGTATATGTGCGTGTGTATATATATATATGTATATAAAGTTTACTTTTTATATTCTCATCAGAGAATTTGCACATATCAGAATAATAATTTAATAAATTAATAAAATTAATAATGAAATTAATGAGAGATACTATTGAATAAAGATCTCGACATGAATATCTATATATACGTAATCTATATATAAGTTGCAATCTAATTGATACGTTAAACAAAAGCTTAATTGCTAGCTTCAATAAACAATATTGGCGGAAACATGTGAGCGTCACATATAAGAGCACTTGCTGATTTCACAATTTTCTCAGTTGAATTATACAATTCGCGCGATCTAGTGTGATATACGGCGACGCGAGTAAAAAAGAATCTCGATCAATGATTAATGACCGAGTAGCATTGATGCTTATTCCCTTGGCGGTAAGTGCGCCCAGCCGAATATAAATTCTGCTTTTTAAACAGCTACCCGTGAAATTCAATCTCGGAAAGAAGTGAGCGAAAGTGATTACAGCGGTTGAATACAGATTATGAGAAGGCGGTCGCTACGTCATATTTAAGCGCCCTGGATTTTCTTTGTGTAAGCGTCCAAAGGAAGGCTATATTTCTTTTCCCACGAACACACTTTTGTGTCCCGTGCAATAGAAAATTAAAAAAATTGTTTGAGTTTACCTAACGGATCGTGAAATTTTCTATTATGAGATTAAATGTTGCTAGTCTCATCAAAGAAAAATCCACTCCAATATTACATTGCAACGAGAATTTTGATAATGTATAATAATGTGTATATTCATGCAATAATATCTATTAAGTTTTCGCAATATTGGATTTTGAAAAAAATTGTTAGATTTTTCACAGAGATGCAAAACTGCAAACCGACTAATCTTGCAATTTGTTCCCCAATCAAAGTACATGATTCGACAAACGAAAGCTTCGTAAGTTTAAGATTCTTGCAAAACTTTCTTTTCGATCTTTTAATTGCTTACTCTTGTCAAAAGTTTCACGAATGCACTTTTAAGCCACATACCTTGTTTCAACATTCTTTAGCAAACTTGAAGTTGATTTTTTATCGATCAAGATTTTTTATTGCCATTGTTTTCAGAAAAACTTCTAATTTTTAAAATGCATTAAAGTAAAGCTTATTTGAAGTTAAATAGATAATCAAATTGTTATTAATTTTATTCCAATATTTAATTATCAATATTTTTGTCCATTTTATTTCTAACATTATAAGTTTCTTAAAATTAGTAACAAATCGACATTTATTGCAATTATAATAATTGTCGAAAACATATTTTATAATGACAAATTCATTTTCATAAGTATTTTCTAAACAAAAATACAATAAATAAATATTGCAAAATGTTAGTTATTTGCGCGTTTAGAAAACAGTTGGAAATTATTTCACACATGAAGAAAAGGTAGAAACGCTAACGATGCTTGCTTCGCATGCTCAACCGCATTCTCTAGAATTCTCGCATTCCCACAAAGCCTACATAGGTTAAGATAGATGTAACGCTATGTGTTATCTAAGTTAAGTAATCAAGCGAGAAATTCGAGACCAAGTTAAAGCGGATATATCTAGAATTATTTCTGATAAGAGACCAGGAACTATGCTATTATACTATAAGTTGCCGAGACAAAGATGATATAAAATCACTATTTTTCTTCTCTTAAAAAAAAATTAACTTTTAAAAATTAATATAAATTTTAGCTAATTTGTTGTAACGCTTTTTTTATAATCGTACAAGAAACATAATATAAAATTTTACGTTTTTTGATTATGTGGATTATAAGCAAAAATTGACACATGTGAAAATTTTGAAAGATGATTATAGCTCTATTTAAATAAAACTTCAAATTGGAATTTGTTCTTATTTATATACAATCCTGAAGCTTAATCTCACGTTAAAATCTTTTTTAATTTTTAATATTATTTTCTAAATTAGATCACGCTTTTTAATTTCTAGGTTTTAGAGAAAAAGTTATTTCCACATTCATCAGAATGGAAGAGAAAAAGAAATAAAATAAAGAGAAAGAGAAAGAGAAAGAAAGAGAAAATACTATTATACCGTTGATTTATGCTTTTTATGGAACAGCCTGTATTTTCTAATTTCATTATTCGTCATCTGAAAATGGAATTCTTTCTTTCTTTGCCATTCAAGACGCAGATTGCCAGAAATGCAGCTGCACAAGCCATTACAGAGCTGTGCACAGTACCAACGCGAACGAGATATGAAATCTCGCAGTAATGCACATTTAATTGCACCGTACAGTACTTGTTGAATCGATGCGCGCATATATCTGAAAACCAATATATTCGATTGATATCGCGAACGTGGAACCGATTGGTATCGAGAAAAAAATACGACCATCTCCATGGGGATTGAAGCAACGCAAAAATAGATAAAAACGTCCTCGATGTACAAGACAAATGAGATTTTTATAAAAAATTATATCAAACATAAAGCTATTTGATACGCTACATAGCAGCCTGTTCTTATACTTTTTTTTTTTTGGATTTCGATCGCAAATTAATTGTCAGATATTCCGTGTGAATCGCGAAAAGCGTCTGCAAATAACTCTGTATCGGATGAACGAAAAAGAGAGATACGGATTAAATCTTCCGCATATAGCTTAATTAGAGAAAATCGTAAAAAACGTTTCGATGTTCAATATGTTACGCTCAGAAGTATGTTTGACGGAAATTTGAAAAATGGTTAGGAATATGCTCGAAACGATGACGACGATGACGCAGTCGTGTCATCGTGGAGAGACATTTGTTGGCGAACGATGCGATTTACGAAGCTTCATAATGACAAAATGCAAGAGTATATATATATATTGTATTTATCGGTGAGATCGCCACAACCACTACCGCTACGTGAGTTGCATCATTACCACACGCATCACGCTGCACGTGTGTTTACGCACTAACCCCATGATAGGCAGCTCACCCTGGGTGAGCCGCGCACAATAACAACCGGTACACATGCGATACATACAATTCTCGTGCCGGTTACGCCTCGAAATGCCACTGCCTGCAGTTCGAAATGTGCACTGCATCTAAGGGCGTAGCCATGCGAAACTTCTGCAATGACAGTTCGGTCCTCGAATTTATGCGAACGGGCGTGCCGTCGTGTGGACGGATACTTTTCGCGGGAACGGGATACTTTTGACCTCGGTTATTTTATGCAGACCTCAAGCCTCTCCCGCGGCACCTTTGAAGTGTCGCGCGGTTTTCGGTGTAACCGCTCACTTATGAAATATAACTCCCCGACCAAGCTTGTGCTCTCGTAGGTAGTAGGTTGACTCATTTACGCCGCGGTTTTAGCGTCGTCTCGAAATGGGATATTACGGCAATTTCTTGCGCCCGCTCTGCGCCAGCTGTACCAGCGCTACTTCCTTTTTCTTTTCCGGAACAATAGTCCGCGATCTTTTGTATCTCCTATTCGTTCTAATTAGCAGCATTCCTTGAATGGCATACCTTGAAATAATTCCGTGCTGTACCTCGAGATATTAACTCATGCCTTTTATTGAATCTGGGCTTCGAATATATTAAACATCATTTTTGTATGCGCGGGTCAGAATACGACGGCATCTATATTAATAATAATGTTGCTCTAATTTCTTCAATAAATTTAAAAATAAATATAAATATAAAAATAAAATAAAAAAAATATAAAAGTCCAGAAATCAAAGTCGAGAATCTATATAATAAACAGATTTAAAGATATCGAAGGTATCGATACAATCTTTTCTTTTGCACGTTTATTTGCGAGGATATTTCAATATTACTTATTATTTTAATCGTAATGTAGTTTATATGTTATAGTAAAAAAAAATCATATGTTAAAATTATATATATATCCAGTAAAGAAACGTATGAAAAGAATACTCTTATTGGAAGATTTCCATATGAAAAAGTAAGTGACAAGCATCTGTTCATCTTTATGACTACGGGTAGACGCTGCAATGCGTTTCTGCGGAAATTTCAAAGTGATCTCCAAGCTTGCCGCCATCTAGCAAATTTTCGTGCATCAGCGCAGCTAACCTCTTTCCTTCCGTAAGAGGCGATAGATATCCGATAGGTCGAGTTCCTTGGAAAGATCTTGGCGCAGCATGCATGCAAATCCTGACCGCGATGGTGGCGCGGATAGCTGTGCACGTATCTAGAGACGTGTGGATATACGTGTATACGTGTATACGTGTGTACATATGCATTCGTGCACATGTAAGGTAACCATGGATACCGCGAGCAGTCCAATTTCTCTCTAGTTACCCTCCCCGGTCGCTTTCTTTAGAGACCATAGCGGCCTTCCTCAAGCGGGATCCTATATCGCGCCGAGATTCGACCGGTATTTAAGCGTCGTTTATCGCTGGTGTAAGTGCTCGAACTGCAGGGGGTGATATCGAGTTAACCAAACGGGAGAGACAGAAAGGAGGAAGGATCATTTGAGACGGCTCGAATAAAACGACGCTCGTGGCGAAACGTGCGGCGGGAGAAAGAAGCCGAAAGCCAATGCTCGAAAGTCGAATCGATCTTATAAAGGATTCTCCGGGTATCCTTTTACAAGCTTGCTTGTCTACGGCAGAAGATAGGCGGACGTGTCTGGACTGTGCGGCCCGTTCGTAACGAACGAGTTGCGCAAATCCAGCCTTCGCTCCACGAATTCCTTTCTGCCCGGGCACGAATGCGCGATTGAATTAGATGTCGGATATCGCGGGAACATTGCATGCGATATGACAAGAACAGTTTGGGGATATAAAAGGAATCGGGGGAAAGAGATGCTACTATCGCATGGCTTGTCCGCGCTCGTTATTGCTATCGAATGCGACGCGAGCTTAAGGAGGATGCTAGTGATATCGAGAGAGGAAAGGAAGAGCTATCCCCACAGGACGGTAACAAAAAAAAAAAAAAAAAGAGATCGTGCTTTTCCGGCACAGAAGAGAAATCAAAAGGCACAACTCGAACATCGACGATCGGCTCGAGAGAAATCTTCTTCCTCCTTTGCTGGAGTTTACTCGAGCATACTTTGCGAATCAATCGACTGTCTACGAAAGCTGCGACATTAGTTTTCTTTCAATATACAACGTTTTCGCCAACGTATCTGCTTTATATTGCTTTTTTTTTATATTATTGTCTGATGCACATTTAATCTGTGAAAAACGGAGCGCATGTTACGTTTACATTATAGGATGCGTTTATTCTGTTTTAATGTAATAACTACAATAGCTGATAAGTTAATGCATTAATTCGATCGACACAATGGTATGGCTGAAATAATACACAATACGCGGAAATGTAATAATTATCAATACTAGAGTACATAACTGATATCATCATTCACACATATCTAGTGATATATAATAATAGCAAAGCCTGTGTGTAGAGCTGATGTCGGTGTTTACCCTACAGCCAGCATCTTAAAAGTTAAATTCGTATGCTTATGTGTAGTATATGTTTACGGATATATGTACATATATATATATATATTTTCGTTGCACACATTTTTACATTTCATGTTTGCACTTTGACAGCTCAATTTTCGAAGTTTTGGTTCTTGCAAACGTTGCTTTTCATTCAATCTTAAAGTTTACGTAACATTTTTGCACTTTACGGAGCTCGTTTTATGCTGCGCACAGATATATCAAGTGTCTTCGAAGATGCGCACATCAACTCAACTGCAAATCCTCTCGAAAGTTTAGAAAATTTAATTGAACCTCGTTATAAAAAATTTCTTAATTTCAATATTTTCAGATATTTTGACTAAAACTTTTAGTCAAAAAATTTTGCTCAAACAAAATCTGTTGGAAATTGAATGAAAAATTATGTTGCACCATTGAATTATTCATTATTTGCAACACAAGATTTAATTTGATTATATTAATGTTCCTTTATTTCCTTATAACAAAAAAAAAATGTTATTGCCTCAACACTGAAAAAAGTCATCACTCTTCGTACTTTGATGGTACTTGTGCGATTCAGGGAAAGTTCGCTCTTTTACTTTCGTAAAACTTTGTATTAATTTTCGCAAATTTAATATACTCTTTGTTAAGGTTTAGTGTGTCTAGTTATAAAACTTTGTCTTCGATTGTTGTGTCCAATCGAGAGAAACGTCCCCTTAGAATTAAAATACACAAAAAAAACGCGTTAGAGAAAGAGAGAGAGAGAGAGAGAGAGAGAGAGAGAAAGAAAAAAATCGATATCCATACTAGTGCATTAACTTCGACAACGCGTTACGGTTCGTTTTTAGCCGTGCGTCAACTGACGAGAATGAATCTTCGTTTTTCTCCGTTTCGATGGCTCTTTTTTTAGTCATTCAGGGAGAGCTAGTGAGCCTTTCTGTTTTATTTCACTTCCGTGTTATTCGTTGCGCGCATACGCGCGTTCGGCCTCCATGATCTATGGGACAGATCTGATCCACCGACCGTGCGGAGTGACGCGCCTACATGCGGTTGCACACGCGAATACGATAAATCACCGCGAATATGAGCTCGGAACGCGCATTGCCACACGGGGTGCCATTCGAAACAGGCCGAACGTCCAGGGCAAACGTTTGCAGTTTCTCTCCGACGTCGCGTCCCTCTTGTATACTCTGATCGATGATTCTGCAATGACAGTTGCCGCTTTCTGTTAACAGATGCGTCGTCGTGCTTCAATTGCGAGATGAAGAATCGTGCGCGTCTGACATCAGTTTCTTATCTCATCGAGGTTTCACCTCGAAAGTACGATTCTAGTCTGGCACAATTACGCTTTGTCCGACTTTGTTAAATGCATGGATAATATAAAGATATGTATATATATGTACAATAATGCGCGCGCATGTACGGTAAGTGTGAATTACATTATAGAATAAATTAGATCTTAATTAAAAAATTCTCTTACTTTCGCGTCTAAACTTTACTTACTAATTAACCGAATTTTCCAGGAAACACTTACTCTTATGGCCAAGCATTGTACTGTCTCAGGATCTCACGAGTTTTTAACTTTAATCCAGATTATCTTTTAAGAGGAGAATAAGTAGTAATGGTAATCATGATGGGATTTCACTTGACATTTCTTAACAGAATGGAAAATGTGTAGAACAGAATTCGAAAGACAAAAATAGAAACCGTGACAAGCCACTGAGATACTACGAGCGTGATATCACGGTATATTCGTGGTAATATCCGCCCTTCAGACTCTGCTTGTTCATGCAATTTAGTAGAGTATACAGAGAGTGCCCGAGACCCGCCGAATGTCCTTTCAACAACAGATACCACAGATCAAACAAGAAAATGGCGGTTGCTGCAATTTCGAGAAATTAATAGTGACAAAATCATATAAAACTGAAAAATAAAGACTTTCGAGACGAATTAAATTCAAGAAATAAAAATAGATAGCAAATTTTAATTTTAAATAAACTTTTTCTCACAATAAAGATATTTAATTTATTAATATATTTATTAATATATGAAAACATATAATATTTTATTGTAAAAATATTTCATAATGAAAATAAAAATTGAGACAAACGGTTAACGATCTACCAACAATTTTACTAAGAAATTAAAATATAGAGCATCTCATGCAAATTTAACGTCCATTTCCTTTTTAAGTAAATTTAATTAGATGTCTTTAAATATCGATAAAAAAAGACGTATAACGGTTGGGATATCTCTAGCATATTAGCTCTAAACATTGTGAAGCAATACGCACAAACCACCTAAGTGTTCGTAGCTAGGATACGCGAAGGAACAACGTGACGCGCTGCCGCGAGTCGTGAGGGGCTCGATCTTGTACGAGGTGAGAATACTAACAGCGGTTGTGTAACGAAAGCTGCAGGAATTATATATGCGAGTGTACAGGAAGCAACTGTAAAGAGCCGGTTGTATAGTAAGCGAAAGGATAGAAGAAGGAAGGGAAGTATGTGCTTTCGAGTCGGCCGCCAGAGTGCCGGCACTCCTCGTTTCCGAGTTGCGAGCCACTCGAGTGCTCTCTTCCCTGCCTCCTTTTCGCGAAAATTGCGCTACGTAAGAGTGCCGTACGAGTACGGAAGACTAACGGATTTGAGCAGGAATCCATGCCCGTATCCTCGTTCAGGCGAATATACACCTTGCAAAGAGTGATTTATAACGCCTCGTAATCTTCCTTTTTCCGGCCGCCTGTCATTTGCACTGAGAACTTAATGAGAGTGTATATGAATTTAATCTCAGAGTCCAGCAAAATTATAAAATCACAACTCTTCTCTTCGTTAACCAATATATTTTCTCTTAATCTGTGCGTGAGATTATATCCTGTTACATGAATCATCAAATAATTATTTCTAATGTCGCGTAATTTTTACGAATTTTATTGCAAAACTTTTCAGAATGATATTCCGTTTTTGCAACAGATAGCAACAAAATGCTAAATGCTTTAATTAATCTCACCAAAAAACACGTATGTTAATTCAAATTCTCAAATTCTCGTCAATATATGAATATCCGTGAAAATATAAAAAAAGGGCTTTTCTTTCTTTATCTTGACAATTAGTCATAACAATGCATTTACAGTTAACAGGTGCAATTTACCTTATGTGTATATTCTGTTTACTAAAGCGAATACTGCATCCGAATGGTCACTGGCATTCAAGACAGTTATATACGCAGTGCTATCGGGCGAACTAATCCGTAACAAGGGGCATTATGCGCGTCGCTGTTGATTACTTACGCGACGTCGAAGTTACTGACACCGTATCCAATAGCAGGAGCATATCGTGTCACAAAGGTCAACAACTCGAAGGATAAGGTCCTTTTGATCCCTCAAAGGATTTAGCTTGTGGTTAGCGGTGATCCCGGTATACGATTTCGGAACTTAGTAACAGCTGCTTCCATACCAATGTAACTAACTACAGTTCGCACTAGTAGATTTCGATTAAGACGAAACATTCGTCCTTCATGATTATCTGATTTTCGTTTATTCTAGATGATCATACAAGGTTGCCTTGTGTGATCCATGAGAGCTAGAAAACGTATGACTACATCATTGAAAAACGCTTAATAAACAGAAAATTTGATGTGCCATTTTAAATAGTTTAACAGAGTTGAATAATTTATGATGTAATCATTTTCACATATACTCGATTTCTTTTCACTTTAAGTAAAACATTTCAACTTGCTTATAGTTGTTTCATTATTATACACACCATTTAGATATTTATATAAAAGATAAAATAGTGGGAGGGAGAATTTCGTGGATATCAAATTCTTTTAGAGATATTCGCATGTGTATTTGAACGCATAAGTTCAATCTCGTCGAGTATACCTAAAAATTTTATCACTCAATGCATTCGCTTTCGGATTCCGAAATAATCATCAAAGGGAAACCTTTGTAAATTCCTCGGCTGTAACTTGCTCGCTGCTATTCGAATAATCTCGCTTGTCGCGTGCACCCGCGCGTGTCGCAAAACTTGCGTTTCAATATTAAAACAGTATATTCATTACGAATAGTTAATCTTCTTTTTCACAGCCGCGGTACGTTTGTACTTTATGGCCGGCCAATGAAACATGATTTTCGTCAGACGTGTGGTATAATCGATCCGCATCGCGTTATGCAGTGCGTCGCGCAGCAATAAAGAGAATACGCAAATGTCAGTGCGCATAATTGCATTAGCCACGGTGGTGGAGATCCGGGATATTCCAACCTGTTTTGAATTCATGGGTGCCTGTTCAGTCGCACCCCACACCGGATCCAGAGCAGCCCGTAAAGTTTTCTCCTATTACGCGTGTACTTGTCACGAGGGAAGAGAGCCTCTCTTTTCATCTCCCTCTCTCTTTCGTATCCGGCGCGAGTTACGGGAGATTTATGCGAATCAAGATACTCCAGCGTGATTGCGCGAGTCCCGAATCTGGAAAGATATATCTCAGGTGCGAAGAAGAAGTACGTTAGAATTCGTAGAGAGGGATCAAGATGGGTAGAGGGGAGATCTTTTCTCGCGGAGGAGGTTGAAAACGAACTCCTCGCCTTGATCCCCTGTCAGGTTACGCTTCGCCGTGCGATCCGTAAGGCTCGCGATTCCCATTTTCTGACGGGAATTCGGGGGGGGGCAGGTAAGCGCGTAAAAACCCTTAAGTGCACAATCCGACAAATGGCCGCTTGATATGCACGAGTATACGAGCGTTCGAAAGTTGTATTCGCGAAACGTATGTGTATGGGTCGAAAATTTCAGTCTGAAAATCAATTTCTCAACGGCACAGAGATTACAGCGATATGTGGGGTGTGTACGATATACTAATTTACGGTCGCGTTAATACTTAACCAAGTAGTTTCAAACTGGAGTTTGCAGCGTAACATCTTTGGTATACTTTGATCAAGTAGCTGCTTACTCGCATTGCAATATTGTACGTGCAAAGCTAAAAGATGTTTTAGTGTCACTTTATACTCCTCATGTTAGAAAACAAAGGAAAACATGACAGATTATAAAAGAAAGATTAAAAGGAACATGAAGGACTAACTATAACTGAGACAAAACAATTTAATAGAGAAATTCATACTTCTTTTTGAGCTCATTAAATTTTATATTACTATAGAGAATTTCTCTTAAAATAGAACATCAAAAATATATAAAATCTAATGAAAATTTACTTTCTATACATTGATTCGTAACTTAAAAAAAAAAAGAAATACAGAAAAAGCACTTTTACATTTGTTTTAATATTGATAAATATAATATTGATATTCTCATGAATAATGTCTATAACTATTAACTGTGCTATTAGCACATAGAATTCTTTATCAAGTTTTGAATTAATCAACGAATAAATTATTACAAGCATATATATGTATAAAGAGTATCCGAGACCATTAGCGTTGCATTTCAATCATAAATGTCAAAAGACATGTTAAATTAGGAGCACGAAAATTTTAATAATATCTAAGAATCAATAGTTATTACGTCATAAACGACTGAGAATTAAAGAATTTACATGAATCATTTTACAGACATTTAATGTTCTGTTCTTCAATCAATTTCAAGCAAGCTTTGCTTTATATTTAAATAGAGATTTAATTCAGTGATTAATTGCTGAAATATTTAACGCGTTGAAATTCGACAAATTGCGCCAGCCATCCTTCAAATTTTCTTAAAGAGTAGATTGACTCGAGACCTATTAAAGAATCTACAGTGGAAAGGCTAACGAATGAAATAGTCTAAATACATATTTTAACAACGGCTTCAGATCTTTCGAAGTCGAATTTTCCTCAATGTAATGAGAAAGCATTACTCTGCGCTTTTCATAGCTTTAAAATTTGCAATCTTATAAATATTTTGGCGACTAAACTTCGAATTAAAATTTTGTGAAATATAATTTAATCTAACTAAAAAATTGTATAATACACATAAATATTAAATAAAACGCAAATAAAATTGATTTATAACTGACATTAATAATTGATTATCAAAATTTGCATGTTATAGCTTATTGCGTGACGTTATAAAGTTAAAACGTAAAAAAATTCTATATAAAGTTCATATCTAGAATTGCATCAAATTTCTTTAAATTGATATATCATAGAAGTTAGAGAGTGCTTTAAGTGATATAAATTGTAGTCTAAGAAGAGCAGTGCATGTTGCACGCGATTTGTCTCTTTGTACGAATCGCATTCATAACATTTGTAAGAACAACCTTAGTCCGCTAGTAGCTTCTGTCAAGAGTTGTCGAGTAAATAGCCCGAATGGGATTCGTCTCAGTAAATATGTCTCCCGATACGTCACAGAGCTTTCGCGTTATACGACATCATTTATAAAATGAAGAAGACTGTTACACAACGCCAGAAGTAGTGATAAATAACACGCAGTCTGACACGTCTAGCTGTCCGGAATTTCAGTTTGAGGAATAAAATTAGGCCGATATATATATATAATGAACATATTTCTGTATTCACAGTTGCACTTATGTTATTTGTGAACGATTGAGATAGCCTGTAAATATCGAATTGTCGGCGCGATTGAAAGAAAACTGTTTCGCGATGTAGCGATAATAAACACATCGAAATAAACATACTCTTTTTGTTCCTTGAGCATCGATAAATCATCGGCTACGAGACAACGTCGAATAGCCCGGTTTTTTTCTTTTCCCTCTCGCTGCGGGATACGAAGAAATCTTGCGAATTATAGTACAGCGGGGATATAAAGCGGTAATAAAAACGGAGACGTCACTCCAATGGACAAACGATCATCGCCATTATCATTGGCCCGTAAACGCGCGAGGCGTCCGCGGTATATTAATGCATTTCGCTGCTCTATTTATGATCCGCCTCCACCCAGAAGTCGTTTACTTTCAATTCTCGGATGTTCGATTAATTTTCGTATCGATGGGCGCCCCGACGCCCCGCCGGCGCTCGCCGATGTCATGCGCCGCCATGAAATTTATAGCCCCACGGATTTCGCGAACTTCGCCTCGAGCTATGGTCGACGGCCAACGCGATCGCGGAAAATCCGATATATATCCGGGGACGCGTTGCGTTGGATGCGGGATATTTAAAAGTGTCTAGCTCACGAGCTATCTGTACGAGGCCGTACGTACACGAATGGCCAGAGAGAGGTGCGATACATATCCTCCGCGGAATAACGGCGATTAAACTTTATGGGCCACGAACCGTGCCGAGGATCTCTCTCCTCTGGCCGATTGGCGGAGACAGAAACCGAGGCTGATTGCGAAATGCGGAATCTGTATGGAGTAGTTCGATCGTTTTATACCATGAGCCATTCCGTGTGTGTTCTCCTGAAATATGGTTTTGTCGTTTCGCGCGTCGAACGCGCGCGCGACAGGTGCACGCTGAATCGAAATAGAGTAAGGTACGATCGTGTGCAGAGCTTTATACGCTAATATTTCGCTGCACCTGCGAGATATTTGAATATGATGCGTAGATAGAGATTAAATTTGCATTTACATTACATTCTATAAAAGTATTATAAAATGTTTATCATGTATGAAAATTTATTACGATTAAATAAGAAACATTATCAAGTTAAGAGACCGAGACAATCTTCTAATTGTCGATGATAATTAGAAAGCAACGAAAAGACTGCAATTCTCGATAGAGAATGTCGCTCCGCTCGCAGTGATAAATGAACAAATTTTACTCGATCTCCTTATAATATCAGAAAGATTTTTTTTTTTTTTTTTCATCACGTCAGAGAAATCTAGCGAGACTTTATTCACGAGAGCGTAGGTGATTATCCATTCTGTCTTCCGTGCTCATCGATCCGAGTGTCAGTGGTCGTCGTCGTTTCAGGAAGACACATTCCCCGCGCCGTGGGTATTATCGCTCCGTCATAGATATATGATGCCGTGGATATATGCGAGGATATTCTCGTGCATCATCTCCGGGATATGGTCCAACTGTCGCTTGCGAATCATACGGCGGGGCTGTCATCGCGACCCATCCGGCGCGCGGAGTAACCTATTTTCTCAGCCAGAATTCTTTTCTCCTCCAGGCGGAAGGCGTTCGTAAAGTATTAACCGGTGACCTATGAGCGTAGCCCCCCGATGCCGGCGGGAGGTCGATCTGGAGAGAGGATAGATACCCGACGGAGGTGGAGGTTAATAGCTCGAGAGCATAGCGGGATCGAGGACACGTCCATAAAACTAATGATATAGAAACGAATTCTACGATAATAGCGCAGCTATTGACCGTCATGCGACGCGCTCTCTATTCGACGTCTCTATATAATTATCGTTAAACATAAGCGATATAATATATGTCATGTATTAATAATACATCTTACGTAACTTTGAGAATAATTTATTGCCCGTGTGTGCGCCGTCTCGCGAAATTACGTAACAAGGGGCGCACGCTGTATTGGAAACAAGTTCAAACTTATATTATATTAAAACAATAAAAACGGAGGACAAGTCGCGTCGTCGGGACTTGATGCCGAAGATATTTCTATACGTGACCATGTCGCGATTTAGCGTGTGACCTAGAACGGAACAGTCGCGCAGATGTTACATAGCCGATATATACGTTCGTGACATTCCGACGTGTGGAGGAACGGTAAGATCGATCTAGTCGATATAATGTGTCCTATCGAAAAAGAGGGAGGCAACAGCAACACACACGGCCTTCCTGTTTCTTCTTCCTTCGTCGGCATCTCGGTCCGTGCCTCCCTCCCCCCCCTTTTCCTCTCCCATCGTGGGGGCTTCTTTCCGCCTCCCTCGAAAAATTATGAGTACGTGTAACTCGGCTACGACGTGTAACGCGTCGTTTGCCCGATACCGGAAAAGGCATTCCAGGCCATTGGTCACGACGACGCTTAAGCGACGTTCTATCTTTTCGTCGATATGTGTCGTCGGTGCTTTATGCTCCACGACGATTGAAACCTCTAGGGGACCTCTTGTCCCTCTCTCGCCCCTGTCTCCTCCTTTGTCGCGCGCTATCTCGCGTTAAGCTCAGAGGGAGAGGGAGTCCGCGCTCTCCTCGCCTTTTCTTCTTCCCTACCTTTGGTCCTGCGTCACCGCGCGGTAGTCAGCCTTCCTCCGCTCAGCTCTGTTCCTTTTCCTCGTCTCCCGCGAGCGACTTCAAAGCCACCACAGCTTCGCAATAAGATCGTCGGTTTACAGTAGACACTGCGAGACAGAAGCTGCTCTTTGCCTATTCCGCTTTTAACTCACACTCCCGCATTGAATCTCTATTCCCGTCGTCACTGTTCATCGTCTCTGTTCATTCGATATATCTCCTTGCCCCTTGATTGCGACGCGAAAGGAATATTGCAGGGGGGGGGGGGCTTAAAAATAAAACCGATTCAAAGGCGAGCCGTATGGAAACAATACATGTAAGCTCCCTTCCTCCCTTTCGAGACATGATGAATTAGTCTCGGATGTAGCAGCGGGATGCACGCGTGGCGCACCGACGTGACAGCGAGATACGCGGTCCTTCCTCGTGAATGTCGAGTGAATCTCAGATTCCTCGGGGCCAGTCGGGGGGACCAAGCGTGTGTTATACCGACATGGTCTTTCGCGCAATTAGCCGCGCGCCCGTGCATTAACGTTTAGATTTATGGAGGTAATTAATGCTGCCTTTCTCTCGTATGTGAATTATTGCTAGTCCTATTTGATACTCAATTGCCGACGCACTGCAGCCTATTTTCTACGTGCCGTTGCGTCTTTAAAAGGTTTCGAAGAATCTGTGTCTATGTATCTTGCTACGTAGAGCACAGCAGCAAAGTTAGTTATTGCGCCGATCACTATTACTCGGGCGCGAAGAGGACTATTTCATTTATTGTATTTGCTGCGATCGACTCGCACGAGATTCATTGAAACATTACGATTATTACCTTTAATTGGTAACTTATACATCATACGTATGTCGATAACACACTCTTGATTAGCAGCAATTCTGCAATAATATTATAGTATATTATATAGAATATGTTTTTATACGTGAGATCTATTCATTAGTCACATAATTTTTTCGTTATAATATATGTAAATGGAAGATATACACGATAAAGTGACAATTTTGTTAACAGATGCATTTTAATCCGTCGTGTCGGCAAACTTTTAAAAGCGTTTATATGAAAGTTACGGAAGAGATATAACACATAAAACTGAATTGCGGTGAGGTTGATCGAGTAATATAATGACTATGATGTAATTTGCATGCATTACATGCAGTAGTATAATGATCAGTATGTTGTAACGGGCAGAGACAATCTGCAGTTACTGCGATGTCACTGTCGACTTGATGTATTCATGAATCTTAACTATCGTGTCATCTTTGACATAATATCTGACAGAATAAAGTCGAATGATTTTTAATAATATTTAAAATATGCCAAGAGAAGAAGAAGAAGAAGAAGTAGAAGAAAGAGAGAGAGAAAACGTGTGCGACATAGCAAAATTGACAGTGGATTCAAAAGCTCTGTATAACTATAAGGAGGATGACATATCTCGCGTATATAAAACTCATTAGCAAGGAAATAATTTATTACCCAAGGTGGAAAATTAAAGAGTCCGTATCCTAGCGTGTTTTGAAAGTACGGGACACCAGCTGCAAGCTTTCTTGAGCAAAGGATAAACCGGCAGGATTATGTTTCGCCGAGGACGACGCGAGAGTCGGTATTAGTCCGCCGTCTGCAACTCACAGTAAATTTAGCATGTTTCTGCTGAGCTTGGGAAATCTGCGAGATGGTGACCCCTCCATCGTCTTGGAAAATTACACACGGGCCGAAAATCTTCGCTGAATTTAACTTTGCGAAATATTATCTTAGCAACGTGCGTCGTTCAGACAGCTCCGTTGACGATAACGGCACGATGTATATTCGCAATTGTCGGAGCACTTTCTTTTTATAACAACGAACACTTTACATCGGAAGGCTATACTACGTCAGGTGCGCAACGAGATAGTTTTTGAATTTTCGCCTTTAACTTTAGATAAGTTCGCGCTATTTCAAGTGAGCTCGGGTGTTCGATATAATTCTGACGACTTTCCCCGACTTTCTTTGGACTTTTTAACGCGAAAGCAGCGGAGATTTATGCGGCAGTTAAAAATCCGCCGCATAAATATATTACCGCCGGAGCAAATTTCCCGAGTGTACATTAATCTGAATTTTTATCCGCGTCATCGTGACTTTCCTATAATACGTAATCTATAGACGTACTTCATCATACAATTCTTTGTTCGCACAAAGAACACAGATGAATTTTTAGATTGCAACAGCATAGAGCCTTCTTTACGCGTTAAGCGGATACTAATTTTGAATAGCAGTTGATGACAGTTATGTGCTATATATGTCTAGTATATAATAGATTTAGATAAATTTTCATTTTTTTAATCGCTTCCACAATATTTTATGTTTCAGAAATTAGTTCATAACCTATCGGTTAAACTGATTTATTTCATTTTATATGGCCAACTTAGCCAACTAGCTTAAGTCTTCCTAGATGTTATGCTCGGGACTCAGACGATAGACTGGTATTAGTCGTCTGTCTCTAACTGTAGATCCGGCGCATTCAGGTTAAAGTCGGCAGTATCCAGCGACCGGTTAAGCTTCCCGATAAACTCGTCAGCCGTTTGAATCGACTGTACGGTATCAGCTTCAATTTACCGCCGGCTGTAGAGAGCACAGTTCCTTTCAGTAAAGTGGACAAGCATCTCACGCGCTTCGCTATCGGCAAAACGAAACTGGCGGCTCGCAACACTGTGTGTCGTGTATCCATGTGTCTATGCACATTGATGTGCGCGTGTCAAGTATACGCGTATACTATACCCCAGCTTTATTAGACCGCGCAGGTCTAAAGTTCGGTCATGGGGTTGACGAGTAACGAAGTGGACGCGGAAACACGGTCAGAGAGAAAGAGGGTGTACGAGCGGATGGAAATGAGGGATTGAAAGGGAGCGAAACACAAGCGATCGCCGGAAACGCGTCAGAGAATAAAGGACAATGTAAAGGAGAGAGAGAGGGAGAGAGAGAGAGAGAGAGAAAGAGAGAGGGAGAGGGAGAGGGAGAGAGAGAGCCAGGAATTGGCGAAGCAGCGAAGAACAGAACGGAGAGCTAGTTGGTAGTTTTAGGGGAGAAGCCATTATATAGACGAGACAAGTCCGAGGGACATTCAGTCTCGACATCTCTTCGAAAGGATCTTCTCGGATGGAAAACAATGGGTTCTGTATGCATCTATTCGTTCCATTACGACGACGGCGATCGTGGCGATGTGACGCCGAGAGTCCCCGCTTGTTTATCGATGATTCGTTAAGTGGCCCCGTTTCATCTCTTTCTCGCGTCCGTCCTCTCTCTTATTATCTGCCTCTCATTGCCGGTAACCTCATCTCCTTTCTCTCTCTCTCTCTCTCTCTCTCTATCCTCATTGCGATCGCTTAATGAAAGTCGACGAAGCTGAAGCCTCGAGGGCAGACCACACGAAGCTAGATACGATTTTCCTCGGTGTTATTGGCCGATAATCCGCTGGTATCGACGGACGTGGAATTATACGCTCGTACACATATACAATGTGTACCCTACAGTGATATAGAGCGGTTATACGTCGGATACACCGGGGGCTGCAAACGCCGCAGCGCAAAGCGGCACTGGCAGGGCGGCGCACGTCAAACGGGAGAAGCGGCCGTTCGCCATTCTCCGTCCCAGGGCGCACGTCCGCGCGAATTAAACTTAACCACAATTAGCAGGACTCCGAGGCTTGGGTTCGGCGGTACATATAACTGCGTGTAAATTGTAACAGCTATCCGACACCCGCGCAACAACCCCCATCGGCGATGCGTACGCACGGTAACGGCGTATGCGCTAATGCGCGCGTGATGGCTGTGCGTACACGCACGGCTATAATGCGTGTCCCCGTAACGCGCTCAACGGCGGGATCGCGAATGTTGAATATACGAGATCAGCCGATCGCGATTCTATCGATCTACACGGTCAACATGCTCCCGTTATCGTTCTGGGGAGAAACACGGGGGCTCAGGGAAGTCGATGAACCGAACGTCGCGCGATGATGTACAAAGGACGGCGCCCGATAACTTATGTACGAATACCCTTTAAGCCCTGTAAATCGAGGAGTTCAACTATCGGCCCTTACTCACCCTTCTCGCGCTCTGTATATAAAAGGATCTGGGTCACGTCGGTTGCATGAGAAACGCGTCTGGAAAAATTTAATGCTGCGTTGTTATTTATCGTCTATCGCGATTGCATATGCATTTGAGACACAACTTGATGCACCTTGCATGGTGCCTTTGCATATGTAATTGGATGCGATGTGTAAATGTGCCGTAAAAAAAACATGGTATTTCGAAATTATTAATTCATATTTATTTCCAATTTATATTTAATTTTGACGAAAAATGATATTTTCCTATGCTCTACTCAACATTACTACAGTCTCGGTTTCTCCGACATTGCGACTAATAATTCAACAGGATAGATAGGTTATATAATTCGAGTATATATATCTGCAGCCTGTTCAGACAATCAATATCTTAGATATATATAACAGTTACTGTTACGTAACACATATATGTATATATATATTTGAGAGTCATAATTCCACACAATATATATTATCAGTATTAATATCTTGATCTTTTTTCATACATATGTGTATATATACATGTAAAAGAGGTGAAGCTGCTGTATCTGATCATATAAACTATGTAAAAATATTTTTGTGAATAGAAAACAAAAGACCTTAAACAAAAGACGGACCTACTTTCTATGCATGGCAACAGAAAGCAATAACTCTTTGAAGCGCGCGATGGTTACGATACGTAACTTCTTCTTTAATTTTTTTCTGTTCTTAGTCTGTTTGGTGGTTTTGTTTGACTACCTTTCCTGTATTTAACTGACTATTAACAATTGTAACGTATTTAGTTTCATTGTACTTGTGCGCACTGTAGAAGACGATTGTTTGCATTGTTTCGGTGACATAAACTCAAAAGGCATGCATCAAAGAATTACGTGGTCCGTTAATTTATTTGAGATATACACACACATAATGCATATCTGCATAGCGCAATATTAAATTTACTTATTTATTACAAATTAATACACATATTTTTAGATCTGCAGCGAGATTCAATTATCAAAATTCTTCAATTAAAATGAATTTATTTTGATCTATTATACTATAGTGATATATTGTGATAAAACAAACAACTTCTCTTCTATTCTTTTTTCTTCTGTAAATAATGTATAAAATAATACATATTGTACAGAATATATAAAGAAAGCGACAGAGAAAGAGAGAGAGAGAAAATCTGCCGAAGCTTAAGTAATAAAAATTTTTAATATAATTAGTAAATAACAATTTTTCTTGTCAATAATATACTCTGCTATGTTTTGCTTTAATTATAAAAATGCGAACAAGAATTAACAAAATTTCTCCCGTTGTTAGTATAATCAAATAAAGTTTATAATTTCGTACGATCATCAAGTGTGTATTGCTAACTAGGGAAATCATACAGTTGGGATTTAATTATTTCATCATGCCATTTCATCAATTTATAAAAACTCTTTTTATCTCTTTCAACTCTTTTTTCTGTAATTTATCGCGTATTTTTTATAATGACTGAATTCGCAAAAGAGAAGATATGTACACGTGTCGGTTATATTGATTGCAATTATAAAGATGTATAAAATGTTCATTTGCATGAAAATAATATTTATGTAGAATCTAAACTGGTCAATGCCGTTCGTCAATATTTACGATATATACTGATCATATAATTTATTGTCCACTGAATATCTAATTTCCGTTATACAATATATTAGCTTGCGGCAATAACTTTCGCGTGATATCTACGTTACGTACAGCCGTTGCTGCAGAGACATTTGCAAAATATTAATTGGTTAGTAGCAAGTCGTAAATCTCACATTAATGATTTCCAGAGCACATTTAATTAAAGTATTCTATTCTATTGCTGATATAATATTACAATTGTAACAGCATAATAAAATTTATAGTGTTGTTTATCAAAATAGTCAACTGCACTGGAACTACATTAATGAAATGGTGACATATAATATACTCTGGAATTGTTTCTGTAAACCGGAATTTCATACAGTAGTTTCTAGTTACAGTAGGACCATACGTGTGATTTGCTTTAATATCCTTAAATTTTGTAACAAGCTTAATTCAGCTAAACGGAGAGATATCACGCCTTGTTCTTTAATGATAAGCATTAATTGAATTAAATTGATGCAGCATTATCTTATTTATCTATTAGTAATAAGTTCCTGAATTAAAATTTTTTAATTACCTTTGAATAATTAGTACAATTTAGTACTCTAAATACGTGCATATAGTTCGGAATTTCAGAGGCTTCGATCGACTTACAATAGAAATATAATACGTACTTTTGGAAAATTATCCGGAAAAGTCTTCTGCAGTTTATGATACACATTGTTATGATAATTTTATCCAATTCCAATTTCTTTGTATTTGTACCTGATGGATTATATGAATAAAATAAGATGGCTTTTATTTTCATCGAAGAATGTTTCGAGAAAAACGTAAATAAAAATTCTAAAATATTTTCTTATACTAAAATGTTCACTATTTTCAGTGAAAACTTACGACAAATGAAAATATACATAAAAGAGACATTTACTGTCTGTAAAAACAGATATTTCCTAAAAGCATAGTTAACTCGATTGGGGACCTCATTCTATGGTTTAAAATATAATAACGTTTACTTTTGCTTAGCTTGTTGTATATTACAAAAATATATATACAATGTGACGGCCAACTATATAACGTACTATGCTTCAGTATGTGCAATATCTTCGTTAAAATTATTTTTGTCATGTATATAATAATCCACATAAAAACGAGTGTATTTAGATTAATTTACATATACATGCTGTATAATCCATTCCATTTTAATTCAAAGTATATTAAAGAATTCATAGGATAAAAAAATAGCTTTGTAGATCTGGAATAGCCTGTGTAAAAATACTCTAAAGGGTTCAAAATTTTATTCATTTCGCTCTTGCTTCATTTTTATTCATACGACTCGTTATCTCTTCGATCATTTCAATTTTTATCGCACAAAAGAGAAAGAGAACACGAGTAAATGAGTAATCGTCGTCTGACAGAATAAAATGACGCCAATCTCGGCATCTCAGATTTGGATAGCTTTTTGCGTGTCTCAGTCCTTCTCTAATCCAATGCCACCTAAAGATAAGAGATAGTGTCTCTCGTAAAGAAAAAAAAAAAAGAGAAAAAAAGCTTTTCACGCCGGGTCAAGGCTTGCAATCGTTCGTCTCATTCGCAGCCGTAGATCGCGGGTGTAAGCTTTCATTATCTTTCAAGTCGGTGACTCTATCGCTTCATGTCATGATCACGCGAGTGTGCGCGAGCTCCATATATATATTTGTGTGTGCTAGCCATCACGGTCTCGCCATGTTATCCGAGGAGGACATCTCGAGTTTCAGGGGAGAACAAACGGCACGTCGTGTACACATCTACTGACGAACCTATAGAGATTGCGAGGACGTTCTCGAGACTTAATGAATGGGCCGGTATGTATATGTGTGTGTGTGTGTGTGTGTGTGTGTGTGTGTGTGAGGAAGGGAAAGAAGTTGATGGCCAAGTGGAAGGTTAAGGGTAGATAGCCGCTCAATTTCTTTTTTCTACTGTCGCATGTTGCAAAATAAAATCGACGATGATGTGAGCCGACACGCAAAACGTTTTTCGCTTCAATCATTTTTAATGTACCCCTGTAATACTGCTATCCCTTGCATATTTTACGTCGTTGCACGATCACACGGAATATTATTCATCCGCCGATTCTCGCGTTCGTGAAAATTTAAAAACGGGGATATATACATTTATAAATGAATCATGCATAAAAAATGAGTTGTTGCAGATAGAGAAACTGTTTTATATCGGTCGATATTAATCCCCTTAAAAATGAATACTCGTGACAAGATTTAATATTGAGAAAGACTCGGCGTCCGATCGTGGAGGGTGAAAAGTGCAGTCTCGACGAGTTTCGAATTATTCCTATCGAGGAATATTTCGGTCTCCGTTCATTTCCCGGTACAAAAGCTGTGAGCCTCGCGTCGGATTAGCTCCGACGCCCTTGCCTCCTCCTGCGGCGTTGCGCTGCAATTTGTTTCACGGCGGGGTGGGGGCCGGGGTTTTAATCTGCATCGGATTATACCCTCAAAGAGCGATGCATTTCATTATGCCGAAGCCATGCGAGAAAAGTGGGCCGGTGTTTGTAGACACTGCCGGCCAACGAAAACCGTAGTGGAAATGAAGGACGGACTCCGTCGCGGTAAATCCTTTTCCGTTATCACTTTAGACACCTGTCTATTTGTCGTGGAGAATGAGGAAAGTACTGTTGATATATTCGTGCTTACATATAACACCGTGTTGCTTTTAATATTTAAAGAAACGCTTGTTTGAGAATGTTTATCGTTATTTTAACGCTGCGCCGGAATTAAATAACCAAAGAGCTTCAATATAAAATTTTGCGTAACGACTATCGTGTCGATCTCTCCATTGTACTCGAATTCCGCGTAAACTAACATTGGTGAAATTCTCTCTCGATCAGTAATTCAAAATGAAATCTTTAACATATTGATTACAGAAAAGAATATTATAACAGAATTTAATGCTATGCACAAAAAGCATCATGATAGGAATTTATTGTTCCGCATGGCGGATATATACAGATTTTTGACGGCTCGTATATCGTATAGTACTTTCGTGTAGACGCAGGTGTTACGTTGGAAAATGATAACAAAGTGCCGACTTTGAACGAAGCTTTTGATGCATCGTGCAGCAATTGCAAGCAGTGCATGGAGTCATGGTTTATGATGCAGTAAATTCAATGGTGTCGCACGAAGCTCGCCTCAGAAATTTTTCGATCAATTTTGCGCTAAATGCATAAAATATATTTTTTATTCCTGCTCGTTACATTATACGATTGATTTTACTATAAGAAAAAATTTATGTGGGCTGATATAAAAATAGGATAAATATATAAATATATTAGAATGATGAAGAGACATTGTATAATGCGCAGATTTGTATTTTACGAAATTTTAACACAATTTATTCAAAATGCATCTACTGTGAGTCTGCCGAGAAATCAAGCTGCAGTAAGAAAACATTGCTATTTTTTATGTTCCACCGTTTCCGCAGCACCAGTCTTATATTCAAATATATGCAAAAGTAATGCCGTGTTGGCCAACAACCAAGTCGAAAACGTGCGATGTTAAGGCGGGCGAAGACATGCGCGAATAATCATCTGCATATGTTCCTTGCATATAAGCTTTTAAAAGTCATTTGATTATATTGCACAAAATTTATATATAAGAAAAAGCTTTAGTAAGAGTCACTCGTGATATGTTTTTATGCATGCATGTAATCATGCATTAACTTATGATTCGTTAAGCATTGGTGCAACTGTCGATTCGGAATTGCATTTTACGTTTTAACGTCATAATTTTAAATATTATGTATATTTATTTCAATAAATAATAAAATATGTCGTATCAATATATCACTGTTTTGTTTATTCATGAAAACATTGCCCGTCAAAACGGTAGTCGTATTTTCAATGTGATTGTAAAATCGATATAGAAACAATAAAACTATTGGATATTTCTCGTGGTTCGTCTCGTGGTGCAGCTTGAAGATCAGTTCGTTGGATCTTGAATAATATAGTTCGCGACGTACTAAGCGATCGCTATTGGTATCGCGATTGAAAAGAGCTGGCGAACTTCGCCAGCAATTTAAGATAATGTTTTCACTAGCACCACCGGAGGTTATTTTACTATGTGGTACCTCAAGTCCATCGTTCCTCCCTGTTTTACAATATCTGTCGGATACCTCATGAGATTACAAAAACAACAACGGTCCTGCGGCTCCGTTCTCCAAAAAGCATGAGAAAGAAAATACCCGCCGGTGTCCTGAGAAGTCGTAAGTGCACGGACAACGATCGGCGCGCGCGCTATTTTCAGGTGACGATATTTACGATTCAATAAAGTTTCTCTTCCCCCGCAGCGCAGCTGCGATCCCGATCTTCTTTCCCGCGGGATATGTTTCTGATTGGTAGAAGTTACCATGGGTTGTAAATTGATTAAGGACACGGTAGGAAACGATGCTGAAGACTGTTTGCACAGATAATCCCGAACTCGGTTTTGTCGCGGTGAAGTTCAGTCCTGCTCTCGATAAGATGCGAACAAATCGCGGCTTTTTCTAATTGAAGGACTGATACTGGGATGCGGCAAAGAATAACAAAAAGTACATTGTTCGTCTTATTGTAGATCGCGATACTCAAACAAGCTATGCATCTGCTCTTCGAAATAATTGAACAGATTGAAAGTATAAATTCTAAGAAAGTTTTTGGTTCATAATTTTAATTGAAAAATTTTTAATTGTGTAAACGAGATCTCGCACAAAAAATCAAATAGATAATTGATATCGTTGAATAAATAACAACATTATAATTGTAAATAGAATAAAATAATCATTAAAACATATTTAAAAAATTGTAAGTACTTTTACAATCTTCGTAAAATCTTTTTGCATTTAAATATTCTTTTATAAACTAATTTTATAACAGCATATTAATATACTTGGAAATCAATTTTCCAACTCGTTCCATAACGCGTTTCTTTTCGTTATTTCGTTTTAAACATCGTCAGTCTCAAACCTTTGCTATTTTATTTCAAGCAATTGTAAATGTAGAAGCGCAAATAAACGTACCAAAGATTCAGATCTAAATTAAAAATTAAAATATTCTGATGTACGCGCAAAGATAATGAAATTCTAAAGACCAAACATTAATTCTCACACAGGAAATATCCAACAAATTCGTTAGTAATGAAATCGAGAGAATAGAAAACACAATTTACCGAACAGATATCTCAGAAAAGTCGTAATTTGTCATCGCCAGACTCGGTAGCGCGGTTATATGCGTCGGGCGACGTATAAAGCCACAATAAATCTCAAATAATAAATCCCGCCCATATTATCGAGTAATACATGGTATTCCGATAGATTCGTGGACGTGTGAATCTCGTATAGGCGATGCGAATAGTGTGGATGATTGCAAAAGAAGAGACAGGTGTGACCGAAATAAAACGCGAAAGACTCACAGTCGTGAAAATATCTCAATGAAGCATTTCGGGGATGAGATCTAAGGGAAAAAAAAACGAAATAAATGATTGATTCTGAGAATTAATAAAATTCTTTTTGTTTCGCCTCTTAATTTAGCGTGTCTGTCAACCAGTGACTTAATCACACTATGGCTAGAAATATATAGATCATCATGTTGTCATATTAAATGACACTATCGTCAATGGTACCTTAGCATGGATGTAGAGGTAAAGAGTACTATTTTTTGTTCCCTATATTTATTTTCTCTTCAGAATGATACCAGTTTATGTATCGAACGTGAAGGACTAAACAAGGCCATTCTCATCGCCTCATACATGCGCATCGCGGATGTAAGATAAACGGGGTTGCACGTGAACCAACGCCGTTTACGATACCGGGTTATGAGGTATTAAAGGACGACGATCGCATATTGATATCGCATAAGGACGCGCGTCAGTTACGCAAAATTTATACGTATCCGCAACAACGATGGTGCACAGATTAACTTTAAGAATATCAGGCTGCGAATTGTATGATGTAAATGTGACAAATAATATTACTGATATTATAATGTGCCAAATAATGTACTGATATTATTATATTATAAGATGCAAATACGTTATGTACAATCACACATATTGCAAATTAAAAATTCTTAAGCAATTTGACATGCTTGGCTACTAGAATAAAAAAAAATTGTTATACGCGAGATACACAAATATATTTCAATATTCAAAATTATAAACCGAATTTAAACCGTTTCTTTTGTGCAGTACAGCTACACCATTAAAAAAAAATTCATTAATTTTTATATTATTGAAGATATCCTGGCGTATATGTGTAACAAATGTTTTTATGATGTCCTACAAGTAAAACAGGAAATTGATAAGCGTATATTACTTGCACAGTCGCTTATCCATTTAAATTTATCTAAAATTCTAATTTAAAATGCGCTTATCAGCAGGAAAAGCTGTCACCAGGAAGAGCTATCATCATTTTATTACATCCGTAAATAAGATATTTTACTGATAATATGTCCTTTAATGTTTAATGTATATTCAATCGCATATTTTATATTGCAAATATGTATCATTTATATTAATGTATCACGATAATTATCAATAGTTAATTAGCACATTTAATATATGTACATTTAATTTATACATTTATACACATAATAAAACAAAATTACAACAATTTTGAATATCAACACATATTGTTTTATAATAATATTATTATAAAATAAGTTATTTGTTAGGATAAATTAATATAAATTAAGTACGCCTAGAAAAAATTAATAAATTATTCAGAAAATTTAAGATCAGAAGATAGAAGTTCTTAGAAAGGAGAGGAGAGAGAGAAAGAGAGTGAGATATAGAGAGAGAGAGAATTATCCGCGAGTATGTTATACTAAAATTCGGTTGTCTTTTGAGCCTTTATTTTATCCACGAAATTATACTGTCAAAAATAAAAATAATAAAAGACACTATAGCTCACAATTTTTTTCGTTAAAGTTGATTCCGTAGCAACTTTTAAATGAAAAACTAGACGTAATTTGTCACACGGGTACTACAATTTACAAACGTGTATTTGTAAAACAGTGTATTTGTTAACGATTATATCCTGAATAATAAAAGAACACTAAAGCATCGTTATTAATTAACAAAAATATTCTGAAGTTACACCATATTAATTAAAAAGATTTTCGACGAGTAAAGAACAAATCTTCTGAGGAAGAGATCAACTAGAGTTAGAAGTTTTTCCTGGAAGTGAACTACTTTTTCCGATGCAAGTAAACTTGTACTGGCAACGCCCTGGTCGTAAGAAACCGTTGTTTCCGCGACAAGATATCTTCCACGCTCTCAGAAACGTTCCCTGCAAATTCGACGAGTTTCTCGACAAGACGTTAGCCGTAAGAAGCTAGCAGACCGACTCGCTTGTTCCTGGGCAATTCGTTACTACCCTTCTCACTGCCCCCGTCGGCACTGTTCCATCGTTACTCGCACTTACGTATATATGCGATACTAATTTTCCAGGTCCCATGGAGAAAGAAACTCGTTGTTGATTTTCCTCAGAATCGTATTTTCCCGGCTTTTTATTGTAGTATTATACCGTCGGGTGAAGGATAATATCATTATAACTTTACGAGAAAATTTACGATTCGCTATCAAGCAATCACTTCGAATGAATCGATTAAAGTAAATATATTGGACAAACAAATTTTTGTGTTTAAACGTATAATAATGACATTAGAGTGAACGGTAAAAATTTATATAAGTTAGAAATTTATATAAATTAAGATTAAAAATACAATTTATAGAAAATGTTCTATTGCAAATTATCGAACTTATACAAGCGAACAACTGCCCTCTTCTTCCTTCCCATGGAAATTCATTCAATATATTTGATATTTGATTAATGCGAAATATTCGACAATGACCAACTCGGACGTTTCCTCGTTAATCAGTTTAATCCATTAATCCATAATGCTATGGAAAAACAGAAAAAGTTTTTTTTATCTAACCGCAACTTTCACATAATGTGAAAGTCAAGGATAAAATGGCAAAAATATTTTTAGCATTAAAATTGCTGGAAGGAACGCGCCACATTCAGCACGGATTTCTGTTCGATCAAAGTCGGTGGCAAATTTCGGATTTCTGCGGACGATCAAGCACAGACCACGCTTCCGCTTTGCATTTAGTCGTATCAGCTAATGAGATCCCGCGACATCATCCCCGGAGATTATGGGTAATGCATCGCCGGAGGCTGCGCCTGTACAGGCGTGTCTCGCTCGACAAAAGTTACTCGACAACATTTTTGCTGGTATCGCACGGTTATTAGTATTTCGTTCGGTACTCCTGGCGGCTTTTGCACGGATTATCCGATTATTCAAATTCCCTTATCCCGCGGACGCGACTTGATAAAACCTCTTACTTCAGAGGCGACGGGTAAGACTTAATCATCCGTGCTCTAATTCTGTGCAGAGGATTCATTCAATTCGGCATAAGAACTAGATTGCCCAGAAAGCAAATAGACGATACGCATATTACTGCACATTTTCGCAGAACAAAGAGTTTACTCAATCCCCTTTAAGAATGTGTCAATTTGCTTCTCGCGGAGATCAATTTGCTAACATTCTGAATAGCTTTGCACAACGCTATAAAATGCTGGAATTGTTTCGTACTAAATTAAGTTTCTCTAAACGTGCCCTCGTAAAACTGTGCAAATTCTCTGCACATCGGTTAAAAGCTGATAATAAATGGTATTCACATTTCGAGTGTGTGATAAAGGAAAAACAGTAACGTGACGGAAATGATTCTTTTTCCGAACGGTCAGAGGAGTTTCCTACTACAATAAACATTGGCGGTAATGATAATAGCACAGCAATGTAGATACATATATTCTGTAAATTGAAAATCGATATCGAAATCCCGCGCACTTTCAATGAGGCTTACGAGTTTCATGGGGTGGTAAAAGCAAATAGTCTTCGATTTAACAATTTTTATAAAAAGATCCATTTCAAGCGAGAAGATGTGAGAAAAACGTATTCCGATTGAAATAGTATAAAGCTAAAAGAGTGCTGCTGTTGAATGGACAAAAAAAGAAATAGCGTCCGTGACTCGAAGTATTTTATATATTAATATATACATTTCAACGATTTTACGCTTTCATTACACTTGACTAATCCTTTGCCGCTTCAGAATGAATCAATCGTCGATTGGTATTATATGCACATGTAATGAATATTGTGGCAGCAAAAATTAATCATTTAAAAAATTTTCATTTTTCCAAATCTATTGTCAGGTAGAATAATGAATTAAAAATTAATTAAAAATAGATAAAAAATTGTTTCTTTTTCTGTTAAAAGAAGGTTTAAATTTCGCTAATACTTTCGCAAATACTTTTCCGGTAAGGTTTTATCTAAGTATGCGAATGTGCGAAATGCCCTGCATACAACCGCAAATGCAATGCTGGAACCCAATCACTAACGCACATATATTTCCTCTCCCTCTGATTCGATAATACGACAATCATGTCGATAGGCATCACTTACCGGCATGTTGTTCAGCGTGAATGAGAGGTGAACCGGCGGCTTCGATGACGGCAGGCTGCAATTTGCCCTTAACGTGTCTCCTGGATCGTAGCGCTCGCGTTCCGATATGATAACGGGTCTCCCGCCGGGCAAAGCTGAAACATAATAATTTCCTAGGTCTCTCTTATACTCATTGTCGACGAAACTAAAGTCTGCCGGTGCGGGGGCGAATGCCGTAATCGCGCTCGCCCGTTTTCCTCGAGCTCGCCGCCGAACTTATCCAATATTCAAGCGCCAATGAGGAGCCCGTTATGTCGCCAGCTTTATGCGCTCCTGTGGAGCACAATGGGGTACGTGTATTGCGTAATCCCGACGCTACCCTCAAAAGGCAGTTACGGACGCGTAACCGTGGAAAAATATTAAGCGCAGTACGCGGGATATTGATTTTGCCGGCAGTAGCGCGAATCGGGTAAACGCGGGGCGTTGTGATGCAAAGACAATAGCTCCAAACTGAAACTGTGATTAAAAGCTTGTTTGTTCTGCTGCAAAATGAAGTGTCCGTGAATAGCGTCGATCATTGCCCCCGTATAGGAGGTAAACGGACTTGGGTGAAGTAATAAAGCAAACTTTGTATCGGAAATTCACTAATCGTCGCGATATTTCAAACGAGAAATACAATATGTCGAAATAATCTAATTTTCGAAAAATTCCAAACATATAAATCAAATATCCGCGGTAGAACAGAAATTTGCAATAGTTAATAAAACATTTATCTATATTATTGTTAAAATTGTATTCTTTGTTTATTATATCTTTCTTGTTTCTAAATTTATATATTACGTGGAAGTGTTATATTTATACAAAGTATATAATGCATTCATATTATTTTAATTTTCTTCTAATTTGATATTTACAACAATGTGCACGGCGTGCAGCCAGATGTAGATTATATACATAATATTTGAATTTCGGTCGTTGCACAAATATACTTCTAGAGAAATTGGATGCACTGGAAATGGATCGTCAATTTACAAAGCACTTCAATTTTATCACTAGGCTATCAGAATCTAGAACGGCCAGAGATATTAAATGTTCACTCTATGCTTTACTCAGAAAAATTAAAAGATGCATAAATTTTACAACTTGTACGAAAAATATCTTTACTCGCTTGGCATAATAAGTACATATATTGCATACAAATTATAGGAATTATATGTAAACACATTGATCGTATTAAAAAATCGCGTCGTTGGCGTTTATTTAAATAAAATGTAATTTAAAGTAAATTGTGAAAAATATGCATACAACGATTTCCGCGAAAAATGTCTAAGCTATATCCAATATCAGGGAAAAAATTACAGTTTATTTCGTCATACGTTAATTGGCCTATGCTCAAGTTAAAATAACTAAAGCTTGCTATCAATTTAATCTCATATTTAGTAAGACATTTCTCGAACAAATACGTGATATATTGTTATAACGAGCGATTTACGAAAAATCGAATCTCTGCATTAATTTGATCTTCGATTAAGGATTGGTTTCAATAATACCTAGCCACAAAACAAATAAATTAATGTATGTTGTATTCGTTAAAAGAGAAAATTAAACGTAAATTTGCAAACATCTCGTATATATTTGTGTATTTAACATTATTTAAATATTGTGGAAACTAAATTTGACAAATTTAACAAAGTTATAATATTGCGAAAATACGAAAGACTAATTTACATTCATATATAATAAATCAAAACTATTTTAAGTTATATTTCATGCAATTCACCAATTCTGTTGCTGATTTGCATCAATGTTAACGGCTCTCTTTCTCTGGTTTCCTTATTCTAATAAAATAATACTATGATAAATATAAAAAAAAAGAGTTTCGAGATTTTCGATTGATTCACTTCTATGACTTCTATATATGTTATAATCGTGTTCGCTTATTCTCACGTTCTTAACTACAAGCTTCGTATATGTATACTTTATATAGTGAAGCACTTGAAGCCAACTTGAGATGAAACCGGAAGCTATTGCTAGTAAGTCAAGTGAAAGGAATAACCATCGAGTCTCCTAAGCTCTGCTCGAGGCGACGATAAACCAGCGACTCGTGAAACGATAGAACGATTAATTGAATCCCAGTTATTTTGCTACGTTTCATCTCTGAATTATCGAACAAGGTACAGGAATTGATAAAAGATGCACGTTATGTTTTTCAAGCATCCTTATTCCTCGGTGCAAATACATATTCAAGAATGATTAATATTTCAGACATTGTTGTATAAAGAAGAAAAAACTTAAAGAAAAATTTAAACTATTCGGAGAACATATAATTTGAGTAAGTCAATAGAGGGAAATTAAATATTATTTTAGACAGATATTTTAATGTGAATGAACAAGAATGAAAGAGAGAGAGTATAATTAAAATTACGTAACATTGTGATATGTTTTCGTGCGCAGAATATTTTCAACTTTACATTTCTTTGTTATTAATGAAAGCTTTATTAACGTCTATTGTTATAAAATTTGTAATTGTGACTGTACTTCTACTTAAACTTTTTTTAAAAATAACAAAATGAAGAATGGAACAAAAAGACACGGAAAACGCGTAACCATAAGGTATTACAAGAAAATTACTCGATAAAACTTTTACTGTGACGTAAAAGGTGTTCTGTCTATTTGCGCCGAGTTTCCTTCGTCCTATACTTCAATTAGTTATACGTTTCGATATTGATTTATTATCTTGATTGTATCAATTTTAACGCGATATCGTTACGATATGGAAAAGTGGAAAATATAAACCACGAGGGAAGAGAATGACAAATCAGAAAAATTTTAGTACGATACAGATATGATTTTGCCATAAGTATGTGAAAACTGCAAGATTCGTTTACCTTACGAAAATATTCCGCGATATTATCGTAAAATATCAAATTCATATCCCGTCCGAGATGCGGATAGCACCATCTTACTATGAAAGATTCTCCGTCTGAATTTGAGTGCTGCTAATAAAGAAGATGATCTGTGGATATTATGTCTCTGCCAAAATCGTAACGAATCCCGGGTATCGTCGTGATCGATGAGAGATTATGTGGTAGAAATGAAACTCCATCACTATCACTATCATTATCATTATCGCATCGAATATTCTTTGCAAGCATCTATCCGTCTTGTGCGAAGTTCGTTAATCATGCAGGTAAAACCGAGAATATTGAAATCGCTTTGCAAAGCAGTAATGTACCATAATTGTAGGGCGAAGAATAAAAGAAAACATGGTAGAGTAAGTTTTCTACATTGGGTATCTGCTGAAAAATGAACGTGATACATTTACAGCAACTCGGTGAAAAAGAGAAAACCTTTAAATATTTGACGGAGGAGTATCGGGAATAGACGGAAGTAGAAATAAAAGTTAAAGTACCACCGAAAGAAGAAGAAATAAGAATGCAAGAAGGCTGGCTTATGAAACGAAAGAAAGAAAGGAATTTCAATACGAAAGACATATATACGAAAAATTAATAAGCAATAAATAGAGATTAATAAATGCTAATAAACTTATACAAAATAATCTCATTTTTTCAGATTTACTTATTAGTTAGTTGTAATGAAATAATAAACGCGTTCGTAATATGTAAACAAATATTCAACGTAAAAATGAAAAATGACAAACATACTATTCCTTCTTCAAAATATAAAGTAGCTTAATTTAGAAATAAACAAGTTTTTAAGAAGACATTGAATTGTGCTTTTTTTCTTAAATGATTGCAAACATCTACTACTTGAAATTGATATAATTACAAAAGCTTTGATTTGTTATCAGTGCGGAATATTTTCAAAATATTTTATATAAATGCATATGTCTATATTTGATGACTGGAATATTGGACGATATGACTGATCCTTGAATTTTGCAGATTAAAATGGCTAACGGTTGCCAGAAATTTCGACAACCATCGCGCATCATTCGATCATCAATTTTGTTCTTCGTTTATCGGAAGTCAATTTCATAGTTGGTATGAGAGATACACTACCACATATATACACATTTTTGATGGTTGCCTTCCATATAGCCGCGTAAATGAAAAGAACTGTGTCAATTGAATATGACACATGTCTTTAGTTAAAATAAAGGTAATATTATACATATAACTATTAATTAGCGTGGAAATTTCACTATAATAATATTAACAAACATCTTCTGTTAAAAATGGTAATCAATATTGCAATAAACAGAAATCGTACATATATTTTGAATTAAATCGTATCATGGATTTTGGTTTACGTAATATTTTTTATCAAAAGAAATTTCTATTTCCTATTTTTTGAAAACAATTAAAATAATTTTTTTCGGCTACGATATTATTTGTCATATAATAATGTAAATTGTTAATAAATATTCTATTCTATTATAAAATCACGAAAAGAATTGTTATAAAATTTTTATGCATGAGCAGCTAAACACTTTCCACTGATAATATATTTTAATAATATAATGTGCTTCTATGCATGTATGTGTAAATATAAATACGTAATGTGTGTGTAAGATTTTCAAGTAATTAAAAAAGAATCAAAATGTCTTGACAATTCGCAAGAATAGAACTTATTGTTAATGAGAACACAGGAGCGAATTTGTGGAAGATGATTCAGATTGTTACGCATTTGTCGGTACATTGAGAGAAACGTGCTTAAGCAAAATTACAAGCGATTTCGATATAGTGTTCACTACTGTCGAGCGTTATACATATTAAGGTCTGAATCTATTTTACATTCATGAGAACATTAGAACACGAGTACGTAGAAATTTTGAAATTAACATATGCAATCTTCTTGATAGGTAACTGCACTTGTATAAATTAAAATTATGCAAGATTCTCCAAAATCTTTCCAATTTTACATATGTTAAGTGGAATATTATACCTTATACAATACACTTTGCATTATTGTAATACTATAATAAGTATCGTTTTAAGTGTGAATAATTGGGAAATAATAAATCCTATTATCTTTTCATTGTGAAAAAAATCGATTCTAAACTGGTTGTAGAATTTATAGATAAAGGTTCTCTGTGTTTATATTTTATATAATACATAGAGCACAGCGAAAGTTTCAAACTTATCATAAGATAATAATTAACTTATGATAACTTCTTTATATTTGTCATACAAGCGTTCCATTTCTGTCATATATTAATCTTCAATTATATGATCTTGACAAAATTGAAACTGATTTTCTTCTATCTAAATTTTATATTTTCTTGCAACTTATAAATTTCAGTTAACGTATGTTAATGTTTAAATATCTCGCAACATTGAAGAATTAATTATCCAAATACAACGCGCAGAAAGTTAGCTCTTAAAACTTATTGCTATCTCAAATATTTATCACTTTAAAATACTAATGAAAGATACAAGCATAGATAAACGCATCATGACATAGTCAACACAAGTGAGTAAATATCAACAATCATCATAACTTTCGCACTGTATGTATTACACGTTTTAGTTTATAAGGGTAATGTTAATTAAGCGATAATTATACATTTAATAATGTATATATACCAAAATTAATTTAAGTAAAGTCAAATATATAAATGTAAAATAGAACGCGTAAGTATAATATAATTTTAATTAATTTATTAAACCTTTTATTTTTCTATAATAAAATTTTATGAAAATTTGTTATTTTATTTCATTAAAATAGCCGATATATATTTTAAGAAAGTTTTTAAGACTATATTCTGTCTTTTCCTATACTTAAATGAACTAAGATCTGTTACTTTCAAATTTTAAAGTAACAGTAAAAAAATAAAATATTTGTACACACAAGTATGACACATTTATATTATAAATTAATTTTATCAATATTTATAATATCTTAAAAATATGTCACAAATCATTTGAATTAGAAATACTGAAAATACTAGAGATCAAAATAAGATAAAAGAGATCAAAATAGAGATAAAAAGAAATTATTTTATATTTGAAGTAAATAAAATTAGAAAGGTATTTAACATTGAAATTTAAAGATATTTGATTAAAAAAAAATTAAGTTTTACGAGTGCAAAAATACCCTTCTGCAATTAATTTCAAGTAGATTTTGCTTTAATATAAAAATTTAAGCTTAATTGCCAAGATATTAAGTCTTAAAAATTCAGAAGTTAGGTGACATTTTCTCTAAAAGAGAGAAAATGTTGCTTTTTTCTCAGCCTATTTCTCTCTCTTTCTCTCTCTGTTCGTTAAGCAAAACTTGGCTTGGGGATTCGTTATGGAGTCAAATAAATTTTGAAAAAGCTTTGTCCGAACGAAGTGTACGAAGTTCAGAATAACCTGTGCATCATATATCTAACTGTCACATAATGTAATTATAAAAAAGATGTTGAGTTACTTTATACCGGACAGCGTTGTGCAATTTCAAAGGATCCAACGTTTCATTCCTAACGAGGTTCACAGAGAATTTTCTTTCTGATGGAATGCTTTCTAGAAATACCATAGCTCGTCGGACATAAAATAATGAAGTGATGGAGTGTGCCGTGTTACTCACGATGCTGTGTACGCTTACAGTATAACGCTCGCAGATAGTTAGGTAATTCAGTAACACCGTTTCACGAGTTTACGCGCACGACTTTGCTATTACTATATACAATTCTGTCAAGGGACAGTGCACGATACATTTGTACTAATTCAAATTTATACAAGTCTATAAGCAAATAATCACACGACACGGTTGCACGTTTATTGAATACATTATAAAATAGACATTATTTTTAATTCTAATGTACATTGTGCGCAATTGGCATATTATAGAATATATCGCTATAGAATGTGAATCGCTAGACTCAGCATTCTGTTTCTATTTTGTGCAAAAGATGCAACAGAGACGTGAATCGAGAAAGAATTTCTGATATTCAAGCATATTTTTCCCCTATTGAATCGTGCCGTTGCACTTTAAGACGTTATAGACTGTTCATTGAATCCTCTCGACATAGAATTGCAAAAGAAACTCTTTTCCTTCCAAAACTAGAGATGACAGTACATATTCTAAAAATAATTTCGAGGAAAGGAACAAAGAATTTTGTAATTTCGATATATGAATTCTTTTATCCAAATAACTTTCCTCTTGAATTTCTAGCTTGACCGTGATAAAAAAATACGTCAATTTCATTGTCTGATTTCATCGCGTAATATTCGGGAAATAATAATGGCAAAATTGTACCCGATAAAATGTAAGAAGCCTATATTTTGCATATTATTAGATAAATTTTAAATATAAATTTTAAATATGTGTATATAATAATGTATGTATGATATATATTATATTAAGCCTTTGAAACAAAATTCCTACACATAATAATGTTTTGTAATTAAGATGTCGCCTAGCCACAAAAGTTGTAAAAAATTGTGTATAAAAAATACGTGATGTTTATTAGACTTAGTTAAAAAAATAAAACAATTATGTTCTGCATGTGCAAAAATAAAATTCATATTGAATCATTTTCCGTTCAACAAATTAGAATATATGCTGACGCAAAAAAAAAGATAAGTATCAAATGTTGTAGCCGTATGAAAAAATATTTGTCATTAAACCTTTACTTGTATACAATAAATAAAATTCTGATTAACAGAGCATTTTTAATACATAATTTAATAAAAATAGAAGAAACAATTTCAATATAAAATGTATATAATATTCAATAAATTTTCACACAAACACAATGAAAGTAAGCTATCATAAGTCGCGTTGATTGTCTCTATAGTCGACATGTGACTACATATATTGGATTTTATGATACAGTGTTTTTGTTATTTTTTACACGTATTGTTATTTTAAAAAGAAAACATAGTATTATAATTTTACAGTGTCAACTTTATAAATATTTCGAAAAAAAAAAATAATAATTTAAATAACAATATTAAAATCATTTGTAAAGAATGCCAGTTAACACTGATTTTTATCTACGAATGTGCGCATTGTACACTCGACAAAATAACAGGAAACTTTTAATTAATAATATATCATAAGTGAATGGTTCGCTAACTAAAAATTAGTAAAATAAAAATTTTGTAAAATATGTATTTTTATACACTGACTTTCTGTGATAATGTGTCGTTATATAACCGAGCTTTATATGCGTGTTACAAAGGATACAAGTATAGAGATATAAACATACGCGCGTGTGCAAGAACTTTCGAGTATCGATTTTCGCCTTGCAAATCGCACCTTTGTAACGTTCAACTCAACTTAATGCGAAATTTTCGATTTCCCATAAGAGAAAAAGAAGAATAGCAAAAACACATCTGGTACGCCGATAATGTTTTAGTAACTTATAGCCGGAAGATTTGAAGATCTCAACGCGCGGATAGATTTACGGGTGAAATTACTATATCTCGTGATCTCTCGTTTGTCTTTGAAGAAATCGCGAGTCCTCTACATCCAATAGCACAAATATCCTCTACATCCAATAGCACAAATATCAAAGTAGAAATCTCCAGGTACTCGTAAATCTAATCGGCTGTATAGGATTTCTCTCAAGTAAAAAAAAATTCCAAAATATATCGCGAAAATAATAAAAAGATTGATCGTCAATCTTCAATAAGAAAATAAAATGTTTAAAAGCAAGCATCAATAATATATGCAAAATTTGTCATATGCGAAAATATGATACTTAAAAAACTTAAAGCAAACTTTTATCTCATGTAGTGAATTTTATACATACACATGATATTTTAGGAGAAAATATCGCGCGTGTATGATAATATATAATATAATGTAATGTTCAATATTTATGGACAATATACAAATAATGCTATAAATACTTAACACATTTTATGATTATATATCTTCGTTCGATATAAATATACAATACTTGTGTAATATTTATGACACACCATATGATAAACAACTTGATTAATATTCGTTATGGAATCCATCAGTTATGCGTATTAAATGAGTGATTTGCAATTCAGTTTATCGAGTTTGTGACGCGATTATCAACGGAATGCAAAACGACATACTTTTAATTACACGAGTTTAACTTTAAATTTCGCGCGATAAATTATATCCGCACTGATGATGCTGGGATGATAAACTAATTTCCTTAATGAACGTCGCAACTTCTAATTCTGCGCAACGTATATGAATCTCTGTAAATGGAATTTTGCCAACTATAGTTTATCTTATCGTCCTCAATTCAAATTTTTAAAATATGTGCGTGTGTGTGACAGATTCATAATTTCACATAAATAAAATTGTCTGTAATATCCTTGACAGATACTTAGATACTTTAGACATATTATAATTGTATAGTTATGAGAACTGTATGATGTATACGCGTGCAAATTGGAATGAGATGCTGCTCGACTAAATATATATCGTATCGAACGAACATGCGCGACAAGCTCATATCAATTCAGCGATGAAGAGGATGACATATATATGGATCAGATTCAATAGGCGGATCAAACGCGACAGAGTTAATAACGATGACGAGGGAACTTTCACCGCCAGCTGTGCGTTTTGCTGCGGGAATATGCATGACTCTTTAGGTGCTTCGACTTACGATTCTACATTGCGCAAATATATTACGAAGATGAGAGAATTCATCACACAAGTATAACGTCGACGCACAAAAATGCATTTATAATTTTTTAAATTTCTAGGCGTCACGATATTTTACTGTTTGATATAATTTAGTGTATATTATATTAAGTTTTAAACTATATTTTGGCAATTTAAAAATATTGATTTTGAATTTCATACTATTAACTGAAAATATAATTCTGCTTCGTTTATATTTAAATATAATTTTATGGCATAAGTTATAATTAACCATTATTTTATGATTTTTTATAAAAGAAGCTATATATGTATGTATGTGAGCAAAACTAGGTCAAGCTTACTTTTATATAATTGAATAAATAAAATATTTCTACAAAAGTCAATTACTCTCATAAAAAGTTTTCACATAAAATATATAGTTTAAAGAAAATATGTAAAATAATTTACGCTAGCTTTAATTATGCATCGCTTGTAACTTGATAAAATAATCATATTCACATCAAAACTGAAATATTATATTAAAGTTTTCTACGCTACTTTGATTGAAGTAAAAATTATCGCTGATTCAATGTTGCACATGCACGGTCTCGAAATTCTAAATTTAAAAAGCCCTATAAAAGTTACAAAGAACTCGCGGAACGATTGTAGCCTTTAATTTTGCTCATCACAAAATCATATTGTGATTCTGACATTTTACAGCAAAAATCAATTTCACACTATTAACTGAAAATATAATTCTGCTTCGTTTCCAAATATACACTCACAAAGGCTCGAAAGTGCCGTGAGTGTAATTAAAATTGAGCCTCAGTTCTCGTACACATAAATTACATTCTTAATTTAATTTAATTTAAAAAAAAAAAAAAAACTTTAGACTCTCTCAGGATGCTCGGTTAATTCGCTCATGTGTAAAACTATAGCCCTGGGTAACGGGAAGATTGGCAGTCTGCCTCGTGCATATGCGGAGTTTCGTGATACCGGATAATAACGTGGAGCATGTACTTACACACTACGGTGAGATTCTTCGAGACGGAGGCCGTGGAGAAGGTCGGCGCGTCTGCCGTAACTTCGCAGCTGAATGTACCCGAGAGGCCGAAGTCGACTTTGCGGAGCGTTACCTGGCTCTTGTTCGAGTTGTCAGGCTGAAACACACGTTCGCATAAGATGTACAGAGAGAAATGGAAGTATGTATATGCCTGCGTGTCGCGGCGGCCTAGGTTATTACGCCGCGGCGAAGTCGTAATGTCATTTACATGCGGGTAACATGATTTTATGTAACCTTATTTGTTGAAAGATGTTACGCGCTGGCGAGATTAGATATTCACGGTTTCGCAATACCGTCGTACGCGTCGGAAATTACTAATCGTATTATTGAATATTTAACTTGACTATTTTATTAGCTTATATTTTACGTATGTGCGTGTGTTGCGTGACAATCAATTATTCTTAATTATTCAAATATTTAGAATTACTGAGCGCGATAAAGATTATGATATTATTTCTTTTTTTAAGATTTTCTCTCTGTAAATATGCGGAATCCAAACTATCGAAAAGAATATAGCGCGTCTTCCGTTTCACCAAATATTCCATAAACATCGTAGCTTTCGTCATATCAAGGAATGGCTGGCCCACTCGAGGGAATAGTCACCTTATCAGGAAATTATTCGGCACTCGACTAAAGTGGCCCGAGAAGCCAAGCTGGTAACGGAAGGAGAGATGAAGCAGCTCCGCGTGCTGCGAGAGAAGCCGGTTAGAGGAGGGTTTAATCGGAACAGGCAAAACGAAGCATGCATAATTAGCGGGGCTTAAATAATGAAAGAGGAAGAAGCACAAGTGAGCGGGGACGCACCGATGGATGGGGTGAGAAAAAAGGAAGGGTGAACTGCAAGCCCTTTGACGAACGGGAAAGGAGCGTGAAAGGGGCAAGCGAGCTCTTTCCTTGTTGATTTATGTGGCCGTCTTCGTGCGCGCCTGGACTTTCCGACTGACTTTACAGAAGCAAAGACAAAGGGATACGGGAGGAATAAATATGAAACCATAGCACTCTGTCGACGTTATCTAAGATATAATCTCCGATTTACTATTCTCCTAGCGTTCTCCTTTGACTGACGATGACAGTGATACTCTCGTGCGAGATATTCAATACCTGCTGCGTACGGATCGATCATTCGCAGACTACTAATGTCCGCGTACGAGATATGTCAGACAAGCTATCAATCTGTCGCATCCATGAAAAATTAATGAAGCGACAAACTGTTCAAGCAAGATACCGGATATATCGAATATATGCAATAGGGTAGATGCAAATGCCTCTTTCTTTCAGTAAAATCAGCAAAACTTTATTATTTTATGTTTTCTTATACTTTTCTACAAAGTTATATAAATATCCTTTTTCAAAAAATATATATGACATATTACTATTGTACTAATTAGTTTTGAATACTGTATCTTTGAAACAAAGTAATTATTTTTTTCTGTTATATCGTATAAAATGTTTAATGTGACAGATTTTTGTCCTTTTCACAGATCCTTATTTGTCTGATATTTGTTTAAATTCCTATCAGAATAGTAACAATGTCAATATGCTGGAAGCGTGATATTTACACTTCTCGAATGAGTATCGGTACTTGGTTTGCTCGAGAATTGCAAGTAGATATTGGAAACGAAGACCATCACGACTTCGAACACGCTATTGTGAAATAATAGGTCAGTACTCGTAGTCGTGCGTCGGTCTCTTTTCATCTGCTGACAAATCGGTCCGTTGCCTTTAACGACACACGAATCATTTCAAACAGTTACTTATCTCGCCCGTTTTACGTGAATGTTTTGCAAAAATCGTCAAGTATAATTTGTAAGTCCGATGCCACGGACGCGCAGCGAAATACATTAACCTTTCTGTCAATGAATAATTTTTCACCTTTCCATCAATGTATGAGTACTCGGGTACCAACTGCATATTTTCGATACATTGCACTGCGAGAACTTCTTTATTTTTCAGCAGCTGCTGGGCATCGAAATTCTTTCCCATTATATTTTAGGAGGTTTCCGAATACAAAGGTCCTTTGTGTTTTGTTTCAGGCGGATGAAAAGTTCCAACACATTTTTAACATTAAAGTTGCTTCGGCTACCCCGTTCATTGACAGAATGGTTAAACATTGCTGATACGCGCAGTATATCGAGATTTTATATTTCATCGTGAACGCGCTTTTAACGTATTATATAATGCTTCGTGTTATAACACCTGCCCGAGCGACGCTTTGTTAACTCATGTAAATGTTTCGCGATTCTGACTCCGCAAACACTGAGTCGAATTGGTTAGCTCAATGTTTAGCACTTTCGACATACGCAGAGAATTTCCACATATGTGGGAATCGCAACAACAACCGCCCTTTACATACACATAGAGCAGAATCTGTTATAACGAGAAGTTTTCATTTTCCGATGAAATATACGGTATAATAACACAATAAATTATGTTCATAATCAAATATTACGGCACCAAACCAATCAAATATTACGGCGAAGAACAATGCAATGTGAAAACTATATTTTTTCTGCCCAACGAAAACGTATCGTTAGTGCTAATAGTATTCTCATTCCCAATAAAAGTCTATTAAGCAAAACACATCTGGCATCGCGACTGGAGTACTCTAGTATTAACAACTCGCGGAAATACAGGGTTATACGCATCAAATTCCTGTAAAATCGTATTTCCGATGTAGATCCGACCGGAATACACAACACATAGTAAATCAAATATCACTCCAAAAAAAACGACCAAGTAACAGATATTATTATTTTTTTTTTTTTTTCATCATCTCCTCCCCGGGGAGGAGAATCAACGAATGCCCGTACTCGGACGTATTTTTCGAAATCGAGGCTTTTATACATCTCTCGCGGGGTACTCGCTGCATTACTTCCCGTCCGTTCGTCACCGGAGAACGAGCCGCGCGCGGGCCGCCCGTGTTCCGAAACGATAAACGCAAACGGGAACGCGCGGCGCGTTGTCACGGTTTGTCAGGTCGTTCATTCGGCTGTACCGAAAACACAACGGGACAGAGGGGCTTGTTTTTGACGCAGCACACCCCTTCCGCGCGCGCGCTCGCGTGCAGGACGCCACTCCGAAAACCACCGTCGTGCCAATGTGCGTAACGGCCTACGGAAATATGTTCGAGCGATGATAAAAGCGCCGCAGCGTCGACTGTTTTTACGGCGATTACAGCGGTCAAGGGTGCTGTTAACGAGACACCGTCCGGCGCTGCGGTTTGCGTCACGGTGATACCGATAAAGCCACATATTTCGTTGTTCGCTCACCCCCCCATCGATTTGCGCGGCTCGAGCGAAAAAATAGCGATAGCGCTTCGCAGCCGTTGCGGCTTGCGTATGTGTGTGTAGAGGTGCCCCAATTACTAAATATCTTCGATAGTGGCGCATTGTGACCGACCGTTAAGCTTTCGGATGCATCCTTCTTTTTAACGATTTAACTTTTTCTCGCAATGTTTAAATGGATAGAATTACAACCGGAAAAAAGCAGTAGAAGGAGAAAAAAATTCAAGATTTATCTACGCGAACGCAAAGAGCGGGATTGATTTTAAATATATTGAAGTACAATTACGCCTTACTATAAAATTTTAATAAGAAATTTTACACTGTAATTATAATAGAATTAATCTCATCCAAGAAAAAAAATGTGCTCGATTAAATTTCATCTGTCGATTATACAATATTCCTCGATCGCAAAATATGTAAAGAAAGTATCATTAAAAATATCTAATTTATATATGCTAATGAAGTACTTACAATACACCTCTTGTAATATTGTTGCTCTTCATAGCAAATTGTTCCCCGTAGAGGTACTAATTCCGAGCTTCTTTAATCCCCTTCAGCTGAAGCTTGGTTATTAACTGAATAAAACTTCTGACCTCACATAATATGTATTACAATCTCCCTACTCCAGGGTTCAGTAATTTCGTACTATCGAGATAGTGTAAACAAATAATGTTTGGATTCGTTGATATATCTACAAGACTGTTATTTTATTTTGAATGAATTGCGATGAAAACAAATTTGTTTCAATTACGGGAAGATATGCGTAGTCTAGCATCGCTGTATCTTGGGCCAGATTTAGATCTCCTCCCCCCCTTTTGGTTGTTTTATATAAAAAATGCATCTTTGAGGCGCTCATAATATGTCGATTTATAGCTTAAAATTTAGCATCACTACGGAGAACAATTTGCTACGAAATAATATAAATACTACAAGAAATTTGTATGTAATAACTTGTATTAGTTTTGACAGTATTACTTACATTTTTCAAAGAAAATGATAAAAATTATCATTTGTACTTAATTTGATCTAATTTATACTTTAATATAGAGCTGGAAATTTTTTTTAATAACAAAAATCTACAAAAGAATTAGAAAAACTCTTATAAAAAGAGTTTCGGAGGTGTAAAAGAACAATCAAAAATACTCTATTTAATTGTTTATACACATATATATGTGTATGTTTTATACACGCACGTGTGTGTGTAAAATATATTATGCATATTCTCATCGTCATACACACATTTCAATCAAATTATTTTACTATTTAAAATTGTTCTAAAACTATTGCTTGTTGATCCATTTTCAATTTAAATTCTTTTGTAATTATAGGCTAATATCTGTATATTATCTGTATAAAAATGACTTATTTTATATTTTATTAACATTTATTAAATATCAAATATTTGCCTTTGGGAATTCATGAACTCGCCCATTTTATCGAAATTTTTACATTAATGAATTTTATTCACATTCCCTCAATTAAAAATTTTTTTATAATATTTATTTTTGAGAAGAAAAAAATTACATATCTAAATAATGTAACTTTCTCTTAAAAATCATAAAATATTAAGACGTAAATAAAAACAGTACAGATATAAATATAAACTTGAGAAAACACAGAGATTTGATATTAAAATTTAAAAAATGGTATAACGAAGGTCTCTACGATCAGTGTCATTACAGTAAAAATATGTTATTGACAAAAATATTCGACGGTATTATATATGTATATTAAAATTGAGTTAATTTTTTTCTTTTTTATGTGTAATTTAGTATTTTATTTTTTGACAAAACAAAACCGCGTAAGCAGTTGAATTATTAAGTTTGCACTTTTTTTGAAACAAGAAGAAAAGATTTTGAAAACACAGATGTAAAATATACTATAAAATATCTATATATATTATTTTAAATATATCAGCAAAAGAGAGAAGGATTCAATCTGAACGGAAGCAAAAAATTTCTAGAGTGCGCGATTTTGTTAAGTGACTTACGTCGACATAAATCCCGGAGATGTTGAAGGTCTTGGTAGGTGGATCCTCGCTGGGCGAGAATCGGTAGAACTCATGCCTGCCCCGGTACCACTTGAGAGAATAGAGTGGCGCGTTCTCCAGATCATAATGGCACCGTAGAATCGCCTCCTGACCACGTTGCACCACCTCCGGAACTACCTCCAGACTGACCCCCCGCAGGCAGTTCGCACCTTTCAGGAAAATGAGAACAGAAACGGAGCATTAAGTCTAGTGCGCATCATTAGTCCGCTTTTACTCATCGCGCGAGAGGTCGCACAGCACGCGTCAGCGAGAAATTGCAATTCCGCCGAATGACAATTTTCCTCATCTACCCTTCTCCTACCGCCCTCCACCTCTCTCGCAACTAGATGCAACCGCAAACACAAGTACGCGCGGGCGCTCATGTTCACGGGCAGCTATATACATATATTAAACCATTCTTCCCTCTCTCCGCCGCGTAACCCCCATTTTCGCGTAATCTATAGGCGCTCCGCAAACTAACCTTCGCACTCGAGCAAGCACGATGTTTTTTGCTGAAACTCCGTTATGCCGGGATTATCGACGATTCGACCTATTAAGCCGGACAGAATCAGCGCTGGATTCGCATTCCGGGCGCGCATTCGTATTAAAACAGAAAGCGAGAGATAGAGAGAGAGACAGAGAGAGAGAGAGAGAGAGAGAGAGAGAGAGAGAGAGAGAGAGAGAGAGAAAGAGAGAACGCGGAACTCTGCGACTTCTTGGTGCAGAATGACGCTCTTATTACGTAGTATCTCCGGGCTATACGGAACTGAGTACAATCTACAAGCCACAAAACGGGGTTACTTCCCTCCTCAGAAGCATCAGAAACATATGCCATGCTGGCAATATTTTAGGAAACATGGTGCTTTGTACTACTGCGAGCGCGGTGTACGTTTTCACGCCCGTGCGAAAACGTATTTAGACATATTTAGACCACTTAAATCTTTTGTCATACGCATTCCATTTATTATAACATGTTGATGGCTTGTTCATAAATAATGTTATGTATTTGTGTATTGTGTATATTGGATACTAACTCTTACGAAAATTTAAAAAAACGTGTTTTTAAATACGATTGCAGTTTCAGTAATCTGACGTGTTAAAATTGAACATTTTCGCGTAAGTATTCTAAATTAATGTGAATACATATATCCCTTTTAATTTATATTATAACTAAATGTACATATTAATTGTATACTTATTGTATATTAAAAGTACTTGACATTTCACGGCTTTTATTTTTTTTTTTTTGCAAACTGCATAAAATTTTATTATCTAAAATGTGTCGTTTCATATATCTCATGTATCATAAAATAAGAGAAATTGTTACATATAATAATATCATTTATTTTTACTTTCTCCTCATTATATTGTAATAATAATTATTAATAATGTTAAAAGAATTGCAGTTATATTTACGAACATTTGAATTTCTTTTTATTTCGTGTAAATTTAATATTGTGCATAGCTTATAAAGCGCTCACCATTAGCATGCAAGTAACTTAAGTAAATAACTTATTTTATTCGCGCGAGTTACACGCGGAATGAGTTTGCTCGAATAAGAGGAGCTGACCGTGTTTAATATAGTGCACATGTTACACCAAGTTCTCAGAAATGAGAAAGAAACAGACGGTGCCACGAAATCGCGCCACATAAGTACAACTATTAGAATACTCACAAATATGACAAAAAGTATCAAAAATGTAAATGCTACTAATATAACGCTAAAAATATATAAAATTATTAAATCCAAAGTAGAATCCAAATTAGAATTTTGCATATATTTAACATAATAATTAATTACATAACACACATAACTCATTTTTAATTACACAAATAATCATATTTGATTACACATAATCAATAATATTTTATATAAATATACAATAATTATCTAACTTATTTACCTCATAAATGAGTAAAATATGGAAGCGAATTAATTTTGTTAATTAGGAACGATTCGTCTCTTAATAAGACTCGAATCGTCTTGTAAACAATTTAATGGCGTCGCATTTCGGAGCGTTTTTTATTCAGCCGAAAGAGTGTCAGCTAAGTCCTCTGATGGCAAAATGATACGAATTTCCACGTTTACCAGGAGTAAGACCTGAGAAGTTGAAAAAGCTTTTTCCTGCTTAATTTTCGTTTGAAAGGAATTCTAAAAAATGTAGACCGACACGATGCCAGTTCTAAGTTTCCCGGGGCTTCTTTTGAGAGACGCAATACTTACAACTCGCAATATTCGTTCCCCTTGCGTTAGTTCCGCGCTATACTACCTGACGTGTCTTTATATTTAACTCTCAAGACCCTAGCTAGTTTTTATGCCGGGTAGAGCGCCGTTTATACGACTAATTATTCGTAAAAAAGCTAATTTAACGAAATACTTAATGTTTCATCTTCTTTCAAAGAAGGAAATACGCCACGTAATACAAAATTGCCTCGCTCGCCGACGTCAATTGAGACGATGGATTTTTATACTTTCATAAAGACGCTCGTTTCTGCAAGCGGTAGAAGCCAATATGCTGGTGGTAGTATATTTTACGAAATCAGTAAATAAGGTCTATATACCTAATATTCTATATATCGGCTACATAGAATATTTATTATTAACATTTTTAGATTATGAGAAGAAAAACAACTTAATGAGCTTTTGACAAATAGATTGAAAGAAAAAAAATATCTGAATTAGCGACAGTAAATGCATCGCGAGATTGCCGAATAATAACGTTTTCATTAAGCAGTAAAATATATACAGATATTCATGATGGATATTTTAAAACTGTGAAATTAAAAGATTAAGAGGTTTTAAAGAAAGTTAAAAAGATTCTGTATGTTACGATAGCCTATGAAGTATGTATAATATAATTCATAAGATAATTTTTATTTCCTCCTCCTGTATAATTAGCAAGTAGACTTTCCTTCTGATAAAAGACGGTTGCGTTTGTTCTTTTCGTCCGCCTCCATCATCTCATCGCTTTCCCGCTTTCTCCAACTTTGAAATTTATAACAAAGTTTTAACAACTCGTCTTCTCTGTGTTGCAAGTAAAGGAAGTCAGGGATCCATCGCATCGAGAGCAGCGTAACGAAGAGAAATGTGAATTTGAATACTCTTAGCCTTTAACGTCAAAACTCCGGATAAATTGCGATAATTTGACCGCTAGTATAAAGATTAATCTTAATATCTTTCAGTTGAGAATGTCGAAATAAGAGTAAAATTGGGTGTTATTCATAAGACGATTAACTTTGAATATAATGATTTCAAAATACTAGGATTAATCAGTCTTGTAAAGATTATTATTATAATACAATCTTTTATCTCGACAATCTATATCCGACTTGTGCAAGAAACCAGTCAAGTTATAATAATGTTTATATCTATTAGATTCTAACAATTGCAAATTCATATCTGTTGACAATATTAACAGAGTACATCGTAATAAAGGCAAAGAGCAAACAAGATAAATGTGTGTGTGTATGTGTGCTCAATTATAATAGATAAATACTTATAAAAAAGAGATGGGTATATAACTTGATAAATATTTAATTAACATATTTATGTAAAAAAAACTAATTTATATTAATATTGATTACAATTACTCTAATGTTCAATCAACATTTTTTTTATCGGTTTAAAATTCAATATACTGCTTATTGTATTGCTCAAAATATTGGGAGAAGTTACACGCATCCATACTGCTCTCACATTTAAAAAAAAAAACATTGGTTTTTCCGGTCGCTGCAAACAGATTTGATTGCAATAAAATTACGTCGATTTAACCGAACGGAAAGATTATTCCGGAAATATCGTTGGAAGGCAAAGCCTTTCTATGGTATTTCCACGCGGGAGTATTAAACGGTGCAATCGACGCGAATAAAACCATTTTCGTTAAATACGATCGACGCGATTTGCGAAAGCGCGCTTCCGACAGCTTCGGCAGTGAGTTTCGCGATATCTATGCGGACTGGCTGCACCAGTCTACCATCCGGTATAATTCCAATGCGATTCGAGCACTTCCGTCGCGGACGAGGCGCGCTTCAGGCAAATTAAGCTTCACTCGTAACTGCGAATGACTACGATCAGAATTGCAAAGTCCCGTGTGTACGCTCTTTTCCTTCGAGTTTCTTTTGCTTCGATCCGGCATGCGAGCAATTTGAGAGCACGAAAGACTTTGTACTTCTATTCGACCGCGAGACGCACTTCTCAGACGCATAAGCAACATTATATAAGAAAATAAAAATATAAAAAAATGCTTGACATATGGCTAGTAAATTGCAATTTACCTCTTCAATGCAGTCATCAATTGACTTGTGATTTAGCTCAAATAGGACAACGGTGACCGTAAAAATATCAAATGTTTTTTCGACATTTCAATATTTATATAAAAAATATTGAATACATGAATGTAATAGGTATAATGTAAAAATGTATAATTTTTCATGTGTGACGTTAATTATTCAGAATAAGAAATATTTAATCGAATGAGTTTCAGTTATTAAGTTCAACATATTGTATTCCACATTAAACTCTATTACGAAGCTATTATAAAAGTATGTAAATTGATATATTATACAGTCCAATTTATTTTATAATGAGATTTAAATCGAATGTGGTCTACATTTTAATATTTCAGATTTGCATTCACCTCTGAAATCTATTTCATGAAAAAGATATTCTTATAATTATCAATGCACTCCTGAAGAGTATCTAAAATTGACTTGTATTTAGTACACACTAGTATTTATATTTAGTTGTATTTAATTACACATTTTTTTTTTAATAAAATATATTTTTCTAATATAGAGAGAAAGAGAAGAAAGAAGAAAAGACAGAGAAAGAGAAAAGCAGAATTAAAACTCTTAAAAAATGATTGAAATAACGTGATAAATAGAAATTAGGGGAAACAGAAATAAAATGACCTGTTTTTACAATGTATTTTTCATTTATATACGCATTGTATAAAACGACCGAACGCTCGCCATTTTAGAGAAATGCAAACGAACATATTTCAGTCATAGTGCGTGCAAAAGTCGGTTGTTTCTTCACACTTTACAGTAATGTAGATAAACGAGAAATATTGCCGGTTTAGAAAAAGAAAGCAAAAGAAACTATTGCCTCCCTTGTTTCCCATCCCTATTTTTCACGTGTTCTAGCGTTTCAACAATACTGAAGCATGTGCGACAAACGTATTTTGTTGCCTGTTTCCCCGCATATTGTCTTTGTAAATTGCGATGCATGTTTGCTTACATCCTGCGCTCATGAGACCCGAGATCTCGTTGCACGTTAGCTGTTACGTACAACAAGCGCGACTTGTATTGGTTAAATATATGTTCCTAATTGTTTAGGACAATCGATGTGTAAATAAAAACGGGCACAGCAAAATTAACAACACAGGTTGCAACAAGCATCATGGTAAGTACACACCATCGTAGTAAGTGGAACACAATTCAGAGGAAATTAGCCATAAAATATTCCGGTATCATAAACTTAAAGTAAACTATGCTCTGTCCATGCGTTATGTTTATCTTAGAATCTCGTAAATTACTTAATTTCGATTAATTCTCTTTCGGAATCGAATTCTGAATCGAAAGTTAAGAGTAGATGGCTAAAGTTACTTATGAAACAATATTTCATATAATGGAGTAGCGCAAAATTAAAATAAGCTTTAATTGGAGCCCAGTCTTTATTTAATACGAACAGACGTTTCACCTTCGTATGAGAAACGCGCTGGCGAACAGATATTCCGCAGAGAGAACGCGTCCTCTGTCTTTATCATCAAAAGTCCCTCCTCGAATACGCTTATGTCTGTTCCGGTTTATTGCCGTTGTATAGAGAAGAGAGGTCGAGGATAAAACTTTCAACTTTAGGAAGAAATAAAGCTGCTTGGTAATAAATCAAGTCGAAATAACAAACGGATTTAGCATCGAAAGCATATCGGAACGTACAACATTTCGATGCGGTATACACGTTATGTACGCACGGATATTGCGAAACAAGTTAACGAATTTCTCTGAGTTATTACGCGAAGTTTGACCGTTCGATCGGGAAGGGTGGGTGATGCATGTGGAAAATTCACGATTTTTCACTAGCATTCGCCCGACCATCTCCCGTCCGCAAGCAATACTCTAGTTTACCGATTTCTTCTTTGCTAGAAATAATAGGGCATGCTCTATTTTTAGAGGCAATATGCCCAAATATATATGAAAAAAATTCTGCAGACGTTTTAACATTTTAATGTCTTGAAAAATATGTTCTGCATAATTTTATATATATGAATCACCAAAATACATTGCTGTATTTCCACTATATAAATATTAAAGAAAAGTATATTTTCATACGTTATTTTCTATGCGCGTACATTTGAGATTATTAATGCAGATACCTTCATATAATTCCTCACTTTTTTTTTTCTTCGATTAATACACAATTACATTATTACAAGCGTCCGAATAAATCTTAAATTTATAAGAATTTGTCGACGAAAAAATTTAGCTGATGATGTCGCTTCAACATTGTGCGCGATAAATTTGCAGCTATCCGATAATGATACAGAACGCCTTTAGTTTTTTTTGGGGGGGGGAGGTGGGAGAGGAGGGAATAATTCGAATCTGACTTTCGGCGACTGGTGGCCGTTTGTTAAAAACGCTGACAGGCGGCAGATCACAATGAAGCACGGAGAAATTCGAGAATAGGGAACTGCACTTGCTAGAAAAGCGGAGATTGGTGGAACCCAGAGCGGACTGTCGGCAATCTGAGAAGTTATTACTGGCCGGGACAAATTGCACTTCCGCGCAAACAAAAATAAGGGGATATTGAACCGGATGAATGAAAATGGAATTTTTACGTCCGCGTAATGATGAAAGATGCGCGCCAACTTAATCATTACTTATAATGACATAAATACGCAGGGTTACATTAAACGCGACGAATGCCGGCCGAGAACGTTGACATTTCGCTCGTGAATGCATGTCGCTTCCCTTCAATTACGAGAGTTAGTAATTACGTAAAGTAGTCTCGCGCCAGCCAATTACCATGTATGCGTGTCTAAGTATAATTTTGATTAGCTAAATGCACCTTTTTGCACGATACTGGACTGCTATTTTGCCTGCGATTGATTATTTCTAATTCATTTTCAAGCAAGAAATTTGTAAATGCGTACTTTAAAAACAGAATATTAAAATAAATAATTTGCATTACTAAACAGAATTCTTTAAACAATAATATTGAGATCTCTCATGTATTTGCTAATTGTTAATGTTTGTTATGCTAATGTTGTTATATTAAGCAAAATATGCAATTTTGATAATTAATGTCTGACGTATATTAAATGTAATAAATATTATAACTTACAAATCAAACAGATTAAATAAGTATTTAATTTTACAGTTCAATATATGACAATCAAGAACATCCGCGGATAATATATATCCTGATGGATACGCAATGCATTTTGCTGATGCAAAATTCACGAAAAATCAATCATCCTATTTTGATATTCCAACGCTTTATTTGATTTATGGTCCCAATATCGCGTCTCAAATGAATGCTAATGATCGCGCATGGGTAAATGTAGTCCTTGCTTCTGATGAATAAATGCATCAGCATATATGTATAATAGTGGAAAGACAATGCAGTATGTAATCCCTTCTAAAATCTGGTTGACATCGGTGTTGAAAACAGGGCATGTTAAAAAATGGGATCAAAAATAAAAAAAAAAAAAAGAAAGTGTGTGTGTGTGTGTACGCGCGCGCACATATATTGTCGCATGAAAACATACAGCAATGCCGCCAAATGAAAATGTAGCGACAACTGGCTATACAGCCAGGCGGATGTCAAATCCCGAGAAAATATCGTAATTGCGTGAGAGCAGGGAAATGTATAACTTCATCATTGAGCACGAATAAAACGCAGTACTCCGCCATGCGCGACACAACGGAAAAACGAGAAAAAAAAACCGAGAAGCTTCCGAATAGAATTATGCTTTTACTGCTCCGGAGACGAGACAAAAATCCTTGGGGACAACGAGAAGAATCGCAGAAACGACGTGACACGATGTAACCGTAAAAAATATAAGTACCCGATTTCCGCGTGCTCGTGCAACGAAGTCGTAACCAGATATTTTTAAAGCTTGGCTCGCTGCGAACAATGTGGCGGAAATAAAATGTTTAATTATAAATGTAAAAGTTGAGTTGATGGTTACGACTAGCTGGCGGATAGCGGTATCACAATGAATGAGAGGAAGAGTATCTAAATGAAACATCACACGTTGCAGTTTATCGAGTACTTGACGTTATACAGTTTCTAAATCAACTGTAATTAACGGAAGCCTACTTTTTATAATAGATTATTAATTAGAATTTTAGAAAAAACATATAAGAAATAATCATTGTTAGCCGTGATCATTTTCTAGTGTTCATGGTTGTGAACAGAATAAAAATAATCTACGGATTTTTCATATCATAATAATTATTCTTTACAAAAATTAAAAGAGAAGATATAAATAGAAGCAAAAAAACAGACGTAAGCAATACTGTTACTTTAATTACATAGACAGACTGCTTTGGTGATAGCAATATTGTGTGTAATACATTATTGCACATATGATAACAAGATAGTGCATTAATGTAGATTTGATATTCAATCAATACATACGATTTGCTCCATCTGTTAACTGTTGGTTTCAATCGCAATATGTTCGAAAAATAAATAAACTGACTACTTTGAAAACACAGTTGGCAAATCCAAGCTAAAATCTGATGTAGTAAAATACGAAAGAAAATAAGCAATATATCCTCAATTTGGTTTGAAAAAAAAATTTGCTCCACTGAATTAAAAAAATTCGAATACGAAATCAGTATAAAAAAGGGCTAATAAGAGCCAGTGCGCGGATATTATGTGCGTAACAATTTTATATCTAAATTCTTCTTTAAACGTTTCGGTCCTTTCTTTGGACCATTCTCAGTATGTTAATTAATAATAAAATCCATGTGTTCCCTGGGATGCGAGCATTGACACGTGGATTTTATTATTAATTAACATACCGAGGATCCAAAGGAAGGATCAAAACGTTTGAAGAAGAATTTAGAAATAAAATTGTTATGCATAATATCCGCGCACTGGCTCTTATTAGCTCCTTTTTATACTGATTTCGCATTTATATTTCAGAGAGCCTTTCCAATTTATTAAAAAAATTCGATCATTATTTCGATCTACATGGCATCGATATCTATTCTATCTCAAAATTCTATACGTTATGTGCTATGGCTGGAAAATTAGTTATCTGAAAAGGAACACATACGCTGAATAGCATGAGAGAATGTCCCGAAAGTAATTAACCGCAGGTATCGACGTAACCGGAAAATAGACATGTAAATCAGGTAACAATTTATCTCTTGCATTTCTCGTATAAACATATTCTATATAACATGCGCGCAGCCGGGGTATTCAAATATTGGAATATGAACGCGTTGATTCATGCAAAACGATCGGCGGGCGAGAGCAGCAAAATCGTAGTTCCGCCACATGATTGAACTGGCGATCTCGATAAGACCACGGACACTGAATTAAACACGCCGTCGGTAATTCAGCATAAATTCGCCGAATGCAAAAACGCACACTAGAACCATAGAGAAGGCACACATTTCATCGTCCCTCTTCTTGCACCATAATCTGCCGCGGCGGTCGTTTGGCGAATGAAACTTAATGAGTGCCGCCATTGCGTAGGCGCACTTGAAAAATGCGTATGTGCCCTCTCTCTCTCTCTCTCTCCTCGTCGCTCTTTTAACGTGATATCGCGGCGCGGTGCAACATTTTTCCGCCATATAAACGCGCACACACGGGCCACTGTTCGGACCGAATAAACGCCGACCCCTCGACGGCCGATCCGACGAAAAATTCTCCCTCGTCTACGAGCTTAATACGAGTATCGCGATGCCAGCTATTAGCTGGTGATGTATCGACGCTGCTATTCGATAATGTGAGGAAGAGAAACTGCTATGAAAAATCGCGCGAGCGTCGCCGAAGAGACGCCGCTCACCGGAAGTCGCTCGATCAACGGCGCAGCAGCCAAGAAAGATGCCCGAACTCGTATGCACCATAACCGAGTATTGTGAATCCGATTGGAATGCACACGATGCATGGGCTTTGTAGTTTCTTGGATTTCGGCTCACTCGGGCGAATATAATGTACACAAGGAAGATAGAAACGCTCCTCCGGCTATACGTCGCTTCATTCTTGTACTTGCACTGGCGCAAGTATTCTCGTTACAGAGCGACAACCGAATGCAAAACGATTGCTCGATATGTGTCAACTGAACATGAAACGATACTCGATTCGATTTCACTTGGTTCCCTGTATCAAGCTGGAAAGCGCTTGTCGTTCTCTGCAAAGACCGAAGAATCTGCTCAACTTGCGAAAAGCTTTTGAACCTGTTGGACATTATTATCTATGCCACGTAGACGAGATTCATGCTACTAAAGAATACAATGCAGGATCGATGAAGCATGGTATTCGTAAGAAAAAGTATTACATCAAAGATTTTTTTTTTTTGTATATACGATACAAATGGAGATAATTTTAGTTCAAAAAGTGATTACGTTATATGAGAATCGATATTAAATACGCATTTATATCACATATATAGCTCTGACATATTATTCTTATAGAAAGACAGCAAAATAGCTACAAAGCGCACGAAACTAAAATAGAAACATTTTCGTACAAGACAACTATTCATCATACAAGAAAGAGAATATTTTATTAGATTGACAGAAGAAATTGAGTTATTGTACGAAAAGCGTGGAATGATGAGACTTTGATCGATGAGTAATATTGCGAGTCATAGAAGACGAATTCCAAGATCATAAATTATGTCTTGCTTTTTGTTATTTCGCGCAGTTTTTTCGCGGGTTTGCGATTGAGGACACAACTTTTAAACTATTAAAAAGTTATAAAAACTTATAACGAGCACTATTGCATCAAAACTACGTGTTTTGATCTTTGATATAATACACGTCTGTTTAAACAAACAGTTAACAAATCAACAATAAAAAACTATTTTGACAATATAGTAAACATCTATTTGTTTGTTTGGAATTTATATGAGATATCTTCTAAATATCGATTAATATATTCTAATAGCTATATGTACGTCCAAATCTAGCCAATGTAACACATTTACTTCATCACATCTTAAATTAAATTTAGTTATTACTAGATATGTGTTCATTTTCATAAAGCAACCCCAAAGCGTTGCAGCAGCAATGACGGAAGACTAGTCAACATTACAGACTGCAGTATAAATCATAATAATAGCGGTATATAATATTTCATGCTAGATGTGTTGATAGAGATAAAAAGAAAGAGAGAAATAGAAAGAGGGAGAGAGAGAGAAAGAGACAATTCGTACATTAAGTTATACATCGTTTCGTATATCTGTATCATATCGTATGATTTGAATGTTTGCCATTTGGTGAAATCATATACACATGATTATTAATTATAGGCAATTAATGAATTGATAATATTTTATTAATTGCAGAAAGAGTTCTGATAGTTTTGAGCTAGTAGTTCGATTTTAAGTAGAAATCAACCACTGTTATAGCATATGATGCTGTTACTAGCATCATGCTTGATATTAATTAGTGCATATTCCATTTTTAAATAATTTTTAAAACACTAAACATATGAATTTTAAATAGCTTGACACATTAATTGTATGTAATAACACATATTTTGTGTGATAAGCTTAAATGGCCTATTATATATATAAAATACATTTTAAGATAACGAACAAAGGTTGCTTTAAATTTTTAAAATTTGCGTGTTTATCTGCGCTTATTATGCATACAATATTTAACACGCAGTGTGCAAAAATATTTGATACATTGTCGTTCCACGATATATCGTAGAATAATAAAAGAAAAAAGTTTCAGATCGATCGTCATCATAAAAGCATTTCACCATCGGAAATGCAAAAAGCACGAACTTGGGAATCGCAAAAATTCTGTATTACCTTTTAATGCCTTTATGATTCCGCGTTGCGATACGATACGAGAGAGGAAACAGATCCCCGTCGCTATGCTTAAGTTCGCGATTACAAGTCTGGGATGAAACGGAGGGGGACGAAACGACGTCCACCCCTCGGTATTCGCGACTCCGTTTCGCCGTGCTCGCTTTTAAACTACTACGAAACTATTGTGTTTTCTTATAACCGGCCGACTAGATGCAGTCGCAATGGCGCTCTTGCTCGCCTTTCTTCTGCATCCGGGATATCTTCTTATGTACACGGGGGCGCGAGGTTATGCGTGTCTGTGTGTATATATGTGTTATGTGTGCGTGTTGGCTGTAGATAGTACATCTAGCTGAAATGCGGGAGTCGGAATTCGCCTCGATACGAAGCCAGGGCCTTGGCATCATTGGACGCGCGTTTTCCCGGTACGCTGTCCGGCCGCGCATTTTTCACGGTTTTTCCAACTCCGACCTCCGCCGTTTGTCCTCTTAATTGAGTTTTTTTCCCCTGCACCGAGACGCCGACCGGCGCACTACGTGCAGAAATCGAGCGTCGGATACGACGTAGCGGAACGGCGGGCGCGCCACGAAGAAAAGAGCCCCGGTAGTAAATTATCGCGCTCCTAATCTCAAGTATATTCCGCTGTACCGGCTTATCCAGCCGAGTGATGTAACGTTCTTCAGCTTCACCGGCTAACAAACGGTTCGCCCTGTATAGGGTGTATACGTTGTTTGCGCACAAGTGTGTCTGTGTATACGCGAACGCCATCACGAACATTCGGACATTTTTATCGGTGCGCTGTGTATATACTGCAACTAGCACACTCGGAATTTCTCGCTGCACTTCCGATTTCTAGAGATCCCGCATTTTGTTTTCTTTTTATTTTATTCTCTCTGCGTGCTGCAAGAATTTTCGAATTTTCTCGGCGAAATCTATGGCGATTTCCACATAGCTAAATAAAAATTGATCATCTGATACACAACGCAGATATATAGCATAAAAGATCCATTAATCGAAAAATTTTGAGCAAAAAAAATTAAAAGAAAAAAAAACGTGAAAATACAAAAATATTTTTTAAAAAATATTGTTAAACATATATATTAAAACAAATGATTAGATGCTCAATTTAAAGTATTTTCCGTCGTATCTTTAAAAGATTTATAATTAAAAACTAATAATAGTTCTCATTCCTACATCTTTAATTTTTCTAAATGTCACATCGCAATATAGTTCTCTCGATACCCAATTGTAGCAATTCTCGTTTTAACATCACTCGTCTGGATTGACATTGCAGCAGCCACTCATGGGGATTCTTGGACTCGCGAAGTCCTCGAAGCAGCGTTATCCTGATATCGGCAGAATGTTCACAAAAATCCTCGTAAGCGGCAGATACATCACCGTGCTAGACAGCTGTTTTTCTTCAGGACGTGCTGGAAAGAGCAGCTGTCTGGCAAAAACCTTGAAAGTTTCGCGATTAGACGCTCGAAGTGAGCGAGGAGCCGAAAGTCCGGATTGCCCGATATAATAAGTTTGATTAAGTATCGGCAATTGGAAGCATCTAATCGTTCGTCAACAAAAGAGTACCTTCTATGGCGCTACCATGACGACGACGAGGACGATGACGATGACGACAACGACGACAACAACAGCGACTACTATCACGACGACAAGGACCGAGCTGGCGGCCGAGGTGATCCTTTATTAACGGTGACGTAGGGTTATCGACGTCTTTCTAAGAGGTTTCTTGCCGCGTCGATTCGCCGAGTTTCCGGATGTTGTCGAGGAGACACGATAATACTCCAATTGTCTCTGACAAGGGCGATGATGGAATTTTCCCGGAAGAGAGAAAGAACGGCCAGACGGTGCACTCGAGTTCGCGCGTTGTGTTGTGTGTGTGTGTGTATGTGTGTACGTATGTGTGTATGTCACAATGAAGGCCGCTACATAATGCGGAGCTTTAGGAAGTTTTGGCGCTCGCGAGTCACGACGACCGATATTGTGTCAGGCCTTTTGTGGACGACAGAAAGACAAGTGAGCTCTTCATGGCTGAGAGTCAGTAATTTCGGCAGCGGTTAGCGAGCAATTGTGCGAAACTATATCGCATTGCGGTAGCAATCCTGATCGAATCGTTTGCGGTTTCATCGTGCCAAGAGAGCCTACGCTGTAATAGTAATAGAAAGTACAATGTAACGCTAAATTGAATGTAATGTGAAACGTGAAATCGGACCTTTGGTCACTCGTTATACTGTTGCTATAACTGCCTAGTGGTTCCCACAAAATGTGTACGAGCAATAATGAAGAACGTTCTGGTATATGTTAAAATTAAATTTCGAATTGTTTTAAAAGTACATTCTAACAATTATTACGCGCTTTGTGGCAGAGGAAACCCCTCCAGCATAGTTATTAATTATAGAATTAATATTATAAATAAACTTTGTAAACGCGTGTTATGACATTTATTTGTATATTATTGCCGTTCCTGAATGTTCGCCATACGTATTTTCTCTATATATTTATCGATTTTAATGCGTTTATATTAATTTTGTATCAATATTGAAAATAGTAATAGTACAAATAGTAATAATTATTTGACGCATACCGTCGTTGAGATATTAACATGGTTATGGATAATAGAGCGTTATTAAATAGCATTATTAAAAGCTATGTTTGTAAATTTAAATTTCAAGTATGCATTTATGCTATTTATGCATAAAATCAAGAAATGACACTTTTTTAGGTGAAAGCCTTGATTACATAATTAAGAAGAAGCGCGATAATCTCCACATTGATAAAAATTACTCGACGTAATCACCCGACATCCCTTATACTGCGGTTGGTTTGGGCAGGATAATGGCAGCGAAAGAGGTTAGTGTGGCTACGTGCAGTATCTTGATCTCTTGCCAGCACAATGTACTTCGGAAACGGAAAATAGAAACCGCAGACATTTTGATTACATTCTCAAACGAGTTTATTATGCGAAGGAATAATGATATATCAACAAAAACATGCAATGTACCGAATATTTTGCAATACAAAATCTCTAAAATGTGATCGTTTATTTACATTAGTCATCTAGTCATAGTTATCTGATTTCTCGATATTTAACGAAATAAATAAATATCATACATTAAGCATCATTTATATGACAAATTTAAGACGTCGTAAATTTAAAAATAATATTACATTTCCAAGTATAGATGAAATTGTGTGATATATGCATTCTGTTTATAGATGTAGCTAAATTTGTCTCTTTCAAAACTATATCGAGTTTATCACTTAAACTTTTTTTATATTGCTAACACTTTGTCTAGTCTTTTTCTAATACTCAGATATAATAAATTGTTTTAAAATAATTTATATTGAATTTCGTACATAAAAAATATTATTTCTGTAAAAATATAAGACTTTAGATAGCTAGATTTAGTGAAATGTGCGGTGAGAATACGGAGCCGTGATTTTCCAGCTGTGACAATCGTGCAACGCGCCAGATGTTAAAGAAAGCGATTAATTACCTATCCCCCCTCCCCTTCCCTAAGCTATCACCGGCTCCAAAAGATGCTTCTGCTCGAGATGAGTCGTGTGATTTCCGGAAAGTCGAGGACAATAATACTTCGAATGTCTCTGACAAGCAGGACAATAGAATTTCTGCTGAAAGCGGAGACAACGGGAATGAGAATCGAAGAAGCCAGATCAATAGGAAGCACAGAAAAAGTGCCTCAATAGCGTGGATGTGATTATCTTGCATTTTGCATTGCGCCATGAATACAAAATAAGTAATAAAATAAATAAAAAAATTTTTCTTATAACGCATAGTAATTCACCATTACACTTTTTAATCCTGAAAAATTCCATTTGCTAACATTATTAATTTAATCCAGATGCAATTTATACATATATATATATATATATATATATATATATATATATATATATATATGAAAAAGTGATTTTATGTTATGCACAGATATATTTCTTCTGTAAACTGTTTCTTTATCTGTTTCTAACCTGCATTTTTAGTACATTTTTAATTTAGAATTGTTTTAGAAGCAAATAGAAATATAAACTTAAATCTGTAAAATAAAAATGTCAATGATTTTCAGCAAAAATTTTATAGCCTCTTTTAAAAAGAGCGAACTTATGTCCGCACTTCAATTGGTTATATTTGTGTAATTACTTTACAAAACGGCATATAACATAATAAATGTCATATACATTCTCTCCGAAACAATATCGATTGAAAGCTGGTGTACAATTTTTGAAAATAATTGGATTACATATACATATATGTTGTCTGTAATCACAATTTATATCTTTCTCGTAAATACCTCTGATACTGTAATAATGAAATATGAGAAGCATTAACCAAAACATACAATATCACTTATAAGATATTTATGGTGAACAAAAGAGAGAGAAAAGAAAAAGAGGAGAGAGATAGATAGATAGATAGAGATAGATGGATAGATAGATAGATAGATAGATAGATAGATAGATAGATAGATAGATAGATAGATAGATAGATAGATAGATAGATAGATAGATAGAGAGAGAGAGAGAGAGAGAGAGAGAGAGAGAGAGAGAGAGAGAGAGAGAGAGAGAGAGAGAAAGAGAAAAAAAAGAGCAACAATATCGTCTAAAATATTTTCTCGACAGGATATATAGCGAGTAAAGAGGTATTAGCTAGATATCGATCATTCATTTTAATCGGACATTGAATAATCGAGTCGTTATTGCTCGCACAATATCTGAGAACCGTCTGTAAACCACAAACTGATCACAACTTCTTCCAGGATATAGAATATTTCTAATAGATCTTACCTGGAAGATTATCGTCCATATATTTCATTTTTTGCTATATCATCTTGAAATAATAATCGAGAAGCAGAAGATAGGATATCACCAAGTATAGTCAAGTTTGAACATATTTCTGAACACAATACAATGTCGTTCATTAATTCAGTAGCGAAACATTAAGACCAGGGCTTTCAGCATCTATGCGATGATTCAATTTCACGGTAAATCTGACGAGAATGGTAATCATGGCAGATAGATAATAAGCACGGAGAAGCGATATCGGAATCGAGTTTAGTTTCTATTGATGTACATATTGATGTACTTTTGTTATATTATATTAGAAAATGTGTGAAAAGTTTCTTTACAACAATAAAAAATCAAATATTCATCGATTCCATGACAGAAATAACGAAGTAATAAAAAAAAACTTCCGCGCAAAATCTCTACAATATATACATATATATATATATATAGGTATATATTTTTTTTTCCTGTTTTTCTATTATACAATATATAATCTTTAAAAATCTGAATGAATATTCTCCTAACGTATGACGTATCAAATGATACATGTTACGCAAAATCAGGTTAATCCACAGAATAGTGATCCGTATTGCGGAACAGACAATATGTCTCATAAATTATGGAAACTTCGTGCTACACTCATGTGACCATTGGATTATTCATTTTCCCGTTCGTGTGTCGTCGCGATGCATCCGTAGTAGCCATTATCATAGCACATCGACGCAATTCACGATACAACCCCTATATAGGCATCCTTCTCCACTTCAGGCAACGAACGTTGTATCTATTATGTTGCATTTTAGATGCTCTCGCGCGACACCACGTAAACGCTGAATCGACGGACCGTTGCAGCGCAAAAATTAACTTCCTTTCAACGCGAGTAATTTCGCTAACCGCGAAAATGAGAAAATAGGCATTTTGTATGCTCGTAAAAGAAAAACGGTCGATCTCCGCCTAAAATGCTGAATAGCTCTCGAAATTTCTATACGTAACAACGCTTGTGTAGGTATCTCACGAATGTTGGATTCCCCGCAATTCCATCAAATCTCTCATTCCTTCAGAAATGGAGTATTATTGCCACGCATCTCGCATCGGTTTGGAGCGCGATACTACAGTTTTGGCGATTTCAAAAGTTTAAAAGCTCGCGTGCGCTGAATTAAATCGAGAGGGAGAGGATTGAAAAAAAAAAAAAAAAGATAACAACTGAATCGTGCAATTCACTTTTTACAGTCCACCCTACGACCATCATCGTTATTGCTATCACCCCCTTTTTACCGGCGCTATACAAACAGATAGGTCTACCGCATCAGTTCGATGGATGCTTACGGAATTCTATACGAGCCCCCGTTGATACGGGGATGTGTGTAGGTAAGTACGAATCGGGGAATGAATGGTTGCACTCGCGACATGACTCACCGCCATTTTCCAGTTTCTTCTCGTCATTCTGCCCGTCGGGCGAATCGAGAGTGCACGATCGAAACGGGTATTCATCGATTTGCGCACGCTCGGTTGCCCCCTTCCGTGTGTGCAATCTCGAAGAAAGGGGACGTTCACCCTGTCGCGCACTCGTCGCGGGTACCAAGAATCGCGACTTTATTCTTGTGCGACGAATGAAGCCTCGCTCTCTGCTTCGACATTGTGCAAGCACCTGGATAGAACTTTTCAGCATCTCAACGAATGTAACGCGCGCGCGCGTGGAATCGGTGTTAAAAACTGTTGACCGTTTTTACCACTACATCAGTTGCTTGGAGAATAAAAAAACTGCTCCATGTTTCTAAGATTTCTAATGTGACATTATCGTTATGCGGAAATATTAAAAATTATAATCAATATTAAATACTAAGATATTTTAAACGATATACTGTAAAGTATTTATCTGGAATTTATTCTTTGCTGCCTAATTACTATGTTAATTTTCCTGAAATGTAAATATCTTAATTACGTTTGTTATATATTATTTTATGTTATTTTATTTTCGTATAATATCCATAATTATGTGTAACATTTTCAGTAATGTTTTGGAAATTCGTGTCAGATTATAAATAGATATACTGTTACCATTATATTATTCAGTTCTCTCGAACAAACGGGTATATTTGTCTCTACGTAACTCGTTACACTAATGTAATTAACAGATATAAATTCACGATGCTAATTGACATAAAATGTTACTAAACGACATTAGAACAGATAGGTTATTTCCTCATTTCAACTACCATATATAATTTTCATGCATTATGTCAAATAAATTACTTATTTTGTCACGTATATTTACATGAGCCAACATTATTTTTTAAATACTGTTCCACAAAGAAAAAAAAGTAATTTTACAAAAAAAGTGATATCCAATTCTTAGAGTCTGTGACATTGAACTCGAATCTGAGAACGAATAATAGACAGGATTTATGCATTAGGTTTCTCTCGGCTAAAATGCAATCAATAACGTATTAACACGCTGTAAATCTACGATCTCGTCTCAAAAAACGGGGAAACAACTACTTCATTACATGACACGCCTTGTCATTAGACAAAGTTATCACAATGACATAATTCCACACGCAAGAATCAATTCATAATGAGGACATCGCATCGGCAACAACTTCGGACGGAAGCGGTCGTGTGCGTGACACGCGCATACGTAATTGAAACTGTGAAACATTTCTGCATTAAACCACAAATCATACATATGTATGTGTATTTTAACAAGTACGTTTTTAAAGCTTGCTGAATCAAAAATTCAAATGTCGCAACAAACACACAACCTCGTGAGACCATTAATAGTCTCGTATATTTCTGAATGCAACTCATCTGAGCCTCGTGTTGGTTAACGTTTTGTACTCGAGAATGTATACCGAAAACTTTCGATACAATTATGTGTATATGCATTAATTAATTTGGTGAATTAATTGAATTTGACTAAAAGGCATCCAACGGACGTCTCGCCATTTTTATGTTATTATAAATAAAAAATCTTAAAACGTATAATAATTTTTAAAATTCTTTGAAAAAATTCTTAATGATAATTTTCGTTTCACAGAAGGTAAATTCTTAAAATAAGAAAGTTGACGAACAAAAAAAAACACAGTAATTACATTATCTTAATTACATAACTTATAGGATTTAAATGTTAATACTGCCACCTAGTTTTATCGAATCGACTATCTTCTTTCCGCCAGCTAAAATACGATCTATCGATTTTTCGATAAAATGGTTTTACGATGTGTGCCACGTGCACATCATAAAAAAACTTCGTATCTCCAAAGTATAATCGTTAAAATGTATTTAAACTGGCGAAATGCAATCACGCGAAAGAACTAATTGTCTGCAAATATAGATGAAATCGAAACGAGTCAGTTAGTTCCGATAAAGAGACAGACCAATCCCATTCGATTACGAATGCGAATTCTCGAAACCGCTGTGTGTATCTCAGTTCACAAATTGCGTTCAGAGAAATATACTAGCGGACGCGAAAGTGCCATGTAAGCTGCACTCGACAACTGTCACAATAATCTGATTCTGTAAGCAAAATGCAGCAATTAACAGACAGATGTAAAACCAAAAGGTTGACTACAGAAAGAAGTGAGATAAACGGAGAGATCGAGAAAGGAAGAATGCGCGTTGTGGAACAGAAATGTGTAAGTACGTAGAAAACACACGAATTTTGTTTTACCTCCAGAAATAGATTTACATACTTTAGTTCACTCCTAATTAGATAAACAATAATGGTTTTATTAAGAGTAAGATATACTTTTCTTGGCAATTTTCGTTTTGAAATTGATTTAACTTTAGAGGAAATCAGATTTTAAATAATTTTACTAAATGACGTATTATTTTTTCAAGTATATTTTCAAAAATTTTTTTTTACTATGCGAGCGATTAATCGATTTTTTATAAGCATTCGTTCAACTACCAGCATCCAAATAGTTAATATATTTTGTTTTCAGTCAAGATAAAAAAAAATACAATACAATATTTTTGTGTACTTGGACATGTTTACAAAAATTGATCAATTTGTCAAATTAAAAATCTGCAGTCAGTCATTTATACGTAATAATGCAATGTGTATATGTATACGTATTTCCAACAAAAGAGACATTGATATGACATTAATATAAAATATATTAATTTATCATCTTATTTATATATTTAACATAAAATATTCAATTTCCTAAAAATGTATTTCTTTATTATATTTCCCGTCTATGAACAATTATATATTAATGTCTACGGTACTTTCAGCATTTAGATAGAAGTAAAACTATGTAAATAGCACAAATTCCAACAATAGTTTCAACGAGGTGACGTTCGCAACACGATATTCTAGAAAATATGTGAAATATCACGTAACAACTATGTCTGGAATTATTTCCAAATTATTTGCAATCCGCAAATTATTTTTAAGTAATATTTGTCGATAATATTGATAGGTCTGTATCAAGATACGAAATCTACGTTAAAAATAACAATCGCACCAATTTTAATTTGTTTAAATAATCACATATAGTAGATGCACAAATATAAAGTCATTGATAATGCTACAATTCTAAATGTCTCTAGCAAAAATAGTTATTTTACGCATTGAATTTGTAGTATTGAAACATTATTCATATAATTTACTCTTTTTTTTTTTTATTTGAATGACTTATATGGGATAATCATTAAAAGCATGCCGTCTAAATTCGTCTTACGGCAAGATTGGCTGTATCGCGTACGCGCACGGACATTCTATGTGCAAGCATAGCAAACGTTTGAATTGCAAGCATGAAGTATTCGATCGAATGTACGGTGCAAAGTAAATTTACGAGGCACCAAGGATAGCGGGCCGAATAGAGCAAGATGGGATAAAAAGAAAAGCGAGACAGAAAATCTGCAGTCGCACCGAGACCTAAAGCGTTGAATGGCCCGATTAAAAGCGAACAATAGACTGTCCCGCGAGATAGTCTGAGATCTATTCTACTTTTCGGTGAGTACCAGCTATATACCTCTGAAGATTATGTGTTTCTATTCACTCGTACATATAGGAGACGTGCACACTTATGGTGCCAGATACCGAAGGCTAAATTGAGGAAGATAGTGACTTTCAATACAATATTAATTTTAGAGTTATACATGATTAAAAATTTAAAAATAAAGTTTACGAATCAAGATTAAAGATTTCAAAAAACTTAGATATCAGAAAAAGACTAAAATAATATTCCATATTCATAACGCCATTGTATTAAAATTTGCAACTTCATATGTGTGTGCATAGATTTTAAAGATCTTATAGATATATTTTAGTTTAGACAAAAAATGCTGAATTTTGTGAGACCGCCAATTTATACGATATATGTATATAAAGCTAGAAATAAAGTGTTATTCAATATAGGGAGTTCGCATAAAAATCGAGGCGGCAAATTAATGCCAGCCGCACTCTAAAGCAAATATTCTCTTGCGAATCTAATAACTTTATTACTAATAACTTTCATCATTCTGATAGCCTTTACGATATTGCGTGGTTATAAGTTACGAGCTAATTATTGGAAGAGAGGTTTTGTCGAGGTGAAAAACAAGTGATTTATGAACGTGATAGGAAAAGCTTCTGTGCGCGCTGCGGTGAACCTTCCATTACCTTCTCTGAAGATGCACGAGGCTAGTAAAACAATAAGCGGAGCTTAGTATAAGAAGACGAAAACTACCAATATACTCTACAAACAATACACACGACGCAATACATAAAATAATATACAGAAACAATAGTTTCAGAAAAAAAAGACAATCAGAAAAATTTCGGATTTATAAAGATGCATTTTTATCCTTAAAAAATTTGTAAAGATTTCACGTAATAAAATTAAACTCAAGATCGCATAATTAATCGCAAGAAACAAATAATTATTTTAAAAGTTCGCCCATAGATAATTTTCGCGCATATTCTAAAGAGTTAAGATTTAAGACCATAAAAAAAAATCTTTAAAAATATCTGCGTGACGAACTTGTTAATTAATTTGCTGGTATAATAAAACAAAAATCATTTCTCAACGACTTAATGTCAAAAATTACGATAAGAGAGATTGGCCTCAAAGAGGGTCCCAGGAATTTGGTGAAGCCCGTGACCTTCCAAGTAAAAAGTCACAACCTCGCTAATGCAATGCCCGTTTGCTTTTACCTCGTTCTTACAGCCCGAGTTTCCAACGCGCTGTGTATCACAGCGATGTGTCTCCCACGCGAGTAAAATTGCCGGGCTCATGGTGGAACAATATAACGACGGTAACGAAGTCTCGGTCCTGATAAATTCACCAGAGCGGAAACTGCCTCGACTCTCTTCGCCTTCAATGCCCGCGCGAGTCGTGTGCAGTCACGAAAGTTTCAACGAGGCGACTGCTTCAGGATCGCCGGCAAAACCGACCTTTCTTCCGGCGTGGCGAAGCCCGAACTCGCCTCTAATTACAGCGCGATCCTGTCTCACTGTCGACGTTTCTGTCGACACAACGGAAATTTGCCAAGTGAATCAATGATTGTTACGTTCTCCGGGCGTCCTTTCTCCTGTTTCCTGGCGCATCTTTCGCATCATCAATTTCAATTCTTAATTTCTTTGGCGAGACTGCGTGTAGATAACTCGTTCATCCGTTTTATTCTAATATACATTTGATAATATAAATGACAAAATCACAATAACTTGACAAGTAGGTACCGTGTTTTTCGTAATAATGCACGTTTTGCAATAATATCTTTGGTGCTGTATTATGTAACTTACGTTATTCTCAACAATGATTTTACTTCAATGTTACATAATGTTACAAATATTTCCGTCCCGCTTCTAAATCGCATATAATATGTAAATCACATGTACAATTTTATTTCGCAAATGAATTTTGTACTGTAATTATATACTTCTACATTCTCGTTTGTATCTGAAAATCTATTATTAATCGTTGAACAGCGTTGAAATGCGTCGAAAGACGATTGCATTTACTTGCTAGACAGACAGTAAAAGCCTTTCGCAATCCATTAGGATCTTAGAACATGGATATTTATCAAAGAGAATATAGAGGACCTCCTTTCATTTTGCTGTGTTCCACATTGAAAAAAAAAGATGCATTCACTTGCGGCGCAAATAAATTCGTGTGCAATAATTTTCTGAACTTTTGGCATTATATATGCCATTAGAAGAGAAATTCTTGAGTAAGAGATTTCTCTATTAGAACTGCATTCTATGATGCAAGTGTAAAATTTCTCTCCTATAAATTCCATTACAAAGTAGTATAGCTGTTAGATTTTGAAACATCTGAATAGAACGTTCCGAATTACAGCGGGAAACTTTTAATTATCTATGCCGCGTGTGTTCTTCCAAGTTACGTGGAGATTATAAACTCCATGATATTAAATGACACAAATCTCTCTTAACGTATAATCATATAAGTTCCAAAAAATAAATAATTTTGAAAAAATACAAAATAATTGTAAACAACAGAAATATATATCTCAAAATATATTCATTAAACACTTTTAATTTTCATTAGCTGAACGCATAATGTAGTATTGAATATTTAACAAACATAAATATAGAGAAATAATTTTTTATCTTTCTCCAATAGATAGAATAAACTTGAAAAATGGATATAATTTGAAAAATGGATGTCATTGACCTTTGCTCTGTCTGTCTGCATTAAAGCAAACACGAGGGGCCGTTGCCATTCTAAGGATGTTTTTTTATTGCGTGCTCAAAGTATATATACGAGCGTAGACACAGCTGGACGCAAATACGCGAGCACAACGAGGAAGGACGTATAGAGACCACGGTAAACTTAGTTAAGAACCCTCGTTAAAACTCAGTTTACACCGTCAATTTTATGAGATCACTTTGCGAGCTATGAGTAGAGTGATAAATGTTATAATGGGATATTTAATTCGACACTCTTGATTCTAGCTTGGATTTTTTTATTTTTATTTTTAAACTACCTGACATTGAAAAAAGTTCTTATAAAAATTCAGAATAAGATATATATATATATATATATTATATATACGTAGAAGTATATTCATGAATTTTTAATTGACATTTTGTCAATTAAAATAATATAATAGATGTAAATTTTTTAGGCTAAATCTTAAAAAACAAAACTTTATTCATAAGCAAAGCAAATTACTGCTTAAAATAATCTCATATACATACATCGTATTAATGTACATTGAAATAATAAGTAATCCACTTATGTGTTAAATATTGCTATTATGTAACATGATATTCGTGCGTTAATATATGCAGTTATGCATATCCAAAAATGTACCTTCGTACTATAAATGCTTCAACCGATTTTAAATCAACTGCATATTGCATATTATTTACATACTATTAATAATGTCGAATAATAATAAATCATATTCGCCACATACGTGCTAATTAAAATCGTTATTGTAGATGCGCTATAAAAATATTAATTGATTTTTTTTCGATCGATGAACTCCGTGGAAATGATTAGAACCACATAATGCTGCGGTAATTGGCGAATATTGAATTGTACTGGATTAACTAGGTGCTTAATGCTTTGTGGCAATCAATACGGTACCCTATACGCTCCTGCCGAGGGTATTAATTAAACTGACATTTTCGATAACTATGAGGAATGATCACTGTTACCAGACAAGTATCGACAGCGCCGTGCAATTTAATGTTGCGTGTCACAAGCGAGAGTTGAATCATTGGTAATCCTCATCATTAGTACCGGAGGCTTGTGCACAATTACGAAAACGGATGATACCATTGGCATGGTTTCGAGCATTTCCATTCGTTAAGCTCCCACGTAGGTTGCATTAAATCGCTCGTATTGTACTAAATAGATTTCGCGATCGGAATGATCGAATCGAGATGAAAAACGATCTGTAATATTTATGTATATCTATATATATTCGATTATATATTACTAATTTGTACGTTAACAAGTTGTTGAGAAGCCGATCTATTTTATCATAGAAATACCTGTGATTTTTACTACTTTTTACTATTTTAAACTACAATAATATATTTGTACTGCAAAAAAGCAAAATATTGACTAAATATAAAATAAAATATTTCTGATCTAAAATAAGTACATAAACTTTTACATTCTAATCTGACATAAAAATTGTAATAAAATTGTGAAATATATACATTCAAAAAGTATTATATATATATATAAAATAAAAATATATATTTTATAAATAAATATTTTATTAGTATATTTCCGTGAATAATGGAAAATATGATAGTAGTGATACGCTCCATATTGAAATGTAGTAAATTTTATTAGCTTGATTATTGGGTACGTCAGTCATAAGAGTGAGAGAGAAAAAAAAGGGACGGAAAAAACGCTGATGGGATGGTAATGAGATACGTTCATAATTCCATGCCTCGCGTACTCTTACTTAATTAGCCGGTTTAATGAGGCAGCCTCGATTTTCATTCCCGCTGAAATGCGGGATGCATCTCCGCGCGGCGTTTTATCGATCAAAAATCGGTTTTTGAGCCAACTCGACGATGTATTCCGCGCGCAGCAATTTAAGTACCCGATAGACCGGCGAACCACATCGGGACCAATTACACTCGAGCCCGATGATCGATACGCGAGTAATTGTTCCCGGGCTAATGCAATGTCAACACGCGGCACGAACAAATGCCCTCCGAGCGGCCAACAACCGTCAACGCTTCCATCAGCGAGAGCGGCGGCGTGACCGCGCTTAGTCGCGTTTAACGCGTTGTCGCCCCCCTCGAAAAGAGTAGTTTAGTGCATATACGTTGCGCACGCATAAGATTCGCATTTGCATCGCGTATCAGGCAGCTTTTATCGCGCGTTTGAGAGCCGCGCCACCAATGCGATCGACTATTTTATTCAACGGCACCTGTGTGTTTGCCTGTGCGTAGCGAATTGTAGTATACAGTTGCGTTGATATCGAAATACAAAAACATCCCGTCAATTTGGCCTACGCAACTCACTCGGCGGGATAAATTTTCGACGATGCAAATAAAATGTACTCTTGACAGTCATGAAACAATAAAATCGACAATCAATAGAGTAAGGTTACAGTCATTTTACTGTTTACGATTTCACATTGCGCCTAATAATGGCTTGTTACGAGTGAAGCGTAATTGATGACCAATGTATCAATATAATAATTAATGGGACGGATGAATGACTACAACGTGTGTAATGAATTTGTTTTGTAATTTCGCCCTACTTGGCTGTAATATATCACGTATTACAGTCAAGTATATCTCATTGCAAAATTTCTTTGTAATATTTCAAATATCTGTGAACAATCAGAATATGTCGGATTTAAAATTCCAACGGCAGTTAAAATAAATTCTATCGATATTAAAATTTATCGTACTTTCTGAAATCGTGCCGCATTATTTTGATTTCTAAAATTACGATAAAAAATATCGGCTTTTACATTGTTAATAATATAAAATAACAGTTGTACCGTTGTAGCGTTTTTTTTTTTTTTGCACATTAAAGATTAAAGATGCAAATCACGGTGAAATTTGCCCGATATGAGAAAATGTATATTCTGTTTTGAGAATTGAGGATAAAATGTCTGGAGGATGTAACCTACAGAGGATGTGCTCGTACGTGTCTCTCTTTGCAAACGCGGGTGGATCTCTTGGCTGCGCCAAAAATGTACGTGCGATATGTGTGTGAGGAAGCGACTTGCGTCGCATAACAGCCACGTATACGTGACCTGCAATTGGCCGACAGATAAATGGCACTGTCATATGGAGCAGCTGATCGTATTACAGGAACATTCTTTACGACTATAATTTTAAGGTGAAGATACCTAACTTCTTAAAATACCATTCATCCATTATGCTTGAAGGCACGCTATTCTAAATTGAAATTTGCGTGCCAGAAACGCTGAAGAAAAATGTATACATATCCGTGATGTATAGTTTTGCGTGTCATGTAATGAAAATGAGTATATTTCATCATATTTAATTAATACACGAGTAAAGTATTTTTTGTCAATAATTAACATCATTATTAAATAAAACATGGCATATTGCTAAAAAAAATATGTCCTTTAAAGAATTTTAATTAGACTATAAATGAAGTAAAAAAGATATTATGAAAGAAATATCTTTTCTATGCGGAGAGAGAATAAAATAAAAATCCTTAGGAATCTTCCTTTAAGAAAATCCTTCCTAAAGAAATAAAATTCTATAAATGTAAACAAATGCTATTATCAAGTGTAGCAAAAATGGTCAATCATTTGCAGCATTTATATTAATTACTATTGAAAATAAAAGATGTTTACATGAAAGTTTTCGTCTTATTTTCGCGCAAATGTATCTCGCCCCACTGTATATATATTCTTCAAATAAAGTGCCGAGCAGAAAAGGTGTGACAATCAATTTATTCAAGCAACCCTTCTCCTTTCCCTTCTCTAATTACGATGATTATGCCGACGGGAGTTCTGTTTGTCATTGAGGATCCATCGTGCTCGCGGTGGCGGTCGACGATAATTAATTCATAATCTCGAATCTCCCGAGAAGTTGGCAGAGACAATCGAAGAACGAGAAGCAGCGGGGAAGATTGTCAACCTCAATTCTTCCTGGTGTGCAGACCGTTTCTGTCTTCGTCATCTGCAGTGATAAAGTGCGAGTACTGCGGACAAGTCTCTCCTGGACGCTCGCGTTTACCGTTGATTTACGGCGCTGGATACCACCAGCATATTCATATTATCTTCTCAGTGCTAATATCCATAAGTTCTCTTTGACCCCGCGTGGTGACTCTTGGCAAGAATGCGGATGCTATGATAAATAGATGACATAATAACCGGCATGAATAATCGCCTTGCAATCGGCAATGTACTGCATGAAAATAGACGCTTTTTTTGCTAAAAATCGAATCAATTTTATTTCATGTTAACCATTCGAGTCACTTTGATGGTTGTATGAAGCCGGAAAACGTTATTATTATAGATATTTTTATCTCTTTTATGTTTTGAACATTTTTCATAATTTATACGAGCGCAGAAATTAATTTTTTCGGAGAAAAAATATTAAAGGAAGTGCTCACACACATGTATTTACCATGTCTAAAACTCGAAATTTTGGCAATTAATTCACCTTCATCAAGCTTTCTTCCGCGAAAACTTTCGTTTCAAAATAGACAGCTCTTAACGAGCTCATAGCACCAGCCCCGCCTATCTTTTATTTTCCGACACACTCGCTGCAGTCTGCAGTCTCCGCCAATTTTCGCCGCACGTGGTATCACGTTTTCCTTCTCATTTCTACCGTCGTGTCAAGCATACCGAAGTGAAGTGTGCTTCTCTTCAGCCACCATTTTCCGGCTCTCTAACATTTTCCCTCCTTTCCTCGTCCTCGTCTCTCCACATCTGGCATCGCCCTTTGTCAGCCCGGCCCCCCTCTCTCTCTTTGTCTATCTTCATACGTTCCTCAGGGTTTACTTATCCCACAATAGAACGGAGTGTGTTATTTATACATTCCATGCCATATGGACCCATACGTAAAGCGAGCGCAAGCGGAAAGAAGAGGTAGCAGATAGCGGACGCGCGTGCTTGACCCTTTGAAGATACAAACCTCGAGTATGTCAAACAAACATAGTCGATTGGGGCACCCGCACAGCTATCGAACCTGTGTGAACCTAGGGGCACGACACTGTCGTGACCTCTCTCTCCTCTTTACTCTTAAGGATATGACAACCGTTTAGAATCTGACGTTTAAGCGCCATGCCGCGGTCTCCGGTCGAGGTCCTGCGGCGTTTATTATGACTGTGTTATGACTCACAATGAGAGGAAGTGACAGTGTATTGAATGAGATCACGTTCTCTCCCCCCCCCCCCTCTCTCTCTCTCTTTCTCTCTGTCTCGCTCTCTCTCGCGTGGCGATTATGTATTGGAGACGGAGCAGACATACTCTCTCTCTCTAATTGATCAACAAGCGGCTACATAGTACGCTTATCAATTCTGTCTCCTGCATTCAAGTTTTAGGAGAAAAATAATACACTAATTATAGGAAACTCGCGGATGTACAAAAGTACGTAGTAATATCTGTATGTATTATTATGCTGAAACTTTTTATTTTACTTTTTCAATATTCGTAATAAATTTAAATTTTCAATATTCTATATAGATTTTTCGTGTATTATATTTTCATGCAATATTGTCGCGCGCGCGCGCGTTCTTATATCCCAAGCGTATGAAAAATCTTCAGAGAAAATCACGGCGATAATATAATTCGATATATCTCTCTTATACGTTATAACATCATAATAAATTTTTAAAAAGTTTTCTAATATAAATTTAAAGGAAAATAATGTATTAAAATGATTTTATTTACTTAACTATTTTTTGATTGCACTTATTTTTGCTTGCATTTAGTCATGCAATTTGAATAATAAGCACATAAATATAAAATATATATACATACATAATATATGTGTGCATAATGCTTATATATTTTAAACATTTTTTTTCTTTTATTTTTTTTATTAGTTAAACTGTCATATTTATAACTCACGATACTTTAAAGCCCTTTGTACTCTGTGCGTATTTTTGTTATATTCGTCTTTTATGAGAAAGCAACCCGTGGGAAAACCGCATCGTTCGAGAGGTAAGCAGTTAGCTTTTCCTCGCGCTTTTCAGCATGGAAGCGAGGATTTTTGATGCGAATATTTGCCAACAGTGTATCTTCTCTCTTTCCTTCAAATCGTAATCTTAGATCAGCTCAGAAATACGATCCCTTCCTTTATTTCGTCTCTTCTTCGCGGCTCAGAGATATTTCGTCTGTATTCTCACACCTTCGGCTTAGTGCAAATGTTACTTTTCCGATCTGGCTTAACGATTTCTCGTGCAACCTAAATCTTATTTATTCTTAAGTGTCAACTTCTGTACATTTCTTGTCGTCGTATAGCCCTTTATGTTTTCTGTATTATCTTTACACTTGTATTTTTTATATTTTTATCACATATTATAATACGCATATGTTTTATGTAACAAGACTTAATAACGAAATAAAAAGTCGACTTTTATTTTATAACTACAAAGAGAGGGCCTCTACTAAATTTGAACGAAAAAGATGATAAGACTAATTCATGAATCCCGCAAGTACCGTTTCACGTAAGTGGAAACCGAGCTCCGGAAAGAAGAGTTGGATCTTACGCGGCTTATGCTCTTTTTTTTTTACAGAAAAATGCTGACTTTCCGCAACTTTGTATAAAAGTCACGAAAGTATAAGAAACGATGGACGTTAATACCTAAATACTTACGAACGGTATTCCTCGACATTCGCGTAAGATTATGTCGGTTAATGCATGTGATCACAAAAGTAGAAGGCTTTAAAGAATCGCATTTCTGTGTTTATGTGTAAAAATACACACGCATTTAACTATATACAAAGAGTCAAACTTATTTCTCCTTTATTCTAGTATTCATATTCTACGCTCGTCAATTAGAATAATTTTTCTAAACGAAAAATGTTCCTGACGTAACTTCGTTAGTTTTTACTGACGAGATATCGAGATATTTTCAGGCATAACCAAGCGTTGGGATAAAAAACCGGAACGTAAAAATTATAAGATGAGTAATAATTTTTATAAAGGATAAAAGGATAAAAAGACGTACTTAATCCGCGTTATATTATAATTGCAAATAAAAACGTCATTATTCGATATTATTTAAGATTCATTATTTCTCGCTGAAATATTATAAATACTTCATCAATTATATTTCGCTATTCATCGTTACATCCTATCAAATATAATAAAATAAAGCTTTAATTATAAAAATGACGGTTTGAATTTTTTACTGACATGCAATAAATTAAGTAAATATAAATAATATTTAATTAATATTCATACATATAATATATAAATTAATTAAAATATACTTGAATATATTAAGCTCTCTCTCTCTCTCTCTCTCTGTTAAGTAATCTAATAAATTATTATCCTTGTTGACTTTCCGTTAATAATTTCACTAATTTTCTTTTTTTTCTATTCGTATAACCTTGATGTTAATTACGAAGAATTTGTTAATTCGATTCCTTCTTTATGTGTAAATTTACCTTAAAATGGAAACACTGTGAGCAAACTTTTCAAATGAAATATTCTCTTCACTAATTAACGATTTTATAAATTGTATATTGTACCGAGCTAAATACGATTCACTAAGCTGCAGTTTCTCATTTTGAATAATATTCATCGTGTTATTATTATTATTCCTATTATTATATTCTTTGTCGATTCCAGTACCCGCGTTGCATCTCGGAAAAAAAATACATAATGGGCCGAGGATCATAGAGGGAATATAACTCGAGAAGACAAATATCTTAGTCCCCGTTGCTCGCCTGAGAATGCGACCAGACAATACGTTCACGACGAACGACTTCTTTATTTACGATAGCTCCCCATTACTATGTCGAATACTACGCCTGGAAGATAAATATGGGGTTGGAACGAGAAAATTCGACGAAAACTATTGCGCGCATAGATCTTAGCGAAGCAAACGGACGGGCGCAGCGAGAATATCGGTATTCTTTACCGCTTTGCAAAATGAAAGGTTACTCGGAGTCCCAATTGATGTGCTGCGACTATAAATAGAGAACTTCATTGTTTATTCCGCGCCAACAAATCGAGCAAGAAAATTTCTCTCGGTAGAAAAGAATCCGCAGGCCGCGGTGGCGGAGATGGGGGGGGCGAAGATGTGTATGTATATGTGTATATGAGGGTGCAACGGGATGACCGTCGGAGTGGGTGGTTGTTACGAAAGGACGATTTCTCTTCCTGCACGACGTATCGCACTTTGCCACGCCCCTATACGAGATCTATTTCTATATTGGGAAAAAGTACTCTCGGAATAGAGAATGGAGACGAAAGAGCGAGCGCGAGGGTGGAGGGAGAGTTGAGACTGCAGAAAGTAGGTGGACAGAGGGTGGGTTACGGCGACTGTGCGCGTGAGGGAGGAAACGAGCGGCGAAACGAACGAAAGGGGGAGAACGGGTGCCGTGTTTACGAAAGGGCATGTAGCGCGCTCTTCTTTTTTTTTTTTTTTTTTAGCCCCGCGCCGCGATTTTTCCAATCCCGCCGTACTCAACTTTCTGCCGAGGATTTTCGGGGATTTTGTTCGCGGCCGGAAACAGAAGGGGAGACGATCCGTTAAATCGAATTCGGCTAATGTGCGGCGATTCCCCTTCAGAAAACATTCTGGTTCCACGTTGTGGAAGAATTAGCAATATACTTCCTTACACAATGCGATTTTCAGGCGAACAATCTCGAAGAACTCTTTTAGTTCTCCACATTATCCAAAATTCTTCTCATTTCTCTCTTTCTTTATCTCTTCCTCTTTCTTTTTATTCTTTGTAAACAAGAAGATATTGGATGCATCAAATATGTTTTTATAAAATGATGGCTAAATAATTAATAACACACATGGCGAAAAATATGCAGATAATAAGTATATCTGTTCGTCAATATTCCACACATTTTCTTTCATTCGTATTTTGTGTTTAATTTGGAGTTTACTTTTACTTAGTTACAATTTTAATTGAATAATGTTTTTTTTCATATCTCTTTAACATACATTTATAACTGCAGATACTTGTTCAATTAAGCCATCAATTTAAAACTATATTAAGATAAAATTAAATGTAAATAAAAAATAAAGTTTTGTTATTTATCAATTTACATTTTTCGAGTCTGATTCAAAGATTTTTTAGATTATCAGTGGTTTATATTTTTGCCGAGATTACTCATGCTCAATGAATAAAAATATTTATTTCCTATCGATTAAAAGGATTAAGAAAATTGAAATAAGTGAGCATGTTTGATTTAAAGACCTGATTAATAATCTTCTATATACAATATTTCCATTCACTCGTTGATCCACATCAAAACAAGTTTGACAAGTTAAGCGAAAACAAAACGAGTTGAATATTAATAAAAAGAACCGAGGATTTTAAATCCGCCAATGTGAGTTTGGAGATTACGTGACATTTTGTCCGTTCCGTTTCATATATCCCATATCTTTGAATGTTTTTTCAACGTCAATCAGAACTTTTCAAATACAGACTCAACCGACAGTTGTTGAAAAGAAGCCGGTTTCTTGTAAAAACAAGTTGAAAATACAGAATAAAGCTTTTTTCTTGAAGGCTTCATTTTCGAGAAAAGCAGTTTTAAAAGTTGATCCCGTATATATTGACTTGGTCCTACCTATCGAAATTCGATACCATAATTTTAGTTCGCGCAAAGTGTATTACTGTATATCATAAAATAGTATTTTAGTATTATGCTTTCGTTATTACATTGCGATTAAAATCCTTTATTCATTTAAGATCATATTGAAAATGCTTGTATTGGAAATATGAGTCTTGTTTTTGCAGGAAAAAAATTATCTTGATATTCCAGGAGAATCAGAGATTTAGAATATATATTCCAAACACATAATTTCTCATGTAAGACAACATAAGCAATATAATTCTTAAAATAATTCCTAAAATAGAGTAGGAAACCACATTACATTAGTTAATATTAATATTATGAAAGTTAAATACATCTTTGATATGAGTTATATATAAAAATTGTGAACACAAATATGTGATACGTAACTTCAATCTGAATTAAATTCATATGAACCATATCAATATTAAAAAAGTAATTCTCGCAAATAAAGTAAATTTGAGAATAAAACTTATATTATATATTGCTTATTTATCTTTCTCTCGATTGGGGGGACTTCGACTTTTTATTTCATAAAAAGACAAAATAAGAAAATATAAATATTCTAATGCCAACTGTAAAATAATGATGACATTATCGCGTCTATCGAACAAGATCTCCAAAGATCACAAAACTTTCGTGAGCCACATTTCTCTGTAGAAAGAAGTCGGATAACCGGAATATTTTCGGCAGCGATAAACAGCCATTCGTCTATTCCAACCAGAGATCGCCTTCGTTTCTTTCACGAGTCGTTCCTCGGGAGAACGTCCTGCATCCTTACCGTTTCTGCCTTTCGTGCTCCACAAGAGACGGGTATACGGGTAATACGGAACGATCTGACGAATGTCCCGGAGCAAAAACCCCTTGCCGATCCGGAGGTACGTCGCAGTCCTTCCTGGAAGAATATTAAGCACGCCGCGGCGCTTCCTCGACGCTGGCGTTTTTTCAAATTTTCCTTCCTCGATCGATCGGGGCAGGTTGCCTCCGCCGTTACGCCGGAATCTACGCTGTCGTCTATCACCGGCGAGAACGAGGGAGATATATATTAGATAGGTAGATAAATCCTTAATACGGCTTACGGCAAATGGCTCATGAGACAACCAAAATAGCGAGGAATACGAGCGATACCGCGTTATAAGCTGCAAACTTTAGTAAAGCGTGTTGTACAGTCATGTATAATATCCTTCATCGTTGTCTGCGATATGAGCAACCGATCAATAGTGATATAAACTTTTTCTCTTCAGATTATTCTCTCTAATATACGCATAATGCTTCTTTTTCTCTTTTTTTTTCTTTCATAATTGCTTTCACAATTTTGTTATATTACTTGTTCACAATTATCTTCGGAATATTTTTATCAATATTTCTTTCGAGCAGCTTTTAAAACACAGGTTTTGTATTGTTAAAAAGATTTTATAGGATTACAGTTCTCAATCTTACAATCTTTGAAAAAATTAATAATTAAAATGTCAAACAATTTTTTATTTTTTTTTTTAAACAAGTAAATAATAAAAATATTATTATTCATAATAAAATACATATAAAAATTACATATGTATTATACAACGGAAAATGAAGATTGCGTACGTTGGTATTACAATTAAAAGTCGTTAGTGTTCCTGTTTCATTTTTCTCTTAATTCCTTGCAACCATCATAAATATTAATGTTCATATAATATTCATATATATTCCTTTTAATTTGATTAATCTATGGGTGGGCGCGTTCTCATCCGCACGTATGACCTAAATGGGCAGGTAGAGTAAATTTCCATCTAAAAATAAAGGATTCCAAGTAAAAAATTTACAAAATGTTTTTATGAGAGATGTTATTTCCTTTACTGTAGTATTCTTAATAATAGAAAATCTAATTACCAATTAATATATAAGAACATGAGATAAAATGAGTCATACTACGATATAATACAATGAAATAATTCAGTGCGAATTAAGATCATGTTCTTAAGAAAAAGGAGGAATTCATAGATAATGAGAAATTACTGTCTGTGTTAATTACAACAGATCAAATCGAAGAAATCCTAAAGAGCAATCGCACAGTAAAATATGAACCAAGAAAAACATTGCCCTTTCGTGTAGAGATCTAAAAGACTAAGATCATGATACAAAAGAGAAGATTGACAATTTCCTCGTGCTTAAAATCCTCGCCTTTGTTGGAGAAAACGCGAGAAAAAGCTAAATTGCTGACAAGCGGTGAGAATTTCCTACCAAATATATATATATATTTTCGCGTGGATAACGATTTGGCGGAGAGTAAACTCTTTCTCTGATCGCTTAAAGCTGATGATGTCGCGATCGACATATTATATCCCGGCATAGAATACACACAGAAATATGACGATGGTGATTGATGGCGATCACCATGATTGAGAGATCTCATGTACTTTTTTTATGCGCGATATGATTCACGGCGACGCAATCCACATTGAAAAGTTTCCTATATTGACGATATTCACATTGGAAGCTTTCCGCGGATAATAGAAATGACGTAAAAAATTGCAACCTTTGGTCGCTTAAAGTATCATTTTCTTTGCAAAAGAAAATTATCCTTGTCATATATGACAAAAAATTTTCGTCCTATTTGCAATGCAAAATTCATTAATAATGTATCTACTATTCATTATTATCACAATGCATTCATTACCAATTATAGTACATCGAATGAAAGTATACACAGACATATTTAATCATGATAAAATAAAATTGCTAATTAGCAACATATATAATATTCTATTCTTTTACTAAAAAATTGTTTAATCTTTTTTAATTGTAAATTGCTACGCATGTTTTTTTCATCGCGCGATAATAATAAGAGAAAACCATTGTATATTGTATGTATCCAAAAGTGTGTGAGAACAAAACAATATTTTCTCTGCACTTCTTTTATAAAACAAAGAATTATTTTTTTAAAAATAAATCTAATTATAAAATTTTATAATAAATAGAAATGGTGGATCTATTCATTTTCTTTTCAGCACTGTACTTAATAATTAGTAAACGATTAAAATATCTTCGCGACTTTACTCCTTAAAGAGTTGCGTAACTTTTCGTACGCGCATTGTTCGCGCGCATAAAACTTCTACTGTAAACATTCTTTCCGAGCAGCTACTCCAGCACTCAATGTCTTCGAGAGATTACAGTTTAGGTCAGACGCGTTTGCTCTTTATCGAGTCGGAAAACTGTTCCGTTATAAAGAAGTATATAACTAAGTTTCGCGCTCCGCATCCACGAATATCCATAATACTTTCGCGAATTTAACAATTACATTTAACAAATAATATTAATTAATTGTCACTTCTCCCGAGCGAGAGCGGAACATGCCGTAAAAATGTTCTCAAAGTAAATCAGTAATATAAGTCTGATAGATAGCGACGTGGTATGATAGTCACGTGTCTCCTTACTTTGAGTTTCTATCTGGAGATAAAAGTCTAACATAGCCTCGCGATATCATAACAGACAATAAAGAAAAAAGAGACCGAGAATAAGAGAGAAAGAGAAAGATGGACCGAGAATTTTATGAATATATCATCAGGTCATGACATTTCCCGGATCGTCCACGTAGTTCGTCCAAAATCTGCATATAACTTGCTGGCATAGCACGGAGACATTGAAAGATGATTACCGTGACTCGGACGGGAAAAGCCGTCAACAGTGCACTACGCTCGTGGAGGAAATTGAAAAGTTCCAACTGAAATTGTACGCCCAGGCATACGGGTCAAAGACGCGATATGCGAATCGATTCTCCCATGCGCGACCGTAAATCGATTCTCCCCAACATACAATCACGCTGGACAATCAACGAATGGAAGTGGACGTTCTTCTAGCGTCGCGTTTCAGACGCATTTATGACAACAGCACCCTTATGGTATGTGCTAAATAAAATACCACGCTTATCGCCTACAGTTCAAGGAAAAGCTGAGTTTGACTTCAAATATGTTTCGCGGCCACGACATTTGTAAAATTCGAATCTGCGTTATTCGATATTTCAAGGGGATATCAGAGATGCTGTTCGATCAAATATTACGGTTATCCGAAAGTTATATTTATTGCGCAGCAATTTCGAAGACTTTCTGTATATTCCGCACACTAATCATCGCAACAAGCCACGATCCTATTCTTAATGGATCAATGTTCGCGACTGCTATTAAAAAAAAAAAAAAATGTTTACGAGTCTACCTAGTTTGCAAGTTTGAACAATTTTTGAATAATATGTATGTATGTTGGATTCCGTGGAATTTGCTCCGTCAGAAATTTTGAGATGAGAGGTAAGCTTGATTGATTAAAAAAATGGTAATATTCTATATGTCATGTCTCTTGTTACAAGTTCCTCCCCCTTTCACTTTCTCGTTTCTGTTAATATCTCATTGCATTTACAATTTACAGAAATATACATGAGATTTTGTAAATAAAATATTATAGCTAATATTGTCTTTGAAAATAAACAATCTTTCAAATAGAGGAAACTTATTGTACTCAATCAATTATATTTAGCAAAAATATCATTTGTTATGTGAATTCATAAATTCATATAAACCATAAAATATAATAATTTCAATTATTTGAATTAATATATCAATTTTTATAATATTTATATTTTTACGTTTCATAGCTCTGACAGCGCTTATACACGATCTTCATTTATAACATTTTACATTCGGACACCTCATATCATATCATGCGTTTCTATGATAACGTGTAATAGTAATTTATGAAGCAATACATCTATTGAAAATGCACTCGAAAAGTGGTCTGATTAGTAACGGTCCGTTTAATCGCGCTTCTCCGCGTGTAATATCATACATACATACATCAGTATGCTTAAATTGGCATGAAATATTGAATCTTTGTCCAAATGGCTCTAAAGGACCGATGTGATTTATAATTAATATTGATGAAATCCACGTTATTTGTAATTCCGCCACATTAGAGTATTTTCCGCGTCAAAGGTGTGAGATTAAAATTACACATTATCGTGTGATCGCGCACTAATTAACCGACGTTATATCTCGCGCTACCAAGCAATAACGACAATAATTGGTTCGGTTATAAGCCGATTACCGCAATACACGCAAACACCGCGTATTCTTTTTATTATGATACCAAAAAATTACGTGCGGTCGTTCGAGTAAGGATATTAAAGCGCACTTCTCCTTATTTAATGGCGCACTGCCAACGCTACTAGATAAAAGTATTAAGCGCTTTTACATTAATAGAATTATTTTATAAGGTACATGCCTCCTTCCCCTCTTCCATATCTGCATAAGTTAATGGTCATAATAAATGTTGCAAGAAAAATTTAATATTTCTTATAAGGATTATGAATATAGAAATTAAAAGTCAATATTTTAAAATTATTTTTCTTTTAAAATCTTAAAGTATATTATTGTAATACATAAGAAATGCAAAAATTTATTCAAGAGATTTATAAGAAGATATAAACTCTTCACTGATATATTCAGGGACACTGAAGCCATTACATATAGATCATCAAAAGCGTCACTGAACCGTTTTGCAGATAGCTTGATTAAAGCGCTTGTACCTTATCCATGTATACCGTCATCATTATCACACGATACCTCAGAGACTGAAACCATGCAACACGCGTGAAATTACTTGCATCAACTCCACAACTTATAATGACTAATAATGCAACACACAAATAATAATCTGACATAAAAATCCTTAAATAATTTCTAATTATATTTATACGTATTTAAAAGATGCTGTATCTACTCGAACATAACAATGCTTCGATAATTTTAAATTTATCGTTAGAAAATAGTTATTATTAATTCACTTAGACCATTCCTAGAAATTTATCATGAAAATTTACTTGTGTCATATGACGAACATATGTTCAGAATGTTTGAAATTCTATTTGTCAACGATTATCAATTTGCCTCACACATGATTATATCTCCTTAACACATCCTTCCTATAGATAAGCGAGACACAAAGGGACTGAACACGACCTGCGATGGTTCACACCCTTGCGTGATCCTGTCGAAGGGTGCGAACAACCCGAATGGAAAGATATGTTGCGATTATTGGGGCTCAAAATAAACAATAGTATATTATAATAAAACAACAAAATAACGAAAAATAATCTTGATTTTTTAAAGGATCTTGTCCACACTTTTTATCTTATTTATAAACTATATAACATTTAATCTAAAATTATAAATAAACTTTTATGTTGTTTAAAAAATATATACATATATAGAAATATAGCTCGTAAACAATACGAGATTCTAAAAATATGATGCTCTGAAAGACAGTGTCTTGATATTCTGGAATTATTTGCCTGAGAGAAAATACAAAATAATTTTTCGGAGTTTCGCAGACAACCTAAGAATAGCACACTGTCCTACATACTGAAATAAATCTTATTGGCTAAAGTCTTTCTATTTTTGTTTTCTCCATGAGATATAATTAAAACTTTGAAGAAGAATGTAAGCAATTCTGTGATCGGAATTCTAAACAAATTTCTGAAAATTTTACTTGTTCTTTTACTCGTATCTTTTTCTTTTATGTCGTCAATTTATCGCGTTTTCTTTTCCGCGCTATTGAAAAATAATATACCGCACCTCAGATATAGACATCTTATAAAAGTGCCAACAATTCAATGTAACCTTCCACGGCTTTAAAGTGTTGCGTACGTCGCAAAAAAGTTTACGGTGCTCGTAAACTCATGCACAGATAAATATTATACATAAGACTACAAACGATTACGCGTATGCTAGTAGGAATCTTTGCACTTTCAACCGCGAACTATTAGCATATTGCATTTGACGAAAACACTTAATTGCTTCGCTCTATCCGACGCGGCAAATAAATTGCACGTGGTGTAAATATGGAGTACCCAGTGAAATTTAATCAATCTACATATATGGCGGCGCACGCGGAAAGGACAGTAAATATAAATATATTATTTGTTAGCTACACATCGCTATTAAATATAATGTCGATTTCCAATAATATTGATAATGTTATTAAACAGTAAATTATGACAATTTTATGTATAATAATAAATCCTCATATATGTGCGTGCGTGCGTACGCATATCCGCTAACAGACATGTTTGGGAGACAATCTTTGCAGGATATTTTTGTTTGAAAGACATAAGGAAGATGTCATTGAACTTCAAATTCAATTAAATGCATTCGATATTTGTTTTAATTTTTCTAAACATATAAATTCGACACACATTTCATATTCCATAATCTATTAAGAAAATAATGTTTTATTTATAACGTAACTCTGGAAACTCCTTTTGACCATAACGGACTTGTGGTTTTAGACTCAAGTGTAAGATAATATTGGTACATCAACTTGGTCGGCGAGCAACGAAGAAAGACGCGACAACATGAAAGAAGTCGGCCGACATTTGGCACACGCTGGAAATTGACTTTTCAACGGTATCAGTATCATACGTTCTGTAAGAATAAATGGAATACTCGACCCATAGTTGCGCACTTTCAATATATTTCAAGCGAAACAGAAGCAAAACACAAAAACACACCCGCGCGAAAAACAAGACAGGGAAGCTCACAGATATTTTCCGGAAAATTGAACAACGACAGTGCATCACCATGACGTTAGTAAAGAGCTCTACAATCAGTAACAAGAGAAAAAGTCGTTGACAAGAGATAGGAGTTTGTTATACGATGGAAATCGATTTTCGCGCGCACAAGTCTGTCATTTTCACACATGACATGACGCAAAAGAATGAAAAGCCATCAACCGAAAATAAGAAAGCTTGGTTTATTTTATCAAAAAGATGTCAGTCATTATTAAGAACAGAACTATAACGGAACGAAAAAAATGGCAAAACATTAAGTGGAAGATTACTTATCGTTCATCACTTTTTTCCATCATTATTGTGCGCTTTAAAGAAAGAGAGTGCATTGAAGCAGAAATGGCGGTATAACAATGGGTGAACAGAATAATGTGATCATTTCCTTTATCGTTCGTTGCAACACGGAGTGTGTTGTCGTGTATCGCAAGGAATCTACAAAATATATGTATATATACGAGTTCTCCTAATAATACTCTCTCTTTTTTCTCGTTTTCCTTTTTTTTTGTTTATATTTTTGCAACAACAAGACATTTATATATGGAATTGTTTAACAATTGCGGATTTGCATCTCTATTTTCTTGCACATGCATATATAATGCTTAAAAGGAAAAAAATTCGCCTCGTAATCTCCGCGACAAAAATACGCGACAACGCAGGATAAAATAAAATTTGCCATTCACGGCAAGTTCACCACGCCTCGTACAAAATGCGACCGCGCGAGAAACAAGAAAGTAAGCTCGTAGATATTCCCCGAAAAATCCAGCAACGGCCATTCGGGACCGCAGGGCAAAGGTGAAGGCGAATAATTAGTTTTACCCACGAAGGGAATAAAACGGAAGAGATCGACATCGAAATTGCCTGCAGGCACCGCCGAGATCCGTGAACTCCCAGGTGTTCCTTCTCGCCTGCCTCGAATAGTATCGAATATGTATGACGCCACGGGTGGGTGGAAAACTGGCCTAATCTTATCACCAACGCTCTCTACGCCCGACTTTATAGCGCCTGTCTCCTCTCGGCCGTTCGAATGTCAGAAATAGAGTTCCCTTTAAGACCAACTTCTTTCGCGCGTTTAATGGAAACTTCGTCCCAGGGGCGAAGATCCTCCAAAATTCCGTTTATGAGTTTATATTAGTTTCATGACATAAACTTAATATTTCATAAGCTATACACGATTGAAGTTTTAATATTATCGATCAGCAGGTGTTGAAAGCTAAGAATAATCAAAGTAACCATGATCAATAATTTACGAAACATTATAGATTTTTAACGGCAATCTGTGTTTAAATTCTTAAGGATTTAAATCTGAAACTGAGACTCTAGAAAAATATAAAATAAATGAAATCTGTTTAAATCTTTAAAAATTTCAATAGATAATTCAATTTTTTATTTTTCAGTTCCAAACAGATTGTGCTTTAACAGAATTTTTATTCAAGATTATTAAGATATCTAACAATGCAACATGGGAAGTTGTCTCCAATCAAACTTTTGTCGACCACTCATTTAGAAATAGTCTATAGAGACTGAATGAATAGTATATTCCGACACAGTAGAGTCAATTCCCTCGACTCGCAAACTATCGCGGAGGTGTACATTTGCGCGTGGAACGGAAATCCCGGTTGATTTATGTTCCTCATCGAGCAGCGCGCACAGTGAGCGGATCCTTCTTATTAAGTTCGTTCTGCTCGTTTTGAGCTTAGTAGAATTCATAATACGCGAGCATACACGAAAATGCTAAAGCAGCTTTGCTCTTCGATCAATCGGATATTACTTGCTATGCTGGCACTATATTACGCAATTTCATGATTTTGTCGCGACAAAACGACGACGAAGTTATATTAATCTAGCGAGATTTATTATCCTGGTATTCCTCTCATATGCGCGCGAAGATATCATACGAGAAAATGTGTTTTTTCTTTTGTGCGGAATTAGCACAAAAGAATATTCTTACAAAGTATATTTCATATAATGCATATTTATACAAACATTATTCTACATACAATAAATTACTTTACAAATATAGGTAGATATTTACATATCATGATTATCATGGGTATAAAAAATTTTGCAATTCGGCAATCAATTTATTGCTATATAAAAATATTATCTTTTCGATAATATTCGATAATCAATTAATAACTATCTTATCGGTTAATTCTGATACGTAGAAAGATCATATTTTCATTTTTCCACTACACGTGGAAAAAATAAATCAGACTTTGTTAGAATAATCAATTACGTCTCATTCGACGCAAAGTAACCTGACGTTTCCCCAAGGCAAAGACGTGGATACGGATTAACGCCTTCCATCGGTAGGGTTCTACTCTTAACAAAAGCCCCCCCCCCTCCCCTCCCCCCAATCTCTTTGGGGATTGTCTCCATTCCGTAACCATCGGACGTCTCACGCGGACGTAAAGACGTGTACACATCGGAAAGTGAGAAGCGATAAGCGAAAAGGTATGAGCAATTCAATTAAAAAGTCGTCCTGATTAAATTATTTTAATAGATAATTCAAGGATAATTCGATAATCACAGCTGCTTATGAACCTATAAATTTAATTTTTCGAATTTTGTTTAATGAATGAAATTATTTGTTTCGTCACTCACACGCAAAACAATACAAACACAACACATACACACAACAGACAATACAAAAAACATATATATACAACACAAAATATATATACAAAAATAAATTGAACTACGATGTGCGCGTAGCCTAAACACGCGCACGTGGGAAAGAATGAAGTATAGGAAAGAGTATTGCCCCAACCGGACGGAGATTTCCAGATCAGATGGATATAGTGGATTTTCCTCAGCCCGTGAAAATCGCCCGGGGAAATTCGGGAAATCCTTTCCTCGTCCGACAAATTGCGCCGCGCCACCGTTTGGAAAACCAGACGGCCTCGCACGACGGCTTTCGCCCTCCGTCGATCCGGCCACATGTGCCAACATTCGATTCCTCGGGAATATGCGACCCTGGTTTTAATTAATCAAGCGGGAGAGACGGACTCTCTTCCGGCTTGCTGGTCCACAACCACTATTGCGATCGCGCCGTCTTTTTGTTCGTATAATCGTTACCAGGTTCTGGATCCATTTATACGATATATACTATATTCATTCCGTCGCGCGTACATTCACACCGGAGCCGCGAGATGTATCCTCGGATTGGAAGGGATAGAATAAGAAATGGAAATCGAATCCCTGATTTCACAATAAGAGAAATGAAAAAAAACAATCGCTTCTCTCTCACATCGAAGTCCCGTTCATTGATCACCTTTCGACACCCTTCCGCGTTGCAGGTAAATATCGACTGAAGCCAGAAATTAATTGCTCGAGCGATTTTACCTAGATATCCGCTGTGAGTTGAAATTTAATTGGATTATCTATAAAGATAAACCGGCGTATCAGTTCACCGTAGATCGACCAAGCGCGTGTTCCGAAATTGCCGGTGCGAAATTATGGCTCGCGAATTATACGGAGCGTGGAATGTGTTTATACATGATTCTAGGATAATTAGGTGAAATCGTAGACAACCGTAATATGTCAACAGCCGAAAAGAGGCGTATCCCTATGTAATTTTACGCTTGTTGCTCGTTACGGAAAGGGGCCATTTACGAACGAACCGTTCATATAGACTCAATATACATTAATATTACTCAATAAGTATTATGTTCGGATATAGAACATGATAAACGTCAAATAATTCCACAAAATTTTATAAAAATGACTAACGCTGGCAATATGGTACAGAACACTTTAGGATTCGCATGTTTAAAAAAATATTTGCTAAATCTTACGTATATAGCCATTAATGCCTGGTGCGCATTATGAGATTTAAAATAGTAGACAAATATTATTTTGAACTATTTTTCACTTCTGTTTTATGCGCTTGCCGATAAGGCTGCATAAAACTTCCCATAGTCACCGAGAGATTAAAAAAAAAAAAAAAAACCGCTACCATATATCACGAATATTAACGTTAAGTCAGGTACAGGATTTATTGGTTCTATACCCATAGAATCGTGTATATTTTCGATTAACTTTACTGCGAGTCATGTATGCAATATATGTGTGTACAATATTATTTAAAAAAATGTGCATTCTTTTAGCTTAAAATGCATAAGTTCCTTTTTTGCGATACTGCATGTACTTTTCTATTTATTATTTCGAAAAAAATTTCACACGTTCTTATATATATTTTACATGTTACTCTTGATATTTTTATGTATACATATTATATATTATTTATTCTATATCATTATATATATATATATATATATATATATATATATATTCACTTTATTACACATTCTCTGTATTTCTGGCTGTCATCGGTAAAATTTCGATAAGACCGAGTGCAAATCAATACTACGAAAAGTCGTGAGACGTGACATAAATTAGAATTTCCTATATGACATACGAAAAGAATCGAAGAAGGAGACTAGTGCATATTGCATACATTGAGCTCGTTTGCAAGTAAAATCGTTTATCACATTTAAACGAAGAGAATCCGTCGTAAAGACGAATCTCGTATTCAAGATCGCCGTAAAGTCTTCTGCGAATCAACTACGCGCATTAATGCGGGGAACTAATTTATTCCGAACACGCGAGAGTCGCGCAACGCGTGTCTAAGATTAACACGTGTTCGCATCGAGCTGACACATCAGCGAGAGAAATTCTTTAGCATACTACTATTCGTAAACGCTTCCGTGGAGAAGCTCGTGACAGCCATGTTCAATGGATTCTAAAACGAGAATCGACAACACTTATCCGCGCCGGAAAAAAATGCAAACGGTGATAAACAGCGATACATAATGAGTACGCGCACAACGTTATCCTGGAACGTTTCAAACATTATATTCGGAAACGATTTGTGTCGGCGCACGGAACCGAAACGCGGACCAATAATAATAACCTAATTACGCGCTCCGTCGTCTCGATATTGTGAAACCTCGTGACGGGACATAAATTCACGTTCAAATATAGTCGAATGGAAATCGCGCGTATCCGGATTCCCGCAAATAATTTCACCGCGTTAACGAGCAGCTCAAAAACAGTGCCGATGCGACCGTGCAAATTCTACACGCGTGATGTAGATAATATTGCACAGCGATATTAATAAATATGCAAATTAGAAAGAAACGATCTAGAAATAAAATCTATAATTTTAGATATCAATATCGCAGTGTAAAAAAATAATATATTATTAAAATCTACATCTCGTTGTGTAAAAATATCACTGTATAAAAAGTGTACTACTGGAACTTAAGCAGCCGTTTCCCGTATTTAATACAAAAGATATCGTAAAGAGATGCTTCTAAAGTATCAGCCGGAAAGTATCAATACTAACAATAAGATATAATGAAACATAAATATCGATACTTCAATCACAGTATCGTTAGTATTCTATACGAAACGTGGGAGAGCACGCGACGTCGAAAAGTAAGGGCGTTCAACCTTTGTGACCCCCGTGGTGCATCCGTTACAAAGGGACAATAAAATATCAGATAACGAAATCTGAGACGAGCAAACGGATCGGTGGGAAACGAGGCAGGAGGAAGCTCCATATACAATTGTGTGGTTATCATGTTTGTCGAACTACGCGCATGTACCTAACATCAATAGAACAATATATGTTAGGACAGAATGATTTTTATTTAGTAGATACGTTATAAATTCGCATTATTCTCCTTTTAGTACGACATTTGATAATGCGATAAATTTTATACAATTTTTGCTTCAAGCGATATGGATCGTTTCAAAGCGCGATTAAATCCGATTTTGATAAGCAGATATTCCATTCGAAATATATTTCGATCCTAATTGAACTCGGCATTAAAATTGAGATATTTTACAAATAAATAATAGGGATGCTGGATATTTGTTCTCTTCATATATAGATATATTCATATACATTTGCAAATACAATGCCAATAATATGTATTTTTAGATAATTACAGTATCAAATAATGCACAATAATATTATCCAATAGACATTTTTTTTTCATTCAACTGTTACTCTTTTAAAGATTCAGCATTATAAATATTTTTAACATTATTTCGTGAAATGTAAAATTTTTATGATCAACATTCCTAAATTTCACTGAATCCTGCCTCAAGTAATCAATACTTTAGATCAAGTCTTTTCTCTCCAGATGATCGCTCGATCAGTGTTCTGATTATGTCAAAGTCCATGCTCAACATTACAAGATAATGCATAATAGTTTCGTATTGAGATCATTGTCAAGTTGACATATATGTGTGAACGGGAACGTTAGCCATTTGATTCCTACCATGTCGACATCCTGTAAGTCGACCTATACATATACTATGTAGAGATACTTCAGTTTCTCTCTCTTTCTCTTTCATGGGATATATCAATACTTTACCATTTTATGACTAAATAAAAATAGTTTATAAATTTTCATATATTTTAAATAGTCATCTTTAGAAATACGTTAATTTCTGTTTGATATTTTTCTCTCAACTATCGATATCTAATCAATTTCGGAAATACATTATGTATAAATCCGGCGTCAAATGTAGGATATCGATATTAAAAATGTAGCCATCGATGTCTCATTAGCATCCTTATAAATATCCGCGACATAACGATCTCATTACACGCGAATATCCATGCACGAATAACGGAATTAGTCGTATACGATATATGTAATATGCGTGTATATTCTTGGCTAAACTAACTCGCGCGTCAAGACACGTTATACGCTAGTAATAAAGATCCAAAGGAATAATTAATGATCCGAAGCGGCGCGTTGGCGATACCGAGCTGTAACGGCGCCTCTGACGAGAAAAGTCGGGTAGGAGAGCTAATCGGCGACGGCGGCAGTGGTGTCTATCGGGCGTTGCCAGGCGTTTCCAGGCCCAACTATGAAAGTGTAATTAGTACGGGTATGTCGAGGCGGCGCCGCGGTGGAGAAGGGCCCCATTAATGAGTGATCGAAATTTCGAACGTGCTCGTGGAGGCGTACTAACGTCTTGTACACCTGAAATAATCCCGAGAGAGAGAGAGGGAGAGAGAGAATGAATGAGAGAGTGAGAACGAGCGAGTGAGCTGATGTATTAGTCTTCGCTCGTCTTCCGTCAATCGCGCCCCAAAGGGATTCTCCCTCCGTAGCAGGACGATAAGTCGGTAATCGTCGTACTTACGCCGGTTCGCTTCTGCGCAGCGCAGATGCAATTAGCGCTTGATTTGTCGCTATTTCTATCTCGTTTCACGACCGCCTGTCGTTGAGCGATCCAAAAAGCTTAGAGAGACGGGCGGAAGGTCCGTAGATCCCAAAGGTATCCGGCGTGGCCATCTTGGAGACCGCGCTCTCGAGACCTTCCGGCAAAAACGTGTCGCGTCGGCGTCGAGAGCGTAATTGCTCGTGACCTGCACACCGAGTATTTTGCTATGACGTGAGCGGAATACATAGCGGCAATGAAATTGCTGAGATAATTGGCTCCTTGTCGTCGCGCAACGCGCCATTGTCGCGCATCTCTACGTCGACGACTTAATACGTCATCAAGCTTGTTCTTCTTCAAACTGCCGCATTATCAGTATAGGCGAAATTAACACGGTTCGCTTTTAATCCTAACCAGAAACATCTAAGATTTCTTGAGAATGCTGCATTACGAAATAAATTCTAAAACTCTAAAGAAGAATATAAAAAAAATGTCATTAATAATTCATATTTTTTTAAGGAAGCTAAAAAGACCATAAATCATTAACGAGCTTAAGTGACTTAGGGGATATATTGTCCCATCTTCAATCATAACTAAAGTTCTTATGTTAACATCTAAAATAACAATCTCATATAACAATCTCTATATAAACGACTGTGATAAAAGAGATAATATAATATAATAATTCAAATAAATTAAAATATATTTTTGTAATGTTATTTGATAAATCAACATTGTCTAATATTAATATTATTTCTTCTAAAAAAACCTTAGGCAACGTAAAAGAGAAATATAATTACTTGCCGCAGAAAAAAGATGCCTCCACGCTTCAAAGCGTATCATATAAACACCAGACTATATCGATTTCGCTTTTAATTTTTCGTCTTTCTTAATGGTCACAGAACTTTACCGCAGCTGCTGTTGGTTCAACAGTTATGTTAACGAGAGCATAAATTGATTTGTACACGAGAGAGTGTAATGTCGTAAAGAAAAAAAAGCGCGTTTATGTGAGCGTGCCGTTTGAGTGTTTTCTCAGTGCTGCCGTGTCAATTATTTCAACCCCGAATTCTTCACACAAGAAGAAATAAGGAAGAGCGCGACCGCCCCGAGAACGCTCAGACTATCTAAAAACGCTCGTGCTCTCACAAATTCCGTCGACGTATTTATGCCGACGCGTAAAGACGACGCCCGGCGTATGCAAGCACTTTGCTACCGAAGGGACAGCCGATATTTTTAGACGCCATTGACGAGGTCGGGAACTGATTTGTAGTAATCTTAAGTGTAGACAAATGCGCACCGGAGGGTCGTGTATCTATTGCTTCTTAGCGCCTGAATAATCACTGGACATATAAATAAACGATACTATATGGAAACTCTTTCCGGTGCAATTGATAGCATCGCATATATTTTAGATATCTAATAGTGACAATGCAAATTGTAGCATTATTGTGAGAAATATTAAACGTTGCTTGAACAAAAACGTGTTTATGAAGAAATATTACAGTTTGTCAAATGACACAATAATACAAGGAACAAAATTTTAATTTGCATAACTGTCCCCCCCCCCCTCCCAATACAATTACATCACAAGTAATATTTGTGAAAATAGCAGAAATGACATGCACAAAGAAATCGTTTGTTGACAACTCTACGCACGTCGGATACAACTTTCTAGAAATTTGTCTATGTTTATAGTGACATAACGTCACAGATTGCAAAGTTTACGAAAACTTACAACGTAAAAAATATATGTTGCACGGATATCACGAAAGTAGAGTTTTTGGCAGCTTACCCAATAACTTTTTAAATCGCTTCAACGAGCTCCAAGCGTCGCGCGGAGCTGCTTTTTATTGCGAGCAGTCGGGGATATCTCTTTAACTTGGTATACTTGTGAACAGGCTAATCGTTTTTTATAATGTTATTGCGTATGCAAACTTTGTAGTTAAACTTATAAGCAAACCAGTTATTTACACTTTAACATATACACACATATATACGAATGTAAATGATACTGACTATCGAAGCAGGGTTAAGCGTGTAACTCTTAAAAAAAATATATATATATATATAATGCTATACAGCATAGAATTAAAGCTATAGGCATAAAAATGTAAAAAATTGAAATTCTTATAATAATTTACAAATACTAAAAGTACTACAAATTTACAATTTAATTTAGAAATGCTAAAAGTATTAATATTACAAATACTAAATCAAAATATTACTCTCAATAGGTATTTCAGAATTTTTATTAATTTAAAAAATAAAAAAGAGTGTCAAAAAAGATTTGAGCTTTTCCTCTCTTCGCGTTATTTCAGATATGTATTTTAATCAACTTAATGATTTAACCGCTGCAAAGAATATATAGGCACGCGCAAAAGTATGTTATACATATTTATACGAAACACCAAAGTTCACAAAATTTTGTTGATATTTTTAATAATTTAGGAGATATTCGTCTGTTACATTTTTCGCGGTAACGAATGCATAATCTATGTCTGAAAAAGACTACAGCTGCATTGATACTTAACATGTGCAGCTCTTATGCCACTCATAGTTCACGGGTTTAACTCTTCATTCAAAAAAGCTTTGGACGTAAAGACGTGATTCTGAAAGAGACTTTTAAGGATACGTGTCATATGTCACCAGCTTGGAGACAAAAGGTCCCGCGGAGAGAAAAGATATTTTTGGAATATGTTGGTCTCGCGTTTAAACTTTCTCTCAGCATACTGGCTCGCAATATCTTTATTAATTGCTCTATCACGATACAAATTGCAATACACATTAATTAGAAAGAATAAGAATAGCAAATTTTAAATTAAAATAATATCAATCATTTTTGTCATAAATTATAAATTATAAATATAAATTTTAATTGATTATTAATGACTGTGATTATTAATGATTATTAATGATGTTATTATATTAAATAATTTGTAATCTTAAATTTTATATTTCTATATTTTTTGAGATATTAACGAGATGTTTCTATGCTATTTTATTATATTAATGTTTCTATTATCCCTATACATTATTAATAAAATAAACATAATCTGACGATAAAAAAGATATACATCAGGATAGACATGCATAATTTCCTATAAAGTAGGAGGTAAAACGGTGCAAGAATAAAGCATCGGCGAAAAAAAATTTACTACAAACAAGCGGCTGTTTGTTAAATTTATATCGCGACCGGACTAAGCGTTCGGTATACAAATTACATCCCGCAGTTTAGCTCGCTTCAACAAAGATTACCCTCACATACGCGCTCATATCCTGAGATTTCTATCTCGTTCAGCGTTAACAAGAAACCTTAACGAGAGGCCACTTGTAACCGAGCAACCCGAGAGAGATCTAAAAAGATTCTGCGCCTCTACCTCGGCGCGAATGACAACGACGTACTTATGTAAACTGTATGTTTTTACGGTCAAACCGTTAAATCATTCTCGATTGGATTCGTCGCGCTCGTGCTTGTCCGAAAGACCATACTAATAAACGAGCTAGGGCGTGTGCAAAGAAACGTTCAAAGAATGGAGCGTCATCTGGAGCAATCAAAAATCTATTTCGCCATTTTGCGTGAAAAAGAAATACCGACAAATTTCACATTTGTGTATTTCAATATTTGAAAAACCGTTGTGCATTCTTATACATTCATGACTCTTTACGCATCCTAATTTTAAATATATATTTCTTTAATAAAGAGAAAGCTCAGTCCGCGGAAATATGTAGAGTCTGATACAATTTTTCGCTTATCTACCTGGATAAAAATGTAATAAAAAGTGTAGGAAAAATTTGATAAGATTATATTATACGCTGCGGCGTTTTCATTTTACATTAAAAATATTTTATTATATTAAAAAATAAATTAAAATAGAGCTAAGAAATTTAAAAAAATTAATTTTTATTATTACATGAAATTTGCTTTGAAAAACAAACCTGGTTATTTATATTTTTATAATTTCTGCGCCGAAAATACCATTAAATATGTATAACATTAAATATGTATTAAATGTGTATAACATGCCTCGTTTGTCAAGAGAGAGAGAGAGAGAGAGAGTACAGAAATGATATCTATAATCTCAAACAAATATTCTGCCAAAAGTCAAGAAAGTAAAACAAATTATTTTATAATTTTTATTTCTTTCAAATCAGCATTTGCTTTCACCTCACTGTTATCGGACGCATAAACAATCCATAGCACGTTTTCAGATAAAATCTATTACTCCAGATATTCTTCGTCTTTGATTAAGTGTACCGTATATACCGAGGGATGAAAGAAGAAAAGGAAAACAATATTAGCGGGATTTGTTCGCCTTAACAATTCGCATTCGTCGTGCGGATATAGTCTCCCCTATTTTATCTAGGATCATTCTGTCATAATGATTTGTTCGAGAGAATATTTTGATAGAATTTGCTCTTCCAGTTATCGATCAAGTTTCGCCAATGTTTTAAATACTTCATAGAGAAACGTGCTTGACAAGAATACGGATAATTAAATCGCTATAGTAGACAAATTATTCCTACAATAACAGCCGTTTTTATTTATCTTAGACGAGACGCGGCTTTTTTTTTTCTTAATTAAACGAATTTTCGTTTATAACAAGGAACCTGGCTGGTAGTGTACATTTTTATCGTTGCTTTAGCAGTGAATGGTATCGTATCCCGGGAACGTATCCCTGAAGACGCCTCTTTCCAGATTGCTGCGGCAACGAAGTGGCGGACGAAACAACACAGCACGGTAACGACTCCTTTCTCCAAATACCTTCGAGAAGCCTCTTACTTAGAAATCGAACACGAATTTCGACGCCGTAAGATGGTAACAGGATGCACCACCGATCGCGGAGTAGAAGAAGCGCATTTACCGCGAGCGCATTTCTTTGGTGGCGTACGCGCGCGGGAAGCGTATTTACTTTAATTACTTTCCTGCCGGTCATTGGCTGCGAGTTAAATGAGCCGCCGAGGTGGCAAAAAGCACGCATTCGAGAGTGAGAATGAAATACGAGAAAACGGAAAACCTGTAATAAAGTCTTTACAAAAAGACGGTAAAAACTTTGAAGGCTAATTTTTATACAATGTCGCGAAATAATCCATAGGCAAATCTTGGTATTTAAAATTGAGATTAGATTGCGGCACCAACTTTTTTTAAAACGTGTAATGATGCATAACATAGCAACCAATCCCTTTTACTTGACAATTTGCTTAAAATTTACATGGCCTATTTTTTATGTCTCTCTCGTCTGGAAACTTAATTTTTTCTTATAATTCAATTATATATTAATTAACACAAAAGATTATCTTTTCGTATATTAGAAGAAAGAATAAACTTGCTTTTAAACAAGATGAAGAATGTACATATCCATTTTTTTTTCAAAATAACTGGGATTTGCTTAATTTTGTCCATCTACTTGTAATTATAGCGATTTATTTATTTAATTATATATTCGCAAAATAAAAATATAGAAAAATAGTTGTGATAAAATACGTGCGCGTGATCGTCTCATTAATTTGCAAATTCATGTAATCATGAAATATATAAATATAATTAATCCTTAATTAATATAAATTATCACTTTACTATAATTGTGATAGGACTATATTTTGACTTTGTAAAAATTCGTGGAATCGAAATTATTCATTCGGTTTCCTTCAGTTTCCCCAATTATAATAGGATTCATGTTCCCGTTGGAATTTTCAATGTGTATATCATTGGACACGTCACGTGTTCGCAGCGCTGCTATCTGTGCAAAATATCGAATGTCTTTCGCAATATTTCCTCGCGGCGGGCACAAAAAACGCGATGCGTTTGCATGTGAATGCGATGTCATCGATGTTATAACGAGCGAGCATCGATCAGAACTCGCGGTTAATGCGTTTTGTAAAATACAACAATTGACTTTTTACGGAGATACCTTGGTTATAGCTGATGGATGGTGCTTTCTCGATGGATGACGCCGGCGCCAGAGATCGCGAGATAAAACATGTATGCGATGTCCGGCGCGAATATTTCATGAGATAATAAAAGAAAACGCTCTGATACCGGTGCATTGGATACACGCCGCAATTATGTATGCTCTTTGTAAATTCAAGATATTAGAGTGCAGTGATGAAAGCTCGCAATTTGCTGTAAAATAAACGCGCTCTCGATGCTGCTACGCAATTAATCATAATAAGAAGCGTGCACATATATTCTAAGGAATTATAGCGTACTCAATATGAAAAGTATGCAAATTTATCTATAATAGAAGTCGAAGTGCTTTAGCTTGTATCAATGGACATCAGCTCCGCAATCATCTTGTGTGAGGCGGAACATTTGCATTTCGCTGCATGCAAGAACAACTTCGCTTTAAGCGAAGTCATATCGAGTTGTCGAGATACTTCGTATGACTGATAATATCGAGTTAGTCGATTGATTTCAAATTGTCGCGCAATTCCCTCGTGCATACAGTTGACCACAATCCGACTCGTGTCGCGCAAATCTTTTCAGAATATCTGAACAAACGGATTGCACTTGAGCTCGATACAGAATTTATGCGTTTCGATATATCTCTGAATAAACAATTTTATTGAGTGAACGCGTATCCTTTATACTTTACAAATAAAGTTGAAACTTTAATTAATACGTATTATTTATATTCTGATTGTAAGTAAATGTATTCTCATGTCTTTTAAATACAAAATCAATATTGGAAATATTATGTTACAATAAATATCGATGCTTTCCAAGCAAAATATTAGTCTCGTAAATATATTTCAACACTTTATATAGATATAAAATAATTATATAATTATATTATCTATACGATAAATCTATTCTTAAATAATAATTATACTCTTCAGAAAACGAGCAGTTATAATAAATAAGTTTTATATTTTAATAAACCCGTAAGGAGAAAAGACTATATAAGGCCCCATGGCGAGTTACGAAAAATTTTGGCGATATTTTGCGTCAAGTACACTTTGGGGAACAATAATCCTATTGGCTTGCCGTTCATATTCGCGCACGAGCGCAGCGAGGCGGCTCTTGTTACAGAGTCGAGCGAAAGGGTTACGATCTTAATTTCCGACTGGTTGCACGAGTTGACTCATTTTTGCATAATGCAGCCTAATAAGGGCTAATGAATGAAACGCTGTAACCCCCAATGTCGCGCAAATTGGATTTACACCATTCGCTATTTCCCAGCTTTCGTCTCTGCCCCGCGTGCCGTTGTCATATCCATAATCTCACCTCACGTTTCTCTGTTCGCCAGAGAACTTATTCCTTTCTATCCCTCTCATGCCACCGCCCATCTCGCACGCATTTGCATACTTTATCATCCACGCCGTCAGACGGACGAATGTTGCGTGGCTCTACTCAGAAGGATATCCACAAATTTATCTGCCTAGATCAGATTCACGAATCGAGGTCACAATGCCTTCATCCTCTTAGTATTTTTTAAAATTATTTCTTCTCATTATCCCCTAGCTCAGCATCTCATCGCCCTAGGACGGTCATCTTCACCGCTTATATTCCTCTTTCTTTTCACCTTTCTGCTTTCCTCAGCATTTTAAAAGTTAGGCTCTTTAATCACCTAGTACGTGGAATAATATCTTTTATTTTTTTAACTTAAGCACCAGAAAGAGAACAGAAAGAGAATTGCCATATTCACTTATAATTGTTAAAAATATCGAGCAATAGAAAGATTTAAATTGTATAAACATTTTTTTAATTTTACAATTACAAATGTAAATTTTATAAAAAATATATGTCCATACTAACGGAATTGTAAATACAATATGTATGAAAAGCGTATTTATGTTAGATTGTGTATCAATTATGTTAGATCGCGAATATTTAAATAACTAAACATATTGCGGATGTTTCTCAAATTTCCAATCTTCAGTTCTTCTGTCTATTTTTAAAACACGTTTCAATCTACATATATTTTAGAATTCAATCTTAAAAAGATTTGCTTTAGCGCGGCAATAAATGCTACTTCCTCTCTCTTCTTTTAAGCAAAATCGAACGAATATTGCTGCTACTTTAAGCGAGAAACTGTCTGACTCGCGAAGCGTGTCCGGATCGATGCCAAAAGCTGTGGCGAAGTGTAAAAAGTTCGCGTTGAATCGCGGGTGTTAAGGTAGCAAGGAAAATCAATTACCCGTCTGTGAAGAGGGTGAGACGGCCCAAGACTGGGGGCACGTAACGTTTCCTTCAAAAATTTCACAAGGGACGTATGAATTATTCCCAAGACGATCGAGCGTCCAACACAATTTCTCCTACGCGCGATCGATTCCTTACAGCTGCCGCCGTCGTTTCTTTTAATCCGGCACCTTTTTGGTCGACCTCGCGATAGACATATGTATAAGACCGAAAGAACGAAGTCGCATCCGTTATCACGTGTCATCTGATATTTTATATCGCGGTTGCTCAAGAGATAAACATAAACTCAAGTTATCATTCCTTTTGAACTTTCTTGTTATGATAGATTGTAGAAAATATCGTAAAAATATAAATTTAACAAATATATAAATTTCTGATAAATAAATGTATAAAAGAGAGTGTACACGAGTAAATAGTACTTTGTAGACCTTTTAAAAAGAACAGAATAAGTTGATTGATAAGTTGAAGAATAATTTGAATAAGTACGTAAAATATCGCATGTTTTAAACAAATTTACATATCGCGTTACTTGCAGATAGATGATCTTTATTTAGAATATATATCGAAAATTATGTAATAAAGTTTTACGAATTCATTTATTACATTCGTTTGTTATATCGGTAACTACTGTGCCCGACGAAACAGTGCCGGCTCTCACATCACTTTCCGTCGCATTTTTTTGACAGGATCTGAATTATTCCGCGGTCGAATGCTGCGCGCCAGACCGAACAAGCACGGCGGGCTTTGATGCCGGCGCATCTGGTGGAGCTCGGCCGTGAAACGCTTTCGGCCAAACGGATCGTAGAAACCGTATCCCCAATAATCCGTTGCGTAATTGGTAGCAGACGCTTGGATGCACAGTAGGAAGTGTTTTTTCCTGCGTATTTTACATGAGCGTAGATTTATTAAGGAGAGGACAGAGAGACGGATTTCAAACGGATGTATTTGAATGTGCATAAGCTTTGACTCGATGGATTCTTAACGAAAAATATGAAGTTAATGTATGTATTATATTCGATTGTACTTTTTACTAAAAGCATTTATTTTTTATTTATTCTTATATGGCTCGATAAATTTATAAATTATAAATGCATATGGAAAAAAACATGTTTTTAAATAAAAATTGCATAAAGAATCTGAATATTGAATAATTTTAATATTTTTGAATTTAATATACTCAAACTTGATTATACTATTTAGTATAAATTATACTATTTCATATAATATATTCATATAATATTAATGTTTCATAACAATTCAAGTATATTAATTAATTGAGTTTAGTAATATAAATTATGACATTTATAGATATTTTTTAAAGTAACAATTGTTATTGCTCATGTAAAATACATAGCAAACATACGGATCATAAATAAAAAGCATGGGCGAATCAACATCCCCCATTTGCAATATATTGTAGTTCCGCAGCGTATTCTGCGTAAGCATGTTTGGACACAAAAAACATCTGGAAAACAAATTTATATCCTAGATCGAGGACGTGTAAAACATCGCGCACTGAGTCTCATTATATGCTCCGGAATAACAAACAGTAACCGAAACAGCATTCACTGTCTACACATATACGCGAATGTAGAGTACTGTTTAAATTGTTAGTTTGTTAAAACCAGATTTAATTGCCTTCGTGCTTCACTCGGAAGCGCTATTACCGCGCACAAAGAAGGAAGCTCGCCTATTACATAAAATAATTGCTCAAATAGATGCAGGTGCTGCGTGTTAAAATTAATTGGTACTTAATTGTGTCGAGGAGTGCCCGAGTTAATTTTATTATTTCGATATCGTGCGAATTGTCAAAGAATCAATACTCTTAAAACGCTTTTTGCGTCCGCGACTCACAGGAAATATTTTCTTGTAATCTTAATTGCCCCGAGAATCCGCTGAAATCCATTTAATTACTTCGCATCTCACTCGCGACGTACATCGTACATGGAATGTATATCTACGAGCTATTAAAGAGCGGTCGATGAGAGAGTCGCTTTGCGGACATCGCGTCTGTGAAAGTGAGCGCTTTTATTAGCGAATGTTTGCCCCACGCATTGCAATTTCACACAACACGCCTGTTTTTTTATTGCGGACATACAGAATAAAACAGCTAAAATTAAAATAAAAGTTAGTTTCCGCATTTAAGCATCAAAGTGATGTCTAAGAACTGATTCGTGTTAATTAAACATCTGTTTCATTTTTTTATTCTCTGTATCTTTATTATTAATAAAAAAGACCAGGACGCTAAAATATATAAACAAGGATATAAAGGAAAAAGAAATCAGTTATAAAATTCTATTTGTTGGCTGCAATCGCTTCAAGAGAATATTAAAAGTAAGAGAGAGAAAGAGCGAATATATATATGTATATGTATATTAAAATATTATATATATATATATATATATATATATATATTATAAAGATAATAACCTTACGCGACTCAGGCTAGAAAATTTTATTTCACCCAAAGATAACGGAATAAAAGTGGATTTGATCCTCAATTTGCATCGGTAGTTGGTTCTCTCTCGCATAACTGCGTCCAATTGCCCTTCACGAGCGAAATTTCCAGCCGCGAATTCACGCTCTCGACTGGGAGCGATCGAAATACTAGTCTCGGAGCAGCCATGTAGTGGCTGCGTACATTACACAGTTTGTTTCTAACTGCCCAAATTTTCTGCATTCAACTACGACACATCGCGAAACTCGACGTCTCGAAGATCTCCCGGTAGAGCAATTAAGTTGGCGAATGCGGCTATAAGTGAGCAATTAGATAGCATTGAATTCTGGTATACGCTAGAATTGATACCACTCAAGTGCATAGCGCGATTCGTTCTGCCGATTATGTTCTAACGATTATGTGGGCAAACATTCAACACGATCCTTTAAGTGGATAAGCGTACAGACAGCATTAGTACTAAAGAAAACATAGAGTATAGAGTATACGTGCGAAACACCGCCTGGATTTGTAAAGAGCTGTAATTATACAGGGAATATACGGACTTTACCATCTCACGACATTGTAGGGATAGATAATTATTCGAAATTCTCTTCGTGTGCGAGAAGAACCAAGATTTGTTAAAGATACATCTGCGTTGTGTCGTGTTATCGTGGATTAAGTGTGTGTGTCTAGCTTCAATATTAATCAATTTCCGACTTGATCACAAGATAGATTATCAGAAATATGATTGAACAGAGTCTTGCAATTCAATTCCTTATTTAACAAGATAGGATATAAATAAAAATTGATATTTAAATTTTAGTAATTAATATAACTGCATGTTTAATTTCTGTAAAAATAAAAAAACTGTAGCAATCGAGAAAATTACACCGCGCGATGATATTTGCAGTAAAAATTTACACGCGATTTTTGCCGATACAGAAAAGATTCATATATGTGGTAGTAACGCTTGCAAATATCATGGTTTATTCCAGTAATTGTCAAGTCATGTGTAGTTATTTCTGCTTCGGTGAATATTCGCTTGGATTCCATTTCTCTATATTGCAGATACCCCGAGGGACTAGCTGTTTCCACTATTCTTCTCGCTATCGAGTATCGACGAAGGAATTCGTAACACACGAATGCGATCCGAAACTTATTAACAGAATTTCACAAAATGGCGATAACTATCGCTAATTTATCGACGCCTGTAAATACAACTATGGTGAGCGCGTATTATTTATTATTGTTTTTGTAAAGAATATAAGTCATAAAGATTAATGACAAGCACGAACAATTTTCTCATAGAAATTCGACGTGTGAATTTGAGTATTTTCTACGATATATTTTGCGGGAAAATTTGTGGAACGTGAAAAGTACCAAAACATTTCTCAGAGATAGATCAACATTTCCATTCAACTATTTTTCTAGAAAGCTAACATTTTCGTTCAATAACCTCTCGACAATTTTTCGTCAGTTTTATGCACGACCGATCCGCTTTAAAAATAATTTAAAAAATGCGAACACTTCAATTTTATTAAAATCTGTCAAAATTATCACGCACGTTGCTTCGCAACAACAAATTCGCGAGCAAATATTAATTAATTTACGATTGTTATATAATATATGAATAAATATTTGTGCGTTTACACACACTAATTGATGAGTGTCGAGATATGTGAAATGTAAAGTATCGTCAAATATGTAAAGAGTACAAATTCATTACAGACAAGTATATAGAAATTCCATATCCACTGAAGCACTTTTCAACCGAAACTAAAAAGGATGACGATTGTACAATATAAACGCCGATAATTATAAATTTTAAATGATTCAAAGGTTTTGTTAAATTAGAACGTATTAATATATAATAAAGCCTGGTTCTTAAGTTAATTTCAAGTATGTATCTAAGTTTAACACAAATTTCATTAAATACCTAATTGCCAAGAAATTTAATGCTGAAAATTGAGAAGACTAATAATTGCCTTCCATAAAGTTTTCGCTCAACCACAGTTAACTCCAAGAATCCAAGAATAATTAAAGCATGACATAGTAAGTTCAACACACCTGATACGCTGTACTTATATCGAAAATGTTTTTACGCTGTGTGTGTGTGTGTGTGTGTGTGTGTGTGTGTTTGTGTGTGTGTATGAGAGAGAGAGAGAGAGAGAGAGAGAGAGAGAGAGAGAGAGAGAGAGAGAGAGAGAGACCTGGATATATAGACAATTTTAAAATTATCGGCACTTTCTCCGATGCTATGAATTCTTTGTTGTCAATGTAAAATAGATTGCCATAAGCAAAATTGGACATGTTTCTTTGCAAGTTCTCAATTTTAAATATAAATATAAACATAAATCTCCAATAAAAAATAATTTAAAATTAAAATATTAAAATATAGGACATTTAACATTTAAAAAGTTTTATTATTTGCATCCATTAATTTTGATTCCCTCATCCTTTCATCTAAAAACATTTCATTTTTGAATGCTAAATGTGTGGGATTTAAAGATATAATATTCTTGTTTGATTTTTAATTGATACAGATTGCAAAAAATCCGCAAATAAAAATATTGATAACAATGTTGGAATACTTACATATGTTCGAATTTTAAAAGAAGGCATGTGTATATTTTTGATTAAAATCAGAGATAGTTCTGAAATATTGTTCTACGCACTGCACAACAATCGAATTTCAGGTGTAATGATAAGCACAGGCGTTATATATACATATATATATAACGAGAGATCCTCTTCTTTCTTATGTAGTACGTCGAGGTTATAAGTTTTCTTGATATCATCGTAATAATGTAACATTGTAATAATGCGAAACGAGTGCGAGTACATTCATTCTGTAGATATATCTATCGCTAACAATTAATGCATTCAATAGGCGACTATGCAGATCCATAGTACTATTAATATTAATACGATTATAATAAACTAATTTTTCATATCTGCAATTGCGTCAAATATATCTATAAAAATCATGATGGATTATTAACAGAGATTATAATATAAATCAACGACAACGTGTAAAAATTGAGTTATAGAAAATAAAAAACAAATAATTCTTTTATTACGCGCCATTAAATAACGTTTACGTTAATGTATATAATACACGCTTTAAACCACGCCAATTTTAGTCGAACAACTACAATTCACCGCAAAAGAGAAGCGGTAATCAGACGTACTGCTCGAATCTACACGTTCTCGAGGAGGTGTTAACTGCAGATGCAGGCATTAGCTTCCGCGCCTTTGGGACTTTGTCACAGCATGAAGAAGGGCGTGGCGTCTAATTGAAAGGGGATTAATTAAGGCGCGTACACGGTAAGAAAATCTCGCGCTACTCGAACGGTTTCCTCCATCTCATGGGATTTCTTGCCGAATTATGCACGAAGTCCCCCCCCCCCCCTCCTCTCCCTCTCACCTGGCCTTTCCGCTCACCCCCGTGGAGTACCGTGGGAAATGCTTCCCGCTCACTAGGGCGTTTCGTAGCACAGCATCAGCAGGTCTCTCACTGGAGAGAGGGAGAATGTGTGAGAGAAAGAGAGGGACGGATAGAGAAGAGGAAGGCGAGACAGTTGGAATTTTGATAACGTTAGGGTCGAGGTTGCGTGCTTTGCCGCAGCAACCACGACATTTCTCTCGCAGTTATTCCGCAGCAAAAAAGAAATCCGCGCTTGCCCTGCCGCATACTTCGCGCCAGAATCCCTTCGGCATTGCCTTGCCTTGAAATTCAACGATGCCCAACAGCGTCGACTCGTTTTCTAACGAGAAAACCACACGCGCGCTCTCACCGCGACTAGTATTTTCCCAAAAAGTATCCCGACAAACAAAGAGAATTCGCGCAACACAAAAGGAGCAGCTACGCTGCCAGTTACAGATTATTTTACATAATAATTGTGCAATCTTTACAGAATGATTGTGTACAATAATATTTATAATTTTGTTAACGTTGCGTTTCTCTATGTCTTGTATTCACGCGAGAGCCTCTTGTATCCTTCATTCTTTTCACAAAATAAAATATTGTGTATCTTCGAAAGTATCGCGGTACAACGCTCGGACGTGGACAACACTGCGAATTTTTGCGGCGATAAAAAGCTGGCCGAGATACGCGTTATTTTGCAGTAATACCATGCGTTACTCTTGCCACCGTGGGTTTCGAATAATTTCGTGGTGCGCAGCGTCCGTTTACTGTATTCTTAGGACGGACCGCAGCGAAGCAATAAAGTACCAGAGCAGCTAAAGTCTCGCGGAATATTTTTGTAGAACACACATACATACGCGAGAGACGTAACGCACGACCAAAGTATTCCGGGTACACGCGCGATATCGTCGCAATATTCGCGCGCACGGTCGAACGTCGCACGCTGCTTCGGACAGATAGGAACGTATGTTCCACAAGTCCTCGGAAAAGATTGATGGGCAGCAACGATATCACGCGCGGTAAAATCTCGCGGCTCGTATAGCCAAATAAGGCCGAATTCTCAGCGACAAAACGAGAATTTTATCTCCGATATCCGATATATTAATGCTGTAAAATTTTCCTTAAAAGTTATGGATATATTTTCTATCAGATGTATGTGTTTTCTTAAGTCTCGAATGATTAATACGTATAAAGTGCGAGACAAATTCGTTACTTTATTTCAATTACAATTGTATATTTTTATCCGAAGATGTAAAGAGAAATTGTACTCATTTTCGTATCTGCTATTCCGACAACCGGTTCTTCCTCTTATTTTTCTTTTGCAACGACTGCACAACGGCAATAATCACATAAATCCACCTCGCAAAGACGCGTCGTATCAGCGCGCGCACTCGTATACGTCGCACCGTTTATTATCGCATTCGCGCCAGTTGGACGGTCCCGTGTATATTATTAAACCATCTTCACCCTCGGCGTATGCCATCTCTTTACGTTTACGCACGTCGCTAAAATTACACGCGGGATCTTTCTTTTTCCTCAGTTTCGCGCTTGTCTCTTTACAATCCTCTCGGTTCCACTTGCGCGCACTCGCTGCGAGTTTCGTCTGACACGCTCGCAGAAACCTCGAATACCACGGCGTAAACATTTTTCTTAAGAGTGCGAGACTGTATTATGGCTACATTTCTCCACAACTTTTTCGTTTGCAACGTAAATATCTTGGTAGTTAAATGTTCAGTTAAAATATATAGAGTATTAAATTTTTCAGAATAATATAAAAATGAAAAAAAGAAATATATTTATATATGTTTAATATATGTAATGAGTGTTTACTTTTTAATCATCATAAAATAAAAAATATATCACTTTTTTCCCATCTTTGTTGATTTTATTTTTATCTTAAGTATGGACATCAAAGTCGTATTTTGTAATTGTTAATTCAATGCCATATCAAAAAAAAATTTCCCCAAAAAATGGGAACGCAACTTGAAATGCACAAAACAATGACGAATAAAGAATGATCAAAAACAAATAAATCTATCCGTGAAAGCTTTCGATATACATAGGTATAATATTTAGCGTATTAGCTAATTTGTAGAAGTGGTCTCGATGTTAGAGACTTGTGTATGTTTGTGTACGTATATATGTGAGTGAGAAAGAAAGAATATGAGTAGAAATAAAACACAAAATATAAATTCTTTCGGCAAATTTGGAAGTTACTTTTTTATATTGCATATATTATATCTTTTAATAGACATTTAAATACAAATATGCAGTTAAGTACTCTTTCAAACTATGTAATAATATATCCTATCCCCCCCCCCCCCTCTCTCTCTCTCTCTCTCTCTCTCTCTCTCTCTGAATATTATATGCGATGCGATCTCTCCTTTCTGGACAGAAAATTGATTAAGCGACCCTTTAAGTTGGTTGAAAGTTTTCAACCCTTAAGTAGAAACTTTCGTCGTATTATCTACTTAAAATATTTGCATCAAATATCTCTCACATTCCTTGTAAAACAGATATCTTACTCTTTAGAAATAATAATAGAAAATATATTTTCTTGAATTCCTATTGCATTTATGGAAAGGCTGTGTGTTATTCTTATCATTACTCTGTTACTCTCTTGGGATCCATAATGTGAAAAGCGTTACCATTCTAAACTATGTGTACGCGCACGGTTTGCCAAGTCAATGCAACCAAGGAAATTTATGCGCGCAAACATCTCTGAAATCATGGGTAATTTAACGTGGAACGAGAAGAACCGCGAAATCGTTTAAAAGTTTGGAAAGTTGTCTTAGGCAAGAAAAACTTTTTACTCATGCGCGTGAAAAGTTGGAGACGCGACCGATTATGATAATATTTGTCTCCAACTTATGTATCGTTATGAAAAATATCTTAATTGCGGATAAAATGGAAGCGCATAAATATCGAGAAAATTATTACGTAGAGACTCGTATTAGTCGTTTATCATCTGCCCCCCCCCCCCTCTCTCTCTCTCACTCTCTCTCTCTCTCTTTCTTCGCGATTTACTTCACGCCGATATAAATTATAAGTAGCCCTCTGTGTGTTAGTTTAGTAGGCGTGTGCATGACACGTTCTCGGTAACGATAGCGCGACTACTTCGAACTGAATCCATTATGCCGTATACGAATATTACAAAGCTTACTGAATTGTAAATGAGGCTCCTATACTTGGTGAGGTTAGCAACGGTAACTTCGGCTACTAGTCAACACCATTGCGTCTGCGAATGCGATTCGAGTTCGTAAGTTCTGTTAATCTTTACTCATCTTGGTATTAAAGTCATAATGTAATCACAAGTGTTATATGATACTTATTGTTCGCTATAGTTCGCGTAATCATTAAGTGTTTCCTACGTATAGTATACAGAAAAGTCATCAATTTTTTATCAAATTCGATCATTTGAAAAGACTGTGTACGGATTAAACGCGTATTAAAATACAATAAAAAGTAATATATAATATATATGTGTAATATACATATATATATAAAGCTATCGATTAGCATTAATATTGCATTTTGATATTGTGTTTAGAGAGAAATATGAAATACTTAAGAAAAGATTTATATATATATATGAGGCTGATCATGCTTCAATTTTAATCATCATGTTGCATTAATATTTTCACATCAACAAATATAAAAGTAAAAATAAATTAAGTAGCGCGCTTTTACAATATTGCAAATTGTTAAAAGTTAAGATCATTCAACTAATCGTTTTCGATTCTCAGAAAGTTTTTGATTCTCAGAAAAATAATTTGTGCACGATAACGAGAATTCTTGTCAACCTGCCGTTAGAGAAATAAATCGCCGTGTATCTATATAAAACCTCGATTCTTCCCGCCGAGTGTCTCTTTTCGCTTCGAAGCTTCGACAGATCCAAGACGTTTACCTGGCACGAGTCTCCAAAGACTCATTGCGCTACAGTTCCGTGTTTCTTTTCCGCCGACCTCCTTTTTACTTCATTCCCCGCTACCTCTTTTCCTATGTCGAGGCCTCTCCCTCAGGAATAAAGACGAAAATTGACAAACCCTCTGTTTCCATGTGCACGTTGCACTGTCTGTATTCGTTTCGTAACGATAGTTCCTATTTGCAATCTATAGAACTTGTACAAAGACGAATCTAAGACGAAGAACCTCGTATATAAAATAACTAATTTCAAAGTATGGCAATATATTCAAATATGATTTAAAATGTTTATAAAATTTCTCGGATAGTTTTTTAAGTTAGATAGATAATTAGATAGATAATTAGTTAGATAGTCTTTTTATTTAAATTCTTTGAAATAATTAGTTAGATATTTAAATACTTTTAGTTCAAATAAAATTTTTAGTTTTAGATAACATAAATAATTAATGATTTTTAATGCTCTTTTAATACTAAAAAAATAATATTGTTACTATTATCTCTCGAACAAATTTTAACGCATGTGTGAAAATCATTTGAGAGAATCATCTCGCATTTGTGATAATTTACCAAGTACACGCACACGTTAAGAGTAGGATATTTATAGAACAGAGAATAAATGCATATTCTTATACACATATAATTCGCACCTAACCGTAATTAAATTGTTACATAGAGCTCCTTTAACCGACATGCCTGGCTTGCATTTTGCGCATCTTTTTGAGAATAGCCGCATCGTTGACGGTGTCATCATCCACGGTTATACAGAGCCGCGGGCGAGATGCGCAACTACGCCGCAATGAAAATATGAATGAGAGAGAGAGAGAGAGAGAGAGAAAGATACATTTAAAGCGCTCCCGTTTTTTACTCGCCTTGGTAGCGTCGCGTACAGGAGACTGCGAACCATAAGACGCATTCACCGTATCCCGCGGGATCTTTTCTCGGCTAATGCGAGATGAAATTACAGACCTCCGAAGTTCCGGTCGACGGTCGCATCGTCCACTCTAAAGACGACTCTAAGTGACACCTCTTTCCGTACCCCTTTTATTTTCCGGGATGTGTGCGTGCGAGGGCATTCCTTTCAACTGGTAGGATCGCCAGGTGGAACGAACGCTCGCCATCCCGTTTACAAAAAGCCACCGCCCTTAATCTCGAGCGGAAGGCAATCCTCGGCTCTACGAGTTTCAAAGAGGAGTTTTCTAGTTATTGGAGAATATTCTCCAGAGTTTAACGAGATAACTTATACTTTTACGATCAAAGATTGACATTGTACGGATATCGCGAAAGTCTCCCGGAAGTGCCGGACTATGCTGCAGCTTCCAGAAAGGCTCGAACGGGATCGGTTTTCGGGAAAACGGCGACTTCCTATATCTCGACAAATGTGTTCCAATTAAAATGTTTGACTTATGCCGGTTCGATCTCGTATGAGCTCTTTCTAGTATCTTGAATAAAAAGATAGCTTCGCGCTTCGCTCGAGTATTAAGCCGACTCTACACAATTCACTTTTGATGCTCGAGTTAATATCCTTTAAGAAAATTGTGTAACAATGTTCTCAGAAAAATGATCAAACATGAATAAATGATAAAAAAAATAAAGCTACTTTCCTCATTTACTTAGATTTATTTAAAATATTTTTATTGATTTATTTTAACTGTTAAACTTATTGTAAAGAATGATATTAATTTTGGCTTTCAAATGAAAAGAATAAATTATGTAAAATCTCATTTTAATTATATTTTAATTACAATTATTTTAATTTACAGAATATTGTTAAATTGTTTCGTATCTTTCTCAGTGATGGAAAATACTTCTAATATTCCCCCTTATATATTGTATAAATCAATAGTCACAATCGTATGAGATTCGTCGTACAGTTATCGTTTTAGTATTAAAAAAAATCGTCTCCCTAAAAATAAAACGCCACGCCGCAATATATACTTAACCGGTAAGCCGATCCGAGTTTTGATAATGAAACAAAACCGTGGGATTCTTTTTGCGAATGAGGTATTTAAAACAAAGTTTATATGCGTCCTTATTCGAGCACAGAGGATTATAAAGTTCATTATGGTACCTGAATAAAAAAAAAATTAATAGCATTCCGAAACTTTTGGGTTGATGGAAAAATGTGCAGCTTATAATACAGTCGCGAAAAGCATCGGTCGTGTTCCTTGTTTCTACTTTTTCGTTTATATTGTCTGTTTTCGAATGCGGTATGTTTTATATGCAACAACGTATGGAATTAAGGATTAGAATGCGTTTTCAGAATTTTACCAATGTGAAATAGATTTTTCAATAATCTAATCAATATAATTTTTAGAAATGTAAAAATGCAGAAGTATAAAACTTGAAGAAATTCAAACAGCTAATGTAACTAATTAAATATATAGTAATTCTTAATCCTGATGTTATATATTTCTCTCTAACAATTTTCTACAATGCTTCTTCACAAAATAAAAACATTCTATAAAAATAGAATTTCCATTAACATAAACAGATTTGTGTTTTTTTTTATTTTAATCACTACGATTTAATTATCTTAATTTGCCTCAAATCGGCATATTTTTTACAGATATAGACAATAAAACTTTGTATCTTTTATAAACATTTTTATAACGTACATATTATTCTGTCAGATATACATAAAAAACACGTCCAATAAACACGCGCAAATAGGATAGAAAAAATGTTGAAAAAAGTAAAATATATTGCAATCTGCTTGATTGAGCTTTTAAAAATACGATAAATGTGCGATGAACAAAAGGGCTTTGATATTGCACACTGCAGTAGGTACACGCGTGTTTACGGTTAACGTAGATTTTAATCAATATTTTAAACATATCTATATTCCAAAGGGAAATTTATATGAGGTCACACGTAATACGCTAATTTAGGCAAGTACAGCAAGTTCACCAAATACAAATGGTACATGACAAACCAAGCTAATGTGGATAATCACCGGACACGGCAGTTACTGCCACAGAAGCCAATGATTAAGATTAATATTAGCGAGTCTGACAGCACGATGTTATCATCATGCGACACGCAGCACGACGGCACGCCATTTGTATTAGACTTTGTATACGCGTGATAATAAGGATTTTATAATTGCAAGCATGATGTTAATAGGAGAGGAACGTACTTCAGGTATTTTTTTTAACTATTTTGTTTTGCACAGTCACATATATTTCGCGCTTGTTTCATATTTGTTTCTTAATAATTTAAATTAATTGCAATCGGAAAAAATTTTACGAGAAAATATAACAACACTTAGATTGTTACATTATTTTTTTCATATTATTGTATTAAAATAAATTGTTATACCACAAGCTAAATTAATGTGGGTAATCACCGGATATCATAGTTACAATGATTAAGATTAATACCATCGAGCATAGCAAGAACAATATTATCATGGAACGCGACAAGAAGCTGCAAAAAAACCCATAATATAATTGTTCCATAAGATAGTACTCCAAATATACTGCTATTAATATTTATATCTTAATATTTGCAATTAAACTTATAATAAATGCAGCAACATAATAATGTGATAATATAAGATAATATAATAATGTAATATAACAGTAATACTTAAAAAAAATATTTTATTACTTTTTTTGTTTGGTTTGAAATTGTTTTCAAAATATAAAACAACCAGAGTTATATACCTAAGCAACTTTTTTAATTATTATAAAAAGGAAATTAGTCTGAATTAGTTTAAAGAATGTAATCAACACACGGTAAACCAAGCTAATGCGAATACTCATCGGATACATGACAGTTACTACCGTGAAAATCAATAATTAAGATTAATATTACCCAACATAGTACCATCGCGATGCGCACGCAGCAAGATATAATGTTATTTGGATTATTAGAATATCATATTCGACGAATAATAAGTAGCTTGCGAGGGTGATAAAAATTAAAAATCTTGATATTTATTAATGCCCTTACAATCGTAGAAAGCTGTTTAATATTTCGCGTGTTCTACTGGAAATATTTCTATACGTAACTCTCCTATCATCTAATTCAAAAAATTAAATTACATCTCCCCGCGATTCTTCGAGATATACGCAATTACGACAGAAGTTTGTATCTAATTTGCCTTTTCCAACGCTAAACTTTGAATCGTCTCCGCGAATAATATTCTTGGTCGCTCGTAGCTCATTTCGATAACGCAGTCTCTCAATTATAACTACTCATGACAGCGGTTTCGCTTCCAATACATGCGTTGACTGGCTTTAAACAACATCGGTACTAAAGGCAGTTACTGAGACGCAACTGGATGCGCGAGCAAACTTAAGTAACTCTGTGAAGTTCTCGGAAGACAAGAACCGAAATACACACTAAATTGCCCTAATATTGTGGCGTTTAGAGTTAATAGTTTCGATTAAAATAAAAACGCGTAGTTCGTTTCTCTAGCCTGTAATTAATTAGGCTACCTGTCTCACAAGAGCGTCAACTGGGAACCGCCTAATGCCGCAACCGTGTCTCCGTAGATCAGCATGCTGCGTATGTGCGCGTCTACGCGAAGCACTTGGTCGTGATATTCCTGGCTTAACACCGCCCTCATCAAAATTGTAATTAAACTCCATACACGTAATTCTCGATTCGGGCGGTTAATGCGTTCGCGACAGCTAGGCGTGTAAATAAATTCGCGCAAAACGAGTGCAAGCGTAATTCTCTCACATTAAATGTTGGCGATCCTTTGTTGAGCGCGCGGCTCTAGTTTACGGATTCTCCTCGTTTTCACCCTGCTGGTAGTGAGTTTTTTAACTCACTAATTGCGCAAGCCGAGAATTATTATTACTTCCCCGTTATAAATTTAAACGAATTATTTTATCTAACATACATATTATAAATATGGCATAGCATTCGTATAATATATGTATCACAAATATGATGAAATAAAATACTGTCAAAAAATTTTCATGAAACACGATTAGTATAGCGCAACTTTTATATTAAACGGCTGTAAACAAGTAATCAATATAATTAATCTTTTTATGAAAATTACACAAAAATTTTAATTTATTATTTTTTACGGAAATAAAAATTTATGTAATATATTATACTGTTGTTAAATATTACCAGAATTTTCTATTTTTTTTTATTTCGATATATATATACTTATATAAATATATAAAATTCTTCTTCGTAGAGAAAACTAAATTTTTTTGTGGCAGTAAGAATGTGTGTATGTGTGTGTGTAGTCCTCGTGTTTATACAGTATATCCTAGTATTAATATTATAAATATAATTAAAAAATGTGCAATTCTTTAAATGTTCATAAAAGAAACTATCTTTCTTCCGATATAGAATACAGATTCCATTTATCGAAATTAGATGAATAATAAAAAATAACATACTTTCTTTTTCTTATTTTTTACCTCCTTACAATTTGAAGTTAGGTTGTGATAGCCAATAATACATCACTTAAGACTGTATGTAAAAATGTAAAAAGAAACAAATATATTTTATATTACTTTAAAAAATTAAGCCCTTTATCGTTATATTAACTGAACCAAAAGTCACGTATGCGGAGAAATTGCTTTTTTTAAATATTTCTAGCAAAAAAAAATAAAACTATTAAATTCTCTCTGTATGTTTATCTAAAAACCAGACCCTTACTCTAAAAACGGCAAATCCATCGATTTTTTACTTCATTCAAACATTCAGTCTTCTGTTTCCTGCTTCAACCCCTCTGCGTTCTCGTTTTCCTCCCGGCAAACACAGCAATCGTCGAAAAAGAGTCGGGAGAAATCAAATGAGTTTGCGCGGGAGTGACAATGGAGTTTCGCGACTGTAATCAAGCTACTACGAGTGACGCGGGAAAAGGGACTGTCGTGGAGGGCGCAGAGACCGTCCTTCTCCGCATTTGAATTTCCACGCAAAGGGAAACGAGCTGCCACCGATAGCGTCTAGAAATCGTCCGCGGCGCAACGATAGAGACGTCGAATTAAGCGCGCTGCGGACCCTTAATTAAACGCTCGAAATTGAGCCATCGATTAAATACCCTCTCTGCGACACAAGAACTTGTACCCTTCTTTAACGCGGCCGAAACTGTCTGAAAATATCTGAATTATCAGCGCACGTATTCGTCATTTAACGATATTTTCGTGGACATGAATAAAAGGTTGCACACGATAAAAAACGTGTAATGCATAGAAATTAAAATAGTTTCACGTAAAATGCAGCACGAATACAATTCAGAAACAAAAAGTGAAGCGATATTAATATCTTTCGCTGTTAAAAAAAAAAGGTATTCGTCTAGGATCATGCGTTACGTGTCAATGAAAAACTTTAAAAAGCAATCGCAATCTGAATTCTTTTTTTTTCGTGCAACCAATTTACATCATCGTTATTTCATGCCAATTACGTGCAACGATTGTTATGTGAAAGTATGAACAATATATCGCAACCGTAGCAAATTTATATTTTGTATCTCGACAAACGAAAGAAAAATAAAACAATGTGTTTCAACATGAAAAGATTAATTATTTCACGTAAGTTTTGACATAATTAACGTGTTTTTCCCAAAGAGAAAAACATCAAAATGTATCTCAAGAAAACAGCTATAGTTTTAGTTGAACACAACTCTCGCGAATTATCTCGCACAATTAATGCTATCGAAATTAAAGTAGAATTTCTTCAAGAATAAAAAGCTCTACTTTAATACCACTTTATTAACTCTATTATTTAACGATGAAGCTCACGTGACATATAGTAAGGGTCTGTAATGCAAAGAGTCTGTATCGTAACTTGTTCGCTGACTGGTCCCGCTACCATTCGCGTTAACTTTAAAGTCGTCGTAAAAGCGGCGAGAAACGCGCGCTATTGCGCGTTCTGCGCGGGCTATCCACGAATGTTATCTCCCTTTTGTCCGCGGCGTCGTGCAGCGCGATGGGCGCTGAAACGGGACGATGTAACCAGCGGGAGAGCTACTTTACGAGAAAAGACTTTTCCGCATTTTACACAGTCATCACCCCGTTTTTCGTCTCACCAGCCGAGTTCCCTTGCCTGCAAGCGCGAAGCGCCGCGGCGTCTTGGCGAGTTGCCGTCCGAAAAAGGAGGTAGAAAATATTTATTATGCTCTCACGCACACATTGTGAGAGACAATGGAAACTATTATGCATGATAAAGGTATTTTTACGATATTTAACGATATTTTCTTTAACAAATTTTGAGATCGATTTTTTTTTTTTTAAAAAGCACGTTTTGTGACAATATTTTTTTTTTTAAGACGATCGATGTCGCTCAACAAATCAACATCAAAATGAATAAAATTCAAATGAATAAAATGTGTTATGAAATAACGAAATGTATTGCAAACAGTTACGTCGATATAACAGTCGTGTTAATTAGGAGATAGAAAATATTTATTGTACTCTCATTGTGAGAGACAATGGAAACTGTTATGCATGATGAAGGTATTCTTTTCGATATTTAACGATATTTTCTTTAACAAATTTTGATAGATTTTTTTTTTAAAAGCACGTTTTGTGACAATATTGTTTTAAGACGGTTGACAATTTTATTAATAAATTTAGAGATATTCTAACATATATCATTTTATATCGCTGTGTGTTCTCTATCTGTGCCGATTAATAAAAAATCCATTTACTGACGTAACTCAATAAATCATCATCAAAATGAAAAAAATTCTTATCGTGTATTACGAAATAACGAAATGTATCGCAAACAGTTACATATAATAGTCGTGTTAATTAAAATATATTTAAAGAATTAATATTTATCACTTTCAAAAAAATATCGAGTTATTCTGTAGCAGGAAACAGTTATTTACGTAGAATATACGCAGTATCAGATAAAACTTGTTAGTTCGAAGATTTAGTAAAAATGTAATCTTGAGATTTTCGAAATAATTATATTTATCCTAAGAATTATAATTATACCCGTCTTTCCATTCATTTAATCGAAACATCAACGTGAACTTTATATATAGCGCATATCGCACTGTGTTATGCATCAATGTACAAAATACATACATACGTACGCGAGATTCATTTCGCGAAAAGACGCGAGAGGTTATTTTTCAATGTCCAAACAAATCTTATCAAGCGTGACCACCACTTACTTGTTATTGCAAAGAAAACGACAGCCGCTTCTAGCCACAGGTGGCGAGTCTTCATCTTGAATTGCGATAAGAAGTCCTCGGAGCGTCGATTGTCCTCGATGAGATCACCACCGGACTTCTCAGATTCACAGGCGCACCGGATTCACCACTCGCGACGCGACGGAGTTAACGGAACGCGTAAACAAAACTACACGGAATTACACGGCACCACATCTGTCTCTGTTTCACGGCACGCTCTTTTTCTCTCGTCGTCGGCTACTGTTACTTATTCGAACTAACGCGATCGTCGTACATCCGCGAATAGGATCGACACATCAAAGCGATATTCTTAACGTCACTTCATATCACTTTTCCGCGCGTTGTCGGAACGACGCGCACTCGGATTCACTGTCCAAACTTGTCAAACTTCACACTGCTTCGGTCCCTTCACTCTCTTTCGCGACACCGAGAGCGGTCGATTCAAATCATCCTGTGCGCCGAATTTATCACCGCGCGCTCCGAAACTTTTCCGCTATCGCTTTTTGTCACGCGCTGCTATTTTTCTTTTTTTTTTTTTTTTTTTCTTCTTTTCTTTCTCTTCCCTCCTTCCGGCAATCGCGGAATGTGTCGCGATCGACGGCGGTCCGTCGGCGAGTGTTATCGATCACTGTGTGCCAACGTACGCGGCACGAGCACGGAGATTTTAAGCACTGTTGACAGGGTAATTGCACGTATATCTGCACTGGATTGCGACGGACGAGACTGAGCGTCGCCGCGCGAAGCCGTTCTGTCGTGAGTCGCGCCTGCGTCGACCGCCCTTCTATCCCTACCATCGCGCGTCGACGATATCTCTCGCGTTCTCCCTCCTTCTCCTCCGCTCACTTCAGCGCAGTCTCGCGCGTCGCTCCTTCGCTCCTTCCTTCGCCGCTTCTCGCGCGCGCGTGTTATCCCGCTCTCGCTAGGGGCTGCTATATCCTCCGTTTCCTCGTCTCCTTCCAACGCTCCCGCATCCCGCGAACACGCACGATCTTACTCTGCACCTCTTTCGCGCGGAAGGGTGGCTCTGCCGGCAGTTTCGAGCCCTTCGGATTCAATTTGTCGGCCGGCCGAAAGTTTTTGTTGAATACGGTTTGTTACGCGTCGTCATTCGCCTGGCATTAGGATCCATTGTCGGCGTGCGCGTGGCACGCTCGCGTCTCGCGTCCCACGCGGAATCCTCGACTCTGTTTCCCGTACGCGTATACGTACAATGATCAGATTTCTCAACTTACGAGAACTGTTATCTTAGTTGAGCCTATTCTTATATAATTATAAGATTAGACACATGCCGCGTTTCATTTTTGTATTATTTTTCATTACTGATTGTTATTGTTTACCTATCTATCTTATTCTCCGATTCATACTCATACGTATATTTATCAAGCAGTAAAACAACATATATTTGTACACTGTGTAACGCACGTACACGCACTCACACACAATCAGTTAATAATAAACGATTTTTATAATAAGAGGAAATATAAATAATAAAAGTATCAATTTTGTGCTTTATCTTTTTAAAAATTACAAATGTGTGTGTGTGTGTGCATGTCTTTCTTATTGTCTTAATCGCGTAGGCAAAATTACAGTCCATTCTAAATAGCTGCCGTCATACATAGATCGAATTCTATGCGGTATATCCACGAAAACGTATACCTACGTTCCCAGAATTGATTCTCAGGATGCTCGCAATGCAATGCGGATTGCGTTGCCTGCAGGCACCGTGAACTCCGTAATGACGCTGATATGCTGATCGCTCGTTTAGGGCCATATTTCGAAAACACTGAAACACGAAGCCAACCAGATCGGCATAATATATTCGGTGCTATTAGTCATCGATCATAGATCGAATCATCTGACACTGAAGCCACATTGAAAATATCTTTTGCAACATGAAAAGAATTTATTTGTCACATCTTTAATAGATCTTAATTTTAGAGTTCTAAAATATTTATATTACATTATGAACGAAAAGAGACGATTAGTTACGGATAATGTACAAGGTATTATTAAAAAAAGTATGATGGAATGATTTTATATAAGATGCCACTGGCGTATATTGAATTGCCTTAGTGTTCCGCTTTGTGCTACTGTGTAGTGCTATTGTAGTTAGATATGAGCAAATATCTCAACACACAATAGTGCGGATCAAACCATTACGAGTTCCATTTTTCAAGCATTTCATTCTTCGATCAATCGAATGCATTATATCGAACAGTATCTAACGTTAAAACCGTGCATTAACTTGGCGAAATTTTAAAACATAATATTTTATATATACATATATGTATATATAATTTTGTACTCTAATCAAGAAATCAAATTAATTGCTTTAAAATAATTGTTTTAAATGCGGTTAAATTTTTGAATGTTTCCATTTTCAGGCATACGCAGTATTAAATTGAGTCGTTCATTTTTGATACGCGTAAAATAAATTTTGAAAATTTGATTAAACTAAGTATATCATCAATTTTCAACATTTTGATCCGTTAAACTTGACTTACGCCAATTTCAGGATTAACAGCTCAATTACTCCTTATGAAACTTAGCCGCAATTTACAGCACGGTATCTCGTATATCTCATTAATCGAGCGATTGCGCGTTTAATGAAGTGCAAACGTCTAAAATGTACTTTGAGATTAATTGGCGCGTGACTATTCTTAGATGCAGTCCAACTTTCGTCGGATATCTTGTAACGCGAAGAGATCCTGAAGTTCGCTATGTGTAAGGCTTTAGATTAGAGCGGATAGTTCTGTTCGGATTTATGTTGTGCGCGAATTTCCGAGTAACTGTACAGATACGAAAGTTCCGAGTTGTTTAGAGACTAGCATCGATTGCGCAAAGATTCGGAGGTAACAATATAAAAGTTAAAGAAGGTAATATCTTCTTATATCTACGTCAGAGAGTAAAACTCACATTATCTCGCGAGTCGACCGAGGGAAAACGTTGGGGGAACCCGCGTTTCCATACAAATTTAGATTCCGGGGGGGGGGGGGCAACGGGAATAAAAATCTTACACATTCCGTCTTTACTAGTGTGCGTATCAAAAGGCGACACTTGGCGACGCGCATTCATGAATCTCCGATGCGCGATTTGCTGCTTAAACGCGGAGTCGCCGACCGGGAGCGTCATGGATCGGTCAGCATGCTCTTTATGGCGCAGTACATATCCACGCCTGCAATTTATCTTTTCCTCCCGCGTGTTCTGCCGCGCTGCCTCCTCACCCTTTGTCGCCTTTCTTTTCTCGCCTTCCCGTCTCCGGCTTTGCTCCCTCGTCCCGTGAATCTTGACCCCGGAAGTGCCGCGAAAGAAGGGCGCACAGGAGGCGACAGGAAGGGTGCAAAAAGAGGAGAGCGGAGGGGGAGGGAAGCCGGGCGGAAAAGAAGGGATGGGAAAAGACAAGGTTGAAATATCACGAAGACATCATTCGTTACCGCCGCGTCGTTTATCCGTATCGCCACCCTCCTTATGACCGTATAAAACAGCCTTCCATCCTCATTCATGGAGACGGCGCACGGTAGCGCGACCGGCCGAGAATCGCGCCGAGCTGAGCGCGTCGAGATTCGCAAGATCGCACTTTAATAGGATAGCACCGAACGAGCGAGGAGAAAAAGAAAGTACGAAAGGCGAGGGAGAAAACAGGACGCTTTTTTCGGCCGAACCCCGGACCCGCCGGCATTACTCTCACGAGGACAGGAAGCACCGAGGCGCTAGGCGGAGGGTTGAGACCCCTGAATTATCGCGCGGAGTTATTTCTTCTTTCTATATATCGTTCTTTACCTCGGGCGCGTACATGTACGAAACACAGGGCTGGACATTACGAACGGACATGACGCTAGCCCAGGAGCTCGAAAAATCTAGGAAAGTTAAGAAATTGCAAATACAAACACACACACGCTACATAGTTTGTGGAATTTATACATATATAGTGTTTTGGGATTACTTTCTTTTTTAATGCATCTTACACTTTTAATTACACACAAGCCTACTGATACGTTGCATATTTCTGAGAAATCCGAAAAGAATTAATAGTATCAGAGATTTGGAAATAAAAAAATTTAAATTCTTAAAAAAATATACGCACACGTGTAAAGGATTATTTGAACGAAAACGTATTTGAGTGTATTCTTCTCTGCCTTCTCCGCAAAAAAAAAAACGAGCATCGAATTGATTTATCTAAAACCATCCCTGGTCGCGCGAGCGTCTCGGACCTATATGTCCCCGTTGTTGGTTCTCGGGACCGAAATGTATGCGTTACCTACGAACCGGAGGATGAAAGTTATGCGTTTCGTCCATACCACATGGGTTCGCCGAGTGATATCGGGAATGGAGTCGGTCGAAAAGAGAGAGAGAAAGAGATATGTAAAAAAAAAAACCGCAACGCGTACACATCGCTTCGCCAGAAATATTGGATGACGCGCCACGCACTCTTCCGCGCCCATCGAAGCCCGGTCCTCGTTTTGTTTCCCTCTTTTGTTCCCCTCTTCCTCCTCTCTCGTTCACCCTTTTGCGCGCGATGTATTTTACGAACGCCTGGATTTCTCTCCGGCCGTTTTGTTTCACGCCCTCGCGACGCCGAACGGCGCGACGCGAAAGAGATTGTATCACACGGCCGCGAAAATCTTTTGCCAAACTTTCCCGAGTGCCACGGGGAAGCCAGCGAGAAACTTTACTGTTTATGGAGAATTGATAAACGCCGGTGTAACGCCGAGACGAAAAAAAATTCTGTTTGCGGAGTTTCCCCGGTTGGATTAAAAATATGTGGTTTAAACGGTACGTCCTGCGAGAGTAAATATTGAACGTGCGTTCTCCATCATGCATCTTCATCAACAATCCCGCTCGCGAGGAAAAGAGAGGATAATATATATGTATATTATTTCCATATTTCATTTTAGGGGAATTGTTAGCAGCGTACAAACGATGTAGCATCGATTCAACGTACAGGACGATTAATAGTTTCCTCATTTTTTTTTCCTCTTAATTATGATTGTAATCTGTTAAAAGGAAATACTTATCGTTAAACTTAGTTTTAAATAAAAAAAGAAAAGAAGGGAGAGAGGAAGTGTTTCGTAAGATAAGATATAAATAAATCTGCCTTTTTAAACACATTTGTATTTCAAACGATAAATTATGTAACTAATTCAATATTTTAAATGCTAAATACACATGAATGAGATATGATATTAGTTATTTTAAGATCAATAGATGTGATCATATAAAAATTTATTTTTGAGGTAGCAAAAAAAATATTGTCTCGATAAAAATAATTATTTCCTTTTTTCAAGAAATCATTCGTATAGTAATAAAATGGTTCGATCTAAAGAAAATTTATCGGACATGGAGAGTTTTGTATCATGGACCTGAGAAAAGTGCAATTCGTCAGCATCTCTTAACGACTGCTTGGAAACACGAAATCTTACGTAAAAAAAAAAGATATTAAAAGCTTCGGCACGCGTGCAAATTTTTAACGCCAGGGGAAGCGGGAATCGCGTCGACAACAGTTTTGAAAGTGGCGTTTCAGACGATATACGCAGGTTTATAGACATACTGCGCGCACGATACCGGAATAACAAATGCTCTGGAGACTGTTTTCTCACTATAGTCTTCCCGTGCGCGCCGCAATGGCGATTTATCGTCCCGCGTCTCATTCCGAAAATTGTTTCGTCACGCTTTTACAATCCGTCGCCTTCCTCACTGTTTCTCTTTCTCTCTTTCTCTCTCTCTCTCTCTCTTTTTTCTCTCTTTCCCCGTTTATCGTTACGCGATGTTACATTTCGTTTTAGTGACATAAATTTTGCGCCACTCATCATCGTCCGTAGATCTTAAGTCTTTACAGTCGTAAGTTAAGCTGCTCGATAAACGCGACGCGAATATCCGAGCTTGCGATCGCAAAAGGTCAATTGACGCTGTAGAACGATTCGAAAAGTCAACTCGGACGAAGTGCTGTAGTTTCTGTTTTTTTTTTTTTTTTTTTCCTCGACGAACCGACAAATGCCCGCGGTGTATCGGGTCGATCGACGCGAAAATACACCCGAGTCCCGTTCGAGCGACAATGAAGCATCTCTCGTACAAAGCGACAGCGGTACAGGAGTCGAAACACGCTCAAGCCAGCCTCCTCTTCCTCCTTTCTTCATTCTTTCGCTTTTCTCCGCGACCCAGCTTCCTTCCTACGTGGCCTTCGCGTACCTTTTTCCGTGCTGGACCGCGCGGATGGCAGTGATTAATCGCGCAAGGGCGACGACCGGTATTCGCGGCATAAAACGAGCGACGTGTTGCTGCCTCCACATAAGTATATCTACGTATATCAGGAAAAAAAAAAGGTTTCAGACGGACCGTTCCGCCAACCCCATTTGCAACCTCACTCTAGCTTTGTCGTTTCTTCTTCGTCTTTTCGGTCGTTTAGCGTTCTCTCTTCGTCGTCGACCTATGCCTTTGCGTTTAACCCTCCTGTCACACGAGTAATAATAGGGAAGCCCGACGTGTCCGCTTTCTCGGACGACCACCAGTGAAGTGAGTGTAATCAGGATGAGAAACTCGCTTTCGAGTGGAAAAATATATATGGCCTACGGGGAGAAGTGCCCGTCATACTGCCCGGAATCTGCGATAGAAATCGCAAAACGTTCGCAAAACGTTCTCAAGAATCGATCGGCCGCTGGCGCGGCAAAAAAAGAAACGCGGGCCACGAGAGGAGGATAATTAGCGTACGCGCGAAAACACCCGGAACACTTACTAGAAACACTTAACTCCTACGGGGCCCTCCACTTTACTTAATTGCGTCCTTAAATCAACAGCCCATTACGCTATTGCCGCTTGCTACGTGTCTGCCGCGAAGATCAATGCTTTTGGTGCATAAGAACAATTTCTTGGCGCACATAATGCAAAGCGCACTTCGTCGTTTTGCACTCGCATTAGTGTTTTCATGCTTATCGAATCGATAACGGGATCGGTATTTTGTTAATATGCAGAATCGATCTGTGTGCAAGAGAATGTACATGTCAAACATACATTTTTTAAAACTGACAAGGTTTGTATATTGCCATTAAAACTTGACAAAGTTTTGATGGCAATATACATATATAATCAATACATTTAATCAATGATGCTGGAAATCTAAATAATGAATTATTAAATTCTTCAATAATTAATAAATTATGTATTGAAAAGACAGCACACACACAAAAAAAGAAATTTTTACTATTAGATTAGATTATAATTTTTTACATTTTTTTTTTACCAAACGAACTATTGCAAATGCGTTATCAAAACGCTTTATAAAAATATGTAAGAGCAATACACTTATACCGGGTATATGTTGTGAAGATGATTCATTTTTCACGATATCATGAAGATATATCACGTAATTATATACAAGAAACATAACAATCTAGTATACCGGACTATGTTGATCTCATGGATTAGCAGTCTTCAACTTATTGACTCGGACTCAAATCCCATGTGTCTCGTTTCCGGATTTTTCTAAATTATTTTTATAAAGTTTTTCAGTTTTTTCAATTCACTCTATTCACTTTTGGACTCTAGATAAATAACCGCAGGGTTGGAAATGCAGAGAAATAGACTATTTGTTGGTCACCGTGTATTTTATTTGTACAACATATACATTGATGGTATAAACACATTTATAATAACACGTTTGAAGAATGCTGTTTACGTCATCGTGTTTATAACATAAAAATTACAGTCTTTTCGTTCTTATTTTTCTCTCTATTTCGTAAATTGCGATCGGCGATAAAAATCACCAAAACGCACCACGGATTCGTCGGTACTTTTGCCCTGAATCCGTCAACATTGCCCGAAGGAGAAACGAGATCCTATCCCCGAGATATCGAATGGAAACGCACGCTGATAAGGAACGGGTCTTTGCAATCGCTAAGACACGCGCAGATGTGTTTCTTGCTGTCCGCCTTTTTTTATCCCTTATGTACTTTCTGGAGCCGATTTCGCGAAAATGAATGGACACTTTATCCAGGACTGAATCTGAAACACACGGCCGAAACGGCGTTCGAAAAGCTTGGCTCTGGCGCACCCCGGAATAATTTCTCCAGTTATCGCGATGCTCCGACAGAGCTTCTACAAAAACGGTTACTCACCAATGGAGATAAACGGAGTGTGCGTTACGGGGATTTCTACGGATAAAACAAAGCGATGTAAAATGAGTTTGGATATAATGTACAAGAAATGGAGATATAATAATAAGAGAATGATAACAAAAGTAAGCGAAAAAAAAATACTGTTAGATGTTGGAGCATTTTATTTTACAGAGCTTCATAAGAGAAAAATGTGTTAACGGTCATTAATAACCAGAACATGAATTTTACTATTTTTGCGAATAATAAGAAAGTCTGCAAGAAAGTCATTAGAAAGTTTTAACTCATTATATATCTAAAGGCTTGGAATGTACAGTTTACTTGAAATGTACCTACAGTTTAATTGGAATATACAGTTTATTTAGCATTTTATTAGAAATATTCCGATATATAATTGTCTTTTATTGTTACATACAAAGTGTTTTCAATACTATCGTATTTTCTCTCAGTTACGGATTCTTTTATCAATGCATTGTTAACTTTAAAGAGGTTCAATAAATATCGATAAATGAAACTTAAATAATTAATTACGTACCTAAAAGAATTAATAGAAAGCTTGCTAAAAGATTTCTTTAAAAGTTGGGTATTTAATTATTTTATTACAATTTTTCATTATATTCTTTTATTAAATTGTTACTCGGATCTATGCTGCTCAGTTTAAGTATTTTTCTCTTAAGAGAGTGGAACCATTCTTTTTCCATAGACAACCAAAAGAAAACAGTAAAGTAATCGGGATATTGTGAAAAAATGTTTCACAAGATCATCTCATCACACACAATAATCATCACACACAACGAATGAATTTTCTATTATTTTCGATGAAAAATGCAGCATGTTACTAACATATCTTTCTTCATGATTTTTAAAGTTCCTTATATCCGTTATATTTAACAACGTATCAACGTAACAAACTTTACACAGATCACTATTGCACTATTAAATTTCAACAAGTTCCGTAAATGCCGGAAATGGACGTGTATAATTCATTGAATAAAGTAGTTAATGGAAAGTTTCTCGAAGAGAAACATCCTTAAACCGGACAAATTCTCATTAGCCTTGCATTGACTCGATAATCCGATATATATTATGCCGATCAATTTGAATATTTCTCTTAAAAGGAAGAACATTCTTTTTTCATCAATTACTATTCGAGGAATCGGCGACACGAAAGAATTTCGCATGCAATCGTGACGTAACGATTGACTTTCCATTACTCTCGTTGGTGAAAAAAAAGGAATGATTAACGTAGCCGGCGTCGAATGTTTCGAACGTATTGTAGAGCAGATGCCACAAAAAAGCGTACCCTACCCCTCCGCTGTGGCGGAAAATATTTTCCGTCGAAATTGTTCGAAGCCAGATTAAATTTTGCAGCGACACATTTTTATGGTCGAAGCGAAAAATCCTCGTTTTTTATGCCATCGCTCCTTTCAGATGCGAAATAGTCGCGCCGCGCGCGTTGTTAAATAAAACATAACCAACTTACGGATGATATAAATGAATAAAAGTCGGACCGCGGTGTATGCTGTGTTTTTTTTCACAATTTTCTCGCGGCCATGGCGCGCACGATCGAGTCGTGAAAAACGAGCGGGAAAATCAGATATTATCACGTCCGATCGGCCGCGCGCGATCTATTTCCAGTTACGCATGAAAACCTCGCAATCGTGGGAAATTATTTTGCTCCACGGCTTTGCGTGCTGCGTTATCCAAAAATCAATAGAAAATATTTGCTTACTCCGATGCTGATTTTTCCACGAATGTTATTCTTTCGTGGCGACATCCCGAGCCGGCTGTATTTTCCGGCATTCATCAATCGACAAGAACGGTCATGTTGAGTAATTACGACGTACCGGTACAATTAACCCGTCCTGTTTCCTTTCTACGTGCCCCGTTGCTGATGCATTTATTTTCATGGGCAATCCGTGCGCTCTCTCTCTCTCTCTACGGCCCGTTCCCTTTTTTTTTTCTTTTACGAGCTATAAAGCGGCTAGACGCGCGAGTCGTTCCGACCCACCGTCGTTACATCAATTTCAAGCTCTTCGCCCTCATTTCCGCCGCCGTGCCGCCTACCATCGAAATGCGACTGCGAAAGTGTAATTTTTTCAATTTAGCAAGGTACTACGAAAGCATGACTCCCGCGTCGATGGTGCCGCCCAAACGACCGTGTGTGCGTTGGGATTGTGAATCGCACATTTTGCGCAGCCGAAACGGCCCGGCCAATTTGCTGCCGCTCTATAAACGGAGAACAGATGACATATAGTAACATTGGACGTAAACCCTTTTGTTTCATCTTTCCTTCCTTTCTCGTAGTTCTTTTTCATTTTATTTTATTTTTTTTATATTCACTCGCGGATTTATAAAAATGATGGAATTTATATATATATAAAGATGATGGTATTTTTTTCGTGCGATTTTAACTGATGTACAGATAAACATCAGGAACAAAACATCAAAACATCAGGATCAGAAGACTGATTGTATACAATTTTTACATCTGAAATTATCGATCGCGTATAAAAGAGAAAAAGTGCATAGGAAATATATAAATATGGTAATAATTTTTATATTATTATAGTATTTTAAGGAAATCATGTTTGGCGTTTCTCTGTACTTGTCGCGATAAACTTTCGAAATATATGATTCGTAAAAGCATCGTGATCATGGCTAATGCTATTTTAATTTGAATATATTTGTACATTATTAGAATAACGTTGTAAATAACTCTGCACATTGCGCATCGTACCAATGAATGTTACTTTTTTCTTACTTTCTTATTTTAATTAAAGGCAGCCGCTCTCTATTTATTGAAGCAGATATTTTACGTGACTTATTTATTTGAAGCAAAAATCAATACGATAAAAGATAGAAGAAATGATAAATTACACTTTTATTACAATATTTATACTTTTATTAATATTTAATTATTTTTTAAAACAATCTTAGGTTTAAAGATAATTTTAAGCGCGAGAAGCGCGCTTTAAATTTTTTACAGATTTAATTACAATTTACCCATTATATTTGCTCATAAATCGAGAACGCGAAGTAATACTTAAATTGCTTGACTAAATGATAAGTAATGAAAAGTGGTGATGTATCATGTATGTAATATTTTAGTTGTATATTTTCGAACACTCCATCGTGTCTTAATTAGGCAATTTCTCAATACTATCAATCGCGTTGCATTGCGTAGTATCAAGAGAAAATTGCCAATGCCATTTCAAAAGTCTTTAATCATTCATTTATGGAACTGCTATTTATTATAATTACTTTATTATAATTACACTTATTTTATGTAATTATATTATTTTTCAATACCATGCACATTTAAGTATTAAATTTTTTTCTATTTTGTCTTGAAAATATAGGAAAACAATAATATCATAATTCATATATAACATTATGTTATAAAGAAACTCCAGCAAATGTTAATATTAAATCGCTGATTATTGCTCCGTGTTTTTCAATCTTTGCATTTCGTCAGCATCTTGGAAATATTTAAATCTTTGGCTCATAAACTCATTGGTTACATACATGAGCAAAATCTTTTTCGATCGATTTTTCGGCATGTAGCTCTGTCCGATATGCTCAAAGATGCTGGAAATGTACTGTCGCAATCATTCCCAAGGTGCCTCAACTTCGAGATTTCGATTTTACGTCGAAGTTAAGTCGACATTTATTCGGATCGCTCCTTCCGTTCGAATGTTAGCCTGGCGGTTTTCCTTACAACAGGAAACCGCGAAGTCCCACGAGCGTACGCTGGGAACCGCAAGAGTCTGAAAGTCCAGAGGGACTGTTCTGCAAACTTCATTTCGTCACATACACACATACGGAAAAAGTGTACGAGATCGTTGAATCCGAATCACAATATTCCCGGCGGACTCTAATACACGTATATTCATAAAATAGGGTGCTTTTTCGACAGACGAAATAAGATTCCGATCGATTTTCTCGTCATTCGCCACACGCTCACGAGTGCACGGTATTTTGTAACTATTAGGACCTCCACATTGGCGAGTCCTCGAGAGGCCTGCCGAGATAAAACGTTTTTGAGAGTGTGCCAAAAAATTTCGCTAGATACATACCGTACAAAACTTGTTGTTGAAAATTTTTTATTAACAAAATAAAAGCTTTACGATTAAATAAAATTTAAATATTAACGATTTTGTTGCTCTTTCAAAATTTTTATTTTACAATGTATAATAGAAATATAAAAAATATTTGTTAAGAAATACATACTAGTGAGCTGAGTTTATAGCAGCTTAACTTAAGGTTAATATATTACTTTAATTATGCTCTCAAGAATTATGAAAAGACGCTTGATTATTAATTCGAAATCAGTTTCAAGTTATTCGCGCTCCAACTAAATCAAAGCATTTTCTTCACTTTTTCAAACTTTTACTTCGGCAAAAAGTATTGACAGAACCGTCAAAGTTTGAACCTTACTTAGTTTAATTGACTCTATAAGAAGTATATATAATGAAAATAATAAAATATTTATGACATGGCAGAGTGCAATTTCTAATGCATTTATCATCTTCACAATCATCGTCAAAACTAAGCTATCTCATTTTTCTTAAATTTTGTTTTTTTGTTATCTGATTAACAAATTGTAAGTCAGTGTAGTAAATGTATTTTAATACATATGTAAATATCTATTTATATCTTGTCAATATATGAAATGGTGGTATGTATTATTTTCTTTTCTATCATATTTACTTATATAATATAATATTTGTATTTATCGCCATTTTTATTTTATCCACATGAATACTATAAATAAATATTTTTATTATGTTACAATAAGAAATACATTTACCATTTATAATTTATTACAATTACTATTTCAATAAGTTTATTCGAAAAGTTCAATTAAATTTTTGTCGAAAAAGATCGATTTTTTACAAATAAAGAATCTCATTAAGACATTTTACGATTGAGTATTTTATACATACGTATTTAACATTTTTGTACATTACTTGTTGTAAAATAAGGGAAACATTTGTTGGCTATCTTGTGTGTCTCTTTATAAGAAAATAGTTTAAAGTTGCTTGGAAAAGTTTGAAAGTACACAATCGGTATATAGAATCGACGTACATTTTTAAAGCATAACTCATGCAAAATATGTAAAATATTCAATATCAAATATCTTTGCAAGCAGATTTTTATTAAAATATGAGAAAATATTGACTTTATATTAAAGAAATTATTAATCAAGTATTTACCTACAGAGAGAGAATTCATTCTTCATAGAGTTTGCTTGCGCAATGACGAGTATAGGTGTGCTAATTATGTGTGTTGCTTTGAAATGTGTACATACAGTGAGATAATTTAGCGCCGGTCAAACGCACGTCTGTAATCAGCGCGAATTCCACATGCTCGACTCTCAAAGAGCTTTTGGATGTTGCGCGAGAAGGAATTTACTTTCGAGTAGAGATGTGCAGATCACATTGAGAATTGGATCTGTAAATCCAACAATGCTAATTTTATGATCAAAAGAAGTTAAGTGTTATATAATATATCTATATAGTTTTTGCAATTTAGGCTACTATCGCAAAATACATGTCAGAGAGTATATCGCGACATTGATAATTTTGTTTATACTGTGATACTGACAACTTTAGTAATATTATTTGCATAATAAAGTTTAGAGAATATTTAATAATATATTTGAAATTGAAATATTTATATTTGCGAAGATATTTATTGAATATTTTTTTATATTAAAGTCTGTGTGTTGCAATTAGCGAGTGATAATGTTTACTATCATTACATTGATAGCGTGCTAACTATCAGTTATGTTTTTTTGCGCAATTTCAAGTTATAGAAATTGAAATATTCATTATTCTCCTATCATAAAGCGAAATCTCTGACTCTCTACCTACTTCTAAACTTAAATTATATTGTTCTTCGCAATTCTCGCTTTTATAGAGACCGCAATATTATTATTATCTAATTATCTGGTTATAATTAAAATACAGCCAATTAATATCTACTTTTTATACAAATAAAACACTTAATTAAAAACACTTTTGTGCACGAATACTATAATAGTATATCTAGAATATATAGTAGACTTTAGTCAAAACACACACTTCTCTACATAATTTATGATCTGAATACGTGCATGCTAAATCTTAAGTGGACGATATTCGGGTTCTCTATCTTAACCAATTCGTATCAGGGGAATTAAACTCCCAGTTATATGGAAACCACGATGCGCTGTCTCGGCTGATTACGAGGGATTATCTAATTTTGTAGAATTGTACAAAATATAACAATAATCAAATCATGACGAGAAGAAAAAAAATTAAAAAGATATCGAAAATAAAATGCTACAAAATTAGTAGTACTTTCTCAAGAAACTTTACGGTATTTCTGTTAAAGTTAATGTTAATTAAAGTTATGCGCCGAGAGAAAATAATATGGATTTAAGAGAAAATTGATCTGACAATGTCTCAAATCTCCGGATCTTACTGACGGGACGTTAAAAGATACGCGTCAATCATCTCTGCTCTCTTTTACATCGGCATGGGCTGACTTGTGGCTGTTCAAATGCGAAATTACTCTAATCCGTCGGTTACCCGAGACTTTATTCGCTTTCGCGTCAAATCGATGAGGATCGTTTGGCGCGCACGTAATCGCGTGCCACTCAGACGTTTTTCCTGAAAACGGGGAATCGCGTATTCCCACGAAGCGGGAAAACCTCCAAGAGGCTTTCGAAGTTTCGGGGACCACTCGGTAAACTTCGTTTCGACTCACCGAGGGTAAAGAACGACGCCGGGATCGGTGCATCCGAGTCACGCTATTCCCGAAGGATTTCTCGCGGGTCTCGTTTAGGTACACACATTCCGCGTGATGCAAGCGCGGTCTCGACGTGCGAAATGAGATTTCCTTGATTTCTTCTATACTTGAATTTGCAACGAGATGTATGTGCGCCATAGAGATGCCTGTGCGATGACATCGTTATGGCCAGCTGCTTTGTTCGCCGCGCGTTGTGCTCATTTGCGTCAGACCTGACGAAATTCCCTTTCGCACATTAGCTTTTTCATGCATCTGGCTAAATCACGTTGATGAAAATCTCCATATTGTAGACACATTTGCGTGTGTGTCTTCAGTATAGTGATAACTATTTATAGGATATAAATTCTTAATTATACTCGCGTAAACATTATATAATCGAATCGATAAACAAAATTGTCCTGACAAAAACTTTGCAAGGACTATAATTGTGTTATTGCGCATTCACAACGTTTATTACAATTAAAATCTATATAATATTGCATAATTATACATACATTACGTAACGCATATATAACGTTATTTGTAACATATAATTCTATCGATATTTATATCTATATATAATCATTTACTGTACGTAGATTTAAATAGCTTCTGTACCACGTGTCCTTGTCACCGCGTTAATTTTTAAACGCCAACGCTCGTAAATAGTTTCTACTAATTACGGAACGTGAGTGAAGAATAGCGAAGCGCCGTATGGAAAATGTGAACACATTTAAAATTAACAGCACCGTCTTCCAGCTAGCGTGCGGTTTACGTCGTTTAAAGGCATAAATACCGTTTTGGAGAGACGACATTTGACACCTGCGGATTTCTCGATGCGAGGGTCACTTGAGTGGAGGCCAGGCTCGAGTTTCAAAAGTGAACCGACGTGATCCGTTTTGTCCCGCTTTGTCAGCATTTTCTGTACTTTGAAACAGCGCAAAGTTCTCCGTCATCGATTTGCAACATTGTTCTGTTAACATAGCGTTATCGATTTTCTCGGATGGCTCAGGTGACGCTGTGTTTTTCGCGGATGTCCATCGCAATCCTTTTTTGGGAATAAATCTTTTAGCGTATCTTTCCATGTGAAAATATTGCGCGTTTCTAATGGAAAACTTACTACAAATTCTCGTAAAATTGTATACGAACAAAGATCGAAAGATGTTCAACGGAATTTAAAATTTTTGGAGAATTTGCGGATTATTACATAATTTCTGTTTACAACGCTCTTTCATATCCGCTTTAATATTGATTGATGCCGTATAATATACTCGGGATTACTTGGACTTACTCGGATACAATACAATCGAAATAAATGCAAGATCGGTTTCTATAAGATTATTATTTATAAAGATATATCTAAAAACTAGTATCTATTTTTTCTGACCTCGCCTTTTGAAATAAAAGCTGACATAGAATGTAATTAAAGTGTAATTTTTGTGAAATTTGGTTATAATGTTTAAAAGATGGTCGAATATTTTCCGTTAAATTTTTAACTTTCATAATAAATAGATTTTTAATAGTTTAATATTGTTTTATAAACAGCCGCAGTTATCTTTTAGTCAGATTTTATTTTTACAGTACTTGCTATTTATTATGCCAAATAAAATAAACATACTGACAATGAGCGCTAAATTGAATAATAACAGTTCGTAATCGACGCATCTCTTTTTCAACGCGTCACACGCGTGATTTGCGAATTACTAACTAACGTAAACAATCAGTATTAATAATACCATATGATCGACCGAAAGCATCACGCCATGAACTAATTAAACATCATTTCGACAAAAGTCTAATGACAACTGCGCTAAATATACCCGCTGTAATTGACAATCTACGTAATTACGCTGCCCAATATATTAGCACGGGATATCGCGTATTGAAGTGATTCACGCATCGCGCTTCTACGTGGCCACAGCTATTTATTCGGCGGAATAATGTGACATAATGGAAATTCTAAATGAGGACCGATTTACGTGTCGCGCTACAAACAATGCCATTTTCGCGCTGGCCATGAGTTTATATTTAAGCTCGACACAAATAATAATCGCCGCTACGCGAAACGAAGAGATGTATATCCGACTGTTTTATTGCCGGGTCCGCAAAATGCACGCGCAATCTACTTATCGGTCGGTCTCGTTACGCCGACCGACACAGACACACACATGCATCTATGCATATTTTTGCGGATGCAGCAACGTTATATAGCGATAATATTAAGAGAGAGAAAACTGACATCTTCGCAATTACATTCTCGCTAGTCGAATGCCTTCTAATTTCCCCGAGGTTTCCTTTAGGCAGCGCGAGACTGCGCCACAGAAGGAAAAAAAAAAAGGAGGAAAAGTTCAAGAGCGGGTTTATCGTAATTGCGTTTGGTTAAGCAATATTTTTACTCAACTTGCCGTGCTACCCGCGAATCCGGCTAGACGTTATAGCCGCTCTAATGTAGTACACCGTACCGCAATATTTTTCTGCAGGTAGCCATTCACGCGATTTCTTTATAGAAGGACAGAAATTCAATGGCGCTGTTAAGCCAGCCGGTGTGCCGGAGAAATCAAATAAAGCCCCTTTGCGGCAGAGAATAAAAAGGGTCGTGGCTTATGTATGTGTGTGGGATGGCGTATGCTTAACAGATATTTCAATGGTAAAGTAATATTCTTCTTGACGATTTTTCGCGTGATGCCGGACAATGCGCGCTTTTAATTACGAGCCTATACACACGGAATTTTGCAGAACTTTGCCGGCTTTTCCCGCGAATGATGCCGCGTCACAAATGCGCATAAATGTCCGCAGCGATGCGTGTCGTTATCGCATAAATATGTAAACATGACATCGTCTTTTACCTCCCAGAGATTTTTTCGTTCTTATCAGCGTGCGTGTGCGTGTGCATGTGCGTATGTATGTATGTGTGTGTCTGTGTAGAAAGATCTTTTGACGACCAACGACTTTGAGCATTCGTTGACTAACTTTGGCTCTATAAAAGCAATACTGAGATATTCACATGCAATTAAAGCGCGAAACGGAGTTTGTCGAGAGACATGAAGTTTAATTATTCAAAGATTCCTTGCTATTATCGTCTCGAGTGTCACGTGCTGTAAAATGTGCTATCGTACTTACACATTTGTTGACATCAGTATATGTGCAATAGTATTATAACATAAGCTGCAAATTGAACTTCTGTAAACGACAAGATTATTTCGTAAATGAACAGGATAGCTGTTTGCAAAAAACTAAATTTTATTCATAATATAGAATATTTAAATGATTACGTGTTCTTAATAAACTGCTAAGAAGTTATTATTCACTTCTAGTTTCGAACTTTTCGAATAAATAAAAGATAAACTTTACTGTAATTGTTTATTATAAAAATGTAAGACATTTAAAATAACATATAATATTCAATATAAAGAATTTTAATAAATAAAATCATTGTATTATTATATTATTTTATTTTAATTAATTAGAAAATTGTAAAGAAGTATAAAAAACTGTTTTTTAAAAAACTAATGGTGATAGAAGCTATTCGCATATATTCGTTGCTTCTATCCGTATTCATATCTTCATGATTTTTTTTCCTTTAAATATACAATTGATTCAAGTTTCTTTTTATAATTTTATAACTCTTTCTATAATTATATAAATATTTAAAATTGTATAAATTTATTTTTTTCGGCATTAAATGTTAATTTTGCTAAGCTATTGCTGAGATTTTGAATTAAAAAGAAATGTTTGAATTAAATATATCTGCATTTTCAAAATGATATAAACGGATTGGCTGTAATTAGAGTCATAAATTCTTGATATATTAGAATAATCTTGGGATGTGATATATGAAAAGATGTAGGACATGATTAAATCTGTAATTTATAAGCATGTATTTCAGAAAATCATCCGTGATAAGGCCTGTATTTACTAAAATTAGAATAGAAATATAAAACAGTAATGACAAATTAAAAAGGTTCTAATATAATAATACAATGTAAGTACGAAGAGGGCTAATGAGAGCCATGCGTGGATATTAGGCGCAACGAACTTGTTTTTTAAATTCTGCTCTAATTATATCGAACGTTTCGGTCCCTTCTTGGTCCCTTTCTTGGACCTTCTTCAGCGGAATGACTAAAAAATTCAGACATTTTTTGCATGTCCTGACCTCAGCGACATATAAAACAATACTGACGGTCATAAAGTACGGTTGTAGGTACGTACGGATGTAAATAGGTCATAAATAGGTCATAAATAGAGCCGTCAGCATGTATGCTCTGAAAAAACACGAAGGAGGTAAGGAAGAAAGACGTCTCAAAGAAGGGACCGAAACGTTCGATACAATTAGAGTAGAATTTAAAAAAACAAGTTAGCGTTGCGCCTAATATCCGCACATGGCTCTCATTTGCCCTCTTCGTACCTGCATTGTAGAAATATAAAATTTTCCTAATATTTGATTTAGCCATGATTTACACCAGATTGTGCTTTACGTAATAAAATATGTTAAGAGATCAATAATATTTCCGCAAAGCATTTGTTATTCAACTAATTGATCGGATCATGTTGACCAGAAACTACAATATATTTGTTAAACTATATTTGTTGTTTGTAGACTTGATTTTACAGTAACTGAATTTACAGTGTTCAGTGCACATATAATCTTTTAGAAATTTCTTGTGAAGTGACAAATTAGCTAAGGTTCACTTTCATTTAATCGATTTTCGTTCGACGACTCCCGACCGCGACATATTTCCCGTTAATCAGAGGCTTAGCTCGAAACTTTTTCCATCTGTTTTGCCTGTAACCCCGCGAAGTCACCCTCACCCCATGTCGTTTACTTTAACTTTCTCAAAGCGACAGCCGCCGAAATATTTAACGGAAAGCGAACTTCCAAATAGCAGCGCTTGTGATGGGTGAACGAGACGTAGGATTAGCGTAGCGAGACTCGTTAAAATCCCCCTCGGAAAGTAGAAGTTATACGGATAAATAGTCAGGTTTCGATGTTGTGTGCTCCGCGCCCGTATATTCACGTTCTATATGTGTAAATCGCATTACCGCAAATTAAAGAAGTTAGATTTTCGTTCCACATGAATCGTGCGAAAATCTTGTACGTGGATATATCTGCGTTTCATATTGGCTCTATGACTGTACTATATATATATATATTTTATTTCCTTAAGAATAATTCATTTATCCGGAATTGCCAACACTTTTTGCGCAACTTGTTACAAAACTAAGATTGTGTGTGCAGACATGGTGGATTGAATATAAGACAGAATATTGTACAGGATTCTCCCAAAGCTAATTAGCATCTCAAACATTTCTTGTTTCTTTCCTTCAGAGGCGAATAATAACTCCGTGTATTTATACGTTTACAAGGATTTCTTCAATTTTGTTCGACGTGACGTGTAATTAAGCATCTCCCCTTGTTGATAAATAAAAATAAGATATTATTTCGTAATAACGAAAGTTGTAACGAGGATGAATGTAATCCGTTGCGTATAAGAGCTGTTTCGCACAACTCCGTTTCACACTATGAAGTATTAATCTCGAGTTTGCTATTTATTTGACTTTTCTTTAAACAATATATTTATCAATGCAAATATATAATCTTAATATGGATTTCTGTTGATCAAATTATTCATCATTATTACGTTTTATTTACTAAAAGATACTTTATAATAAAATAGTGGGAAGATTCTTATGATATTAAGAAATATTTATATTTATTATTTATCACTTCGGATATTTAAACATAATAACAGAATAATCAATAATAACAGCAAAAAATACTTTGCAATAATAATTTAATAAAAGTATAATATAATACGTGAAGTAATATTACACAAAAGTCATTTTTTATATTTGATAAATTGATTGTTTTCTAATAAATCTTTGGTTGAGATACATCGACCACTTATGACCAACGCTTACGTCTTCATTTCTTTTTGTGTTCTATTTCCAGTTAAAAATAATGATTGATAAATGTTGGTCCAATGCTATCTTTAATAACGTAGAATGCTTTGAGTCGAATGAACGTTTACCTAACGCATTATAACAAATTGTCTAGTGTCGTATTTTTGTAAATAAGAAAAGTTATTGGCCACGCGATAATAATCGCATCTTTTTTTTTATGCAAGCATAATGAGATTTTTTGTTAGATATTATCGCAAGCAACACATTGTCGTCTTATTTTTCCGATGGACTTTCGCAGCGTTATGAGCGAGGCCGTATAATGCTTTTAGCTATTATTACGGTATCGTAGTTCTTTTTTAAAAAGAAGAGATATGCTAATGAAAGTATTGTAGTATGCATTGCCACGTTTATGCAGCGTGCTAAAAGATTATAATTCGTTTCTGAAATGATCGAATGTTACATAAAAGTAAAAAATCAGGACAATGCAGCATCTTAAACGTTTTGCGATGCGTATAGCTATAGTAATTAAATATAATCTTGGGTTTTGTTATATATTTATATATTTATATATGTATGTATGTATGTATACATACATAGCTGTTTTAGTCTGTAGTATTAGTAATCATAATTTTTAAAATTTAATTACATGAGTGAATTCCAGTAGAACATATTAATAAACCTTGTATATTTGAAATAAACCTAATATAATACCGAGAACATTTTACCAAGAGAATGTCTAGAAGCATAAAACGTATTCACCATGATAATAATTTTGAATATATAACGAGCATGTAAAATCGCAGAAAGAACTTAATATTATAAAGGGGCGTGAAGATATAAGAAAGTGCAGCAGAGAGAATGCAAGAGCGTACTCTATATTTTATTTGATCCGCCTAGCGTCTTCATTCAATCACACATTTCCGATTTCAAGCGCATGCTTATCCTCGAGGGTCGCCAAGTGATATTCCTCGTACTGAGAGCATTAAAGTCTTTGCGGTAGGATGATAGAAAGTTTGCCAAGACTAAGTATAAAAAGGAAAGGAACACTAAAGTATTATATCGCATCGCAGAAAGGACCACTTTTTCTACGAATTCCTCTCTCATCGATGCGTCCGTCTGTTCACTCTGGACAACATCGTTATACCATGGCAACGCCACATGTCCGTTTACATTCTATGGCAATATCACGGAATCAACATCCTGAAATCGAAATTCGTCAATCTCGTCGGTCGGAACTTTTTCTATCATGTTTGACACGTGTAGCCTTTGTCCAAAACGATGCACTGAAATATAAACGTATCTGTGAAGAATCAATGTGAAATATATTTTTCTTAGGAAAGATCGATATATATCATGCTTTTATTATTATGATAACAAAACCTTTTCTGTTTAAAAATAAAATAGATTTTTCAAATAATCATGTTTTTTTTTATTTATTTATTTTTCAATACGCATTATTTTAATAAAATTTTAATTTAAAAGTTAATTAAGATATTTAAAATGTAATTTTATATAAGAATAATAGAAGATATTACACTGTATGATTTTTACATTGCTTACTGATACCTTATAATTAGAGTAGATATTACGTAGGTAATATACAGTTATTATTATTCGTATTATTATTATTGCATAGGTAGTACATATTATTATTATTCGTTTGTTGTCGAAGGCAATATACTTCTCAGAAAGATGCTATACGACTAACTATAAAATGTGGCCTTCTTATGTAAGTGATAAGAGATCGCGTAGTTCTCAATTGTAAGTCAATTTTCGAACGTTCGCCTCGTGCCAAGATGTTATATCGAACATCTTTTATCGTGGCGCATCCTATTCTCAGCATGAATGTGGTACGCGTATATAACTCCTGGCTGTGGAAGTAGACAGCCTCTCGCGCACGTGAGGGGAAGTAGCTACGTAACCACGAGAAATAAAACAAGAATGAGAGTGTCACTTCCGTGCCATCTTTGTCGTCCTGTCTGCGATTGCAAGTAGTTGTAGCGAGTTTGTTCCGCCGTATTGTTTTATTTCGTGTACGCAACTTTTCCTATCGTAGATCTAGACGTTACGCTATTGTATACTATAAAAAAACGCCGTTTTTAGTAGCGATTTGTATAAAATACTTCGTATTCATAGGTCATCATAAATGTGTCTTTTTTCGTAACAGAAACAGGCCACTGTCACATACTGCTGAATGAAGGATAAGGGTAAAGCTAATAATCTCTTTTATTCTTCTTATCACGTCATCCAGTCGGGTTTTATCTGGAAAAGGCGTTTCTACGTGCTTTTGTAGTGATATCTGGAAATCTAGGTCTCGTTTATGATATAACAATTTCTTTATTATTTCTATAACATCTTTGGACAATAGCAGAAATAAAACTTTTGCGAATATGATCGAAGATTTCTTTTTAATATTTTTTTTAATTGATACAATAATGTGAATCATATTTTGTCAACCAAACATGATAAATAGGTGCACACGAAAAATGTTTTCCATTGAATATCGCATTTATTTGCACACATGCTGTATATATCATGTATAAATTTGCGTTATTCAAATATAGAAATTTCAGTGGGACATATTATCGGAATGTGCGCATTTATTTGTTTGACAGATTTAGACACACAATGACAATCTTATTATATGTATTTTATGTGATTGTCTCAGTTCAAAAAGCGTAATTGCAACATTCATGTTGTTTTATTATATTTATTTTATTGAAAAATATTATATGTGTAAAAGGAGAGAAATTCTAAAATTTATTTTAATTTATGTTTGTATTGGTAGGTATACAATATAAATTTTGACTAGTAAAAATATTAAGACTGATATTGCATTAATAAAGATAATAGTATGATTAAAAATAATCATATAACATTTTAGAACAAGCAAATATAGTATTTATTCTATTTGCAATTACTAACAGATGCTTGGCGATCTGATTGCCTATATTGATAGTGTTTTTATTTTCTATAATTACCAATTCAGTTGTATAGCAAGTTTATCCTACAAACAATCTCTAAAGTTTTATTCTCGCTATTCGAGTATTAAAAATTATTCTTGCTGAAGAAAGTAGGCGTTTATTGAGACAAGCTGCTCTCCTTCATTATTCATGGATTCAACCGGGAAAGATCGAGCTTTTATCTCTCGAGAAGCAGGAACGTTCCGTCGCCTTTCGATTTTTCGATGATGCTTCTTGCTTTGAATATTTATACTACTGTTTGTAATGATCGTAACTCTCGTCGTCCCTTTTCTCACCGCCGTCGTAGCTGGCATACCTTTCTTTTCCAGCAAAACTCCGTGATTGTATTCAGCGATTCTGCTCCCTCGCCCTTCTTTTTAGCGCTCTCGAAGAGGGGATGGCAGAGAGGATGAAAGAAAAAAATAAATGAGTTCACGACCGAGAAATGCGACGCGCCTTCTTCAGGAGATAGGGCGGTCACCCTTCGTTAAGGGCAAAAAGCTAATGCGAGGTTACGCGAGATTGGACTCCGATCGGCCATTTATACGACGACAATCGATCCTGGTTTTATCTGCTGTTGACTCGATGTTAAGCGAATAGCCCGTTCCAAGCCCCCTCCAACGACAAATGGCCATTGCTGACGTGCAACGCGCATCGGGTCGGGGGTCCACGGGATACAATACACATGTCGTCGACACGTGAGCACGCGCGCCTGTATACGTACGCTTCTCTATATATTTCTACGTATACCGCATGATGTAGTGTACAGGCGCGAAATTGCCACTTGAAGTGATGATTTTTTGTCCTGCCGCGACAGAGTAACACCCCCGGAGCGTTACGCGGCCGACATACCAGGCTCCGCAACCTGTTTGTTACGTTAGACGTGGCAATTTGTTGCTTCCGGGTTGAGAGCTGCCCTTTCGGACCGAGAGATTTTCGCCCGCGTCACGATGAGAAGCACTTCTTTCACCGATTCGTATCGAGAAACTGCGATCGATGACGAAACCGGTGTTGTATCCATCGGTTTAACCTATATGGGCTATCTTGTTTCGTACTTGGTCTTTTCTGCGCTGCTCTTTCGATCACTTTATTTTTTTTTTTTTTTTAACAGTTTGCATACCCTTTACACTGTTGTAAAAAGCAAGAAGAGAAATGCAGAAATGCAGAAAGGAACACTGAAAAAATATTAAATACTAAAAAAAAAATTGACGCCGGCAAGCTGCTTCTCCTTCTCATTTAAAATTACTCATTAAGTTTTTTTAAATTATTGTATTACAATTAATTTTAAATTAATCAGAGAATTTTATTTTTTATGGAATATGTATACGAATTTACCGTCATTTTTTATCTAAATAGATTAAATTGAAGAAACTGATAATCACAGCTTTGCAATCTTGATTCGTAATAATTGCATTATAATTCGATAACATGTAGAAATTTCTCTTTGAAAAGAATTTACGGAAGTCTTATTATGCTTAAGAAACGTTTGAAAATTACACATCGACATTTATTTGAATCGAACGAAACGTAATCATTAATAACATAAAGCACATGCTTCATTTCATAATAGAAATTTCGCGCAAAAAATACATTTGTCATTATAAATTAAGATACTGCCTAACACACCCTGAAATGTACGCGTACAGCTCGAAACACGAGGAACTGCTGTAATGTGTAATTTCATTGACAGTTAACGCGTAATGTCTCGCGTATGAAATCATCGATACGAATCAGAATATGCGAACGCAGCATTACCATCTATGAGACGCAAAAGCTTCAGAATAATTCGCGTGTAAGTGGGAACTTGCGCGATGTACGTTCAAAAGCGATAATTACACGAATTGAAATGTACGGAATATCTAGCAGTGCCTAGGATTGGTATTAGTAAATCCCGCGGACGACGATGTAGAGAAACGGCGCGGCAGCTATAATAAGAGAGGATGAAGCCCCGTCGCGTGTATACCCCGTTACAGGAGTAATATTCATCGGAATATTCATCGGTTGAAGATATGCTAAATACTGTGAATTTGCTATCGTAAACGCTTCTAACCGATCGCAGACACAACGATTTGCGTGTGCGGATTTCAAGATAGAATAGCAACTGATTACTGGTTAGAATAATATCGCGCTGGTACACGCGAAATATACTCGGTGGTCTTTGCATCACTTTACTTCGACAAGATCTCGGACGAAAATAAGTCGTTCTTGTTAATTATACATTAGGTCGATACGTTAAATCGCACTTTTTCTCTTTCCATTAATTATTAATGAATGTGTCAATTTTAAACATATTTTTATCCCCCAAAATATATTCTGCAAATATATTTAGAAATTTTTCAAAGAAATTTTATTTCTTCTAATTTAATTTAATAGCTTAAGGAAGAAGATAAATGTCATAAGAGCTTTTAGATTTATAATTATACGCTTAATATATTTATATGCTATATACATATATATATGTATACAGCGTATAAATATAGAACACATATAAATGTCTCTATACTAAAACCATTTTACATATTTACATAAACTTAAAATTTAACGTATGTACAGAAAGCAATTTTTTTATATTTCTTCATGTTTTTTTATATACTGGAATATTACAAAGCCTGCATTATACGCCATTTATTTCCTTACGCCATGTATTATTTAATAAATTGCAATTAAAAAATCTCAAATTTAAAAAAGAAATGTCTTCTCAAAATATAAAAATTTTGCGTAAAAGGATCATATTAAATTAATTTACACAAATAGTTTTTTGATTAAACTACGATAAATTATACTTTTTAAATAAATGTTAAACTTTATATGCAATGTTGGCCAATCATTAAAATTAATTTGAAATGCAAATAGATACAGAAAATATTCAGCTTAAATTTTTATTACAAAATGTTGAAATTTTAAAGTGATAACAATTTAACTATTACACAGTATTTAGTTATCGATTTTTTCGCATATTATTGTAAGACACGCGGTCATGTCATTCGAGCGGTGCAAATCGAGCGAGAAGATAATAGTACGAGACGCTCCGTATATTGTCGAATTTTTGTGCGAAACGCGATCGCGAGAAATATCGAGAAAAATTTGCTATGATCATTATAATTAACGATTAATCTACTTTTCCTAAACGACGCGTAACTGTATCGCGATGATAGGCTTTTATCGAAGCGCATATTTCTCGCAATTTATTCATTTATTATTTTAAATACGAATCAAAGCGGCAAGGATAAAAATTATAAATTATTATTTTATTGCGATCTTTACGGACAATAATTATTTCTCTAACAATGCTTAGAATCAAATATATTTTGACTCTTTAAGTTTCTCGCTGAATTAAATTTAATTTACTATTCGGATTGAGATCGCGCAGTAAGACATGGATCGCAGGATCGAGTAATTAACGAAAAACACCGTGATATATTAATCATTTAATTAATAATTAATATATAATTCAAGAAATATATTCTGTGTATATATATTTTATAGTAAAATATTTAATAATAAAATATTTCGGCAACGAATTTCGACTGTGTTCGGCCTTGACAACATAGAGCACGTTATTGTTTATATATCTCGGCCTTGGCACGGCCTTGTTATTATTCACTCGGCGACCCTCGAGCAATAAAGTTGCGGTACGAGAGACTTGGTATATTGTCGAATTTTTATTAGAAACGCAATCGCGACAAATATCGGAAAATAATTTGCTATAATTATTACAATTGACGATTAATGAACTTTCGATAAACAACATGTAACTGTATCGCGATGATAAGTTAAGTACCCAAAAACACAGCATTGTCACAAATCGTAAATAACTGATATGTAGTGAGTGCATTTGATGTGTTGAGCGCACATTAATGTATCGGTTTTCAGTGCAGCGGAAGGTTTGTCGCGTCTTCGCGTCTGATATCCCGATTTCGCGTTATTGTTACCGAAAGTCGTACTTTTCCGTCGACGCCAACGGAATAGAATTGAATCTCATTGAGCATTGTCTAGCAATGTTCAATGAAAGTACGCTCTGCTCTGACAAGTAGTTCGGCTTGAATCAGTTCGATAGATTGCCCGAGAAAGGCAGGTGGGATCGTCGTCGTTTGATCCCGTCTCGTCTCTTAATCGTCTTGTCACATATATATACTATACATCAATGGTGTCGCCATATGATATGTTCATGTGTAGACTATCGAACACCACAGCTTCCTTTTTTCCTATCTTGAAGACGTATATGTTTGGCCTTAATGAGCTGACTAGGACAACTTAGCACGATTTCTGCGATATCATAACGTTTATAGCTATGACATAACAAATCATATCTAAGTGAATTTGAGTCATTCTGAGACAAGAGTCGGGGCGAACACCATCTGCGTCGATTGCATCCATCGATTTTATCTTCTTTCGCTTCGGGTTTAATCTTTACTCGAAGTTACCTTGTCGATTCAAAGTGCGATTCTCGCGCGAAACGAGGTATTGCTTCGCGATCACGGATTTCGTTTAAAATGTCGCGCGTCCAAGTACGGAAATGCAAAGTGTCGCGCATAAATAAACTGTGCATAAAAGTACGAACTTTTCGCGAGTACAACGTGTGAAAACGAACCCTGACGACCCTGACGATCCTGAGAAGAAGAGGAGGCCTAGGAAAGGTATCGAGCGCCAGCGAAGCAACTCTGGGGTGAGTATTTAATATTTGTATATTATTTATTATATAAATTGCGTACGCTCATTAATTTGGTTCGTTTATTTGAATGATTTAAATAAGAGAATATTACAGAGAAATACTTTTATATAAATTTTGTAAAAATTTCCTAAATAAAATTTTAAAAAATATAGTCTTCTTAGAATTTATAAAATTATTGCATTATGTATCTGCTTGTTATTGTATGCATCGAATAGAAAATTTGTTGCGTACAATAATAATTTTAAAATATTAGTTATTTTGGACGCTGCTATAATTTGGATTTTATACTTGTATGTTACAGATCAAAGTAACTTCAATGTCATCAACTCCGCTGCTGCGAATCAGTCAGTGAATGACAAACTTTCATTTTATTTTGAGGTAACGAATTTGTAGATGTAGATTGTAGATTTTAGATTGAATTGAGAGATCTTCATAGCCTTAAAATGGATACTAGAATAAATTAGATGGAATAACTTTTAATATATTAGATCGAGATTTAATAGATTAAATCGAATAACTATTAATAGCTTCTTTTAATATACACGTTATAAGAATAAATTAGAACATAAATTAAAAAAGGTTAGAAAGCATTTTTTTCAATTGAGTTTATTTAATAAAAAACGCGTTAATAATTTTATTAATTATACATAATTATACATAAACTTATTCTTATAATGCGCGCTGTTTCTATCTTAATTTTTTATAGCCTATTCGTCTATGTTTACAGAATCAGAAAATTTGCTTTAACTGATGTAAAGCTAAGTTTTCAATTAATTAAATTGCATGTAATGTAATAATAAATTATATAATTTCTTTTTATTATTAATATAAATTATTAATACAACATTAATATAAATTTATTTTATTTTATTATAAATTATATTGTTAATTACTATAAATATTTTAATTAATCAATTTTGATTGATAACGGCTCTATATTAGCTAAAGTTATATTACAATAAACGTTTAACGAACAATCGTAAGGTCGCACGATCGCAAAACATTTACGCTTACGTATCTACAGGCAATGATAATTAATCAAAAGCTTTTTTTCTTCCTGGATCTCTAATAGAGATCAAATTGGTTAGATGTAGCTAGATGAATACGGCCAAAATCAACAAAAGATAGGTCCAATACTGGTCCGAGGAATCGATAAGCTACGCACGATGGGTGACCAATATTGGTCAAAAGATGTAGCAAAAGATTCTTAAGGTACCTAAAGCATAATTTCTCGCATTTTCCATTTTATCTACATGTAATGTAAGTCATCAGGAATGCATTCGTAAATTGCGATTAGGACACACTCCCAAAATTTTGTGATCGCGTTTAGGGCACACTTTCATGGGTTTCTGTTGGCTTAGCCAGCAGGTAGGATTGTTAGGAAATTAAGAAAACAAGTAGAGTTATTGAGGAAGCAGAAATAAAATTAAAATATAAATAATATAAAATTTAAATTTGTTTAGAAAAATTTAAAAAATTAAATTAAAATTATTTTATAAAAAGAAAATTAATATTAAAATTAGGAAAAATTATGAAAAATTAAAGTTAAAATTATGGAAATTATAATAAATTAAAATAAAAATTAAAGTTATATTTAGGAGAAATAAACTTAAATTTTTTTTTATAGAAATATTTATATATTATTTTAAAAAAAATTAATAAGTTCAACATGATGAGGATCAAGACTGAATTCTTTTGTCAATTGATCTGGTGAAGTGCTGAAGATAGTCCAAAGGAAGGACGAAACGTTCAAATTAATAATGAAACGAAAAGGCTCTGATATAAATACAAAAATTCAGATGGAGAATAACAACTTTTACCAGCTAAGCTCAGAAATTAGGCGCAATAAACTTATCTTAAAATTTTCTCTATTTGATTTGAACGTTTAAGATCCTTTCTTTGGATTATTTTTAACAGATCAATTGACAAAAAAATTTATTCACCTTGATCTTATTCCCGCCTTACGTTTTGGTCCTTATCCCCGCCTTAAGTTCTCAAAGCGATCAGCTGTTTTGTATATCGTTAAGGTCATGACGTATGCGTTTTTTGCTCCTTATTCTTCATCTCGTTTCAATCGCTTTGAGGACTTACCGAAGACGCAAGGCTGGGATGAGGATCAAGACTGAATTCTTTTGTCAATTGATCTGGTGAAGTGCTGAAGATAGTCCAAAGGAAGGACGAAACGTTCAAATTAAATAAAGAAAATTTTAAGACACGTTTGTTGCGCCTAATTTCTGCACCTGGCTCTTATTAGTCCATTTCCTACCTGAATTTTTGTATTCAACAAATTAACTCACTATTGACGATCCTTAAGCGTATTGAAGTAACGGATATTTATCAAAGTACATTTTCATTTTTCGAGAAGAATAAAATTATGTGATGACAGTTGCTCACAGCGAAAAAGCCAATGGACATCACGGAAAAGAAGTAACAATAAACTTCGAGATTTTCAAGAAAACTTTGATAAATTCGAGTATTGAATTAACATGTCTTTTTTAAGAATGAATACAGTTAAATATGTTTTATATGAGAGTTTTACATATCAATATAGTATATATTTTTTTTAATCATACCGATAACTTTTTATTTCTACATGGCTTTATAAGTCGATACTTTCCAATGTTTGCTTTATATCGTAATCGAATTTTCGGGGGCTATTTTCTAGTTTTATCGTACATCTTAAAGACTTCTTATCTTTATAACCTTTGGAAATACCTTTACTCATAAAACTCACAATTTCAAGCGAAAAATTCAGAGTACTTCTCGAAAGTAGTGTAGCCGAGTAAACATAAATCAATATTAAACGTAATTCTTTGCGAAAAACGCAAAAATTAAAAAAAAATATCAGCGTTTTATGCAGCATAAATTGAATGATGTTAGTATATTTACTTTTTTTTTTTTAGAGAAATATAAAACTTTAACTGAAAATATTTTCTCAGCAATACAAGAAGCCAATAATTTTATAGAATGAAATTAACTATTCAACGTAAAAATATATCAATAATAAAATAATGATATATACATAATTAAACATAGCATAGAAGTTATCTTAATAAACAATTCACGTAGGTTTGCGTGTGCGGGATTAAATTCATGAAGCATCTCGTTTATTCAAGGGCGGCCTCTCATAAACCAAAAAGAGTAAAGGTGCGCAAGAATTCCCTTTTCTCGAAAACATCAATTACTGTCGTCCTAGTAACGAATCGAGGCCGAGGGCGTCCGTTCGACTATTCTCACCGTCGCGTGCCCTCGGGATAGAAAAGAAAGAGGCGAGAGAATCCTCGAGAGGAATCATGTCAGTCGATGTTCATAAACCACACAATCGCGCGTAGATGTATTTGTTCGCTAAATATTCAGCTTATTTTTACATTTTGTTATCCCTTTCTTTCTTTCTCCCTTTCGGGAAAAATGCTACGTTAAGACATTACTTGTGAAGGGGTAGAGCAGGAAGAAGATGTAGATGAAAGGGACAAAAAAAAAAAAGAAAAGCAAAGACGAAAAGGAAACGAAAGAGAGATAAGTGCAATGTTTATTATATGCTTCAGGACTTCTTTTATGACTAAAATTGGACTCGCGATGGAGTTGTAACTGTGTCGACTTTAACGCATTCACATATAAATGACAGCGAAAAGGAGAGAATCGCAAAAATAAAAGAATCCTAAGACATAGAGAATATCGTATGGCCTTTTCTATTGTGGAAAACAGCAAGAATTCTTTGGAAAAAGAAGTGTGTTTGCTACGTAAATACTCAAACTACTTTATTTACTTTCCGTTGAGGTGGAAATGTTTGAATCTGTTGTAATTCGTTACCGGATATTGCGACTGAAATCATTTTATATATATATATTTCTCTTTATTGAACTCGTGTATGTCATCGGATAGTTACACTGTACATGGAAGTGGCAAAAAGTTCCTTATGTTATAAGCTAACCAATTGACCTAAATTGAGAACTTATTTGAGCAATGTGTGACATTTATATTTCGTTAATTTGATTAGAGTTATCTATTGCATTAGATATTTTCCATTTTTCTCATTATATTATATTATTAAAATCCGCAAAATAAGTTCTCGCATTATTTTATTTATATATTGTAACATTCACAAAGAGAAAGTTTTGGCTTTTTTATAATATATAATTTTTCTTATCTTTGGCAGTTTTTATGATCTCTTCGTTTTGCATATAGATGCTGCTGGGGAGAGATGCGCGATTTTAACGTAGAGACCGCAGTGTGAGATACGTCAGTCGAGCAATGGAGTCTATTTATGTGCATTAAATTATGAAGCAGAAAGTAGGTATACATAAACGCGCCAATCTGCATACATGTATGATCAACAATGATCGCGAGCTGAATTGCATATCCAGAGAAATATTCCCATTTGCTCGCGCGCAGATAGAGAGGAGGAGGGAAGATAGAGAAGATCGCGGGTAGAGTTCCGGAATAATATTTACCTTACAATCGGTGCTTCGTTATCAGTCCCTGGTACTTTTATACGAAGCTCTCGCGGACGTTCGATTGACGTCCGTTCGCACAGGAATTCACGCAAGTACAACACGTTTCGTATTGTTTTCCTAGTGCGTGTACACGTGTAGACTGTTTCGCGTTTAGACCGCGACAGGCCAAACGTGAAACGAAATTTCACGGTTCGTTTCCGAGCGATCGCTTTATCTCACAGTGACACCCTGATGCGCATGTCAAAATTATTATTGTATTATCCACGGGCTATTTTGTAATGTGCAATTACATGTGTCCGTACGCAAATCTTAATTGACGTGAGCGCAAGAGTTGGCTGGTATGTTTCTTTACGAGGACGATTCTTAAATACTCTCACGGTAAAAGTAAACCTTGCAGCTTTGTTCTACGCTTGCGAGATTTATTTACCATGTAACGCATACCGAATGCATCAAGCGTCGTACATATTTTACTATATAAAAATGTTTGAGATATACTTAAAAGCTTTTCTTATATAAATATAATGTAATAATTCGAGCTAGAGGAGAAAAAATTCTCATCTCTTTTATATTTAAAACAATATAACACTTTTATAATTTTACGATTTTCCTTGATTTAAACCGATAAAAAATTGATATTGTAATAATATGTAATTTTAATAACCAATTAATTTTGCTAATAACATATAGTATAATTAAAATATCCAGTCAAGTTCGTACTGCGATATGTGATCATATTTTCGATATAAAAGAGGAAAATTTTCAAACCCGAAGAATAATCAAGCTTTTATTAACGAAATTCCTCACTTCTGGCACGCGGATTATTCTTCTCTCGCGCAGGAAAAGATTTATATTTGCATAAATTATCCCGAGATGGCTAACGCTTTACTAACACGTCAGTCACTACGAGCTAACGCCGCCGCGTAATCGCCGTGTAATTCGAAATTCCGCTTAATCGCTCTCGCACCGCAGCATCCCACGCGGAAGGGATACTTTAAACTCTTACAAAGTTCATCATTTTGAAATTATCCGGAAGCGTTCGTCGAAAAGAGCCGGACGCGCGAAGAGAATTCGCACGCCCGATGGAGCAGGAACGAATCCGAATGACGTCGCTTTGTCTGTTGAATTAGTGGATTATCACCATGCTCGAAAAGACATTGGGAGGCGAACGAGCATTCTAATGGCGTCGTGGATACGCTACTGTTCTAGCAACCTCCCCAGTCTTCCAGAATCGGAGTGAATTACGAGTACCAGGAATTCTTAAAGCTTCTCACGTAATGAGAGTCTCCAGGATATAGGGAACAGAGAGCGCTTTCCAGCTTCGAAATTCATTAACGGACCTTATTTTCTCCATCCTCTCCTTTCTCTACGCTTCCGTCTTGTTCTCCTCTATCCTCTTTCGCGATCTATCCTCCGTCTCCCCCTTTTTGTCCGCGTCTCATTTTCCCTTAGTCGCAGTGTGTGCGAAATGTTGCACTTGCGCCACCCGCTTAATGGCATTTTTATAGGTTTACTTGTTTCTCACCCAGCGAGAGCGAACACGTTGATCGACCGCGCTAATTATTTCCGGAGATAATCGAAGGAGTGGACACACACTCTCTCTCTCTCTTCGCTTTCTGGGAGCTGTCTGAATTGTACGTTACAACGAAACAAAGTAGGCTTTTTCTCAGATAATTGAATTGCTTATTATTGGAGGGAGGGAAGGGAGGAAGGAATAGCAGTCTGTTTTCTAATTACAGCTTGCTTGATATAAATTATAATTTGTAATAATAATTTATGCAAAGGAAAAGGTACTATTCCAAGAAAAGAGGATATAAGTAACTAAGTGTTTATTTATTATCTTATTTTGTATTATTTAATAAGTAATATAAATATTTTGTTATGTAATTACGTGTCAATTCTTAGCGCAAATAAAAATATGATAAATAAGATATTTTTCTTTACAATAAGATATTACTTTTTTATATAGTAGTTGTAGTAGCTTTTTATGTAAAGCTAGGAGCTTTTCGACCTGCTATTAATATATGAAATAACAAGCAAGTTTTTTTTTAAGTACTTATAAATTTTATATGCGTTTAAGCAAGATACGTCCTGGCATTATAAAGTTTTGCTTCTGCAGCTTCTAACTAAGTTCAAGCGTTTCCCTGATAGACAATTGGAGTGATTTAAGACGTCGCCTAAAGTTTCGTGCAAGTTTTTGTCGGAGCACTCCTGTCATAGAAAAGCGAAAGTCATCGTCAGAAACAGAAAGAGCGTGTCGGTTTCTTTATGTCGAATCAGTTCGCACGATCCATTCGTAAATTCCTTCGAGTTAACGATTTTCGAGCTATGGTGGACGCGGAAATCATTGCCTAACGATGTCAATGTTTCTACGATCTGCCGGGAAGCAGTTAGAACTTTCTGATCGAAATGGTTCTTCACAGTAGTTTCAATTGGAGTGAATCGGAACTTCCACTTGGAAAATGGACCCTGATTTAACTGCGATTGGTACATTGTCGACTTCTTAAAAGTTTGTTGCTGATGTCTGTTGATAAATTTACGGTTCTATTTGTTGTTCAAGTTACATATCTATGCTTAAATGTGACACTTATAGTGATAAAATAGAATTAATGCGCTACGAAGCAAATTTCTATAAATATGTTTGCAATAAGTTGCAATAAATTTCTCGATTCAGTTCATGCGATAAGATGAAATTCGTTAATAATCAAACTAAAGTCATTTGACAGTTCAAAATTATAGTTTAAAACAGTTAAAAGTTATTGTTATTTGTCAGTTTAAAAAAATTCTGTTTAAAAGAATCTAGATAGAATAAACATGCAATAAAGACATAAGGATCATAACTATTATTTTTACAAAAACCAACAGATAATGATGTTATAAGTTAATATTATATATTCAATAAGTAGTGATATAACTTTTTCAAACTTTCTTCGATTGTTTTTCTATGGGATTTTCAATCATATATTACAAACATATAGCTTTAACAATTGAACGGTTGAATATTATACGACATAATTAATTATATATTAAAGAACATAGTTTAAATTATGAAACAGATAATCAATTATTATAAATGTCATATATCGTGATTACATCTTTAGATTACATATAGTTCAATAATATTGTTGTCAATTAATTTGAGCTTGAATCATTTTTATTCATTGAAGTTTTTCACGTGTTGTTGTCATTCAATAGATTCTTTGTTAAAATTTATGATGTATCGTCGTGCTTTCTTTGTCTTTTTGTGAATTTGGTCTTCAGTCAATGCGCGACCATTTGAATACATTCACTCAGTCGACGATATCGGCTTGCCGATGCCGTTGTTGGAATTCCTCGCGTGAAATGTGTATATTGTGATTCGTATTCTTGTATGGAAATGAGAGTCTCCAAGTTTAGCGCGCCAACAGAACCGCGCGCGGTATATGGCAGATGGAAATACAATTTTTCGGTATGACCGGGATTAAAGCGCGCGCGGGGTTTGATTCGAGGGATGTGATTGCTGCCTTGCAAAATTTCAATAAAAATTCTCATCAACCACACAGCGTCTTTTACTGCTCGGCATCACATCTATAACTAAGCGCCGAGTCGATTGCTTTTCGATAAATTCAAGCTATCGAATCTCTGGGATTTGATTTTAAGTGAAGGGCAAGCAAGTATATATGAATAAAATATGTCGATTTATCTATCAAGTAAAACTTCACAATATCTCTATCAGTATTGAATATCAGTATTGTAGTAAGTATTAATGTAAATATATTTTATGTGAAAATAGTTCTTCAGTTATAATAGATAGCAAAAAAAATTAAATATTTGTACAAAATCTTGCTTATTTCTTCATATTTTCTTTGCAAATAAATTTTATTTTTAAAATAATCTATTTTTGAAATTATTCAAAGCTATTAAAAAAAAATTTAGACAGCGAATATACAAAAGAAAGTACAATTATTCACTTTTGAAATAAATATGTGCGTTATTATTTATTTTTACACACGGCAAGTATTATTAATAATATTTAATATTAACAAGTATTAAGCACAAGTCGAAAAGTACAAATGTGAAAAGCTGGAAGACGAATATATTATTCTTAATAGAATAAATATTAATGTACAATATTAACTAGAAAGTTAGATGAATATGAAATGAGGAAATGTAAATGCCATAACAATTGAAGTAAAAATAAATTTCTAATTTTAGAGAGAGAGATAGATTATAGAAGATAGATTATATATTTTACCTGTGTGTAGCAAAACAAAATAAAATGTACTTTTTATATAATTACTTTCTAATTAAAAGCATCTTCCAGCAAAAATTTAATTTGGATCGGATCAGGCATCGGATCAGAGTATTCCTTCAGAAGAAATAAATAGTCCACATATAAATGTAAAGTTGCTCAAAGTTTATGTCCTGTTCTCAACTTTGGTCCCCAGGTAACACTATATTTGATGGAGTCATCGTCGAAATCCGAGGTTTCCGCTTAAATCCGTGATACCGCAGACGCTGCGTCGACCCTTCTTAGTAAAGGATGATAACCGAGACTCGTCTGGCACTCGACCCACGTATAGACACATTAGTTCGGGAGGGATAGCGTTACACACTTGGGGACACTTCCACACCTCCCTTCGTCGTGTTCTCACTTTAGCGTGGAAATTCGCACGTAGCGAGCTTTAACTGCGGATTTCTAACGAGCCGCGACTGTTTACGGAGCGCGAAGGCGTAACGAAATAATCGTTGTTACGGGGATAGTGCGAGATTCGAACCGCTGAACGCGTGGTTATCCTTCGTGAGCGACCAATAATTTCCAGTTGTGTAGATTGTGTAGGCAAAAGTGTGTGCATACGGCAATGTATATATGTGTAGATACGTGATGCATACGAGAGAATTTCGATAGATTTCTGTGATCATATATATATGTCGTTCGCGTTTTGAGGACCACGTTCGCGCATTTGTCTATTGTTTCGGCATAAATCAGATTTAATTTGCGTGATTGAAAGTGTCGCAGAGATGTTGACATTATTGTTTGATAAAGCTGTGCGCTAGAACTTAATACAGTTCTATTGATATTCGAGTGCTGGGCAGTAATTTGTTCTTTGGTATAGTTAGATTTCAATATAATATGAGTTTAGATAGATATTAAAAAATATATGTTATTGATATTGCTCGCACTCTTTACATTTATTAAGATAAATATGAATAAAAATAATTAATGATGTATTTTAATATTAACATTGGACTAAAATATAATAAATTTTTATATTTTTATTTTGCAGCTCATGTAATTCAAATTCTATTTTAGAAAGCATTAACCTGATTGATATTGATGTTTCAGTCTTTCAGATTTCAAGGTTTTTTCCCGCTATTTAAGAGCTAGTGTTTGCTTGGGACCCAACGAGTGGGCTAACGAATGGGTTCAAAGGTTTCGAGAAAATTCCAGTTCCGTAATTAATTTAAGAGCAAACGATGAAATTACTTTCCGTGGTGCGGCAGCCTGTAACGTTTTGAAACTCAATATCTTCGTTGAGCTTTGATGAGGCATCTTAAGAAATGTCTGTCAAACTCGTAATAACTACTCTAGTTTGTTACGTTACTCAAAGAAATAATATTCAAAAAGCTATCTATTTTTGTTAATGATTCCGTAAATGTGACAAATTTATAAGAATCAAAACATATATCTTATTTTAAGATATTATAAGGCTTATATATATATATATATATATATATATATATATATATATATATATATATATATATTAATAATTAACATTATTAAAAGCTTTTGTATACAAGCAGTAATGTTATTAATAAATCTATTTCCTATCTGCAAAAGGATATGTAAAATCTAATGGAGTATAATTGTTTTATTAAATATTTTTATTTTACAAAAATAAAAAATGATAGAATTATGTGATATAATTATTAAATAGGATTATATATTACATATTAAGGTGTTATTTTATATATTTGAAATATGTTTATATATATATATATATATAGCTCGTTTAATATTGTTTACCAGAAAAAAATTAACACGGAAATTTCAAACTTCTGATTCTCATATATACCTTTGTATGCATGTGTGCGTAATATTTGTAAATTTTAAAGAAAACAGCTTTGTTTATAATTTTTGAATTTTCCTGACTGAAGAATATAATAGTTCATCTCGACAGTGCCTATCACGCAATTCTGGCAACACGTTAATTAAAAAAACAAAGAATGAAAATAATTGGCTGCGATGAATAAATACGTTATAAAGTACATTTTGCATAGTTCTGATGGATCTCATCAAAACATTGTTTTCAAGTTAACATAAGTATGCATTCACTCTGTCCATATATGTGAATAGTCGCTGTTCTGTTTAATTTGTAAATTTGCATATCACGAAACAGCAATTGTTCCGAATTAATTGACAAATATACAGAGTCTACTAGAAATATAACTAGAAATATATTTAAATATCTCACTCTTGGAAATAAAGAGATAGAAAAAGTATATAAACTAAAGTTTCTAAACTTATGTTTAAACAGCGGAATCATAGTGAAAATTCACGAACAAAATATAATTTGTTTCATAATTCGCATATTTCTTTGTCAAATAAAAATAATTTCTTTTCTTCTGGGCGCAGCTCACCCATTGCTTACTCATGAAGATTTTATCGAGCCTGATAAAATGCGCACATATCTTGTTGCATAAATAATTTCGCTTATAATTTGACGTATATACGATCCGGTAATGAAGAAATTCACAATGCAGCCGTCCAATATCTTGCGCTTTCCCGCTACGTAAAGTCGTCGGTATTCTGCATGCTTAAATTCGCCGTTTCTCTTTGCTCTCTTGCAAGTTTTGTCCTTCATCTCTTTTTACATATTTTCGTTTCCATCTCTTTTCCATGCTTCTCTCTCGTATATCTCCTCTCCTTTCCACAACACATTCCATTTTTTAGCCACTGTTTTGCGCATGAGTTTTCTCAATGTTTCTGCATGTCGCTTGCCCTCACACATACTCATATGTGTAATTACATGTACATATATCACGCATATATGTACACTATTATAAAGACAACCACGAAATTTGCCTCTACAGTTTTATTTTTCCACTATATTTTGTGTGTGTGTATGTGTGTGTGTGTGTGTGTGTACGCTCTTTTTCTGTATCTATATATACAAAATGATCCAGAGCAATCGTTCACTGTGACTTTCTTGAAAATGATTAACAGTAGAAAAAAATAGCAAAGCAAAGCATCGAATGGCATAACAATTACTATATTCCTATAATCTCATTTTTTTCTTGAGTGCAATAATGCATCGGAAAAGTGTAATTGCATTTTTGTTAATGGGACCACTCAATTGAATTTGTCTAAATTGATTCTTCTGAAGAATTTGCATATAAAAGTATAAGTTTTTATATATGAAAAATTTCGTATACACGATTAGTTAGAAAACATTAATTATGAATAATCAATTGATTCGTCTGAATAATTTGCGTATAAAAACATAAAGTTTTTGAAAAATTTTGTATACATGATTAGTTAGAAAATATTAATTATAAATAATCATTGGACAATAACCACTTTATTCATGGGTTAAGTTGTCGTAAGTTTATCATTGTATATTTTAAGGAACACTATAGGAAAATTATTAGATGTAAATAACTTTTTTCAAATATCTTTATCAAATAGTTTAATGATGCGCACTTTGCATTCTAATATTCTAATGACAGAAAAAATAGAAAATACTGTCGCGGAAACGGATGACATTCATACGAATCGCGACCGTTTGTATTTCAGAGTTATAAATATTAAAGTGTTTCTCCGACTTTTGGCAAACAAAAGCAAAACGCAGATGGTTTTTGCAATTCGAGGAAGTTTTCGAGACCTATGTGAATTTGGCACCCTACTTTTAATAAATAAAGTTTTCAATATATAAAACGATAGTGTTTCGTTTGTAGTTGTTTGTAGTAATAATATTTTCGTTTGTAGTTCAAGCTATAAAAAATAGAGAATTTTTAAAAACTGTCACCCGACTTTAAGATAAAGAAAAATCGTTAATATGTCTTGATTCAGAATCGTTTGTAGTTGTTTATAGCGATTTTGCTTTCGTTTGTGGTCGAAACGTTCAAAAGTTATAAAAGAGAGGATTTAGCAAGCGGATTTGAGATATCTCAACAAATGACAAAGTTAGCTCTTGGCTATTTGTTTATAATGTTTATAATTTTTGAACGGTTCGACTACAAACGAAAGCAAAATTATTACAAACAACTACAAACGATTCTGAATCAATACATATTAACAATTTTTCGTTATTTTAAAGTCGGGTGACAGTCATTTTTTAAAAATTTTCTATTTTTTTTATGGCTTGAATTACAAACGAAAATATTGTTACTACAAACAACTACAAACGAAATTCTATCGTTTTATATATTAAAAAAGTAGGGTGCCAAGTTCACATAGGTGTTTTCGAGGCGTGAAGAAAAGTCCCGCTCAGGCTCTATTAGTAATTTTTAATCCAGTATTTTTTCATTGTACTTGCTTCTTCATGCCAATTATGACGCCGAATTTGTATGTCCGTAAAACTCTACACACATACACACATATATATATATATTTACACACACACACACACACACACACACATACACACATATATATATATATTTACACACACACACACACACACACACACACACACACACACACACACACACACACACACACACACACACACACACACACACACACACACACACACACACACACACACACACACACACACACACACACACACACACACACACACACACACACACACACACACACACACACACACACACACACACACACACACACACACACACACACACACACACACACACACACACACACACACACACACACACACACACACACACACACACACACACACACACACACACACACACACACACACACACACACACACACACACACACACACACACACATATATATATACATATATATATATATATATATATACATATATACATTTCATTTTCCACGATGGAATCGATCCCACGAAAGTGCATTTTCGAATACAAATAAAATAAACTATGTACGTTTTCTCTTCTCTAAAGAGGAACTGATTCTTCCTCTTTAATTAGCTCCGAAGATCAGCTTCGGATTACTCAATTAATCTCTTAATCAAAGAAACTTTAATTTTACTTACGATGGTAATTTGCACATTTCTGCTTTTTTGGTGAACAAAAACAAGCGTATCCACGAGGACATACGAGGAGCACACGATTACAAGTCCTGGAAATCTGTTTTTATCGCGCGCCGCTACGTCGATTTTTCGTGGAATTATCACCGTACAAGCGTAAGTCTCGTGAGCGCACTCGATTTATGAATGGAAAGATCGTGTGCGGGCGAAAGCGGGGAAATGGGATAGGTAGTGGCTACTATGCATATAATACAGCGTGTACGCAACTGATAAGTTCAGTCATGTGAAGCCCTCGATCGCGCCGCGAATGGAAAATTCAGCTACGCGCATAATTATTTTTTAAAAGTAATTATTAATTATTTTGAACTGTATTACAAGTTTCTTTGTTTCTATATATAATAGCAGTATATTAAACTCGCACATTAAACGAATAAACTGTTACAAATTCTTTTCTAATTGTCAAAATGAAATTCGGCTATAACAGCTATTCACGAAATAAACACTCACGAAAATTACACACAATTATGTTGTGTATTGCAACTCTACAGTTACATATCTAATATCGATGACTGCTAAATGATTTGTCATTTTAATATCAAAGTAATTAATTTAAATTATATCAGATATACACACTATACAACATATGCGCTGACGCACGCACAAACACGCATATAAACACAATTTTGTTATAAATAAACAATATCTTACAATTGCCATAGATCACAATAATTAGTAACTATGGCTAAACAAATTTAAATCGCTTTTACAATGAGATGTAAATATGCTAAGTTGGACTGGGCGAATTTCATTCGCGTCGATCCTATCAATCGATTCCGTGTTCTTCCATTTCGAGTTTAACTCTTGTTCGAAATTATGTTGATATCCTTATTCATTGATTCGAACTACGCACAAAATGGGATATTGATTCGTGATCACGAAATTCGGAAGTGCCGTACAAAGTGTTATACGTCCGTTTTCATTATATGGCAGAGTTCGTCGCGTCTTAATTAGTTCGGAAGTGCCGTGCAAAGTGTTGCACGTCCGTTCTTATCATGCCGCATAATGAACAGTAATAGAACTATATTTTCGTGAATGAGTGCAACAAGCCTTGACAACCTGAGAAGAGAAGGAGGCCTAGAGAAAGAGAGAGAGTGAGAGAGAGAGAGTGAGAAAGGGTAGAGGGAGGAACATCGAGCGACATGAAAACAATCTTGGGATGAGTATCTCATTATTTACATATTATTTTTCATTATCTGTGCGTACATCTGTTCTCGTTTATTTGATTCGTTTTTCAGATAACTTAAACAAGGATTAGAGAAAAAAAAATGTTTATGTATCTTTTTTTATATATGAAATTTTATATATATTATATATATATATACTTAAAGAGAATAGTTATTTCGGAAATGATATTATTTCTTCCATTAAATATTTTATTATTTGCTTATTATCTGCTCATTATTTATAACATAATAAGAGATCCATATTATAGCAACGCCCAAAATAATTAATATTTCAAAAAAATTATTATTGTACGTATATCGAATATAAAATTTGAAGTTTTTGAAAAAATGAATAATCTAAACTACGCAAGATAAGTGGCCAATATTAATCAGAATGCGTACAAGATATGTATAACGATAAAGCATATCTTTTTCGCAAATTTATGTGCGAATAATCGGCATTGGAGGCAGAAGAGCGCTACTGGTGCGTTCGTAAATTATAAATCGCGATTTAAGAATATTTTTTAAATCTTACGTAATTGCGAATTTCCGCTGACTTACAAATGAAGTAGGATAACAAGGGTAAGTAGGTTACTAGGGTTATTAAAATTGTTAGAAATATTAAGAACATTAGGAATATTAAGAATACTATAGCTATTAAGTCAAGAGATATTAGAGCTATTAGGATTATATAGGAATACTTTTTAGGTCTATTAAAATACTAAAATTTAAAGCTACCATTTAATGATATAAAATTAAATTAAATTTTAGAAAAAGTTATAATTAAGAAAGTTATAAAATTAAAAACATTATATATAATAATGTTACATATAATTTTATAATTACCCGTTATTAATTTTTTCCAACATTTATATGATATGAATGTTATCAATTAGTTTTATTATAAATTATACATATTATTATAAATTATATATTATATGTTATAGATATTTACATATACATTTATGTTACATTTTATACACGTATGTGACATAAATTATATGCATTATCATAAGAGTAATCTCGAAAGTTACACCTTCATTCAACTATGGTTCCATCCTTCAGCCACTATGTCATGTGTCCTATTTTTTTTCCATCCGTATAAGCTCGTACGCGTATACATCTACGTCATTCTGCGCACGTGTACAATATATACTATACGCACGTGTATACACTACTATAAAGATAGTCTCAGAAGCCTTCTCCACTTCCAAACAAGATCTTTCCCTTTTCCTCGAGGCTCTTTCTCGCTCTCTTGCACGAACAAAAAAGGAACAAAACGGAAAAGGAGGGTGTGTGTGTGTGTGTGTGTGTTTCTGCGCTATTTTAGAGTCAACGCGGCACTCGGCGTCAGCAAGCCGACTATATGTGTGGAAGATTACCTTATTTGTTACGTCTTTCTAACAAACCACAAACATCCACTGAGAGTTGAAACGGCGGAAGAGTGGAAAGGATACTCAAGGGAGCCCCTCTGTCGACCGACTTGCAGGGAACAATGGCAGTAGCGTGAGAATTTCGCGAATTGGAGTGAATTCCATTTTGATAAAGTCATGTATCGTCGACAAGCTACTGCTATGCTAAATAATATTTTCAAATTTTTTGAGCAAATTGATAAGTTAAAAAAAGAAGTAAACGAAATTTTGTAGTCTCTATTATATATTCATGCAGTCATTTTTTTATAAAAAAATCATGTCTGCAAGAAATCTGTAAATGTTATTTGTAAAAATATTTATGATGTGCAAAAGAGAAACACATAATCACAAAGAATAATTTTCGTTTCCTTTCCGAATATTGTTTAGAAATTTTTATTTTAGTTACACGCATTTTGTTACATGTCTTTCTAATTTTGTTGCACGCACATTATACATGCATATATTAAAGAACTTGACAATTCGAAAGTAGCTGTAAAGATAGTGTTCCGGGCGGCGTTTCATCTCTTTCGCGCTATCGTCATTTCGAGAATAATACGTGAGGAAAAGGAGCACTCAAGATTGAAATTGTGGGTGGTTATAAGGAAAGGGATAAAAGTTCGCGCGGTCCACACTGATCCCTCTAGACGTGTCAAAGTGAATCTCTCGCAGCTTGTACGGGGATTTCCGGAACGATCGATCTGTCTCCGGAGATATATCCAGGAAATGAAATTTCAGGTGTGGAATGCTAGGACGACTTCGCAAGGGCCAGTGCATATCACGAAGAGGATGTGCTTATCGCGGACGGTCATCTTCTAAGCCTATCACGTGGTCGACATCCCTTTTCGTCAGCGAGCGGACATTGACAGAAAGGATCGCATAGAGACGACAGAGATAAGAATGATTGCTACATTATACATTACATATTAAGGATTATTAAAAAAGCGATTAATATCGAATTTTATGAGACGTACTTCCACGGTACGTTAATTCTAATTTTGTCTATACGCGACGCGTTCTGAGCAATGTGAAAAATAAAGGAACTCTTGGTAATCTAAATTCCAGAAATTCGTGATACTTATTGAAGGGTAACATAAGGTCTCGTTCATCAATTTTTAGTCAGATAAGCGTAGTTGTTAGAGAGTGTATATTTTGGGCATAATTTGACTGAGTCGTTCCTGACACGCATCGATATCAAAGTTTTGATTATTTACAGACCTATAATCTGACACGCCCCTGCGTGCTTTGTTATCAGTTTGTCGTCTAATTCTCTGGGACAACGTAAATTTCTGAAAAAAAATGGTTTGCAAGATGGATATTCTATCTACGCGAAACATTCCATTCTCTGTGTTCATATTTTACACTCTAAATCTAATCGTTTTTTTGATGTATTTTTTGATATATTTATTATTGCATATTGACTTCACATATGAGATATGACATTATTCTTATATATTTATGTCGACACCAGGATATTTAGTACATATATTTGACGCAAATTTGTTATTTTATTGCAGCACTAAAAGCTCACGTGCGAAAACTAATCGTATATTTCGTGCAGAGATGTATCATCTTGACAACTACAATAAAATATCATTTCGCGGTAACGATATATGCGCTACTGTAATTTCGCTATTAGATAATATTATAGTGCATGCACTAATAAACCACAATTTCATTTTAGCAAATAGTAATATCATTTCCTGTATGTATATTACTATATTCTGAAAACGTATCTATTATTAATAAATATGTGTACATCGAAGAATTTGATAGACGTTTTTAGGACATATACTTTTATTAGTTTCTCTAATTATGTGATATAATCTGCTTATATTATATATTAATTTTATACAATATATACTAAATATAATTTAGAAGACCAATGAAATATTTCATGTTATATACATTTTCTTATTGCGCTTTTATCATTCGCCATATTTAAAAAATTTTAATAATCAAAGTAAAAACATAACGCGACTAGACGATTTTATTAATTATCAGATACAATCACAAATTACACGAGATAATCTTAAAGTATCTAAAAGATGTCATTATGATGCAAAATCACAGATTGAAATCAAAGTCGCGTGTAAGTCACATACTCGGGGGCGCGATGATGCGTATTGTAATTAAACAGGGCGTGTGACGGTAACCTTTTAACGTCGCTGGACAAAAGAATACATATTTCTCTGTCATTAATCTGACGTTCTACGCAACGTGTCGACGGGGGAGCGACTTCATCGTCCCTCGGCGAACGGGCTCTCATGTTTGAAAAAGATCGTGCGGTAATCTTGCGCGACGTTTAATCACGTTAATGGGCAAAAAGCGTTATCGCCGGCATGCAAAGCAGCTCGCCGTCTGAAACCCGACTTCCGGTTTATCAGGGACTGTCACGCGACCAAATGTACAACGGATACCGCGGCGACGTGTGTCGCGTGACTGCTACAACGTGCACTTACCTCATTATGTGAGACCCGATGTGATCCCGCACGCATTACATTAATGAAACTTGAATTAAGCTGATTGCGTTCCTTCCACCGACCGAGCCGTTCCGCTTGGTCAATGAGTATCGCGGATTGCGTTATCATCGACACGCCGCCGCCGTGTTAATTATGCTGGTTTTATCTCGTGGATCGCGCACGAGCACCGACATATCATCCCGCTGACATTTCGTCGCTTGCCATATAAACCGATCTTCTTCGTGTAACAATTATATACTGCTTGCGCTTAATAAATTGTGGTCCTTCGGCTCGTGTTACATGCGTGTATAATTATCGAATAAAATATATTAGTATGGAATGCAATATATATGAACTTTTTCTTCTCGCGTACGTCGGCGCAAAAAGAACCGTTTCTGAAGGAGATGCTAACGTCGTTTATACAACTATAGTAATATTTCTGCTTTATCGAGTTTAAAAAAGATCACTTATTCAAAATTTAATATAATTAATTATATATTTTTAGAAGCATGCCAACCATCAAAATATATTAAATTTTATGTTCAAAGAGGAAATCTTATTAAAAATTTGATTAAAAAAGCTTGTAGCCAGTGTTTTTCAATTTTACGCATAAAAATTGTCAAGGAAGAAAATTAAGGGAAGAAAGATTGTGTTCATTATTCATTGTAATACAAGGCGATGTGTATGTGTTGGAATTATAATGAGATTTGGCAAATTCGTTGAATGACCCAGTAATCACTGTGCTCATCATTGAGCACACTGAGGTGGTTTTCACTTCATGCATTGATCCAAATTTGCTCTGCGGGTACTTGATGTTCAATGAAATTACATTCTGTTTGAAAATATATTATTGATTACAATAAATTAAAGGCATTTGTCAAATAAAAATTTATTAAATTACATGAATGCTCAATCAAATTTTAAATGTACAAAGCATCCCCTCCCACATTTAATTGTCTAATACACATATATCTATATATTATATATCAAGAAAAATTCATTATCCAAGTAATTCAATCAGTATGATTGATTGATTTATAAATAATAAGGCTCTAGATATAAAACATTGTTGATGCTTTTGATATCGTTATTTTCATCTTCTAGCAATCACTCATTCATTATTCAAGTAATACTCGCGTATAAGAGAAAATGTCAGCTCTTCGTCATGCGTTAGCAAATTTGAAGATAGTCGCAAGTATTTTATTATACCTGCGGGAGCCGTTAGGTCCTCGTGGTCTCGAGGAAGCTCGACTTCTCGAAGTGTTTTCGAGAAAATCTTCGAAGCAAATCACCCACATCACGGCAGACAAGTTTCAACCTCGTCTTTTCCCTTCCCCCGGTATAACGCCCTAATGTCCATTATTAAGTTAACCGATCCGCGTTATTGTTCGCCCCTCGACTCACCTAATACCCACTTATCCAGCTCGAAGGGACGGCGAGTCTTGGAGGTGCCAGCGCTTTCAGGAACTATGCGGCAGAGCCTGGGAGAGCTTACCGGACCGAGAGAATAGAAACTGGGACACACAGGTGATCCCCGGTGGTTTCCCTTGATTTTCGAAGCGAACACGCGCGCGGCTCACACGAGAGGCGTACAAATTACGAAATTACCGCTGTATCAGCCGAACTACTACTGTGAGATACTTGGCAGCGAATTACCGTGCTGCATCTATCCGCAACAGCGTGTAATAAAGTGATAAAAAGAATTTTATACTGATTACACTGATATAGTATTTCGATCTGAATGTCATATGGCTAAAAAGCGGCAGACAAGGAATGAGGGATGTACTTTAAATGTGGTAATTATAATTTCTCTCTTATATTAATTTTTAATTGGCAGATTAAACAAAAGTTTTACATAGATATTTTTGGCAATATTTTGAGTATTACAGAAAATTGATATAATGATAGTAAACAATACTTTCTATTTTTTGTTTGTTAATATTGTGTGAAATTAAGATCTAATTACAAAATAAATTAATATCAAAAATTCAAAGTTTGTATCGAATATAATTTTAGTTAAATAAAGATAAAGTAGTAATATCAATTGTAATACAAGGTATAAAAATGGACATACTGATAATGAAAGAGATAATAAAAGTTGGTCGAAAAGATTTTGGTCACAATTTTATTGTATACATTTATGATCTTTACGAATGTAATCACGGACACATCACATCAGCCAACAAATTAGATCATGAGAATTCGATATAAAATAAAGTACAAATGCCAAATAAATTCTAATACGTTAATGTTAGAAGGGAAATGAAGAAAGAAAAAGGAAAAATAAGAGATAAATGATCTGTAATGATTTGAAAATCGAATTTTTCGTCAAAATATCACGTTTGTGCACATCGCAAACGTTCGTATACTTGAATAACTCGCTTAGTGATTTACGTAACTACAAATTCTAACGATCACTCTATATTCCGACAATTCTGTTATAAATTACCGAAAAGGTCCCGGGATAAGGGCGCTGGAAATTGCTTTTATTAGTCTGTACGATATTTCAATTACTTTACAATCCCTCTTTCTCTCATCTATAAAGAGCTTTATGTGTTGCAGGCTCTGACGATAAAATGACATCAAACACATTTGTCTGTCTGGCTCATAACTCGAAGCGTACGCTAAATGCTTATATTATTCACAATAAAGCGAATATAGACTTATCAATCAATCTTTTTGTAAAATTAATCTTCTCAGACAAAACAACTTAGCTATTTTTTTTTTGTAAAATACCATACCTTTGTAGATCGACGTTTTATAAAAAGCTTCGTTATTTGTTGAAAGATTAAATTTACAAAAAATCCGCGACGAGATATACCTAAACCAACAATAGGCATATTTATTTATTCGTGTAATTCCTTTTTCCAGAAAAAGTAGCGAATGAATAATTAGTAATATCGTATAACTTTGTTCGAAAGAAAAATGTGGATTCTATAAGCTATACACTTGAACTATAAAATCAAACGAGATAGTTCAAGTATTTCGCAGATAAACTATCCGTCTACGTGTAAACGGCGAATGGCAGCGATTTTACTACATGTCTAGTTCGCGGTCACGTACAAAGTGACAATTTAGATACTCGCCGCGTAGACTATTGTTGTTTAAGGTGCTCGGCATCGGGCGTGTATAAAGGAAACGTGATGTTGCATCGAAGAGATAGCTCGCTTGGCTTTTCGAAGTATAGCGTACCGAGCTATACAGCCCGAAGGACCCCCACGGGCCGTGTAGAAACCCGTGTGGAATGCTACGGGAAGCACAAACGGCGGTCGAGATCCGCGGCGATCGATCGACACTGATACGATTTGCGATAGTCTGTGGAACGCGCGCGACACGACGCGACGCTCTCCTTAACATCGCGACAAATTGGGAAGAAGAGGCTTATCGTCGCGGTCGTTGTCGTCGTTGTCATTGCGAGACATAATGGAATTAATTACTTGTCGCGTTTCCAATCACGCTAGTGGCGTAGTATGCGCCTGTTTTCGGTTTCTCCTCAGGAGCCTTGCGTCGACAGGCGCAAATATCGCGTGCCTGTATATGGTTTCCCGCGCTCATTGTGAATTGTTTTATCGACTACTTATATCGGAATCGCGCCTAGGAAAAGCGGGGAAACCCGTAAAAACCCAGTGTAATAAATATAACCATAAAACCTGCGCCGTAAAATCCGGCTCGGTATACATGTATGTATATGTATCCTCATTGTACGTGTACCATGTAAGCGCGTATATAACCCGACGACACTTTCACATATGAGTTCAGCTATTGGCATGTATGATGAGAAGATATTGCGAGAACATTGCGAAGAACCTAACGTGCTCGTCTCTACACGCGTGTACCTCGGTATAGCCTTTAAAGTATCTCTCGTGCTGTTTCGATTCTGTATTATGGTAGACTTGCGGTGGTGCGAATAAACAATCGTTGAATCGACGAGTAGTGTGTCGTAACTACATTGTACTCGGCACAATAGCAGTTGCTGGTTCTTCGAAACCAACTAAATGTAGTTGCTATTTGTATTTGTCATATAGCGCTAGTTGATTAAATGTCGCAATAATGGGGATTGCGTGGATATCGGTGATCAAGATATTGTCACACACACACACAAAAGGCATCTTGAAAAAAAAAAAAAATCATTGTTCGTGATTAAAACCTAATGATATTATAGATCTTTTTGTTAAACGAATACCTCAATTGAAAATAATATATACGTATATTATATTGATTTTATATATGATTTAAACCATAAACCTTTTTATTGATATGAAGAAATGATTTGATAAGATTAGAATATTGTTTTAAAAAATTAATTTAGTATACTTTCGATATATAATTTCGACGATCAATTATTGCGTTTATTTATAAAATAGCAATCAGCCACATAAAATGCTACAAAAATTATCGAAACGCGACAATAGGATTTCATGGGAAACTCGCGTGTGTTTTATTTTAGTCGTTATGAATGAATGATTGTTGGATATTCGTTGTTTGGACAGATTGATGGAATATCCATCAGTGGCATGTGATACAATAAAACATGACTAACGTGGTTAACATGACTCGATGTGAACTTGACATATAGACCGCTATTCGATCAAATAACTATCACACTATTATATGTGCAATTATTCACAGAAATAAATTAGAAGCTTATTGATCACATACACAATATTTCTACGAGTAATAGATTTTGATATTTATTATACAATACATAAAAGAGAAGGAAGATTTTTTTTATAATTATCATTATTAAAGAGACTTTTAAACAGCCTGCTTTTATATATATATTATAAAGAAGATATTTTATTAAACGAGTTATATATACATATATATATATATGAACGTGCACACGCATGTAAGTTGAATTTTCATGCCATTGGATATTATAGAAATTCCGTTCTACGATCGTTTCGAAGGATCTAAAATCCCATAAAAGCGGAGTCCATGGAAAAGACCGTAAAACGCTTCGTGTGCGTGGAACCGCTTATCGTTGAAAATTTCTTTCTCTTTTAGCTTTTCTACTGTTCCAATACCCAGTCATCCATTGTCCAGTCATTTCATTTGAAATTATTTTAAACGCGTTTGCAAGTCGGGCGAGCAAAGGCGTTGTCGTTTGATCGTGAGAGCATCGTCATTCATCATCATGCGTTTACCGTCATTCGCGATTATCCGCCGTCTATTAAATGCTCATTTGCAAATACGGAATAGCGCGGCTTTTGTCAAAGTGTTTTACGCTCATTATTATATTTCTATTATTCGATAATATCTCGTTGAGAGAAATCGTCTCTTCAAAAGAACCTTGTTTTAATTAAGCTAATTGCATAGTATCGTTATAACGCAAATTATTCAAATTGTCCTGTAAGCTGTTGCATTTACATTATTTTAATGATACCATTTTAATGAACTATGCTGATTTATATAATTATTTCATTTGAGAGATGAATAAAATTGCATAATCCTCTGACAGTGCATTATATTTTTTAGTGGTGCGTGCGTGCGTGTGCGTGTGTGTGTGGGCGTGTGTGTGTGTGTGTGTGCGTGTGTGTGTGAGAGAGAGAGAATTTAGCAATCAACCACTTTGAATTTAAGCCTAACTACAGATTAACATATATATATATATATATATATATATATATATATTAATAATAAGATATGAATTTAAGGTATATTTAGCACAAAATTTATATTTAGCACAATGATTAGCAAACCATCCCTATCCATTTGAAAGTTTGCAAGCGTTCATTTCGATTAAATCAGTCGCGAGCTTTACAGCTGCATGTGTACTCGCCTACTTTCCACTTTATACTTCAACCCGGTTTTCGAGGAGGTCGCATCATTAGCTAAGAAGTTTCCGTCTATATTATACTTTGCAAAGATCGTTCATAGCGCAACTTTTTGAAGAGTCCTTCATAGTTGCGGGGGTGATCGGGACTTATGGTGATATCGACGAGTGTCATTCAAACTTGATAAGGTCGAGAAGATATTTTTTGCCAGCGCTATTCGAGTAAACAATCGACTCTCATGTTCGTCGTATTGCGAGCCACCTTTACACCTTATTTCCGAATATTTCCGAAAATGTTTCCGAATGCCGTCGCTCTGATCGTGCGAATGAGCATGCACGTTCCTCGACTCCGCCATCGTTTCCGATTTGACTCGATGACACGGGGTAGTTAAGCGGTCCTTAATCGAGTCTTCGGCGAGTAACGCTCGAGTAACGCCAAACTTTAAATCGATATCACGGATTTTCGTTTACGAACAATACATCTCGCTTGCACAGTGCGCACAGCAGTAGATCCCCTCCCACGCGTTTTCCCCTCCCTCAAAACCCGTCTTTCCTTCCGTCGTTACCCACCTGCCTACCCTACCCCATTGCGAGATGTACTAGAGGGTGCAAATGGTACATCCATTACTCCCCGCAGTCTAATGGCTGGAATTTATTAGGCGATAAGTTACTTCGACCACCTACCTTACTTGCTGAGTTCCGAGACTCCATTCGAGCGGAAGCCGAGAGGGACACATTTTGAGGCTTCTTCTTCCCTTTCCTTCCCCCCCTTCCCCCCCCCCCCCCTTCTCCTCGATCGCTCTCTCGCAAGTCCCTGCCGCTGTTCTCCAATTTTCCTCCTCCGCGGCGCGCGCTCTTCCTCGTTCTCGGTGGACGCGGCTTACCGCGACGGCGACCACCGTGATTCTCGACACCTCGACCTCACCCCTTTAACCCTAGGCCTATAACCAAGATTCATTGCGCCGGAGTAAAACCGAGGGCTCAACAACAAGAGTTGGCGTTCCGGCGGACGAAGGTTTTATGCATAGCAACAAATTACGATGACAGGAGGGAACGATCCTGCGTTTTATTTTTAAACGCGTTGTCAAGAGGCAGAGACTCAAGAATGATATTTATGTGGTGACGGAAATGAACTTTACCGAGAAAACAGAAAAGCCGATAGTTTCCGCCGCAAATGACTAGAATTAATTAAAATACATATGTATACATTACAAATTTAGAATGATGACGAGGAATTTAGATTCGATAGAATCAAAATAATAAATAAGCGTAGTCACGTATACTAAATATACAACATATAATACTACTTCATAGATATTGTGAATGAGAAATCGTATACCGTTGAAGCTGATAAGAACAGATTTGAGCATAGAGATAAGAAATACGTTTTCAAAGTATATTAGCACATGCAATGCTTATTAACAGAATGTAATTCCCGAAATACTGGAGATTGGGAAAATTGTAGATACTTTAATTAGTCTCTTAACAGTTCTTCTGTATCTATCCATATAATTTGGAACGCAAGCCCTTTCAAATAACACAATTCTCAGAAATAACTTTTAGTAAAGTATTCTGCAGACTCTTTCCTCATTGTCCAAAATCTTTGGAAATTGTTCTTTTAAAGTACATTTAGAAAGATAATTTAAATTTTCTTGAAATTTGCATAGCAACATTTAATTTTAACCTGTAGATTTCTATCGATTTTTTCTAACGCAAATCTTCATTGATAATATAAATCGTAAAAATGTACATTTTGTCTGCAATATTTATCGTTAAAAAATTGATATAATTATATTTTTTGCATGTTAAGATAAAACGAATTCAGCATACTGTATTTTTTAAATAAACTGACTTGTGGAAATAAAAACCATGTGTGTGATGAATATATGAATAATAAATATAAAAATTCCATTTTGGAGTATTTTATATTTTTTTTGCCAATAATCTAAAAAAATGTGCATTTTTGAAGATAGCATGTTTTGAAAATAGGAAATGAAATTATGGATAAAATTTTAAACATTTACAAATGTTGATTTTTACATATCATGTTTACTTATATGTAGTTGTAAACAATCGAGAGAAGACAGTCGTATAAAGTAAATATTAAATTGTGTAAAAATTATTGCGTAGCTTTAACGTAAGTAATTTCAATATAAAAGTACAAGAGAGCTTCTTCTTTGCGGAACATTGCACCAATTCGTCGAACGAGTTTTCACGTAAGATAGAACTGTATCGTGGGAACAGCGTATGCATAAAATGATAAGACGGATCTCACGGTATAATTCTATTTCGTCGTAATTTCATGTCTGACCTAAGGATTTACTTTGATCGACGGAGAAGTATTACGCCATAGGAAATTCTTTCCGGTCCTTTTTTTGGCCGGCGTGTAATTTCGTCTCGTGTGCCCCTGGAATCTGGAGAGTTCCGATTTGTCATTTCGCGCGACCCACGGTCCATTTGTCAGTCGAGGATACGAGCGGCGACGAGCAGTTGCGGGCGGCTATTTTATTTAGCGCGATAACAATACGCGATCTACGGGGGTGTGGATTAGGGCGTCCGATTCTATCGGTGTACATAATTTCTGGACAGCCACGCAAAATCGATAAGCTTTCAATTTCGAAACTTTCCGACTGATTTACAGTCTGACCTCGAGATTGCACGTTTTGGGACCAATAACCGATCCCTCCGTCTCTCCCTTCCTTCGTCTCTCTCACTCTCTCTCTCTCTCTCCACTCTTCTCGATTTCATGGGTGATCGCGACGTAATTTCATTCGATGGAACGACTTTCGGGTATTACTTCGTGGAAATATGTAAATGTACCTATGTGCAAATGCACGAAGTAGATAGATGTAATGAATGAATTATGTAGTCACTGTGCAAGAATTTGAAAGTATTCCAAGTAAATAATGATCTTTGGTATAATTAGAATTAATATTCAAATGCTTGAAAATGAGTCTCGTACATATGTTGCATAAGAATAATTGAAAAAAGATGCATCTATTTGACATAAACATTTTCTGTCATCAAGTTACTGAAAGGAGAAAAAATCATTATTGAATAACATTTTTACTATTATTTCAACATTTATGGTGATATTGAGTTTAATGCATTAATTATATATTGGAAGAAAATATGATTTTATAGGCATATAATATATAAAATTGAAAAGGATAAACTCTCTTATATTTGTCATGTACATTGCTGCATTATGTTCAATATATCGCGAGCTTAAAGAGATAAATGTGAATACATAAATAGAATCCTCTTTAAGCTCTCTTTCATTCCAGCCATGTTATACGCCTGTGTATACATACGTGTTTATACATATCTATCTAAACTCCGGTAAGCCGATTGTGCAATATCATGTGTTAGATCGTTAACTTCCATGTTGCGACACGTGCAGCGCCTATCGTAAACGTAAAGCATCGCTTTAGCGCTTCGCGGTGGTTAAAACGCGACCCAGCCGCGGCTTAATGACGCGGCCGAATGTTAATTATACGATATGCCGCGAATCCCTATGCTGACCACTGGAAACACGGCCTCGATCATTGGACGATGCGGCTGTAATACCGAGCGAAGGCCGGTTTGTTCGAATTGTTGCACGAGCTGTGCGTGTCTCTCTGACCTACGAATATTCACGATAGATGCATGTTGCTAACATTGCGGTGCATCAGAGTGACCGAAAAGATCTTACAAATTCGCGAAAAAATTTGATGACAGAACAGTCGCCGATTCGGATACCTGCATGCATTGTTGATATACCCGCATGCATTCATACGCATGTGTTCATGCACGAGATTATTTGGCAGAAGGAGCGTTTCCTGTTACTTATATCACATTTAATGAATCCAGTATTTATCAACTCAGATACCGTAATTTATTCATTACGAATATATATAGGATAAGTGTATGCATTGTACTGTGTGCAATGTATGCCATTACTCATATTATTTGCAATCGTTATAAGATCATAACTGATTATATGCTATAAAATTTGTTAAGTTCATAAAGCATATATTTTATGCAATATGTAGTTTAAAGAAAAATTTATTATTATAATTTAAATAAAAATTTTACGCAAATTTGCATAAAATGCTCTTTACAAAGTAAAGTATGAAAACTTGGCGTGTCCAGATCGCACGCATTGAAACGCACTCTGTCTCAAACTTGTATTATTTTATAACAAATGAATTAATATTTCTCCTTTCTCGTGCTGTTGTAAACAAACGAAACGTTATAAACGTTTCGAAACAAATGAAATTTTACGTCAGCGGTGATAAAGCCGTACGGTGGAACTTTACCGTGAGTTTTGAGTTAACGATCGGGGAAAGGAAAAAGGGGAAAAGTCGTTGTAAAATCTGATGACTGGAAAATTTTGCTGTTTCGCGAATAATTTTTCTTTTGGCATTTTTTTGGTAGCACGCTAGTTATTTTTAATGAGGTATCCTACATTTTCCTCGCTGGCACGCATAGCGGACGAGAGGGCGCACGTCCGTTTGGCCGCGCTTCAGTGTTGCTTCTTTAAACAGCGTCATTTACTGACGTAAGTGACGGTCTGACAAATTTTTCAGATAAATCCGCGCATAATGGCGACGCGAAGTGCCTGCGACGAAGATGATCGCGCGTTCGCGTCATCGGCCGGTTAAACTTTTGACGTTTAAACTTTCGTAATAAAGTCCCGGCCTTTACACAATCTCTCGCAATATTCGAAAAAAATTACTATTACTATTAATCAGTAATATCTTTGCATGATAACATTTATCAGCATAAGGTCGTTCGATATAGGGCCGACGAATCGATTGAACGGATCGAGTCATGCTTATGATTATTTCTCGGTTGACTCTTCTCTTCCGTTCTTACTCCACGATGAAGAGGTCGTAAAGTCAACGCGCTAGAGAGACTCCGGGAAGTTGAGCGTATGCGATAGATGGTTCTCTCAATTATTAAAATAAAGTCCCCGCTCCACTTTCCAGCGGCGAGGGTGGGAAAGGAGGGATTCGTAGCGAGAATGAAGCCGGGAATTCGCGTCGATCTAATTCATACACGCTTGGCGTGCAATCGGGACACCTGGAACCATTGGAACGCTTCGGCGTCTGTGGATATGTTTGCCGTCTCTCGCAAACGGCGCTGCATGATCGACGCGTTTGAACGCGGTTTTAATTACGCGAAAAGTAAATGAAAGCAAATGGAAAATGTTGCAATAAAAATACACCGTGGAGTTAGCTTGCGGGAATAAATGGATGCAAAACGCTATGAACAGTTTTCGAAACAAAATCGTTGCGAACGGTGCTGTGTGAGCCAATAGGTAATTAAAACATTTTATTTTTAATTATTTTTAAGTATTAAGATAGTTGTAAATATTGTTTTTATCTCTTTCTTTTATTAGAGTAATATTTTATGCGCTCCTTAATTATTCAGTTCAGTTACTCAATAGAGTAATTTAAAAGTGATAAAATAATCCAGTCCTGTTTATTCATATTTGTTTGATTATTTTTTCTTTTAAATTATTTGAAATCGTAACTGATATATATTTATTATCTCCCACTTTGTTTGAGAATCTTGTAATAATTATCTCAACATTAATATATCTTCCAGAACTTCCTAGAACTTAGTAGAACTTCCTAATAATCTTCCAGTACAAGCAACTGATCAGTAAAGAACATTGCGTTTTCCAACATTAAAGCGATGAGATCTCACCGCGCATTGTTTGTAAGTGCTATTCTGATGAATTATACCGGCATGATGCATTACTTGCGGAAAGATTATAATTCTTCATCTCGCCTCATTCGTCATCTTGCTTTCTCCTCGCGTGCATTATGTACGGCACGTCTTAGGATTATGTAAGTCTGGTTATGCGCACATATGTCAGGTACGGTTCAAATGTCGTGTATCTTTGCATCTCGTGACTTGGCATAGACAGCATCGCAATACTACTTAAATTTGATACAAATATAATACAAGAAATGCATCGAGATATTTCTGATTAATAATAGCAAGAAGAATTAAATAATTTGTGTCTTTAAATTAAATTTGTCATGTCTATTTAAACATAAATATAGTGTTTGACAAAAAAATTATACAGAATGTTACGCAATTTTTTTGTCATATAATTTTTCAGCAATAAGTTTAATAGAAAGTTTGATACGAAATAAGCCGTATTTTATGTTTTTACGAATTTTATACTATACAGGATATTCACACAAGTCAGGTGCAATATACATTATTAATAGATATAATACTTAATACTTGAGCAATTAGGATCAAACATACTATTTAACATGATTGTATATATACATATAATATATGTGCTAAAATTTCCTGATTTCCATTTTTTTAATAAACATATATTAAAATAGATATTGACATTAAAAATCGATGTTTTATATATATTTAGTATTATATATTATACATAACACACATTCTAAAAAATAATATGTATTATTTTTATAAATTTTTACTTCAGAACGTATACAGATCCCTCACTTCTTCTTGCAAACCTATAATTATCTGTCTCTATATATTTGGTATTTATCACTTGTATATCTCCTTGCGACAAGCATATTTCTCGATAAGAGATTGAAGAGTTTTACAAGATTCTTAATTTTCCCAAATTCGGACCCAGTGTACTGATACTCGAAGAAGACTAAAACGCCAACTCGTGGCGCACCAAAGTTTGCCGACGGCACGCATTCTCGTCCCGAGCAGAAAGCACCCAAGCCAATGATTACATTCCTCGAAGCGTCGACCCGATGTCCCGGCGACGGTACCGAAATAATAATATCGCTCGATTGCCCCGCCGGATGAATTAGATCGGTCGTGCGGACTGATGCGGGGAGAACCACTGGGTTTCCGTGTAGCTGCTTGAATGCACAAATGATTGGTGAGATCGCAGTAGCAAGTAGGCGCCTGGCGTCTTTACCCCCGGTTGGTCGGTTCGTTGCTCTTACAATTGCCCGGTGAGCTCTCTGAGTCTTCTGAGCCAGGAGAGTGAGCTTTTCTCTCGCGAAGAGTGGTACGGCCACCTGCTATGTGCATTTACTGCTTGCACTGTTATTCCCCTCGAAAGGTGATTTTTCCAAGACTCCAAATTCGCGCGGATGCTACACGGCCACGGCTTTCTTAATCTGCTTTAGTTAATTTCGTGCAATACGAAAAATAAAAATATAAAATCAATTTATTTATATCATAAATAATACATATGTATGGGTAGTATTAAAATAAAATCGCTATTGTAAAAGGATTTAGATCGTGGAGAATGATTGGATGATTTCAATGTTAACTTACATAATATGCTTAATTTAATTTCTTTATTCTTTCGGATGAATGTTTAATATATACGCTTCGTACAGTTGTCAAATGTGAAGTGAAGGGACGGTTGGATTTGTATGAAATTGAATATACTTTTCTTTATTTTACTTATATATTACATCTATATCATGTATTTTCGAGTGATATATAAGGATTGTCAATGTAGCAAAAAATTCTACCATTTCTAATATTACAGAGTGTCATCTCTTCGTGCTTATAGTACGTTATATTTTGTATCTGCATGGCTGAGCGAATTTGCTTTAACTTTCTTCTTCTTGAGAGCACCTCGCTTCGTGATTCGCACCAGGTAGAATCCAATTAAAATTAATTACGATTCAATACTCTTTGACACGTAGACTCTCTTTAAAATTCCAATATTCTAGATTTCGATATTCAACTATCGTAAGTACGTATTATCATCCAGATGCATTTGATACACATTTTAATCGCATTTAATTTGCACCTTAAATCTTCCACATACTTGCATGTAAATTTATAACGCTTAATGGAGATACTCATTTAGATAGCTCATTTTTTTCATTGTGGATTATATTTATATTATGAAAATTGTATTAATTTTTATGAAGATTTTTATGAAGATTTTTAGAATTTGCATGTTTTATTTCAAAATAAATCTTTTAATTATAATATATGACTCTTCATAATAACATAACTTTATTATAACATGCACACATTCTTAGTTTCGTATAAGTATTATTTTTTACCGAATTAATTTGCTTGATAATTGTAATTTATGTATCACACACATATAATAAATATTATTTCCACACTATATAAATTAATCATTATACATATTAATAATATCCAATTATAAATTGTTGGATATTGAATAGATTTTATAATTTGGATCGACCTTACAAATTAATAATTATAACAATTTCAAATTAATACGCAAACATTTTAGTAATAATACTAAATTATAAGATATATGATACTAAATTTTAATTTATTCTATAATACAAACGACAAAAATTATTTAATGACAAATAAATATGTTCAATTAATATTTATATTGATATATATATATATATGTAATGTATCATGGCTTATGCAAAGTAGTAAAGTTAATCTAGATAAAAAAGTAAAAAATTAACTCATGTATTATTGCTCACATGACACTAATTATATTTATCGTAATTATACAGTCTTTTAAATCTTGAATGCTCTCCCAACTAAATGTAATATGAAAGTATGGATGCATAGGCATAGGATGCAATCTTTATTGAGCTCAATATTTTCGTATAATTCGATGCAGAGTCTTTTTGACTGAAATTTTCCAAAGCCACTCTCCGGTTGATGTAAAACGCAACGAATGAAGGCTGTCTGAAAATTGTGTTTTACCTAACAATTTGCATTCCCCTTAGTTGTACCGACCGATATTCATGAGTGCGGCACGAGTTTTAGTGCGAAGTGCACTTAAATTCTTAAACCGTATTGTCGAAGACGAGATATATAAGTAAGGTATATACGTAAATGCCGCAGTCTCGAACTCGCGGCGTGTCTTTCGTCTCGCTTTCGGCACTTTTCTCCCCCATTTTCTCAGAGAATTACGTTTCGTACATAGCGTTCTTCACTCTTCTAAGACGGTATAACGAAGTCGCTTTCAGGTGGGGAAGAGACGTCTCGTTCTCGAGAAAAGGGAAACGTGCCACAGTATCGGAAGACGAGAACGAAGGAAACAGCGGAACACACACAGCGGAAATAATGGCGATGAGGTGGGAGGCACGGTGCATTTAGTTGCAGTTAGTTTGGACAAACAAACCCCAATGAAAAAGCCTCCCTGCATGTAATGTCTTCATATTTTGAAGCATTTCGTGACCAATCGTTAAATTGTATGACTTGATGGCACGATGTATCTCGCAAGACATGGAACGCATTACTCTCAGAACTTGTTTCAGTTTTACATCAGCTGCAAGAAACATGATTTAAAGATTTTCGCTGCCCCTTTTTAGCTTTGTTATATTTGAAATATTATACAAAGTTTCTTTAGCGTCACTTGAAACGTGTACTTTAATGTCTTGGTAGATATCATTTTGGAGAACACGGAGTATAACGAGTATTCTTACGATTGCTAATTGGTTAGCCAATCTGTGTAATTTTTTGACATTTAATGTTCAATTTATATGAGAATCTAAAAAAAAAAATTAAATCTAATACATTTAAGAACAACATTTTTACTAGTTATTTTTATGTAGGTATCTATAATAAAATATCTTAAAATATTATATAAATAAAATTCTGTGAGAATGACTGATTTAAAATTACTGACTTGAATTGAATAAAATAGTAGTATAAGAATATATTTATTATTCGATTATTATTTTAACAATTTTTCTATGAGACAATTATTAATTTATTTATAGAAAGTTTAGAACCATTTTACGGCAATATTTTGAGCATATTGAATCTAAGTGGATATATCAACGACGACATCTCGCCGCAGAGTCGATGTATATGTATTGTTGACGTAGGAATTGTGTAACTTGTGCGAAGTCGTAGGTAGAGTCTGCGGATATGCAAGTCGAGAGAGAGGTTGCCTTCCATCTACCGTCGTAAGGAGACAGCCGATTTCGTGGGACGAGAAAGCAGGAAGGAACGCTTCGGAGAAGATTCGATCACGTCGTCGACAACACAAAGTCGTCGACGAACGCGACGCGTTGTTCTCATTGATCGACTCTATTCGCAGCGTACATGGGACTTTAGTTTCTCCATCCGTGGGGATTTGACACTTTGACGAGCTGGCATCGCGAGGGAACGTGTCCGTCTTCCTCTTTCTTCTTCTTCATCATCGCCTATTTTCTTTCTCGAAGTATCCACACACGTTTGTATTTCTCTTTGCGTCTAGCAATAACGTTTACCTCTCACTCGACTCATCTGTTGAATTATAATTTGGCTCAATCGAGCTCATTCATACAGCCGTTGCTTTAACTGGGCAATCGTCATTGAGAAGCTCTCTTGACGTCTGCTGCTTATTTTCTTATTAATTTATTTATTAATTCTTTTATCATCGGTCCGATATTATTAGAATATCGGTGTTTTTGGCATGCAAGAGGATCAATATTTTTTTTTCTTTCAGTGAAAAGCTTAATTATGATGCTTTCATAGAAGTAAAAGAGCCGAATTGTCGCTGCGGGTGACCAATTTCGGATCGATTTTTTTGCGGAAAGCAATTTTGTGTGTACGTGTATAGAGGAAATTTCTTTACGTGTTTACGCGAGCAGGCGCTCAATGATGAACGGCGAAGTGCGACGAGATGTAACGAAAACGCATCGCGGCAAGAGTTTATGATGCGGCAACTTGCTATTATTTGAATGAATGCTTCATGTAAGAGAAATGGTGTTGTAGAACGTTTTATGAATTATTCGCCGCAAGTTGGAATTGACGTATAGATCTCGATATATATAATCCAATAAAACTTAATTTTTCGACAAAATATGGTATTTAACACATTGCACAACAATATTTAAAAAAATACTAATGCTACTAATCTTATTATTATAATAACTACAGAGTTTTTGTTGAATTTAAATAATTATTTCTATTATTACAATATATTTTTATATTATTATTTAGATTCTATATATATATATTATTGATTTTTTTACAAATTTACTTATTATACTCGTATTTTTATTAATACTGAGAAATACATTGCAATAGTAATTAGTAAATTAATTATAATAATAATGAACTAATAACATTTGTACATCTCAACATACTAACAATAAGTATATAATGATACAATAATTAAATTGATTAACTATTACAGGTTATTAGTGATATTAATGATGTTCTTAAAGACTGAAATAAAATCTTTTATTTTATGTTGTGTAATATGCTTTACACTTTGTATTTTTTTTTTGTTAAAACTTATTAGTTCTTTTTCGCTTGTTTACTTAGTCGACTATTCTTCTCATCTTAAGCGTACGATAAATAAAGGTATTTTTCTCAGCGCATTCAATAAGTTACAATACCGTCCGCTTTGTTCATTTCTTTCTCGTCTCTCATTTCCGCGTGCAATTAAAATCATGAGGCCAAAGTAACTCGAAGTCTTTGAAAAGTTACATGGTTTAATCTCCGTTCCCTCTGACGGCCATCTTTTTTAATTTTTAATGAATGTCATCTACCCTCTTCACGCCCTTAGGAGATATACAGCTACATAATTTTGTATCTAGCATTACGCTTGCTGTCATATTCGCTGACGTGCATCTCAACTGTGTTATAAAATGTTATTTTCAGTTTTTGCACTGGCACATAATTCTTCTTTAACGTTTTAAAAATACAAGTTTTCATAATTTCCCAGTACAGTACATTTTGTCGTAAAACATAAATAATAATAAGTGGTTTTTTTTTTATTATTGCTGCTTTCAATCATAAAATGAGCGACTTAGATAAAATATTATTTTTTTATTGTGCGCATAAAAATTTCATGTTTGTAATTCTAGATTAATTAAATAAGAATATATAATTTGACACATAATTTAGATACTATTAAAAAGATATATATAATTTAATTAAAATTAATTTAAAAAATTAAATTTATTTAAGTTTAAGGTCATTTAAGTTAAAAAAAGTACGGTTGATTTGGAATATGTACATATAATATTTATTATAAAGCACAATTTACTACATTGTAATTTATATTTACTTAATGCATGATATAAACTACAATAACGCAACGGATTGTTACACGAATAGTTTACTAAATTGGTTAAAAGATTATGATATGATAACAGCAAATATGTGACTTATGTGAACTATTATATGATTTATACATAAAGCAGATGTAAGTATATACATATATATATTTGCATTTAAATAATTTTAAAAAAATTTTGCATTAAATTTAATAATTATGTAACTAACAGATAATCATTGCGGTAATTTATTGCCATAACATTGAATTAATTGTGATAGCTATAATAATAATAATAATGGATATAATATGAATATAATATTAGTAATGGTAAATTATAAAAATAAATAGAGATATTATTTTTTGAGTGTTTTTTTATAAACTTATTCTTTTTTACTTTATTGTATCGAGATTTTTATTTTGACGTATTTAACTTAACAACACAACAAGTACACAATATTTGAATGCATTACTGCCTCCTTGATTTTAATTAAAATTATTATAATAATTAACGTTAAATTATATTTAAGAGCGGAAAATCGATAAAGCACGGATTTGTCTCGTCGAGAAGAAAGAGTAATTCTTTGGCGAGGATATCTCTGCTATATCCAAAAGAGATAGCGGAGCACGGAGAGAAAGAAGAAACGAGGAAGAAAGCGAGAGAGAATGAGAGAGATGCAGAGAGAGGAAAAGAGAGGGAGAAAGAGGGAGAGAAGCGAAAAGGGCACAATGAATAAAAAGGGGAGAGAAAGCGCGATTTGATAAGACTTTACATTAATACAACTCTCTTTTAGAACATCCCACGAGAGACGAGCGGACTACGACCTTCCTATATTTAACCTCGTCTCATCGAGCAAAAAGGAAACCGACTTATACCCCGGAGGTACTGTCCCGTTGGTCGAGATTACATGGATAATTGGGGTCTCTCTATCTACCTATTCTTTTCTCACATTCCGTCCTACTCTGACCTCAGCCTAGTTTCTCCGCGCCGCTAACTACGGATCCTCGTTGTCGAGGGGCGCGCCTTGTCGTAGTTCCTTTTGAACTGTAGCAGGTTAAGTAGTAGCTAATTCGTTTGTCGAGCTGTAGCGATCGAGAAATAAAAAGCGATAAATTGAAAGCTGCTCAATACATGAAATTAATGAGCGATATAAACGATATAAAGCAATTTGATTTACGTTAGCGTAAATTTATTATCGTTTATCTCTGCCATCAAGGATAGAAAGAAGAAAGAAGGGACAAGGAATAAAGGCAGATCGAGCTATTAGTCTAAGATCGATTGCAGTTCGCAGCAATCTTGCGCGGGTACCTTTCCTCTAAGTAATAGTGTACCGCAAGTTTAAGACTCATTAGCGTTGGAAAGGTCAATCACTCTTATATATCATTAGTCACTTTGCTGGTAAAGTAATTATTCTTCAACGATGTCTACGGCAATGTCAAGACCAAATAATTGAGAGAAAATAAAGGGGGAAATCTTTGCAAAACGGCTGCGTTAAAAAAAGTGCAAAAATGTTACAGCCGACTATCTTTTGATATTATTCTTTCTGCGCCGTTCATCAAATGTAACGGAAGTTGACGAGACCGACTGAATGTATACGCAATAACGGAAGGAAGAGTCGCGCGAGCGGAAGTGTGAGGGGGGGGGAGGGGGAGGGGAGGGTGCGTTTCGAGAATGGGGGAGTCGATGAAATACGACGGTTATGCTCGAGAGCCGAAAGACCGTCGTCGTAGGTTATCACGCACCCCCTTGCGTTTGCCCGCGTTTACGATCGATCGTAAAAGCGACGTGGAACGTTCGCCAAGCCTTTCTCCCCTCTCTTCCCCTCCCGCTCCCTCTTCCGCATTTTGATGGAAAACTCCGCGAGGGCGAGCGGGACCCTTTACATCGCTAATATCGCGCGATTGTGGTACTCCTTATTTTTCTCGCGGAAGGAGAAAGAAATGTCTTTTGCCGCGGTCTCCTGGCGCCCGCGAACGCTGACGAACTATTGTGGACGGTGTGTGCCGTGTTGACGAGAGGCGAGAGCGAGTCACAATGGTCGGCAACGGGCGTTCGACTGGATGGAATTTCACTCCGACGAAATTTAATTTCTTCACGAGCTCGTGTCCGAGGAAATGCGATAGAATGTCTCGCAAGGATTGGATATCCAACCTTAGCTCGGGGAGCAAGGGGAAACGTTTGTAGACGTCGTGCGCGCGAATCGGAGCGGGCGGGAACTTGCGCGGGACGTAAGGGTGGCGAGGGAGTGAGATGGGAACGCCGGTACGAACGGACGTGGTCTTTTTCCGTTGAAAGAGCGAAAAATGAGGATTCCGTACGCGGAAGGCGGAGTTATTGAATATCAAAGTTTCGAAATTCCGCGGTGCCAGCAAAGTTCACTCGAAAACATAACTTATAAGTAACTTCGACTGGGGTGGTGGGGTTCGATAAGGAGAGGTATGAGGATAGGGAGACGGCGACGGGTCACCCGGAGTAAGGGTGAAAAAGCAGAAGGGCGGAAGTCGGGAGTCGGGCTGGAAATGGTGGAGGAGGAGTCACTCGTGTATGAGGGGGGAAGGAGAAGAGGAACGGCGGTAGAAACGAGGCCGGGATCATTCGTCTCCCTGAGCCGGAAGTTAGGCTGAGCCCCGACTCGAGGACGAAGTTTGGTCAGAGTCCAAGTCGCTAAAAGGAAGAAAATTTCAGAAAATACGAAATAGACGCGTACGTCGCGAGCCATTGGAGAAATTTAGCGCAGCATAGCGTTGCGGTTGGCCTTGCAAACTCGGGAAATTCTTTTAAACGAACTAACGTCGGCGACATCGTTCTCAGAGTGTTCTCCACGGAGAGGAAGAGGAATCCCCGAGCGTAAATGCGGTGTTTAAGTCAGACGGAGAGAGGTTGAAGATGGAAGAATGTCGTACAGAATAAGCTCGCCTCCTGTTGTAGCGATACTGGACGCCACCAAGAAAATGTTCTCCAGGCGGCAGGATGAAATCCCGTGGAAATGCGTAGGCTATGTTCCTTTTTGTGGTTTTAACGGCATAGTTTAGCAGAAAGTCAGACTTTGTAGTATAAAAGGGGCACAAATATTTCGTTTAATCCCGATGACGAGCGGATCATATAATTTTATTCCTTCTTTAAATAGATTTATAGAAAATAATTGTTACCGATATTTAAATCGCGATATTTAAAGTTTTTGCTGATTCTTGGACAAAAAGAAATATAGATATGTTATGTAATAGGTCAGACAAATTTAACAAAATAATGTCGAGATAATGAGTAAAGTATATTAATTCTTGTCGAACTTTTTTTTTGTTATAGTATTTTCATATCCAAATTTTTTCTAGGAACTTGATTAGCGTTTTATAAACCGATTGACAGCCAGATAATTTTTCAAGCAAGATAAAGTAAGATTTGACGTTATATTTCTCTTTTTATTGCCCACAAAAATTTTCTGCTTCTGTTGAATAATAAAAAGACGGTTTCCTCTCTACACGTTCCTCTATACAAACTCAATTGCTTTTATTTTTATTGTAACGAGGTGGGGATAGTTTTCTGGACGATTACAGTCTATATTGTCATACTGAACTTTCACACGCAGTGCAGAAGTTTGAAAATGTAGAATGCTGCTGATACACGGAATTGCTGCTATAAGATCGACTTTCGAAGTAGAAATGGAACATTATGGTCAGATGTTATCGCGCTTACTACTTTGTGCGAAAACGCGGTATTATTCGTTTCACATCTTATCATGTTCATATACTTACGTTTTATTATATTCTTTTAATGAAGTGTAGAGAAAATCACATAATCACGCATGTTTTGAAAAATTATGATTTTAATGTTAATATTAATAATTTAAGATTTAAAATAATATGTTTTATTATGTTTTTATTAAGCACACACATTTGCAATAAAAATAGCAATAAAATTTGCAAATTTTATTACAAATGTGTGTGCTTAAATAAAACTTTTTTTTTTCACATTTATTTGCAAATTTGCAATAAAATTATATGCGTAATAAATGTGAAAAAAATTTGCTTCTTCGGAAAACGAAGAGTAGAAAGTGAGCGCGTTTAACACTGTTTTGAAGAGAGAAAACGTCATACAGGATATCACGTGCGAATTCACAAAGTCGCGTATGTCGAATTCGTATTGCTAGGATATCATGCAAATTGACGTGTACAGCGCGACTACATGCGGATACACGGACTGCGCATCGAACCCTTGTATTTACCTTTTATCGGCGTTCGCGCGCCAATATTCATTTCAAGCGTAACTACGCGCAACCTATCGTTATTTCGGAAGGGCCCAGGTTGCGGACGTAGAGTCGACAAACGGATAGCAATACCGAGTGGCGGCGGCGGCGGCGGCGGCGGTGAATCCGCATCCCGTTGCTTTTGGACAGGATAGTCATAAATTGAATACTAATTGACACACGAGAGGCGCGCCCGTTGTATTTCACGCGTTCAACTTTCATTGCGCCGGCCACTGTGTTTAAATGGCGGCACATATGCGCGAAGATATAAATTTGCGGATAAATACGCACGACAGCCGGTTAATGCGAGACCGAGTTCCACCCTGATTCTCTACTCACCCCTCCGGGCCGGCTACGCGCCCGTTCGTACCTCCGCCATCTAAATCAATACCTACTTGTTTACTGGACCGTTGCCAGCGGGATTTCATTGAGTACCGACGCGCGATCGTACTATCCTAATTAATTTCATCTTTTGTTGCGGCCCTTGATGAGGCTCTCGCAACATGGACGATTGCTGAAGACGAGAGAATAGCCTAGCTATACGTGACTCCTGTCGGGAGCGACTAATTATTAAGGAACTTCTACTTCCCATTTCTCTCTCAATCTGGCTCGCCGCTTTCCGATTTGACTTGCTCCGTTGCAACTGCCCGGAGTTTGGAAGCGATAGTCATATCGAGTTTGCAAGGTAGGATAGACAGGCTCCTTTGGTTTGATTGAGTCCGAATGATAATAATTTAATTAATCCCGAAGACGCAGAAATTCTTAAAAACATTGGATATTCAAACGTTATTAAAAAGGTATTAATACGGTCGTGCTGTCGGTATTAGATTATAAATCACGTTGTGAAGTGTAATATAATTTGCGGTGAATTATTGTCAGACAAGTCTTGCCTTATCCTTTGGCATTATCGATGAGATTTATGTGTCCAAGTAGAATATTGTTCCATGGTAATTGGTAGATCTTCCATAGAATTAGATATATTAAATTACGAGGGTCATTAAATGTGGCGGTCAGATTTATCGCTGATGTAGAGAGAGATGAGCATGTTATACCCTATTACCACCACAGATAAGAAGGGGTCGAAAGCAGACGTCGATATTTCATAGTAATACTCTTGTAGTTTTTTTTTGGACAAAATCTTGTATAGCAAATTATTATGTGGTCTCTAATGATATCTCTCCTCTCTCTCTCTCTCTCTCTCTCTCTCTCTCTCTCTCTCTCTCTCTCTCTCTCTATATATATATATATATATATATATATATATATGAGATAAACATTCTACATACAGAATATTATTATATCTTCATGTCATGGGAGAAAAATGCATATATAATAGAATGTCCGATGTTATATGGGTATATTCTTGTTTCTGTTTTCTTATCTCAATAGAGTTGAGAAACAACAATGTCTAATAACATCGTCGCAATAGCAGACTATTTTAACATGTGTATGTACAATACTGTCAAAGAATTATAAGTTACATAAATTTATAAATTTATGGAATTTAAATCAAAAGAGCGATATTCGTTTTATTTAGAAAATTTTACGTATTTCAATTACATATAAATACGACATAAATACAGAAAGAGGATATATATATATATAGCCGATATATTAAAGGAAATAAAATATACTTCACGTTTCTATTAAATTTAATCTTTCCTTTTCAAGGAAGAAGCACAAAGCATGAGTACTGTCATTGCCAGACAAATTATCTTGACGGATAAAGATGAAGGACGAGATCACGGAAATTGCATGTCATTTACCGTTATCATATCATTAATATTGTGATTCATCTACTCGAACTGTCATAGATGAAATAAACGCGATCTATTACTTATACTACTTTATCATGTCGGTTTTTAATTATATTTGTAATACTTGTACATTAATCACTTTTTTTCGATAATCGACTGCTGCTTGTCGTAGGCTGGATAACTGATACTAAAAGACTACTCAAATGTTAATTAAGTTTTTATAATTAGTTATTTTTAATCCTCTCAGACGGCGGTCAATTCTGGTGACCGCGCAAATTGAATAGACCGAAGCAATGTCGAGCAAAGGGTAACAGTTTTAAACTATTAATAATAACGTATAATTATTTTTATAGTTTTCAAGATTACAAAATAACAGGAATATAAGCTCTGTGATCAAAAAAGTCATGAAATGTAATATTTGATATTCAAAATGCCTTGCCGACTAGTTTTACGAGTAGAGGCGAAAAGAGTGGATGGATGTGTATCGGTTTCTGTTAACGAATGTCGGGGTAATCGAAGCGAGCGCACAGAATGACGAGTGCATTCAGCAGTTCTAAATTTGTCACTCCGCTTTCGCTCTGATACGAATTATTCGGGTCTTTTTCCATTTTGTGCGTCTATCTCTTCCTCCAACGTTCGATCGCGCGTAGCGATTCTCTCGCATTGGTTAATTAAATTATTCTCCCGACTCTGATATCGCATCCTTTTACTCTCGTCACACCAAAAAAATTATAAATTGCGAAACACACGTGCTATCGGGATCGGCGAAGGACCTGCTACTAACGCCTGCCAGCAGGAATTGTGCTATGCACAATTATATGCATACTTACTATATTTCAAAAACAAAACAATTTGATACACGATCTAGATATTTTTGATCTAGATATTTTTGCAATTCAGGGATATACCGGCAAATTTCTGATATGCCTGACAAAATAGATTCTGATCTTTTATGCAATGTGAACTTCCGCATATTAAGACGCGTTTCTCTCTTTAAAAGTATAACAGTTTATCTGGCGTCATATGGAGAGTACATTCCATATATGCCGCTTTTTGTAACTTTATTCATCTTTGTATAGTGCATTTATATATAACATGCGATAAGCGACAGCTTTTGTCGTGCAATTTTCGATACTATATATGAAAATTTATCATAAAAACAAATTTTATAAAACCGATTTTGTAGCTATCTCATGATTTAAAAAATGGCCTATTTCCAAATTATCTGAATGTGTTTCTGACTTTCAAATAGTCAGCATGTGATAATGATATAGAGAGTCGAAACGGCTACCTATTATAAAAAACTGTCTGTATTTTATTTCATTTAACACAATGGAAAAATGCTTAACGCGAAACTTGCTAACTGCGTTTGAAAATTTATTTATACTGAAAAAACAGAAAATGCGCACGCTGCTGTGATGTGTATTACTATTGTAATACCAAATGTAATTTTTTTTACATTCAATAAAGAAGTTAATTTTCATACAATATTCCTACGCAAATGGTACAAATGCAATGCGTATAATAGGAAATAATATTGTTTTGAAATAAATTGGAAAATTATATTCGGCAAAATTGGTTGGATTGTTCCGTGAGCGCTTTCCTCATTTTTAGATTTAAATGCTGTATGTATAAATGTTAAATGTTGTTAAGCACGATAAATTGAGGCGGAGATGAAGGTAATTAAAATCTATTAATGCTTAATTAATTCTCTCTCAATTTACTATTGAGAGATACACTATTTTATTATCCACGCTTGTGCCTAATATTTGTGGCGTTTTAGTTATCAGTGTTCAGTATATTTCAAGAGCAATTTCCTTGCTTATTCCTACGACAGTTTAAAATAAAAAAAAAAATTAAAAAGACAAAAAATGGTCCACACTCATTTCTGAAAGGAATTTCCATAACATTTACCTGCAACGCAAACTTTGCCAGGCTTCCTTAGTTACATTCGGTTTCTCTTGGGTAGACAGGCACGATGGAGCGCAAAATCGAAGAAGCATTAAACTATTAGTTGCCGACTCATGCGTGAGAGTAGACGACGGGTTCAAACTCATTCCGAAATTGACTGTAATCCTTCGCACGGAATAAAATGAGGTCATTGTAATAGATTGCACATTTGAAACAGAGAATACTTCAGTATTTCTCAGTATGCCTCAATAAGGACGAATTCAGAACGGAAAAAAGAAGAGAAAATATGTATATTATACATTATCTTTACGGTTTGTGATGGAATGTGCTTTCCTAGTGTCGCCGATAGCATTTTAACTTTACATCGAAATTTTTTTAAAACTATTTTTTTAAATATAAATAATACCTACGTTATCTTATATTTTTGTGGCTTAATAATTAGGATATTTTTCAAAATTTAATTATAATTATTTGATAGAAAGGTTAAAAATATTTTAAAATATTTTAATATATTAATACTTTATAAATTAACTTAAATTACAAATAAAAATTTCTATCAATTATATCTTGGATAATTTAATTGTTTGCGATTAGGTATGATTATAAAAAAGGCAATAGCTACGACTGATAACAAATCCGTTTGCATTGAACGTTAAACGATGTTTAATGGACAACTATAAACATATAGTAGATATTCATCGGACGATCAGATGTCGTGTTCGTTTTATCACGCATAAAAGTACATACATCAAAAAGGTACCTACACTTAATGCACACGTACCACTTGAATATTCATGTAACAGAAATATGGAAATTGAGTCTCGTAGATAAATTAGATGACATTCTCTTGATATCGTATTGATCCGATTTGGGTTGATTCTCACATCCGCGACTTTTAAATAATTTTATTATGATTTTAATAATACAGAATATAATTATAATTATTATCAAATATTAAATTGGTACACAGGTAAAATTTATGCATATATACATACACATACACACAACCGTTGAAAGAGATCTATTAAAATAAAGCGATAAGTAGTAGTGACGAAATATTGTTCGCGTTATTTTACGTGTGATTTTTGACATTTACACGTTGGACATCGGCAGGAGGAAATATCTTTTGCACTGAAAACAAAGTTACGCAATTAATCGTCAGCTCCTTATCTCGAGAGAGCTATGGAGGAAGGTGAAAGCGACGAAAATGAAGGAAACGAAGAAAGTACTCGAACACACAACATGAGCTTCTGGTATATTGGTTTAATCGCCCTTCCACTTAGCTCTTTCCCTTTTTCTCTCTAACCCTCGAAACAAAGTCTCTAAAGATGAAGTAGGAAGTTCACCGGACACCCGCTATACTTTCATTCTAGAACTCGATAGGAACTTTGTTCGCAGCCAGTTTTCTTTTCTTTGGCGCTATTATAGGACAATCTATTTATTGAAATTGGAAAATACAACTTTCTGCTCTTAAAAATGCTGACAAGCATAATGGTATAATCTTAAGTTTTAATTCTTTCCTCAGAGTAATGCACGTATCATTAAAATTGATATAAACACTTGTTATACTCTATCATTTTCAAAATATTTTTAATAGAAATTTATAGTTTTTATTTCAAGTCTTATTAAGACTAGATTCTTCCTTTACTGAAGTAATTAATATATTTTTGTTAATTAATATATTTTGATGAAGAGATTAAAACTATCTGGAATATACTCGAACAGAAAAGTTTAAATATACATATATTTTACATGGTATATTTTACATTGTTTGATTAAAAAATTATCTTTAATTTTCTTATATAAACAAAATTATATTTATAAAAGTATTTTAGGAATTGTTTAAGATAAGTTACATATACACGTCAACGATATATTTTTAGTAATGTTATCTTGCTATCGGTTTATAAGTAAAACAATTTGCAAGGCTTCATTAAATCTTTTTACATTTAAACTACAAAAATCTTTTTACTAAAAAAATATTACTTAACGATATCAAAAGTTATCATTTATATATGTGGAAACAAAGAGAAAAATTGTTCCTTAGCACATAATGTTTCATCTCACATTTGCAGAACTTTTTTTAAGATACAAATCCATCGTCCCGATATATCCCTTTGTCTCTATCTGACAATAGTTCGTGACTTTTACAGTGAAGTTGCATCATGCTGGCTGCGCCAAGAAGTCGAAGTGCTCTGCAATCGTCCTTCAATTAGCACTATCAAGCTTCCTGAGCTACCAACTTTTCTTCACGGAAGATGAAATCTGTGGAAAAAGATATTAAATATCGAAATTATATGAGAAGTATCTAACAATGAGCACATCTTGCACATTACAAAATTGAAAGTAAAGTTAATGATGTATAAGCAATTAAATAACGATGTATAAGTAATTAAACAATTAAATAATTTTTTTCAAATATGTAGATATCGATATTAATATAATTCATGATTAGACGAGCAAAGATATGTATAATTTTGTTGATACGTGTAAAACAAGAAAGCGTGTTTCTAAATAATACACGTAGAAGAATTTTATAATAAATTAATCTTTCGTAATATAAAAGTTAAATTTGTGCAAAAGTCTGCAAATTGAACTCATATAATCGTTATAATGCAGCTATTCGTTTTCGTGTGGTACCGTTCAGAGAGCGAGAAATACGCTGACATATTCCCCTGGTAAGAATCCATTCGGAGAACATGGAAGACCTTTTTCATTCGGTATATGGTAGTAATTTCTTATCTGCACGTACTATGTCGTGCACTGACAATATCTACGTGGAGGAAAAGTCGCCATAGACATTGTGATTGCGATTTATACAGATTCTATCGATTCGATTCTGAGGTTGTTCAAAATTATTCACGACGCCGGGCGTTTATAAACTACTATTGACAACGATCTATGGACTGAAATATATTGGTTAGCTAACCATTGAATGCGTTGGGCATAATGGCATATCTACAGTTATAAGCTGTCTTCTTTAGTGCGTTTATTAAAGTATAATATATATGTGTACATATACCTATATAATTGTCCGAAATGTATATAATTCTCCGAATTGACTTTTATTTAAAACTATTAAAATGTTACATACTTTATAAGATTCTCTTATTTTTGAAAAATATTTCTTTAGAAAACACATTTTATACACTTTTGAAAATCTTCAATGTTATTATCTTATTACATTATTATATTAATACAAGTTTATTTAAATTAAATTAATATAAATTTGTGTCAAGTCAAAATTATTAATAATTTCTATTAAAAAATTTAAAAGTTTGTAACTCGTTTATATTAACAATAAGCCATGGGTATTTATAAAACAGAATTGTTTAAAGTAGTTATAATAAACTGGTTGTGTCGCATTTGGGGTAAAAATTGTATATAATTATTATATACATTTATTTTCTTTTAAATATCTTATTTTTATGTTTTTTATCTTTCTTATATATATATTATCTTCAGAATCTTTCAGAAATATATTTATATATTCATAATGCAAGTTTCTACATAAATTTTACTGGCGCCGATACAGTTTTTTTTCGAAAGAATCTCTGCCTGGTTTCTTATTTGTCCAAGGGAATTATGAAACACCGATAAAGAGTATCATACTTTACCTTCATTAGACGCTCGTTGCCTTTGATCCAATGTAGAGCAGGAAAAGAACGTAAAAATGGTGCGAGATACTCGAGACTTGAGCCGAGGTGCTGATGTCGCTGAGCTGAGATTTATCGGTTTCCTGAATCATGGCGATGTGGCTGTCGAAGGCAGTCTAATTGATTTTTCCGCCCTTACCCTTGCGCCATTCTAGAGAATTTTATAGCTCAATGTGAAACTTGCCGCTCAGCACGCCTTCGCGTACTATGTAATCCTTCTGGGAAAACTTACTCAGTAAGAATTCAATCGTCTGAGTAAAGACGCTACCTTCTTACAAATTTTTTATAGTTTAAAAATATATGAAAATGTATAACTGTATCACAAATGACTTGTGAATATAAATCATAGTTTAATAGAATTGTAATTACGAAATATATGTTTTTGAGGATCTCATTTTTTAATTGATTTCTATTCCTTTTTGGAGGGCAGATTTTATTTTTAATTTATTGTCAATAAATTTAAATAAAAATGTTGCTTATTATAGGTTATATATTTTTGAGAATATATGTTATTGCAATTTTAAATTTTATAAATCAAACACCGCGTAATTATACATATATTACATTTTATATATATTTTATATATATCAGCTATAATTATATAATTATATATCAAGTATAACTATACTACAATAATGTTCTAAATAAATAAATGTTTTTGCTATATTACATTTATATAATATGTAATTGTTTCATATTTATATATGAAATAGACATATTTATATAAAAATCAAAATTCTGTACTAATATTTCATAGCATATTATTATTAATTAATGGTCTTTATGAAAAAATGATCATGATTATCTTGTCTAAGCGAAGAAAATATATTCTATATAACTATGATAACAATTTGTTTATAAGCGCAATATATGTGATTAAAATACGCTGGTTAGCACTGTTCGTTATTTTAAAATCGATATCTGTATGCTCATCTATTATTAACATCATTTTAATTACATAGTGATGATTGAGCACACTTATCCGCGGATAAGTATGAACACTCGTCTTTTAGTTGAGCTAATGTGTCTCCCTAAATCCCCTGAATCAACGTATATAAGCTGGGCGAACGTATAACCTTCGCCACCAGGTCGGCTAGTGCGACGAGTTAGTGTGTGTACTCGAGCTTTTGACGCGCGCTGGTATAAGCACTAGTCCTGATGGGTAATCGATTTTCATTAATGGACGTCGCTTGCGTAACACAGAATTTCAGCAGGCGCAGTCTCGACCCCGACATCCAGACAAGGGAAAGAGACAGGAAAATCTCTGTCGCAACGCGTGTTCTCTTGAGATTTGTGTAATAAAGTATGTTGTAACGCAAAAAAGATAATTTTATAAAAGAAATATACGCTACTTTTATCGGTGACGTCGAAGCTTAATCATTTGGTGTCGATGTATGTGCGTAAAACAACGTTTGTTGATTTTTAACAAATAGTCGGTATAAAACATGCTATCAGACAATTTCTGATCTGTCAAAAAAAATGTGTGTAAAGCTTTGATTATCAAATATACTACGCCACTTACCTGTTATTTACACACACAATGCTAATTAATTATTTTATCTAATTAAAAAAAGAGAGAAATTAGATGAAATTGTAACTGTGACTTATTGTTAGAATACTTATTTGTTGCCTTGATAAACGTTTGATTAATCCTTGCTTTTCTTGCAATATTCTTTACACCGTCAAATCAACATTTTTTGAGACAAAACTCTTAATTTTTAATTGATTATTATCACTTCATTACTAATAATAATAAGAATGATATCAAACTAAAGATAATTTATGCTGATAATTGCATAATATTTCATAATTAATTCTTAGTTGCTTATATTCTGAATATTAATTAAAACAGAAATTCTATTTAACGTTTCGCATAATACAAATAATTGTACAGTGCGCAGCGCTGTATGTTTGACGAGACGTAAATTACACCGGCAGAAAACAATTATTTACGAGCCTGACACTCCACGATTCCGTTTGAATTTACCATCGGAAAATGTTATTAGTTTGGTTCTGCTGTAAGTTCAAAGTGCACCGCGCTTCGTAAAATCTCTGTTTAACGAAATCTGTTTTATGCATTTTAAAAATACGAAAAAATCAACGTATAAATACGACGAAAAGAAATTTCTGCTGCGTAAATTTCAACATTTCAAACATAAACGAAGTTCACGTATGTAACTATTTAATGCGCTAATGTAGTTAGAGGAGACTTCAATATATGCTATTAGCTGTGCATTTTTGGAAAAGATTTCCTACTATGTATAATACCTACTAGAGCGAAAACATTGAAAAATGCAATTGAATTTATTGCCATTGTATATATTTATCGCAAAATGCTCGTAATAAGATATCTCTGGATTGGAAAATCAGATTTAAAGTATATTGTATAAACGATGCATGCGCTCTTATATTATAGAATTTTGACTTATCAATCGCGGAAAAGACGCGTATTATGAACGCGACGTGACATCCTTTTATAACACTTTATATCCGGACATACGGTTCAGTTGGTCGGCTATGCGATATCATCCAAGCTTTTACGAGAGCCATTGAAAAAAAAAGGACCTGTATGCGCATCGACTCTGTGGCCGCCGCAAACGGTGACGGATGCTCACCCACGAAATTCCGATCTCGCCCCGACTCATTAAACGAGTGACATTGTAGCTGAGTTTTATGTTTCTCTGACAGTGATGTCGGTCGTTCGGTTATTCGTATTCCAGTGCTAGGCGCGCGATTCTCTTTCTGTTATACATTGAAACATTCACGTTCTTTGTAACGCAGAAATCATAAAATTGGCATTAACCTACTCGGCGTTTACGTTACCCGTATTTCGCCGAAATTGTCCATTTTATTTTTCACGACATGTCGCTTTAATGAATTTGAAATACGTCACCGATGTGTCTCTTCTAAATGTGCAATATTTAATACAATACTTGAAATAGTTATCAACGTAGAAATATCTACATTACGCTGTGATGTAAAGGCCAAAACAGCAGAGACGATAAATCTGAAATTCATTGCTATACCATTGCACGCGGCAGTTTTTTCCCATCGCACCCCATATTGTTCAGTTTGGTTGAAAAATCGTTTGCTCGAAAAAGAAACCAGATTTATTCAGCCCGCTCCAAATGTGGCATATGAATAGACAAGGAGAGAGAAAAATATTTCCGTGATATTTTTTGCTGACGCAAATGAATCTGTAACTTGGCAGGCGACGTCCAATGTGCGGTTTCCGGCGTACGAGCGCTCAGCTTTTATTGACCGATAATACGCGAATCGATCTACGTGTATGAGAAGTTTGGCCAAATCGCAAGGATAATCTCAGTTAAAATTATTGATTCGAGTAATCAATATCAATTGATAGCAGAATGACGCATTTGCATTCTCAGCTTCGACAATCGGTTAATCATGTACAGATATTATGCGATGCGGATATATGAATAACTTATAAACCACACATGAGATGAGACGATAAATAGACATATCCGCGTATCGTCATTTTCCACGGACACGAGTTACATTATTCCGAGATGCTTTTCATTGTTGCTGGCAAAATGCCGAGCATACGTAACGGTCGGGCATCAGTGTGCTACGTAGGTCGCGGCGCGTTTCCTCCGGCACTTTTGCTCGTCCTGTTTGCCCGGCTCTCTTATTATTATTAGGAACGTGAGGAGCACTCGTCTTCCTGCTGCCACTGTGTAAGCACACTGTGTAGTTTTATGTTTTTCACGGGACGTCAACCACGAAATTCCGCCAGACAAATTGATATATTTTTCGCGTCGCTTTTCGTCCTTCGAGATATACGGCTTAATGTGCGCGATATTAGGAACGCGTTGCGCATTTTAAGGACACTCCGGGCATTAACTGGAATAATTATGCTCGCACAATTTCTGGCTCGGCCTGGTCACGGCACGTTGCCTCTGCTAATTATCCATGTAACGAACAAATTAAAGTCGTACCCGAAGCGATCTCAAACGTGCGGAGCAGCGCCATGTCTGGCTTTGAAAAATAACTGGATGGGGTTGTAATTGCCGCAAGAGGTGGATGAGGAAATTAACTTGAACTGCGGTGAATAAGGAAAGGCAACATCCCGAGCGAGCTTAAGAGAAAAATCGTATTATTTTATTTATCTTTTCTGTAAGGGTGGCCGATTGTTTCTTGCACCACTCGAGATGACAGATAACTTTATCATTCTGGAATTACATTTACTCTCTGCTTTTCGAAAAACTGTGACGCTGTTAGCAGCACGCAATATCTTGTTGACAATTGTCGATTTAGATTTCGGAGACAAATTACATGTGTTAAAGTATATGTTCAAAATATGATTGAAACACACACATTTTTCTCGATGGAGCGTATTAATCATATCAACGTCAAGTCGTAAAATTTATGCTATCTGCGTTGTATTGGTCAAGACATAAAGTTACAGTAGTCTCTGAGCGTTTCTATATTTTTCGACGAAACTTGGTCTCTTTTTCATCCTTCCTTTGTCACTGCTCTAAACTTACTCGTCAGTCGAATTTCAAAGGAAAATGTGAGAGAGGAGAGGAGAAATACTAGCGGGACACACATGGGACACAACAGAAACTGTCACTCGTTAGAAGCTCTGCGTATCACTCAGAAAACGAGTACTCGCGAAGAGAAGTTTCTCGCCGGCAAAAAGCGCGCATCGACTTCCTGCGTCGAGGCAGATCGGCTGAATCGCGTGCTTCTTTTTTAGCGTGGCAGACAGTCGGTCGGCTCCGTACGGAAGCGGCGAATTGCCCCGTTGTGTTTTGCACGATACTGCGTTTTGGAACCACTTTAAATTTTGGCAGACCCGACTGTTTCTCGTGGAACTTTCACGATCATGAAACTTAGAAATAAAAGATATTGCGTATTTTCGGCAGAGAAGGAGAAGGAAAAGAGCGGCTCGGGAAGATTCTTTTATGGATATAGTGCGCTTTTATATTGTGCGCGATCTTTATGCGCTATCATTCTCTTTTCATCACGACACGAGATAATCTCAAACCGATCTTATCGAAGTAATTAGATATATTTTTTAAATAGGTTTGTAGTTTAAACAGTATTAGTTCATTATCTTGTCTTGCTGTTTATTCATTGTTGAATATTTTTCTTGCAAATGTAAACAGTGAACGAATTTTATTACGACGAAGCATGATTCAAATTTTAATTCCATTTTGATTTGCCTTCTATAAAATTTAATGGAAAATTAGATGTGGCTTCTATCACAGAAACTTGTCAAGGATTATTTGATATCGTTTTCTTGTGTTATTAGTTATATTCTTGTGAATGTTTAGCCAGAAAATTTTATGTTCTTGAAACAAAATTTGAAGTTTTGCAACCAAGAAGAATATATCGAGCGAATACATTGAAAGTGTTCAAGAACATAAATTTCCGCAAGAAAATAATTTACGTTATTCAGTTGAGAGACTGGAGTGCAAGAAAAGGGATCTTAGAAAATAGTGCAATGTTTCGGAAGCAATCATCAGCTTCCGTTTTTGAGTTCTGCTGATACGACTGGATTTCTTACATCGCCTTTGGCTCCAACACCTTCGATAAAAATGGACACGGGCCAACAATTGCATTCGCATTTCTGCATCTCTATCTGCCAAAATGTCACTTGCTATCGAACTTCAAACGGTCAAATTTGCATTTTCGTACAGACTTTTGTCACGATGTAAATAACCTCATTGTATTGCGTTTAATTAACTCAATTACGATTATATTACTGTAAAACTGATATTGCTGCGTTAAAAATGTACTGTCTTTCTTTGCGCAGCAGCGCGCGTTCAACTTTTTTACTTCATAAACTATAAAAAGTCGGGCCGTATCTAATAAGACTAATATATTCAACGCGCAAATACTTATAAAAAGCGACATAGAGGATTCAAAATTCAAGTGATACTTTTATTAATGCAACAACATAATTATTTATTTTTGAGATATAGAGAGATTACTTCAACATTTTGTTTCTAAACATATTTATTACTTGAACGATCAGTCGGTTGTAATTTAATGTGAGTTTATACAAGGCGAAACTCTTATAGTCTTGTCCCGTTATATTACCTCGACCATAACGCGTCGGTGGTAATATGGCACACGTATAAATTGGACTTGTGCTTGAACCCTTCGACTGCAAGTGTTACGAGCTGTGCCGTGGTACTTGCCCGCGAACGCGCGTCGTAAGTTCCAGTGCCTTAAGTGGACCAAGTCGGCCCATTATCTCAGGTTACGTCGAGGTCTTTTACGACCCAATACAGAAACTTCCGCAGAACATAACTGAAACCACAGTGGACTCGCTAATTGTTGGTGCGCGGATCAATTTTCGTGGCTCTTCCCAGATTTCATTGACACATTCTCTGAAATAGTCCGACTCTGAGCAAAATTCTATGATACTATTTTATGAGACTGTCTACATGCATACATATATACAAATATACATATATATATATATAATTGTTATATAAAATTTGCATAGAATTTATCAGAAAGGGTAACATTAACTTAATTCATAGAGAAAATTAAATTTTTTTCTAATAACTTTTTGCCTTTTTAGTTTTCTAAATATATTAATTTTATTAATGTTTAATAAAATTTTTGTTTGTTAATTTATTTGGAATATCTAATATCATAACGTTTGCTTATTTTTAGATAATATAAGTCATGTAAGTCCATTGTATGTAGAAATGTATGTAGCAGTGCGAGAAATATCTGATTGCTACTAAAGAGTTTCTTTGATGCAAAATGCGATGTACGGATGGAAAGATATGTTGTACGTGTCTTATATCTTTACTCCTCAGATACATCAGATGCAACATGTGCGTGTATTACGAATGCTACAAGATGCAAATGAGTTTATGTCAGTGCCGAAATTACAAGTATATATTAGATGTAATAAGTTTACTAATAAGTTTACGAACAAACATCTTCACACTCGGATAGTTTTGATTTATTTATATAAGTATTTATTATATAACGCACGCTTCTAATTTAATTTTTCTATTCAAAGATAAAAATAGCATGTATATGTAATTGCAAATAATTTAGTTGGCCCGTTCTCTGCAACTCGTATCAAATAACAATTAAACGATTTCTCACATCTGCTTCATTTTATATTTATATTCATATTACTCATGCAATCAGATCGGAGAGTTAACGTATACAATAAACATTTATTTATCAGTGGTTTACCGCATACTGGTTAATCTCGGTAGAGAGTTCAATGACATTCGTTTGTATGGAACAAACAACAGATACCTATTGTCTATTACCATTTACAACAACGTTGGTACACGTTCTGTTGCTAGATGTACGGCTTCAAAATGACGAGAATAAATTGAAACTATATAAAATTTTCATGACCCGTGTATTCGGAACCGGCCAAAAGGGAGATTCTCGCGTTGACCGGTAAACAAATCAATCGTTGACAGCTGCAGTTTATTGCACCGCTTCCCTCGAAATGTTTCTATTTGCACCTGTACATGCGAATATATAATTATATGCGCACCTGCGGCTCGTGTCACGGAAGTATACATTATCGACGTTAATATATTATCGACCCTAGTTAATACTCCATTTCAACCAAACTCAATTACTACAATTAGCATAACATTCCTCCCGCTCCTTGCCGTGCTCGTCGATATGTTTCGCACGCAGAATCGAAATATAAATTTCTCACGGATGTTTGGAGCAATTTCATCGAAATTCTATTCAACGAACAGTAGCGATTGACGTTTTCATTCGGTAACGCCGCGAATGACGTCGCCGTTTTCGCTTGCGTCCCATAAATGATAAAAAGGTGTAACGTTGTGCATTAATCAAAATGTTAAATGACGCTGGAATCGCTGGACGCGCTTAAAATGAACGCCGCACGATAAATCAGATCGCGTCTTTTCTGCGCCGACAAGCTATTGTGCGTTTATTCATTTCCTGAATGTTCCTGCCGGATATTTTGGCCGAGAGCAACACTCGACGCAGTCTCCGGAACACACGTAACGCGCAATTTATTTTTGCGAAGCGACATTTTAATAACGAAAATGTAATGGGTGATATTTAGCAAGTTGAACTTCGAGTTTAACGGTGACTTTATGCAAACAAACGTGATCGCATATATTATCAAGCATTGCCTATTATAAATTTCAAGCACTGGGAGGTTTGTAACATTGTAATGAGTAATATTTTTTTTTTTCTGCAACATAATATATACGCACCGGGTTAGTTAGATAACTATTATACATGTATATTTATAGCAATCTTATAAATAGTGCTAATGCATTTTATAATTTTTGAATGTTATTATCCTATTATATTACAGCTTCTAAGAAGATGTCTCTTTTTCAATTATTTAAAAGATTTGGTAACCTTTTTAAAATATGTTACATATAGTTTAAAATTTGACTTAAAATAAATTAATAGAGGATTAAAAATATTTTAACATATTTTGTTATAGCAATATGCGCTAAACAGAAAACTTAAGTTATACCAAAGTTAATTCAATGAATCTTTGTGTGCATGACATACTTCTTGCTTTTATAGATTTCGATGCAGCTTTACGATTCAGCAACTTATGCCTAGTACATTTAATACACGTTACGTAGGACAAGGAGATATCTTCGCAACAGCCATAATTTATTGACTGCGGCATTCTACGCGATCTACTTACCAATTTCAGTCTGCGTAGTTCTGCTCGAAGCTCGCACTGACGTAGATCAACGATGATACTCGCGAGAGGTTGAAAACTAATCAGGATCGAAGGTAACGGATGAGGAAACCTCGCTACGGCAGATTGTCTCAAATGACGTATGGTACCGTCGGGGACACCACTCAAGACATTTTCCGATACCTATCTGGATGCGCCGTGATGTTGCAACGCCGTCGCCGTCATCGTTTGAGACATCCCCATCGTGGCGCACCTTCTTTTCGTTCAATTTAGTGCCGTCAATATGTCACTTCCTACTTTGGATTTATTTTAAACCAGGATCGGAGGATTTCGATCTTAGTGCGAGAAACATTCCGGAAATCAAGCACCGTGCTAATGCTTTGTTTGGTCATAATATCTTAATACCCTTTTAATGTATCTACTCTTCGACGATGATGGACTTTTTGGATAATCGAAAATCCATAAATTCATGGGGAATTTCTATAACACTTTGCGTACAAATTTGTTTAGTAATTCTGATTAATAAATCAAAGATCGCATTCTAATTGCTCGCCGAGAGCGCGTAACCGAGTACATCTTCATATATTATTTTCGTGCACGTTACACACTGCGTCAATTAAGTTTGATCTCTACGGCGAACTTCGTATTGGATTCTCAGAACTTCGTCCTCACATGCCAGCACGTAAAATCATTTCTCCTCGGTGCGCCCTTATTCCGGGCTGCCACCTGAACCGATGCTGCCCTTTCGTTGCGGCAGATCTTTAAACTTTCCTCCGCTTCGGTTCTTCGGCGTTCACTTCACATCGATTTCCTCGTTCACGCCTCGATGCGTTTCGTTCGTCCCGGGATGCCACCTACTCTCTTCCATTTCGCTCGTAGCCGAAGAGCCGCACGGCCGCGAGTTGAAAATGTTACAGCCCGTGTACTCCTCCCGATGGAAAACTTGAAAAATGGTCCTGCTTACTGCGGAACTTTTCAAGTGGGTTACACCGTTTGCCTACGTCAAGACGATCATGCAACGCCGCGAGCAACGTTTTCTCTCGCGCTTTCTAATAGCTAAGTAAGTTGATAGTTATTTATGACAGTTTCTCCACGTGGTTAAACGGCCGCGAGGAATAGTTTCCGTAACTCGTCCTGTCCCGATCTCTCACGCGACTCCTTTAGAACTTTGTCTCAAAGTTCGCTCTTCAAAAGTTGATGCTTTGAGTGTAATTAACTCGACAACTAATTGCGTAGTTCGCGGTAAACATATATATCACATTATAAAATATATATCTACGCATCTTGTGTAAATTCTAAGTCGAGATGTGTAACAACAGTGAGATGTTCTTGTTACTCTTATTAATATTATTACATAATTGTCTTTAATCCCTTTACCTCGTTTGCTATTATTTGTTATTATTCATATCAATTTTATTATACCTTTTCAACGACTGCGGAATTTGGGAATGCAACAATCTTATTGTGTCTTTGAACCGCAATTCCTCAGCTATTCGCGTTAAAATTGAGAACGGAAATGTTTTCGGCATCCCGGATTCCAATCTTTACACGTCATAACTCGTGATAAACGTTTGTTCCTCTTCTCTGCTTTGAGTGCTAACACAATCGTTTTTCGGCGACAGCGTTTCCGCTGTATGGTCGCCGTTGCCTGTACTAGGACTTCGAAACCTTACGAACTCGCACATTTCATCCTGTCGCTTGCCAACAATGCACAAATAAGTGCTACGACCAGCCAGAAAAAGCGGTTCGTGCGTATTCACCCTTCAAAAAGTGCCGAAAATTGTTCCGGGAAAGAAACACGGATAATCACGGGATAATCAGACTCTATTGTGTTGATCGCTGAATTACAAAAATACCCGAACTTCATTTCATATTATTACGATTTATGGAAGGAGAAGTAGTTATTATACAATTTCTTAAAATGCTTTTAAGAAAAATATATAATATAATAACAAAATAATATTTTTAACTTGAAACAGGAATTATCATAATTTATTAAAATGCACATTTCTAATATATTAAGAAATTTGGGAATATATCTGCTATTCTCCTTTCTTGCATAAAGCGCAATATGCTGATTCAACTGATGTGTTGTTTCAAACAAGTGGGATTTCGTACTTGGAATAAACGGTGCTGTCTTAAATTGGCAGTACATTACGCGTTTTCATGTAAAATTCGCAACATAGCATTTAAGAAAAGGAAACATTCCATTTTCTAGTGCAAAGAGCTTAAAATATTCTACCGCAAGCTTGTTTATAGTTTATATATTCGCGATAATATATGCATGCAAGCATGCGACGCTGTTGCTACATCGTTACTTTCCACCAACGCTCGCTATAATAGGGATATATTCGCTATAAATTACAGCCTCTCTCTTTTTAAATTCTTCATCAATATTTTGTCATATGCATTTTTTGATGATTTTCAAGTGAAGCTGTGTGCCAATTTTCGACTAATTTATTTTACTTTACATTTATTTAATATTGATTATTATTAAAATATGTCATTCAAATATTAGAAAGAAAGAGGAAGAAAAAGAAAGAAAGAGAGAAGATACAAGATAATTGATTTTATAAATAAACGGAACAAGTAAATACATATATTAGCTAGATCAATATTCACGATTATTATGAAAATAATATAATTATAACAGTCGTGCTATCACATTAATTACATATTAGTTTTTTCATCCTGCATAGCAGAATACGATATCTATATAATTTTATAAATAATAAGAATGTCGAAATTGTGCGGGGATGAAGCACCATCGTAACCGCCATTGGATAACGCGTCATACAAATTTTCGCGAGATTGCTCGAACGCGGATTGCGTCTCATAGAATCGGGATAACTTTGCACAGTGCAATGTAGCGCCGTTATCCCTACGACGAAGTATTGTTACAAAGTACGGTTATCACATTTAACGTCGCGCCGCTGCGACGCGCTCCTCACAGCGTTACCTGCGTGATGTCGCCGTGTAGGAGGGTAGTATTTTATTATGTCTATGTAGACAAGACGCATATATAGACGAGCGTGTGTTGGTGCTTCCTTCGGCTTCTATTCCGCGTAATCTCCATGCAAACGTCTAACAATGTCGTCGCAGCTACGTTGGTTCGCACGCATATTTTACGCATTTCTGCGTGGCTGCATACGTTGTGACACTCACGGCGCGGCGTAACGAAAAGAAAATGCGCGTGCAATAGAAAAATTCAGAATTTTCCAAGAGAAATAATACAAGTAGTAAAAGAAGAGAACAAAAAAAAATATCTTATATGTCAGATTATATGTAATGTTCATTTCCTTCTAATTAATTATTGGATAAAGTGTTATACGAGAGATAATTACCTCTTTTCATCTCTGCATTAAGTGCTCTCTTCTGCAAAATCTGTTAATATTACATTAATACGTTATCTAGAATCTTTATATAGAGAATCTTTAATAGAATCTTTATCTAGAATCTCTATCTAAAATATATCTCTAACTAGAATAAGAAATTTTATACTTTTGAATTCAAAAAAATAGTATTTTATTTATTTAGTATTTAGAGATGCGAGAAAGATTACGAAAATGTTTTTAATTGACGACATATATCATATAAAATTATCGTAATTAAAAAGTACAATTAACTGCATTGCGTAACATGAGCATCATTTTGTCAGCGTATCAGTTTAATCACCAGATTAACGTTTATATAAGCTAACTATTTATTTCAACGGCATAAATAAATTACTACGGCGCTCCGCGAGCATCACTATCGAATATCTAGATATTCAGTGGACTTAATTGTTTCTTTTTTTCTGTTTTCTATACTTGTTCTCATTGCTTGTATAAACTTCCGGAAAAATCTAAATTATCGCTTATGTACGGTAATTACCGCAGTATTCGGCAACATTAAGTTTGTTTCCTATTGTCGATTATATATAAATATATATATAATTCTAATAACTCTTCTCTCTCTTAATTTTACTCATTATGGTATAAATCTTTCTTTCTTGTCTTATTTTATATTTTTTTTACCATTTCTCAGCTCTCTAGATTTCTCACGGTTTTCTGGTTGACAGTTGTGATCTATATCCCTTTTTAACTCTGTCTCTCATATCCTCATTCTTTTCCTTGCTATTGCGTTTGGTTGGCGCGACTCACAATATAAAAGCTAACCAGTTCCAATAAATTTGGGAAAAAAAACGTTACGATAGAATTTTTCTGGTTTGCGCACTCATGTCATTATTCTCACATATCGTGGTCAATATGTTCGCGTTATGGAGAACTTTGGCCGCGCCATTCTTAAGCCGGAGGATAATCCTCGGAACTTTTATCGGATTCTTGTCGAGAAGCCATCTGTATCAACGCGAGAAAGTGTGTTTCGCTCAGAAAGTAGAGTCTTGCTTAATCTCACGCTACTGACAGAAGAGGAGATGCCATTCATGATCATCATATTTCATTTTTAAGTGACAGATATGACATTGGAATATTAATTATCTTAATAGTTAATGATAATTGAAAAAATTTAGTGTTATAATAATTAAATGTTAAATTAACTTAAAACAATATATTTGTATCATAAAAATAAGTTATTTCATGATAGATTCTAATTAATTATTCAATTCTTTATTGAACAGAACATTAGAATACTAATACTAATTTAACGTCACATTATTACTTATCTTGAATACTATCTTAAAACTTAATACATTCTGCTTCCTTATTCTTTATTTAAACAAAGAACAAGCTATGCAAAACTCATAGTTTTAAGACAATATTCAGCTTACAATCTCTTGCTGAAAGGATCTTGAGTAATCCCACTTGCTTGAACGCGTCCTTCCTGCTCGCGCGTAATTGAAAGGATATTAATAAGTACAGTCTAGTCGGGCTGGAAGGGTAAAACGTAAATGAACTTGGCGAAGATATATGTCACAGATCTAAGAGTATTACGAGAAAGCGCTTGTCTTTCTGATCGTAGTGCTGGCTATGTTAGAACGTAGGGTGCTGAAGATTCGCCATTGAAACCGTACTATACTCTGGGGAGAAATAGCTCTGTTCTTCTCTCTTCTTCTTCCATTACTCGTTTACTGTTTCTGTTCCTCTTTCTTGACAAACGTATTCACTGTCTCTCTGTTGGGAAATAATGAACACGAAAGCTGTTGGAATAATTAATACCGGCAAATTGGATGGAAAATCAGATGGTAAATTGTTTACGAGAAATAAGGATTTTAAAGGAATCAGTATATATTATTACTGGAGATGTCATATTTATATATATTTGGCATCCAAAGCCATTTAAAAAAATTATATTTAAGTAATTTTTTCCGTTATATTTTTCAATGACGAATGTTTAGTCTGTGGAATAAATATATTTCAAAGCTAATCATTTAATTTTTGCAAATGCAATATTAATCAGGCAAATAATAATAAATTTTTAAATTGTAGAAGCAGTAAAAAAATATAAAATCATAAAATGTAATATAGAAGTGTGTAATTAGCTGTAAAAAGAATTGGTTTTTAACAATTACTAAGGAGATAGAGAGAATAACGGTGTTTCATGTTATCATTCTTTCTTGTGAAGAAACATTATTCTTATTAAGAGCGAAAAAGTGGTCTCTTTTGTCAATTTATTGTGAATTACAGGCGCACGATATTCGACTCAGTAAATATTTAATTTCGCGATACCGCAAAGTCGTAACAGGCGATAGGAGACACCTGGATTCTCAATTCTTGTTAGGAAGAAAATTTTCTGCATTTGCAAATGAACTTTAGTCGTTTTGCCCCGTAAATCGCACTGCAGATATCCTTTCGCGAGCTAAACTTGTCCACGACTCGCGCGATTATTCTATTCCGCGGCGTTTCTACAGCCCGTCCCGCGAAATCTCGAAGCGACATTCGAAAAGGGAAGGGAAAACAAATTGTATGGAAAGATGAGAAACAGTCTTAATGGACTCTTAGAAAGGTAGCGGAGTTATGCGAAAGAAGGAAAGGTGGGTTAAGTAAAATGCTCAAGCGCGCCTCGAAACTCGCCATGCTCTCACTCCTCTCTCTCTTTCTCTCTCTTTCTCGACTGTTGTGCAAAATATTATTCAAAGCGGTAGTAAAAGGACGGGGCGTGCGAGGGGTAACAACGAATCGGGAGAAAGGAATAGGGGGCGAAATGTAGATGGCGGGAATATACCCTGCGCGGCCACCGTTACAATCTCTCGTCGTGGTTCTCGCCGCACTAGCGGGAGTTGTCTATCCCACCGCTAACTTCATTTAAGTTTTGATCCTTTTACAGGGTACTCCACGCTAACTTTCCATATCGAGCATTGAAGGGGACACTTTAAAATTTCAAACGGAAAAGATTATTGAACCCCTCTTTCTCGGCAAGGCAAGGCGTGGCATCGCTGCTAGTTGTGGTCCTGTATTTTTTTGGACAGTGGCTTTTTACGAGAGAGAGAAAGAAAGAGAGAGGAACAGAGAAAGAGAACGAGGGAGGGAGGATAAATTAAAAGAGAAAAAGGAAGATATGCGAAACCCAACGACGAAGGGACCAAAGAAGCTGGTGACAGAGCTCAGCTCGCAACCTACGAGCAGGGGAGAAGCTCGACTTTTATTATATTGAATCGTTGGAAATGAGGTGCAATTTGCCGGATTATACATTGTGTTAAAATGCAGATATAAACTCCTCGCTGAGAGCCATGACCTCATTTTTCTCATCCATTCCTCTGCGTTCGTCCATCGTGTCTTTCTCATTCTCTTTTTCCTTCTCCCTCATTGGACCTTCTTCTTCGCCTCCTTTCGTTCCTTTGATTCCTTTTGTCATCTGCTAGTTCAATGCTTGTTTGTACTTCACCATTAACCTCGCCGTAAGCTGTGTGCTCCACCATTCCCTGTCGTTAAATCCCTTGCAAACCAGTAACTCCGGTCCTTTTATCTTACTGGACAGCCGTGCACTTCTTCTTCGTCATTGTTAGATGTCATCCGGGATACTGAACGTTACTTCGCTTTATCCATCGTGGCGAAACTATGCGCCAAAGTAGACTAACAGTATTAAAACGCCAACTTTTTACTAATAATGGTATTCGACCAACAAGCTTATTACTATTTTTCAATGGATATAAAGACATTGTATTGCATGTATCCATAAGGATAATAATTCTCATTTTTATTTTAGTGCATTTGTCGACTTTTACATTTATTTACGCTTATCGCATCATCATAAATGCGCGTATCTCTCTATTTATAATATCTATTAATCTATTAATCAGATGAATACTTAATAATAGAACGATTGACAATTGACTATGTTAAAATAATTTTATATATAAAAAAGAAGTAAGAGAGAGAATCAATTTCTAAAAAAGAGAATAAATTTAATTTTTTCTGTTTTTTACATTATTAACAACGCCATTATATCATCTGAATTATTAAGTTTTTTTTGTATTATAAATAAATATTCTGTATAAATAAATTAGTATAAATAAATAAATAAATTTTATGGCGTAATATGATTACGCTGTACAATATTTTGCGTAAGATATATTAATTTTGCTCTATGACAGTTGATTAAAATATGCTTGAAGCACTAAGAATTCCGCTATAGATGGCAAAAGCCTAAAATGGGATAATGTATCTTCTACGACATATCAAGCAAGCTTTAGAACTTTGCTGCAGTTTGCACAGAGTTGCGGGCTGCGCGTTATCGGATACATCACATATCGGAGACTCTAACGTTACTGACATCGATTAAGCCACTGTTCTAAAGATCCTGGGAAGCTTCTAGGATGTGCTCGAGGCATCAGAAGTGGAGGATGGTAGAAGAGAGAGGAGAGAGAAAAGAGACGAATTTTCGTCCATAAAAGAAAGAAATCTCTTATCGTTCTTCGTGTCCGGTGTATACATATACACATAATCCGCAGAGATGTGTATGTATACGCCTTCGGGGATCCTTTTGTGCCCGTGCCACATTATAGGAACTGGTGCATTAGACAGAGTAATACGGCTGGAGGAATTCCAATTGCGGCACGGCCACGTCGTTCGGTTTAACGATTTCGTCGGAGTTCAGAGAATACGGAGCGCTATACAGAGAGAAGGAATATGGACTTGTGTATAGACCGCTTCGTTGACATGTTTAAAGACCGTCATACATCTCACGACTAGGGAGAATTGCATGTTGCCTTGGGCTGCGTGCAGATGTATCAGTATTCACTTTGCCGATTTGACCCCAGTCGTGAAATACAGATGATACGATGGAGAGTTGCAATGTTAAATGTAAGCACAGTCATTATTGTCACATGTGAGCATTATATATTATTCGTTTCATGTTTTATTATTTCTGTGGATAGGAGTTCAAAAGTTAATAAGTTACGTTAGATAACATATTATGAAATAAAGAAAACATGTGTATTAAAAAAGAGTCTATCCAATACTTTAATATTTCACAGATATCTCTTTAGAAGATAGGAAGAACGCGCGCGCTACTTTTTTTGCTCCTGATAGATATTTTGCTAATATTATAAAAGAAATTATACTATTAACATAATATAGCACATTATGTATTTCTAATAAAATAATTAATAAAATAATCAGTCTGGTATAAACCTGATTATGAAATCTAATTCCCCTTGTGGGGGAGATTGTTTTTGGCAGAAGATGGCAAAGGCGCAATAACGAAATATGCATGCAAGAAGAAAAAAATATGATGCATATTGTACCGTCAAATTAATAGATATGAAAACTCGTCCTTAACGAATAAAATTATTCACACGATAATACATGATTTTTACGATGATAATTGCTTACAGTATGACGCAATCATATCTGACGTCCGTATCTCAAGATACAGATTATTTTCATCGAAATGAGATAATGAACGTAAATAACGACTATAAATACGAGCTTCAAACTTAGTTTTACAGTCTACGGAGATCTGTCTTCCTGGCACATATAACTGCTTTGAAAATTTCAATCGTAAAATTCGAATGGTACAATATTGGTCGTCGCATTAGAGAATTTATATATAATCAGCAATATTTATAAGGTAAAATTTGATAAGATTTATTTTATTGCAAATTCTGAACAATTGTTGATAATATCGTATATATAATTAGAGCATTATCTTTATACAATTTTTTTCAAGTATCTGCAACAGCAAGTTGGTAGCATACATCATATATTATAATTTTATATGAAATATACATATATATATATAAATATTCAATAAAAATTGCATGTAAATATAGTTTTATTTTAATTCAATTTGTTGTTTGCGTTTGATATACATAAGTGCATTATAATGAAGGATTTTATTTTTTAAAGATGGATTATATAGGGTATCCGTAAAGGTCAGGACCAAATTTATACAATGTCTTAATGGGGTTAATCAAATAGGTGAAAAAAGTTCATATAAACTTATGACCGAAAATGCTTTGTTAAAGAGTTATGTGCGTTCAAAGATTTGGAAAGAAAATTGTTCTTATAACTTGTTAGACGGAATCGCTGTTTCGGAAACAGATAACCCTCAGTTATTATTTACACATCTAAATTTATACGGTCTTTAAATTTTTATCACATGTCTTTGTTTCTGTTAAACTTTAATTTATTCAATATCAGAATTCTGATGTTTGAGTTATTTCCATTGTGATTTTATTTTTGCGATTACAATGAACAACTACACATTTTCTGAATTATGCGACTTACATAATATGTCAGTTATTCCGTCTAACAAATTATAAGAACAATTTTGTTCGCGAATCTTTGACCGTTTATAATTCTTTAATAAAGTATTTTCGGATATAGGTTTATATAAACTTTTTTCACCTATTCGAGTCCACTAACACGTATAAATCTGGTCCCGATCTTTACGGACATCCTGTATTAATGAATGGATATTATAATTAATGAATATTATTAATGTCATATGTACGAGTATTCTATTAATTTTTAATGAAAATTAATTTCAAAAATATGTAGATTTATATGTCAAGTTAGTTTATTAGCAAATGTATTTTATATTTTTTCTGTATGAAAATTAGTGTCAATGACTGATTAGAAACTAATATATACAATGGTTAAACTAAATATATTGTCAAACTATTCAAATAAAGTTTGAAATAAAAACATTCGAGTCTCAAGTTCGAACAATCAATAGTCGAATTGAAGTTTGACCTGTTTGTACTGTCTGATCGGAAAATTCCAAACGCTAATCTATATTACGCGCGTGTTATCTTTTAAGCTATTAATAATTGCATGATTTGTATATTATATGTAAATACTCATTGTACAGGTAATAATTATGATTTACAATAAATATTAATACTCCATTAAGATTTCCCAATTAAGATGAGATTTTATAGATTAATTAATTGCTATATAAATATGATGTTGCAAGAATGATTTCAATATTAAACTAACCATGCAATATCAGAAAGAGAAACTAAACAAATTTGTAGTAAATATTAAATTTACCGATACATATATGTATATACAGGGTGTCTATAAAGTCTGTCCCCACCGCCTATATTTCGGAAACGGCTCAAAATTATAAAAAACCGCGAAATACGTGTTTGATCATTTCGAGGGGCTATTCTTTTAAGAAGGTTGGGAAGGTTGTCCCCCCAACGGGGTACCCTAAGGGGACTCCAACTAAAAAATTTTAAATGGAACCCCCCATATTGTAGTATATTGTTTGAAAGGGTATAAAAAAAGAAAATTTTTGGCGCAAACCGGAGGTTAATACGTTGACCCGTTCCGGAGTTATTTACGGTCAAAGTTCGAAAAGGGCCAATTTTCAAAAAATTGTTACTTCTATTTGGAAAATCCCAAAAAAAGGTTCGAGGTGTGAAAATGTTCGTCTTTTTAAGTTCTTTCCATAAAAAAATTTAGATTTGACCTTAGGGTTTTTTTCAAATCGAAAAAGAGACCCAAAATACTGTTAAATTCAAGCCTTGAAAGTCAACGAACTCAACGAGCATGTAGTGCAAAAACTGCAAAATGAAAGACAAATTGTCAACTCTGTTTAGCGCAGGACTACAGAATTGCATAGGTAAGTATGCATTTTATTTCTTTCCATGTGAACAGTTTTTGATACACAAAAAAAAAGATGGCTTTGAAGTAAGCGACTAAAGATAAAGAAGCGGGCTAATAAGAGTCAGAACACTGTATTTGGTGTATATATAAATAATATATAATAAAATATATGTAAAATAATATAATATAAATAGAAAAATTGTACGTTTTGACTCCATTTTGGGCCATTTTTAGCGAACCTAACATTAATTATGTACTACATCAAACGAATAAAACTACGTCCAATTAGCGAAAGTTCTGCTAATAATTGTATATGTAGTTTTATGCATAGCATTTTTGTTGATATGTTTGAATGATAAGTCAATGATACGCTCTGTTGGAGATGAAAGCTATAATAGCATTTCTAGTGCACAACTTCTTCTTGGAGCCCACTAATTATTTAAAGAATTTTCAGATAATTTAGTACTTTGTTCTATTCATCTGATTCGTATAAAATTTGTCCCGGTCGGAAACGTACAAACATTTAAAATACAAATTCCGAAAGTGTAAAATGTTAATAAGTTTCAAAGATTGAAGAATTGGTACGAGTATATATAAATAAAATATTATAAATATTATAAATAAAATATATCTATATATATAAATACAATGTACGCAGAATATTTCATCTACAATATAAGTCAGATCTGTGCTCAAGTTTAGTAGAAGAAGACCTTTATTTTTAGCTTATCTCTTATTCCGCCGTAATTATTACTAACAATATATATATTTAACCGACTACAATACACTTTGCATCCAACCGACTACAATATACTTTGTAATGATGACGAATCTATATGATAATTTATGAACTTTAACATTTGTCTTTTTATGCTTGTTATCAAACTGCATAAGATGGAGTTCTTATTCCAATAGAGATAAGAAAATATTTAGCATCTTTATTGGCAATTATTACTAACAATATATATATGTAACCGACAAAAATACACTTTTTATCCAACATAATGATGACGAATCTATATGATAATTTATGGACTTTAACATTTGTCTTTTTATGCTTGTTATCAAACTGCATAAGATTAAGTTCTTATTCCATATTATAGAGATAAGAAAATATTTAGCATTTTTATATTGGCAGTGATAATGGGGTTAAACATTTGTTTGATAAAGCCAATGGTACATAGAAAAACATAAGTAGTAAGACGTAAGCAATAAATTAACATTTCTTATTTGCTTACTGCTTACGTCTTACAAGGAATCCATAAGAAAACTTGACTATGATTGATTCAGTTGCTTACTTTAGATTTATATTATTGTTAATTAAGATGCATCGCATCTTATGAGGTTAGATAAGAAGTATAAAAAACAAATGTTTTGAGATTCATAAATTATCATATATTCATTTTTATTATGATAGGACTTCCATTCGCAGTCTTGCAACCGCAGTTACCGAAGCCGTTTGTACAATAGGCTTTAAGAAATTAACGTGTAATATACATAAGAATTTCTAAGAGTTTTATAAAATTAAAAAAAAAATTTAAGTATACTGAAAAGTGTATTGAAGTGTATTGAAGTAAAATTTTCACAAATATAATTTAACAATTATTACTTTTTAATAAGGTGTGTATAAATATTACATTACACTATTTGTACTATATAATATATTAGAATATATATCGTAAAAAAGGATATATATTATGAAGTTTTTCTGAGTTACGACAATTACGGCAATTACAACAATTACGACAATTACGGTTCAAGCATAGATTAAGTAAAATTTTGCGAAATATATGTTTCCTATAATCAATTTTTGTCACATGAGAAACATAAGTTATATCAAATTGTGAGATAATTGTTTCAATAAATTTTTTTAGAGTTTTAAAAAAATAATGTTATATACACATAAAATGTATTCTTTTACCTGATATAAATTAAATCTAATTCTATATTTTGATAGATTTTATAGTAATATTTTTATCGTTTGTAATGTAATTATGTGTATATACTATTTATACAATTTATTGTAGATTTTTTATTGTTGATGTAATAATATATTTTTAAAGCAATAATTTATTTCTCATTACAGCATATTATATTACATAATTTGTGCTATTGAAGAACTAGAAAAAAAGAAACACAAAAATTGGAAAGAATTTTACATTACTTAAAAAATAATGGCCTTTACCTTAATGATCTTTACCTTACTACTATTATGCATTTTCATTATGTTTTTATATCATTATAATATTCGTTATGGAAAATACGGGCAACTTATTGATCGTATTCCCGGTCTTGCGACGGTTCCTATTTTCGGCAATATACTCACGCTCTCTAATCTGACACAAGGTAAGTGAAACCTAGCAAAATTTTGTATAAATCTTTGTTTAAATAATTTAATTTTTATTTATGAGAAATGCTTATCTTGAAAATTTACAATAATCGATTAGACTTATTTCTGTTTATGCAATAATATTTATTATTTTTAGCTATGATTTATTCTTATATTCAATGTATTTAAGTATCAAATTAATATTATATAATAAAGATGATTAAAGTGCAAAGGTTAACAATGTTTCTTGACGAGTTTAATTAAATAGTTTAAAAAACGTATTTTAACAGGTCAATTTTGACAATGCGAATAGCAAAGCAGACGAAAAATATGTTTAAATTTAATCATTGTTGCACATAAAAAAAACAATTTTTCGTAAATTGTCTTATGGCTTCTAATTTATATTATAATAAAATAAATCAAGAAAATTTTTATATTTATATATTTTTAAATTATATGTTTTTGATATTTTAGAAGAGCTATGGCAATTGCAGATTACACTCTCGAAAAATTATTATCCAATTTTTAAAATGTGGAGTTTTACAATTGCTTATGTTGTCATTTGCCATCCAGATGACGTACAGGTAGAAAAAATGTTAACATAATAAGTTTATCTTATTTGTACATAACATTTTTATGTATGATGAAAACTGATACACGGTTTATATTCAGAATCGTATGTACATACATAGTTCATATCCTCATGGCAGTTTTTCGAACAGTTCATGGTGCTTGATCAGGCACAACTTTATAATGCATTTGTTACCAATTTTCGCGCATATATACTACATTTTATTTTTTCAATTTTATTATTTATTTAATCTTGTCTATAATTTTAGGTAATACTTAGCAGCTCGAAACAGCATCTTGAGAAAGGCCTAATATATACTCTTTTACATCCCTGGTTGAGAACTGGTTTACTCACTAGTAAAGGTGTCACAATAAAAATAAAATTTTCAGTTTTAACATGCATAATGTTCCACTATAAAAACTATAAAAGTTGTTTTTCGTTTTTTAGCATGCATATAGTTTTTGCATTTGAATATATATATTATATATATTTTTAAATCTACAAAAACTATAGAAATGCTGAAATGCAAGAAATACAATCTTTTCTTATTGTTACTCTATATACTATTCTATGTGATATATATATATATATATATATACATATATGTGTACATATATATTATATATTATAATAAATTATTAAAAGAATATATGGTTTAAAAAAAAAAATTTTAATCAGTTTAGTTATTAATTAATTAATTTAGTTATTAATTTATATATTATTTTTTGAAGTATTGAAACCTGAGCAATATAAATAAATGTACAAATATAACGCCACAAAAATGCTAAAAATATTTCTGTTATAGGAGCAAAATGGCAAGAAAGACGAAAGATACTGACGCCCACATTTCATTTTAATATATTGAAACAGTTCGTTGATATTCTGATCGAGGAAGGCAATCGCATGACGAAATTTCTGAACAATATTGAAGGATCGATTGTCAAGGACTTGGTGCTTCTTATTAGTCAGCATACGTTAAATGCAATATGCGGTAAATCTTTATATTATATATGTTTATATATATATATATATATATATATATATATATATATATATAAAGCAAAAATTTGTTTTGATATTCCAATTGATTTATTTATAACAATTTTTATTAATTATATCTAATTTTTAAACTTGCGTAGATTTCTTGTTATTATATATTCATTATTCTTTTTATTTTTACTTTATTATTTTTATTATTTTTTGCAGAAAAAAGCGTTACAGATGATTATCAATCTTAAAATTGCTTCGCACTATGCAATAGTACCGCAAATTGTTATATAATTAAAATAGTATAAATTAATTTAATAAATATAACATTAAAGCATATTAAACATATGTATGTTTATAGAGACCTCCATGGGAGTTTCCTTGGAAAATATGAGTGAATATGAACAACAATATCGCCAAGCAGTTCACGAAATGGGTGAAATCTTTATTTATAAGTAATTACATAAATATAATAATTTTTATACAATATATAATAGATATATTATAGAGTTATGGCTGTTTGAATATTAAGAAGAAAACTTAAAATTGTTGTGATATTGAATAAAAACTATATATTTACAAAGCTATACTAAATTTTGATTCTTTAAAATAATACTATTATTTATTTAAACATGTACGTTATATAATTACATAGGTTTCTGAGACCGTGGTTTTATTCCGATGTAATATTTGCGCTAACATCAATGGGTAGAAAGCAAGCTAAGAATTTGAAAATACTACACAGATTCACCGAAAAAGTGAGTAAAAAATATTATTAAAAATTATAAGAATCTTGTATTAAATAAAACTAATATATTAAATGTAATTTATAGTATATAAATATAATGTTTAATGTTGGTAGCATGTTTGTAGTAGTAGAAAAATATAAATAAAAAGAATTTATATTTTTTTTGTAGATTATTGCGGAAAGAAAGCAATATCATGAACTCACTGATGGACGATATTTACAAAATTTGGAAAATGATGCGGCAATAGAAACAGACGATAGTGAAATGATAAAAAGTATGTGTTATGTGTGTGTGTATATCAATGTTATGTACATATATATATATAATAGATATATATATGTGTGTATGCATATATGTATGTATAATGTGTCATATATCTCTGAATTATCCAATTAACACAATTAGCTATTTTATCTATTTAAGATAAGAAAAGGCGTCTCGCTATGTTGGATCTTTTGATAGCGGCATCTCGCAACAACAAAATGAATGATTTGGACATAAGAGAAGAAATTGATACCTTTATGTTCGAAGTAAGCACATTTAGATTATTACTCATATTTCAAAATCTGGATTATATTAATTTGTATCAGGATAATAAATTGATACAAAAAATTCTCTCTCTCTCTCTCTCTCTCTCTCTCTCTCTCTCTCTCTCTCTCTCTTCTAGGAGACATTTTATATTTTTAAACTATTATTTTTTAGAACGTTTTGATGTGCATATATCATGGATAATAATTAATATCGTATTGTAGTCAAATTATTTTAAATATATCCATTTTTATTCCATAAACTAATCAATTTTATCTTAATTATGGAAATATATAATATTTTATTAATCGATAATTGTTTATATAATTGATATTGATATTGATAATTCTAAAATACATATAAAACAAACATTTGGAGAAAAACTAGCAGTTTGGAAAATATTTTTAACTCTGTTCTTTATAATTGCGCTAAATATACTTGCTGCCTTACATTGCTTGCATAATATGAAACGCGAATAAAGTAAATTTTTCCCACTACAGGGTCATGACACAGTAGCAATGACTTTATGTTTTGCTATACTACTGTTAGCTGAGCACAAGGATATCCAGGTATTTTTTATCAAATCATAAAACATATTTAATTAAATCTATTAATCTATTTTCTTTATTTTATAAATAACGTTTTTAACAAATAATTATAAATGTTAATTTAAAGACATATGCAAAAATATATTATTTTAATCTTTATTCCCACAATTATATATATATGTGTGTGTGTGTGTGTGTGTGTGTGTGTGTGTGTGTGTGTGTGTGTATTGCATATATGTATATATATGTATGTATATATGTACATATTATATGTATGTATATATATACTGGGTGTCCCAGACTTACCGTATCACCCGTTAATGACAGATTTCTGAGGTTATTTGGAGACGATTTTTCCTCAATGAAAATGTCGAGGGAGGTCATCATTTTTTGCAAGCTCCCAATTTTTGCCATCATATATCTTTGTAACTAAGCCTTAAATTAAAATTCTATTAAATTAAACTCGACCTGAAATTAACTAAAAAATGTAGTTTTGTTAATATTTTAATTCCATAAAGCTTAGTTTGCAAAAAACCCTTCATTTACAATCACTTATAACTCAAAAATTATTGGTGCCTCGACATTTTCGTTGAGGAAAAATCGTCTCCAAATAACCTCAGGAATCTGTCATTAACGGGTGATACGGTAAGTCTGGGACACCCTGTATGTATATGGCATGCTTTGGTTTAATTGATAATCAGAGAAACACAGTTTATGTAAACAATGCCAAAATATATTTAATAATATAGGAAATTGCCAGAAATGAAGTTAGCGCAGTAATGCAAGAAAACGGAGGGCAACTTACTATGACAGCATTACAAAAACTGCCATATTTGGAAAGATGTTTGAAAGAAACCATGAGATTATATCCCAGCGTTCCTTTTATAACTCGAATATTGTCGGAAGACGTAAAGTTACGTAAGTAGATAATAAATTATATATTGCATGTACATTTTAGGTATAGAACTGCAAAAAAGTATTACATTATATGAGTATGAACTGATTAATGCTTTAAATCATAATCAATTACTTTTACGAAAAACTCTCTCTCTCTCTCTCTCTCTCTCTCTCTCTATATATATATATATATATATATATATATATATATATATATATATTATATACATATATAAAATTTTTTATCCTTATAATATTCTTCTAATATTAATATATGTTAATATAAATGTTGCTAAAATAAAATTTATCAAAATTTAATATTCCTGTAATTAGCGTTCTTAGCACTTAACAAATTCATAAACTCACAAGGTTATTAATTTATTCTTTGTATGGAAAAGCTATTATATAAGTAAAATAATTATGTATATAAATATTTATTTTGTATAAATACGCGTTTTAACATTTGTATTATTATTTACAAATTATGTTATGCTTTATAATATATTTTTTCAGAATCATATCTGATACCTTCTAAAACAGATGTACTTGTCAGCATTTATAATCTTCATAGAAATCCCAATTTCTGGCCAAATCCACATATATTTGATCCAGATAGATTTTTACCAGAAAATATTCACAATCGTCATCCTTTTTCTTACGTACCCTTCAGCGCAGGACCACGAAATTGTATAGGTAATTTATAAAATATTAATTTGTTTTTCCGCACACACATATCAACAAATTCTAATGTACGTATGAACAATAGGTCAACGGTTTGCTATGTTGGAATTGAAGGCTATAACAGCTCCTTTGTTGCATAATTTTTATTTGGAGCCTGTTGATTATTTGAAAGATCTTCGCCATACAATGCATATAATAAATCGCGTTACACAACCGATCCGTGTAAGATTTGTTCCAATCAAACGCATGCAGACATCTGAAGTAATCTAGTTTGATAAGAAGAAATTGTTTTCAGTCAAGGAGTTTATAAATAAAAATCAAACTTGTAGTAATATTGTAGAAATATAATATTTCTGAAAATGCATTGAAAAAATTAAATATACATTTTATTTTAAATACAGTTTTACATTTTTTATTTTAGAAAAGTTTTCAATACAAAAAATATTTTGGAGAGTTTATTTCTATCAAATTTTATTATAGCATTAAAAATATCTTAAGTTAAGTAAACAATAATTTCAATGAATAATTTCAATGAATTATTTCAATGTAAAATCCTTTTTTATTTCTTTTAAAAGTAAGAAAGTTTGTGAAAAAGTTATGATTAATACAAAAATCGATTATTTTGAATAAATATAGAATTTGATATAAAGTCTTCTTAAGTGGGTAATTTGTATACTTTAATATACTTTTTTATTGAAAATAAGCAAAAAGTAAATATAAGTGTTGCGTAGTTAAATGTTGGAATAATTATATCAGAATATAATTATATAGTACAGGTTTACATTAATTTTCGTATATTACTTTTTACTTATATACATATTTACTTATATTTACTTATATACATGTATAATGTTTTTTATAATTTATTACAAATATAAAAAAGAGCTATATAAAATATTTTTTGAATATCGCCAATTAATTTGCTCATATATATCATAATTTTTTAAATTTGATATAAATTATACTTCTTTCACATTCCCGCGAAAATTATATCTAATTATATCTAATTGTTATTCAAACTTATCATGACTAACAATTATCAATGCGTTTTTGTTATTATAATAAGCCTTTTTGCATCTGTCCAGTCGTTTATCATCAATATGATCGCGGACGCTCGCAGGAAAATTTCTGTGTGCGTGTCGCATCTTCATCTCTTGTAAACAATCGTTTATTACGGATTACGGATCAAATGAGCGGCAGTTTAGAGAACATTACGACTTTTTAATTTATCGTTTGCGTTTGAGAGCGTGCAATCTGCGACGAGTCACCGGTTGGCACGGAAACGTCAAATCGTTTTGAAATTACGCAATAAATTCAACGTGCAGGTCGATGGGATGACACAACTCGGGGACGAAGCATGAAGAGGAGAGAGGACTCTTTGTTAAATATTTCGCGATAGCCCGCGCGCACTCGCGACTGATTTACAGACGACGATACGTGCGTGACTTACCTGTGTATTTCACGTGCGCGATCCGGTTAGCTCGTCACTCCGTCGTCCGTCTGTTATTCTCTTTTTGCACGAATAATCCGTTTTTACGATAAGAGAAATAAGAGATGCGATACATACGTACTCGCAAGCGAGTTTTCTGAACGTATGGACGACGTTTTGTGTTAAAAGGAGAGAAGAAAGAGAGAGAGAGAGAGAGAGAAGGGAAAAACGACAGATGTGTAGGACGAAAAGGAAGATGCGCATATCGGCGTGAGACACGGCTAAGAGGAATTCCGAAGTTCCTGCACGGAAATTACAGATGCAGCGTGTTACACGCTCGAATGCAAGTGTCTAGCGAAGGGTACTCGAAGAGCGTAAGAAAGCATACAAGAGATGGAGTAGAAAAGAGCGCGTGGTTTTCCGAGACAAACTATCGTCAATAAGACGAGTATCAGTATCGGAGTATGTGATTACAAGGCATACAACTTTGATCATAGCTTTTATTTTTCCTTATTATAATAGTAAGAAATTGTTTAGACAAAATTGAAGAGGTCTTCAACTAACGCGTCTAACTTAATTTATATTCCGACTATTTCTTGTCTTATATGATGTCAGGAGAGAAAAATTTAATCTATATGTGCTAGTAGCAACAAATAGTAAGTTCACAAAAAAAAAAAAAAAAAATACTATAGTTGAATGTATTGGATATTTAAAAATATTATTAAAACATATTTTCTTAATTTTGTTTTTTATTTCAGATATTACTCATAAATTGTTTGCAAAATTTATGAGTAATATCTGAAATAAAAAAATATAAACAAATACATATAAACAAATAATTGTATATATAATTGTATATATAATTGTATACATATATAAACAAATTTTGTGCTTAATTTGATTTATTAAATTTTCTAGATTTGATTTATCAAACTTTTATTCTGAAGGAAAGGAAACTAAGTGTAGATTGCCAGGTATTGCTTTCATTGATTAGAGGGAGTAATGAAAACTTTTAGAAGGGTTAATGATGCTTGTCTTAATCGCAAGTGTAACAAAAATAAAACGTAGAGCAATATAAAGTTCAACGTAAGTAATATAAGTGACTATCCCCTTCATGCGCAACAACTTTTCTACTTTCGCAGCATTCTCAAATGGGTTGGAAAAGCATTAGGGGCCAAATTAGTCGAAAAATTTAGATTTCGGAGTGTGCGGGCGACGCGGCAAGAATTGTCGCACATATCGATTATTGGTCGGCCGTATCCAGATGTGTGTCGAAACTTTTTTCCTCGCGTCAGCCCGTAAATTCTGAAGTTGAACTTTTCCACCCCTTTTCCGGGCCGACTGGTTGCGCAAACTTGCAAGTCGGGGCGACATCATTTCGCTCGCGTGCAGCAAGCTACGAGGATCGCGCACTCTTGTGATATTGCGAGATGTATTGCCCATTTTTTCAGCTCTCCATGTCGAGCGATAATGTATGTTTGACTTTTAAGTGACCTACTACAAAATATATATTTTTCACTGTCTTCTTTTCTTCAGATATATGTAATAAAGCTGCAGCAAACGAACGTGCTGCACTTTCGTCTCTCTTCAAGTAGTAAAGATAGAAACATACTGATCACCAGCTCTTTTATACGAAGAGATAAACGAGATGTCTTTGGTGTTAATTAAAAGCGTTATTTTCTTTTGAAAAAAAAATAGTATTATATTTCCTTATATTCTTTATTTTTAAATGAGAGGAAAGCAGTTATATAATTTTTAATTTAACTTTTCTCATTTTATTTTGTGTTAAATTATTACTTTTAAAGTATCCTTTCTCATTAATGTTACAAAATTCGCGTCAGTGATTTAAAGTAAGTTGAAGGATATACCAAATTTCGTAAAGTTGCGATTTTCCTTGCGATCTTGTGCCGGTATCGCATATCTTCCAAATCGATGCTGCACATATAAGCCGTGTCTTGTCGACAATGTCGTCCTTGTCGTCCCCATTTCGGCGCGCGTATTAATCGTGCCTCTGGCTTTTATGCTCATTAAATTACACAGCCGCCGTTGGATACGATGCCGTTAAACCAGCGACATCGCCGGTACATTCACGATCCAGTGGTTTCTCGCCTGCATCAGGCGAACAAGACGATCGAGAAACCAGATCCAAGTACCTGCCCGAGTTCTCCACTTTCCGAGCCTACATCTCTCGCTGCGCAAACTTTACGCAGACTGCGAGGCTTTCGCAAGCCAACCGTAGCACGTTGCATTGCACATTTACGGTGTTAATAATTTAGACTATGCCGGTTATATCGCTGGATTTTGACGCGATAAAAGTATGTTACCCATTGAGAAAAGTTGATAATTTAATTAGATATAATAATAATAATAATAATAATAATAATAATAATAATATTAATTAGATATGTTTGTCAAATCGAGTTATCGCTCCTTTCGACGATCTTTCTTCACGTGTACATTTATATTGCCATACTCTTTTTAATACGGATCGCAACATATTTTTTGACTCGACATTAATTTCATTTAAAACCAATTTTATTGCAATAATAATTAACGAAACACACATATATACACCTTTGTATCGATGTATGTAATGTCGCAGTAACATACATACAATTGATACGATCGTATATTTTAAGCTTCATTTTCCACAAATTTTATTATAATATGATGTTATAATTTTATAACATAATTTTATAATATTTCAGATTAAATTAAGCAATGCTAATATAAAAGATATGCATTTATATAAAGTTTTAATCATACAAAATATTCCGAATATATACAGCTATATTTGACAATTATTTTGTTACCTTCTCATTCTCTCTTTCTCTCTAATAAATATAATTTGAGTAATACATGTATTGCGTTTCACACGTATATACACATATATTACTTGTAAGGCACACACACACACACACAAATATGTGTGTGTGTGTGGTTACTATTTATATATAATAAATTAAATTATTTTCCCGACGCCGTTTTTTCCTTCTTATTAAATTATTTTCAAGACTAGATTTTGTGTATTACAAAAAAATGTCTCAGTCATTCTATTGACCTCATGTATTTGCATATTTATACGGGATCGTCTTGGTCCCAAGTGTGTACTTCATCTTATAGCGTTTCTCGTGAATCGATATATGCCGGAACTGTAGTGTAGGAACTCCTGGTTATCACACAATATGTACATTGTAAGCCAGGGTTCTATTGTTACGATCAAATCAGCTTATCGACTTTGCTATCGCTTTATCTCGTTCGAGAAAGAAGTTTAGCGAGAATACCTTTCTGCGGATAGCACTCTCGAAGTGAGGAAAACTTCCGCCGCACGTAGCACGTCATCAAGATGGGCGGTGTATTCAAAGTTTTTGGCACGCCTGATATTGATATATCGAGATACTTTCGATGTGCGTCAGCACGTAGCCGAGGAATCCCTTCCCTTCTCTAGATAACAGGATATTTTTACTCGTATAGCCTCCATACAATTGATGATTGGATCTGTTACTTCATCCTGCCAGACGATAAAATATAGTTTTGTAGCAAAATTATTTTATTCTTAAGATATCTCTTAAAGTCTTAAAGCAACAATAATTGGCTAATAATTTTTTTCAATATCGAATGATATCACAGATTGTGATTAGACGGCATAATTCCAATTTTTTTTTAAATTTTAAGATAGCATATTATTTCGTAAGTTAATACAAAATATTATATATTTTATGTGTAAGATTTTTTTCTTCTCGCAGAAAAGATTAAAAATTGACAGTTGGTCGGAATCAGTGCTTCAGCATCGTTCACAGAAAATTCCGTTGCTCATCTTTTCTGTTGGCCGTGCTCGAACGTGAACTTCATACACTCGACTTGAATAGTCGACACTCACTATACAAACTTGTGTGGTCTTTTCAAAGTGATTTGCTGTCTTCTACGATCGGCATTTTCAAACTTCTGAGATGTCGTTTTACTTTGATTCTTAGAACTTCGCTTGCAATATCTACATCGGCGTCATACGCAATGTAATGTTCAAACGGATGTTGAACTCGAACATGATGATATCCTAACAACGAAAATAAATTCCAACGGTATCCTGAAAGTGTAAAAAATATTTTTCGCTTAATTGTCATAAGCTTAAATATTACCTAATCTTCCCGTTTCATTTGTTTAATATGGAAATCACGTCTAATACATAAGGTAGTATAATTTTTATTTAACATTAAATATTTGATAAAAAATAAGAAGTTTACAAAAGAGTGACAGGTCGTATAATCAGCCAAAACTGTGAGCGACCAGAGATGAAAAACTTATCTTTAAGTATTATACATACAACATTTGTCTTTCTCCGCGTATTTTCTCACGATAATATTGCATTCAAACTTTTTTTCTGTTTGTAATTTTGTCGTGGCATCTGCGGCCCTGTTTTATACGCGCGACCTTCTATATTTCGACACATCGACGCTCTGTGCATCTCCAAACGAATGCAATACGCGAATGTGTGATACTGACATGCCAGACTTTATAGTTCACGAATTTTTCAAGAAAGTTCTCTCCGTCTTGGATGATGGATAGTACTTGTGAGACGCATGTTTCCCCTTAGGTCAGATTTAGCAGAATGCGCAAAAGATATATTTTTAAATTTAAGAAATAAATTTAAAAAATAAGAGATCAACTATTTTGCAGTGAACAAGGGTTGGACGCTTTCAGATGTACATTAGCATTACTAATCAATATGCATAGGTATGTATAAGCTATTTATACAATTATAAACTGTGCATTTTTATGTTCAATTCCATGATTTATAGCACTGTCTCGTTTCTAAAAAATAACATTAATTACTGAAAATTTTTTTGCAACATTGAGAATGTGCAACGTAAATGTTATTGTATCTAATATAGAAATATCTATTTTCTTCTTATACAATTCTTTATTTATTATATTTTTTTTTTAGCATTTGGTTATTATATTTACAAAGAATTATTTATTTTAGTGTTAATTTTTAGAATATTTTGTGTTTTTCCCTTTTGTTTCTAATTGATAAGATATCGAAGAATGACGTTGTATTATTACGTTGAAATATGTTATATTGTTAATTACTTGTCTTATTTTTTACAATACATAAAATTGCACGATTGCAAATTAGGCTTGCACAATAAAACGTGTTTGTGTCCTTCGGCAATTCAGGTTCATGCAGGCGCGAAGTCGTGTGTGTACGATGCCCATGACACACTAGTTCTCGTAATTATATTAAATGAAATGAAATTAGAGAGAGAAAGAGAGAGAAAGAGCGAGATACAGAGGCCGTAGATAATAAAACGAGCGCTTCTGTCGCTTTGAAGTTTCCCGCATTTTCCACGTCACTCGATTCTTGTTCTCCGTTGATGATCGTGCAGTAACACTTTTGTTCCGTTTGAAATCGGAAATTCGTGCAAATATTTGCTATTAGCGTTCGCTGAAAATTTTACGATTGCGCAGAATTCATATAGTAACATTCTTCGACAGTATTAGTAATGATATTTACGACGAACAAATAATCAGCTATTCCTCTCTTTTCAACATTATTATTCTTCGTTCCATTTTCCTTATTTACATATTTGCGGTATTGAAATGCGTGAGAGATTTATTATACAGCGACGGATTTGATACACATGGCGTCTCAGAAACTGCATATTTCTTTTTGATCGTAGATTTATATAAATTTATAGTTAATGTTTCTTCAATTAAAATTGGATCGTTTAAATATTTAATGTAGATTTAAATATTTAATGTTAAACGTTTAACGCTGTTAAACCGATAATTTCGATTATTTTAAATATTTTTTACCTGTCTTCTTATATTTCTAAACTGTCAAAATGAACTGTCATTAACAATTAACGCGATAAAACTTTTGCAAAAAAGAAGAATTATTATTATTTTATTCATTTATTTTCTGATTGTTTTAATAACTGGGTTAAAATTAAATTTTAACCTGGCTAAAGAGTCATCAGTTCAAAGTTGATAATAATAGAATTATTTTTTTATATTCTTAATTCGTCAAAATTTGCTTAATTCGTCAAAATTTCACTCTTCCTAATTTTATATAAATTGTTATAAATATCTTAACAACGACCACACTATATTATTTGATATCTTTATATCGATTGCTTTTTCTATTTGGTTTTTAATTCAGAGAATATGCTTTCAATTTCTGTGCCATTATATATTACATGTACTTATGAGTTGCGTAAATATATTTATACGCACTATAGGCAATGATTTCACCCCATTTAATGGTTACGAAAGTATAAACTGAATTATGTATCTATCGTATATATGATTCTTTGCCACGTCATGTTTATGTTACGACGCGCCAAATTGTTAGTAGTTTATCTTGCATCATCCTTTCATTCCGTGAGTTTGTATAACCGCATTTTGATATCTACTTACTATTTTGCCAGCATGCGCATGGAATTTTAATATACGATACACGCAATGGGAACTATTTCCCTTAAAGCATTTAATAAAAATGCAAAAAAATACCTTCCCAACCTTTCGTGATTCTTACATATATGTTTATATATATCATTTTCATCATGTATATATCATTTTCATCAGGCAAACGCGCGTTTTACGAAATAAAGTGGCTTCTTCGCGCATTGAAACAACACGTAACACGCGAGAGATTAAAACAAAACGATGAGAGTGGGATAAAAGGAAGGATCAAGGAATAGTGCGAAAAAAAAGACTGAAGGAAATAATGAACAGTATTTAAGGGATACGAGTCGGTGACGAGCCGACCGACGCGCAAAGATACATCCGTTCTTGGCGGCAATCATTTTCGGAATGATATGAACGCAAATACACGCACGTAGGATTACCACAGGGCAAATATCAGTGACAGACGTTGCACGGCCACGTTTCAGAGTCCCACTGGGATTGTTATTTGCACTGGCTGTTCCCCGTTACACGTATATCGATCGGCTCGTCGCCTGTGCACCTGGTGTACGAACGCGTATTACGCTTGTTACCTGACATTAGTAACTTTGACAATTCCTCGGCGGGCGTTATCACAGCACCTCGAAATGTAAACGATGATCGTAAAACGATCCGATGGCGCGCGTTTTGATGCCTGATGCATCGATCGTATCGTGCGCGTATACTATCTCACTCTGCGATCTGTTTTGTGAACTGTCACTGAGAGACATCGTGGAGGAAATGGCATGGTCTTAGCACAGGGATTCTCGAAGTGGTCAGCAAATAGTCTGTTTCCAATCTTAGACCGATGTGGCTTTCTCTTGCAAATTCTCAGAGTAAAGTCATGCTGTACCCAAGTGCAATTATGTATTTGTACCATAAATGTAATTACTGAAATAATGGCAATTAATTTCAGTGGCTGCACTTGTTATGTGTTTAATGCGCAACAATTTTAGTATGCAGCTTATAATGTCTGTGTATACGCATGGTTGGCCGCATCTAATTCTATATTAACACGTATGTAGAGCGCGCGTATCATATGAATAAGATAAAAGCAAAGAATGTACAGCAGGTTTTCTCGGTTCAGGAAAAAAATAAATTTTGTCGTGCTTAATAAATGTCATATAGACGTATAATAAACCGCGTTATACCGCGTTAATCGCGTATAAAAATATCTATTAAACACATATAAAACATATATAAAAGTATGTGTCGCGCACAAGTAGATCAGACTTGATAAATAGTGTATCTTCAGCCAGTTTGTTAACAAACTATCGGTTCCAGCTCGAATCTGCCGAACCGGCGCGATTTTATCTCATCGATCGCGCCGTGCCTGGATGATAACGCGAAAGGGGAAACGAAGAAAGGCAGCACGCGCAGCGTATCCGCCACATTGAAAACGGTCGGTTCTGCAAGGGACGATTTATAGCGTCGGTAAGGGGACGGCGGGACATTCGGCGCCATATAACCATCATTCATTTTGTCAATAGCGCTCACCTCTACAATGGATTTCGTGTACGTATCAAAAGTGAACAGCTTTATTCTTTCAGCGTGGCGTGGCGCGAATCCAAATGCCCCTTGACTCCCCCTGGCACGTGAGGGTTCTTATTATTTTCTGCGAGGCTTCCCAGCACACACTATTCCGCGCCTTCCGTGTCCATATGTTATAGCACGTCTTGACGTGAGAAACGGTCCATGTCCCCTGGCAGTCTGCGCCGTCGTAGCTACTTTTCGCGCGGAGACAAAGTGGCCGAGCAATTTTCATACCTCGCTGCTACGTACGTCTTGGCGAGTAGGTCGACTGATAGCAAAATCGGAAGTTTTTCCGAAGCTGCTCGACGTCATCTTCGATATAGGCCACGCTTTAAGATTTTACTAGGAAGTAGACAAGGCTAATTTAAAGGATAAATGATTTCTTGAACGATAGATTGCCGTAATGCATGGAAGCTCATTGCATGTGATTCCAGAAAAGAAACGGCATTTGCAGCACTGCTTTTGTTTTCTTTTAAGAACTTTTTTGCTTAATAAATATTATATTATTAAGAAAAAAGTACCATATCATTGAGTCATCTATGTTGTCATAAAGTATTTATGATATCTTATAGGACACATAAATGTGCATTGCAACATTTTTATTTTATTTTATTTTTTTGCATGTGGGTTGTGAATGAATAGACTAGAGCAATTTAATAATTCATGCTCCATGATTTACCAGGAGTCTGATAGATTTGTAAAGTTGAGATAAAATCGCCCACATATGTGTTTTAACGGGGTCCAACAGCTACTTGCATTTCTATCCTCAATAAATGGCAGCGATATTAAATGATAAATAAATATATCTCTGTACTTAAATATTTATATAAAATATAATTGTACATTGATCAATACATGTACAAACTAGATAATCAATCAGAACAATCCGATCAGCACAGCGCTATTTAATTAATATACCTTGAATATCGGGTTGCATGTTAATTTGTATGTTGTTTATATAATAACTAACACTTATATTCTTTGCGATTATAAATAATATATGCAACTCTCTCATCAGTAATCCGTGTAAATATAACATTGCGGAATCGCAGAACATATGTAGAGAATGCGGATACAAGATCGCTATAGAAATCATGAATCGCAGAATTTGATACAGAAACACACAAATACATGTCTAGATGGGTATATTGTTACAATTGGCATTGAAAAGCAAACGTATCGATGAGTATTCCGGTGGTTTGACATCGACTTGGTTGCGAAATGTATTTCCAATTATAAACGGCAGATCGACAAGACGATTCTCATAGGGAACTTTATCAATTAGTCTCGTTAATTAGACCGTCGAGACAGCAAGCGGACGATCTATGTATGACCGCACTGTTGCCTCGAGCCAAATCAACTTCCGCTCACGAGAGGTTAGATAGCTTTGTAATCGTAGCTATAATAGCTTGGTGAATCGATTCTTAGGTAAGCTACCACTCGATAATTCACACTATACGGCGATGCCGTTAAATTGATCGGTATTTGTGCCAAGTTTGTGGTAATCATATCACGACATCGTTATAATAACGTTGCAGTGCTCGGACAATGTCAATCACGTCGATCAATTCGGCGCAAATGGCTAGCAGTGTTAAAATAAACGACAAAATTGTCGATTTTGCTTTTAATATTTATAACACAATAATCTTGATTGAATACATAGTTATGTGTCCATCGATATTTTCATTAAATTCTTGCATCCGCTTTTATTAACAAAATAAAACGCGCAATAGAAAAAATTTGCAAGATATCGAAAAGAGAATTGTTTAAATTTAATTTTGCCGTGTTTATATATAATATATACAATAGTTTTGTTAGTAAATTGATCACTTAAAATATACATTTATAAAATTCTCTTATAAATTTGCATTTCTAGCGCTAAATATGCTGTAAAGACAGAGCAATCGAAACATTATAGCGGTGAGAAAACTGTGATCCTCTCAGCTTTTAGAATAAGATGCGTCCAGCGAGATATGAACGTATCATCGGCACAGTTCGGCGTTGCAACGTCGAGGTTAAAGCTTATGCCGGATAGTTTCCATCGATGATTTCCGCAAGTGGACCGGCTTCCATAAACATGAATGGGCCGGCGTGTCCCGTCCCTGTACGCCGTTTGCTTTCCATCGGCATCGGAACGGATGCGTGGCCTGACACGACGTTGAATTCCAACGATGGACTCGCCAATGTATGTCCAACCAACACACACCGTCACGTTGCAAAGCTCTTCGCAACGCGCGACATAGAGCAGACGTATCATAGGCGATTACATTTCCGTCCTATAGATTGGCGCGCGTCAGAAGATATGAATAGGAAATTAAGGACCTCTTCCGTGATCCGTTCGATAGAAAATTGGAATCGCGTCTTTCGATTTATTATCACGTTCAGTGAGTAAAACGACAACGCGCTGCGCTTCGTCTTTCGTATCACGATGCCTCGCGCAAAGATCGGTCAGATAAAATGCTCGGCCCATTTGTCTTTCTTCTACCTCCGCTCGCCCGTGGTATCGCCGACGATTTGCCGTTTCATCGAGACAATTTAAGGGTGACTGCGCTCCTTACTCCTTCGGATGTTCCGTAATCGAGCCGACCACGTTCGCTCATAAGGAGTTCCGGGCACGTACGCTCCAAAGTCTATGCCACGCGCCAGACTAAACTCTGAAATTTCTACTTGGAGTCTGACTGAACGGATCTACTAATTGCGCTTATGATATGCAGGCTACATCACTATCGCATTTAAGTTTCAATTTCATCTTTCGAACAACTCAGAGACAATTCTTCAATGAAAATACATCGTTATTTGTCGTAAATATGTATATATATATATATATTTATATAATTATTTACAATGCTAATTTGTAAATATATAAACCTCAAATTTTACAAATATATTACAGCAAAAATTTATTTAAACTTAAAGATGGAAATAATTTTATTATCTGTTTGTAACTGACGTTTAAATTATATTTCTCACTTTTAGATACTATTTAAATACGCAATTTGATTTGTTACAATTTAAGTTATAATTTTACAGTGAAATAAAATCTCTTTGTAATTTTTTCAGCAAAAAATTTTTATCCTTTTATTTCATAATTAATAATTATTTTGTCTTATTATAATTTTAATATATACTAATAATAATATTGTGTTTCGCAAATTTTGCTTAATAATCATTCTTTCTTTTCTTCTCTTTCTCTCTCCTTTTTTCTTATGCATAATTTAAAAAAACTTATTTCTGCTTATAGTATTATTAACTGTCAAATGTAGCCATGTAATTTTCCGTCTAATACAAAGATTTAACGTCAACATGAAATAAAGTTTGGACAGTCACATTTAGCGTTAAATGTATAGTGAAAATGTGAGCTTTTGTGTATATTCCGAACGTCACCGAGAAAAGTACGAGAAAAATGATGAAAGAGAGAAAAAGTACATATATAAGCGCGAAAATTCTCCCACAACACAGCCCCATGTGCAATTGCGTCACAATTTAGATATTTTACTTACATAGTTTGAAAGCGCTCGGTGAATTGCGAAAATATAATTAAATGCCGCACAACTGTGGGTCGGCGAACCGAGATATTTTCTTGCGCATAACACGTTTATACCCGTTTGACATAGACGTGGCGGATTGTAACATAGTACCGAGAATCAACGGCTCGTGATAAAACGCAAAGAAGGATCAGAAAACGTATTTTCATAATTCTGTCGGCATCCAAGGCACGCCGCGTGCTCGCAATTAGAACGCAATTTAACGTTAGTTGGTGAAGAAAAAGGCTCTTTACTCTTCTCTCCTCTCTCTCTTTGCTGAAGGTCATTTCCGCGGCCCGTCGTCGGTGAGGCGAAGGTATTTTACGGCGCTATTTTATCCGGCTTTCTACTTTGCATTATCGCATTTGCTCCAAGTTACAAGAAGTCTATGCTAACGCTTATTATCACGGAAAAGGTAAAACCGAAACTAATATTTCCAGTATTGTCATAGAAAATATTTCTGAGCTTGCATGTATGAACTTGCATTTACAGATTTATAATTTATAATTTTGTAATATTCTATTTCTTTCATATATACCTCAAAGGATATTGACTTTACGATGCGCAATGTGCTGATTACGATGCGTCCAATTTAGCTGTGAGTGTGACATAACGGCTCTTTGCGCTAGAGAGAGAGCAACATTGCTGCCGTTCCGCTTTTGGTCAGTGATTGATACGTTCAAAGATGGTAGTAGGTTAAACAGGTCAAGCTCTCACATGTTGAAGGAAAGCGCCCTCGTTACATTAACATTTCCTGCTCCCAGAGGGTGTTTTCTTAGCGACTTGATTTTACGTTGAGATGAGCCAATCGTAAATAGAAAAGATTTCATATTTATTTGCAGCAAGGAAAAATAAGTTTATGCAAAGAAATTTAATATTTATATGTTTTTTCTTTAATTATTATTTTTTATTTTATACATATATCAATATCCTGACAGCGCATAATTTATTTTTAACTGGTAATAATTCAAACAAACAAAAAAATAAAAAAAAGTAAAGTTGTATATTCTGTGTTTAATTCATACAGATAAGTGAATAATAGCACTGCAATTTAGTTATACAATGGTACAATACTGTACGATGCGCGACAATTATTAATAACGTACGTTGTACGACTCGCATTCCTCGAAATGGTGTTGCGAAGACAAACGTATGCACAATTAATTAGCCACGCGTACGCGAGCAGATAATTTTCGTTAGGGGCGACTAATTACTCTCTCCTCCATCTCTCTCTCGGACCCCTTTGTCAATCACCGCGTGACGTTGCGGTTCGATACTGGTACGAAGCGATAGCCACTGGAATCCTATGAAGCTGTCTCTCTGTTGCCGCTCGACCAAAAAGCGCACCTCTATCAATCATATGTTTGATTTGAATCTCTGGTAAAAGTGCAATTAGTAACATTGCAAAGCCATTCCTCTCTCGTAGGCTTTAGCTTTTTATATCTCATGTCAATTCCAAAAATTTGTAATTGCGTTATTTGAAGTTATATACATACACAGGTGATTAGTTTATCATAATTTGTTTATTAGTCAACAGATTATGGATTGGTGGAGTTTTAAGCGTTATCATTAAATTAATTGCTTTTTAATAATGTCTTATTATTTTTTTTTTTTATATTAAATTAAAGAATGTTTTCAATTCTAAAAATGCAAAACGTATAATTACGTCTTATGTTTTCTTGCACTCGTTAGTAAGTCAAGCTTTTATGCTATGACAGATATCCCCTAGTATTTTCCTTTACATATTTCAAAGGATTAACAAACACGCACGTCCGGCACACTAATTGTGGGGGGAGCAAGCACACGCCTTCCCTTTCGTAGAATATCTCGCTAAATTAAAAATCGTATTTTACTGCCATTAACAAGGTTTACTCGATATTGAAATATAAGCAAATAAATATTTTTATTTTTAGAGAAGAGTATAAATACGCAGCAAAATGTTGCGTGTATATTAAAAATGTAATAAAAATATAGTTGGACAAATTATTGAAGAAGTAAAATAAATATAATCTCAATACTCAATATTTTTATGAAAAACATACAATAAGATTTTTATTATAAAAAAGATATTTAATTAATCTTTTTTATTTTTAGATTCTAGAACTTTACTTTTGCGTTAAAATATATAAACACAAAATAAGGTTTAATAAAAATCTTATATAGGTATACATAGATTAACGCACTATATTCTTGAGATAAAATTTAATCAATATTAATCCTCATTAAATTATAATTAAAAATCACTTTATATGTTTTACTACTATAACACTTCGTGTTCTTATTAAATTCATTAATACATTCTTGTTTAAATGCATTCTTGTATTTGCATATTATTTCGAATGTTAGCTGTTCGCAAGTTAGCTATTCGCAAGTTAGGTATTTCATCAAATACTTTTCACACGTAAATCACCGTGAACATGAAGACAAAGAAAATTGATTGCTCGAAATGGTCACAGAGCGTGCGAAAAAAATAATTAAAACTTTAAAATATTATCTGGCTATCGTGGTATTGTGAGGTATATACATTAAGCTAAATTAAGAAAATTACACTCTACACGGTAAACATGCCGTAAATTTTTCAATGTCGGCATCGCGTTTTCCTTTTTTCAATTTATTTCGTTTACCTTTGCATGCTCACGGGCAAGACAATAACGCGTTTGGATAAAACACGTCGGAACAAAAATTACAACGCGCACGGCTGTTAATATCTTACGATGCACTGCATAGCGTAGGAGATCCGTAATTGCATCCGCCCTGTGCAAGTCTAGCCGATTTACGGCACAGTGACACTCGCGGCGTTCACCAAGCAATAAGTAACAGCAATATGTACCATTTGTAAGCGCGAAGAATTTATCATGATCAAACGAGATCGTACGATACAGAGTAATTTTGTTTGATGAGGCAGAAAATCTATTATTTGTTGCATGCAGCGTATTTTTAAAGTATATGCGGGAAAATAAACATTCTAACAGAAATATTTCTATACTAGAATATATAATTTACATTTTCATGTATACGCGTCAGTAGAGAAGATCAAATAATTGAGATATGCATTAAGCAATTTGCGCTAACATTTTCCATTTGCTATCAATGTTATATTTTATCTGCTTATTGTATGCGTTGTATTATTAATATTTTCGATACAAACTTTATAATATCCAATAAAAATAGTATCTCATAATACCAGTTTCTGTTAAGAATATTTCTTTAACCGCGTTCAAGCTTAAGAGAATAAAAATGCGAAAGCGTTTTATGGTACACGCTTGAGCTATTCATTGTTTGGATGCTCGTAATGTAGCCGGTAATGTAGCCAGCATTAAATATCAACATAAATCTCTTCTACTCCGCCGTATGTCTTCATCCTTCATCTTCTCGAAATAAACGAGAAGTATTCGAAAATGAAGAATCATTCTCTCTAGAAGCTGCAAATCTCGCGAAAGCTAACTATCGTATAACAGCGAAATAGCCCCCGTTGTAACACGTTTTATTACTTCGTTTTAGTGCTTGCACTGAAGGACTGTCTACCGTATTTCCGCGTATAAGATCGGCCGTTGGATACTACAAATACACGACGCTGACAAAGTGAACGGCGTGTTTTCGTTGTCAAATAATTTATCATTAAACATCTAACCCAATTGCATTTGAATACGTTGACTTACTAATCAATGTTACGCTGCAATGTGATTTAGTTAATCAATAAATAAGTTTATTATAGATTTATCGTAATTGAAAGAAAGTGCAATTAAATGACATTTGATAATTACTGAACAATAAAGAAACATTTTTATAATAAGTGATTATGATCTCTGACACGTTAAAATCTAATTGCAAGACATATGCTTATAAACATATAATTTTAACGAGACGATTTTCGATTTCATTTCTCTGCGCGTATTCTTTTTTTCCTTTTATTGGTTGTCGATATTTTATCACTCAACGATCAGAAAATATTCAACCCGATGCGGCTGTACATGTATGCGTAGAAATACAACCGTGCCGCGTCTTGAGCGCGGTTAATCCCGACCAGACGGCAAAACTATTCGGCGCATCAGAATTTTTGCGCCAGCGAGCTCTGGCATACGCGCTGTCCACTCGACGTATAAAATCTGCCGGTCTACTCTCTCGGCGTGTCGGCAGCTCGACCGGAATGAAATATCGATTTTCAATCGAGCATAGTTTAACACTCGGACGATTTCGAATAAAATTGCTCCGGCCTTGGAGAGAGAATGTGGTCTATTCGGACCCTTTTCCTTTAACCGGAGCACACCGATTTCGCGATATACACTACCAGTCCGTTCGCTGATAGGAATCGGAACGTTCGCTATACCTATCTCGAGAAGCGTGTTGTCATTTCGATTGGGACGTTATAGTCGGAGCCAAGAAAAATAGCCGATCGAACCGATCTCTCTTTATCCACCTATTACCCTTTCCACGACTGTCACGTTGTATCCATCTTGGAAAAACGTTAATGAGACCGGGCAGATCGGTGTTGTATTCCGTCGATCGTTTCGGATAGCGAGTACTTTAATTGGAAAAGTTTCTGGCTGTCCCGCCGTGCTCTTTGGAACGATACTTTTTTTTCTCTCTCTCTCTCTCTCTCTCTCTCTCTCTCTCTCTCTCTCTCTCTCTCTCTCTCTCTCTCTCTCTGCCTTTCTCTCTCTCTCGTCGTGAAAATAGGGGATTTATGTTCAATGGAGTCGATCCGGTGGGCACACGCGTTCATTCGCAGTCGTCACCGTTGACCGGTAAATTCGCGGCACGCTCGGGCGATAGCGCGCGAGCGCATAGCTGCGTGGCACGTTTATCGCAAAACACGACAGAATATATACGAACGCAGGCGTAAAATCTGCATCTCAAAAAGCCGGCCGATAGGCTTGCGCGTCGCTGCACATTCGACAGACGCGCCGATGACAGCGACGAGGTCCCAGTTTTGTATCGTGACGTGTACGTACGTACGCACATTTTCTGCGTTCTGATTTTCCCGAGCCTGGTCATTAAAATTACAAGCGATTGTGCGCAATTGATAGAAATTTTTTTTATACGATATCAATGAATAAAATGGACGAAACATTATTTTGAGAGATACGGTATATACGAGTCATCAGGCGTTGTATGCGTCTTTATGATAACGCGCGACGCTTTGCTTAATCTTAATTGTATATATGTCGCGTCATTATAAATAGAGAAGCGAGCGAGCGTACGTGGTGCTGGTGTTTGAACAGCCGGGTATTTTGCTAAATTAAGCGGCTCGGCATTACGGGTATACAAAGGATTGCTTGGGATATAAATTACAAGAATTTGGCATCCGTGATTCGTTTATTCTTCGTTCACATTAATTTATGCTGACGGCATGCAAGCACTGAGAATATCACGGAATATCTGTAATAAAAATATATTCTTTATACCGCAATTATGTATACAATATAAGAACCATTAAAATTTATATATTTAGTTCTGCGTACGTGTACAATTATTTTCTTTATTGCATTTTACTGGTGGCATATCATTTTCAACAGTAGTTATTGTTTATCATATTTTAAATATACGGACAAGATATATATCCATAATTGCATTTATGCTTTCATGAATATAAATTTTGCAGCTAACTGTACATAGGATACATAATTTTTTTTCTGTTTCCATAATAATTAAGAAAGAAATACTTTTATGTCCGACAAATTTTTAAATTTTGTTGACTTTTTGCTAAATCATATGCACATATATTTTATCATAATATTTAAAAGAATCTATTTAGATTAAACATATGAATATATACTCATGTGAATAAAATCTCATAAAATCTCACATTTAAACACATTTTATATTAATTAAATTCATATATTTTCAATGTACAATTATTTCGTTTAACGAAAATGTTACAAAATTTTTGCAAATACTTATATCGAAATACATATATCGAAACAGGACACGATACAGCTCTCATTGACATAATAAGCTCCTGCAATGCAATTTCACAATTCAAGAAATGGCAAATGGGGCAAATGAAAATTAGGGTATAAATAAATGCCAGGAAGAAATAATGATGAATGGCTCTTTTATTAATGGAAGATTAATATGCGAAGAACAGATGTATTCTCGGAGAAAGAAAGAAAGAAGGACTATCTCGTTATTAGATGTTAATCGATAACTTCTCGAATTCAAATAATTCACATCCCGCACTTTGAGTATTTACCAATACGCGTTAAGTGCGGCCGAAGTGTGCGTGACTATCGGATGCGCGCGCAACGCGGGTCACTGTATCGATTTGATATTCGTCGTGTTTCTCACACAGAGGACGAACATATCTCTTTTTTTTTAATTGCTCCAGTCGTACACACACGTACGTCTGCAATCAGGCACGATACGTCATCAACGCTAGCCAGGATTAACGACTTTAGGTATGCGCGCGCCTTAGATTGCGACGAAAATGATGATGCATCTTAGCGGCTGACTCTATTGAATTTCGATTTCTGATACTTATACTGCAAGAGATAATAAAAACATTGGAAAAGATTATACGAAAATTAAAACATAATAAACTAGCACATCGTACTTGCGAGTTGTGCTCTTTACAATTAAATTATTTATTGTAATTAATAAAAATAAATGATAAAGATAATTGTAAGTTGTAAAGAATTTTCAGAACAGCTGAATAAAAATTACATAATTAGTTTCACGTGCGCAGTTAACCGTTAAATAACTAAGTTCAAAGCATATCAAAATCACCGAATTACAAAAATGTTATCTTCTGAGAGCGAAATAATATATGTACGCGATATATTTATTATATGAAAAGAGTGGGATGGGGGCATACACAATTTAAATTTCAATTTCCGCTGTCAGATCACAAAGCATTCAAGCAGAGGGAAGCTTGTTAAAGTTCACTAAAAGTTTGTAAACAGATTAAGCAGTAGGAAATATTTTGTTCATTAGTAACACATGTGTGTGTGTGTGTGTGTGTGTGTGTGTGTGTGTGTGTGTGTGTGTGTGTGTACACGCGTTATAAATATTTTGTAATACCAAGGAATTTGATTGTGTCCATTTCTCTTACGAGAATATTCTTACACACATATTTAATTTGGACATATGATATGAGATTTACATTATAATACAATAATACATATTTAATAAAAAAATATACGATATCAAGAAAAAAGGTAAAAGAAAGAAGAAATAAAATTATTGTAATAGTTGATTATATCTGCGATATTATGATTTCTTTTTTAGATTTATGCAATATCTTTTACGAAGGAAATGTCTTCCTGCTCCAAAAGAGACATGCATAAACTAATTACTTTTATTAAATAGGGATATATGCATGTATTCGTAATTTAAAGATTGTAATATAAAAAATCTGATTTGATTTTATGATATAGCAATGTATTTATTTTCTTAGTAGTCTTTTAAAGAGGATAAAACACGGATAAATTTGATGTCACGATCAAAATTTGGCAAACCATAAGAGCATGGTTGTTTCAGGAAAGGGAAAAGTGAAATACTTCTATTACTAAATTCGTGAATTTCTCCAACGATAGGATTATCTACCGATGAAAATCGATATCGGCCTCAGGACACTCGGCACATGCCGGGCAAACGAACGACAGGACACGCCGCGCATATTTCAGAGCTTCGAGTATTTCTCTAACAATGCGACGCGATCTGCTTTTTAATGTGGATCACGTTTACGGTATTGCGCTGACTTGTTTATCAAAGAACTTATGCATATAAGTCAAGTTATTTTAGATCAAACGTATGAAACAAATAGAATTAAATAATTATGCGCTTGCGTTCCAGAAAAGTGTCAATGTTTTTTTAACAAATTTCTCAATCTGCCTTCTTTCCGCTCAAAAGGTTTGATTACGCGCGAACTGTTATCTAAAAACATTGTTGTTAATATAATAGGTAATGTTAATTATAAGAAACTATAAACAAGCTGAGAAATTGAATTAATAATTAAAAAAAACGAATTAAACACATGCATATTTTAATAATTACTCAGCATCAAATTATAATTAGCATCAAATTATACATCACTTACATATCTGTTTTCTGAAATATCTGTAAAGAGACTAGCAAAATAGAAATAAGTAGATATGCCTATTGCACGTAGTGGGAAATTGTAGGAATACTTTTATTTGTAGCCACTGCATTTTCATGTAAGCGACCCTGTCTCCCACAGAATGATAGATCATAATTCATCATTCGACTGTACGATGTGAATGCTACATGTTTCGTTTTAAAAATATTGCTTATTTAAAAATATTGCTATTTCGTTTAAAAAAAAATATATATATATGTGTGTATATATTTTTATGTAAAATAGAAAAATTCCCATTATTGCAAAAGAGATTTTATATTCGCATTATAAATATAGAAAATTAATTATATAAATGATTTTTAACAATTTATTTTGTAATAGGATTATATCTTGTTGCATATAATATAATGTTAATATGCAAAAGATTTGTTGTATAACATACAATTATACAATACTTATATATAAAATATGATATATATTCCTATGACACACATAAATTTGAAAAGAAATACTGGATTACTACGAAAGATTTTGGCGGTCTTTGTTAAAGCAACCCATAAAACCGGCATCGTAAAGTTCCAATATTATGTCCGCATAGACTCGAGATGAAAACCACCGCAATAAAACCTGTAACTGTATATTTGCCGTTTTGCGAAGATTCGCCAAAGCGAGTATGGAAAGAACGTTCTCGAGCTACGTAGAAAACGTTCAAATTTGAACGCTCAAAATTTCTGCAACAGGAATTTTCTGGGGAAGGAGTACCCGATGCGTTTGTGTTTTCATAACATTCGAGTTTCTGAAATATTTTGAGACTTTTCGAAGACGACCGTATAGAGAAAATTGATTTATATTGCCACTTTGTAAGAGATATATTTATTCCAATCTTTTGGTGATTGTGATGACTGATTTATTGTGACGATAAGCTGTACGATTGCAAATTCTTCGTCAAAGTATTCATAAAATTAGGTTCTTTTGAGGGCGTGTTATCTGTTCGTGTTAACTACGTTATCTATAACTTGTAATACCATTCTTATTTGACTCTTGTGTATGTACATATATAAATATATTAGATATTGATAGAGAGAGTATATAGAGCAAAGGCAAATTGGATACTACTAATGGTGTAATTATCCCTAGGATTTATAACGTCGACATCTTTAATATACTTTAATTATTTTGTGATGAGAAAATAACAAATTAATAATAACAGAATAATAAAAGAAATATTATATATAGATTTCCTAATTAAACTCGAGTATTTGAAAAAGAACTGTCTACTCAATTTTAGTGAGACTTTTCTATATCTCAATTTTTTTTTCTTTCTCATAGTTTCAACCAGACAAAATTTTAGTAAAACAGAATTTTATTTGCACGAACGTGAGGCAAACTTGAACAGATCCTGAAAAAACAGTATTTACAACGAACAATAATAAATTTCTTGTTTCCAAACTGAGAGTTTTTGCATTCGTTTGTTTTTTTTTCCTATTATATTCAATAAAACAATTAAACAAATTTAGATATTACAATAGTGCTGCTTTAAAATCGACCTCTCAATCCATATAGTTTTGTATGTTCCATGTAAAGGAAAATACAATAAAGAAAATCTCACTTTTTTTATCCCAGCCACGCGTAACTGACTTGGATAAAAAACAAAAGTTTTAAAATAACTGTTCCGGTTCGCCAAGGGATAAGCTCACTAGAGAACAAAAGCAGTTGTGTGTATATGCCTTATGTACGAATATCTGGAAGTAACTCAAAGGGATGAATTAAGTTTTACGGGCGCTTTTTGAGCGGTTGCGGAAATAAAAATATACATTTGCATTTTGTGGAAACGCTCCGACAAAGATATGTTTAAAGAGTGAGTGATCCAATTCGTGGCAAGTCAGCCGTTTTATCCTCTTAGGATACCCATTTCTGTCCACTCAGATCTAGCTGTCCATTTCTGATGTCAAAGACTAAGGACTGGAAAAACAAGCGCGATCCGCCCCCGGAAGTTAAAGAGTGCAGTAGTCTGTGGGAAAAGCGGCTGAGTATCCTTCCGCAAGACCTACGGATGGAAAAAGGCTCAGCGCGGTATTAGCCACGATGGTAATTTTCTGATACGCTATTATTTCTATGAAAAGATTCCATTATAAAATTAACATATGGCTTTTAACGATATGTATTTTAATCAATGTAAACTGTGATATATTACGAATTCTAAACATGTTATATTTATTTTATTAGTTTGATGAATTTTATGGAATTGTCTGTTTTAAGAGATTACGTTTAATAAATTACATTACACAGTGCAGTGACTATTTAAATTAATTTTGTAAAAAATCGTGACTTAAATACACATTTTACTTTAATTTGCAAATCTATAGACATTTATAACGACTATATAATAAGTATGCAATAATTATACGTGTGTTTTACCAGCGAATTTTTCTGTTCGGGCAATATGCGCAAGTCAAAATGACATGATCCTTTCAATTAATGTCCTATCATATTACATATACATATATAATACAAATTAGTGTTGCGCTATGATTGCGTCATACATTCCACAGGATGGGCATTCTATTAGTATGTAACTTTGACAATCGTTCATCGAAGTTTTGATCCAACGGTGATCCAATCAGCAGTATCATTATCAAATATTTACACATCAGATAATAAATTTATTATTAAATTATATTACTGCGCATAAATTACATGAAGTAAGTATTAATAACACACATATAGACGCATGTCATGGTAACCATCCACAATAAATTTTCATCATTTCGACATAAACCGCTTTCATTGTTATGCATAGTTTACAATAAAATATGTAAATATCGCCTTGTCTCACATTTTGTTTAAAACAGATTTACTTGCAAAGAAATATTAATATATAAATGATAAAAATTTTGGAGACCTAAATAATTATTACACATAAAATAATTTATTACATATAATAACATATAAAGATTTTTACTCAACAATAACAAATAGAAATGTTGTTAATTAACGTGTCACACAATCTCCATTATTCTCGATATATCTTTTTGTATATATCTTAATTTTATTTCAAGTTTCTTTCTACTTAAGGAAATTAAGGATTTCTAATGTATGTCGCACATTTTCAAGTGAGATTATTATAAAAGTGTGACTATTATATTAACTTCTTCTGTTGGATTTTTATAATAAGTAGTTAGGTAAAATTTGTTATCAATATGCAGTAAATCGCAAAGTACTGTCTTTAAATAAATTGTTTGGCAGTTTTTCTTTTATTTTATTTGAGAAAAATATGAGAAAAATCGAGAGTTGACAAAATTTGTAGAAAAAAATGATTAATTATATGTATATAATTATTTCAATCTTTTCATGCATGATTATATGACAATATCATAACGAGTTTAATCGTGAAATGCATATGGGTAATTAATAGTGCTGAGAGTAGTACATATCTGATAAACATTCGCGTATGTTCGTGTCACGCAACAATACAGGAGTTAATCAACTAATTTGAGATAATCGCCGGAAATAGTTAATCAGGCTTGATTATATAGCGGATAAAATTAGAAGCTCCGTTGGGGATCAGTCTTATGGACATTCCTGATGTAAATATGCTAACGATAATTCGTTGACTGATATTGATTCTCTTATGCATGAAATGTAACTGTGTTAGTATTAAATGTAATACTGTAAATGTTGCCATAAAAAAATATGTATTTACAAAAATTGTAAGAATTAATTCTTGTTTTTTATATAAGTAAAGTTATGAAAATAAACTTAATTACTCATAATAATAGCAAAGAAATGATTAAAAATATTATCAATGCATATCGGAAAAGTATAAACTTATTGTTAATAGATGGATTGAGTATAGATTCATCAACAATATGCCATATAAAAGGCGTCGCCTATATTTTTGCAAGTTTATTTTATCATGTCTTTCGGATATATCTTAAATTTTATCTTCGGATATATCTTGGATGATGTAATATATAGTATGATATTTTTCGAGGCGAGTTCAGCCTGTTCATACGAAGAGTACTTTATTACAAGGCTATAGCGGAACGTGTCAAAGGTGGTAGTAAAGCACATCGTTGTATCATGATCTCATGGCATGAGCGGATAGGAGATGCATCAGCCACTTGAGATGATCTTGACGCAGGTTTAGAGAATACTTTTACGTGAGATACTGCTTTTTTCGAAAAATGCGAGGAGAGCCAGTAATATTAAACGACTTGAATTTCTGGAACCTTTCAAGGTCAAAAGACATTTAAAAAGCATCTAAAGGATATTAAGCAAATTAAAATAGCTTTCAGGCGTCTTTATGACATTTTCTCAATGTTCTATTCGTATTTTGTAGTAAATATTCAAAACAATTTTTTGTGTAAAATATAAAAATATGCTATAAATAAGTTGAAATTAGTATGTATAAATATAATTTGCATATATCTTAAAAATTTTAGAAGTAAATTTTTACATGACAAGCGAATACTTGTAAACCTCAATCAATTTGAGATTAAATATCTTTTTAACATAGTTTTACTAATTTTACAATTATTTATAACAATTTTTTATTACAGACAAAATATTTCAAGCATAATAAAAATATTTAATCGGAAACTACTCTCTTAATTTTTGGTTGTGAATCTAGTAGACGATCATTCTAATAATTGATCATTCTAATAATAATCCCCGTTATTCATTGCGAAATCTAATGTTATGTGTTTGCGTAAGTTCTATTTTTTGGTGCAAAGTCTAATTTCAAACTTGTTTGTTTAAGTTATTTATTACCTAATGGCTCGTTACCATGTGTACGCGTGGGTTCTCTGAATTTATTCCCAAATTTGTCGTTGTGTGCTATAGAACAATTTACTCAAGGGTGCTTTTAGGCCGTGATGCAAATTATGATTTTATTGCTAATTCTCGCGCTTTACGCGTCACATTTGCCGGAGAATAATAAATTAACTCTGACATTTCCATTCTCTCTCTCTTTCTCTCTCTCTCTCTCTCTCTTCCTCTCTTTCTTATCGCCTTTTATATCATCATTATGCATCTCTTGCTTCGTTCTTGTTCTGTTGCTTGTATATAATCACTATCCAGCTGCCAAATTTGTAACACGGATACGATGCGACTTGACAAAATTATAATTAGTACATTGATTGTAGAATAGATGCATCAGTGCAGAATAGATGCGTTGGCAATGCACTGAAATTTTCAATGAAACAAGTCCCGTGTCCATATCCATAGAATGTGGATACGGTTCATTAGATATGTTTCGGGTTCATTAGATACGTATACAGGATATGTCAAACCTACCATGCTATAGATATCAAAGACCAATGTAAAGAAAATGTGACATTTTCAAATTTGAGATATTAAAAGCTTCATAATTAAATAACGAAAATTAAAGCATCTTGAACACTTCAGTTCCAAAAACTCGACTGTAAATAACAAAATTTTATTTCTTGTTTGATTTCAAAACCTTTTAATTTGATATTTATTTATTAAAATACTCAATACCAATAATCAAAAATTTGTTAGCATAGCATGTTTAAATAAAAACTTGATTTAGAATTGATGAAAAAATCTGTGATTAAAAGAGATAACTCAGTACAAGATAGCTAGAAATTTTTTTATGTGTATATAAAATATTTTATACGTATATTTATACAAGTAACTTCCAAACACGCACAATGCAAACAGTAGCATAGAACGCATCGGAATCAGCGCAGCAACTTGCATGCAAAAGATTTTTTACAGCAGATTCTCTAAATGATATTTCCGTTCAATATTATATATATGCAAAGGTCGAAATAGGAGAGCATAGAGAAAGAACGAGAAAATATATATGTATAAGCAAAAAAGAAATAGCAACAGAAAAATAAAGAAAATCTATTTCTTGATCATTGGTCCAATGTTAATTATCTCGTATAGTATATCGCTTTATTTATGGTTTACTAGTTTTTAAGGCTTTCAACGTTGTGTCTTTGATTTAATTATTAGAATAGATTTTTGATATATAAGTTCCAACTTTAAATATATAAAATAATTAACGAACAAAGAAAATTAAAATTTATTTATCTTATTCTTATAAGAAAACTATATTATATGATCAGTTTATTATATATTTTATATTACTTTTCAATTTAACAAAAAAATTGTGTATTAAACAATAATTTTATCATAGCAGCCAGTAACTTATGAATATTCACATATTTACGAAACAATTCAGCATTGCTAAATTCTATGGTAAATAGAAACAAGAGCAGTTAGTAAACACGAAACGTAAAAAAATTTTATAACATGGAAAAGTGTTGCATTCTTATTCATATTAATAGCAAGTATATGTAGCCAGTATTGCATATTTATTTTCTCTCTCGCAACGCTAATATATAATTACAATATAGAAAAGAAAGAGTATTTATATATACGCGTTCACACACACACAGATCCAGTTTAGGAAAAAATATACCCACTGCATTTACTTCAAACTTGTAGCATATCTTGCCGAAAACAGTCATATCCATGTTATTATGTTTTACGTGCGAGACGCGGGACAAAGTATGAAGTCATTCGCGCTCACGCAGAATCGCGCCAGATGAAAGGCATCGCGAAACCGCACGTGCAATACGACGTACGGGGTTTTGTCGCAGTGCGAAAAAGGCACGAGAACCCTGCCGATCCATCGCCATGCGCTCGTAAAATCTTCACGATGCGCTCGTGTCCCGCATCCGGGATCCGGAGCGAGCGCGTATTAAGACGCGCGCGGTCGCAAGGGTGCTCAGCCGGCCATGGAGCCGCAAAACAATTAGATTTTCTTCGTAATGGCGTGCTGGCCAGAAACTATTAAGCTAATACCACGGCGCAGCATAGCGCCGTGGTACTGCGCTGCGTGTAGACGGGCTGCGGGTGTTGGTGGAAGGAGATATCACGGGTACAGAGCGTAAACTATGGAGGGTGTGTGGTGACGGCGAGACGGGAGGGAAGCTTATGGCCGGGCAACAAAGTTAGAATCTGATATGACCCGATCTAATTTCGCGATAGGATGGAAGTTCCGGCAATCATTATCGTGTTATATCGCGAATGGTCGACGGCGCGTAGTTCACCCTTCATTTCGTATGGTAACAAATTTGTAGCATATCTAAATTCGTTGTCAACATGTATCCTGTTTCGGTAGATTGCTCCGTTTTAACTTATTCGCTGTAGTTTACGGCTTACATCTTGAATTATTCTCTACCTTGATTTGATTTAATTGTTTTCGCAAATTTTAACTACATATACAATATATTAAATGCTGTAAAATATTTTCTAGAAGAATACGTACATAAAGATTGATTTTTTTCTTTAAAGAAAAATATTTCTAGGGACAGAGAAAGAGAAAGAGAGAGAGAAAAGAGAGAGAGAGAGAGAGAGAGAGAGAGAGAGAGAGAGAGTTTTCTAGAAATCTAGTTAAAATTAAATGAAATGCTTGCTATTTTTAGATAAAAAAATTGTTTCATTATTTTTCTCTAAAGATATAAAGTATGATTAATTAAAAAAAGGTTCTTTTTTTGCAGAAAAAAATCATAAAAGATATGCATACCGCAAATATGCTTTAAAAGTTTGCGAGGAAATCATAGGAATGCTTTCGTGGCTAACTCAATTTGTTCGTGGCTCATAGTAAGATTTATAACGACTTTAGAAAAATGGTATGTTAATGTTCATACAAGAGTTCATAATTAATAGGTAAACCGCGTTCTCTTTTGTATTCTTGTAAATCTCTGAAGAATATAAAGGAAATTTACGAGTCAGTAACTATATTACATACAAAGCTATTGTGTGTCTGAGAAAATTTACAAAATCTCTCTCTTTCTCTCTTTTTCTTAGCCGATAAACTCCAATATATCGAAGTACTAAGAAAACCTTCTAAATGTGCTCAAATACTTTTCTACCTCGCGCTTTTGCTCGTCTCGGCGCGTTTTATTTTGCGCCTCTCAGTTCGCCGTTGTTCGTTGTAACTTTTGCCGTCTCACCTTGCCTCACCTGGAAAACCCGTCGGAATTGAATTACAGGTAACGACGATCTGAGAACTAATGGACTTTCCGGAGCGGGATAAGCCGAGAGGTGAAGCACCGCCGTGCGAAGAGCAGAGGGAAAGCGAGGGGAAGAAAAAAGGAACAACAAGAGCACAGAGGCGCGAAATGTTATCGAGCATCAACGAGCATTCGATCGATTCGTCGTCTCACGGCGTTCCCTTTAACGTCGTCGTCGTCGTCGTCGTCGTCGTCGTCGTCGTCGAGAGAACTTTCGTTCTCCCTCCCCCGTCCCCTTCTCTTTTCGCATCCCGTTTCGTGGAGCGCAAGGGTGAAAATTGAGTTACGATGTCACCGCTACCCTTCCGAAAGTCGCTCGATATGGAAACGAGGCGAGACTCGACGCCGACCGCGAATCTTCCACCGCTTTCTATCCTTTCCCTCTTCCTTTCTTTAGCTGCAGAAACTATCCCCCGCGTCAAGCTACACCGCCGCGGTTCTCTGGGAGATAAAGCTCTTTTTCAGGATTTCCGTGCTCTTTACACAGGACCGACGTCACGTATCGTTTGCTAACCGGCGGTCAGAGGTTGATCCCATGACGTGAGCCTTGCGGAAGCGGAGAGAGTGTGTACAAAATCTCAGCGTTTATACTTTCTCCGGCACGTTTCCGCTAAAATTACGGCATTTTTCGCGGATATTCAACAGATGGGAATAGCTCGTTTTTGGCGCCAGGCGAATTCCCCGAGGGGATTTCGACGGTCGGATTACGATATCTAGCTGAATAAATGGCTAAATGATATCGCCTGCAGCGTATACTACTATTTCTTAAGTCATTTTCGTGCCGAAACGTTCCTTTTTCTGGAGATAAACCGTTGTTGAAGAAGAATATATTCTTACATTGTGTGAGAGAAATCGCGCGTAACAGCTGTGGTAAATTAATCGTTAAATATTCACAAGACAATATTATTCTGTACTTCGCAGATAAAAGAAGAAATATTGATCTTTTTTATCAAATACCACAGTAGAATAAAAACATTCTATCAAAAATGCACAATTTTGATTGAAAGTGAGAGTCGGATAAGAAGAAAAGCATTGTAAAAAGAATGAAGAGCTCGAAAAAATCCGGAGAGAAGATCGAGCTCAAAGGACTTTCTTGGCCAAGGCTGCTTCCATCTCAACCTTCTCAATTAATTCGGATTTCAGCTCGGCGACGTGAAGGATAGCGGTCGTTGGAAAATGAGGAACTCAATTATTTCACCAGGAGTTCGCATTGTATCCGGTACATGACGCGAACCGGTGGTGACCCCCATCGACTTTTCCGTCTTAACGTCAAGCCAGCACAGTAGACGCCCTTCGTTAGTTCAACGTTAATAGCATTGTGCAAAAACCATTACCGCGTAATTTCGCGGCCGATTCTAAGGGAAAACATTGAATAAAAGCATAATATACGGCATTGTATTCAACAGCGATTTTATAAAGAACAAAGACTGTGTGAAGGTAAGGGTGACGCTGAGAATAGAAGAGAAAAAGTGGACATGTGGTTTTCTCCCCCATTGGCTCTGATAGTTTGACAATTTTGATCCTACAATCGTTTAAGCGGGCAAATATATCCACGAAAATTGAAAATCGTGAAAGTTTAGAGGAACGAGAAGGTCGCTGACTACGTATGGCGGAGAAAAAGGAAGGGAAACTAGGAGATTTTGAGAAAGTGCGAGAAAGAGAGAGGTGCGCAAAAAGGAAAAGTTAGGGACGTGGATTGAACGAGAGAGAGGGATATTACAAACTCAAGAAGCGAATCGACGGTATATGTGTACGTACCAGCACGACCTCACGTACCAGCAATCGTTGTAGCGTGCTGAATCAGCTATTTCTACGTGGATACGCCTGATTGGATGCGGTAAAGTGACATCGAAACGCTTGGACGCCGTCCTCTCGATGACACAATCGAGAAGTATAACAATTTTAACTCCCGATTAAAAGCTTCTGTCTTCTCTGTATTTTATATTGATGATAACACATGTTGTTTGCGATAATAAATTACATTTGCTATTTCTACGATTAAAAAATAGAATCAAATTAAAACTGAATTGAAAGAGATTATTTAAATCGAAGTACATATGTACTGAAGGAAGAGGGAGAAGAAGATGAATGTTTTAATATTAATATATTACAATACGTCTTATATCTAATTTATAATGTAGCAAATATTTTAAAATCTATAATATATTTCAAATCTATAATATATATTTATAATCGAAAAATATTGGATGACTTTAAATGTATATGTAACATTCATAAAAAAATTTATCTTTGTGAAAGCGAGAAAGAAAGAAAAGTGATAGGAGGAACTTGCAGATATTAGTTTTATATTTAACTTAGATGCCTTATACAATATATATTAGTACAGCCTGCTAGTGTATTTAATAAATACGGTGCTAAGTAAAGATCAGATAATAGATGATTAAAATGGACTTATATAATACATAATTAATAATGTATCGATCAGTTTACTAATTAAGTCATCTCTAGTGAATTAATTTACGATTGTTATTTGTTGCTTAATTAATCGCTTGGACGGTTATAATGCTTCGGATATGAGATTAATATCTGAATGCATGATTACGTTGATATTGTGATTATACGAGCACGATCAATGGGATGTCCGAGAATCGGGAAGGGGGAGAGAGAGAGAGAGAGAGAGAGAAGGGTCTAAAATCAACATACCCAAACAAATACGCATAATTCTCGTGTAAAATGCAGTACTGTGTTACATCAGATTTATTCTCTGTTTGACTAAAACACAAAGAGAATATTGGGCGGAAGATGTTATCGATAAACTATATTAACCGGAACAGAATCGTTATGTCATTAAATATGGTTTAGATAGAATAATTTGCCATCGAGCGTAACCGCATCATTAACCAATTATTAATTATGCACAGTTATGCAAAAAGAATATAATGCTGATTTGTTGATGAAGTTCGATTAATAATAAACAAAATTAGCTAAACATTAGTCAAATTATCCTACCAAATTACGAACACATAGTTATTACGTCGAGATAATTACATGTTACGGTCTCTTGCATTTAGCATTTGAATATCCGTAATATCGTATCACACGGTTGCATAGGTGTGTGAACATGATGTGACTGCTATATGTACAAAAGTGAAGGTCGCTTGGATAGATTACAACAAATATTGATATATTATTTAAACAACTATGTACTATGATCAACTGTCAAAACTATTCTCTCAAAGATACGCATAATTACATTTGAATTTGCGAACAGCGCGAAGAGAGAGAATTCGAGCTTTTTCTAAGCTTCGCGCGCTACATGGAAATTAAACATGTGTTTGTTACGTGTTAGTTATGTGTATGTACTAGTATTGTTCATGAACATTACTCATTTTAAATGAATCGCATCTCGTACACAGTGTGCACGTAGACAATTCGTCCTTATTATATTTTCTAAGCGTTAATCTGCGATCTTGTTGCGCACGTTCGCGGTGATATCCTCGCTGAAGCCACTCCACTCTCGCGCGGTCGTCGGCAGTGTTGCTGCTGACCCGCATAGTTTTCCGCCTTAAAGATTTATTTGCCTTATAAATGAAATCCGATGTCCCGCATGCCGCGGTCGGATGATTCATGGCGCATCCCATCGAGTGTCATGCAGTTCATGCAGCGGGAATACAGTTTTCGTGGCTGCGGATAATAGCCCAAGCGATACCGAGTTCTCCTCTTCCTCTCCTCACCCCTCTCGTCCTCTCTTTGAGGTGCATGAAAATCGAACTTGAACGGAAATGCGGAGGAACGGAGAATCTATTGGCAACCAGCTCCAGCGGTGCGCTAACAAACAGCGAAATTTATCGTCCCGTTCCGTAAAAGCAGACTTTACCTATATCAGCAGACTTCAATTCTCTTTATAACGCGGAAATGCATTTCATCTGGATCAACGTAAGTCCTAATAACCTAACAGATTACTTTTCACAATTTTTTTGTGAAAATAATATCTTTCCATTTTAAAAGACAATTTTGAAATTTACAGATTACTTCGATTTTTTTTATCGATACTATAATCTCGATACGCCTAAAATAATCTTGGCGATAATTAAGTAACAATTTAAAGGGATACAATCTGCGTATTATAATCACCTTTTAGATTTTATTTTAATTTATTAAAACGTTTTATATGTATTCACAAACGAGGCAATAAAATCATTTATACTCGAATCGTATTAATCGTTTGTGTTAGAGCCACGTTATCCGTCAATAATATGTATGGATTATAACTTCCATGATTTCTGATACACTGTCGCATTTCGATGGAGATATCCCGGATACATATCATTTACTGCATTCATTTTCTCGCTTAAAGCCCGATATTTGCAGTTGCTATAATTTATGCAAATTTCGTTTCGCCTACGCAGCTATCGTACTCGTTACCGCTAACGACGTTATTGATGCGTATGATATATACATATTAATATTAATAACTCGTAGTGTTATCCAATGCTTTGATTCATTGTCTATATTGTACGAATAGCGGATCGATACATGGATTGTGACATCTTGCATCGTCACGCGACTCATCACCACGATAAACTCCGTAACAGCGGGATAAGTGATCGCTCGTTGACAGGTTAGCGTCGACCAGTTAGCGCCGACTGTCGATATCTGTCAATCATTATCTTCTACAGTCATGCCCCTTATCCGGCTATACTGTCATGTCTTTACACTCAACATACAACAACTTCTGGCATATTCAAAAAGTGTGGAATTAAAAAATTATTATATTTTTCTACGAAATAATATTATTTATCAGTGTGTTTTCGATTATATTTTTGATCGTTTCTCTGTTATTATAACAGCTCATTTTTATAACTTTTAGTTTATTATTATATTTAATAGCGATGCGAAATTATGATAGCGTCTTGTCGTAAATAACAGAAGTGATGTAAGTAAATGAGAGTAAGCTGCGGATTGTAAGGTAAGTAATAAGTAGTAATGCTGCGAATTGATCAGCCGCAAATATAACATTAATAGCGTAGCTTCTGACAAGTAATATGCTCATTTTAAAATCAAATTTAATTTGTATTTTCAAGAACTATTAATTGTCGAATAATTTTGCAATGTAATAATTTTAATGCATGATTATTATAATATAATATTATAATTTTATTTTGCATCAAGTATTGTTATACACATGACTTCGCGCGTTGTTAAACTACTTTCATTAATTATTGATTTAATAAGGTCACAGCTGTTATAAATTGAGAGAGAGAGAGAAAGAGAGAGAGAGGGGGGGGAGAGAGAGATATTAATAATTATAAATATATTTATTATAATTTCGAACATAATCACAAACAATAGCATATACATTTATTATGGAATATAATTATGAAATGAAGATTAGTATATTTAGTGTAATATAATAAATACAAATAAGATATATTAATAATATTATTTATTTACGATCGATCTAAATTATTCAAAGCAAAATCAAAGAAAGAAAAAATTTGCATTACATTTTTAAGAATATTGTTCTTTAATTATTTAGTTTAAGTAATTAAAATTGTCGAGAATGACACTCGTAATAGCTCAGTTGTTCAAAAAGAATGAAAGTACAATGATATATATAAAGAGTAGAGCGGGAATTATTGCCGCACACTATAAATTAATAGAATATAAAACTAATATTTCTCTCTCGCCGTTCTCTCTTTTACAACATAAATGACAATCAGAGTGTGATTAATGCGATCTGAGATGCAATCTTATCCCGGTCAACGATAATCTACGTGGACACGCGTGCGAAATTTATTTCCTTCTCCCTTATACCGTGGAAAAAAAAGTTTTATGACTAATATGCGATAATGTGCCATCCAATACATATATATTTTCCTGGAGTCTGATAGAATTGGAGACCCGTCAATACCAGCCGCCGCAGATGCCGAGCCGCCACTGCTGTTCCGCCTGGCATACTGCGCGGCAGTAAGCGGCCAAACTTTCCTCCTTAGTTAAAGTATCAATATTTTTAGATGGCGCGGCTTTCTTCCCTTATACCACGGATGTTATTTCTTCGACGGTATTGATTTTCTTCATTTCACTCACTCACCCTCGTAAGTAACCGCGGCAAATTTCCTCAAAGCGAAAACCTAGTATTTCACAAAATTGTACAATACTTTCGAGGTTAAACAAAAAATTCCGTAGTCCTTTATATATTACGTAATTGAACTTTCTTAGAAGAGTATTCCGTCGTGAAGCGAACGGACGTTCCGTAGCGTGCGACGCACCATTTACGTTTGCCTGTTTATATATACAGTAGTGCTCGCGTTTCCGGCAAATAAACGGGGAAGATTATTATTGGTTGATGTTATTACACGCTTCATTATACAGATAACTGGTTTGCTACAAGCGTATTATCGTATAGAGAAGTCTTTACAGTCAGACGGCTTAAGATAATTACTATGCTATCTAATGTTAATTTATGAATGTATAGAGAAAAAGAGAGAGAGAGAGAGAGAGAGAGAGAGAGAGAGAGAGAGAGAGAGAGAGAGAGAGAGAGAGAGAGAGACAGAGAAAGACGTAAATAAATATATTATTAATTAATTTTGTAGTTTGTAAACAATATTATAGATTAGCATCAATTTTAATTTTAAAAAAGAAAAACGATGGAATTTTTTAATTAAAAAATTTTAAATCTCTTGACTTTTAGTAGTACAGTATTAAGAATATATATGTATGTGTGTGTGTAAATATATATATAATATATATATATATATAATCTAAATAAAATTAAATAAAATAATATGGAAAAAGTAATTTTAATTTTGTCATTTAATAAACTGTAAAAACATGGTTTTTCTTTTGGCTGTGTAAAGACATGAGCCAAAAGCTGTTACATGCTTTTGCTTGTTCTTAATTTGATGATGCAATCATATAAATTTGCGTTTGTGCGTATATAAGCACTACTTTTAAAAATATTATACCGTAAATATTATTTTATTCGACTGAAAGGTTTTACGTACAGATAGCATGCATAAATTTATAACAGCGTGTAAATTCATTGCATGCATTTTTTCATAATCTTTACGAACATGTAAGTTACAAAATGCAGGTTCTTTTATACAAATTCCAGGATTAACATTAATTATACTTTGCAGTTAGGTTGCAGCTGTATGTTACTGAGGATTACAGAAACAATTTTTTTTTATTCTGCAGGGTTAAAATTATACTAAAGCATGTTATATTAAAACTAAAATTTTTATATATAACTGTCTAAAAAAAAAAAAGAGAAATATCAATATCAATATCAATTACTGATTTAAAAGAAAAAAGAGAGAAAGGGAAAGAAAGAGAGAAAAGGAAAAAAAAAAGAGAGAGAGAGAGAGAGATTTTATCTTATATGAAATTTCCATTAGTTTCTGATGACTCATAAAATGTATAATTGTAATAAAGATGATTTATTAATAAGTTATGTTTTGATGACGTTTACTTCCCGATTACTACAGGCATATGGAAGCTGGCACGAAGAGGAACGAATAATACAGAGAGAGAGAGAGAGAGAGAGAGAGAAAGAGAGACGGACGGGCCGACAATTTACAGCTTTTGTCGAGCAAAACAGGCCGGGATAGAAGTTCCTTGGCCGCTGGTATGCGCCGGAAGTAAACCAATTAACCGGTTGCAAGTTTCGCAGAAAATCTGAAACTTAACTCTCGCGATGCTTCTTTCGCCAAATTGTAATCCGGCATCTTGCCCCGCGACGCATGGCGTTCGCGCAGTGTGGCAGAAAGTAGAATACTATCTTGCGGGGGCGAGATAGGGTGCCGTCGACATTCGGGCGTCGTCGACGAATGTTGTAGAGGACGGCGTCGACATCGACGACAACAACGACGTCGACGACGACAACGGCGATGCCGACGCCGACGCCGAGGAGGAGAACGAAGACGATTCGAGTGCCTGCAAACGAATTACGTTGCGCGGCCGAACAAAAACAGCAAATCCGGTAATCTTGTTTCAGACTCGCCGGCGAACTGCTGCGAGTCGTAAGAAGAGCAAACGTTCTACTACTTCTAATTAATTTCTGTTTGCGTGGTAGTGGCTGGATGGAGGAAGACAGCTATCAACGAGGATACGGGTAGGGAGAGAGCGAGAGGGCCGGATAGCGGAATGGAAACGTGGGAGATGGCGGGACTGCAGGATTGACATTCACTGAGCGCGTTTTTATGGGCCCTCGTTAAGACTTCTAACATGAATTGCCGGCGAAGTCCGACGCAAGATTCGAGGCACGCTGTTTTGATGGTCGACGCTTTACAACGTTGCGACAGCTTTGCGACAGACGCCTATAATGCGATTTAGTTGCGATAAACGATATATTGACGACACAGGAAAAAAAATGAATTTAATAATTGTTTAGGTATAATATTATAATGACAGAGAAACATATATCTTCTATAAAACTTCTTTTACTTTTCCGGTCTTTCTCTTTGTTCTCATAATTATTTGCTTTAATAAATATTTTTATAAGAGCTGTAAATTTGTGTTTCTACATTTTAAAGTATCAAAAGACATTTATACAAAACCAATAAGAAAAAAAATTAATATTTTCATTTAATTAAAAAATATATAAAAGTTAAGATAAAATCTGGAAGCTGAATATAATGAGAATTTGTAAATAAATTAGCTAACAAATAACTTTGGAAAAACAATTTTTTTGCATTGTTTAAAAATTTAAAAATTTTTTAAATATTTTGTTATATAATTTGAGATAAGTAATTTTTTAAATGTTTTTTGTTTACAGTGAACAAAAATGCGCATATTGAGCACATCTTTCACGTTAACATTATTATTATTTTTTTTAGTATAATTTACAATTTATTGATTTAATTTATACATTAAATATAAATTAGATTTGTACTAACACGAGTCGTCAAAGGTTTTTAGCATTATATTTTTATATTGCTTTTGTATAACAATAGTTTTATTTCTAGCACATTTTTATTGCATGCACATGTATAAAATCAAAAGAGTTCGCTAAACGAACATCAAACGATGTTACTTTTTGCGCATCGCGTAAACTAACCAAATGCGCAAAGCTTGTGGCTTTTTCTCGCCTTTCGGATAGAACATCCATCAATCAATACAAAGCGTCCCATATGCCGATCTCTGCGGATTAAAAGTCAAAGTTGTGCGCAATTAAAGTTTATCTCGCGTCGTAATATAGAGATTTTGATGTGTTTTAAAACAGCATGCATCTGCAGATCACGAAATCGGCAGTACAAAACTTTCTCTCTCTAAGCATTAAGATTTCTTTCCGAAAGATTTCCTACGATGAATAGATGCGGGACAGTACGTACTGTCCCCTTGTCGTTTCCATCCAATATCGTGAATAATGCAACAGACTTGGGTCAATTCGCTAGCATGAGAAAGATAGGTGATCTGTGTCGGAAAAATTGTACGACGGAAGTTGCTTGGAAACCTCATGCAGTTGTGATTTTCAAGTAAATATTGCAATCTTGATGTAATTGTAGAATTTTACGTAATCGCTTCGATAATGCTCTTTAATGGATATATGTAGGTTACAATAATTAACATAATAATTTAATAATAATTATTATAATAATTAATATTATAATAATTTAAATTTGCTTCAAATAGATGGTACAGGAAAAATGTAATATAGAATAAAAGAATTAAAATCTTCAGATAAATAGAATAACACGATATTTTTTAATAATAAAATTGATAGCTTTACGTTCTTTAATGTATAACTTTTTGATAAATATTAAATATATTCAAAACAATAATAAGTCAGGCTCTGAATAGTAAATATTAAATATATTTTTCTTCTTGATACTCTTATTTCTATAAAAATGAAACTAATTCTATTATTAGAGAAATTAACTCATTTATTTGATGAGAAAAAAATCTTGTGCAACACTTTATTTATATATAAATATTTATAAGAGTTTCATGGATATATCGCGTCTCTTTTTTTTAAGAGTCTGTCTTTATCTATTTTAACTTTTATTTTACTTTAGTTATTATCAAGTTTCTTCCAGTATTTTTGGCGATATTTAATGAATATTTTATACGTTCAAAATACTATTAAAATAATTAACTTTACTTTTTAATATTTTGTTTTCCGCATTTTCTCGGTACTCAAAATGATGAATAATTACAGATTTATTTCTCGCAGTGTATATCGAATGCGAAGTATAATTCGCGAAGAAAATCGAGATGCAATGCCCAAGCGGGATATGCGCTCGCACTGTGTGGACTATTGTTAATTTATCAAGCTATGTATGTACTGTCGCGCGTGATACGTACATACACATTCGCTTTCTCGCTCTCCGCTGTGCAAATGAAGGTGTGCGAATTAACAAGCTGTGATTTGAATATCTACATCGACGTGAAACCATCGCGTTCTGTCACGTACGCGTGTATTGCTCATACAATTAGATAAGTGCGTTTGCGATAAAAGTTGAAGCGGGACAATACATTTTGTCCGAGCGAAGCACGATTTAACTACTTAAATGTTTGGCCTCTGATTCACCGAGACGCGCTCTGCGCGCGAATATTTCCCCCTCAAACTCCGGGCATAAGTTGATTTTTTAAAAGTACGCTGGCCGGGAAGAATTATAATAGTCGGATTCGCGAGTAAATTTACAAAAGGATATGAAGACGGTAAGAAAATTCGATAAGAGCCGACGGTCTCAGCTAAACCTTGTCATCCTTCAACCTCCACGTACGCAAACGCAGGGTTATTCGGGAACGCTTTAGAAAATTCGACACCATCTGGCGAGGCAAAAGAAGCTTCAGATATAAACCATCGCTATCGTCGTGTGTATGAATCTGGTGTATTATTTTGTGGAAACTTATAAATAATTAGAAATTCTGACTTTATTTTCAATAATATTATAATTCTTTATAGTTTAAACAAATAACTTTAGCCGCAATTAAAAAAATGTTTCAGAAAAACTGAAATGCGAAGTTCACGCAGTATCGCAATTTGTCCTTGCGATATTTTTCTTTTTATTTTCTAAAGAATTTTCAGATTTTTAAAGAATTTTTTTTAATACATAAGTATACAAGAAAAAGTTTCAGCTTTTAAAAACAAAAAATATCAATTAAAATATCAATTAAAATAAGATAATCATGAGCAAACACGCATATGTACAAGTATGCGATCGAAATGCTGATCGATATTCAAAAGTTTTGTCTCATTTTAAAACAATTCTCGTATAATATGGAGCATATTCTTGCATTTTTTAAAGAATATTAACCGAGAATTGACTAGCGTCTTATTTTTTTATTTATTAGTATGCCTCTTGCGGTTGAAAAAAATTATATAAAATATGTTTTAATATTTTTTATAATTGCACGAATAGCATGAATATGCTAAAACTATAAGAAAATTGTTTCAGAATAAGCAAAACTTCCGAAATGCGACCAGCGTCTTACGATACTTGTACATGTACTTGTTTGCTCGTGATTATTTCATTTTAATCAATGTTTCTTGCTTTCAAAAAGCAGGATTTTTTTCTAGAACTCATAAAACTATAAATTTTTGAAAATTTGACGAAAATTGGAAAGGAAAATATCGCAGGACAAGGTATAAACTTGATATTGGTTTGTCCTGAGGCATTTTTTGTGGTTCAACGGTCAGAACTATTTGTTTAAATTATCAAGAACAATTGAAAATAAAGCTAGAACTCTTAATTATTTATGATTTTTTCAACGATATGATACACATGCTATTGTTAATATATAAATATATATATTTATAAAAATACTCGCGCAGTGAGAACAAAAGGAATGCAGTGAATGTTACGTAAAAATAATGTTTTCATTAAAATACGAAATATTGATTTTATTGTACATGTGATAATGGTGCTTTTTGTAAAATCTAATGGCTATTTAAATTTTATTGTGTCAAAAAAAAAAAAACATTTTTCTGCCGTATTTATATAGTACAATACTATTATTAATAAGAATTCTGTTTATCATTATGTAATTTCGAATTATAATAGAATATTATTGAAATAATTTTGGATTTTTCTGTGAGAATATATTATTACATCGAATACAATTATAGGTAGTCATTATACTTTGAATTAAAAAATGTTGTAACATCAATTATTAAAACCAATTTGTGTATTTATAAATTTTATCTAAGTATAAAATAAATCAGAACTATATTACATCATTATGCAATCTCATTCTGCTATTTTATTGTATTCATAACTTATTCCTATAATTAATCTTTTGTCATCAACATTTGACACATTTATATGAAATATTGTCTTTACATTATGCATGTATAAGTTTTAATGATAACAGAATTTTGCGTAATAGACACAATAGTAAAAATTACAATCAATACGTTACGACTTTCTTTGCAATTCACATCTTTATGTACCTTTATGTATGCTGTATTCCTAATGCATTTACCAGCAATACCATATTTTCTATTGTAATGAGGTCGTGAGGCGCGAGAGATATATTCGCATAAAACTGTCTTCTGAAGAAGAATCGTAGATCTCATTCAGACAGTTACATGTGATGAAACGCTGCACCAGATCAATACTATTGGAACGTTCCGTAAACGTTACTAAAAGTTTGAGACAAAGAGTAATGTGATATTTTATTCTCACCCTTTTTGTTTTCGCTCATAGAACATGTCTCCGCAATCTCTTTTCTCTAATCTAAAATGAAAAAAGTTTTTGTCTTAACAATTATATATGACATTTCGTCTATTAACTCATTTCATTTTTATTTCGAATTCTACATGTATAACTATATAGAGAGATAAGAATTTAATTGTTTATTTGCTATATTAATTTAAAATGTATTGTGCATGTTTTACATCACAAAAGTTTATAGGATTTGAATTGATACGCGAATTTATTTATTTGTCGTAACACGATTATTTTATTCAGCACAGGTACTTTTGTTTCATAATGTTCGCTTTCCGCGCATAATCTTCTGCAGTATTTAGAATGCGGTATAAAATTACAGAGAATAACTCTTATTAATGGCGAATTTATCAAACATTCTCTTATACGCTGTTAAATTTTTATAAATTTAATATAGTAACTCTAAATGTGATACCGTTTGAACACAGGCTATATTATGGATTAAGTTGGACATAGACTATATTGAATGTGTTGAATGTTGAGTACATTGCTCTTAGAGACACAGCCAGTGTTCCAAGACACTATAATTAATAGGCAAGTTAGTTTAAGTAGATCTCAGGTTAAAAGACAATACATCCATTAAGCACAGTCTCCCGGAAATTCTGTTCTTTCATGGTCTCTGAGGGAAGATTTCAAGAGAAATCTACTGTATTTTATATACTTGGCGCTTATCTTGCCTTGCATTAGCCTTGATTCTACAATTTTATTGAGTCTACGATAAGAAATAATTATTATACTTGATTGGTTTTACTAATAACTTAAACAATCGGTCCTATAAAGAAGATAAAGGGAAATGATGTTTGCAAAATAAATAACGTAATTATGTTTGTATGTAAATATGTTATATATTCAACGCACTATTCATGGAGCAAAATTAAATTTTTCCCGCATATTCAATATCGCAAAGAATATCCTAGGCAAAAATAACCACGTGCATTCGCCGTCTTTCTCACAGGCAAATTATGCAAGTGGTATGCGTTATTGCCCTTTAATACGAGGCTATTAATTTGCGCTCTACGGTCATTAGCCACGTTACACAGAGGTGTATTAACTTTAGACACTCTTGATGCATACACGTCGTACCAGACGTGATGAAAGACGTGCAATCTGCCGCCGCACTAATGTTGCTGTCAGATGCCCAGGTGCTGCTTGACCCGTGTAAATCGATCTCAGCCTAAATTGCATCGTTAACCACTCCATCGCGCGACTGCGTTTCGCATCACAGCTCATTTCGCTCGATTTGTTCGAGCGACATTATAGTTTAGAGGTTGTCCTTTCCGATCGTTCTGCTGATACACGTATTGCTGCATCCTAAATTGCTGCAATTATCAAACTTTTGCGATGTGTAACAAAATAGCCAGGATTCCACATTGTGGAATCAGTCAGTGTCAAAAGCCTGTCTAAGAAGAAATTAATCTAAATTAATCTCTATAAAATTATTGTTTGAGATATGACTTTTCTGCATCTATATATATTTTAGTAAATAATTCAGATTTGATCGTACATCCCTGAATTTATAAGTTTATTCGCGTTACTTTTTTATTTATTTATATATTATGTTACATAATATAATGGGAATTTCTTCTCTCGGTATTTATATCTGCTCGGTAACTGGTTGTCACGCGTCCCTCGTTATATGCTTTTAACGGGGAGAATGCTCTTAGTAGGAGGTTCGATGTATCAAAGTTCGTCAGAACCGATATAGGTTGATCCAGAATTGATTATGGAAAATTGGATATTACGCCGATATTAGACTGTTACCTAAGTTCAGGAGAGTGTAATTATTGATCACCGACGATGCTGTTATCGCCTATCGTTCGCACATCCATGCGTGAACGCACGTGATACATTTGCATAACCACATAGTAGCAGCAATCGCACAAAAATCCATTGGAAATAGCTCGTCTACGTTAAATTAGTAGCTGTTCTCTCTCAGTTGGCACAGCTTCCCCTACGCTTTCCTCTACGGGGCAATCGAAACGAATTATCGCACGAACTTTCAATTGGAAATTTAAACCGGTACTCACTGGCTTCAGCTTCCCAATTCTGATCGCAGATTGGGATCGTAAACTCGAGATAATTGGAAGGTTAAATAGCACTTGAAAAACGGATAAATCGCCACTTCTTTGAAATCTCCAGTAGACGATAACAATTCAGAAGAATAACGGAGCGACGAATTGACTTAATTACTTATAAAGCCAAGAGTTGAAACTTGTAAGTTCTTCTGTAAATTTGCATATATACATGCAATAACGTGTTTTATTATAAGTACAAGATCAGATTTAAGAGCTACACTGAGAAAAAGATTGTTTATTTAAATTGGACAAGATTACTTAGAACAATAGTAGGTAGTAGTTTTGACGAAAGGTTATATAAATTATATAATTTATATATAACATTTAAACAAATAATTATTATTATATATAACATATTACAAATTTTGATAAGATAAATATTATAATAAAGTAACAATTTAAACAATATAAAATGATAAAATGTTCTAAATTACGCAAATCATTAAATTAAAATTAATCGAAATCTCATGTATATTGATACATTTATTCTTTAATTTATGTTTTAATGTTTTTTAAAACTGAATTTCGATTTATTGTAATAAATGTGTATAATAAGCAAAATTAACATATAATAATATATATAATAATAATAATCACAATATTATATATTATTATATTTAATAAATATATAAATTGTTATATATTTTTATGGACCACCAGTAAGTGGTGATACTTTGATATTTTGAATTGCAGCATATATTCAGGAATTACAGAGGCGAAATACCTCCCATATATATATGTCTGTGTGTGTGTATCTTGATGGTTACTCACTGTGTAAATATTATTTTGAAATCTGCGTTGTGAATTTAGCCATATTGAATCATATTTCTTATTTTTATTGATATCCTTCTAGTGCGACGCCCGGAATCTCGTTCTCGCCTCTTCCGAAAGCAACGAGTATCACAATGTCGTACCCGCGTCCATCTTTTTCCTTTTTTAACTGAATACATAATATTGAATCAACGATATATTCGATATCATATGGCGCGGCAAGATAATTTTTAAATAAAAATAATTCCTCAATTTCTACTGCTGAAAATTAATCTTATTATTCGAAGTAAAGACTCAGAAAGTGAATGCTTATTGACAGTGAGTTTTGAATGCTCTCGAGATTCGAAACTACGCTGTTTTTTTCTCCGAGCTATCGTTGCTATCCCTTCATCTTACAACGGATCCTTTTACCGGTAAGGACCAGTAAGGCTAGTAGCTGGATCCTCATGGCAGTAGTAAAAGATTCAGGCGGAAACCTAGTCAGTTATTCTTCCAAAGTGTCGTGTTCGCCCGCTTTTTCTCACGTATTATCTACCAATATACCGGAATGTTTTACGATACTCGATTTAGTTACATTTCGCAATTCCCTTTAAAAGCGTATCCGCGTCCACTCTGAGTTAAGATATACGGGTATCGTTTTCATCGTTGAGAAAATAGAAAGATTTCGCTGAACAGAATAGAGGCATTGCGCCACACATGAAAATCGGTCAGGATGGGGTATAAACAAGGTGAAAGAAAAAAAAGAGAACAGAGAGAGAGAGAGAGAGAGAGAGAGAGAGAGAGAGAGAGAGAGAGAGAGAGAGAGAGAGAGAGAGAGAGAGAGAAACAGAGAAAATGCAAGGAGAGGAATCGAAAAACAGGGAAGGCAGAAACGAATGTGAAAACGACGAGCACATCAGAGTCACTACCATTTGCGTTTATACACGGCTTTTGCGGTCATCTAACGTTATATATTTTCTTCTGCTGGCTTCTCTTTGCCCACTTCTTTTCCTCTCTGGCAATAATCTATATATCCGCGATCTTTTTTTTCTTCTTTTATGTACTTCTTTCTCGTTCCGTCTTTAACAGTGCTCTCTATCGCGCTGCACGTTCGTGCCGACCACGCTTTATCATCCCGCAATTATTTTCGCATACATGCCACTCCCTTTCACTCTCTCCACTGGACAATCCACCTTGTCATCCCTCCAGCTATCCTTTCCCTATCATGGAACTATCGCGCACGGCCTTCTATAAAATATACGTTTGTAGGCGGGCCGGCGATGTGGCGGCTGGTTATTTATTTTTCCAGTAACAGTAATTTTTCAAACACGTACTGCCCGCTGGATAAATGCGCCAGCCTGTTTTTGACGCGCTGAAAAATACGATGTCGGATCCGACGGCATTTCTCGAGATCTCTCGGAGGTAAGGAGGATGATAAAGATCTAGCCGGGAATTGATTTTCTTCATTGTTGTTCAGTGTGCTACGTGTGGTCGTGGCGTTTCGTGCTCTATATTCCTTTTTAATGAGAGCGAACTATTTATCTTCGGGTAATTTATAACTGAATCTTTTACACGCGTTCTCTTTTAGGTATCATAAATAAGTAATAATAGACATCTCTCTTGATATGTTCTTTTTCTCAAAATCCCGTTGGATAAAAATATTGTCATATATATTAAGTATCTTTAGAAAATTTAACAATGTAAATATATGATATGTTACATATTTATTTTTTAACATACAAAATATTTCTGTATATTTCGATCTAATTTCGAATAAATGATGATGGAATAATACTGCTTTTTTTATCAAAAGACATGCTTGATTGCAGTTTGGCTATAGCGTACAATCATGTTCGACAAAAGGTAACATATCTCGAAGAACATTTCCGATTGAAAAAAGCTATCGTCAGAGTGAAACGACCATTGTGGCTGATTCACATCAATAGTTGCACCTGTCACTTTATTTAAAGGTAGCGCGATATCTCTTTGAATCTCGCACTCGCACCACAAATACCATCGTCTGTCGTTCTTTATCTTCCGTTCCCTTTGACGGAAATCGTGGCTGGAAAACCGTATTAACTTCGTGATCGATAGAAAAAGTGAACGAGAATGAAGAAGAGCCATGATAACGCCGATGATTGAAAGAGTTATTAAAATGAGCGATATATATTCTTCGTTGAGCGTAAGTTCCAGAATCGATTAACTAGCTCATATTTCTTTAATGCAGATACTAGAACCTTGATTGGTTTATGGCTTGAAATTTTAATATTAATTATATTCTTACCGGAACGGTCGGATAAGATGTTTGATCAGAAAAAATGTGTTTGCCGTTTTCTGTGGCGCATAATGTTAATGATTCAACTTATTCCACGGTTCGTGAAATGTCTTGCATATAAAGAGGTGAATTAGCCGCACTTGCACTGATCTTAAATTATGTAACATTATCTATGGACACTTCGTTAACATGATATATGTGATCAATACGCTGTCCATTTTTGTGAAATATGAATGAATATGATATCCTATACATATTCACAAATATGAATCAACAAAAAAAGGCGTATTTGTTTGAAAGATATCAGCATGTTCTGCTTGGAATTGTTAAAGCTGAAGCCGTATCGCAGTCCTCACGGTTTGCGTCTTGCAAGGGAATCCGGTACGGTGATATGTAGGTACATATGGTACGATATATATCGAGAGATTACGAGGATACATCGGCGTCGACAACGTCATGCCGGTCCGGGATATATTGGAGCGCGTTGCCGATGAAGAAAGATCCAGATATGCCGTTTTCGATCCAATAGGCACAGTTTCAATAATATCATCTTGGAGGACTGCATGTATCTTCAGTCAATCGCGCGTGGTATAGATCTCCCGGGTCAGTTCGATGATGAGGTCGAACTGTAAGAAGCTCGACTCAGTGGCGCACGGTGATAAGGCACGTCTTCTACGGAACACGGCGTAGTACAAACGATGTAACACGTTCGATACCCTAAAGTATCATAATATGGATGGCATACTATATATATAACAAACATACCGCTAAGTATGTGTACATGCTGTTATATGTATATTATTTTCTGATACTCTCTCTTTGTGGAGAGTAATACCGATATTGTGTGCATACTGTTGTGCGCATAAGTATATTTAATTTAGAAATATGTGTTGCCGTTAAACTAATTTATTTTTATCACACAGGATGAGAATATTGTTTAATTATTTTTCTTTACATATACACATACATGTATCTTTAAGAAGGCAAGTAGGGTTATTAAGAAGAATATTGAGAAAGCTAGAAATAAAATTAAAATATAAATAATATAGTCTAAATTTGATTTAAAGAAAATACAAAAAATTAGGTAAATTAAAATTATTTTTAGGAAAAATAAAGTTTTTTGAAATTAAAATTATGGAAATTATAAAAAATTAAAATTATAACTTGAAATTATCTTTAGGAAAAATAAACTTAAATTTGTTCTTATAAAAATTTTAAAAATTTAATAAGTTCAACAAATCAAGTCTCATTATATTAACGATCAGTTGCTCACAGCGAAAGAGCCAATAACCATCATGGAAAAGAAGCAACAATAAACTTCGAAACTTTTGAGAGGACTTTGATACATTCGAGTATCGATTTAACATGTCTTTTTTAAGAGTGGATATTTATTCGGATTAATGTCATATCAAGTTGTTTTATATTTTTGATGCAAAACCTTTTGCTACTAATATTTATTTCCGCGATCTCTCTTGATTTTTTTCGATTTCTTTCGTATGCGTTTTGCATAAATAATCGCATTATCTGTGAACATTATTTACAACCGGAAGTAATTATGCATTATTTTGAATCTCTAATAAGATAATTAATCATGAATTAGTATTCATCAATTGTTATTGAGTCTCTCGCATTCATACTTCACAAATCGCTGTTTGAAGCATCTATCGCCATTCATTGATCGCTCAATATCTATTTATCTATTATTGCTTTGAATAATGATCGATCAATCCATTTATTCAAATAAAGTATAATTAATTGCTAGCTTTACTATCTGTCAATTAACTTAGTAGTCCTAAATTTGTAATTCTGTTGTAATTGGTTACACGTGCAAAAATTATACAAAAAAATCAGAACAACAGATAATATATCTATTAGACAATTATATAATTAAAATATTTAACTAATAAGTTTTTATCACATACACATTTAAAAATGATACAAATTATATTTGGCAAAATAATCATTTTTATCATAAATAAGAATCGATTACACATCGACTTATCACAATATATTTAATATACTGTTTTGATAAAAGAAAAATATGGCAACATATCACTTTTTTGCAGAAATATAATCGCTAAAATATTGTTAATTTTTTGGTTTATATTTTTCTATAAAGAAGGTTTTTTAGGAAATTAAGTAATAAACGGTAGATTGCAAATGAATCGAGTTACTCTAACTTGTTATAGACATTTATCAAAGTAGAAAAAGTTTATTCCACTGAAAAATCGCAGTAGTACTTAATCGGTTGACTAACTAATCTTTCCAGAGTTTTATAGAGCTTGAAATAATGTTTATTACTATTTACAGGATATCCGAGTCGTTCGCTTTGAAGATCAAGTCTTATTTAAACATTAATGAATGATGAAACTTTCACGATTCAGAAAAATACTTGTGTTATCATTATCGCATTAAGTCATTATCATAACTAAAAAAATTTATAACAAACGGTGCATTTTTGTTCGTTTATTTTCCGATTTATACTCTAAAAAGAATAATGCAATTTACTTATGTGATATATTTTTCTTTTTAAATTATACGAATCTACTGTTATAACCATTTACTCATTGTTCATAATTGTGCAAAACAAATTTACAGTTATGGGGCATTTGTTAAGTTCGAGTAAAACGCTTACCGTCCGCTTACTGCAATTCCTCGCGAGCCTATTGCGTTTTCGATTCAGGATTCGGTCGAGCACGCGTGCTCGCTCCTATCACTCCGTACGTATAACCGTACGTAATATTCGCGAGATACGTGGCAAATCGCCGACGTGATTGTCGGCGTCGATAGGATATCCTTGAGCGCGGGAATGAAATTAATGGCGCGCGAACGATACGGATGCACGGATCGACGCGACGGCGAAATTTCGCGATAGCGTTATGCGATGGTAACCCTTCGAAGCACGTCTCTGCGCTTCCAGCGTATCCGCGGCATCACATGCCGACAGTTTCGTCGCACCTCTGTCCATGAACTATGACAGGACAAACACGTCCCCGGTATAACTACGCACTGTGTATATACGCATGTGTACGCATCTCTGTATGTTCTAGACCGCTAATGTACTATACCCACGAGAATATAGGCATACATAGAAGAAGAATCATATGACCTCGAGGAGAGGTCATCCCAAAGTATCTATTGTAGGATGATATTTTCTTCTTCCGCCACTATGTTGTAATATACAAATCGGAGTATCTTTACGTTTACTTTTTAAAATTGTTTGTTAATTATTTAGTAAATATATTAAAAGATTCAACGCGAAAATAAGATAAGAATACGTAACTCTTACAAGGTCTAACTTACAAGATCATTTCCATTAAAATAGACCTCATTAATTAAAAGCTTGCTATTTTATTTACTTTATTTATGTGAATTTATGAATTTATGGAATTTATCTTTCTTGAACTTTAGAAAGAATATTTATTTAAGTTTGTTGATAAATTATTTGAAAAATATAATAATTGATTTATTATATCTATACTGGTTGACAAATGCTAGGGAACAGAATCATATTGCTCTGAAAAATTGTTCCCTAATAATTGTTAATTAGTGTATGTACAAGAAAACAAAATAACATTTTGCAAATTTTTAACGAATTTATTATAAAAAATTTTTCTCTCAAATATAAAAATACATACGTACTCTTTTTATCAAATATAAAAGCTGCTCAATATGTAATTAAAATATGTTATACACGAGACAATTTTATAAAACACCATTTTATTGAAAAATATTTTAATTTATAAAATACTTTGGTCTATATTTTATTGTTACGTGACGTATTGTTTGATTTCACTATCCTTATTATTAATAACGTATAGATCAGACGTGCGACATCAAATTAATATATAGAAAAATAATATAATACGCTTTGTGTAGACTTGTCGCGTTGTTTATGCGGATCAATTATGTTGCACAAAATATTAAATTGTTTCAGCGAATATGGGAAGCATATTAAATTAAATTAAATAAACACATGAAAAAATATCTAATAAATAGAAAATTGGAAAAATATAAAAATCAGTTTTTGATAGATATATATATATAATCAAAATCCGGTTAACGGAAATAATCTTCTTCACGCAATAATACAATAACTATATGTTGATGTTTAATTCTGTAAAACTATTCGAAACTTTTTATATGTTTCTCTTAATTTTTAAAATAAATATTGTTAAATAAAATTTATTTTACAATAACACGTGCTAACGTTAAAAGTATGAATGTTGTTTCGAGTAGCTCGTAAAAATATATTCGTATATGAAATTTAAAGATTTTAATTCATTTTACGCGTAGACATGAAGAAGTAAGTTTATTTCAATTTTTTGTATTAAATGGATTATCTTATCAAGTAACCGAGATTCAGAGCTTATAATGTTATTTATCATGCCTTCGGTTGTTTCTAATAAAAAATTTTGAACTAAAAAAATTGAAGTTATATTAAACCGTCCGTCATCTTATAGCCGTGTACGATTTCTTGTTTTATTTTGACATTGATCGATGTCTGTGTTATTACATATCCAGACGCCTCAAGACTGATGCGTATTATTTGAGTGGTACCGAAGTCTGACGGTTTAAGGAAAAATAAAAGGAAAAGACAGTTATTTGCAAAACTATAAAACAAACATATTTATATCTTATCTTTATATGAGAGTACCTTATATTTCTGTTTAATTAATAAATTATTTATATTGTATTAAGTAATCTTTAATATAATTACCTTTTTTTGCAACGTATTAAATTTCATAATTATAAATTTTGCAATTCTAAAAGCGCACAAATTAATTTTCATTAACTATACTTATACCAAAAATCTTGTCGCATTATTATGCTATAAACAAAGCCTTATTAATCCTCCTTTTTTTAATTACATTTCCAAAAATTCCAGAATATATAATGAAAACAGTCAATTTAATTATAAATTTAATCATAAATTTATTTATATTATAATTCTTGAATTAATTATTCATCAAGCCTGTTTAAGCTTATTGAGTAAAAGGAAATTACTTCTTATTTTTATCCGTTGTTTTAAAAAATTCTTTTAATGTTATAATTTATTGACCGCCATGCATGTGAATACAACAAACATACATATATTATACGCAACAATATATCATCAGATATATCATCAGATCTTTATTATTTATATTTATTGATATAATGGTGCTAAATGCAGTTTCTCATCCCATCGTTGATAGCTGGATTACGGTCTTTTGTTGCTTTTAGCACAACATTCGATGTCCCCGATCAGAGGAACTTTTGCAATTAATAGCAGTAGAGAGTGGCAGAGAAACTACAGAGGATACCCCGGAGGGGATGAAGTAGGATAGGATAGGACAAACCAGGGAGTGAGACCCGCGCGTGGGACCGAGGCGCAACGATGTACTTGGAAAGATCGTGGAGCTAACTTTTGTCGAGTAATCAAGGAGGCGCTCTTTGTGCAAGGTGCTCGTCCATCCACCACTTACTTGAATACTTCCAACGCGGATCGTTATCATTGACGACAATCGTTTTATAGCCGATATTATACAGAACCCGGGCGAATCTCTCGCTTCTGAATGTTTGCAGCAGAAGTTCTCCGATAATGATTCTGGAAAACAGGATCCGCTTAATAGAGATTCAATTAAGATGTCAGACGCTCTTTAATTCACCGAGGAACAAGTCGGAAGGAGAAAAAGGAGGGAGAGAGAGAGAGAAGAAGGAAGAAGGATGAATTTCTCGTGCGACCATTTCTCTTTTTTTTTATTTGAGACGTGACGACGACTGCTGCGAAATTACGCTACGGTAATTAATCCGACGATATTAAGCGACGTGAATCGGTCGCTTCGCGTGAATCGCAACAAGATTAGAAACGCGATTCGTGACAAATCTTATCTAAGATATTGAGTTTTACGCGTTACAGAATACAAGCCGAGCAGAGATGCAAAAATGAGTTGTTTGATAAATGAAGGCAAGGGAGTAAATCATAAGCGTGGCATAATCTGTATTCATTAATGGCTAACGTTAGATCAAAAACGAATATGCTAAATATTTACGAGAGAATGTGATGTGAATATAGATACGAGATACATTGAACCCGCATATCTCAAATAATTCCCCAATCGCGCATTTTATCCCTCTTTATATCTTATCAGGCAGTACATCTGACAAAGCCGTTTTGCATCCGTACTCGATAAACGCTTGTAACAAACGTGGCAAAATAGATACTTTAGGCAGAAATTTTATCCGGCTTATGGTAATGTCATCAAGACTGGCTCACTCCTTTCACGTACACTATAAAGTTTCTTTAAATATAATATACATATATATATATATATATATATATATATATATATATATCGTGGGGGAAGAGGAAAAGAAATTTTTACATTTATTATATAAATTATATATATATATGTGTGTGTATATATTTGGAGCTAATATATATTTGGACATACAAAACGTTTTGTTAGCTGTATATTTAGATTTTGAATTTTATATTTAACAATTTACAGACACACATTCTATGTAAATAGTAATACTTTTATTCTTGACACAAATAGTTTCAATTAATTTATCGTCTTGATTTATGGCTTGAAACTTTTTTGTAACATTATATACCAACTTTAAATACACTTTGCTTTGTATGCTTAACAATTATCCGTATATAATTGCCATTGAAACGTAAGCGAAAAGCGTCGTTTTCTCGATACATCATAATTCAAATGGCAGGTATTGTGTGCATTCAAGTGCATTCAGTTATCATTGTCGCATTTTGCTACTCGCTATTCAATTTTTTCCTTACATTTTGTGCAGTTTATTGCGAAACGTCTGGTGAATTCACAGTAAATCTTTCATAAATAAATATACTACTTTGTTGTACAAAATATGGCAGTGTTTATACCTTATCACAATTTCAAGAAAATGTCACATAAATATTATATTGGATTTGTATGAAAATTAAATTAAGTAATTTGCTCGGGAAGAATTAAAAAAACCATTATATAATCCTAATTAACACCATAAAACTTAACTCACGAAAAACCTGTTTGAAACCATACAAACCGAACCGTTTTCCATCGGCTATAAACGAATCTGCAATAAACCGCGATTTTATCACGGGAATATCCTGCTTTACGAGCATTGGAAAATATCGATTTCGCTTTTATCGCATTTATATGTCCGGCATGGACACTATCGATTTAACCTTTTTAGACGATTAACTTTCGACGATTTTATGTCGCAGAGTATTACAAACGACTGCGAGAATATTTAGAATGCTCGAGGAAAAGCTATAAATTATTACTAATTAATGACCAATGTGGAGCAAAAATATATATCAAGTTTCAAATATATATTCACAAATCGATACAAAAATAAAATCTACTATTTCACGTTCTTTAAATTATATTGTTGAACATTTATAAATATATATATATATGCATATTTAATATCCAATAATACGATTTATATATCATCTATGATTTTACTCCTTCATTGTATTTAAGCAAACCAGATATTTTTCATAATCTTTAGTAAATTTCATAATTTCTTAATCGACACAAATAAATCAGATGTATTATAATTGGAAAGATTTTTGATATTCTCTTTCTTATCTATACTTTTCCTTTTTAATTATTTATACTCTCTCTCTCTCTCTCTCCCTATTTTCTTATTTCTCTTAAATAAATCTGCAGATTTATATATGTTACAAGGAATTTCAAATGAATACCTAATTGTTGTATACTTTTATGTACATTAAAATATTTTTAATATTCTCGTCCGTATAATAATTAGTATTGTTACTATCAACATTTCATTTCATCAACATCTCTTTAATGTCTGTAAAATATTGTGTCACTATACATTTTAAATTTTAGCTGCAAATGTCAGCGAAAGTGCTAATCAGTAGGATCAATGTTCAGATCAGACAATTAACATTTTAGCTTCACAGCACGACAGCGAAATATTGCTCAGTCTACAGGAAAATAGATTATTATCAATCAATTTATATTAACGTTATAATTCGATCACCAATATTCCAAATTCTATACGTCGAGAAACATTCGATTGAATTCGACACACAATAGAAACGAGGATAAGTATGTCTGCAATCGGTGTTTATGAGAGACACAATACAGGCAAATATTGGAAACGTTTGCACGTTATTGCAAAAATTTGCCGATTGAGAATGAAAATGCGTTTCGATTTATGTCAGTTTTAAATTTTCATTTTCCGTAGCAATTGGCGAATTTAATTACGTATATTATGTACAAGAACGAGCGCGCGATTGTAAACACATTGTCGTCGAAACGGTCGATGCACGAGTCACGTTAATGATATTTGCTTACGTATGTACGTGGAAGTTTCACGAACTTCATTTACCAATATGCTCGAAGTACCATATGCAGCTTGCCATGGCGCATAAACAATGCCGCAAGTTGATTTAACGTTAAGCCTAATGATATTTGCGTACTTATACTGTGCGCTTGACGTAGCGATTTCAATAGAAATTTTTTCACATCAGAATTTATATAGTAAAAACGCGAAATTTTGCGCGAAATAAATTGCGTATAATAAAATTATTGCAGAATTATTTTTAGAGAGAACTTTTCTATCTACGGTGCTATATTCCTGTGCAAAAAAATTGCGTCCTTACATTCTTTGTATTAAATTTTATTTATTTATCAATTTCTCTCTTTCTCTCTTTCATGATTGATGCGAGGTATCTGACGTCAATGCGCGTGTCATGTGCACGTATTCATATTTTTGGAGTTGGAATTTCAGATATTTTTGAGTTTTCAGAGATAGCTCGACTCGAAATTCTGGTCGCGGACGAATTTAATGAATATGTAACAGTTCAGTAAAAACAACATCATGTTGAATTTGTAAGACGTATCATTTACGCTATACTGGATGAAGTCCAGAACGCGATGTCATTTACGGTAAACGTCAAAAGTAAAAAAAAGGTGTAACTGTATGCGAAATTATCAGGAAATTCAAAGTTGATAGTTTCCAGCGACGCCATCAGAGCTACCGGAAATCTTGTAGTAAACCAGATGCAGCCTGACAATCTCCGTTAGTCGGTAGAGCTGAGTTGTAGGCGGTAGAGCAACTCTGCAGTGAAGCACTCTGTGCTGTCTAGGTTGCCTATGGCAACCATCTAGGTGTGCGACGAGCTATTAGACTTTCAGAAGGGCGGTTGATCATTGAGCACATACCGCGATTCACAGTTTACACACATCGTAGACAAATATCCCACTCTCCTATCCTTATGGTAATACCATAACCCTTGTGGAATGGGCAACGAATGTGAGCGTAAGTTTATTAGAAGGATCACGAAAGCTTAAATTCTGATCGCCCGGCGTTTCTGTGCGAGCTTTTGGCAATTACATGCTCAGATCTAAATGATTTTGTAGAATAAATTACACCAGGAATTAGCTATTCGATGAAAAGCGTAGAATTGGCTGAAACACAGAAGTGACGAAACGGTAAAAAAGATAAAAAATGAATGCAGATTTTCGCTCTGACAAACAAAGCTTAGCGATGCTATGATCCTTTTGCAGAGGATTTCTTGTGTAGTTTTTAACAATTTTGACATGTAAAATTCTAAAAAATAAGATTCTGAATTACAAAAAATAAAAACATTAAATAATTTGTAAATTAAAAATAAAGTTAGAACTAAATAAAAAACTAAAAAGAAAAACAGAAAAAACTGAATAAAACTAAAAACTATTTTATGTCACTGAAAAATTTGTGATTTATGATTACATTTATGTAAAATTTGATAATAATGGACTTGTATGAAAATCATGCAAGTTTTGATAAAAGCTATAAATTTGAAATTAAGCTATTATATATTAATGTGCATCGACTCCACCCAACATTTCGACCTCAAATCGATATTTCTTTTCAAAGCAGGGCTTGCAATTAATTGCTCGCCGTACCGATTTGGGGCAGAAACTTTGGGTGCAACCCATATTAACGCGTATCAGCTCAGTTTTCACTTTGTAGCTTTAATCAAAACTTATTCGCCGCGAATATCTTTGCATATTACAAAATACGTTCGCTAATCTCTGTATAGTAGTTTTTGGTTATCATAGTGGATTTGTTACGAAATCAGTAATCAGTTTAACCACAAAACAGGCAAGAATCCTATGACAAGAAAACTTTTTTCATCAATGAGATTTCGTCGTACGGATTTTACGTAAAAATGACAAATAGATTTTTCTTTTACATTTCTTCCTCATTATCTATTAAATCCATCGTCTATTTCTCCTTGATCATTGAAACAATAATATTGTAACATTTTATTAGAGATACTCGATGTACAGATAACGCAATCAATTGAAACAAATCTAGTCGATGAATACAATCGTGAACAACATTTACTTGCATATAAAGATACTTATATCTATTTTGAATAATAACAGAGATCGTGCTGTCATCTTTGATATTGCAGCTACAATGCGTATCATAACGTATATGATTGATCATAAAAGGGTAATGGAATAATACTGATCAAATTCTTTATTTTAACGTAATATAGTCCCCACATTCATAGAAATCACGATTTTATCAAAATATGTACATATACATAAGTATACGCGATATATCCCCGGATTACAAGTCGACTGGGAGTATATACATACATACATTTGTGTACGTAATGTACAATTCCAGCTCCAGAGAATACAAATCGATAATTGATGCCAAATTTACCATTCATGCATTTGCGATTTGTTCATAAATATAATAAGAAATATGAGACAGCTAATGACAGTTTGTAGTCATATATACACATTTCACTTGTAAAACTATCTTTTTAAATTATAATACTTAGTATTTTAATAATTAATAGTTTTTAAATTAAATTTTAATATAATTTGTCTTAAGAGTTAATTGAAATATATAAAATTTAATTATTTGTATATTTATATTTAGATGTATGTGTGATAGATATATCAAATTATTAAATCACTTTGAAGTATAACATTTGTTTTCAAACAGAGAGACATTTGCATATATTCAATTAATTATGTATTTACTTTTGCATTATTCACACTGCATCAAAAATTATTGTTAAAAATAATGATTAATTTTACGTTGCATTTACGTTAATTTTACTGAATCCATTTTAATCGAATAGTTCCCATTAAATAGTATATATATATATATTTTTAATTAAATGAATTTAACAATCATCGATATATTAAAGTGAAGGACGAATTAAGAATTTAATTCCATTTTATTGCTGACTAATTACCCATTAAAATTTTAATCCTGGCAAAGTGATGATTCGAGGTTTCGATAATGAGAGCAATCAGTATTTCCGATATACATCGTGTCGATTTATGCCCGCTGTGCTTTATATGCTGCAAATTACAGTCGCAATTACTAACGCTTCGTTTGCAATCTACAATTTTATGCATTGAAAATACGACAGAATCTCAAATTTATCACGACCTGTTCGTCATCGCAGCCACATTTTACATTCTACCGTCCGATATTGTTGTTATATACATAACGCAGCTTGAGAAGTTACTGATAAGTACGCGGTGGTTTTCATCATATATTGTCGTACGCGTTCCAAAGCTGACACGAATATTTGTACATATATGTATATATAATAGATATGTGTAACATATAATGCAGGCATATATATACAATATACATGGTTGTCTCGTAAATGCGTGCGTTATGGTCGCGTATACATATTTCTTAGCGCTCTGCCGGCGCTTCGTAACGTTCTTTTGTCGTTCCTGCAAACGGGGGTGAGGTTGACACCGCCAAGGTCCATATTCATGAAGGAAACACGGCCGAATAAATCCCCCGGTTCGGGATGCTCGGCTAATTTGTACAGTAACAAATTGCGTCACGGTCCATGTCTCTTTGTTATTGCATTGGCTTTTCGTTTTGTAATATTTTTATGAAAGCGCTCGGAAAACCATTCAATGCCGAGATCAATTACTGGCTCGCAAGAAGCGTATTATCATCATGGATGTCAACTAAAAATTGCATATATATATATATTGGCACAAATAACGAAGCACATCGTGTTGCGTAACACTTGGCAATCTTTCGCGAATGTAACTCAGATAAACAAATGTGTTATCTGCTGCGCTCAACGAATAAAATTTGAAATAAAATGAATAAAATGAATAAAAGGAAAAGTAGCGGTAATGGAATTCCTTTTTAGTTGCAGCTCGCAAACGGAGTTATTAAATCTCGACGTAACTTCTTTAAGATTAAAAATATATATGTAATGAAAAAAATTATTCCTGTTTAGAAAAATGAGATATTTGACAAGCAGATTCTATTATTTTATTGCGTTGCAATTTCTCTCTCTCTCTCTCTTTTCTCTGTCTCTCTTAACAACTTTTTTTCTGTCTACTTAACAACTTAATAATTAATTTTCTTCAAATATAAGCGTAAAGTATATTTTTACGTTACGTAATCTTGAAGAAGTCAACAGATCAGTTTTTTTGATGAAAAATGTCTTATAACACTTAATTAAAATTTTAACGTTTTTCTCTTTGCTGCACGTGTCATAGCGATTCTGTTTCTTTATTGCTAAGTTAACAGCTAGATTTTACATGCATTTAATAACTGTATTTAAAGAAAGCCGTTTAAACATTGTTTAAACTTTGCTTCTTCAACAATGTCATTATCTACATCACTTTCGTATATGTATTTGTTTGAAGATAAGATATATTTTAGCATATAAACTACGCCAAAACTATTGTTAGGCGCAACACGAATTTCTACTCGCTTCAAATAGTTAGCAACTTAGCCGCGATATTGAATATGCGTTAGTATTCATCTCGCGTTGACTATGAAAGAATTGTAAAACGAACGCGACAAGAACGGCGAATACACAGTGGTAAGTTTCAGGGAAGAGTCTCGCGAGAGTCTGCTTCTTATACTTGATTGCATTCGTCACTGTGTTGCGCGTCAGAAACAGATTCTTTTTCTTGAACGTATGTACGTGCAAGAAAGCGAGACGAGGATGATGATGAGTCTCGAAACAGAACATTCCGAGGCCATCCCGAAGCACTTGCAAGCTCTCGTGCCTTTCGCCTCTTGTCGCGTCGAACTCGCGATCGGATGAGGACGAGATCCCCGATGCAAGTCAGAGCGAATGAGAGAGGTGAAGTTATCGCTCGAAAAAACGTCTTCCGTTGCCGAAACCCGCGCCCCGCCCGACACGTAGCCGGTATAATATTTTACGACGGGATCGTGAGTTGTCCTTTATATCGGTTTACTTACAACTTGCTATACTCTCCTCCTATAGAGTCGCCGATGTTGCGCCCCGTCCTTACACTCCGTATTCTCGCCCTTCGTGTTACCGACATCGAGCACCCCGCGCGCCTCTCCCAATCGGAGGACTTCACCCCTTTTTCTCTTTCCCGTGGCATCGGCATCGTCTTGGCCGATCGACCTTCTCTTCGTCCTCTCTTCCGAGGTTTCCTTCCGTTTCTATCTCGTCAAGTTTCTCATCACTCTGTCCCTTTTTCTCTTTCCTTTTCATCGTTTTCAATCCCGCATCCCTTGTCCTTTCGGTGATCAAAGTCGCTTGCGAGCGGTTCGCTCTTGTATCTCCACCTCTCCCACGTTCCTCAGACCCGTCGGCATTTTATTACCAGCCCTATTACCCCCGGGACAACCCCGCAGCTTTTACTCGTTCTGCAACGCTCCCACGAGTTTCTCCTTCCTTCTTTCCCAGACAGGACAATATTTTACTGCGTGTTTACGGCGAAACGTAATTATTATACCAACATTTGCTTGTACTGTGTCGCCTTGCCAAGTAGGTAAACACGTTTATTTAATTGCTTACATGGACCGCTTACATTCCTAATTCACGTGCACGTGATGTAATCTACCTGGTCCTTCAATTATTACATGATGAGAATATTGGTCATAATAGGTTGTATTGTTTGTTCTCTAGAAGGTAAGGCGTGTAAAACGCGTTAAATTAATATCCTCGCACTTTAAGAAAAAATGTGTCAAATAAAAAATCGTAAAAAAATATATATAAAAAATATTTAGTAACTTAATTAGTTCTGCATATACACAATTTTTTCTTAATTTTCTCTTCTTTAGAAATACACAATGTAAGTAACGATTTTTTTTCGAACAAAAACTCCAACTTTTTAATTTGGATATAAAACAAATTATATGTATATAATTAATGTAGTATTAATGATAAGCTCTAATAATAAATTTAATATAAAAGTAATAAAACCCTTTATAATTCTATGTTATTTATATTTTATTAAAATATTAATTCATATTTATTACAATTATTAAATTAATAGTAATCAAAAATTTCACATTTTGTTTAATAACATTATAATTAGAATGTATTTTTAAAAAATGTATATCATTACATTCATACATAATATAGTTTGTATTATGTTTATTTTAACGTTGTACAACATGCATAACATTATATTCTGTATATATGTGTTTTACAGAGAGTATAGTGTTATATATTATATAAATATTGAATTATATCCAAGTTATGTAAATATCGTTGATGAAATTTCCAAATTCTTGCATCACATGTTTATTATTATTGCAAAGAAAATTACATTATTTCGAGAATTGTTAACTTTAAAATAATACATTTTCCTTTTTAATTATAAATAAATTAACTAATTAGTTAGTTATAAGCTAATAAAAATCCGAATCGTGAGTCTCTCTCATAGAAAGAAAAATAGTTATAAGAAAGAATTATGATCGTAAAGATAAAATATACATGAGAAAATATAATATCTTTGTGCAGCGATATCTGGATGCTGCGGGTGCTTGCACTTTCGTTCAAGAGGTCATTTTACCATTTTACTATTCTCTTTGCGACGCTTGTTTTCACTCGTTCGTACTCATTGTGCTTCACCTCGCAGGAGATACAATGCAGATTTATACCTCTCGTGAAGGCTTTCGGTCGAGTGCGCTAACACAGATGAAACGAAGTTGGTGTAGCGCAGTAATTCGCTTAACCCCTTAACTGACGACGTGGTGCCTGTAAAACACGGTGCGGGTCGCCGAATCACCAAGCACTCTGGCTTTGTTATTAATTCTCAACCTTGTGCATACAGAATTAATCTTTGGCAAAGGAATTCTCTCGAATACATCGACTGCTTCTCTTAAAGTTCTGCATAGTTTATAATATATTAGTAAAATATAATTATATATTATTATTTCAATAATAATGACATTTCAATAATAATAACTATTATTTCAATAATAATAATAACATATAAGCTGAATTGATATTACATTATTAATTTTTTACCTTATATTATCAGATATATATTAATGATACGTTTCAATAAAAAAATAGGAGTCTCCCAACAAAATTTGCAATTAATTTAATTGCAAATTCAAAACATCATTGACATGTTTGATAAATACGGCAAGATTTTACACAGATTTATAGTAATTTAATTAAAGCAATTTTCGCTTTCATCTTGATGGCGGGCATCCTACACGCGCATCAAAGCCCAATCTTTTGCCGACGTAAGAAAAATTCGAATCCACGGCTGCCTTCAGAAGTGACGCTTGAGCTTTTAAAATTCTTCTTAACGTTTCCGTGGGTGGAGCAGCTCGGGTCGACGGCGAGAAAGCAGTTTTATCGGTATGAAAGCGAGGTGCAAATTCCAGTTAACCTATGCGCCCCGAGAAGCACTTTGAGCTCAAGACGCTCGTCCGGGTATCACGGTTGGGTTCTAGCTATTTGTGGCCGCCGATAAAATATCGTAAACGCAATGGCGACAGGATGAGAGTTGGCAAATGAGAGTCACACTCTCCGCCGAAAACGATGGCTCGAGGGGCTTTAGAATAGGAGGAGAGAACTTAAAGGAGCGCGACAATATATATAGATAATAGGGGAAGCTCGAGGAAGCCGGCGGTATTCCTCGGTCGGCAGCCCAGGAATAATTCGGCGATTTGCGTGATCGTGCAAAACCCGAATATGGAAGGAGCGGGCACGAATAATGCGGGGGGCGCGCCCGATATTACTACCGATATGAGATCGTTGAATGTGAGCCAAGAATGGTAATTCGCGGGGGGGAAAGAAACTAAGGGAAAGATTATTTTGTAACTATCGTGCGCGACGATTAAGAGAATATAGCTATGCAAACGGGAGATCCATATCGCCGAATAGTTTGGTATATATATTCGAGCTACGTTCCAATCGCGCTTATAACAAACGGATATCACGCGATAATTTTTCAGATTCGAGATACTGTGTGTGTGTATATATGTATGTATATGTATCATTGATAACATTATTTATCTTCTTGGACTTTTGCTTTCCTTAATCTTCCCCATTTTATTACTGGCCGTCTTCTAGCACACAACTTTATTAATTGTGTTTCGTAATTTTAATTTTAATTCCAATTTGTTTCTCGCACTAGTTATGCTTAAAAAATATTCTTGCGATTATTACTGTCACAATTATAAATATCATTATTATTGTAATTAATAATCTTTCTTTTTCTTGTCAAGTTGTTAAATTTACTTATAATATTAAGCGCTTGAGAAAATACCGTGTCGCAACGCGTAATAAGCGCTTTCCGACGTTATAATCTCTCCTTTCTCTAATCTTCCGCTCTCACCTTTCTTTTTATTGTTTCACTTATTATTCCCTGTGCCACGTAGCTAGTCTCTTCTGTTCATTTTTTCTTCTTTTTCTTACTTTTTTTGTGTGAATAAACTTCATAATTTTTCAGATTGTGTATAATAATGTTATGAGCTACATATTTCTGTTCAAAGAATTTGCTAGAAATGCAAATATTTTCTATAATGTTTATATTAATAGATATTATTAATGTGTAATTAAATGACATAGATATGTATATAATGTGTCATTTGCACATACGACATACATACACAATCAGAAAGAGAAAGAGAGAAATGTTATAATTATGATCTTTGCAATGTTAATTTACAATTGTGTAAAGCACTAAATTAATTTGCATATATGTATTTCATAATGTTGTCTTTCTATATGCATGATTCCAGGCGTGTCCTCAGATGCAAATTTTAATTGATAACGATGAAAAACACGTTTCATTAGTCATACATAATGTTATGCAACTTCTAAAAATAAATATTTTAAGACGAGTTTTTTCATGATACACTACTTATAATAGACACTATCAGTTGTGTGTCTCAAATTTTATACAAACATACAATTTAGAATAAATTATATTTTGATGCTATTACTTTCATGTTTTAAAAGAATAATTGTAACTTTAATGTTTAAATAGTAACGTCTAAAGAAAACGATTATCAATCGCCAAGGAAGCATAAAAGTTCCTTTGAAACGGAGATTTGTAACGTCTATCGCGATTCTTATGCATTTTGCGAATGTACACATTTGATACTGGAAGACATTTGATTCTGTAGGAAGAGAATAAAGGTCGACCGAACAACTAAAGAAAAACGCAGTAAGCGTGAAATACTTTGCTGTAGAATTCGTTGAAAGGCGCAAATGGAAACCTCACTCTCGTATGGTGAAAGGTAACGACATTCTGCCGAGATGTATCTCGACATTGTGTGCCTGGATACAATCTATAAAGTGTATATGTTCGATAACAGCGATAAAAGTCGAGCAGTCCAGGAAGACGGTCTGGCAGGCACTCCGGCTTCGAGTCGCTCAAGTATACCAAAAATGTCGTGGCTCGACATATGATAACTTTACGCAGGATAACGCAGGAATTCTACCGTGATTTCCAGCATTACCTGAACGAATTGTTTAAATTACTAATCGCTCACAGAAATGAATCATATATGTAAATTTGCGGTGTCCAATAGATTTATATAATAATTATATTCTCTCTCTTTTACTGGAAACTTTTTGAAATATTAATAATAATACATTTCTTAAAAATTATTCATAATAATGTGTCAGCAAATGACCATTTTGAAATGTAGCTATATTATCAAAATATTAATTATTTTATAATCTTTATTATTAGTAAATTATTATAATTATTTAAATTTAATTATTAAGTATCTAAATTTAATTATTTAATTTTTTAAATTTAATGTTAAACATCACAGGAGATAAATATTAATCATATTATTGTTTCACATAGAACACATTTTATATGCTGTAATTTTTCTTTTACTTTATTGTATTATTCCAAGCATGAAGCTTTTATTGTGGAATATAATAAATTAATTTAAGTGAATAAACAACGTACGTGCCACGTTTGAGAAAATCAGAGACTCTCTCTTTCTCTTTCTTTCTACTCTTTTTTGCAAAATATTTAATAAAATTTTGTTCGTAAATTATATGCAGCGCTCTTGTTCACGTTTCGCTAAAACACTTTAATGGTACTTTAAAATCAGTTTGCGTACTTTTATTTAACACTGCCCTTATTCAAGGAGTAAGCTTTAAGGTACGAAATCGATTTTCCGATGTCTCTCGTGGAAACCGCGTTGAATATACATGTTCACCACCACGAACCGATCGACCTCATCCGCATTCTAATCAGACCTTACTTCACACGGCCAGAAACAGCTTGCTGAACTTTAACTCGTTATCCTCGTCGACCACAGAAATGCTCTGGTTGGTTTGGCACCATCGACCGATTCGACCAAACTCAATTGGGAATGTTTTTGACGTTGAAGCCGGTTCGAAAAAATAGCTCAAGTCTAACAATTCCTAAATGATCGAAAAACGCGATAGATATAAGCCAAAATATGAATACATGTACACTCATCTTTACTGAAAACACGTAGCGATTTCATCTATCGTCACATTATTCTGATATACATACGTATTTCTTGTATAATATAAGAAAATCATCACACAAAATTAGAATTGTGTGTGAGCAATTTTATTCGTACACATTTTTTCCATATAAATTATCTTTTTATATTTTTTATTTCATATAATACATATATATATTAGTTATCGCTCTTTTATCATTTTCACTGTTATTTATAAGAATGATGATAGAACAGAATTTTGATGCTCTAATTCAAATTTTTCGCAGAACAATATGAGTTAAATATCATAGAGGAGTAAAAGTAGAACTGCCGGGGTGTTATTATTATTATTATTCGCAAAATAGCGAAAAGTGAAATTGTTCAGGAAGATTCACATTTTTTCATGACGTAGTAAAAATTATTATTATTTTTAGCGTTATTACTCTTATATTCGCGTGAGTTCAATCCGGAACAAATTTTGACGCGCGCGACACGAGATGACGCGATCCAGCGCGACGCATGTCTATTTCGTCCGCCTAATCCTTATACGTGTAATTACCGTGACAAGTAATAAGCTTCGGTCGTTAATTTGCTAGACTTTGATGCGCGTTTCTATGAAATTAGCGGGAGAGTGGGAGATCGAGAGCAATTCTGGTTAGAGTGGAGTTGTCTGCCGGTGGAGACGAAGAGTCCCTTGGAATCTGGAACTATCCCAGGATCAGCGGCGAATGCAACGAGATGCAGGGTCGAAGTCCTCGAAGTGGCGAAAGGACGACAACGAGACGACGTCGTTAGTAGGGCGGGCTCTAGCTAAGCTACAAACGCAAAGCTATCCAGACACCGGAAATGGACGGCATGGAACCGGCTGATGCGCACGTACCCGTAACAGCCGTGCATTCGGCGCTTTTCCACCAGCGCTGGAAATCGGAGCGAACGGTGTATTCTGCGAGAAAAACGTAAAATTAAATGCAAATAGGGCCGGTTGCGATAAAAACGTTTCGCTGCGCAGTTTATCAATTCGCGGATTACTTTGAGATAAATGAGACGATCCATTCATTATCTGTCTTTAGAGTATGTCAAATCAATCTCTTAAAGCAGATTACATGCGATTAAAGCTGCTAATACTAAATTTTAAAAATATTGTTGAAAATTATTTATACTATTCAATTACAAAAAAAAAAATGATTTTTCCTGTATTTTTAATAACTACAATCACCCTTATATATATATTTCCTAATAATATTGCAATTTTTTATGGTAAAGTAAAATGTATTACTGGCACTATTACTTTGCTTCTACGCATATTCGCGATTATGAACGATTTTTGTATATGTTGCTGCAATTTACACATATGGTAAGTTTCTTATATTATACTTTACATAATAATATGTTTTTTATTATGTAAGTTTCTAAAATAATAGTATTTACGACATTTAATATTTTGGAAAGTAGGGGAGGATTATTATAAATAGTAAAAATTTAATTAAAGATAAAATATAACATTCTACAGAGAAAAATCGTAGACTTTAATATAATAATTCTTAGAATCTTGTTTATCTAGCTTTAACAGTTTATTCAAAACAATATTATATCTTATTTTTATGAAAATATATTTAATTAGTTAATATTTTTTCTCAAAAAGATTCCTTCTGGAAAAAATTTATAAGTAGTTGTTTATAAAATCAGAAAGTTAGTTATACATTAAATGTAATGCAATAGTTATAATTTAAAAAAATGTATTCTTTTTCTTCAAATATTTTTCTTGCCAATGGATCCTTTTATAGACAGAAGACGATATCATGTCATCGTTTACGTAAATTTAACGTGTGGTAAAGACGATGCATGTGCATGTGCTCAGCCTTTTTACAGCGAAAGAAAGATGCGATACGATGAAAATCTAATCGCAACGAGACTCCCCGAATAGCGAGCATGCCAAGGCGTGCTTTCCCCTCCTTCAATTTGCACTTAAGGTCTTGGTGTTCGTGAAATACCTCCCCCGAGGAATGCACTTCGCCGGCTCTCAAGATTTTCTTCACATAAATAATTTTCAACTGGCACCTCATCCCTATTTTCACTCTATCACCTGCTTCCCGATTATGTAATGCCGTTACAACCACCGTAATAAATACGATTTCAGAATAGGAAAAACTAGATTATTTTTATTCGCGTTGTATTTTAAATAAAATTGTATTTAAGCGCGAAATTGTCTATTAAATTTCTTTTTTTTTATATAGTACTTTATATGTCATATCGATTTAAAGAGATGGCAGAGATAAACGAGGCTGTTTATCGTCAGATAGACGAGAAAATGTCTCTGAAGTTTAATATAAACTTTTGATAAAACTTTATACTTTATAAAAATAAAGTTAAATATAAAAGCTTATATGTATACGATATAACGATAACGTGTTTGTTATTATTTCTTACGAAATAAAAATATCACACACGTCATGCTTAAGAAACTTACAAAAATCTCGATTTATCAGTGCGAAACACGGTCGTTTCTTTTCTCGCTTGGCCATGATGTAAAATCCACTTTATGAATTTTACGGAAATAATTTGTTTACTTAATAAGTAGTTCGAAGGGATTCTCTTTTATGTGCAGCAACGACGGCAGACAGCGTCGACGAGTCGCGGTCATACTGCTGTTTAGAAATTTAATGCAACCACCGCGCGTTTTTGGACGCGCTTTCGAAAGTAGTTTGCGATATCGTAAATCACAATCGCGTATATATCTGTCGAGAGCGAGGCGGCCAGTGTATCGTGGGTGGATGTAATGCATTCGTGTGTGTATGTGTGTATTGCTCGGCAACCCGGTAATGTATTCGCAGGGATATAACATATCGATGTCGAATCCTCCATCGAAAAATAACCACGTCGTCGGTTTGCGTCGAGGGGGGAAACGAGAGAAGTGGATGATGCGCGCGCGATGAAGATCGAACGAGCGAAGGACGAGCGAATATGGGCTTGAAAGTGGTATCTCGAAGTCACGAAAAAGGACGATATTTGTGAATTTCTGTACGCTACGCGCTCTCTCTTTAATGTATGTGTGTGTGTGTGTGCATATATGAGGGAAAAGACGATTGGGAAAAAGTCGAGCCATGCAGAGGGCGAGCAAGTTTCTGTTTTTCGCAGAGACTCGGAGCTCGTGAAGCGCGAAGAGACAAACGCGAGTGTTATTAGCCGAAGTTCTTATATACACAATGTTATCCATTTCTTATCGCGCGACATTTTCTGACGCAGCACAGAGAAAAGCTCTTTGGATATATAGATTTATATATATAGATAGATAATTTACGTACGTTGTGAAACAGAAGAGAGATCAGATCTACAGAAGAGAGATTACTCATCTCATTAATGATTTATAACCACTTGCCACATAACATTTTCTTTATGAGATAGCCACAGTAGCTTAGCATGTTATTATCTCAATTCTATTAGCCTATGATTAGTGTATCAAATACCACTAACAGGATTTATAACATAGTCGCAATCAACTCACAGACAAAGGATTCATTCATGCAGCCGTACATATTCCTGGTTTCGGGCTCGTGTATTCAGTCAGAAGAAAGTTTTTTCCACGAAAAAACGCGGATAAATTTTTCTAGTTTTCCCGAAATGCGCCGATGAAGAGAGAAGAGAAGAAAGAGAGAACAATGAAGATGCGAGAGCGAGAAGGAGAAGGCTTAAAGAGGGTGGATGAGAGTAACGCGAATTCCAACGGAGGACGGACATTTTTGAATATTCGTAGACGGAAAATGCATTCCGCGCAAGTTCATACGCGCTTACCAGCCAACGTATACGTATATAATGAATGCGTATATGCATCCGTATATATATATACGTATAACGTACCTATATCCCGCCGATGTTTTCGGAAAAGGGACAACGCGCGCGGCTGTTTAAATTACTAAACTTGAAACTTTCACTCACGTATGCAAACTAATGCAAACTGGAGGCTTGTGGAAGGAACTGCAAACAGCTCGCTCGGGACTCCCCGCTACCATCCCGCGTTCCCAGGACAGCTTCTCTCGACACCCTCTCCAACCTCTACCGACCGACCGACCACCCCTTTTCCTTCCCGCATTCTCGCTCGTCTAAACGCTCCCGCTTTTCCCAAGCGTGTATCATCACCCCCTTCCCTCCCCCTTTTCCTATCCACCAGCTCCCGCCGTCGCCACACAACTCTCTTGCACGGCTTCGCTATCTATACTATATCGGGTATCCTAATTTTCGTGCCGGTCCATCGCTTTATCCTTGCGAGTGTTTTCGCTTAACCGGATGAAGACCAAATAAAGTACGTTATTAAATGCGCGAAGTGGTATTTATTCCAGCGACCGAGCGATCGCCGATGGTTAAACAAGTTTAATACACTCTTTTCTTGAGGAGTTGTGAACAAATGATTCATCAGTGCTACAATAAGCGTTCGTTTCTAACATCATTAGGACTTGTGGCGAGTATGCGCATTTAAGTCGGGCAAATTTAATGAAAGGCACAAAAACGAACGAAATCGCGAAAAGGCATTTACACGGTGGTCATTAGCCTGGAATATATTCGATGATATAAATGTTTCATTGATCACGGATAATGGATGAATTGCGAAATCGGGCAATCGCGTACATATTGTCATTTTTCTGATATTAATCAGGCTGTACGATTCGTTAATGAATTTAATGAACGAATTGCAACCGTTTGGCGAGGTGCATTGATGAGCGTAGTGACCATTGTGGCTGATGTAATCGCGGACAATATAATACATCGAAAATTTTGCATAATGCACAACATGAAAATGATACGTGCTGTTATTTAGTTGATCCCGCATGTTATAATGAGCACTTTGTTATATCAGGCATTAAATGTGGGATATTTTATCCTCTAACAATCGGAAGCTTTTAAAAAGAAATTTATCACTAGCAGTATATCTATGTGTATATATATATATATATATATATATATATATATATATATATATATATATACCAAATATTTATCAATAATAATAGAATGTTTTAATTAATAAAAATGCATGATATAATTAATTAATAATAGACAAAATGTTTTAAATCGCTGGTTTAATCATGAAGCAATTATATTAATCTTTTTAAAATCTCGTATAATTAAATATCAGATTCTCTATAAGTCATACTAGGTATATATTAATCATAAAATAAAACAAAATATGTTTACACTTTAAAGTTGTAAATTTTTCAATATTCTACGATAACGTAAATGTGGCTTAGAATGTTTTTTGTCACCGCTATCTTTATGTCTCACACACACAATATTGTCACATAATACATTTTAAATAATATATATTTTTTTAAATTTTCTATTCGCTCCTCTGTAAATTTTCTTTTTACAGTTTAGACTTATATCCTTTTTAACATTTGAAGTAATCTGCCCACTCGTATTAATCAAATGATTTTCTCGCTGATCACGATTCGCGGATTGCGCTTCGAAGTGGAAGAAAGCTCGCATCAGTCGCGCTGTAAGTCAGCATGTCCCGTAACTTGTAGTTAATCGTGAAATCGTGGAGATATACCGTGCAGGAGCCGTTTATATACGCCGGGCCTGCGGGAGGCCAACGATAAGTCAGCGAAATTATCGAGATTGTCTTTCGAAGTTGCCGTGGCGGCGGCGGCGACGGTGCTTTGTGGGTAATTTAGTGCAAGCCGTAAGTAATAATCGATGCCGTGAGAGTAACGCGGTATATGTGGTAGGCGCTAATAAGGACTCGCACATACGTAATGTGAGTGCGCGTACATAGACGATCCTATGTATAATACAAGCACCAATACCGTACCGACATTTCATAATGGATGTCAGTTGTAATTCATGACCGAATGCATAAACGTCCTCGTTGGCTATTAACGATAAGATTTACTCGAAGGAGTAGAAAAATCAAATGGCACTTCGGTTTTCCGTATATCCTTTTTATTACATAATCGTGCCATTATGTCGGCAAGGATTTTCATATTGGCTTCTAGTAAAACAATATCGACATAAATGCAGATATATATATATGTACATTTTTAATTTGTTTACATTGTAAATTGCAATTATTATATAAATTTTCTCAGAGATCTATCTTAAAACTTTTTTACACATTCACTTATTTCATTTTATAATGCAACTTATATTAATGACAAGGTAATATGTGTCAATCTCGTTAGAAAGAAAACGTAATGTTGCTATTATACTATGATACTCGCGTGGAAGAATTAATGTCAGAAAATGTGATTGGAATGATTTAAAAAAATTTAATTACAAAGCAAAAGTTCCATATGTTTTTCTATCATGTTTGCAACAAATTCATCGTAAAAAGTCATCGTATAAAATTTATAGTTTAATAACAGAAATTTTTTATTACAAAGAAATGTACAACCATATATTATAATTTCTTACAATATATATTATATCCTTTAATAACTTTTTTAAACATAATTAAAATGGTGAGGCTGGTACAAAGTTATACTTAAAGAACAAAGATTGATTCTATATATTAGAAAAGTTATTTAATCATCAGAATCTTCAATTAGCGGCGCGCGCATCTGTGTGTGAGAGTACGTGTGTGTATGCAACGTATATGTATTATTAATTGTAAAACGGTTTCGCAGCATTTTCATTCTTTAGTTTATTGTGTCAAAAGATTTCAAGGAAATTGAAGTTAATTGAGACGATAGTGCATTCAAAAATATGTTAATAAATAAAATAATCTTATTAATTTAATTTCAAGATAATAATTGTTCATGTTATTAAATTTATATTTCTTGCAATTAGCAATTTCTCGTTCGGCCGATTGCACGTTGAAAATATCTAGAAATTAATTTCTAGTGTGGGTAGAGGAAACATGCTGCACGAACTTTGCTTGACTTGTACTTTGAGTAGAACACGCGCCGCTCGGCGACTCACGTGACAGATAGATTAATGGTATTAACATTAGTAATAGTGTCATAAACTATCCAAATGCACAACTTCCTTTCATTCCATCTTGTACGTTATTATTTTAATTACACTAATGGATATTCTGTCGAAATCTTCGATGTATATAGTATGCATTGCACGCCTCATGATTTTGTTCTGTTAATATAGATTATATACATAAAACATAAATGTTTGTTTATATAAATAAGAAAATGTAGATTGGCATTATTGATTATAAATTCTTTGTATATTTATCGGAATTTTAATTTAAGTGCTAATTATAAATAGAAATATAAAGAGAGAGAAATATAATATTAGATATTATATATAGAAATCTATAGAAAAATTTTATAAAGTATATTTTTATAAAGAAAGACTGATATAAGTTGAAGAAAGAATTTAAAATTAAGAGGAAATTTACAATATCATAAATATTCTACATAACGCCTTTATATGTGATGCACACACAATGGAATATCTTTGACGTCACCATATTTTTTCATTTACAGTGATAATCTAATTTTGTTTCAACTGTATCATACGAAAATGATTTCTCTTTCAATGAGCTTGTTTTGACATTTTTAAATATCTTTATAATGCATGCTTTTACATGTAAATGATCTCTTTTTTGCATGATGTTTATCGGTGCGCTACATTTTTATTTTTTATTTTATGATGTAGTTTATTTGTTACACATTCAGCTAATAACATTCTTTAATAAAATTGTTCAATTTAATTGAATGCTACAAAATATTTACATTAATAAAAAGTAATAGAGAATTTAATAAAGCATCCATCTAACTATAAAAAAATTTAAGACAAAGATATATTTAAGTTAAATATTAATTATACAAAGGTATAAAACGAGTTTTTAATAAAAACTTTATATATTCTGTTTATTGTAATTTTTAAACAATATGATGATTAAATAAGAAAAGCTCTCAAGCAAATTTAATTAAAATATCTATAAAATATTAGGAAAATAATAAAATTTTTGGCAACTTTGCATTTAAAGATCTTACTTTCCAAAAATTTTTTTAATTAATAAAAAATGTAGAATTTAATGCAGAATTAATTGTAATAAAACATTTACATATTTAAAAACATTGCATATTTTACAAAGAAGAAGTATAAAAAATATATTTTTAAGATTAAGCTTCTGAGATTTAATTTTTTGTGTAACTGTAATACACTTTCCAGATTTCAAATTTATTGTATAATATAGCATATGTCCATTTCAACCGCGATAATATTTAATACTCGTATTACGAAGCGCGGAACGCGATAAGCTAGTCCGTTATTAATTTTAAATGAAATGCACTGAAACGTAATTAAAAAAAAAAACGGTCGCCTGGCGATAAAAGTGGCTGAAGAAAATGACTCGTCTCGATGGCACGAATTAAGAGCGACTGAAGTAAGACATTTTCGGTAGTACGATCTCTTTCTTCTCAAATAAATTATTCATGATTTCAATGAGTGATTAATTGGTACTTTAAGTCGAGGGATTATTAAGACAAATGATGTCAATAGAAAAACTTTTACATTTACACAAATAACTTTTAAAACATTTTATAATTATTTTAAAAAAGATAGAGGAATTTAAAAAAGTTTACAGAAATTTGTTAGTGTGTTGTTACTGATTACGTTCTTTGATTTTGTTTAGTTAATTGTAAATTATAGGATGCAAATTCCACGAGCGTAAATGGAAAATTCAATATCCATAGAGAACAACAATTTTATAAAAATCTGCAGAGATTTGATCATAGAGATATAACATTTTGTGCACAAATTTTATTTGCAAATATTATTTCAATATACAGAATTTATGTACTGATGGTATGACTAATACATAGTTGCATCACATTTCTACTACTCGTTACTGTAGCCTATATGTGTGATGCATAGACGCTGAAACATTTTATAGCTATCATCTTTTTTTTTTGTGTGTGTGGTAATAACATGCGCGGCTTAGTTTAATAATCAAGTTCTTTATTTTTTAACCACAAAAAATGGAAAATCCGCATGTAGTTGTCAGTTGAAATATAATGTAATATATGAAACAATATATTATCATGATTCACACTTAATAGGAAATTAATTCGTTTCTTATCATTCACACACATACATACACAGCATTGTAAATCATACAACGCAAAATGTTTTTGCAGACGTTTGCTATTAAAATCATTATTTCATAATAATATAGCTCAGATAAGTCACCAATTATACTATTTTTATATAATACTAAGAAGAATTTATCTTACAAGGATTTATCTTACTTTTCACGTTTGTAATTTCGTATATACGTGCATTTTCATATCTTTTTTTTTCACAAAAAATTCGACAAGTTTTCATTTTAAGAGATTTTAGAAGGAATTATACACAAGAAATTGAGTATGTAGTAATTACGGAAACGAATGTCAAAGCAGATGAAAAATGAAATAGAATTTACGAAGACATTCATTGAGTTTCGATATCCCGGAAATCGTTTCTTACAACTCAATATTTTAAAATCATAGGTAATCGTACAAAATCTTTTTATCTGATTGTGAGTAAGCTTATCTATTATTTATATTGATACTTGCAACAAGCTTTGATATAATTTTGCGCTTGTCTATATCTCTTCTCTTTACGTAGAAAAGAGCCATCTCATATCAGCTAAATTCCCTCTTTGAATATACATCACAGAACTTGTTACTATTAAATAAATATATACATATATATTTTAACGAGTTATTTAAACGTTATGTAATTTACTTGCAATTAACATTATATATATATATATATATTCCACACATAAGGAAATATTGCTACATTAAGATATATTAATAGAATTATATAACGCATGATCTCTCTCTCTCTTATATACGATCGACGTTAAGTTGACAAAACAGTAGCAAATTATAATATACATAATAAATAATACAATATACTAATAAACTTGAGTATTTCATTGACAGGGAATATATATTTTTTTACATAAAGAGTTTAATTAGAATTGTACAATATGCATCAATTTAGATAATTGGTAATGATTGAAAAACTCGTTCTATCTGAACTATTACGTTTGCACGTTTTATCATGACTAAATAGAAAAATTATTTCTAGGGAAAATGTCATTAGTTTAATACAACTATTTTTATCAAATTGAAAAACTCTTAATCTTCTTTTCCGTCACGTACAATACGATATCACGTACGATATCAATATGAGGAAATTAAATGCGCGAGCTCGACTAAAATGTGCAATAACGGACGACACTTCCTTTCCTGAATACTTGCGTTATTAGCCGTGGATATTCCAGATTTTATATTTAACCCGTAATTTGGTCTAATCGCTGACTCGGATAAGAGGAAAAACAATTTTCCGTTTGTGTTAAATGACCTATTAATAAGCAGCGGATTTCCCTTTATTGCGATTGCGTCAAGAATTCCTTGGCAATGACTCATGGCTAGCAATAAAAATATTTGCTTGACTATACAACTGATTTCTAAAGAATGTAAATCAGAAATTAGCAGTTAAAGAAGCTATGCTAGAGCAATGTCGTAGTTAAAGGAGACATTACATTAGTCATAAATTGACCGAAAGTGATCAACTTTTGTTAGAATGGAGTTGAAATTTTTATCTCAATAATTACTAAAACACGAATTATATATTATACATATATTTTAATTTTGATCGAAAATTTGCTAGTTTTTAGTTGATCAAAGTATTTCAAAAAATTCCAATTTCCTCGAGCATTGAAAAACGCGAAATAGAATTACGTATTATATGTTTCCAGATATCGATCGACTTTACGTGTTATTCAGTGTTTATTCGGCGATTATTTTGTGATGAAAAAACGCATTTCCTGGAACGCGTTATACCGTCCTTGGAAATCCCTACTTCGCCACTTATGACGTACTCATGACGTTTCAACCTGTTTCGTTGTATTTACGAAAGTTGTTTCCATGTGTGAAGGTTACGGCCAAGAGCAGCGAGAAAGTCAAGCGCATATGCATGATGACTAATTCTTAATGCATGTATGTATATCTCATTGATACGAAATGTCATGGAGAGAGAAATTTCCTAAAAAATATATAATATTTTTGGTCATCAAATTTTTTAATATATTTTTGTCTTATATATGCAATAATTCGTTCTTATATTTTTTGAAAATTTAGTTTTTTATGATAACTGATATTTAAAATACTAATTTGTAATAAAAAATATTATTAAGGAGAAGATAGTGAAAAACTTAAGCTACTTCAACTCAATAAACTTATTTTATATTTATAATCTATATATAATTTGATAAAGTTTTTAACTGCGTAATTTTAAGTAATTTGTTCAATTTTTCCGTTTTTGTGTTGCGTTGTAGCTTTAAACAATGGAAATATACTAAAGGTAAATATATTTTCTATCTTTCTCTCTCTCTTTTTCTCTTTCTTTATAGCATATATTAAACTTGTATACGTATATAAATTTTTTACACAAGAGAGATGCGAGAAATAGACTAGATTTTATTTCCTAAAATACTGTGTTTTATATCTTATTATGCTGCTTATTTCTTTTCTCCCCATTTCTTATATATTGTTTTATATACAAATTTAATATTTTGTATAATTTTTAAATATTTTTAGTAAAAAAATGTACTATTCAAATTCTTACAAAACGTATACAGTATCAGAAAGTTTTGCACGCATTAGATATTCTCTGTTGGTCAGTTGGGAAGAATCATATATCATAATCCATGTTACTGCATGCAGTGGAAGGGTCTTCCTAAATTATTCATGTCACTTAATAAATACGCAAATCGATGTAAAACAAATCGAATCATCTAGCCGCTAATGTATTTCGATATAGCTGATAGTTCTTTATTTATTCGCGCATTGGGGAATATAATTCATTGAATAACCAACCGTCCTGGCGGATGCTACATTGGAAATATAATATATATTCTTTCATTTCCCAGGGGACTCTTCTAAGAGTTTAGCGAAAAAGATATCTACTATACTAACGCAAAGGCAGTCCTCTCACGATCGGACCCATTCTGGTAGACGATCACATCTTACCTCAGATTAATCTATCTCTTATCCTACCTTTTCCTCTTCTCTCTCTCTCCTTTTCTCAGAAAGACTAAAAACGATGACACGTCTCGAGGCAACGAGCATATACCTCCTTCCCTACCATTTTCCTTCCACCACTAACCCACCGAGTACTTATGGAGTCTCTCGCAGATTAACTTTTGATACGCGTCCTCAGTCTCTGTGCTAGCGCCGATTCGTACATGTGCGGCGTAACACGTTCCGTTGCCGATTATTAAATTTGTATTAGCGCCGGCGAATTGCCCGTAAAGCGTAATTTGACTGGTAACTCGAGGTGAAGGCATTACGGGTAGAGAATCACGGTATATGTATATACGTGAAACGAAGAGGAAACTCTGGTGCGAGGAAAAGAGAAAGAGAGAGAGAGAAGAGAGGAACGGAGTGAGCTGCATCTAGTTGGACGAAGAACGAATCAACGTGAGTGTAAAGTAATCGTTAATCTTGTTGGTCGCGAAAGCATGGAGGATACCGCGTAAGTTTAATGTAAATTATGCAAAATGATTTGCATCACGCGCGCGCCGACAGGCGCTTTAGGGCCTCCCTTTATATTCGCGAAGCAAACCGAGCGCGGTTTTATGCTCGATCTCGTGATGGTCGTGATTCCACAGCAACTCGGGAAACCATTTATAGCCCGGGATCGCGTTTGTCTCCGAGAAACGTTTATATACCGTACGAAAGTGTTCCATCAAAAATTTTGAAGGCAATTTAGTACTCGCTACGTATCTCTTAGAAAACCAACTATTTTCTTTATCTACTATTGTATTTCGCAATTGAAATTTTGTGTCTCCTTTATTTCAATCGCGTAAGTTTTAGTAGATAAAAAATGAGATCGTTTATTTAAATTAATTGCAAAGAATCAGTAAAAATAATAAAAAAATTTGAGACTTTTCCATTTAAAAAATATTTTTTTTTAAAGGGGGGGGAAGGAAAGTTTGACGTTTTTATATTTTATTCAAACATCTCAATTATTCCTGCTAATTATGCGTAATTACGTCAAAAAATAGCTATGCTAATTTTTTGTCAAAAATATATTTATTCTTATATTTAAAATTGCTGAAATTATAATTTAATTTGTAACATAAAGAGAAATTAAAATTCAATCACTTATCACTAATAAATATGTAATATATTAATAGCGGAGCACACAATCAAAGAATATAAAAATAATAGAATTTTGATATACATATTTTAAAATTTGCGGTACAATTATCCGCATTTCATTCATACAAACGTAGGTATGTAAATGGCACTGAAGCAAATATGCATTCTTTATTTGTGAACGAGAATTAATCTCCAAATTTTTCGTGCACGAGAAATGAAATTAGCCAGCTCCGGTTACCGAAGCATCCACGTTGACAGGAGAGACAGGCAAAAATTAATCGTTTTCGTCAACCGCTTGAGAGTCAGCCGGTGTACGGGTAATCCTTGATTTGTATTTTCTCGCGGTAATGCGTTGGAGAAAATAACGAAAAAAAAAAAAAAAAAAAGGAAGAGAAGAAAAAATCGGAGAAGAGACAGAGAGGCAGCGCGACGAGGGAGTGCACGAATGTACTCGGATCCGTGTATTTCATTTCTACGATTGCAGATTACGGTGCGATGGACCTATTTTTTAAAATTACGATGCACCATATATCGGCCGCCGCGTGACAACCTGGCAAGGCTAGGCGATAAATTGTTTTAAAACCCGTTGCGCATTTATAATGGATATCCCGCGTATGGTCTCGCAAACGCTCCATAATCCTTCCGCTCTGTGAGAGACACGATGATAAAAAAAAATGGAGACAAAAAATAGAATCTCCGAATAAATGCTGGCTCATATTTTTGAAAGGTTGATAACCGAAATCGTGTTATTAATGTACGATAAATCGCAGATCTACGAAGAAACGAGCAATAGAAGAGATAAGTTCTCCGTTTCTACCTCTATCTCTTTAACATTCGATTGTAGCGCGAATTCCTCCGTTTCTCTGTCTATATTATTGCAATCTAGAAAGGAGCAGCGAAGCGCTAACCAAGGGTTACTTAAGCTAGACTGTCGGAGCAACAACTTAGTCTAAAGGGCCGGTCACTGTATCGTGGAGTAATGTTGAAACTTTCCTCTGGAATTATCGCGAGTATTTCACCTGAAGGAACCAGATATACCCGCCCATTGTGTTCTGTTCCATGCTAGGAATTTAAGCATTCAGATGGAGATAGCGCAATTTATTATTCCGAGCCAAACTTAACTCGTCTTTAATCATGTTGAGTGGTGCGCGTTGTTATCTCGATAACTTTTATTACAAATTTGTGCTCTTTTTCGAAAAATTAGATATTCAAGTCCATATATTTTGAATAACATAAGAATTAATCAAGAATTTGTCGGGCGTGCATCATTCCAAGTACATTTAATTTTGCACAATGTTTACATTACGTGGATCTTAGATTGCTTAAGTTGGACATTACAACATCGAATCGAGTAATAGTTTCAACTGCTTTAATTGCCTGGGGCGATGATAGTTTATCTTAATGACGACATTGCGTGTCGTCATCGATTTTACTAAGCGTGTTGTTTAGATATACTACTTTACAATTATTGTGAATGTTCAATAGCTTTCATTCATGTAGTAATTTCTATTAATATCGGTTTAAATAGCCCGAGGAAACGTTAATTGTTAGTGAAACGGCAATATAAGAAAATAACGAAAAAAAATTGTGTATTTCCCCACAATTTATATATTATTGCGAATGCACCTGTATTCATGATATTATATGTTGAAAAATAGATTGCCATTGACGCAAGCCTCTCATCATACTTGGGAAATATTTCTGGAATCGATTTCCATTGTACAATTCGGTACAAACATTCTGAGATTGGTTTTAATTTAAAATTGTAATAGAAATTGTATTTGTATAATGTGATTGATTGTAAACTTTAATATTATAATAAATATCTGAAATAATAATGACATTATATTTGAATAATAATAACATTAAATAATCAGCTATATATACGTATACTAGGCAAAACTAAAATATTTAAATATAATGCGCGTATTAATATGTTTGAAAATGAAATGTTTATTAAAATGTTATCTATTAAAACTTATACACAACAAAAATTTTCTGATATGGATTTCGGATATGGATACATATTTAATAAATTATGAGTACATAGGTATTTTATAAATTATATTTATTGATTATTGTTTTTAAATGTTAATATAAAAATGTTATAAAAAATTCTTTTTATATATAAATAAAAATAGAAACAACCAACTTTAAAATTGATGTTTAAGTCACATTTCATATATATAATGTTTTCTATATATTTTCAAATTTCTCTCTGTCTGGCAATAACACAATTCGAAGAAGAATCTAAATATAAAGTATGAATGTTAATTTTTAATAGCTCTAATGCAAATATTTATCATTGCTCTTTTGCAACAGAAATAATTCGTGTAAGTTACAGAAAATTTCTAATACAAACTCGCACGATAAGAGTGCGGTAAAAGTTGTCAAATTTAATGCAATTCTTCACATTGTAGTCGCAAGATTTATTAAAAGAAATATTTCTCTGACTTTTGTGCATTATGCATAAAAGTTTACGTTAACGTGCGAAAGAACTGCTTGCTTATTACGATTAGAATTTTACGGCGTTCTTTAAACTGAATATTGCAAGTCGCGATGGCAAGATGTAATTTTTATTGTCGACATGTACGTACATTGTACTACGATCTCCGTAAAATAGCAATGCGATGTAGGATCATGCGGGATGCCACTGTACCGAACTACAGTGCAATCAATCGGTTGAAACATACATATATTACCCGCAAATCCACGCATCATGATTTAAGCCCAATTTAAGCGAATCGCTATTCAATCGGTATTGTAAAAAAATTATTTATATACATATATATAATCCGTAAATTTAATATTATATACCTTGTCATATTAAGCTGTGGTATTATGTTCATCCTGTTCTTTTTCATCTAAATTTTGCTGTGTCATTGGGCGCATTTCGCGAAGAAGGAAAACTGTTGAGACATATTCGCTTATAGTATTACAAATTTAAATCTAATGTTGTTATAATACATTATATATTCAAATGTGCGAAATATACACTATTGTATAAAAATTTTTATATCGTAATATTGTCATGTCAAAAATTGTTCCGTCTAAATAGTCAGTTGTTCACCATTTTTTTATGTCCGGCTGAGAAATTAGTTTCGAAACTTTCCTTGAACGAGTAAACCGCGAAGCATTTGCTAGCCGCGTGCAAAAATTTTGCGAAATGCGATACAGCGTGAAATAAACACACTCTCTTACCCTTAGCGGATCAGTTTTGTGGAAACTCTATATAATCTTCTTTCCTTGTACTTCTCACCTTTCCCGAGCGTAAGTTTATGCAGTCGCGGTTTGTTTTCTCTAAAAGCCATACGTACATACGAAATTGGGACTTTTGGCTAAATATCACACCATAGACTGTGCTGTGAATGGATAGTTTTAATCAATCAATAGTTTTTATTAAATATCATTTTGTATTTTTGCAATAATTTAACTTCTATACATGTTTTCTCAGAAATAGTGATATAAAAAAATATGTTTTTTTTTAAATTCCGTTATCCATTATATAGGCTATGCCAAATTTTCGCATCTTTTTTTATCTAAATGTGAATATCAGTATACGCCGCAAATATTTATTTGGTATAGATATTGTAAAGATTGATATAATGTCTAAGTCCAATATGCGCATTTTTTCTTATTATTTATGTTTAGCCATATTGTTTTATGATATACAAATACTATTTTTTTATATCTAAATTTTCTTGCAAATTGAAATGTTGCTCTGTTTTATTTCACTGCAGTGCGCTACGCGATGCATTCGCGAAATCACAAATGCAGCGAAATAAAATTATTGTAAAGAGGACTACCATCTTAGTACGTTAATCGATGTTGAAATGATGCCGAATTTTGATCCACTGGAAATATATCGAGCGTGCTTTCTCATGAAATAGTGCCACATAATTGGATTCGCTGACTATATTAGGTAATATAAGCAGAGTAATTTGCCCGAAAAGTGAAAACTCGTAGAAACGTTAGGGATATGCAAATCCTCGAATGAAATAATAACACTTTGGCAGTACTAATTGTAAATTAAAATACACTAGGTAGATAAAATACTATTAAAATACTAAAATGCAGACGTCAGATTATTTGTTAAATACTTACTATTTCAAAAATTATTTAGCTAGCTATTAAAGCCAACTTCTTAAATGTTTATGTGTTTCCTATGTACTACATATAATAAACTTAAAGAAAGATCTGAAAATAAAGTTTGACGATTAAGATTGCTTGTAATAAATTTTAAAATATATAAAAACAGAAAATATATAAAACAAAAAATATATAATAAAAAAGGAAAGATATTTTATAATATTTGCAGAACTTAATGTATGATGGAGTCGAATTTTTTCGTTTGATATTTTCATTTATACGGAGAATATACGCAGGAATTAATTTTTACAAATAATCGCGTATTTATTTAATTTATATGAGTTTTTCTTTTTATTTCAGTCCATGCGATTACAACTGTGTTATTCTATTTGACATATAAAAATATTAGTTAATTTATTAATTTATTTCCACTTTTCGAAATCCGAGCATTACAACAGAGTTTCGTAAAAATGCTTTAATTGTTTAATTTCTTTTTCTTGATTATTGAATTGTTGAGTTATTATATACATACATACATATATACATACATACAACTTATATACATACATACACCACAATATGAGAGAAAGAAAGATTTTTCGAATTTTCTAAGTTTTCTTCTCTGTGATGTATTACGAGTATTATACAATATTTATCCTAATAAAAAATAGACTAAATAGTCTATTTAAAAAATAAACTAAATAGTCTATTTTTTAAACACATCTCATAATGCCTTCACAGAATGTCTCAAAATATATCATACATATTGAAACAATCCAATTTAGAGAGATTAATGGAAAAAAATATAGAATTTTATAAACAAATAAAAAAAATAAATTACTTTTATACTTTTATATTTTTTAATAATTATACTTTATAGCGGAAAAATCAATAACTATTTTATCGTTACTTTCGTCTATTACTAAAACATACATATTTTCTATAATGAATATATAATTTTCAGATTTCTAGTTGCATTTTCGCGTGGGACAAAGAACTACTAAGAACTTGGTATCAAGAATGCATTTCTCAGCATCGTTCTTCCTTATCACAGTATGCGTTCTAGTTCATTCGACAGTCGGCATCACAGAAATGGTTAACTCTGATAGTGTCTATTTTCCTGACCAAGCGGATTATATCAAGCTTGCTACAAAATGCAAAGATAACATGATACTGTGGCCAGGAAACCGTCGGTGTTACAAGGAAGGCGAGCAAGGTCCCTGCAATGTTGGTCGAGTGCTGGTTTTCGATCGTCGGTCATGGAAACCGTATTGCAAAGACCTTATATTTTAAGGTATCTTCATACAGAAAGAAACGTAACCAACTGCTGGCGATATGTTATTACCACATATGCTGTTTGGTGCACGATAGATGACGGTAACGACTGTAAATTTCCCGGACATGTGTCCAGAGAAGGAAAACGCCGTGTTCCATTGAGGCTCAATTCTATCTGATGCAGACAAAAATATTTATTTAAGTAAAACGCGTAAAAATTTCCATAATGCAAATATAAATATTATTTTTGCTGACTATATTCAATGCAAGCAGTTAAATTTCGTGAAAATAATATTCTGTAGTACTAACGAAAATTGTATCGAATACCGTGTTTGCGTTATGGAAATTTGCATTTTTTTCATAAACAAGATTTGTAATTTACTAAAGACAAATTGTGAGAAAAAAAAATTAAATTAAATTTAGTTTGATAATTAGCGCACGATATTTTAATTTTTATTTAAGTATAGGAATTTATTTAATGTAATGTGACAGAGCAGAAAGCGATAATATAAGTAGTGTTATTCCGTATCAAGTTTATAATATAAACATTTTTGTGTAAAATAATCTTGTCTCTCTCGATTTGTTGCACTTATTTATTTATAATGCTCATTCCATATATGTATGTGTTTCTTAAAAATTCATATTCTTATTATTTAAATATGTCTATTATTACATTTAGAAATAATATGTTTTGATTGATTGTATAAAGATGCGATCTGACATAGGAAATAGATTTTTCATATCTTGTATATAATGTTGTATATATTTTTACTATAGTGAATTCTTGTTTTAATATTTTGATTTAATACACACACATATATATATATATATATATATATATATATATATATATATGTATATACCAATCGATTTTTATTGAATGCACGGCTAAAAAGTATTCATATATATATATATATATATATATATATATATATATATATATATATATATATATATAATATCTATATGTGAAATAACACAACAAATAGTTTTGAATGTATATAAGATACATATAGGTTTGTAAATTTTACGTTTACGTTTTGATACTGTTAGCATTACAAATGGCGATTTCTTAAAAAAAAATGTTCCTATTATTTTATGCCCATAATATTCATATTTATATATATATATATATATATATATATATATATATATACTCAATATAAAAAGAATTATTTTTAAATATTTGGATGAAAACTTTCGTATTCTCTCTTTGCCTACGTTCGTATTGCCATTACTCTTGCTGATAACATAAGAGTAAGCGAATGAGAAAAGAAAGAAGAATAAAGTGCTTTCCGAGTGCCAAATATCCATTTATATTACCGATACGCGTGCATATAAATTATAGATAAAGCAAAACGGCAGTTCATTGAAAATGAACGAGAGAACCGTGGATGTTTATCGAACTGTATATGCTAGTATTTATTAATCGATCGTGACTCGATATGTTCGGAGAAGTGGATAAAATGACCCTCATATCTTGTTATTTCGGTTCGGAGGGTTCTCTGCTCGTCTTCGTGCAATATCTCAGGGCCCAATGTGACATCGATTCGCAATTTGGTACGGTGGTTGACAATATGGAGAGACGAGAAATGATTTGGAGCTACGAATGCTGGCCATGGCGCGGTCGTTTCGAGATATCTCGCTGCCCCCACCTCACCCTCTTCCTCTTCCTACCCTCTTACGTACTTGATACGTGCGCAGGGTAACAAGCATCGCGAGATGTTTTCGATTAACCTCATTTTAAGAATGACTGTCGTTCTTTACCATCGGATGGAGGTCCGATAGCCTCGTCGCGTTTTCCATCTTTATTCCTTGGTAGGCGCGCAAACAGGTCATGATCGGGTTCTCCTTCACCCTCTCCATCGTATTGGAATTCTGTCCAAGGAATATAGAAAAGTTGAATTTCTCAATGGCACGGTTTATAATATCATCTCCACTATTAATCTCTCGTAATTTCAATATCTGTGAATATCTGATGGCTGGAAGAGAGAAATCGCCTGCTATGTCAGCAGTAAGAAATACCACGAGATTTTAACACGAGAGAACGATCATTATTTACGATAGAATTTATTATATAAATACACTTATTGTATATCAAGAGCATTACAATAATACGGTAGAGAATATAATTTTTTTTTTCTAGTATTCTGCAATGACGGAAAATGTGAAGTTATAAATGTAATTTAAATGTAAATAAAATTAAAATGCAAATTTTCAATTAGTAATTCAAGTTATAAAGTGGCGATAAATTAATTTCGTCCTATATATCGGATCTTTAATTGCTACTCGAATATTACATTTTATATAAAAGTGAAACGTAGCATAAAATTTCTATTAAATTTATAATAATACATGTATAGTCTATTCATATATTTATGGCCTCAGATACATGAGTTTATGTTATTTTACGTTTGAAATTATTTTACTCATTCATACGTTCCATAAAAAATCATATTCTATATTCAATTCAATGCAAACAAATGTATCAGTTAATATTGGAAAATAAATATATCTTGAAAAGATATATTTTCTTTTGTTTAATATCAAATTAATATTGTGATACGTAATAAGCTTCCGGTACGTCATTCTCCAGTGTTTTAATTTTTTGTGACGTCGATCTTTTTAACTTATAACAGATTTCTCTCCGCGCGGAGAGAAATATGCCATGCGCGCCGTAATGTTACGAAGTACAACGATTAAGGCTCAGTGCCGCAATTCCAATTCCTCCCCTTTCGCGTTTGCCGTATTCATCATCTCAATTTTATTCCGCCAACTCTAAGTTTCGCGCGAGAAATTTGTTCGGCCGCGAATAAAATCGAGCAATGGATACAACGTCCTGCCTCGAGCAAAAATAAATCTACGGCCTGTGAACTATGGTCAAGGTGGTGTAATAGCTTGCAGAGAAGCGAATTTGTGTCGGTCGCACTGGCTACCAACTTTCTTTTTGTCTCCCGTTTGCTGCAATTCGTCACTACAATTTCATCACTTCGACTTTTAAATCCGGTAAACGAGCGGTATTGCAATGTTCGCTCCGAGGTATACTGCGGTTCGCGCGAGTGACGTTTAAATTAAATTAAATTAAGAAAAAGAATATCTGAACCGCGCGCGCAGGCAGAGATTAAAATTTTTATCAGGCTCGAGTTATCTGTCGCGATTTGCTTTTCATATTTTGCTTTAAATTCCATGATAATTATGTCACGTTCAACACGAACTGCCGTTGTGGTATAAGTTGAGCATCATGCTTGTTATTATTTCACGCGTTACACATGCATGGATTGTAAAAGAGAGACGTATTTCGTCACCATAAGAAAAAAGAATGATAATTAGAATAAGAGAGTTAAGAATTAAGGCTTATATGTATAAAAATTCAATCCTGTATTCTCAATTTGATAGAATTTATTTTCTTAGCCCGTCTTATGCCAACATGGTGCGGTTTAATTTCACTTTAAAGTAACATTATTGAAGTTTAAGCAACTTCTCAGAATGTATTTAGAGCGACACAGTTCAGATGCGGAAGATAAATACAATGGAAATTCAACACTATGCTATCGCATATACGATAAACGGTGTCTCACAAAACGCCGGGTCTCTTGGATGTGAACAGCTTAAATGTATATTCCAAGTAAACTCCATAAGAGGGTTAACAACGCTAATATCGCGGCCTGAATACGTGCCTTAGACCATAAACTATAATGCTTAAGTCCGTCTAATCGTTTCTCCCAAGCAGTTAATCGCTCAGCGATGCGATTGTAGCGAACTGCTATTTATGATTTACACACATACACACACACACACACACACACACACACACACACACCACACACACACACACACCACACACACACACACACACACACACACACACACACACACACACACACACACACACATTTGTATAGTATAATTATCAAAATTAATACATTATAAAAACTTTTAAAAAAATTGGTATTTTTAAAGATCATTTAATTTATTTTATTAAGTCATTCTTTTTGACCGAGTTCCACATGAACGAATTACACATAAACAAAAAAAGGAACAGTCTCACTATCTCAGTTCTGGTAAAATTATACTTTTTACTGTAATTAAAAATCTTTATAATAATTTAATTGATTTAAAACATTTATTGTTTTCTGCTTTTACTTAACACGACAAAATTTTTTTAAATGCGAATGTTATTGTTGTTGGCCGATTGCTTGAGAAAATGTAATTTTATTTTATCGCTTTTAGTTTTGAAACTATATACTACATTTCTGATAATATTTTTTGTCTATTTTTTTTCTTATTTAATTCTTAAGTGTTGCGATATGTAAACTCTCGACGGAGATCGCTCTAACGGTTGGAGGAAAAGAGGCGTCCGCCCAGGGGACAATTTTAACTTTCTCATGCCTATAGTTCCCATATCCATAATTCCAACTTTATTCCTTGAACTTCTAACTTTTGCAGTATTCCAGAACGGGATTTGTTACTCGGTTACCAGGACCATCTCGGGTTAAGAAGCGAGGTAATGAGGTATGTTCTTTAAAAAGTACTCTAAGGGCTTCGATACTTCTTACTTTGAATTTGCATCTTTTAACGTCATTTTATCCGTGTCCAATTTGCGTTAACATTTGCATGACTACAGGTTTTCATAAGAATGACGAAAGTTTAATCATTATGTAGGAGGGTGACTTAAATACTGCAATGTCTCTTTTATAGTGTTTCGATTTCCATTACCATTCTTAAAAGACTCGAATTCTATATTGTAATGAAAAGAAATGTCATAATTTTTAATAAGTTCATAAAGAAAGGTGTTATAAATTTTACTACATAATTTTTGCATGCGTAAAAATATTGCAACATTGTATATAAAATTATAGTATATCATACTGTCAAGAAGTGCGGAAATTTAATTACTGCCGAACAACAGTCATTATTTTGTACCTTTTCTCTAACATTAAAAATATTGCTAAAAATCTGTCAATCCGCGAGAATCTTGATGCGCGTAAGCGCCGCTAAGGACCTGCAGAGCAATGATTAAATTTGCCCGATTTTGTTGAGCATCGCTCCTCCGGACCGGAAACGCGAGATATTTCGTTGTGTTCGTGCTTGGTGTTTATAGCGCACGAAAATGGATGATGCCGGGAGAGATAGGGATGGGAACGAATAAAGATGAAGGTTGAGGAGAAAGATCACTCGTCCTTGCACGCCCGCACATACCTATACATATATCTCTACATCATATCCTTATTTCCTACCTCCTTCCTCTACGTCACTGAAAACACCTTATGGTGGCTTCTTGCACCGCGAAGACGAGAAATCGGCGACTGAGTTTCCGCCGTTAAGCCAAATCCCCGCGAGTCTTGCGTTGCGTCGTCGTCGTCTTCGTTGGGACGTAAAAAGCGGTTCGACGACGGCCGACGTGACAAACGATCGCAGTCACGGACGAACGGTTCCTCTCCCTTGCAAACCGTTACAGCGCCTTAAGCATCACGTGGATGCGAAGATATATATACTTCGATTTCGAGATATGGATTGAGAGTGACGCACGTCGAGCTCTGCTCAGGTTTTGCATTTATAAGCCGTATGAAAAGAGACGTGAGATAGCATGTGGTTAAAGTCAGATGAATACTTTTGATCGAAAAGATATATACGTAAAATATAAACTTTTATAATAATACTAATTCATAATAATAATTTAATTTACTTTATAATAATAATTTAATGTAATACTTAATTAGAGCTAAAACAATTAATGTAAAAATAATGCAGTTTAAAAATGATTGTAAGAATTCTATATATCTAAATGTATGTATAATGAGATATTTCCTCATCTCATTTATTATTAAGTATTTTACTACAAAATCAAATCAATAATAAATTATTTTGCAAATTAGAAAGTTAATGTTATTTATCTATATTTGATTCATAATCTTACGAGTATTTGTATTTCTGTGTAACTAGAAAAAAATATTGCACTTAACATTTTATTAAAATACTATTCGAAAATTAATATAATATATTATTATTTCAAATTATTTAAGGAATAAATCTTTTTAATTGATTCTGCTCTGAAACTTAATACACGAAATAATTTATTTTTAGTTGATTATAATCGAAAACTTATTAATATGTCTTGGTTTTTCTTGCGAATTTATTTAATTTTAAAGTAATAGCCAAATTCGTATATGTATATATGAAAGATAGACACTGTATTTGTCTGACTTTCATATATGTGTAGGTATTTTATCAATTACATTCTGATAATTCACGACATGGCGATGTCTCGGGACATGTAGATAATTTAATCAAGTTACAGCGGAATTCCGTTCCTATGACAACCACGTAAATCGATAAATTGATTGACCTTAATGTTATTATGCAACGTCACTCAATTTATGAATGAAGAATATAATTAAACCATAACCGTTTACTGTAAATGAGCTTAAGTATATTACGGTGTACAATGGGAAAAAAAATGTTTAATGCCAATTGAATTATTCTAATAATGTAAAGTTGCATTAGATATTATTAGTGATCTTTTGCATAAAAACTAATATATGACATTATTATAAATCACGCAAGAAATATATCATTGTGTACACACACAGGATATTGTAAGGATATATCGTTAAAGTATCCAAAAAAAGAAAACAAAACATATATACATAGTATACATATCGAAAGACAAGATATATTATGTTAGACATATAAATATATAATTAATATTAAAAATGTATAAAACATATGTCAATAACTATTAAATTGAAAATTATAACATATTGATAAGCTCCAAACTTTTATATGAATTAATGATGCCGTGTATAGATCTAACTGTATTATCTTTTCATTGATATGTTATCTTTAACAAGACAAAAAAAAATTAATACGAAATATTTGGAATAATCACAGAAATATAATACAAATAGGAAGGAGGAAAAAGGGAATAACCAATAAAATATAATACGAATTAATTTATATATATATATATATATATATATATATATATATATGTATAAATTCGTAATATTTGCTTATTAATATTCTCGTTTTAGAGGAATTTTTAAAATTACTTCTGTTTTTACATCAAGTTTTAAATAATAACCAGCAACTGTGCATTCGGAGAAATATCAAATAAAAAAAGCATTATATTACAGAAGCTTTCATATGAAAAGTTTATTACGAAAATGACATATGGAAATACCGCATATAAAATATAAATACAGTAAAAACAAATCGAGTCGTTCCCAGTCCACAACCGCAACATGTCAAGTAGTTAGTTGTAGTACCAGTTAACAAAAACAGTTCTGTGATACTGTGCGGTCGGTTTTCTTCTCTCTCCTCTCTCCTCTCTCTCTCTTTCCTCTTTCTTCCCCTCTTTTTCCATTTTATTATAATCAATGTAAGTATTTTAAGCTTCCTTAAAATGATTCTTTAAACTATTCTTAATACTTCGTCAAATAATTCTGCTTTAAAAATTTTACTTTCTCAAGATTTTTGCTTCGTGTGTGTTTATCGATTTAATATTTCATCAAAGTCCATGTATTGCGATAAGCTTTGCCAGGTGTTCTACGTCTTGGTGTGGTAGATATCGTCAGTAAGTAGAAAAAATCGATCATGTCACACGTATATATATATCTTCTTTTCCTAAATACATTTCAATATTCGGTTAGAAGGTAACTTCTTCGTACGTATACCTCCGCAAAAGCGTCAGCGATAGATGGGATAAGGAGGGGGAAGGGTAGAAGGGCGACAGACGCTGCAATATTCTTGGCTCGCATTGTACGTGTCCCATAAGTTGGCAGGCGAGCTCCCTCTCAGCGACAGCTTGACAGAACATACGCTCTTTCCCGCTCGAATCGTTTCGTCCCTGCACCTATTCTCCTCTCCCTCTCGCCCACTTCCTGTCCCTCTCCCTCGTTTTCTTCCTTTCCCTTCCGTTACCCTCTCTCCTCGTTTCCGAAAATAAAAGTTTATAAGCTAACGCGCGTGTGTACATGTAGGTGGGACTCGAACGTGGATACCCTCGGCGAAGGTGCGGAAAGTAGAAACGTCGGTGGGATAGCGAAGAAAACGACGGAAAGATTGGTGGTGGGAAGCACCAACAAGAAATCCGCAGGCGACACGGGGGAAGAGAAAGTGAGAGAAAATGCGGGGGGTGGAGGGAGAACGAGAAAAGTGGAGACCACGTGCAGAAATAACGTTCGTGTTTTTGATTTGAGGCACGTAACCGAACCACATTGAAATCAGATAGGGGCGCGAGAGAGGACGCTAAACTGGCTCCGGGAGAAGCTTGCTACGGGAATACCTAAACTTCACAGGGAGGGTAAGAAGGAGGACGCGTTAGATGCCCGAGGGAAGAGGAGAGATCGCGCGCAAGGGAGTGCACGACATCACGTGGGATTGTGCGAGCGAGGGAGAGAGAGAAAGAGAGAGAGAGAGAGAGAGAGAGAGAGAGAGAGAAAGAGAGACATCGCCGCGAGGTGTAAAGGGTGGCTAGGCGCCTTACAACGGGTGAAACGTGCCACTTTCTTGGATTTTCGAATAAATCGGCACGGCGTGGAGTGCGCGCCGTTCGACTATAACGGAGTCTACTTTGAGACCTTCCCAACCCTTCTGTAGGTTCGCGTTCCGTAATCCGGATCGGCCTGATCCCTCTGTTTCCAAAAACGTTGCAGGTAAAAATTTGGCATTGCGTATCAATAAAAGATTCATATTTTTTCAACAGATTTATTAGTTTCGAATCCTCATTGCGCTTTTATCGAGTGATAAGTATCTGTCGCGCAATTATCAGTCTCGTTAGGCATTAATTATTATTATACTTTATACTGAATGTTTTCGTAATCTAATAAATGTTTGTCATTTTCGCTCGAATATCTCTCTGTCTCATTATAATCTCAGCTTCTTCAAGAACTAGAAATCTTGAGAGAACGATACGGATGAAATGTATTGTTAAACTTTGAACTCTTTTCTTGCTTTCTGATGCGAGAAATTATTTATATCTTAAATGCGAATGTTCTAGTTCGATAAATCTCATTCGTGCGAACGCTGTGTAATGCACGTTCCATCTTGCTAACATTTTCATCGACGTATTCCAGTAGCGTCATTGCTCGTCGTACGCGGTTTGGTAATGGATCGCCAATCCGCACGACATTTCGATCATTGAGCAAGCGTGTAACGGGCAATGATGTATTATTTAGCCATCATTCTACGCACACTGACATACACACGTGCGTACTTGCACACACACGGCGACTCATCGGCATTGATCGGACAGTTAGCAGTAATACAGGCGGAAATGTTCAGTTTGTCAGTGGTTATAGAGATAATTAGGGAGAAATGCAGCGCTGTTATCCAGAGAGAAAGGGGGAGATACTAGTTATGTTGTACGATAATGAAATAAATGTTAATAAATATGTCGACCTCAACACACCGGGAGCAGTTGGCGATGCAGATACCGCGAAAGATACGACTTGTTTCGCAAGTTTCTCCAGACTTATCTGCGAGATGTATCGGCTCTGAACGAAACTCCGGTTATATCCAACGTTTGTCAGAAAAAGAAATGTGACAAATTTTGCTGCGATTAAAACTTTAAACTTGCTTACGGATTTATTTAAAAATTTGATCGAATATACTATGTTACGTAGAAAAATGTAAATAGAGAGACAAAATGCTTTGCGCTTTGAGATTTAAAACATAAGTAAAATCACAAATCTCTTTTTTTATGATTTTTGCATTTTTTATGTATATCGTTCAATTATGTAGAAAAAGTATACTTTCCACCTCTCTATATAAATATGATGAATGAAATATTAGTCAAAATCCATTAATCAGAGAACAAATTGAAAAGGGAGGAACGATATTACGATATTTGTCATTCTCTGAAAGATAATAAATAAAGATGAAAAATTAACATGTTTTTAACATTATTACTTTAAAAGATAATAAATTAATTTTGTTAAAAGCATGTTAATTTATGGAGTAGTTGTCATTCGATGTTTCAAGTCTGGCAAACTTTGTCTTTGGACTACGACATTTACGCATCATACTGTATTTTCTTCGAAGGAAAAATTGACACAATCTCTTTCTTTGAAGAGGTTACGTCTATATAACTTTGACCGTAATCTTGGTACTGCGAAGTAAAAAGTAAACATCAACTTCTTTGCTTCTTCATTCCGTTGCATCTACAATCTTGAAAGCTTCTGTCGGTGTATATAATTTATCGTCAAACTTGATTTTCTTTCTAAATAAAACAATAATATTAATCGTAAAATGTATATTATGATGCCATTGCAATTTATAATTAAGATTATTTTATATAGACATATATAATATAGGTTTGTAGAGTATAATTTTCTGTAAAATGTAAGCGTTTAAACTTTGTACATGGCATTTGTTTGTTAGCGCTCTAGAAGAAAGTTATTTGTAATTTTTTTTCTAATAAATATTTATTATCATATGCTATATTAATCATATGTTTATATTACATGTGTGTTACATGTAGTAGAACTTATTATAATTTTAGAAATGTCAGTTTCTCTTTATCAAATTTTCCTTTTACTAAAAGTGTGTGTAAATGTGGACCACGAACTCGTGGCAATCAATGTCATATATCGTTACAATAAAGCTGAAAGCACACTGGTGAGTAATGAACGTGTGAAAAATGCACGTGCTGCGATGTCACTTGCTGTGTTTTCTGCACTCGGTCGCAACTTACCGCTGTTCATCACGGTGAAGCGACGACGCGCGACTGAAAAAGTCGTTAAAAATCGGCAAAATTCAATATTTTATATTCCTCCGAGTATTTCCTTTCCGTCTGATCGTTCCACGGCTCCCGTTAACCGGCTGCGCCAGACTCTCTCGTTGTCTGCTCTTTTCCTTTCCGTCATCCTCGCCGCCGTATCTTCGACCGTGAGTTGCGCCATATTTCAAACGTCATATTAGCAGGGACCATGCGTCTTCCGCGAGTAAAATGTCTATGCCGCCAGCAGGCTTTGCCACCGCTACATCACACGGCGATGGTCCCTCTTGGCGGCGTGGTATCGTGTCACTTTCCCGGCCCGTCGCCAATTACACATTAATGCGGCGTCGCGTTATCCGGAGACGATGCACGAAGTGGAAGTGATAGGGGTACGAGAGGGGTGGTCAGAGAGACCAGTAGAGATATCCTTCGGGAATATACTCGCTTTCCGGTATAGTCAATTAACCTAGTTTCACTTGACGCAACGGTTCGATCAACGCTATCCGTTCGAGAAGATGGGAAACTATTTTGTGCCAGGTTTTTCGCCGATTGCACACCGATTGTTGTATACAATTTTCAGATTGAATGTTCGCCGAGCAGAGCACAACGCGCTACGAAGGATGAATGTTATTTTGGATATTTTCGATTGGAAGTGTGTTTCAAATGTAACGTATAGCTGCGGAAATTCACGATGTCGCAATGTTATAAGAGATGACTTTCTTGCAATGGCACGTTACGCGTACGTAAGTAATGAAATTTCGAGTAGAATTAACGATTCATTTGTCAACTGATTGCTAACGTTCCAATTTGTCTTTTGTCAGCTGATAGCTGACCTTCCAATTCTGAACATTTAACAATGAAAAAAGATCGAGCCAAGAAATATCGTTGTATTTTATTGATTAATTGATTATTTATGTAATAGTATATAAAAAGTAATATACTCACACAAAGTTCTTTTCAATTTGTTTCCTTGATCTGAAACATCATAGAAGTCAAAAAATATTAATTAAATATATGTCTGTATAGTCTATGTTGAGGATTTTAATATAAAATTATTTTTAGATATACATTATAAAAATTTTTCAAATTTGCAAAATTCTTCTAAACTTTCTTGCTTTGCTATGGTTATAAGTTTGCTTACAAAATTCGCTATTTTAGAATAATGCGCCAAAAGATGAGCATTTTCTTCCAATTGCAGATTTTTTAGACAAATTAAAGTCGACTTTTCTAAAACATTTGACGTGTTTTAATTTTCTTAATAATTTCTTAATTTTTTAAATGTGTTTTAATATATTTAATCAAATCTTACATTTTGTACATGCAAAACTTTAACTTAAATTTAAGTAAATAATAAAATATATTTATACCTATTGACACCTTTAAATCTCAATGTACCAAATTCTAATTATTTTCATAACTCAGAAACTCAGAAACAATTCAGATTAATAAGAATACCTTTTATCCGCGAATTTAACTCTAAGTGTCTCTTCATCTAAAAAGAATTCGCATTTTCTCAGTTACTCTGTATATTCCGTAACGAGATATGAATTGAATAATAATAAACATTGAATTTGAAAGCATCAGACTCGTTAATAAACGACGGCTATTATGTGTTATAATAGCTATTATGCATCTCTTTTGATGGGAAATAAAGCTTTTGAAGCAAGGGCGCGACACGCGTCAAGAGATATCGGACTCGTGATGCCTAGCACTTTATTGAGATCCAAATTGATAGAAGGTCGAGCGAAAAATGGGCCTCTCGTATCAGTGCTTTTTCTCTCGTCATTACGCCGAAACATTAATATTATTAAGCAGTATATACATCGCGAATATCCGTGCGAGAACGTAAGGGGCTGTCGGGGATGTATACGGAGGGTGGTTAGGGACTTTTCTCGCAGTAAATATTGTAACATCTGGCGCAACTCATACGAGTTCGAGTCACGCCTCCGGCCCTCTACATTTCATTTCACTTCTTAGATACTTCACTGAAATACTGTCGAGGATCCACTGGCTGTCTCGTCTTTGTGTGCGGTAATGCTTCGGAAAAGAACGGTGAACAAAGGAAAGAATGTGTATATGCTGCATTTGTTCCGGTAGCTTCCCGGATTTGCACGGACGCCCTTGTGTGCTGCTTCCTTGCGCACGTTGCGGTTAGACGACGAGTTGTTTTCTCTTCGAAGGACTGATATTTATGTTATCACACTGGACTGCGCTACAAAATGTGACGTGTTTTTCTTACAAACTGCCTTCCAGTTCGTTCCTGTCTCTTGACTGACGATGTTGTTCAGCGCGTTATTTAACATAGTAATGTTGCACGAAATGATATGATTACTATTTGAGAAATAAATGACAAAAATCACGATGCTAACAATTGATGTTTGACGCGGTTAACAACTCTTCTGACTCTTACGAGTTCACCAAAACAGCGATTCGTAAATAAAATGCACAAATGATAACCGTTCGATGCGATGAGATATGAATCGATGCAGATAACGAATGACTCGCGAGAATGGCGAAACACATCCTATCTCATTCGAGCATGAGACATATTTCATCCACACAAAGTTTAATTCGCTCGAATTCTGCATTTGACAAGTAGCACAAGTCATTCAAGTGCATGCAGCGGTGTGATTGATTGCGCGCACGAGGAGAAGCGGAACGAGTTATATATTTATGCGTGCATTTTTCGCGGGATTGTCACCGGCTGATCAAATGAATCCGGGACTCTTTCTATTTACGAATCGTTTTGATATCCTTTTTTTTTTTTTTTTTGCCGACTGATACGTCGCCAACGAGGAGGGTGGCGCGCACGTGGCATTTTTCGCGTCGTAATTTTTACGCATCTGAATTTTGCGCGTGAATGTTTAACAGCGGTTTCCGCACGCTCTTGTTTACAATGACAATCAATCGATTTAATCAAACTGCGACCAAGGCGCGCGTTTCGCGCGGCTAGCACGGCGCGAAAGCACGCTTCCGTATATTCACGCCGTGCCTCGCTACGTAACTGCGTTTTTTTTGGAATTAGGGTTTCGTTGACAGAGCTTCGCGTTATATTAAAATTTATATTTTCGAAGTGTTGACCCGGTTGCAGAACTGATCGGTATACAATGCGCGAAGGGACACGCATTGTTTATGTAGGTACGATTGGAATTTGCAAAATAAAAATTATGCTATCTACTTGGAAAAGCAAAATTTTTACACCGCATTTTTTCTATCATACGCTAGTGCACACAGTCGGGCAAATTTAAATTTTTGCGATATACATATCGTGCAGTATCTCTCGAAATCAAACACTCTTTGTTTTTATTTTTTCAAGTTTACTGCAATTATTAAAAATTCAACGTATTCATAATTGTGGTACATAATTATAATACAATATTTTGTTGCATGTTTCAAAAAATTGTAGTCCATTTATATTAGGCGATATAATATCTGTTTTCTAACAACTTTGATGTTTTTTGTTTTATCGAAACTTATTAAATATCATAATTTTTTCCCGTCTCTTAAGCCCACTTTACACGATCTATAATTCGAGACATAATTGAAGATAGAATTCTATTTATAAATTTATGCGTCATATGTTTTAATGTATACGTGTATTGCGATATATATTTTATTTTGTATGTATTTTACATATTCAAAAAACATTTGAATATGTAAAATACATACAAAATAAAATATATATCGCAATACACGTATACATTAAAACATATGACGCATAAATTTATAAATAGAATTCTATCTTCAATTATGTCTCGAATTATAGATCGTGTAAAGTGGGCATTATTTACAATGATAATCCATTGAATTGAACTGTAATCAAGGTGTGTGTTTTGAGTGGCTGGGTGAGAAAGCATGCCTCCATAAATTTGCGCCATATTAGAGTTTTGTTGACACAGCTTTGCGTTATAAGTAGACTTATATTCCTTAAACATTTTTTAATTAAGTTTATATTTTGTTTATTATTTTTAATTAATATATTTTAAATTTAAACATATTTTGTAAAATTTATACACTCACACAAAAGGTATGGGTGTATATATATATATATATATGCTTTTCTATATAACAAGAAGAAAAAAATACTATATCATAAATAATTTTATAATATAAATAATTGCATAAGTAAAAAGATAACAGTATAATCGTTTATCATATATCACATCAGATTAGTGTAGACAGTTATGTAGTTAAAATTAATAAATGTTATAATAATTTTGTAATCTGCAGAGAAAAAAAATAATACACATGCTAGTTTTACTTATATCATAATATTATATTATTATATTCGATACACTCAATATATTTATGTTATATTTCAATAAATATTTCATTCTTCGGTTTAACATGTAACGCGAATATACGTATAAATTTCGGGTCAGAAACTAATATATTTTAAAACATCTAAAGGAAATCTCTTGGGGAAAATTGAATTGATACACTTGTTTTATGTATATTATATATATGTATAAATCCAAGAATGATACATCATCGTATTTCGTATAAAGATATCATGACTTATCACAAATATAAAACGAGATTTCTCTTTCTGAGATAGCCCGTATTATGAAATTATACGATCTCGTGAAGGTTTTTAGTGAAAAGAACTAAGAAGCTCACGCAGACGGCTCTTTCAATAATTCATTAACCACTTGTTTCGTTAGCTACTTCTACGCGGACCGTGTGGTAGACTCCCTGAAAAGTGCTTTAATTTCCTCCGTCGACTTGTTACCGTCTTAAAACTTTAAGGCGCTCTCGCCGTTAAGTGACACGCTTCATGGAAATACGACAGCGCGTGGAATTGCCGTGAAATGTCTCAGACGTTTCGATTTCAAACTGAAGAAACTTTTGGTCCTTTAATCCGGTGCTCTTATAAAATATAATGTAAAACGTATTATCTTAAATTTGCTATTCGCTATATTAAATGTAGTAATAAAAAAGTAATATAATATAACATATAGGGCAGTAAAACTTGCGATTCATTATAACTTAAATATAATATCGTAAGTAACGTGTATTGATGCGGGGAATTTATATCAGAATATATCGTGTATTACTGAAGCTTAGCTTACTGAATGTTTATAGCTTACTGCATGGAATTTAAAACTTGTGACAATAATATATCTTAATCTATAAAAATTATTAAAAACATTTACTGTCTTTTATTTTTTTTAATGTATTCCAGAATGTGTATGTTTCATATATGATTAAATTTTCCCATTTTTTATTTAAGAGATTCTTTATTCAATTTCGTATAAATTCTTTTATTAAAGTTACATAATTGGCAAAAGAGCTTTACGTTCACACGCGTAATCAAAGGCACCTCGAGAATTTCGTACTTCGCGGTCGAAGATCCGGCAAACTGTATGCAGCGTACACGTGTATAAATGCCAGATTACGGAGCAGGAATTCGTGAGATAACTTCGTCCTTTCGGAGCCGTCAGCCGCCAGTTTGTGCAACAGAATCGCACCGAGGCTTCGTGTCTTCTACCTTGATACAGTTTTATCGCTGTCTCGAATCTACGTCTACACGACTGCGTACACAGTTTCTCGATATATCGCTCTTAAGCATGGTCCTACGCGAAAACGACACGAGCTTGCAATATTAATAATAGTAAAACCTAATACAGACGAAGAAATGTTTTTAAGATACTTTTTAAAAATATGCATCGCAACACTCTTTGTATTCGACATTGAAGCTTCTTATATGTTAAAATAAATATAAATAATAATTATTAATATTAAAAATATTAATATCTATATGAACTAAGTAAATAAAGATACTAGATACGAACATATATAAGCTGGAAATAACAAGTTCGAGTTTTCGAACATTTCAGCAAATTATTATATTTGCGAATGTTATATCTTTTTAGTTGATTAATATGTGACAAATTCGAACATTTTTATATATAAAGAATATTTTATGAAACGTATATTCTCTATAGATCTCTCTAATCTCGTTACGTGATGTATAAATTATCTTATATTCGATAATTCGACGCTCATTCCATATCATTTTTATTGATCGCTCTTTCATATCTAATTTTATATTTTAGGATACTGCCCTCTATTTTAGAATGTCCGCTCGTAGATACGCCAAATGAGTAGAAGTTCGCGGCTGACTTTTGTTCGCGTTCACGTACGGGTTGTTCTTTAAAGAATTACAGAGTCCATTTACCGGTATTTCACGGGCGCAATCTAAGCAGGCACGCCCCGCGCAAGATTTATTAGAATTAGAAATCTGATGCTCCATATGTGCGTCTCTACGTTGTATATTAACATTAACGGCGCGGGTGTTACGAGCCATTTGTACTCAGAGTAGTGAATTGCATGGAACGTGAGAAGCTTCCGCGCACGAATTATTAGTCTCATTATCGTATAGTTTACAGGATTCGCTGTACGGCAAAATTTGCACCGCTGTTACATTGTCGATCTTCAAAAATAGAAGAGATCCTTTCGATGCTATTTAATTAATTTAAGTCCTTTTAATTAGCGATCCGTATATCGCTTTTATTCACATTCACACATACCAATTTTATTACTTAATATTGTAAAAATCAAACATATACTTATAAATACATATTGTGATAATTTTATTATAGTATATTATATGTGCATTTTTAATGTAACTAAAATTATACTTTAATGTCGTATATATAATAAAAGATTTTGTGACAGAAAATATAGTAAATCATAATGCGAGTATATATGTATAAAGCTCTGGAAACGTTAATAAATTATTATACGTATATATGTATTCTATGCGCATTTCAACGTTTATGTAATGCCAAAACACATTTACATGAATATTAAAAATATTCAGTATGAAATATTATATCTCATTTTGAATCACATATAAAGAATAAATTAACGCAGCAATTTCTGCTACACTCCGCATTTGTGATAAAATTTTCTTGTTCATAAGAATATATGTGACCACATATACTTGGAATATATATATATTTATAGAGTTTCTTTGTATTTATCACATATTTTAAGTAGTGCCAAGTTTGTAAAGAATTTTATCAGATATAAATAATATATTAAAAGACTCAATTGTGTTTTCTATACATATGTAAATTCCTTTTCTCTCTCGTTTTTATTAAATACATTATTTTGCATTGATGTTGGATTAATTATATGAGAATCGCAATTTATATATGTATACATGCGCGCACTAGATGCACTGCACTTTGGTTGCATGACATAGTGGGATCCCATTTGTATGCATAACGGTATAGTTTAATTTAATTAACTAGTTACCGATGCAAACATATTCTTTAAGATACGTTGCGTACACAGATTATACATTCATAATATTAAATTCTAATTGTTTGCTGTGTACCAAACACATTAATTTGCAAACTATATTTATTCCATAAGATTAGCTTTTACATTGCTAATATCGATATACTGAGAAGGAAATATAAGATAGGATGTATGTATCTAAGAATAACTGACATTATTTTTCAGGATTTTCAACCATAAATGTTACATCTGAGAAATAATGACGATTAATGATTGTTACGTTGTGTTGTGCTAACGTTACTATAATATCTAGCGAGTTTACTTGTATTAAGTAATACATTTAGTCATATATCTAGCATCCTTTTTTAAAACTTTTAGATACATAATTAATTAATATTTTTGAATAACTTGCCAGTGTTCAAAAATTTAGACAAAAAATGCAAACGTAGCTGCAGTTTTCTTAAAAAATTTTGTTACAATTTGAAGTTAAATTAAATGTCACAATTACGTTAATTATGCAAAATTATAGTAATAGATTGATCAGCACGAAACGAGATATATTGTATGAAATTATTATTTTATTTTTAAAATTTAATGAGAAACAATTTTTTCAGAATATTTTGAAGTACAAATTTGCTTCATAGTTTAAGTTTCTTTTTTTTAATTTAAGACTATCATTGTGTATGTCGAGATATTTGTCTGAAAAAGTACGCTAAAGAAAATTCAATTACATTAATAATTGATTAAAAAAATTGGTATCGTATTGTAATAAATTAAAGTGTCTTTTGATTCTTAAGTTGCAATGAAATCTCGATTAGCGTCCAATGGCGCAATTTATAGCTCATTCCCTAACTTACGCGATACATCCCACTGCTTTAATCCGCATCGGTGAGCACTCGGAAACCGCGAATGCCATCAGGAGAATGAACCACGAGACGTGTCAAATTGATATTAAAATTAATGTTATATAGTTAAAGGGCTGTGGCGAGAAACTTCCCGATTAATTCGGTAGATAACGCCCACGGGTGCTTTCGCGAGCGCCGATGTCGGCGTAAGAGATAGCATTGCCGCGAACACGACGGCATCCAATTCGAACAATTCGGTTTTCCTTCGAGCTGGGACACGCGAAGGTCTCTCTAACCCATCCGTTCCTCTACCGTCCTACGCTCGGACGGATGGCAAGGAGAGAGCGGGAGACACGATTCACCAGAGAATTATCGGTACTTGATTGCGCTTAATCCGCGAAGTTTTCTCGTTTGACTTCCCCGTTTCGAACGCGGCTCCACCTCGTTGGTTGCCGCCGTGCGGGACTTTCAGTCGGCGATCCGCTAAACGAAAAACGCGCGTTAATGCTCCGCCGAAAAAGAGAGGAAAAAAAAAAAGGAGAGAAAAGAAGAGAGAAATTCATATTAAACGTGAAAAGAGTCGAAAGCTGAATCTCGCGCTAACGATGCTCGTTCGGTGGAATATGTTTGCTCACTTCCGGCATCTTTCTCGCATCCTTCTCTCTGCTTTACTTTGGGATAGCCGCCTTCTTCATCTACCTTTCTCTTGAACATTTCTATACATTTCTATACTCTTGCCTCTCTCTTTCTTTCCCTTACCCTCAAACGTTCTCGGAGAAGAAACGTTGCACGCACGCTCGAGGCGCAAGGACGTACCTCTAACGGCTTACACTAATCCCAGCTGCCTCAACAGCCTGGCGAATTATTTCCATTCCGTTTCCCTATTTCCGTGCATCTCGCGTTATCAAAGCGTGTGCGCGCCACGGCACCGTTTGTAGAGGCAGAGTTGTGGTTTCCGGCATTAATTTCAGGAACAATGAGCGGTGCCTGATACACTCTTTCCGGTGAGAATAGAACGCGAGCGATGGGATTTTGAAAGAATCGTGGAAATTTGACTTTTTATTCCATCCGCTGCAACAGAGATTCAGCTAACAATATTACACACTTGAATATGACCACTAAGAGTTCTGTGTTGTTAAATTTGATAAAGTTCGTAGCAAATCTAAATAAGTAGTAGCAATTTTTTGTACCTGATATCTTATATTGTTATACTTTATTTGTTAAATAAAAGAAGACATTGGATATATAGAAAAAGCAGTGGTTGTAAAATGACATAATTAAAAAACAAATGTGTACCAGTAAATAATAATAAAAAATTGTTAAATACATATTTCATCTTTTTTGCTAAATAAAATTATCTTACACAGATACGTATACTTTTCAAAATATAAATATACTTTTTAAGATATAAATTTAGGCAATAACTGAAAAAAGAGTACACAAGAGCAAAAAGATACAAATAAAAAAGTTAAAATTTGCAATTTGATTTTAGATTTTTAAATGACTCTGATCTTTACACAAAAAAGCATAAATTTACTTAATAATATATGCATATTATTAATGTACTTTTATTTCTAATTCATTATTATCTACATTTTTCACTTTTTCAGATATCATGTTGTAAATCTATCAAATAGAGTGCATTTATATATACATATATATATTTATATTTATTATTCAAAATATGATCTTTTAATTCACATTTTTGTTTATATTATTACGTTTTAATTTAATTTCTTATTTCCCATAATTTTTTCTGATCTTGAATAGAAAAGGAAAAGAAAAACAGAAAAGAGGAAGATGATAAGAGAGGTAACATTTTACATGACACGTTCAAAGACATTTTAGAATTTTCTGCTCAATGAGATAAAATGAGAATATCCGGCTAATCGCAATTCTGCTGTGACTAGATACAAAAGAGGCAAGAGCACAAAAGCACGAAGTCAGGACAAGTGCATTGTCAAGTGTCACACACAGAAATATCTCTTTAGTAAAGATATTCCAAGAATCTATTCAATCCTATCTCTCAATCTGAATGTAAAATCTAAATACATTTTACAATATGAATACGCGTGACACAAATGCAAAATTCTTGCATTATAAAGGGATTGAAAGAGTAATAAATAAACGAATCGCATATGTATATATCGTGTACGTTAAGTGTATCATATAAGATTGCGCGATCGCACACAGTAACTTTTAAAGTTGACGTCGAGACAATAATATAAGAGAAACGATAAGAGAGATAACATTTCATATGGTACGTTCGAAGACGCATTCGAACACAGGTCTCCTGCGCAATAGGATAGAATGAGGATGTCCGGAAAATCACAATTGTCCCTTTGACTAGTAAAGACACGAAAGAGAGAGGCACGTGGAAGTCAGGACGCATGCGTGTCGTGTTGCTCCTGGTGGACTCCGAACGACAAGTCAGTCTGCATCTGGACTCCGGCTCGCGTAGATTTTATATCAGTGCGTGTACGTGACGAAAATTAAACGACATAAATTCTCGAAAAAGTAATAAATATGACAATAATCACTGCTATCCTTGTCTCGTGGACTGCGTGGATCTTCATTACGTTGGCGCATTCATCCGAAGGTAAGTACAGAGATAAACTTTGTGAAAATGTTGTCGAAAAATAGAGATGATTTTTTAAATTGTAAACCTAAACAACTAATTAATGTTCGTTATAAAAGTGTTTTGCGTTCGTAAATCTGCTCACTAGGAAACTGTTAGTTATAATTTGGATTAAGGAGAAGAATCTTGAATGACGTTCAATAAAAAACAATAAATAAAATTATGAAAATTAAAGCATTAAGCTTCACAGTAAATGGAAAAAATTCGAGTCCACTCAGCAGAATGCGTAAAAGAACCGCGACATCCGAATGCAACCTCTTCGTATACCATCCATTATGGTTATACCATAAATCTGACTTAACTCGACATGCCATTTTGCGAAACTTTCTTCATAAAGTCATGCCACCATTTCACTATTTTTTAATGCTTTTTATTGCGTTGTTCTAGTTTCGTAATATTGCAAGAGATATTGGAGTGTATGCAGTTTCTCTCATAGATATGGTTGGATATATTTCTTGGACAACATGATTAAATTTTACACACATGGACTGTATATATATTATAAAATTGATACAAGTAATCGTTTTACATTTAAGATGCATTAAAAATGTTGCACATAAATTGACATTAAATTAATTGAAACAGTTTCGCGCGTATTTTTTTTTTAATATTAATTTGACATACATATTATAACATATGTGAACTAATAAAATACTTTAAAACAATTGTTAATACGTGTAAAATATAAATGTAGAAAATATGGTAAAAAATAATTAATTTGTTAATTCTTATATTAATAGTCGTATAAAGCTAACGAAAAGTGTGGTGCTCTTGTATACTCCCCAGAGTATAAAAATGAAGACTTAAATAACGATAAAACCGCGTACACGATTAAATGAGAATTTGTGGAGTGCACATGGTGGCGTGACACAGAAGTATTATCCGCGAGGAAACGGAAAAAGTCTCGAATTTATGGAAGTGCTAATTGGTATTGTTAGCAGAGCGGGCGGGAATAAAATGATACAGAAAGATAGTCGAAAATAGAAGAGAGAGCATTTTGTTAAATTGATGATTTATCGAATGATGAATTGGATGGGCGCATGACTATTGCCCCATTTTACATTTTTAAAAACGGAAACGAGAGCACAATGCGAATGAAAAGAACAAGTAAATCGTGAATAGTCTGGATCAATATTGTGTATATACTTTGCACAGGTACCGGACGGTACGAAATGATAGATTTAAAGTGCACGAACCATATATTGCTTTACGTTAATTCTGTTGTAACTGCGTTATTGAGAAATAAATTTAAAAAATGTGTAATTTTTTACATTTAAATATCAAGAGAGATGTGACAAATCTTTAACAATACATTAGATATATTAGTAAAATGTTTCAAATTGCACGTTTTTGTGTGTGCGCGCATGTGTAATTGATTACTGTTATTATTGATTTTTAAAATTTCTCTTTTTATAAATATTATAGAAAATGAACAATTATTGATTAATCATCAAAATTTGAGGAAATAATAATTATATTATAATATTATTACAATATAATACAGGATATTATAATTACCGGATATTATAATTTGACAATAGAACGTCACATACACATACACACAAACACGCGCGCGCGTAGTTTACTTCAACAATAGTCTAAATGTGTAGATACTACCAATATAAATAACATTTTAGAGTAAATGTTTCTGTTATCAGATGAGAAAAGGAAAAATAAATCTTGAGAGAGGTAAAACATTATGCGATGCATAACAGAGATTTACTAAACAAGAATAATCATATAGAATTATTGGATATACACAACATGTCACATTTCAAGTTTGCAAGGGATAAGATATAAACAACATATTCGCGATTTAACGAAGAGATATAAGTTGCCTGAGAAATGAGACTGTGTGTGTGTGTGTGTGTGTCTGTATGAGCAAATGAATTCTTTCTACTGATATATATCAGTAGATTCAGAATTTTAATCAGACGCGTGTTACGATGTGATTCTGTCTTATTATCGGGTAACTGCTCTAGAAGAATAAAAATTAAAGTTCGAAGAGGTTAGTGCTTCATCGATTCTTAGTATTGTCCTTAAATTCTCCTGAGAGAATCTTTTAGAAAGTCAGTATATTCGACAGTCAACGAACTGCTAGAATATAATGATAAATTACACGTCGATTGCAATAACTATTGCTATGTTTATATTAGAATTAGCACGAATTTTGCATTATTATTGATTTAACCATAATAGTTTTGTACGGTTTCTCCTCTCTCTAACCAGAAAGAATTCTTTTTGGTCTCATCTGTAATATCTATAAGATATTTTTTATACAGTAATAGTATTTATATATATTGTTGTAATTATATATGTAACATATTGTGTGATACTATAAAGTAATATCACAGTTTGAATACATGAGGTATAAACTACTGTACAATATTATTTAAACGATGAGCGTATTGTAAGATATAGTTCACTTTAAAGCATTATTTACGTGATGGTTTTACAATACCGTAATAAATGGAAGCAAAATTGAACATGAAATAAATCAGGAATTTAATGTTTTGCAGTCTACATCATAGAGTGATTACGTGATATGCAATTATTTCCCGATAACTGTGTCCGAACAGAAGGAAACATAAATGGCAGCGTGATATTTTATGTCATAATTTCCATTAGGATATTTATTAAAGTGCTGCATGCTTGCGTTTAGATGGATAAAAAAGTGACTGACTATAAAATATTTATCAAATTATGAATTGTATTAAAATGCGCGTTATTGATTTTAAACTGTTTTTTTTTAATTTATACTGTGACAAACATCATATGACTGTCATTAATCCCTGCTGCACACGATTCTAATCTTCTTATCGAGATGTTATCGATCGTATCTGTTTGCCTGTACGCACATAATGGATCGACGATTAGAATTGAAATTGTACATGTTCTTGTACCAGCAATCTCAAAACATGGTAGTCGATTTGGAGCTTATGTGCTTTCATTATCAAGCACATTACACTTGTAATCAATCTTCTACTTTCTGCTACGTGAAGCGACATGAACGTACAATTACTCGGGATTACATCGTAAAAAATAAAAATAAATGAGAAAATCGTTATATTATTGCTAAGAAACAGAAGAAAGAACCGTATTTCTATCAAAGTATAAAAATGTTTAAAAAGAAAAGAGAGTAAAAAAATTTTACATTTTGTGAACCTGCCTCATTAAATGTGCGCTCAACAGATATATAGATATTTTATTCGTTATAAAAGTTCGATAATAAAATAATATGTAACAAAATAATATTAAAATAATAATGACAATGATATGAAAATAACAGTTAAATGTATGTTTCATGCATGCGTGTACTGCATTATAAAAGCGATGGTTAACTTCTTCTCGTGGTTATCGCTTTATCATAACAAAATCAGGCAGAGATTAATGAAATATTCGCGTTATATTGTTAGGAAAGATTTACTTTCATGTAATGGGAAAACTTACGGGCCGTATTCGTGCGAGGTAATTTCTTATTTAGTGACCCCAATCTGCCTAAGGAATGCGGGAAATGTAAGGCAGCTGTGCATATCCAGTCAGCAACAGCTTCAAACTTCATGTCACGGGCAGACCTGCTAATTATTCGCTAGCACGCGAATGAGAGAAATTCCTTTCTCTTTCTCGGCGGGCAGCGTGCGCACACGATGCAAGCACGCAATGTTATACAACATGGGGCAATTTCCATTATGCAACGCGCCTCTGTTATGCAAATAGAGACGCGTGTCTGAGCGGACGATCTCTTATGCGATGTTCGGTGCTCGGGTGCTTCTAAACATCGTCGAAAATTTATCTCAGCGCGTTGATGCGTACGTATCAGGACGCCCGATGCGGTTATTTTTTCCTCTTCGGTCTGTTTTTGTTGCATGTTCAATAAAATTCTAACGGACTCATTCCCGAATAGAATCGAGCTTATGCGTGACGCGTGATATAATTCGTATTACGTCAACTTATATGTTTGTTCTTGTTTTTAAAATAGGATACAGTTTACCTTCTTGAAAACTACTTCAGTCAAACTCCGATTAATCGACGATTAATTGAATTTGTATTGAATTTGCCTGCAGCAAAATTTCTAACTATGTAATTTATCATTCTTAATTTAATCTTTTTTTTCTCGTGTAAATCACAAGAAAAGAAATTAATAATTTTTATCGTATCAACAAAATAATATTAGCAAAATGATATTAAAACGCAGGTATTATTTTATAAGAGAATTAATTAAGTTAATCAGAGTTTGATTAAAGTGGCTCTAATTAAACAGAATAAAGAAATTCGTATAGTAACTACGCGTATCAATTTTTGTATATAAACTGACAAAAATTATTATTTATTTGATTAATAAATTTAGTCAATTAGATCTCATTAAATACATGTTAGATTCTAATTTATAATGTATATATAAACATTACGGCTAAAATCTAATGAATTTTGATATACTATCAGAATGATGAAAAATTAGTCCAAAAATCCACCATTATACCACAAACATGTTTATAAAAGATAATTACATTATTATTAAATAGAGATATTACAATATATTATGTATCGTATACTTGAACTACATTTATTAGACCTACTATAATCAACTTATAGATAATATTACAACGTGTATATGCTTAAAATTTATATATAATAAATATAAACGAATAAACTATCATAATAATTAAATAGTAATTAAATGTTTATATATCTCATTATACTTTAGGCTTTACAAATCCTTATATGTAGCCAAGATAGTGTCATCTTAAGATGACTTTCAATAACGATTTTGAAAGCTTAGAGTTACGTATATTTGTAGATTTGTTACTTTATAAATATTTCAAGACGATCGATTGAAGGAAAGGTCAGGACGCATTACATATATGTCCAAGCTGCAATCGAAAGTTTCGGATCCTCTTAAGGAAATAAAATCCTGTTTCAAAAGGCCGTACTCATACTTGACTGAAAGAGTTTTTCGCACTTGTATACATAAATATATACGTTTGTGTTATAACTATTGATACAGCAATATCTTCCTTTGATTACTTCAATTATAATCATGTTATAGTCGAGTATATAATTTCGTTCATTGCAATTACGTACATATGTATTTATGACTATATTGTCTAGTTATGGTTATCGGCATATATGCTTAAAATGTATTGTTAATGGAATTGTAGAAGAAACAAACATTATGAAGAGCTTCATCCCTTCTGCAACTTTCTGCAACTTTCTGAACTTGTTTCGCGGTAAAATCAACAGGCAATCAGAAAATTGACTTGGAAAATTTTTACGATGAGTACATTAGAGTAAAATAGCGCATTCCAGCAAATTATTATCAATGTACACACCCCGTCGGAAACTCCATGGAATCGAACGGTCGTTAAAGTTAAATTGGTTCGCTAATTAATTTTCACGCGGTTACCCGTCCAATAGCCAATCGCCTCATGTTCCTCGTACACCATGGAATATCCATTTCTTTTCTGTTCTTGAACATTATTTTTAGAATATGAGGTAATCGAGACATTATACAACGTTTATAATTGATGGAAACTGCGCGGTTCGTTTATTCTTGGCACCTCATTCTAGTCTGTTATCTAGGTGTTAAATATCCTCGTGCGTTGCACGATGGTGTATAGGCAAGCACAAAACATTGCTAAACCAGCAAAATGTAGGAAAACACACTTTTGCATAGTGTCTTTTATCTTTTACACTTTACACGATATACAAGATAAAATATATAACATATATAACATATAAACGATAAATATATAGTTTAATAAATTATTGCAGCATGCATTGTTAAAACAATGTTAATATGAATATGAGGATATGTCGATAATTCTTTTGTATCATCTGTATGAGTTTACACATATATATATATATATATATATTGCTTTAGAAAATTATGCACAATAGATAGTATCGCAATTAATATATGTCATAATATTCTTCTTTAATTAATAGGTTTATGCGTAATATATTTTGTGAATCAATTTATTATATTGCTCGACATCATGAATATAATATCTTACTGTACAGATTATTTTTTAACGGAATTCTTTTATTTTGACAGTTAAGGTGAATTAATTATTTATAAAAAGGAATCATTTTGATAAACAATTTTTCATGGAAATGTTTTTTTTTTATGGGACGTAAAGCTTCTAGGATTCGACTATATCAGTGTCCTAGAAAGATTTTCAATCACGGAATACTTTTAAGGAGGTTGAAAGGCTGGCACGGCGGCTGTTTCCCCTAAGTCTGAATTTTCATGAATACTCCGAGGTCAGTTCTCAGGACGGGTCGCGCGAACTTTACCGGGTTGAAGCGACAAGGATGATTGCGCGCGGGAAGGAGGACAATTCGAGAAACCTATCTGGCTACCATCAGCTACCGCAAAGCGTAAAACGTCAGCTGCAAGCGCTGTTTTGCGCGCGTTCAGATTGCCGACACGGCCGCAACCACCATGACACCGATTCTATCTCTGCAGTTCTAGTGCGTTTTCATGCACCGATACTTGTACCACTTTCAAAGGTCTGCGCAAAATGTACAGAGATTTCTTTGGCATATTGCATAAAAAGAACGATGAAATTAATCAATTTTAGTTAGCTTAATAATTTTTTTCAAGGTGCCTTAAATTTTTTTAAAGAAATGTAGAAGAGTCAGAAATTTAAACTATTAAAAAGCAAGGAATAATATACGGTATATTGTATTTTATTTAAAAATTTAATAATTTGTATAAAATTGTTAAATAATTACAATTATTGTAAATGCGTTATAATTTTACATACTATATCGAGAATACCTTTTATTTTAATGTAAAAATTGATTCTTTGATTGAAGTATAAATTAATTTTCTGATTGAAATAAAAATTATAATTAACTTAACGTTTTTTTGGCTGATCAGGATTCTCATTTTATATAGTAATATCCGGCCATCTTTATATTTATCTTAGCAAAACCCATCCTTTCCCCTTTACAACTTTTTTTCTACGGATTTATACACTTACGGGTAGAACAACTCAACACGCATACATATGAGCATACGACTGGTACAGAAGGGTGAACCTTCGGTAACCCCGGAAACGGAAGCTCTTTGGTAGGTTGCTCTCTGAACCATTGTTCTTAGCACGAAAGGGAACGCGCAAACATTGTACGCGGTGAATCGAGCTCTTCTCGTAATACGAATTTCAGGCATAGCTAGCGGAAACGAAATGTAAGACTTTAACGTTAACGAGCGAACACTGTTACACCTCCGTCGGCAATATTACGTTATTACAATATAAACATTTCTTTCTAATCTTTTACGATTAAGAATGCGATATTTATTTGAATAGCTCAGAATTAGAGCAACCAAAAATCCTCGATTTTATGAAGAGTTGTTTTATTAAATTATTTGAAGACATGATTTGTTCTTATTACGAATTGTTGTTATTAATTAATTTTCTTATTTTTATAGTAATGTGAATTGGGCTATTCTGAGTTCACAACTTTTACTATTTATTACAAGATTTCTACAACTGTTTCCCATGTATCAAATTATTATGCATTGTAATTTTTATTTTCTCTACAAATTTTTGTATTTACACTTCTGTGTTCTCTCTAATCTTATTTGTGAATATACTAAAAAAGCGTATTTCTCATTTTTAATCAAACTTGTCTATTAATACAACCAGAGAATGCTTTGGTGTGTTCTGCAACGTGATTGTAAAGTATTGATATAAATGATGTTCACTTTTTCCAAGTTTCCAAGCTTCGTACGAGTTGGTCATCGTTCGAAGTTTACGAAGGTTGTCGGATCTTCGTGGAGACACGATTATTAACTTGTCATCTAAGTTTTACCTTTTCTTTAATCAACTATTACGACATAATTATATCTCATTTCTGCGCGATCTTTAATCCTTAACGTTATAGAATTAGAAAGTCATGCCAATGCGACGTTCAATCAGATACCTACTGGATGATTAAATTTTGGAGAACGTAGGATTACGCGTATCAAAGCTGAATGCGTTACATTGTGTTTGCATAGCGATGTAATACGGGAAGCTTCTACTTGTCGAATGAAAGGGGTAGACGGAAACGTCGTTCCGATAAGTAACAGCGAAATCGCGAAATTTAAGCTATTACTCGAGCTTTCTCGGAAGAAAATCCATCTTCTCGAGAGCAGATTTTTTACTTTTTGCAGCAGAATATAACGCAACCGAGTATAACGATTACCGTTTTATTGGATGTTCGTCGTATACTATAAAAGGATAAAATGCAATTAGTATCTTGATCTAGCACACACAATTCTCCTTTTTATCGTCTAACATTAAAATTATTCCAAAGTACAATTGAATCAATTATATATCTTATCAAATCTGTTAGGTTATTATATTTATATAATTAAAAATCTCTATACATACATAATTTTGTCTCTTTCTCACTTTACCACAAGAAATATTTTTAAATGTATTAAAACTTATTACTTTTGAAAAAATATGAAAAGATTAGATTGCATGCGTAAGTTATTTACACAAGAAAAACATAAATTAATAATATCTTATAGAGAACTCTTTTTTGCAGAAAGATTGCGACGTTAAGTAGGTTATCGAATTTTGCATCCTGAATGATAATGCGCCGTATATTACGCGAATCTTGTTCTTCACTGAAAGCGAAGGATTATCACGTAATAAACTTTCCTTGGTTTCTTTTCTTGGCTATAATATACCGATTCTTATCATCATTACTGTTCACACGCCGTGTGATGACATATATGATCACGGTATAATATGTGCGATTGCTGTTTCATGATGACAAGCATTCAAAGTTTCCCTCGTGACACGTGACATAGCTATGCGACCGCCATGCGCGTATTCATTATGTGCCACATGTTGATGGAAAGGCGGGACAAGAGGAAATTATGCCTCGTGTCTCCTTACGTTCCAATACCTCAACGAGTGCCAGTACATACTTAGATGACATACACGAAGACGAATAGTTGTTACCGTGGCGTTCGACGAATTAGCAGCCGCTACAATCAGTGCGCTTATACTCTGCAAATGTAACATCTCGTGTGTATTTTGCATTTTGCATCGCATGCTTTTTGAGGCACGCTCGATCTTACAGCCCTTCACATTTAGAGATACGTCAATCCGTTTGCCCCTACTGACCAATTTCTCTCTCTCTCTCTCTCTTTCTCTCTCTTTCTCTTCCTCCATTCTCCATTTGATTGTTCTCCTCTTCCGGTCTCGATCCCCTGTTGGCCTCGCTTGCCGTTACTCTTTCCCTATCGCCGTACGAGACGTTAATCACCCGGTAAGGAGATCGATCAGCGATTAATGAGAAACGTCGACGATGCGAAGGTGGAAATTTACACGGTACGTTCCGGCGCTGCGAGTAGTGGTATCGTGATCGATTCAGTATCCTTGGCACCTCTTGGAGCGTAAAGCGCAGTATAACAGAGAGTTGAAAGTTGTGGATGCGGGGAATTAGAAGTATTAGAAAGAAGCTCCGTGGCCGCTGTAATCCATGTTAACCTTTCGAGGCCTCGAGCAAACTTCTCAATAAAGCATGCGAGAGGACTGCTATTGTGGCGGGAATGCCAAGAAGTATTGTAACCAGTACGGGTGAGCACATCGTCTCGAAGTTTCACGGTCTGTCGGTATTTGCGGGTGGAAACTGTTTGACATCTCGCGGCGAACTTTTCCCGCTTCCATACTGGCGGGTGTGCCCGAAGTTTACCGTGGCAATTCTAATGTCATGATATTATTTAATGGAACCTTGTCGAACCGGACACAAGCGGAACGTTTAACGGGGATCGAACCTGACCGCGCAGCGCATAGCGCGTGAAAAGCATTGTTGCGCAAATTAAAGGCCGGTCCAGCGCTGAATAAGCTTGATTTGCGAGGAGCAACGGGATACTGAATCAACTAAAATGAGCGAACTGTTTAGTAACAGCAAACAAAGGTATATTATGGGCCCATGTTTATCGGTTCATTATTAGATATTAGGAAACATTAGCGGAAAGACAAATCGTTGCCGTTAATTAACGTGGTTGTGTTATTAAGTATGTTTACGATATGTACGCGTTACGCACAAGAAACTTTACCATGGGAACTTGTATTGTTGCGTATACACAGTTGTCGGCTAATTATTAGCAAGTAATTGGCTGTTGTATCGTTTTAGGTAATGTCCCTTTCCCTTCTCTGTTATTTCAAAGTACAATACTTTACTAATAATTGCGTATTTAAGCTGCACTGCAATCAGAATGCGAGAGAATGAGAAATTAATAATTAAGTTTATTCACATTTATATATTTGATAAGTTTCTGAATTGATTAATAACATTTTTATCTCAAATTTCAATAATACACGAAACATAGTAATGCCACTAGTACTTAATTATTTTTAAATTGCTCTTTACTAAAATCAGCAATTTAGAATTAAACGAATGAATAGAGAGAATGGAAGGATTTAGATTTCACGCGATTTTAGATTAAAGACCGCACGATGATTATAGATAGAAACTTTCTGGAGATATCCTTCTCTCTTCAAGCTGAAAGATTCTCCGAATGACTTTCTTACTAACGACCGATTTGAAACGATTGCTTCACCGTCCACTTCTACGACTATGAATGGGCTACCTAGAGAAAAAGACAAAAGCTGCCATTTTCTCGAATCTGCGCTCAGTGACATTTGAAAATGCTGAGGGAAGATTGGTCAGTCGTATTTTTTATACAATATTAGATTTTCTATTTTTATGGTATCTTTGTAAATGTTTCATGAAAAGCTACGTATTGTATAACATTTAAATTCGATCGATGGTAGGAGTTTATTTAGTTGAATTTTCGTCACAGGGACTTAATCTTAAATTTAATAAAGATGATTTTTAGATTATTTTGAAAAAAACTAGTTGTGTATTATTAATATAAAATAACTAATTTCTTGTGCAGAAGAAGCAATATAGAAAAATGTGTGATTGATATAGACATTATTTTCGACAATTGTATTATTTCGTTACAACTGCTGTCATGAGGTAAAAGCATACATTAATCATAAACATGAAAAATTAGATCTGCGACCGGTACTATTTCGCGCGAGGTACACAATAGCGTCCATTTTTCCAATGCTCTCGATCTAGCAGTATTTGGTATTGATCTCGCTATGCAAATATCGGACGCAAACGATAGGAAAACTTTCTTGACTTTGCCCCATCCCTGTGGAAAATGTTGTTCCTGCTGCTGAAAATACTCGGATCCATTGCGTAGCCTGCTTCTGTTGGGCGTATTCCGCGTTGGACGTCGATTTCCCGTTAAGTTACTTTCGAAGATAGATTATTGGCCAGGATACAGGAGCAAATATCAGCTCCTGGATATCGGTATATTCTTGGCAAATGCGCGTACGTACTATATATGTTATTCTTGTCTCCAGACTTTTCTTTCTTTACTTGTGAACGAGTACTTCTTTAGCGTACGATAACACCGTTTGCGATTGTGACCTTCATTTATCAGATTATCCAGTAAATGTGATATCCGTTTCTCTTGTAATCGTTTTTAAAATTATTGGCCAGATAAATCAATTGAACGTGTAATTCAATCTTCATCAGCTTTCCTCTTTATTCATTGAAGCTTAATATGTCGATTTTTTGGGCATAATTTTTACAAAGCTTAATTAAGTAGAAAGATATTGACGTACTAAATTCTCCGAATAATAAATAACGTATTTTATATATAAATTTATATGAAATATTAATTATAAATCTCTATACATTTGTGGCAAAACGTACATTATTTACGAGATTATATTCGTCTGCCAGCAGTTAGCTCTCGCATTGTTTTAGTCTCCAATACGTTATGATTTATTTTCTTTTGCGAATGCATAAATCGCGTATCCGGGACAAAAAGAAACGAGACAAGTCGGATCGCGTTAAAGACGCAGTCGATGTAACATAAAAGAGACAAAGGAGAAGTGAGAAAAGGGAGCAAGAAGAGAAGGCGCAGATAGGACAACGCTACGCATAGTAGGGCTCGGATTGCCATGTTGGCTGTTGTTCAAATGGTCTATCCGACAATAAAAAGCGGTGCACGTCTTTGCCGAGAAATCCCCTGTTTCCGCGAGATTCAAACGCGGAGAACTCCGAATGGCGTGGGCGAACAAGCGGGAAAAGGGAGAGAGGGAAGGAATAGGCGGAAAGCTCGACGACCCGCACCCATCGTCGAAGCTTTCCGCTCTCTCGCTCACTGTATCTCCTCTTCATTCTCCTGAGTCGCGTGTCTGTCTCGCTCCTCCTTTCTACCCCCTTACGCTGACTTTCTCATGAAAGCTCGACGACCCCCTTCGCTCATTCCTCCCCCTCTCTGTCGGCCACCAAACGGCCCGTCCCACGAGTGGCCGAAGGAAGAAATGTGTTTGTGTTTGGACTTTCGCCAGATAATCTGCGGCAATAAATTTCTGTGTGTACAGTGCCATGTGATTGGTTTTATCTCCCGTGATACGGGCTCGCTCTGCCACGGGTATACCTAACCCTTTACCTCTCGATTCGTGGCGAAAGAACGATAGATAACCGGAAGAAAGCACGATACGGAGCATGCTGGATCGCGCGGTTGTTGTGCGCCGTGCTCGAGAAGAGTGGATAGGTGGCCACCTACCCGAGAAATCAACCCCCTAATTCGTTTACCGCGTGAGAATCTACTGTGGACTGGTTTCCCCTTACCGTCCGTGCCGGCGGATGTATGCCTTGAATTGTAAACGGGATCGTCTTATGCCCCGGGGGTGTTGGAGGCAGTTTCAAGTTAAGAACGTCTCGTACGTTTTATATACCGGCGTTTATCCCGCTTCATCCGAGCCGCCAAAGGAGCTTTCCCTGCTCTTATAACTTTTGAACATCAGCATTCACCGGTGTCGTCACACGTGAATGGCTGAAATATCCGAGAGCATATCAGCTGCTTGTTGTTTATGCAATAAATCGGGTATTTTATAAAGTTTGCGACAAACTTTACTGGCTTTAGAGGTATTATCTTTGACAAATTTGTAACCGATTTTTTTCACGTTAAAGAGCATAATTGTGGGGGATTGTTTATATAATATACATTAATTAAATTTAAACGTACGAGAAATATTTTTTTATACATTTGCGATTAACACACATGAACATTTAATTATTTTATAAAGTATTTACTTTAAATTGCTATATATTTGTGTGAATTTAAAAAGTCGCTATGTTTATTTAATTCTGAAGGCGCTTGTTAAAATGCGAACCTACGCAATCATTATAATTTTTCTCTCCTATGACTATCACCTACATTTTCCTTGAAAATATGTTATATACTTCCAGAAGGCGATATGTCTTACGTTACGTATGCAACATGCGATTTAGCTATTCTGCAGAAACCAGGGCTCACCTCTAGAATTCCTTTACACTGCAACTACCACACTGAGGTAACATCGAAAAACGGCCTGTTGCATATGACTGCGAAATATATTTGCTGGCATAAGAAGTGTGTTATATTTGATGGCATTTCTAGAAGAATTGAAACCGCTATTTCCTCATATAATAGGACGAAACAAATTTATATCGTAATTTGTTCTTACACAGAAATATATTTTTTTTCGATATATAATTTAATTTGCTGATTTTAGACAATTAAAAATTTTGTTATTTATTTTTTTACCGAATATATATTTTATATTAATTTGTAAGTTAAATTTGCTACATTTCTATATTTTTCGTCTAAACAGTTAGTTTCTCGAAATCGTCAATTTTCGAAGAATAGTATTTATTACAATATTTGGCGAACATTCTTCATTCTTCTATCAATCTGACTATCAGATTTAATTAAAGAATTCAGATCTGTCGTAACTTTCAGTCTTTCTTCGCATCTTTTTATACAATCATGGAGAGTGATCTCTGATGCTTGTCGCAAAGGGAACCTTCGATTGTTCTTGTGCTTTCGAGCAGTCGCAATTACATCGTATTACAAGCGACTAGTGTCGCGACTTTTCAAACAGCTATCCTGTATTCGTCACGGATGCAACGCGTTCTTGTACAGCTTCGACAACGAGTGTATCGCCGTATTACAGACGTACCGCCTCTGAAGCACGAAGGTCTTTCAGGTCGGATTGAAGACGTGCACGAAGCTGCTCACGCTTCGCTGGATAAGACGACACGATATCGATCGGGCAACGAGACAACCGGAACTGCTACAATGATTCGTAGATACGGACGTAGTTCGAGTTCTTCCGTGCACACATAGTTCGAGAAAGTCGCGTTATTTACGATGTACATAAGGCGCAATCGTACACAGGACGGCTCGCATGAATTATACGCATATCCACGCCAAACCGTGGTGCGCTTATCGTGGACGTCGCCTCGCCCGCTACATCCAGAACCGCATTGAGGTAAAACGGAGAGGATTTGCTTAAAACACTGCTAGTCAAGCCCCAGCGGATGCAGGGAGCTTAACTTGAACGGTTAGGGAGACTGCAGCACATTTCTATATCGCGGTAACAGATTTTTTTTCAGCACACCTATACATGAATCTCTTCTAATATTCTAAGCGCAATGACGCGAGCGGCACTTTTGACAAAGTCGTAGCTTGAGCAATTTATACGCAAACTTATATATGATAAACATAATATGCCGGTGTGGCAAATAATATTAAATTCGTAACGATAAAGCCATGTTAATAGCTATACGGCGGGTAGGTAACGTTTGGTTTAACGTTTTGTTATAACCACCAAACACACAGAGTGTATATTGCGTCTAGGTAGAACGTATTGCAGTTATTGCAAGCATATTGTACTATGTATTCGCAATCCTGTTACATACAATCCGTAACCATTTCTGGAACTCGATGTAAAAGCGCTTAATTGAATTTCGACGAGGAAGATCGACAAAAGCGTTTGACGTAAACGCTGTCTTTTAGAACACGAATACGCGCGAATATACCTTTATGTTTGCCTTTATCTTTATCAAAAAAATTTTTCTATATATTTGTAGAAATTTATATATTTCTATGGTAAAACAAAAATTCTTTCCTCTGGCTGCTCTTTAAAGTTTTTTTTATCATAGTTTTTGATGCACATCTCTATGCTAACACGCTCGATAAACTGATAATAAAAGACACGTATCGAAAAAAAACGATGAAACGACACGTAGTACTCTTGGCATTCTTAGCGACAGTTTAGCATTCTTGGAGATAGAGTAAGAGAGAGAGAGAGAGAGAGAGAGAGAGAGAGAGAGAGAGAGAGAGAGAGAGAGAGAGAGAGAGAGAGAGCGAAAGGAGGGGGAAAGACGAGAGAGGATAAGAATTCGATCTATCGACGGAGCTACGTCGTTTCAGCAAAATGTATTCAAAGTGCCCAAGCAGAGAACTTCCCCAATCCCTTTCGTCCGTTGTACATGGCGTCCTGCAGGAACTGGCGGATGTTGGTACAGTCGGAAACGCCTGTGCACGGTCGTCGAACGGAGTCGCACGATGAAGTCAAGGAAAATTGATGCTCCAAACCGTCCCTACGTCAGGATACGGAGGAGAATGGTTTTCGTGGTGTAGCACAAGTCTCCGTATCGAAAGATCTCACATCTCTTCGTTTTTTTACCTGCATCACTTCCTCAAATCCCAAATACATAGCATCATAATTTCCCTTTTAATGCACTATTATTTGTTTGATTCCATCGTGAGGTTATTAAGGTACATTATTGCACCTTATATACCGTGCGTCATTATATAAAATCACGTACTTTCTCATAATCACGTGTATTCTCTGATATTTATTGAATTTTCTCTGAGAAAAAATTTCTTTATTTGTTACTTTTTATTCTATTTGCAATTTCTCGATTTTTAACATTTTATTTTAATTTGCTGAAACTAACCTTGTGAACCTGAAAATTCTGATTATAATGAAACTTTACACACATGTAAGGGGGATAAATAGATGAATTTAGAAATTTTCAGCTGCTGCCCAAAAACGATTCTAAGGAGTAAAACCATATTATATATAGAGCAACTTTTTGCTTGTCTCGATATATTTCAAAAAGCATTCGAGATATCAAAAAATGTTTTATACCAAAGTTTCATGGTAAAAATACCTCTATTTAACAACATTAATATAATTTTGAAAAAATAATTTTTTTCTAAGATTTAAAAAAAATTTTTGTCAAAAATTATCTTTTTTAAATTTTATTGATGTGGTTAAATAGAGGTGTTCTTACCATAAAACTTTTGTATAAAACGTTCTTTTGATATCTCGAATGTTTTTCGAAATATATCGAGAAAAACAAAAAGTCGCTCTACATATATGGCTTTACCCCTTAGAATCGTTTTTGGGCAGCAACTGAAAATTTCTAAAAAAAGCATTCAAGATATCAAAAAATGTTTTATACAAAAGTTTTATGGTAAAAATATTTCTATTTAACCACATTAATAAAATTTAAATAAAATAATTTTTGAAAAAAATTTCTTTAAAAATCTTAGAATAAAATTATTTTTTTAACATTTTATTAATGCGGTTAAGTAGAACTGTTCTTACCATGGAACTTTTGTATAAAACATTTTTTGACATCTCGAATTCTTTTCGAGATATATCGAGACAAGCAAAAAGTCGCTCTATATATGTGGTTTTACCTCTTAGAATCGTGTTTGGGCAGCAACTAAAAATTTCTAAATTTATTTATTTATCCCCTCTACATGTGTGTAAGGTTTCATCAAAATCAGAATTTTCGGTTTTACGAGGTTCCCTTGTAAGTCTTTGAAATTCCGTTATATCTAAATTCTCTTAAAATTAACCGAATAATATCTAAAAGCTTGATTATCTAAAAATTGACGATTTTCAATAATTAAAGAATAGTTAAAGAATCATTGAATGCCTCAACTTTCTGACATTCTTTTCAACATGACTTTCAATATGACGGGTGAAGTGTGCAACACACATCAATTTAGAGTAGTCCATATTCCTCTTAAGAGAGGAAAAGTCGTATACAGACAGTTCGAGTCGTTGGCCACCATCCAGTCTCGACACTGGCTTAACGTTTCACGTCTTGCAGCAACGGGCAACGCAACGAATGTCATTGACTTCTACGAGAAAGCAATGCTTAGTGGGACGACGTTAATGCATCGACGTTGCTCTTAAGCTGTCCCGCTTCCACATTTTCCGCCGCTAGTTTCGTGCAATCGACATCTTCTTTACTGCGCGATCTTGTAATATTTTATTCCGGCGCGACTGGTTCAGTACATCCACATTCTGGTGGAAGAATTATCGATAAAAGCGGAACGGAGGAATTTGTCTCGGGAACATACACTGCCACTACCGCGCGCTGCTCCGACATCGGGGACACGTTAAATTACATCCTCCCGTTTCTTCCGCTTCTTTGTCCCGCGTGCGTATCGCTTCCATTAGGCCATCGTTCGTATATTGATCCCGGTCGTACTAAAATTTAACGCTCGCCTTTATAATAGTAACTCTCATTGGCTCGCCCATGCTCGAACGCATTCGTTATCGGTTACACTCCCTTATTTTCTCATTCTGTTAATCTACTTAGCTCGTGCGTCCGCTTTTTCAAAATTATAAACTACATCCTCTCTTTTCGACCTACACCGAGGATAGCCCATCTACTCACTTATCAACGGGATTTACGCTCGATCTACAACGTTCTCTCGTCCTTGTCGAGGACCGTTAAAGTCTGAGTACACGGTAGATGACCGTCTTGCGGGACTAATTTCCACGATCATGGGAGAAAAACGTGCGGCGGATACGGAACAAATGGTTCGATCGGCCTCTTAATTCGAAGTCTGCGACAGCGTTTCGTTATACTTCGGCGATTATAAAACGCGATTCGGAAACGACGCTCGAAACAACTATTACACTTCGCATACATTACAGTGTCTAGTCGACTGTGTCGCCTAGAAAAATATTCGACGTCTGAAAATAGGCGCGGGTTTCGCGTTTTTACGTCTTCGCTCCTCTCCATTATTATTTTACCGTTCGACAGGCAGTATCGACATACACGTACCACGTACGTGAGAGAAACCCTTTCACGTTGCCGGACTCTCTTTCACCCTCTTTCTCTCTTTTTCCTTCATAGTGCCTTTACTCGATTTAACCCCTGCCGTTGACTCTGCCTACCCCGACGACGACCGCTGCAGCAATAATGGCCAAGGACAAATCATTTTACTCCGCCGCCATTATCGTCGATGCTACTCGTCGACATTGCCGATATCGTCGTCTCTTGGCGAGGACTTTCGGTCGTCGGCAAAGAGGCTTTACCTCCTGATTGAACAAGCACCAAATCGATCTGACTCCGGGAATTTCCCAAGCAGGGGCAGACTTCAATTTCAAGCGTATATTCACTTGTTGCCGGATTACCACCCCATCCCTGTCATTCGAAGAGTTATACGTCGCGAATTCCGGGGCTGCTTTGACGGGACCATTCGTCTTATTGTCGTCATTGCGACGTTAATCTCGGCATATTTCCGCATAGAATCCTTGCAACGTGCTCTCGCATCGGCCAATATTAGCGTTGTCGGGCTCGCTATAATTTTGTTGCCGATAATAAATCTAAATGCCCGATGCCATACGTCGATTGCGATGAAAGCCTGGATTTACACGGGCAATAAAATCTCGCTTATCGAACGGATAAACGTCATATTGCACCGAAGGACCGAGAGAGTATAGGATCGCGAGCGGAGGAGTGGTGTAAGGATGGAGCGTGCGCCAGGAGAAATGACGTATTGCGGTGCGAGGTCGATCAAATTACGTGTATACTGGCGAGAGTAAAGTGTAGTTCCACGAGGTCCAAAGAAAAAAATTATTTATATATAGAGACGTTATATATTGAGGTAAAAAAAATTCGTTACAGTACAGGAGGTAAAAGTTTCGCGTTACAGATCATAAGGATAAAAAAAACTCTGATCCTTAATAAAAAAAATTATCAAATTACATTAGAGAGATAAATATCTTAGCTAGAAGATCGAAGCAAACTCTGACATACATTCTTAAGGATCTCAGATAAGTTTAAATTTACTTTTGTCACGATTATAGGTTGTATCAAATTCTGACGTCATCGTGACAATAACGTGACAATATCGAAAGTAATATAAATTCGTTTTTCCGACGAGCAATATTGCACGTACGAGTGTCGCATTGTGGACGGTGCGGTAAACTTCGCTTTAACGGCTTTATATGAGTTTAAGCTTTAATTGGTTCAAGCGATACCAAAGCAATTACGGGCGTGCTTTTATAGCACTGCGGAATTTACAATTGAATTGAAAATTGCTCGTTGAACCTAAGTTTCTTTCTGTGATTGCAATCATGTCCCATATATATTTCTGGAGGACAAGGTAGATTGTGGACTGCAGATAAACTTCTATTTCAAGCGCAAAAAGTAAAAGCTCGCGCGATAAATACGAACAGTATTGCGTCGTGCACAGGTTAGTGGTTAAAAGTTAATGCAGCCTGATCGTGGCATGAAAATTACATGTGTTTGGGTAATAACATGGCGCAACATGGGGAATTTCAGCTGGAATTCCATAGACGAAATTGAACGTAGATCAGTATGTAATGAATTGAGTTATCGCAATCATTCGCTCAAATTATAGAATTTTTGATTGACAGTAAATTTTGGAATCCTCTCATCTCTTAACATATTGTTCAAGATCAATATAAATACTAAAAATTAGTTTATCACGATGGAAATGATCATTATGCGCTTAAATGCTGAATTATGATTGAAATATATGTTAAGCAGATGCAATTGCTGTTGTATAATTTATAGAATTTTAATATCAGATATTCCGCACAAAATGACAAAATGCAGTAAAAATAAAGGATTTTAAAACCTGTTAATTCATCGATTAAAACGGGAAATTGAGTTCTTTATATTTAATGGAGCAAATACATATGTGAAATAGAAATTATCATTTAAATACTAATTCGAAATATTTACTTACTTTATTTCAGAAATATTTAATATCAACTTGTGCGAAGAAGAAAAAAATTATATCTAGAGAGAAATCTTAAATTGTATTATCAAAATATGACTAAGTTACTAATCGTTATGAGTAACAATAAACAAGAATAAATGTTCAACTTTAATAAGAATAAAAATCGAATTAGTGCTTAAATCGACATGATTTAATAGCGAGTAAACTAGTTGCGCGGAACGCGAGTTTATAAAGAGGTCGATTAGAATGATATCAGCAAGCGGCGAGTTGCATTTGCATTCGATGCAATTGACCCTTACGCATGATTGACTACTCATTAAGTCGCTCTTTTCACATTAATGAGCAATTCACAAATAGCTTGTTTATCTACATGCAATGAAATGGCAGTTAAATAATTTAGTTGTTTATCAAATAAATTAACATGTTAAATTTAAATAAATTTTATAAAACTTTTCTGTGAGAAATTTTTGCGAGATGTTAAAAACTGAATATGCATCATGAAAAAAAAAAAAAAATTTAAGATGCTTAAGTTTATATATATATATATATATATATATATATATATATATTTATTCATTATATTAACTTACGATTGTCTGAGAAAGAGTTACAAAATTTTAATTTAAAGTTTAATTCCTAAAACATCTAATATTATTATTGAGAAGTTATAATAACCCATAATCGTTTTCGATATCTGGCCACTAAAAATTTGACTTTGCATTTGTTTGTGAAATTTAATTCACCCCTTCTGAGATATCACGTTTAATCGCAACAAATTTGTTTACATGGAGATACGAGTTTCATGATTCGATATGGGAAAAGTCGTTTGTCGAACGGGAGATTGAGGAAACTGATGCCTCGTTCCGGTGAGGTGTGAAGAAGCCTGGGAGACATTCAGACGTAAAGGGGTAGCGCGTTTGGTGGACGAGCAAAGGAGTGCGCGCGCTCGATTAATCTCGCAATCTGGATGGAGTGGCTATGATAGACTCCCATGAATAACTCATGAGCAGCGAGTACCTGCTTCCCATAGGGACATTCGCGTATAATTCAGCCACTTCATTTGTCCTCATTACTATGCCCGATCGTTACATAGAGTACGATTTACGGGGCTTCGTGCGCTCGCCCTTCTCATTCTGAAGCCCTTCCCTCCTTTTGGTACACAAGGCACCTGTATGACGTCCCCAAGCGAGCTTTTGCCTAGAATCCTTTTCACGTCCACGGATGAAAATGCAAGCGCGCACGCCGCGTATCTTGACAAGAGCACGCTGTACAGCGTGAACTTACTTATGTGTCCAATGTACGAATAAACTAGAGAGATAGACAATGTAAATAACGCAAAATATGAAATCTTGTGAATTTTGCTATGCCAACATGTATGAATATCTTGCAGATAAAGTAATTATTATAGATGCGCTTTTTTTAACCTATACAGTTTAACTTCTTGTTGTTGAAATATTAATTTAAATTTGCGCTTAAAAACTATTTAAATGTATTTGTACATAAATTTAGATTAAAAATGTATATAAAAATAAATGATAAAAATGCATAAGTTAATTTTTGCAAGCAATTTTTTATAAGCGCATTAAGCGGATAAAGTGGAAATACAACAGAATATAAAGGTATAGTAGAATAGAACAGATATTATTATATCATAAAAAAGACAAGAAATTTTTAATCGTCGTCCTTTGCATAATTTGTAAACTGTAATTCGTATATCGATTATTGATTCATAATCTAAAAATATTCGATTATTGGCCGATTATTACTTCGTGTGGCAGCAGATATAGCAATATTACGAATTCCTCCATCTAATTCCAACCGTTGTTCTTAGTCTATCATAAAACTTGTTCAGAAAACTGAAATTTATGAATTCGAAAGGCGCTGGGATAGCCCATGAAATGCTCTGACGAGTGGCCCGCCCGGTAACGGGATAAATGGCTCTCTAGGGAAGGATAAAGAAATTTCGCGAACCCATCCTGCATCGAGAATCCGGCATTCGCTATGAATAGATTCCCGATAAATGGATATCAAAACGAGATAAGAAGGATACGCCATTGAGAGAATTGGAAATAAATTTCCACACACAATGCCGGTAAGGAATACATTCGTAGTATTGCAGTCATCGCCGTATTCTTTTCATATAGGCGCAAGCATCATGGTAACTTTCGGTATTAGAGAGAGTAGATAAGGGAGCTATGGTACTCTCGGGCTATTTTCTCATTAAACGCAATAAGATTTTGAACTTTATAATTTTATTATGTCGACGTAAACTTTTTTATCTTGTTACTGACCTCTCAGTAGTTTTCGATGTATCCCGGGGATATAATAAGTGGCCATAGTGAATCCAATGTTAATATTCGATGTAATTTCGTAGCTTTTGTACCACGGCATGGAGTAATAAACCATAGGGAATATTTTAAGATTGAAATTCTGCTTTCATCCGTGTAAGAATTTACATTGAATTAGAGAATAATTGCAATCACACTGAGGTACTCGTGTTCTACACGGATGCATTCGGAAATTGCAAAGTTTGCAGACTTGTGTACGTGAAAATTATCGATCTCGTGCAACGCTAAAAGAAGAAACAAAAGATTTATTCTTTTCTAAAGATGAAAATATTTAATATTCTACGTGCCCGGCCGTCCTTTCACAAAATATTATTAATAAATAATTAATAACAAAAAAATATAACATAAAAATATGCGTTGAAGGCACACACATATTACTGTACGACGTACCGCAATTGTTCGACATATTGCTTTAACAAAAGCATATTGCTTTAACTTAACAAAACAGATTAATATATATAATTTACGTAAAATATAATTTTTGTAATTTTGCTCTTCCATAAGATCTACAATATCTCTTAGTGTATGTTATTACGATTTTTAATACGCTGTTATTTTGGCATGCGCACTCTTTCGCGTACGTAGCAGCAAGAATTTCTATTAAGGAGTACAATATCTTTTCGTATGAAGGAGTCAAGATATCTTTCATCGTCGCTTCCACGATGGCCGTTGATTTTGCTCGCATTTATTATTCGGGCTTAAAGGATCGGGTGAGCCGATCAGCGCGTGTAGGAAGCTATCGTAGTATTCCGTTTGAGTGCCGGTGATCGATTACCTTCCCGTCCCGCTTCCTCGGTATATGCTAAAAGATCCCGTAAGGGCTCGTGTGCGTGCACGCGCGTACTCGCACGCTGGTGAACGGGCTGACGGGGGAGGATACGGCGAGTGAGAAGCGAGGGTCTAACACCATTAGCGATCGCTCTTCGCCGCAACAGCTTGCAACAGATGATCCCGGGGTGCTCTTCTAGATTAGCAAACAAGGAGCCGGCACCGCTGCCACTTATCTCCCCGTAAGTGCACCATCTATTCGTTCGTCGGTTTACCGTGACTCGCTCGATTCTCGTTCCGGGGCTAAATTAAACGCGCACCGGAGAAAAGAAGGCAACGCGCAATCCCTCGTTTTTGCGCAAATAGTTAAGAAACCGGCACCGACCATTTTCTTCCCGTCACTCTCTTTCCATCCGCCTGTTTTTTTTTGTGTTTTTTTTTTCTTCTTTTCTCTCGCGCCGCTTTTGCCGCGCCGGCCGTCTTCCCGTCCCGGATTTTAACGTCGCTCCGAGAGAACCGCTTCGAGAACAGAATATGAAGCAGAGCGCGTTGCCGCTTTAGAATAATACGACGCTCTCTCTGTTTTTCATTAGGCGTCTGCATTCTGGCATATCCCGATATAATAACGGGTAGTATGCGCGTCATTCAAGTAACTATTCGGTCTCGCAACTGTGCAGAAAGTCTTTCGATCTGTGAGGCGCGTAAACTGTTCTTTAAAGTGTTTTATAACGTTCAATTTTATGAATGAATTATCAAAGGTGTTCGCACCGGAACTTCATATATTATATTTCTAGCTAGTCAATATATTCCCGTACATTTTGCATAGAAAACATCGTAGATGTTTTTCATAGAAATAAAAACAGAAATGTTCATAATTATTGTAATTTCTTTCTCATTTGATAATATTTACTATTTTACGTTTTTCATTTATAATATGTCCTGTGTGCAAACATAAATATATCAATAATAGTTTCTTATTTTCTTAAATTAATCAGTTGCAAATTACTTGTTTTAACAAAAAAAAAAAACATTTAAGCTAAATAATTCAGGCTAAGAAATTGCTACTTATAGCTATTTTTTTAATAGAACAATCAATTCTAAATGAAAAGATGTTAATTACGATTTGTCCTTTTCAAAAACTCTATTATATGTGTTTTGACACATTTCGCATATCAATAATTGAAGCATTTCTAACACGTAATATTGCCGAACATTTCTGTAAATAGGAAAGCATATCCGTCAGGGATTTAATAGGCGACGGAAACACGATAAGCAAGTGACAAGCAGTACCATTTAAGTTCATAGGGAGCGTACAGTATCGTGCACGAAGTAATTAAGAAACGATTAAATTACAGAGGGATATAATATCATGCGCATGCTGACATTTAGCGAATTGAATTAACGGAATTGGAGCATTCAAATACATCTATATTTCAATAATTCTGACATAATATTCACCAAGTGAATTACACATGCTACATAATTGTTTGTCATATCGACGTACTTGCGATTTATAGACGCGATATGATTCAAATAATGAAATGCAAAACATGGGAAATGCTTAATATAGATTCGTAATACAATATGCGGATGAAAAAAAATCTGTTTCCTTCTATATGAATTTTTTAAAAATATATATGTATTTCGTCAGCAACATATCCTTTCAATTTGCGACGCACGTGAAAAATATGGCCATAAACTCATGTCGATAAATTTTATTCCACGTATATTAATTCAACATATCCATCTCGGGAAGATGCATCGACATGCCATTCTAGGGTGTGCCAGCATACACTCCCGTGGAATTAGAGCATCAACCCCTTATGACATTGCGCGATATCGACTGCATCGTACATCACCGACGCTATCTCGAAGGAATCGCGTTTAAAAATGTATGCGGCGCAATAAGGACGAAACAACAAGCGGGAGAAAAAGACGGGAAGTATTTTGCTCGAATATCTAAATAAAACTGACTAAAAATGTATGCAGCTTCCTACACTCGAAGGAAACATGGTAGAGAGTAATCTCGTCCATGTGCTATTTATGAAACTTTATATACGCGATATGCGCATGCTATCCTCTTTTGTGGGCGTAATTGGGTCATATCCTCTCTCAAAGAGACAAGAACGAAGTATGTGGATGATGTCATGTCGCAAACATTCTTCAAAACATACTTGTCTATCAGCTTTTAAAGTCAAGAATACAAAGTATCTATTGATAATATAACGTTCATATTAATGTGTATTATTTCATGTGTAATGTTTCAATCATTTCTCGGTTTTTATATCCAATGTGTTGATATATATTCTATTAATAACATCAATTGTTATTATATTTTTAAAAAATATCAAAACAAAAAATAAATAACGTATACGTTCTTACTTGCATTAATATTGAGAATTAATAAAAAGAAGATTCTAATAAATACAGAATATACAGAGAATTAGTTTTAGATTAAACTCTTCATTTTAAATCTCACGATATTTACGATAATTTTCTTTTTGTCATAGTGACTTTTTGTGATAGTTCTTATAGTGAAACGTCAGCTTCATTTATTTCAGGCACTAAAATCGCCAGATCGAAAATTTCACATTGGTTTTTGGCTAGTTTTACGATAGCTTCGTGTTCCAATATCACTTTTCCATAAACCCATATTGGAAACTATCTAAAAATATCTCTTATCGATTGTCGCATTTCACATGCTACAATCCCTTGTTTTATAAAATGTTTGCGGTTGCAATTTGCACACACATTTCTCTTCTTCATAACAGATATCATATAAGGAATACATTGCAATTATTATAAATATTATAACTTTTGTGAAATATTACGACTACATACATAATATGTATATCAGAATTATCATAAAACAATGCAGTTTTATAACAAATTATTATTTTATAATAAATAAAATAATAATTTTTTACAAGCGTATTATTGTTGCACTAATTAATTAGCAATCGACACAGTTGAAAAAAAATAAATTGTCGTTGCTTTAGTGTCTTTCGACAAATGTCATGGACGAGAATTATATGAAATTCTGACTATTTGCCAATATGTTTGTAATTTGCTTACGACACAGCCGGATCTATTCATTAACCGCTTTGATCAAAATGTAATGTCGTATGCTCTTATCTTCCTTTGTGTCTGTGCGTATGTTTTCATATATGTGTATATGCGTGTGTGTACATGCGGTATGTGTATGCCCACGCTGCTTGCTCATACGCGAAATGCTCCAATTTCTGAAGTTAATAGCGCGCGATCCAACGGAGGAAACAATATTTCCGACTCGCCGCTTCTCGCCGGCACTTGGCCTGATTATCCTTAACGGCGGAACGTCTGCTAACTTTTGCCCGAGAAGTTATTAATCGACATCTCAACGGGTATTTCGCGTCTATTATAAAGCGTTCGTTATAACGATTTTTTATTCATCGCGCTCCTTCGTTCATGCGGCGCGGCTCTCCTCGGACTTAATGGACGTAATTCGGTGGAAGAAATAATTCTTTCAGCCCCATCGCCTCTCCTGCCGGCCGCCACCATCGGCGACGGCGACGGTTACGCTCTACCACCGATCGCAGTGGAAGAGCTTTAAGCCCGACCGACTTAATCCGAAATGCAGAAAAGTTTCTTTGAGAGTTCTGAAGCGGCGGGCAATTGGCCGTGCCACGCGGATAGAATAGAGTTCGGAGGCAATTTCATGACAGCGTCTTGAGATGATTGGATCATCTCGCGTCGAGCTCGATAACCTCTTCTGGGCCCACATGTGTGCGATCTCCCTTCCGTCTGCATTGCTTCTCCTCTTTTCTCTTAAGTATGTCTCGCAGCTCCCAGTCGTCTTATCAATATATAACCTCATTATGGTGGCGCGTACATGGATCCCAATTATCTGGATCCCGTTGCGGAGGAAATAACCTTCTTATTAAATCCTGCTACGGTTTCGATCCGTCGCCGAAGTGAGGGTTAATATGGTCTGGTGATTCGCAATGCGAGGGAAAAAAGATCTATATACTCGCTCTACGTGCGAGATGAAATAAACTTGCACTTCGAAGATATTACGGAGAAAACAGAGGAAAAGACGAACAGATTTTCAAATGATGACGAGCGTGAGTTTTCGCAGCAGCCGCGACGCAGAGATGTCACACACAAACCTTTCTGTGACACAGTAGCCCGCGGTTTATAGAAAGCTGTGAACTCTACGTCGACCCGTTTCTGTCAGACCTGTTCACAATGTCAATTGCAAACGAATACTATTCATTCTGCTTTAATGTAAACAGGCGGCGAAATATTGAATTTCTCTCCTTCTGGACATGAATATTAACAGAATATTTAATTAAATTGGAAACAGATGGTACAGAAAGTGATATAAGGCTATCGATTCTTTTGTACATTATATCATTTGGATCAATAATCCTCCATTGTTTGCATTAATATTAAGTTTCATGAAATAATAGGTTCAGTTATAGATATAAGATATCCTAATTTTTAATGAATTTAGAATCTACATAGAACTTCAAAACTTTTTATCGAAAATTCCTATGTAGAGGTTACTAATTATTCTGTATTTTATAACATAAGGCATTACATAAAGATTAGTAAACTTTTCTCAAAATTTTAATTTTATCTCTTTTTTATATATTTATATATATGCTTTTACAAAAGCATATCAATATAAAAATATTGTTAGATTTTTATTTCTGATATCATCATATTGCTTTAATAATTTCTGTTAACAGGAAGTATAGGTTAAAATAATAAATCTTTGATTTAAATTATGTAACCGTTTTATAACTAATAATTTTAGTTTATGCTACTCGAAAATACTATACCAACGTCCTCATTTTTTTCTGAATCGATCTGTTGTCTGAGATAATATTTCATTTCATTAGGATTGCAAATATTTAGAGTATGAATTGGTGCAGCTGCAATAATACATTTTAACCGTGCACATTGCTTTGCTCCTTCTTCATTTTCATTTACTAAAGGCATCATGAAAATATAACTTTCACAATTTAACTTTAAATACAATTATAATTCGGGAATTAATGAGAAGAGAGAAAGAAAAAAGCGAGTAATATATAAATTGCTAGAAGAAAATAAGTATTCGCGCGTTTATCGCAGAACGTGAGAAGCCGTCGTCGCCGTGACAACCGTAATTCCTAATGAATTTCTGTAACGTAATTTGTCTTTCGTATTAGCAGCGTCATTAAAGTTTCAAAATTTCTTGACGCTTCCTTCGTTTTCGCATTTAATGCGCGAAGAAATCGTCTCGCCAAGTTACGAGGCGAAGATTAAAGAGTTCGCGCAACGAGCCTCCCTCGTAACCAAACGACTCCTTTCGTCATTGTTCGCCGCTTTACGAGCGCGTTAATCTCACCCTCTACCATCGGTATTTGTCGCTCTCATTCGTTGTTACGTGCGTAATGTGCTCTTGATTGTTATTCACGGAAGGACACGCAGTCTGAAACCAAATTTATCTATTAGCTTCTCGCGTTGTCGCTGCCGTAACGGATTTCGCGACAGACCTTACACGTGCATACTAAATCCGAAATTATGGCTACGTCACTGCTGCCTGTTCTCTTGAACGCGTTGACACATTAATTTATAATTGAAGCGCTTATTTTCAAGAATGTGTTCCAACGTTAATTTTACCGTACACGCAAAGGACTATATAATTTTCTGTTCACAGTAAAAATATTGATATCTTTTTCTCTTGAAAGTTTTGTTTAATAAATTGCGCTATATATTCTAAAGATACAATATTAATTACATTATAAACAGTTGCATTAGAGAAACGTTACAATTAATGCGTTGTAGATTTTTACATGAATCAATGATTCTTTAAAGAACGCTTTTACGCTTTTTATCTTTAAAATAACATAGATAACAGATATACTTATATAATACATTAACTTTTGGAGCAGCCGTATTATATTCATTTGACAATTTTGTAAATGTGGAAAATGCAAAATTCCTGTGAAAAGAGATAGCAAATCGCGATTATTTCTTTCAGACAATCAAGTTTAAAAAAAAACGACAACGCCGAGAAATATAAAGTAACGGGAATAAAATAACAAAAACATTATCAGTTACGCTTTCGTAAAGCAGTCGTGTAGAAATTGTGTTCTGATCGTTACACGAGAGAAAGAAGATAAATGACGCGCGGAAAAAAGTTGGACATTGGCATTTCGGCGACAAAATTAGCATCGCGATTTGGATACGCGCGATCAGGATAATTTGGTTTCGTCGATTGCAATTCGAGCCCTCGACGTAGCAACAATTCGTTATCCGATTTCATGAATGCTTCTACCATTCTGTTACGTAACCGCACACCCGTCATCGGTTTGTGCCCGCGTCGAAAGCTGTGATGACGATAATTATGCTTCACATATTACGTCACTTTGTACTTTCAAAGTAGATACTGTGTTTACGTATGTATCGTCAAACATTGATCGATATCACTGATAAAGTATTTTATGGATTCCGCAAACATAGTAAAACAACTTTTGTGAGCTAAAACATTGTAAATTGATTGGGTAAGCTAAAACACTAATTATTTTACGAAACAATAGTTTTATGATTGAGTAGCTACGCGATTATTGACCTTTGCTTACTGTTGATTTACACTACTTTTTCACCTGGTTCACAAAGTGTTGCCAAAGTATTAATTTGTTTCAATTAGCAATTCCTACAATTCTATAATAAATTTAGCGTAAACAGACTTCTTTTACTCACGCATTGAATATTATAAATATGGTCGGGTATACTATTTTTTATTTAATATTAGTATACATAGTTACGTTTCTTTTTAATGTCATAATACTTTACAGATAAACTAAAATGATACTGGACAAACTCCGAGTCAATTTTTTGAATGCAGTAAAAACTATTCTGCTCTACAACGAATGAATATAGAAGCTTGAAGATTTTTGTAAACATTTTCGATTGTTTCGAACAACATAGCATATCGCTTTTTTTGAGATTTTTCGTTTTATTTATTTGAGATTTTTATTCTCTGGTAAAATAAAAATTCAAACTCTATCAAAACAATTTTCCTTTCAAGCTTTCTATGCATCATCGCATCTTCGATAACATGAAAAGAGAGAGAGAGAGAAAAAAATAGAAAAAAATATGTGTAAAATATTTGTACACTATATACTTTCTCAAAAGTAATTTAAAGATTGTTTATTTGTAGATGCTCGCTTTATTGTTTATTAATGTATTATCATTTGTATGTATCATTTGTTTATTAATGTATTATTTCACGCAATTATTTTATGTATTTATATATGTATATTACTGAGCTTGAAGAAAAAAAACGAAGAAAATTATAATAAATACTAGCGTTATCTGTTATTACTGTATCTCTTTTCATTATCTAATCAATTGAATAAATTGCACGCTTTACAGCATATTTTGCAAGAGCTGTGTCATGCAAGCTGGATAGTTATTAACATAACTTACTATGATAAACATGCAGCAGCTAGACACTAATCAAAACGCGCGCATCACGATTTTGTGGCGTCGAACCATTACTGGCATATGATATTTTTTTTATTTCAGTAATTGCGAAACGCGGCGGCACTGTATAAACGATTCAACATAAATTTCACGATAGCCATGACACGCTACGCGAATTTTATAGTCAACATAAAATGCAGGAATGGTTTATTGACGACCTTAAAATAACACGCGTCCAGTGAAGCTCGCGATGTTAATCGCGACACCACGATAACAAACTGTTGGAAACAGAGCTCATACGGAAATTAGCATTAAAACATGAAAATATGACATACACAATGAAAGTTAATTTTTGCAACGGATCAAGTATATCGACAAACTGATTAATATTGAAAAAGCAATGTTGATAACGGTACTGTTGACAACTGTTATTGATCGGGTATTCGTTAAGTATGTACGATACATTCCTATATCGTTACAATCTAGCCTGATAAAATCACAGAGAATTTATATATCTTTTCAACGACTTTTCATGAGGCTTATTTTTACGATTGTCGACGAGTCCATAAAACGCGTAATCAATGTTAGCTTGAGTACACAGCGCTGTACCAGTCTGAACCGACTATCGCCTTCCATGATCAAAACTATTCCGAGAATCCTCGTTCGCCTATATCTTTTCTGTACGATTTACCATAGTGAATTACCATGAAAGAAATCGAGAGACTTAGCCACGAAGCGCATTCGCTTCTGCCATTGAAATAACGAGTAAGAAGGATGCACATATTTTTCAGAGAAATACATCGGTACATCTGTAATTTTTTTTATCGAGCATGACAGGACACAAATACTACAATATTATAAATATTCTTGGCCAAACATGTGGCATGAGTGTAAAGTTAATATTCACATAAATTTCTAATAGTAGTCTATGTATCACACTTCTATTCTACAAATTATACTTTCCTTTGCTGTTTAAGTTGATTTATTATCTGAGATTTTTCAGATTCGAAAATCATAAGCTCTTTGTAGACTTTGTGAGAAACAAAGTCTGTATATGATCCATTCAATGTGTCAACGATTTTGGCGGGAGAAAATACGCGATATATACTCCATTCTGCAAAGCGTATTATTCCGTACACGTGTCTTCCGGCATCTATCTTTTTGCTTCATTGGAACGCTCAACGCATCGTTGAATCTCTTAATGAAATAATTGAGTCAACTGACGCTATTATTCAACTACAATGCTAAATAGTGTATAATTGACTTAAATATGCCGTCTTACTATGTGCTGTTGGAGGTGAGAAGAAGAGCGACGCAGAAGAGGAAACCGCGCGGTGGGAATCTGCAAGAGGACGAGAGGACGTTACTTTTTCACTTTACTTTCATAACTGAAACCGTTGAATATTAATGCCTGCAGGCCGAGGTACTCAGGAGCTTCTTAGCGAAAGGAGCGACCATCTCCGTGAAATGGAAATGAGGAAATTATAAGAGTAACGGGGTAAATTGCGAATAAAGGCTATTATTGACATGCGCTCGGGGGCTTGTAAAGGGAACCGCGGCGGTGATAAAGGCGCGATTCATCATGTTCCCTGATGGCACACGCCACTATGTGTATGGATACCCATAAGACCCATTATAATCTTCTCGCTCCATGAATTTAGCTTCAAACGGAATTCGCGGCATCCACTTCGCACAATAGATTCATTGTAATAAGAATACATCTGCGAGCCGTGTACAGGACCGGCTCGAACAATTGTATTGTAGCTTAAACAATCTCGTTTACAGTTCTTAGTCATATTCTGTGATGTATATGTATATATATATGTATATATATATATATATATATATATATGTTTTTAAATTAAAAATAATTTTGGATATTACGTACACGATCTATTAATATTAGTTAATATTTTATAATTTTAAAATATCTTTAAAGGATATATATACATCAAGTTTCACTTGTCCAAGTAAAGTGATTTCTTCATCCGATCCTGCCGCAACGAAACACGAGTAACATTTAACGGCCGCGTTTTATGGCTGTGACATGTAAAACGGAGGGAAATAAATCCACTAGAATAACAATTGTAACGTGCGTCTAGTCGTGATGTAATAAATCGCGCCGTGAAAGCCAAGAAGTTTTCATCAAATGGAAATGCTCTGATTTTACTATGCACATTGAATACGAATCTTATAAATGATTTTGCAAGTATTCCTCCTATTCAAGACAAAAGTGATGCATTTGGATAATTATAACAATGTGACTTATATGAATAAGATAATTTATGTTTCATTTGCAGAATAAATTTATTGTCTGTTTAAATGTTTTGAGAGATTCTTCCTAAATTTTTATATTTTATTAATATTTTATAGGAGAGAAAGAAAGAGAAATAAAGTGAGAAGAGAGAGAGAGAGAGAGAGAGAGAGAGAGAGAGAGTGTGTGTGTAAGAAAGAGAACTTTTAAAATGCGTTTGTATATCATTTTAACGAACTGCAAATAAGCAGAAAGTAGATGTTAATCTTTTGATACAATAATCCCGATAATCAGAGATTGTCTAAATTGAATCGTCTCGCGGTGGTAGGCTAAGCAGGATTATGTACTATAAGATGAGATGCAAAGTTTAACTAAAGTCGGATATTACGGCGTAGGAAGCTTAAAGAAGTTTTAGAATTCGGATAGTAAAAATAATTTCTCCATTTCGCATTGCGATTACTACTGCAAGTAACGAGAAATCTACGATATATGCAAATGATTTAAAAGTACGTAGCTACGAAAAAATTTTGTGAACGTGTGAAAAAATTTATTTTGACTAATAAGAGATATGTTTCATAAGTATACACTCCATTATATATATCGAAACATGGAATATTAAAACTGGATAGATTTACATATTTTATGCATATATATTTTTTAATTTAAATTCTTACAGTAACAAATTATTATTTTTCTTGATTATATAATGACTAGTAGTTGAAATCTCCATTATTACTCTAATTCGAATGCATGTTTATTAAGTCGTGTGCGAACTGTTATGATATTGCAGAACGCTATTGTATGTAATTGTAAGTTACAAACTGTTGTCATCATAACTTGCATCATAAATTCAGTTCTAGTTTCTCTCTCTCTCTCGCTCTCTCTCCCTCTCTTTTCCCCTTTTTCTCTCCCTCCCTTCTCTTTCCCTTTCTTACGAGTTATGCTTCTAAAGTAGTCTATATGTCAATTAATAAACAAGATCAAGCAAAATTATACGTTTATATTACGTTTCATATTTATAATAGATTTTCCTATATCCTCTCAATATTTTCCAATTTAGCCTTATCTAATTCATTTGTTTGATTTCCCTTGATAAATTGCAACGCTTTAGCGGAACACTTTTATTAGATTTTTGTTTAATATTGTGACAGAAATTTTTCTTCATAATTTCAATGGAAATCTGTTATATTTCCTCTTCTTAACGTACAATTTGAAAAGAGGATTATATCACAGTAATATCGGAGTAACAGTGAAATAAATTATGCAAATAGATTATAATCGGATTATAATCAATATGAATAATTCAATTATCACAATTCGTCGTTGGCCAAGATAAGAATCTCCGTTTAATCGAGCGGGATGATGGATTTACCCGGCGGTTTTACCCGCAGTCGCAACTTCCTTGCCTCGTTTAACTGGCTTTGCGCGAGATATCGTGCAGGAAGGAAGACGGAATTTTTTCCCACGTCGAGTTTTCTTTCGAAGTCATCACGTCTGATATGCGCGCCAGAGTTAGATAGATAGGGGTAACAGGCAGAGGAGTTGGACCGCAGAATGGCGCGACAGCGGGGGTAGAACGGGGTTTAGTCGCAAAATCGTCGTAGCACCGTCGTTTGCGCGGCAACTTTCCAGCTTCAGATAGATGAGCGGGGAAGTTTGAAAAAGCGCTCACCGTCGTTCTCGGCCGCCTAAGACCCCAACGCTTTTATTACTCGCGTAAAGTCCGCCACGATCCACCAACCATCCGGAGTCGCGGCGCCGCCGTCGCCGCATCGGTGTGGTTCCGGCTTAATGTGCGGCCTGGATTTATCTGCCAGTAATCAATCGTGCAGCGGGAGGAACGAGCGGATTACAAGGGCACAATATTTATCACGTCCGAACGGTTCATTTGCATGATTTATGTCCCGCCGAATTCCGGAAGTGCCGGATTATTTATGCGGAATTCGTGGCCGCATACCTTTCGTACCGTGTAATGATCTCGAATTCCGCGTCGGCGGAATTTCTTAGTTATAGCGGGATCCTCTTCGTTAAAAGTCCGCAATCTGAGAGAGTTTTTTTACTGATTGGAACTACGGCAGAATCGGCGAAGTCGGCGAAGTTTCCCGACCGATCTTATTAGCATTTAAATATACAAAGTGAGAACACATACGTATTTATAATTACATTTATAAAACAAAATCCGCGTATGTGACAACCATTATATAATATATTACTAAAAAAATAATACGTAAAAATTATTTTAAATCTAATTTATTGGAAATTATTTTTTATTATCATGTATTTTAACGTTTACATATATGCTCCAGAGCATGTTACTATTATACTGTGCTTTGCATATAAAATTTATTTGTAAAATCCTTTTCAATACCGCTTTCAAAACCTCTTTTAAAAAATAAATATTTATCTATCTATCTATCTATCTATCTATATGTACTCCAGAGTTAAATTGTATATTTGCTCTAATTTATCTTACAATTAGTTCATCCATTTATAGATAATGGGTTTACAAGACATTAAATTTACTTATTACACATTCTTATTATATATTCTAATTTACATTTTTTTATATAATAATAATTAGAAATAAATAATAAATTTAGATTACATCAAGGAAATTTATGAGTTGTTAAATAATTCAGAATGTATTATCTATATTGTATATATTATGCGTTATTATCTCAAATTTAACTTTTTAGATTATATATCTGATGTATTTCTCACAAACCCATTATATCCAGAATAAAATACAAAATAATTTATCACTCACCAGTTCGAGTAGCCAGCATGCGCAACGATAGAGTTATAATACACAATGTTGATCTGTAAGATAGAAATATATCTAAATTAAAGTGGTGTCTAAAATAATTAATATTTTAAGAAAATATTATGGTGGGTAATTATGTGTGAGTTTTTATTCGCTTTTAACAAGATATTTATTAAAACCAATAATACATGATTTTCGAAAAAATTATTTTGAATATAAACTTTTATTTAACAAATAATAAATATAAAAATCTAATTCTTATACAAATAATTATAAATTATTATAAATTTTTATAAATGAAATGTTGGAATATATATATGTATATATATATATATATTCCAACATTTATATATATTTATATTTATATGGGGTATTTATATTTATATTTATATGTATTTATATAAAAATAATAATTATTATAAATATTTTATTAAATATTTAATAAATATATTCAATATAAGAGCTCCTCTTCGATTTCTTTAAACTTACATATTTTATATATTTCAAGGCGTAAAAACTGAATCTGCTCTCAGCACTCTTGATATTATTTTCAGATGATTATTCTTATTTAATCCTTCTGTCAATGATCGAGTACTTGGGTATCCAAAGCAACTTCAAATGTTAAAAATGTATCGGAACTTTCCTCCGTCTGAAAATTCAAAGGATCTTTGCATTCGGAAACCTTCTAAAATATAACAGGAAAGAATGTTCAATGCCCAGCAGCTGCTATGAAGAAATTGTCGCAATGCAATGTATCGAAAAATACGCAGTTGGTACCCGGGTATCTATACATTGATGGAAAGGTGAAAAATTATGCATTGAGAGAAGAGTTAATCTAAAATGATAACTCAGATATAATGAGACAAGTGATTTTTATAATCGTAATATCATACCGTAATATAATTATGACTGTAGCGATCGCAGCATTGATAACAACTACAGCAAATAAATCAGCGATAGGTTGACTTCGTTCTTTTGACATTTACAATACTCAACTACAATTTAGATCTGCACCACAAGCGTCTCGAATGTTTACGTACAACACACTGTAGACGAGCTCGCGTACAGACTACTACTCTATACCTAAAATAACTATATTTGATTCGCGTAGTACTAATTCGGAATGAAACGCGGAACGGAACGTGGAATCGGATTAACTCTAACGGAATCGGAAGTTTAATGGTCTTCGCGTTCGTTTAGAGTATGTAGCACATGATTATGTGAGATCTTGAGATGTTTGTAATGCAGTTTAATCGTGATCGAGCATCGTGAGTGTCAAAAGGGCGGAATCAGAATCGAGGTAATTAATGTTATGATCGAACAGTTATAATTATATAATATTACAATATGATATTGCGTTAGATTTTAAAAACTTATGTATGATTTATTACATTTGAATATGTGGTTTTAGGTTATTGATTTTAAGTGAAAATAATCATCTGCAAGCATGTAGTATCGGAAGAATCGAGAAAATAATACTGTATTATGCACAGATAGTATATAGTATAGTAACCAATAGTTAACAATAGTGACAATTCCGTCAAGTGAACTTTCTGTGACCGATTCAAATGTTATTAAAGTAAATATTAATAAAATTGTTGAGAATAAATATTGCCTGCAAGTAAGCGTGTATCGAGGGAAAAGTATCGAGCAATTATTGTATTATACGCAGACACAATTTATAGCAATATTATATATAATTATGGCATTCAAACATATGTATGCAAAAAAAAAATGAAATAAGAACAATAGCTTTTTGAACAGATTCAATTTCTATGCCTCAAAATATATAAAATACGTGAGTTTCAAAAAAGAATTCGTAAGATAGTCCCTATATTAAATATTTATTAAATATTTTGAATATTCCGAAATAAAATTTATAATACTTTATGTGCACATTATATATTACACAATGATGTAAAATGAATTACTGTTGCGGAGATAAACGAGTAATTAATTTCACAACAGTAATTAAAGGAATTAAAAATTACTTACTTTATGGTTGCTCTGCCATCATCTGATGCCCCTCGGGCTTTCTTCTCTTTTCTCGCTTATTCTTCGGTGCTCTTTCATGGCACTCATACCATGCTCAGTTGCAAAAATATTGTTACAATCGCACGCGCACTAATCAGCGGAATATGACGATCGTGCGACATTTTGCATAACATTTTTGGCGTAAGCAATGTACATTTTATTATAAGAGAGCAACGCGCAAGATACGATCTGCTCAACATCGCGCGGTTAAATTCACGCGTCACGAAAATGCTATCTTATTGCTAAATTGCGTATACTTTTAGAATAATTTTATTCTATATCGCATTATAATGTAAGTTAATCATACAAATTAAAATTAAAAAGAGAGAGAGAGAGAGAAAAAAAAATATCTGCAATCTATAATAATAGAAAATGTAATTAAATTTGTCGACTATTCATACGACCATTTCGCGCAACATATATAATTAATAAATAGTCGATGTATAATGGCTTTTTCGAATCTTCTGATCCAACAATTCATGTTGATTAATTTGCGCTCTCAATCCGAAAATATCGAGCAAATAATATTTAAATCAGCATAAAAGTTAAAACGTGTGAGATATTTTTGTATTATAATTTTTATTTATAAATTGTAAGATAATTAATCGCGTGGGCTAATAACAATAATTTATTTTATAGGGAATGGTCGCAATTGCGATTTTTTCAACAAAATAACGACGAGTGGCTTACGCTGTTGTTTGCTTGAGTCTCGACGCACAAATGACAATAAGACGACAGCTTTATTGAGGCAGATATTTCCGCGCTATATATTTATTCGAAATAAAAATCAAAGCAAAATATACGAAATATAAATTATAAATTTTTGCTTTATTCCAATATTTAAAGGATACATTTTTTTTGCTCGAATTCAAAAATATCTCAAAAGTATAATCAATAATTCAATGTAATCAATAATTCAAAAATATCGCGCTTGGATGTGAGAAGGTTTTATCGATTTAAATGTAATTTACTAATCATTCTTTGAGAAATTGAGAGTAATATACGAATCACAGAATCGCGTAATTCTGTAAAAGTGATGAGAAGTCGTTATAAGTCAACCATTTATTATAAATTAATGAGAGAAATTGAAGGAATGGAATATTAAACATACATAAATTTATTTGATAATGCGTAAAATATTTCGTAGCGACAACAATCACATTATGTTCGGTGTTTGTTTTTGATGGCGTATAGCGCGCTATTGCTTACATCGACGCGCCACGGCAGTCTCCTTGTTGTCATTCGTGCGGCGAAACTCGAACAGGAAGGTGCAGTAGAAGCGGCTCCGCGATGTCGTATTATCTTATATCATATAATAAACGCGAGAAATGCGATTATTTCGTACGATTATTACGATTATCGATTACGATTCGTAAGCGACGTTCGTTTATTGATGCAGATTTTTCGCGTGACTTTATTTGAAGTAAGAATCGAAATAATACGGGATGGGAATTATAAATTATTGTTTAATTTGCGACATGTATGGGCGATCATTCTTAATTTGTGTTTTTAAAGATGTCTTGAATTTTTCACCCGATTTAAATATTTGAAAATAATAATTAATTTTCGGATTGAGGACGCGGAATAATAATAATTTATTTTCGGATTGAGAACAGGAATCGTCGGATCAAGAGATTCGAGAAAACCGTGATATATTAATTATTCATTAATTATGTGCTTTGCAAAATCTATCGTGGGAACAGTCGACAAGTTGTGTTTATTAATCTATATTATAATACCAGATAGAATACAATTGCTTTAAAAGTGTATGTTATTTAATAACAAAGATAACGTGGATTTCCAACGTGGATTTGCTCGATATTCGAATGCTCTTTCTCTCTCTCTGCGTGTGTGTGTATGTGTGTGTATGCGTGTGTATGTGTGTGTATGTGTGTGTATGTGTGTGTATGTGAACGTACTTCTTACGTTACGTTCTCTTATTACGATATAGTAAAGTGCGTGTTGCTTACGTCGGGAGTGCCGTATAAAGTGTCATGCAATCGTCATATTCTACTGATTAATGCGCGCGCGATTATTTATAATTAATAATATTTTCGCGAGTGAATGTGCTATGAAAGAGCAGCAAAGGATGAACATCAAAAGAGAAGAGAGACGCCCGGGGAGCAACAGCTGCATCAAGCAACAGCGGAGCAACCGTGAGGTGTGTGAGCAATTTATAACTTATTTAATTCATATTATTCAATAATTCTAAAACTATTTGTTCACGTCTGTTTATCTCTGCGAGTGATCTGTTGTCATTAATATATAATGGAATGCATATAAAATATTCTGCATTTTATTTTGTAATATTTACAATATTATAATAATTAACATTGTTTTATAAATATATGTAAAATCAACGTTGTGTTTAAAAGATTTTTAATTATTTAAACTAATTAGATAAGAATTAAATTTTTATTTTACAAAATCTTATATTTATAAAATTTTTTGTTTCGGAGATTATATAATTTTGATTATTTATTTTAACTAAATACGGATGAAAAATTTAATTGCAGACAATAATCAACATTGATTATTTTGGACACTGCTTTATAATTGGGATATATTTATTATTTTACAGATCAATGTTCTGTACAATAATTTCGCCGCTGCACATCATACTGGTGAGTGTTAAATTATTTTTTATTTTATAATCTTGAAAAATAATGGCTTAAAAATTATGTCATATATATATATATAGGCAATTCCACGTAAAATCGGACAAGAAATGACCTCGTATTTTTTAAATCAATCGAAACTTTTTTCACGTGAAATATACATAAAATAAGGAGATACGTATTTTTGTATTTGTTCGAAATATTTTTTTTTGCAGAAGTTATAAATAACAAAATTTTCGTGAAAAATGAAGCACTTGTTAACTTTAAAAATTAATATCTCTGGTTATATTTGTCGTAGAGAAATTTTCAAAAATGCATTTTAAAGCTAAGGAAACAACCTTTTTATAAAAATTATTTAAGTTACAAGAAACTGCTAATTACAATTGTTATAAATAATTGAAATGTTTAATAATTTTTTTCATTAAAAAGTACACTTTTGAAAATTTTTGAAATAATGCTACTTTATTCTCCATTTCATTCTGAAAGTACACATATTTTTTATTTTATGGAGAATCGATAGATTCTATTTTTTATATATTTTTAATGAATGAGGCGCCGCGCAGTGTCGCGTCACTGGCTCGACCAAGTAGTATGCTACGCGTTATAGCGCGTCGATTTCTTTGGAAATTTTTTGTAGAAAGAATGTACAGTATGAATGACATAATTTATAATGTTGATTACATTCAATATTATAAATTATGTTAAATGTATCAACATTATAAATTATGTCATTCATACTGTACATTCTTCCTACAAAAAATTTCCGAAGAAATCGACGCGCCATAGCGCGTAGCATACTACTTGGTCGAGCCAGTGACGCGGCACGGCGCGGCGCCTCATTCATTAAATATATATAAAAAATAGAATCTATTGATTCTTCATAATATAAAAAATATTTACACTTTTAGAATGAAATGGAGAATGAAATAGCATTATTTCAAAAATTTTCAAAAGTGCACTTTTTAGTGAAAAAATTATTAAACATTTCAATTATATATAACAATTGTAATTAGCAATTTCTCGTAACTTAAATATTTTTATAAAAAAGGTTGTTTTCTTAGCTTTTAAATGCATTTTTGAAAATTTTTCTACGACAAACATAACCAGAGATATTAATTTTTAAAGTTGATAATTTCTTCATTTTTCACGAAAATTTTGTTGTTTATAACTTCTGCAAAAAAAATATTTCGGACAAATAAAAAAATACGTATCTCCTTATTTTATGTATATTTCACGTAAAAAATGTTTCGTTCGATTTGAAAAATACGAAGTCAAAAAGATCGATTTTTGTCCGACTTATGTACGTGGAATTGCCCATATATATATGCAGGTTTATTAAAATTTACTTTTTTACGAGAAAAAGCTTAGTTTTTTTTATAAAATGTCAAATCTTTATAAGCCGGCTTTTTATCTAAAGCTTAATTTTTGTAAATCTAATTTTTTTTGTAAAAAGACTAAAATAAAGAATCTGCGACATTTATACACAGATTAAGTCGTCGTGAATTAATCAGCGCAGTTTTGAAAACAGAACAATAAGAAAATGGTCGTTAACATTTTTATTAAAACAATGAATAAAATAATATTTTTAAAAATAGCTAGAAAATATATGTGCTAAACATATGTAAGAAAGTATTTAAAATTTTAACTTGTGTGCGCATATAAACATTTAAATTCTTGGTAATCATCGTTTGTGCCGAAAGATGCAAGTACTGTGACACTTCTTAAGACTCTGCACATAGGAAAAAGTTAGTTTGTCGATTATTAAGACGAAAGGGCTTTATATATTTTAAAAATTTACTTGTTGTATGTGTATAGATCAAAAATTTCTGACGCTTCTCTATCTTGTGTCAAAAAATGCAAGTACTGTACATTTTTTTTTTTTAAGATATATAATTTTTTTTGTTATCGCTAAGAATCAGGGCCCAAAAAATGATTTAAAAGAATTGTTAATTAATTAAAGGAATTATTTATATATAATATCTTTATATATATCTTTATAATGGTTTTTAAAGATAGTGTATAATGAGAAAATACTTTATACAAAACAAAAAAGATTGAAAAAGATTATAAAGAAAAAATAAAATATATAAATACATGCTCAACCAATTAAATTTTTGCTTTTTTGATAAGTGCAAAATAATATTCTTTAACAAATATGTTTGACACATAAAGAAAGCAGTCAAGAGTTTTTAAATAGACGCTTAATTACAATTTAAAGTTAATTGAAAATCTTTGGAAAAAAATGTCTATTCCAGAATCTTTCATTTATCATAACTTACATAATTTAAATTTCTCAAATTTATTTTAATTTATTTTGTTGTCGTTAAATTTCTGAGTATGACGTGCAAACATGAATTTTCTACAAAATCGTAAAATTTAAGCGAAAGTTTTGCAATTCCTTAAGAAGGTTTTGCACAAAATCACTGCTTAACCCATTAATGTCGCCGTAGCCCGCATGAATTGCAGGTCGAATAATGAAAATATACACTTTTTCTTCCTCCATTGACTTCCACTTCATCAAAATACCGAGAAAAGTGTACGACCGCGCGTTTTCCTTTCGAGCTCAATTGCGTTTTGATAAATTGCTCTTGTCTCTCAAAATTCTCACTATCAAGAAGCGTGTCAACAATATGTTAACATTCTTTAATGTGTATATATTAATAGTATTATTAAAGATTATATAATGCGTTCGTTATTTCAAATATATATGACAGATATTCGTTCTATGTTTATGAGGGATTAAAAAATATAATCTATATACGCATAACTTGTTATTTTTTCTTATATACTTCACATATAATTTTGTAATAAGAATTACAAAACCAAATTATTTATTTATCATAATATATACATAAAGACATAAGACTTATGTCGACACATTCAAAAGGAGGTCGCGCAATATCTCTGCACGAGAAAGACAATTCTGTTCGAACGACTTTAGAATTTGATAACAGGCATGCGAGCTGCTGGGGAACTTTTGAATGCGCAGTTATTCCGCTGTCGAACTCTTATATCGAAACGGCAAGTTCGTTGTACTTCGTAAACTTTTCAATTCTCAGTAAAAGAAAGTAGCGACCCCGAGATTATACACTAGCGGAACTTCGAATTACTCTCAAATTGTTACTTTCATGATTACGGCATAAGTGTACCGTAAAAGTTGTTCTGCATTCAATCGCAATGTGCATATTTTAACGAATATTTATACAAATTTTCTGTAAAGATTCATTTAAAAGAAACTTATAAAAATGTTTTAGATGTAAACAAATTTTGAAGTTTAATTAAAAATTTAATAGTTTTAAAGAAAAGTATAACATTGCAGAAGAATTTATTATGATGGCTATTTTATTAATGTTGTAATATGAAAAGAATCAGAGTTGAATAAAGAGAGAGGATTTTTTATAGACCTTTTATAACGCATAAAATTTTTTAAATTACTTAGATTACTAAGAACTTATAAATTCATCTTACAATTTATAAAGTTATCTTACATATGTTGTTTAGAAGTTTTTTTTTCTTGAATAGTGGAGTATAATTATATTATTCAATTATATGAATTTTCTTTTCTCTCTCTCCCTCTCTCTCTCTCTCTCTCTCTCTCTCTCTCTCTCTCTCTCTTTCTCTCTCTCTTTAGTATATGTAATAATATAATTAAATTAAGAAAAAAACTATTTTTGCGCAAAAAGCTCTTTAATGTGAAAAGCGTAGTCACATTTCGGAAAGTTATTAAAAATAATTTTAAATTCATTTTTTGGGCAACAATATCATTGTAAGTGCGGTTCTGGAAAATTGGATTACCAAGTGCGGAATAAAATAAAATATTACATCATTTCGCGCTTTATTATGATGTCGCTTTTATGCGGCGCGATGAAATTCCCAGAAGCCCCTCTGGCTTTAATTTAATAATTACAGCATTCGATACCGCCAACCTAAATCACAAACGTGGCTTTTACGTTATGCCAGGATATAACCGACGGAGAGTTGCAACCTGAATCCAGCTGGAAGCAGCGCGGTGCGTGTTGCATGTAACACCCCGCGCAGGAATTAATAATGTAACCGCCGCTGTGCACCATGTTTCAAGCATGACGCGGAAAATTAGTCCGGCCTGCTGGTAGTTTTAAAAGATTTTTCACTCTTGGATGTAAGTACGTCTCAACGGAACATGGTGCCGCAAAATTATTTATCTCTCGCCCATGCACGAGATATTCACCTTGTAAAGCTTTATTCTACATGTAGGCAATATATATCTCGTACTTAACGTAGCTATATAGATATATAGTGTTATTACAAATCACGCGTTTCTTCCCGAATTTCGAGACATGAGGCACACCGTGATCTGATCGTTTTCGCTTCATTCGCTTCTTTCGTTGTAATATAAGAAATCGATATTTCTTTTTACACGTGTACATTTTTATATTTAACATCATTGGTATACATCTGATATTAGTCCGCGTCTCGCTAGATTTTATAAACACTAAATGCACTTTTTTACTTCCGTGATGCGTACAGACATCTCAAAGTGAATGGATATTTTAAACTTTCTCATTTCTCTCTCCTTTAAAACTAAACAGTTTTTCTACCTCCGTCTTATATAATCTTGTTACGCGCGAACGAGGAAACTGTTCGCCAAAAAAGCGATATAAACGCAACTCCCTAGTCGCAACTACGTGCGTTTGAAAATGATCATCTATCAGTGGACCCTCATTAACCGTCTCCTTGACGATAAAACACCGCACGAGATAGCTTATCTCTGATGTCGTTTGTCCTCGCTTTCCACGCCGGCTGACCCATCGAGATCGTTTATTGGGGGCTCTTTTCTACCGAGTTTTCTTCGACCGCTCCTTCGTTCGCTCCTTTTCTATCTTCCTTCATACATCCGGCCGGTCACGCTTCCTCCTCGGTCACGTATCTATTCTTTTCCTCTCTCGGGTCTGTGGCCCTTTCCCGAGAAAGCAACGACTTCGAGAGAAGGCAGCAAGCCACTCGCCGATAGGGGAGACAGTGGTAACAAGGGTACGAGAGGGTCAAAACATTCGTCGTGGGGTTTTCGTGGGGTCGTTATAACCATAACGACACATTTCGCTATAGTATCTGATTTGAGATTTGAACTTCGCTTCCTTCATGTGATTTTTTTTCTTCTCTCGCTATGACTTTTTTATCGTGGTCAAAGTCGGCTTTCACGCCACATGGGAATATAATCTCGCGAATCGATCGACGACGATTGCTATATACGCGCGTTATTGCGAGCGGTTATCGGGTAAGATACAGCGGAAGCGGGAATAGCTCTAAAAATCCGTGGGGAAACAAATCGGACCGATCATTTCTAGACGCGATTGATGTAGTTTGCGCGCAGATTACGCATAGATTAATGCGTGCACAGAGCGCGATCAGGATGAAGAATATACATCGTGAATTACACAATCTAATTTGAGAAAGAGGAATAACCGAGTAGAAAAGAGAAAGAAAGGGAGACAGAGAGAAAGAGAAAGAGAGAGAGAGAGAGAGAGAGAGACAAAGAGAGAAAGACGAATAAATAACCGCGCCATACGCCGGAATACGGTGCGTTCGTTAAGCCACGTACGTGACTTCGTTGTGCGTTGGCGTTTTTCGAGGAGGAAAAAGGCGACGGGATGAGAGGCAGACGGACGGGGAGCTCCCGCAAAATGCCCGAAGCGTGCAAAATATTATATATCTGTCGCCGCTGATTGGACGACGGGCTGGCGGGTCTGTAACGCGAGATACGTGCGCGGATCAAAGAATGCGCGCTACGAATGTACTGCTGTTTAAACGCGACCAAGTCTCGTTATAAATATGTATGCATATACGGGAATAGCGGGAACCGCGCCGGGAACATCCGGACGAGACAAGGAAATATCGACGTCCGATTATAATCCACTCTCGGTGGCGTGAGATTCGGTTACCGCGACGAGAGCAGACGCTCGTGACGAGACCGGGCCACTCGTTCGTACACAAGAGTGCCACGATGAATAATACATACAGTATGGACGTGCGCGATGACGTGTTCACTTTTGAAATGGTCTCCTAATAAAGGATATCGCTTTACACTTTACACTCTTGGAAAATGGATTAACAGTTTTATCACCTCCGCCGTTCGCGGTATCTAATTATAAACATATTGTATACTTTAATATCTTACTTGCAGTTTAATATAGCTCGTTATAAATTTGGATTGGAAGGAGGAGAGACAGGAGAATTTGAAAAAAGTGTACGTAAATTAAATTAAATAGAATTAATCTTACTTTAAAACAAGTAACTTTTCTTTGACAATTAGTATAAATTTGTTAAAGAAAAAGAGAGAGAGAGAGGGGTGGGGGGTGGGGGGTGGGGGGAGAAAAAGTATAACGAATTTAGATTTCTTTTCATCCAAAGGTGTGATCTGATGTAATTTATGTTTTTTACGTTATATAAGCAAATTCAATATCTCTCAAGTTTTTACGATATACTAATAAATTAATTTTGTGCTAAATTATCATGATAAAGTAATATTCTGGCTTTCAGCCTCGCCGATATATTGATTATGTTCGCGTGTTCGGGGATGCAACATCTCCGGGGAAATTTCTATTATTATTCCAAGTGTTACCTGATTGGTTCATATTAGGTAAAGTGATCGTCTTCGCGATACCTATTACATACACGTGAGACAGGATAGGTAATATTAAAGTAGTTCGCGTTTGTCAACTTAATGTCGCTATGACATAAAATAAGCTGATCGATGGGTTTTGTGACGTTATGCTGAGTGATATTACTTTACGAAATAATGTCTATAAGCATGTCGCGCGTAACAAACGTGGTAATAATTATTAATATCTTTTTTTTAATTTGCTAGTATCTTTTTTGACAATTGTATTGCGACAAAAATTTTTTTCAAGTGCGCGAATAACATAAAAAGGAATTTTAATTTCAAATACAAAATAAATCTCTTGCTAGTGCAAAATATGATATTTTTGGTTTTTACTTGTTTTCCATGTTTTATGTCAAACGTATCAAATTTTTATTTGCTCCAACGTGTGTCTCTTTATTATAAGTAATAAATCAAGCCATATATATTATATACTGAAAACAAGTTATCTTGTAATATAATATTATTACGCGTTTTAAATTTAAAAAAAATAAGTATTTATAAAACAAAAGTCACAGTTGACAAGTTATCACATAAAGTGCTTCATTTTAATAATAATAAATTTTATTATTTAATATTATTTTTTATTGTATTTCGATATTCTACAAGCCTTTCTAACTTTGTATATATCGTGAAACAAGAAATTATGACAGTTTGCTGTCAGATCTATTATATGTATATATATGTTTAAAGCATAATGCATTCCAATTTTGTTTTCTTTTTTTTATTTCTCACGTACACTCAAACTTCTCCGAAAGAGTTTATAGCGTAGTTAAATAAGAGTTAAATGCGTACGAACATTAAATAAGAAGAAACGATATGACACGAAAACTCGCTTAACACAACAATGCAAAAGGAATCTCGCTCTCGCAATTGGAGAATCCATGCGTCGTTTACACAGCGTGTATTGCATGTTTGCATAGCGATTCAGAGAGACGCACATTGGGCGCGATATACGCAGTGAGCCGTTGAGTGCACTGTTCACGCCGAAGAGAGTCAAATATGCGAAAAATACACTGTTTATCCGCGACGAAGAATCGTGCGAAACATAACGGCTGATTCGAGCGTATTGCACGCGGCCGAGCGCAATAATATCCCGATATCTTTTTCAACAACTAAAACGCGCACATATCACGCGGGAAACGTTGCACGATTGAAGTGCACCGTTCACACAAATGAATAGAGCGTCTCTCAAATAAAATCCATTTAAATTGATCCATAGCATGAAAAGAGCACCTCGCGCCGTATTCTTCGCGGCTATCTCTACTCTTTTCTCACGCACTAGTTTCTCTGCGCACTAGTACTAGTCGCACAATCGCGAAATGAACAAGATATTTTATTTATTCCCTAATTTCTCGTAAGCAAGTTTTAAAACTAGATGCATATCTGTGCGATACGCACCAATCGTGGTAGCGCTTAAATAATCGAAAGCAGAAAAATTCGGAGAAACGAAATTGCGCGCTGTTCGAGAGGTGGACGCGGACATTACTCAATTTTCAGCGGACAGCGCTCAGTTTGCCATAGATTTGATTTAAATCTATGGCAGGCAGGGCACACGTAATTTCGGTAAAAATCTGCGCGTCGACATCGGATGAAATACGTAAAAAATGATGAGTCGAAAAGAGAGAGAAAGAGGAAAAGAAAGAATAGTGCAACGCAATCTGATAAAGTAAGATTAGATATAAAGTAAATTTAAATAAGTAAGTTTGTGCTATCGGTATATCTAGTTTTACATTATAGAAATAATTAGTGAATGAAAGTTTAGCGTCTTTCTCACCGTTCTAAGTACTGTTATGTGTTACTTTTCTCACATTTCCAAGAAACAAAGCAAATTTTAATGTTACTTACATTCATTAACGTCATAAAATGGAAAATTCGATTGCCAATGATATTGAATCGTTTTGTCTTCAAATTACATTTATCAACTTTGTTCCGGCGAAAGTAATGAATTCATATTAGAGCGCATTTTCTTTCACGTAATCCTTCATGTGCGTCATATTATTCAAACCAGTTATTAAACTTCTTTTTCCATTATATCTCCGTTCGCGATAGATAAAATGGATAAAGCCTATGAAAGTAGAGACGCAGATGATGGAAACTCTACTCAATTTGCATCATAAATCAGACTAATTTTATACTATTCCATGAATCTGTTAATGTATCTGATCAGATGTAATTTAATTTGCATTTCTCTTTCGACTAACAATAAATAAAGCAAGAAAAATTTTAGAAAAGCAAGAGAATCTAATAAGAAAAAAACAAGCGTTAGAAATATGAATAGAATCGTTTACATAAATTCCATCGAAATTTACAGTTCTATGTGTTTTCATAAACTGATTTATATGTAAATGCATATTTTTTCAAAATTACTCATTGCACATAAGAAGTAAGCTTAATGATTTTTAAAAGAGAAACTGATTTAGACTATTTTTTATTCGGTAAATTTATTGTATAAAATGGTATCATTAATGCAATCAAGAATATATTTCATTTATGATAATTTAAAATACATCTTTTATATTTAACGAGACGCTCTCGCCCGTGTTTCTTCCTTATTCGATTTCTTGTTCGCTAATTCTGTTGATTCGCGTGATATCAAAAATTAGATAATTCGATATAACATTATGATTCGATTGTGAACTGATATTTCTGGCATGTGCGTGCTTAAAATCTAAAATCCGTGATTAAAAACTTGATAAATTGTTACTTTTTTAAACAAATCCAGCACAAAAATACAGCGGAATGCGCTTTGGAATATAATTTAATGATATGAAGCCAGTTGACATGGATTGATAGATATTTAAAACTCGGATAATATTCCTGTTGATCGATACGGATTGTTTATCGATAGTTTTAAAATTTAAATAGCATTCTATTCGAATAGCAAACAATCCTCTTGCCGGATTAAATTGCCATCTATTGTGTTTTCATACTGTTAGCGAAGTTAGAGTTACTTGTGCATTTGCGTGCGCAACGATAACCTACTTGTCTGGCCTTAAAGGGCTACTACTACTTGTCTCGCTGCAATCCATTTCCACTTGAGCTTCGGCGACCAAGCGTGCGCGCGTCGCGCCACGTCTCTTAACCATATGTACAGTAAATCTACAATAAGATAAGCCGCTCCGTGTCTTTATTCGCGTTTTTCATTTCTTTTTTCTTTCTATCGCGGAGCAACCATGGATTACCGCAGTTGTGTGTGTACAGTTCCGGCTCGAATTAATCCCAATAAAAAAAAAGTCGAGGCAAAAACTCTCGAATCGCGACTCTGTCCGAGAAGATATCCTGTCTCGCTCGCACGCATTCAGTTCTTGTTAGGCAGATTTCTTTTTGCGCTTGTTGCCACCCCAATGCGCTATGTAAAAAGTGCTAGTGTACCTGTACCTGCTTTCGATGCAAATGCAAAGTGTTTCGGTGGAGGGTGGTTCAAAGCGGTACGATGACATGAATCGCGTGACTGCACCAGCGGCCATTTCCCTGTGACATGTCCGCGGAGGATTAGCCTCGGGTTCGCGACGACCCTCGAAGAAGAAAGTCGAATCAACCCGGGGACAGGACCTCGTAGACCTTTCTCTTGCCTCTTCGCCAGGAGCCGTTAGCCGTGACTTGTCAACCAACGCGTTTATTCCCCAATATTTATGTTGTCGGCGTGACCATCAAGGCGGTTATTACAGCGACGCACGCAATTTTGCGGAGGAAGTCGACTGAAAGATACTCGGTCTCACGATGAACACGGGAATATTCGCATGCATACAAATGATGCCCGCGTAGATACTTGCGCGTTTGTTTATAAGATACGTTCGGGATATTTCCGTCGCGCGAATTGTAGCGACGAACATTTCTTTTCTCTCCCGCAATTAAGTTCTCCTTGTTACCATAATTTAACAGAACCGATTAAGATGTATCACGACTTAGGCGCGCATTTACACTGGCGATCCTTTTCCCTCTCTCCAACGGAAACATCAATCTGCAGTTTTATCAGAGCGCGATTTGCATCGATGCTGCAGATTCTTCATGATGCTCTGCTTTATGAATCTCGAACGATCTGCAGCGAAAGTGAATCGTGTCTATATATCCAATCACGCGAATACGTTTCTTTCGTCCAATATCAATATCACCAATATCATTTTTCAACATTTTGAATAAATTTATATGCACTCTTGTAAGATAACACAGGACAATTATTCAATTATTGAATATATAAGTTAGTGAACTCGTATGCGGAAGTTAGTTAATTAGTCATAATCAGTAAATTAATAAAATCGAATAATATGCATTGATTTCATTCTCATTAAATTTCTATGATATTAATCTACAATTCTATATTTAAACGAAAAGCCACCGTTTTAATATTACAAATCATAATTGACATATGTAATTGTGTTAGTGATATAACCACGATTGCGTTTTAAATTTGTAAAACAGAGAAAGGGTATTATATTCGCGTCATTAAATTTTATCCGATGCAATTTTGCGGTATATATCGTATAAATTCCTTTTTATTACTTTAGGAAATGAAAAAATATCGGAAGATTTCTCTACGGGACGCTATATAATATTCAGATTAAGAAGACTCGATCTCGTAAATTAACTCAAAATCGTCTCTGTGAAATATAATATTATAAGCGTGAGACGGATTTTCATACCTTGGAAAACCGGAGAAACGATTATTAAACCATAATCCATCTTTTCGACGTAATTCGAAAGAGTTTTTCATATAACATACAAATTATTTCCATATACTTCAAGTATTATAAATATTATTAAATATAATGCGGAGATAATCTTTGACTTCCTCGTATTAATCGAGTTACTCGTAACTCAATTAATTATAAGAAAAACTTATATATTAACAAGATTAAGAACGCTTTTAGATAAAGTTGATACTTAGTTGGGATAAAACGAATTAATGTTAAGCATCACATTATAACACTAGTCGTATCGTTCTATAGACAGATTATTTGCGCTAATCAAAGTCATAATTGGCAGCAAACATTTATAAACCATATCAAAAGATATGTTTCTCGAAAATGAAGATTTCGATGAAAAAGACTTATCCAATAGTTTTTTCGAGTTTCTTCATTCTTCTGTCGATTACTCGGTATGCCACGTATGTCCGCAATTTATGAGAAATGCTTTTTACGGTAATACGAAAGATATTTCATGAACATCCAGGCACCTAATAATTTTGTTGTTCGGCTTCACATACCCTAACTTGACTCGCGGCTAGTTCTGGCCGCAACAAGAGTAACGACGTCACCATTAACAAAGGGAAGCCTTCTTTTCGCGCGTGCGGCCAGCCGAGGGAGAAGATTCAACAGATCGATTCGTAGACCGCAGGCTGGTAGAACTTTAACTAGAGAGTGTGTATAAACTCAGCTCACGCAGTCGTCAAGCTACACAGTGAGCAACCACAATGAATAAAAGATGGTACTGTTAAGCTCAATTGAGAGTAGCTTCTCTAAACTGAAGCTTCTAACTTCTCTTTATCCCCGCAAGGTGATTCTTTATCGTATTGTAGAAATATCAATGCCAATGTTATAGAGTTCTTGAGCAATCCATCGAAAATTATCTATTCGGTTTGAAAGAATAAGTAATTATGATATTATTCGAGTGATTCTTTTAAATGAATTTTTTTTCCAATTGGACTTATGTCTTTTAATTCTGTAATGTATATTCTTTTTTTTATTAAAAAGTCTTATCTAACTATAGATTTTTTTACATGTGTTTCTACAGTAAAATAACGGGCATATATTTATATATGTATCAACACAGTTTATATATCTATTTTTGTACCAACTATAGTATTACGTTAAACATGCATAACATTTCTAAAGATTTACAAACCTAATTGTAGGAAAACTTATAACTTTTTTATTACATATGTATTATAAAACCAGCTATTAATACTAACAATGATAATAATATTTAAGGTAATTATTGCAAGAAGGTTACATTTTATCGATTACTTTGATTTTTACATATATTATAGACGATAGTTCTGAATCTCTCTCGCGTACACTTTGAATCCTGATTATATTTAGTTTTCCGTGTTATTCATGCTTTTTTGTTGACATTTGTGTACGTTACCTCTTTTGTCTTCTGTTTGACTATCGTCAACAGATTTCACCTATTTCTGACAATTCTTAAACAACTTTCGACATGCGACTACACGAGTGCAAAGAAAAGCTTGTATTTTATTGTTTTTATGAAAGAGGGGCTCTGCCCCTCTCCCTGCACTCTTGCCGTGAAAAAATTTTGACTTAACTCATTAATTTCTGTTTTTAAAATTAGAATTAGGGTTAAAATTTGAGTTAGATTAGAATTTTTTCGGGATGGAAGTGCAGGGGGAAGACCGAAACCTCTCCCCCGCCCATACATGTACTTTACAGTAAAATAAAACAATAAAATACATCGTTTTCCGCATAAGTTAGTTCACTTTTCTCTACGTGTAGTCCTCGTTTCGAATGAAGTGTTGCAAACTCAGGTGAAATTATAACAATTATATAACACTGGCATGTTCTATTCTACAGACTATTACATAACGTAGATAAATGAATGACTGCTTGCTATATTAAATTAACGAAAATCATATTTATGTCAATTAGAAGTGTTCCATTGTTTATTCATGAATGCTCTATGCTTATTGTTAATCAAAATATCACATTAATATGTGTCCAGTACTTAAAAATATATCATTGAATTCATTGCATGAGCGTTTATATATGCATACAATTTTCTCTATGTGTATATATATATGTATAATAATACAATATAAATGTGAATGAAAATCACTTTCAAAGTGATATAAAAATTTTGCATTAATTGATGACATGTATATTATTTATCATATACTTTTTCTACAAAGTATATAATATACATGCAAATATGCATTAATAAAAAAAACTGTCGATAATATTTATTTTTAACATTGAGAAATAAAAAGAGCCTTTACACAGAATTGGAAAAGAGATTCGGTTATAACTCGAAAGTTTAAAAAAAACTGTCGTTTTCGTAGGATTAAGTTAGGTAATTGGACAAAGTGCGGGTTGTTTGTAAATCCGATTATCGATAAATCGAGTTCTCTCACGCCTCACGCTGTTTGACGCGATGGTGGCGTGTCCTGCGTGAAGTAACGGAAAGAACATCGAGTCTGTCGACCGCCGTGTGATTTGGGGCGAGAGAAAGATATCGCCGGTCTGTGATTTTCTGAAATTGTGTTCGCGCGAATGAACGGCGAGCCCGAGGCCCCGGTCGATTGAAAACCTTCATAATCCGTTTATGCGCGAACTACAAAAGCTGTCGTCAGCAAGATCTATATTTATCGCCTCTCTTAAATCAATCATACGTCGATGCTGTTTTTGACGTTTCGCAAACAGCTCTTAATTTATAAATGCCCGGAATCCCGAAACACGGGAAACTAAAATTGGGTCGAACGTTCGTGTTCAGAAAGATTCGAAAGATAATGAAAGAAGCGCGTGTCGAGTTTGTGAAAATATTTGGCGTACAAACATAACGGTACTTTGCATTCAAGTCGCTTTACAAGCTGCTAACGATCGCGCAAGAATATCACGTAAAATTGATATTATCAATATTATCGGCGAATACGTTTTCATTTCTCGCTTATAGATCCGCCGAACTAGAACGAGTTAGAAGATAGCATCGGCGCGCGGGTAGAATCGAAGAGGGTCAAGCCAATAAAATCAAACGTAGCTAATTCGTTTAATGGCCGTGACCCAAACCTCCCTATTTATTTAGAGGGGTATCGACCGAGCGCAGCCAGGAGTTTGGCCGCAGGGAGTTTAACTGATGATCCGCAGTCACATCCGCGCAAACACGATTGGTGCGGCGATTTAATCTGCAGGATTCTCGAAAGGAATCTTTCGTGCCGGCGCCATTATTCCTTGATAACTGAATTTCTGTAACGCGGTGTTACAAAGGATTATGCGGAAGGGTAGAGGGGATTCGTGTTTTATGACAGCACCTTATGAATCTTGGCTACGGTATTGCGTAGACCAAGATAATGAATCGTTGAGCTGTCGTGCTTGCGCATAAAAACTAGTATGCGACGTTTTCGACATGTCAGACGCGTCATGACGCTCGTGATTAATTATTCAATACTCCGTTGCGTTTAACCCGTAATTCATCATAATTATATGTGAGCCGACGTCCGCCACGGTGAAAATTCACGTTTTCGCTTTACACATAAAATTGATTTTTTTTTTACTGTCTTTATTTTAGTTGTCAAGTTGCATTAACGCGTAGTTAAGTAATTATTCGAGTATGTGAGCTGGCTTCGGGATATATTGTATTTTTTGGAAGGTGATTCTTGCGCTGTATTGCGCGTAAAGCTGTGCTTATTTCAATTCGCGCTCATTTATTTGTCTTAAAATGTAATTCATTACGCGAATGTTCGAAAGAACTTCACGGTCTCTCTGGTAATGGAATAAAGTTTGTTGCTTTTGCTAAAAGAAAAATTGGAAAGTTTCGAAAATTCACGTCATTGAAGATACTTTGCGTAATGTAAACTTTCGAGATTGCCTGCGCTAAACGAACGCGACTTGGAAAATGCGTCGTACGGGCTGCGTGGACGTTGCAATCGTTAAGCATAAGAGTTGAATTAACTTATATTTTATCAAAGTTTCAGAAATCAAAGAAACTGGACACAATTTAGCAAAAGTTTTATTATATAATTTTTGTTTGCATTTATTTTTATTTACATTTACTTCCATTTTTTTCTCTGTGTAAATATTTTTATTTATTCTATTTTTCAATTTTATTATGCAAGTAAACCAAATAATCAAAGAAACTTGTGATTCTTAATTCTTTGCATTTTTCGCCACGTTATTTTCTTATGCAAGTTTTACATAGAATTGTGCAATACCGGTTTAAGACAACTTTACCACTGTCGCAAATATTACATACAATCATAACTGCACTTATTTGACGGAGACGTATGTATCGCTGAAATGTTCCGATAATCTTTCTACACGTTTGTAAACGTCTTTTTGAATAATATCTATGTACGTAGTGAACGTGTATACGCATAGCTCCACTATTGATCCCTTCCCGTCACACTCTTGAGCATTGTGGGAAAAATCCCGTAGCCGGCTACTGTCCGTTCTCTCGAAGCTAACACTGTAGAAGCGCATTATCGTCAAGGGTTCACCTAGTGTAAACTCCTGGGGTTGCATGTGCAAATTGAGCGCGAGTTGTTTAACACGATCGTAGAACATCGTCGGAACGGTACAATAAGTCGCCGGTCCTTGTTGCGCGTACACAACCCTCTCGTAAGACTCCTACAATAGTCACGTTCGCGGAAATACAATCATTGAGCCGATTTAATCTTGTGGATTCTCGTTGCAATCTCGCGCATCTACAATGGCAAAGATCGAATTGAGTCTTGTACGGATATTCCCTTATCTTCTCCTTAACATTCAAACTGCCGGAAGTCCTTGTACAGGATATAGGTCTCTTCCTTAAGTGTGTCAATAAAATAAAATTTGTCTATATTGTTCAATACGGAAGCTATTTAAATACTAATAGTAATGTCGCTAATACACTTATTTTTCTTACATTTATTTTTATTCTCTTACATGTTATCTCTCTTTAGTCGGCAGAAAATTTAATATCCATACCTCTCGAGAAAATATGCAAATATGTTCTGATATAGAATATGTATTAGCAAATTTTTTTTTTTTTTTTTTAATTTTTCATATAATTTTTGTAAAGCGGCCGATTTACATGCCGATTATGTTTAGGACACGAGTAGGTAACAAGTCGTCCGAATGGAAACTCCATTAGGAATCGTGCCGAAGTACAAAACGCGTTGAGCGTGTCCGGGATCTAATGTATTTTAATGGAATTCTTTGGCCGGTCATTTCTCTTATGGACTGGCGCGCGCACGCCATGGGCGGCAGCTTCTTTTACCCCGTGGATGAGCGCATTAGCGGAAAAGTTACCTAAAGTACCGCGACCCTGCCGCAGCTGCGGACGGTTCGCACGCGGTTTTTACCGCGACGCGGGGGTTAACGCTCTTACTTAGCTTAACGTTCGTTAAGGGAGCAGCTGCCGCTCTTGGACCGCTTGGAAAATGTCGCCGGTTTCTCTTTTTCGCGTGTCCGGTGGCAGGAGGATGGGATACTTCGTTTCTCTCGCGTTTCAGCCCGCCCTCGTGAGGTGTTACGTTCTGTGCAACCGGACGACGGTTCGCGTATCCAGATATACACTTGTATTATGTATTTTCGATTGTACCACGCCAGCAACTCCGGCTAGCTTTGTTAGTGCGGTAATTCGGATTTAATCCATCATTCCACTCGTGTTCCAATGTCTACATTATTTAATCGACTTGTCTTTAATTAACGCATCGCGCCTGTTTAATTGTATCATAAACGTCGGTTTGTTTTAATTTTGGTATAGATTGATAAAGGAAATAACGCAGCGGGCGCATAGTTGTCGATATATTCCGATATCGAAGTAAAAGCGATTCAGAGCCGCTTTGTTTGAGTTTGGTATTTGTAGAAAAAAAAAGCATCGTTTTCAACTGTGAGCAATGTGTTTTAACTGTATTCAAATCTAATAGATTGACATTTATGTCTGAAAATCATATTTACACAATAAACATAAATTTACAGAATAAACCGTTATTATATCATTTAGATTTCTGCGATATTATTGCATATCAATAACGTCAATTATTATAATAACGTCAAATATCATAATAACTTACAGGATGTTTCATACAATATTTCAACAGCGTTCCGTGAATAGAGATTTTGTATGATAAGCTATAAAGCGGATTAGATCATTGTCATAGGATATTGTTAGGTAATGATAGGGCATGGCAGGAAGCCCGATGACATCCTGATCCAATAGTAATCAAGCTATTCGTATCGGAGAATAATCTTGCAGTGCACATATGTGGCAACTGTGATATTAATACACTTATTACGAAGTTCTTAAACAGTTCTGATTTAAAATGTTCAGACCAGCACTATTTTCATCGGGATCAATAACATCCTAAATACGTCTGTGTAATGAAAGAATTACATCCAGTGCTATAAAATTTCGATATCGTGAAACGCGAAACGCCGCTTTCAAAATCGTAAATCGAAATTTATTTTCGGATTTTTCTAAGAGAAATCTAAAAAAAATCAATGCTACTCTTTTCTCTGTAGCTGTTAATTCTTTGATGTTATAAATATCTTACTAATATTAGATCCCTCCGCAACTTCCAACTTTAAACAAAGTTTGCTTGAAGGAAAACTGATGAATGAGATATCGTTATCTATTCACAATCTCGAGTTTAATCCGCTAAGACATTTTCTAATCTTAAATTATTCAAATAATACGCTTCTTAAGAGTTTGAGACAAACTTTATAGGACAAACTTTATGGATATTTTATGGATAACAGCATTAAATTTTAATATGTAATATGCAAAATATTATATTTTTGCCAAGCTTTATAATAAATTCAATATTTTTATATTTGTTTATACACATTACTTAATTTTTACGCGTTGTTTTCAATCTAATTTTATCATAACTTTATCATAATATTACAATTATAACAATATATGCATATAGTAAATTAATCTGCGTTATAAAATTTTACAATCCACATGCATATGAATTATAACAGGTTATTGCATATGTTAGCTTTAATGAGTGAATTTAATCAATAATTTCTAGAGTAAACGTCATTGTCTCATTAAAATAATGTGTAATTAAATATAAATATAAAATTAAATACAGCAAACATTGCTATAAAGCAAGTGTCGATAATCAGTCGATCGTAATCCACCAGTTGACCATAACAGTACGATTAGTCAAATCTAAAAATTTTTTAAATTAAACGAGAACATGCAAAATTTATTTGGCATTACGAATTACTTGACAAACATAATTAAAAGGAAACTATAAGAATTTTGAAAATATATTCCGCAGATTTGATAATCGACAAATTTTTCTACAGTACGCAAATTTATTGCATAATCATATACATATATCCAGCGTACCATTGTTTTGGCAGTATTTCCACATAATGAGCAGTTATATAAGCCATTCAAAAGTTTCAACGCAACATAGTATATACCGTTACAATAACGATGTACCACGCATCACCGCCCGTTAATGCGGCGTGCATGGCCGCCTATTAATTTATCGGCGTATTATGCAACGTTAACCGTCTGATCGCCGCAGCTTTATTAAAATTCACTGCGTTGACAATAAAATCACTGTAGCTATTCGCGGGAATAACTGTTCGCCTTTGTATGGCCGGAGTGCGCGCACAATGGTAAGGACCATTGCAGAAACGCTACGACTATCGTATTACGAGACGAAGGTAGAGAAATGTAATTTTCACCGCAGATCGATACGCCAGCGTGCCGGTGCGTCGGAGAATGTACGGACTATATAAGCGAATATTTAAGAATTCATTATTCCTTCGTCCATCCGGTTTATCCTAGCACGAAAGCTAAGCCTCGCTGGAGATCGAAAATCTCGAATAAAGCGAGCCATGCATTATAGATATCCATTCAAACCGTCGGCGCGAAGTCCGTAACTACGTTGTTCGGCGGTAACGCGGTCCTCACTTGCCAACGGGAATCCAGGTTCCGGTATGCTTTCAACCAGGAGAAGAAAAGACAAGAAGGATCGCGAGGCAAGCGTGAGAAGACGGAGATCGAGGAATGGTGAAGTCATGCCAGGCGGAAGAAAGAGGAACGATATGGTAACTGAGAAAAACCGAGCAAGAACGAATGCCGGGAGTAAATAGGTAGAGGAAGAAGGATAAAGCGGAAGAGTGCGGAGGGGAAAAACCTTGGGCGCGGTAGAGCGAGCAAGAAAAGTTGAGGGAGGGTCGAAGAGAAGTGGCGCGCGCGAAGGCCTCCAAATGATTTAGCCCCGCCGTGGGGTTAGATCCGCAATTTCGTTTGAAACATTCATGAGAAATATCCTTTTGGCCCGGTACCGCAGCTGCAGCGTTTAAAGAATTGCACCACGCGGTCGCGACCGTTTACTTATCTCGATGGCTTCCTCCTCGGGGCTCTCAGCTTCGCAAAACGAGGATGTTTCACCCGCATAACCGGATCTTTCTTTGGGATCTTCTGAAGGAAGAGCGAAAGACGGGCGTGGAAAGGAAACAGAGGGGGTGAGAGTCGAAATAGCCGAAGGGAGAGCGTGGGGGGAAGGAAGGAGAAACAAAAATAAAACAAAGAATGGGTGGATTTCATGGTCCTCTCACGGCCGAAAGAAATTCTAAGCGCGGATACCCTCCCGCTTTTGTACCAGACGAGCTTTAACGAGGTTACGGGTCAACGCCAATTTCCTAACCAGGTAGGAGAATCTCTTGTCTAGTCGTGTTCCGTTAAACCGGCCTCGAGCTGCTAAAGCTCGGCCTGAACGTCGCTGCTCGAGTTACGAGATATATGTAATTTATGTGGTTTCGAGAATCGATGAAACTTGTCAGAACGTTCCGGTATTCCACGAGTAATTGCCATGACCGACTTTCGAAGATAAGAAGTTTTGTCAGTAAGCGGAGTACTTATCGGTAAAGAAAAAGAATATTTGACGAATAAATCATATGAAATTGAGATGTATAAAATGTACATTTTTCAGTATTTTACTCATTTATTTTTTACATTGATTTACGAAATACAAGTTTTATTCAAATTTAGATATATCATATATATTTTTCATAATCACATATATTTTGAGAAATATAAATTTATTTTAACGAATCTGTCAATCTTCAACCTTCAGTTTTATTTGATTTAAAGAAATTACTATTAAAATATAAAATTATGTTTTTCTTATCTAGATTAATATTAAAAGAGTAGTCATTTATTTTATTTCTTTATTTTGCAGAAGTAATATATTTATTTGAACAAAATTATCCATTAATCTTCTCATTTCTCGCATTGGGATAGTCGCAAAGTAACTTAATGTCGAGTGCCGAGTTGGCGACCTCGTCCACGTGTCCCTCATTCAATTATCGGCCGTTCAACGTCTCCATTCGTGCAAGTCCGTAGTTGTAGCATTTGCAATACATACGTGTACTTCGATCGTGTCGAAATCCTCTCCTTCGCAACTTCTCAGACTCTTACGCCATTTCTCCGAGCAAATCTTATTTTTTTTGCAATCTTCTCGATCCACAATAGTAATTACACTTTCACGAAAGGAGAAATGTGAAGGAATTTGATTCAAGTAGTATAGTTAACGTAAAACTTATTTTATATCTGCTAGATTATTATGTTTATTTTAATTATTTTGCTTAAAATAATACCAGATCGCTTACCATATAAATTGGTTCTTCTGCGTAAATTGAAAGGACCGACATTTTATATGATAATCAATTAAGCAGATCTTAAATTACTATCATATTTGTTGTTGGAAATTTATTGCATTTTCTCACATATTCACAAGATATTCAATTATCTCATTTATTCTTATCAGCATTAAGCAAAATCTGATATTATATAATATAGTAATGAATAGATATCTAATATCTGCTCTTGTTTATCTTGCTTATAATAAATTCAGGTCATACTTTCGTAATTTACATCTATTATGTAGATTATCGCTGTCGATATGAATTTCACTTCAGGAATGAACAGAGACATCGACGATGACACGGTCTGAGTCATAATATGTCGACTCGATTTGTTCCTTGATGTAGCCATGGTTCCGGATTGGAAGCTCCTTCGTCCGAGTATTTTAACGCTCGAAGTCGCCTCCCTGAGCAAGCTGACAAAAGGAGACCATTTTCTGAAACCCGTATACGCGTGTATATATATATATATATGTACGTCTATATACCATATCCGACGAGCGCAATAAAATGAGAGCATCGCGTTAAACTTTATTGCGGACAGGGAGGTTGTTGCGCGCATTTCTGCGGCATCATCATCGAAAAGAGGACTGTTATAACTTTATCACTACGCAGTCCATGCCATAGATCGACATTGTGCGTCTCCATTTTTGATCCGAGAATGTTTACTGCTTTCGCACGTCTCGACTCTCGACTCGCGTTTTTATTATACAATCTATTAGCGACGATCAAAGACGGCACAGCTTGTTGAATATTGGAATATTGTGAAGAAACTATACGATTGCAGGATTCTTCCTTCGCTGGATTTTTATATGCCGATATACACATCTGAAACGTAAAACGCGGTTAGAAGGGCGAAATATCGTTGTGATTCAAATGGTGTGTTAAAACGAAATCATCAAGTTGTTGTTAAATCTTCACATATCGCGCTACTTTGTACCGCGCTCCTATTTATTGAATCGTTTGATCATCAATAGCTATTACGAAATTTATTTTTGCCACGGTTGCACTACGTGCTCGAGATTATGCATAGACGTGCGGTATCTTGCATAAAAGCAAATGTGTTTTAAACTGAATTGCAGGATTATGCCTCGTAGGCGCGTATCTACATCGGTGTAAATAATGAAATGACGGTTTATAAACGTGGTTTATTTAATACCTTTCGCATAAAAGAGACCGTAAAAACTATTCTAGAATATATACACACGTGTATCCTTTTCATAACATTATTTCAACTTTAATTTACGTATATTATTGGCATTATAAAAATTAAAACAACTTTAACAAGAACGGTATGTGGAAAAACTGTATACACGTCGTAATATACCTAAATTACATTAAGGCTCTTTTGGATGTAGTAACTATTTACGCTTTCAATCTTTTACAACGCATATCGTAATAACTTCAACGTGCTTATACACGAAATCATAATTGCCACCGTCCGACCGTTTCAAATTTCCGACTTCCCTACCCTAGAGGTGCAAAACAGAGAGATACGAAAGCGGAAGGATTATAGGGTCTAAAACCATCGCCCTGCTCTCCTCCCCCCTCATGACCATTAACTAATTGCATTCTACTAATTACTCGCAAATCCTTCCGTTCCCGCTTCCCCGTGACTCTGTATACGCCCGGTATACGATCGTAAATACCTCAACTTCCAAAGAGCCATGAGCTCCCTCCGGCGCTCTACCTTCTTCCGGCTTGTCAAGAACACAAATAAAGACTTCAGACCGGTTAACCGATCCAAGAAAGATAGTAAGACCGAATACACAAGAACGATCGTCGCTTTACCGCTTCAGTCTCTTCACAAACCGTACTGACTATTGCAGTTTTTCCTAAGCGAATGCTCTCTCTTTTTTCTCTCTCTCTCTCTCTCTCTCTCTCGGAATGTGTATAGCTCATGGTGAGAGGAGCGACTATTGTACTTGACATAATACGGCATTACGAAACATGGGGAAAATATATCCGCCTCTATTTTAATTCGTGAATAAATTTCTGCCACGCGGGCCTTAACGCTGTCCCCCGAAAGTCGTAGAACGCGAGGTAAGTTTTTCTCGCGAAAATACGGAAATTAATTTCGACCGAGATCACGGCGCGCACGAAACCGCTCCGAAAAAATCGTGATTAAAAGAGGCCGTATATTATCTTGCTCCGAGTCCCATTTCACGCATATGGTATTCCGATCTTTGCGCTATATCGTATTGTATCAGCCGCCGCGTACAGATCGTATATCACGCTGATAATAATTCTTATGACTGCCGTGGAAAAAAAAAGGATTATTGCCATGGCAAAGATATACAGGTAGGGCGCTCTTAACCCGAAATCTCTACGCTATTCTACCCTCCATTCATTACCCTCTCGCTCTACCCTTCCCACCTATTCTTTCGCCACAAATCTGAATCCCCCATCGGCCCAGCCAGCACGGAACGCGAACGTGACCTCTCGCTGGTACAGCGAATGCGGGATAAAATGCATTGGGAATTACGTATATCCCCCAGTGTTCGTCGAAGTGAAATATTTCCTATCGAGAAGCATCCCATCGGCCGGGGGTTGTGAAGCAGCAACGGCGCACGGTCAGGCTAGGCGTTGGTTTTACTCGTGGGAGAGAAAGTTTCGCTAAAACGTTTCCGCTGATAAATCTTGTTTACAGATGGGCAGGCTCAGGTGATGCGTGCGCGCTTCGTTCTCGTCAAAACTTAAAGTACGGACAACTTTCGAAATTCACGCGGGACGCCGACGCGGTTACGTGCCGCGGCCGCGACTGCGGCCGTAGGTTTGCCACCGTTGGCCAACATCGATAATTGGCAAGAAGCTGCGGGAAGTGACTTTAGCGCACGTCGTGCGGTAACAGAATCACGGCCCGGATGCCGGTAGACAGGTATTAGCAACGGCGTTGAGTCGAGGTAATAATCGCTAGTACTAATGACAGCACTTGTGCAGATGTGCCTCATAATGTATTTAATTCGATCTTGCTTCGTATATAAAATTGCTTTTACACGAGCGGCTATATCAATTGATTGATTAAATTATCTATATCTCATGAAATTATTATGTAATAATTTTTTCAAATTACTTTATTGCTAAATCATTTCCTCAGTTAATAATTTGTTTAAATAATTTACATCAGTTTTTTTTTGGTTATTGCTTATCAGTTCTTATAGTTATTTTTGCATTGTTATTCTTCAAGATCTTTAGTGCTTGATTCTGATAAAGAATTTAAAAAAAGAAAACTGAATTTCAAAAATAAAAATAGATTATTGGAAGATCATCGATTTTTATTTTGTTTCAAATAAACTTTATTTTAATAAAATTCTAATTTAAGAATAAATTAGATGTTTAGAAGTAATTGTTAAAATATTATGGAAAAGATGTGATATTCAAGCTTTTGGTCAAGAAAAATTCGATCTCAGCCTTTGTTATTACGCTAAAGTGTAAAAGACTTTTTATCTTTCTATGTAACTCGCATATAATCTCATTCTCTTTTAGCATAAGAGAGTATTGTTTCTTGCTCATAATTACGAAATGCGAAAATTCAAATACTTAACAGACACTATCAAGCGATATTCTCTCCTAGAGAACTTGTAACATGCCGCGGACACGAAACTAATTAGAGCCACATGTCTGTTAACATATATAATGCGCTGCACAATAATGAAAAGTTGCAAGAAGTAGCATTACTCACAATTTAGGAAAAGCGAAGAATGACGGTTTTAATAATTGCTGCAATATTTAATAACTGCTGGACCGTCCACGAAGAACGAATGACCACTCATAAGTTGAATGTAAACAATCTGCCTGTTGAAAAATCGATCGCAAATGCAACGAATTGACACTCGTTCCATAGATATGCATTTACGAAAGATAGAGAGAGATACAAGGTGATACTCACACATACATCACTTTCTTCTTGAAATCATATTCAATGGAGCAAAAACAATCCATAGATAAAACCAGAAGCAATTAGCAATTATTAAAGTATGAATCTTCTTTAATAATCACACAATTAAAAATAAAAGGATCTTATTGGTCGCGGGACAGTTTCAATCAAAAAATCGATATAGCTAGAGATACTGGAGAGTTTATCTAATCTTTTCCGATATTTACACACATCTCTCAATGTCCATTCTCATTTCCTAGCGGAAGGTAAAACTAAATATAATTATTTATGAAAGGAAACAGCGAAATTCTCATCTCATATCTCGCGTCGCTTGCTTACGTTCGCCCTCGATTATTTATCACTCGTCATATCGTCGAAATTTCAAGTGACCATTGTGTATTGTGAGAGTCATCATTTAGAAGAGTCGAGAATAATTTTAGCCCGCGCAAAACGGATGACATGCGGGAAACGCTACGTCAGTGCCGGTTACGTGAGATTACGGCTAACCAAAGACACGGCGAAGAGGGTACCGTCCCTCTTTCTCGCTGGCATGCTCATGCTTCAAGGAAAATATAATGACAAGAAAAGGAGAGCATTGCGCGTCACGACGCGACGCAGACGCCCATCTCTCAATTTGCATTTTCAGCATTTTGCTCGCAGACAAATAACGACTTCATTACGGCGCTCATCAGATATAAATGACATATTTGATTTGCGTCGGTGTCGTCGCCGTTGCCGTCGTCATTCCCCCCCCCCCCTTCTCGACCCGTTTTGTTCGTCCTCTTCGTCGTCGTCATCTTCGTGCTCGAGCCGTCCGCCGTCTTCCGCAACCCGTAGACGACAATGGATACTTGCATATCTAGGTCTGTTCTCTTAATGAGAGGAGAATTTTTTTGTAATCGGTGATCAGTTTGCGAACAAGACAGACGTCGCTCATATTGAACTATCCGTGACGATTAATCAGGCTCCCGCTTGTCGATATGCCAACCGTCACTTCTACTTTCATAATGGATAGTGGACGATTTTAGCCGGAAGCTATCGTGCGAACTCGGTTGCGCGCATATTGGAGCGGCTGCCATTACAAGCTGTTCGCATTAATCGCTATCGATACATTTCGCTTTTCGTATTGTCAGCTACTAATAATTGGCATAATAAAATTTACAGTAATAAGTTTGCACGTGATCTTTATAGCGTTTCATATGGAATGAAAATGTCACCGAGAATTATATAAGTGAAATATATAAGATCACTAATTAACTATATATCCGAATGCCATAATTTCCAAAGAAATTATAGCAGTGATTTATGTATAATTATTATAGCAGTAAACGCTCTCAATGTATACAGATATTCGCCACATGACAAAGTCGATACTCCGCGTTACGATGTGCGGAGACAAAAGCTGTCAAGTTATTGATGTGGCGACAGTTGAAAAGCTAAAAAAAAAAAAATCGAAAATAATCGATCACAATCAAGATGGAGAACGTCTAATCCGGCATTTCGAGATTATTCCGTATGTTCTCCTATGAAAAGATTAAGTGTTTGAAATGAAGGGCGTCGACCCCCAAGCAGAGACTTGTAGAGCGCTCGCTGCTCTCGGCGATAAAGTTCACTTTTCATATCGAATTTTCGCGATGCGTCGGAACGAGGGCGTTTCATTTGCTTCGCATATCCGGTTTCTCGGGCTCGCAGAGATCGCAGCGCGCGCGCACACCATTGTTATGTGATCCTGATCACCATGTCGAAACAGGCGCGTGATCAATTTTGGCCGGTAAAAACATGTAAAATGCGATGTTACCGCGTGACAAACGCCGTAGACGTTTCGCCGCGATACATATAATGGCGGTGGTCTCATTTTTCATTCGCTTCGTGAATAAATGTTTCTCCGCCACAGCGGAATGGAATATCGCGAAACAAGTGTTACCCGATATTCGCACAAAGCGATGCACTTCTGCCGGGCGTTATGAAAAATTACGTCGGATCGTATTTACGCTGTCAAACAAATTCGCGTGCGCGCGATCGGGATAATCCTGTGCGTTTGGATTGCGCCAAACAGTCGCACACATCCGGATTAGAATAAAATATCCTCTCTCACACAAATATATATATATACGATAGATAGAAATTTGTACGTTTGTATATAGTAACATGCCCTCATGTTTAACGTGACAAACGCCTTCTCTATAGAAATAGAAATATATAATACAAGTAGAACTTTGTGAAGCTTTATAAAACGGTCAATACGTCTATATTTAAAATTGTATAAATAGATTTATACAGACAAATATATATATATATATATTACGTTTCGCATAAATGGCGCGGACTGAAATATTCGAGTGGACTGCAAAGTTCAATCTTAACACGGCTCTCTGTTTTTATCGCGATCGACAATTGGAAGTCAAAATGCCGTTGTTTCCCTCGGCGCCCAGTGCTCGTTTTCGCCGTCACGGTTGGCCCCCAGGCCGACACGATGCCACCGTCCGTGTCTGGCAAATGCCGGTAGAGCGGAAGCCGCTGGCCGAATGACAGGTCCCCGGTAGATTTTTTTTTTTTTCCTAACCTACCATCATTCCTTCTCTGTCCGATCTGGGCCTGATCCGTCACGCCGGCTGCTGCGAGATGGAATACGTGATGAGCACTCGCCGCGGTTGTTTCCGCCTAGCGCCGATTATCGGAAATCGATGGCATTTCGAAAATGACGGGCAAAATACGCAGCAAATGTAACAACATAAATAACACATACCGCGCCGGCACAGATCGGTTCAAAGAGATCGGTCCGGCCGGAACAGATCAATGGAGGAAAGACGCCCGCGATGGCCGGCTACAAGGAAAGGCCGAGAAATCGTAGGCTCTGCGAAAAGAGACTTTATAGTCGAAAGAGAATCCTCTCTCTGCCTAAAGCTGGATCGCGAAGGAACGATGGAACGCCATGGCGCGCGCGGGGGGGTTGGATGGGCCGCGCTCGTATTCGCTGCCCAGCGATATACATCTTCGAGATCCGATAAGACAGGATAGATACGTCTCACGGCATCTTACCTCTTTACCCGCATTAAATCGAATGCCAAGGTATTCTCATGCATGCCAATTCCTCCATCCGATTTGCCTTCTCTCCCCGTCACTGTGCTCTTTCTCTCTCCCTCTCTTTCTCTCTCCCTCTCTCTCTCTCTCTCTCTCTCTCTCTCTTTTCCCTCTGTGGCCTATCTCGTGTACCTTCGCGTTACCGTGATTTATGCTTTAACGTAAATATCGTTGTCGTCGTGGCTCGAGTGCCCCACAGCTATGTTACACCACCACGGGCGCCATTTCCACTTGTTCGCGAGATTGCGCGTGCTTATGTATGCGCTCTCGTGCATGGAGATTCCTCGTCGGGGTAAAAAGAGGAGCTTTCGTGACTGATCGCCTATTGTCGGCATAAGTAATGTAAAGCGCACAGTAAACACAACCGTGGCAACTACGTGCCTATGTGTGTATGTGGGAGCGAATATATATTGTTATAAGTAATATTCATTATATTACATGTGTGTAAGAGATTTTTATTTTGTGTGTGCAACAATCAGTTAACTAAGATTAATTAATTGGGGTTACTTATCAGTTAACTAAGATTAGCAAATGTTATAACGCATATAATAATATTGGTGTTTTTATTCGTGTTAGACTTTACACAGATTATGCATTTTCATTTCTAGAAATCATTCTTATATATTTTAATATATATGTGTGTGTTAAGTATATACATATATACATTTTGGCATATTGCATGTAAACAAATTTCTTATGAAATAAGAATGGTCCAATTTTAAAACAAATAATTCTGCAGAGTAAAAAAGAAAAAGGAAATTCTGTGAGTATTTAAATGTGAATAAACAAATTATTATTTGATTCATAAATAATAATAAAATTTGTATTTGCTAGAATGAAAAGTTACTCTTTATAAAAATAAGTTACTAAAATAGAGCTGCCGTGAATTTATAAATTTAAATTTCTAATTTATATAATTCGGAATTAGTTTCTTTCTATTTCGAAAATGCTATTTCTGTTAGTGATCTAACTGAAATGTTAAGTGTATAACCCCACAGAAGAGATATATATGTCAATCTATATATCTTACTCTTGAATATAGAATTTATTTTTATGTAAAATATGATCTTTTTTGTAAGACTTAAAGTGGATGTATAAAACTATAAAGAAAATATATAGAGAGATTTAACAATTTTAAAAAGAAATATAAAGAGACATGTAGAGAGAATTTTAATAATTTTAAAATTAATTCCTCTGATTCTGGAACTTGAAAATTTATTGCTTTCATAAATGCATTTTTGCATCAAGTTCTTTCAATTTATTAATTTTTATTAAGGATCTTTTCAAACATAATTTCATATATATTGATACGTTAAGTACATTTAAAAAAAACATCTATATATAATTTTAGTTTTATTTGTATCTAGAGTGAGAACAAAAATTTTTCTCAATTTTTCTGGATTTTTATCGTCGCAAAGAATATACCAGTTCAGCACTGCAACCTCGTTATTTTTAACTACGCAGTCTGCGTTTATACCATTTCGGCACGTTCGGTTAGCCGAACCGCAACTCGGTTGCATTTACTGATGTGTATCGCGTATGTCTTGCAAAGTTCTTCATACGTTTCAATGAAACATTGTTGTCCGATCTTTAAGACAAATCCCGCGAGATATCGACGGAATTGCGTGAGTCTATTTACACGAATTTACTAATGCGGGCCATTGCATTCCGTTACTATGCAAAGAAGGATCAATCGGTACGCGGTGCGGATGCTGCTACTGGACAGTTAATGGCTTTCACGTTCGAAGAATTTAAGTCACGTAGAAAAACTATTTGAACCGCGCGAATTAGCATTCGGCACGGTGTCCGGTCGAACAGGCGTTTCATCGGCGAGAGACAATAGAAAAATCAGTCGGCGCAAATCGATGGGCAAATAATGTTGGACGACGGCGCGGCCAAATCCCGATTAGCCTCCAAAAATACTCGTGTTCTGTTTAATCTCTCTCTTTGTCTCTCTTTTTTCACTCAGGATCAAATATTTTTTCATTAGCAAAAAATGTGATTTTTACACGCGTTGTTTTTATATGATTATAGAAATCTCATACTACTTTTGGCAATTTTTGAATTCGAATTTTTTGATTCCAGAGATTGTCATTTATTACATATAAATCAGCAAAAAATTAAATTGGGAGTAATATATATATATATTTATTTATTTATATACAAAATTGTTATAATATATATTAATATTATATATTAGTTCTAGTTACCATATATTATATATATATATGTTAATTAGAATTAATTTTTAGTCTAAAATTATGTATGTTTTCTCTAATAATCGTATTAAGTATCTTTATTAAAGAAATTGACCGCATCTAATGTTATGTTACTTTCTATACAAAATAATTCAGAGCTTCTTTATTGCCATCTCAAATTCTATAGCCGTTTTTGCAGGTCAGGACGATTAATAACGTTTGCATTTTACAGCATTTCTCTCTTGCAATATTTTTCGAATTACACATGCGCGACGGTTTAACGCCAGCTTGTTCGAAGTTTCGCGTCTCGTTCTTCGTGCGCCGATTCACTTCGATTACCGGATCTCCGCGAGACTCGAACGGTGATAAACTCGAAGAAATTAACTGGACCATCAAATTGTACTTTGTAGAGAAGTTCTCATTGGCTTTCAAACATCGCTCTTTACGAATTGCAGTCCACGGGTGTTTAACTCCCGAATAATTCGCAAACTTCTATCGTTTGTTTTCTTTTATTTGTCACTTTGATGGCTACTTAAATTTTTTGCAACGTCAAAAGTTTACAGCGGCTTATTATATTAATATATTAAATCATATTTTTGTTCTTATAATACTTTTTTGTCGCGCAATATCTATTTGAATATAAACATTTGCATATGTGCATAGCCAAAACACATATGCACAATATATAGCATCCTTTCCAATGCACAAATATGATTAATTATCAAAAACATCAAATTCAGACTATAATGTATATTTGTATTTAACGATAATTTGGGAATGTCTTAAAAAAAGATTAATATAAACGATCACTGAACAACACTTGATTTCTTAGTGGCATCATAATTGCTTTGTAAAATGTATAATCTTAATAATAATATCAAAAGTAATAAAATTTTAAAGTAAATTAAGGTACAATGCTCTTGACGTGCGCAAAACATATATAAAAATTTTTTACCGAAGAAGTATATAATTTACCTGAATACGTATAGGTATATTAGCATTTATTATTATTGTGGACTAATATGAGCATCTGACCGTAACTACATATTAATGTTATATATATATATATTTCGTATATATCTAATACTCCATACAAATACATTTTATTCAATATTCTCATAAAATAAATTTTTAAGTGCTAATATAATATTGTAAATACATCCTGGACATCTCGTGCATGAATGGCGCTATATACTCGTACATGAAGATGGAAAGCAAAAAACTCAAAAAAAGTTATAATAATATAAAAATAATATAAAAACTTACATAATAACATATAAATCAATTAAATAGGGAATTCCACGTCAAATCGGATAAAAATCAACCTTTTTTGATCACGTATTTTATATATCGAATAAAACATTTTTCACGTGATCTAAACATAAAATAAGGAGATATATGTTTTTTATTTGCCCGAAATATTTTTTTGCAAAAGTTATAAAAAATAAAATTTTCGTGAAAAATGAAAAAGTTGTCAGCTTTAAAAATTAATATCTCTGATTATATTTGTCGTAGAGAAATTTCAAAAAATGCATTTTAAAGCTAAGAGAACAACCTTTTTTATCAAAATAATTTAAGTTACGAGAAATTGCTAATTACAATTGTTATAAATAATTGAAATGTTTAATAATTTTTTTCACCAAAAAGTACTTTTTAAAATTTTTGAAATAATACTATTTCATTCTCCACTTCATTCTGAAAGTATTCATAGTTTTATTTTATGGAGAAACGATAGGTTCTATTTTTTATATATTTTTAATGAATGAGGCGCCGCGCCGTGCTCGCGTCACTGGCTCGACCAAGTAGTATGCTGCGCGCTATGGCGCACCGATTTCTTCGGAAATTTTTTGTAGGAAGAATGTACAGCATGAATGACATAATTTATAATGTTGATTACATTCAACATAATTTATAATGTTGAATGTAATCAACATTATAAATTATGTCATTCATACTGTACATTCTTCCTACAAAAAATTTCCGAAGAAATCGACGCGCCATAGCGCGTAACATACTACTTGGTCGAGCCAGTGACGCGAGCGCGGCGCGGCGCCTCATTCATTAAAAATATATGAAAAATAGAATTTATCGATTCTCCATAAAATGAAAAATATGTACACTTTTAGAATGATGTGGAGAATGAAATAACATTTTTACGAAAATTTTGAAAAGTGTACTTTTTGGTGAAAAAAATTATTAAACATTTCAATTATTTATAACAATTGTAATTGGCAATTTCTTGTAACATAAATTACTTTTACAAAAAAGGTTGTTTTCTTAGCTTTAAGATGCATTTTTTAAAATTTCTCTACAACAAATATAATCAGAAATATTAATTTTTTTAAAGTTGATAACTTCTTCATTTTTCACAAAAATTTTGTTGTTTATAACTTTTGCAAGAAAGTATTTCGGAGAAATAAAAAAATACGTATCTCCTTATTTTATGTATATTTCACGTGAAAAAAGTTTCATTCTATTTAAAAAATACGAGGTCATTTCTTGTCCGATTTGACGTGGAATTGCCCAAATATATTTTTTTTATTATTCTAAATATTTTTATTATTTTCATAAGTAATTTAATAAAGTAAATCTTATAAATATTATTTGCATTATCAGAATATAACTTTTAATTTTTTTTACATAATATATAAGCGATTAATTTCACATAATCACATTTATAGCGCAAACATATAGTATAAACATCATGTTTAATAATATGAATGTAAAATATATTTGTATTATTGTATAATGAATATTTATAATTTATATTCATAATTTTGAAACTACATTAGAGATCAGCATGCACATAAAATACATATACTAATTAAAATAAAAATTACATTATATTTTTGTAAATACTATATACTATTATCATAAAGAATACTACATTTAATTATGTAGTAATTAATTTTAACATTCAGAAGAATGTTAAATGTCTATTAATTATATCTTTCATGGTTTTTTAAAACATGATTTTTATACAAAATGGGCGATTCATATCTGCATATTAAAACGCACGTATAAATAGGGGCGAGCATAAATTTCGAAAGAAAGTTATTAGCTCTATTAAACTTCCATAAGACGCAAACGCGCTCGTGCGCAACACCCGCAATTAGCATACAATTTCCGCAGAAATAAAAACTAATTAACGCCCAATCCTCATGCGCACATCTCTCTAACACTGAGAGCAGCGTATTATTAGAAAATCGATTCCGCAAAACGAGCGCGGCAGTATCGGTTTTTGCAATGGCAACGGCGGCGGCGGCGACGGCGACGGCAAATAAAGCAAAAACAAATCAGATTGATCCGATCCTAAGGACGTGGAAATTCACCCGTCGATTTTCGCACCAGTCACTCCCCCTTGCCATCCCTTCGCCGGAAGATTATCGCAATTGCCGACAGGGAGGAGAGTGGTCTCGGTGCCCGCGGTGATTACGTGAAATGGATATGGGAAGGAACGAGTCCAATCTAAGCATCACGCTTCGATGGGCAATATCAGTGGCTTATCATCCTTCCTGGCTTCCTGGTCGTACACGCGGTTTGCGCCACCCGTAATATAAATTCACACTCTCGTCTTTCTGCGTGAATAAATGCTGAAATAAGCCGACACAGCCTGTGCACGCGAACAAATGTTGTTGCCTTCTCCTCTGTTGATATCGCCACTAAGATGACGCTTGAATTTTTCATGAGCGGTAGTATATAGGGCGGAAAATTGCACTACACATATTTTATTAGAAGAAAAGGTAAAACTTTCTCTCTCTCTTTCTCTCTCTCTCTCTCTGTCTTCCTCATATTTAATTCGTTAATATATATGCTTTTGTACATGTGTGCTGATTTTCTTCTTTAAAAAGAGAATGTTGCAATTTTATTGATATTTTATTTTAAAAAGTCCAATATAGATTATGTAAAAACAGAGAAGAAATAGATTATTAAATTGAACTTAATTAATCAATTATAACACTCTCCATTGAAACTATTGACTCTTCGTGTCAATACCAATTCGATTGTCAACTGCGCATCGCTAATATCTTCGTCTTCCGCTCTTACGCTAAAACTTCACGATTTCTCAAATCCCTCTTGAACGATTTCACGACGACATTTGCGTTTCACCTCACTGATTTTATCCCGCTTCAGTCGAAAGGCAGAAAAGTCGCGGTAGACGTATTTTTATACTTCGACAGATAGAGGTCGAAAGGTGAATAGATATATACACATATTGATATATACTATGTATATCATATACACAATATATATTATATATGTATATATACATATATGTTTAAAATGCGTCTTGTATATGTGGAGAGGGTGGAGGGGAGGATGAAATCGGAGCATTTGGTGCGCTTTGTCGAGTTGTCGCCGTCGTCGATATCGATGCTTTCTCCGCGTAACGGACAGAAGTGAACCCAGGAGAACATAACGAGAAGTTTCCTCGAGTTTCTTTCTCGTCGATGCTCGTCAACTGTCTCGGACGAAAAAATCTTATTCGCGCTGAGAAAGCACAGAAGGATTTTCGCGGGATCTGAAAGTTTCGTTATAATGATTCTCTTCGGATTCCACGAAATCAAGAATTCTCGTTCATGCGCCATCGCACTCGACTAAAGAACTCTTCGAACTGAATGACATCCAGCCACGTGATTCATTTATATTTAATTATCATTATCTAAATTGCAATATACCATGTATTTCTTTCGCAGTGTTAACAAACGTTCAAAAATGATCTAAATTTTACACTATTTTCTTTACTTTTTTAAATACAATTTTTATGAATTATTTTCTTGCGCTTTTTTTCAGCGCAGTTTATTTATAGCTAAGCCAATAAAAGCACGCGTTACTGAATTATACATTAAATCTTTTTTTTTAATATAATTATTTCATTATAAAGCGCGCGCTTTATACACACACACACACACACACACATATGTATATGTAAGTACATACACATGTGTGTGCATACAAAATACTGAATTTTTTCTACTGGTAGGTTAAATTTATTCTTTTCGAAGAAGAAATAACGTTCTACCTATATCTATATCGCATCGTTTAAATAATTTAATGTCTTATTTAATTTATTTGGTACTCTTAGAGCAAAATAGAATAATTGGAGAGTTTGCCGATTTCAACATTTGATAACGTTTCAATTTCAGAAGTTATTCGGGCGAAAAGACATTCGGGAACATAACTCGATTCACGTATTTCCATTTTGGGTACGGATAAGACCAACAATCAAATGAAATTCTGAAATCTTCGGAGCGTTATAAAATCATTTCTCGCTGCGCGCGTACCAGCTTGCCGAATACCAGAGAATCGCGTAGAGTCGACATTGCGCGTATATATATATACATGTATGGAAATAGTTTTATTACGAGCAATCTCCGATCGTTAGCATGTATACGAAAACTCACCGGATTTTTAACACCGACGTCGGGATTTAAAGGATTCGCGATAGGATTACGGGCATCGATCATCACGCGCACCTGCCTTTAAGCGGCAATATTGGAAGCGGATTTTAACGCCGGTTTTAACGGTCCGTATCGCGTAATATTATCCTAGTATTAATAATGGCGATAAATCAACAGACTGGGGAATAACGTTCGACTTCGGGCTCGATATTCCGTTGGGTAGTTCGGCACAGTCGAATGTATATAGTGGCACTCCAGGGAACCACCGATGTATGCTGCGAGTTTCTCCAGCACGCCGAAGCACGAAATGCGCTCCGGGGATGGGAAAGACAAAATTACGGCTGCAGCGTGCATAATGATCTACTTGCGAGCTCTCCGATGCGCGGCGAGGAGATTTACAGCCGCGGTAACGTTCGCAAATGTGGTCGCTTCTAGATACTGTCTTGCAAGAACGCAACCTGTCCTCGACGTTTCTATGTATGGAGATACGTGGCGCCATACAAACACAAACCAAAGTTTACGCAGTTCGCCCATAATACGATCTATTGGCATATAGCGATACCGCTACTTATTGCAGCGGCTTAGTAAAAAATGAGACAGTTATTTACATTCAATTTTGTTGGATTTGTAACGCAAAGGAGGTTAAATTTGATTAATATTATTTTTTTTTCTCTTAGAGATAGATAATTCGTTGCAACATCTTTCGACGTCTCGCATTAAATATACTTGATATTAATCTTGAAATTGGAATTAAGTAAAATTTATGTTTATGCGCGTGCACTAAAGAGTAAAAACCTGCTGTCTTCCTGTATTTTTAAAATTTATGCGAAATCTTTCATTTTAAATTGTTTATAATAAAAAAAATTATTCACGTCTCTCGATATTTTTGTTATGAGAAAAGCAATTTTATACATTAGTCGAAGAATGTAATTGAAAATTATGATTCGGTAAAGTCTCAGGAATATCTTGCACAGAATTTTCAATTACCGCTATTTCTCCTTAAGTATCATATCATTATTATTCCAATTGACATGTGTATAAAAAATTCGTTTCTTTTTTACTGCTTGCCGGATTATTCGCTTATTTGAATAAAAGGATATGCTACATACATATATAAATAGTGTTAGACATATGTTTTCGGCTGGCATAGGAGTTGCGCGTACTGACTCTTCTGAATTTACATACACATTCTTTGACTCGTTCTTACCTTCCGGCGTCGGTCGTTTTTTGTAATGCAAATTCGCAGCAAATCTACCCGTGAAACTGGCAGTACCTTTCCCTTAACGTACTGCCGGCCCGATATCAACTCTTGCACCGGAGAGCTCGTTCCCGAGGATTTCATTTACGAGGAGCTTCAGCTTCCACCGACAGCCTCGCCACGATCTCCGCAACCTCTTCCTGGATTTAGCCGAGATCTATTTGCCGACATACCGATATCTACCCGTCTCGTTTTCAACGGCTGTTTAGATCGTGTACCACCCTTCCTCACCCTTCCATTCTCTCACACTGACGCGATTTACATATCCCCGCGATTGTACTTAAGTCAGGTTATCACCTCCGAAGACGTTCCTCCCCCCCCTCTATCGACGGGTCTTCCACCCCTTCCTTAAACGCTAAGCTTTCACGAACGTCGTTGTAGTCCTTCCATCAACAAGTTTCTAGTAAATTGCAGCCTCTTACCTAAATCGTAGGCTAAAACAATAGCTAATTCCTCCAGCCGCACTCTCAGGTCGGCTTCAGAATCTATCAGGCTACTTAGCCGCATTGCGGATCTCTCCTATTTCTCCTATTGTTAGGCACCTTGCAACGAGCGATTCATCTACGTGCCACATATACTCTCCGCAAATCCTTGATTTAGGCTCTAATGTGAATACACGCGCCCACATCCAAACTTGGCACGTGGCACACGTACTGAGCTCCTTATCTTTCACCAGCTGCGGCCCCGTCTGCCCCCGCGCGGACTAAATGAGTAGGTGGTGATCACGTCAGGAGATACAAATCGCGTGGGTTAGCACGTGTTAAATATGATTCGCTTTGAAATGCCAGCCATTAATTTTACCTATCTTCGCGATGTTTTAGAATATGTACAGTAGAGCGCGAGAAAGATAATTTTAAACTTGTTATAATAAAGATATAACGTGTGAAATGTATAAATCTAGATGTGATAAAAAATTCATAAATTTTATAATGTGATTTTTTAAGATATGTTTTTTTTTTTGTGAAATAGATCAAAAGATAAGAGCGACGTATTTATACCTAATCATATCTGGAAATTACTTAAGACGTTAGAGATACGAAAAAACTACGGATAATTTAATTTACTTTTAGTAATTTAAATCTTTTTTACAATTATTACAGTTTATTACAAATTAATGCGTATATTTTTATTTTATAATTGCAGGTCAATCGATCTTGTCGATAATATTTGAGCAGATTTTAATTGATAGGAAAATTGATAAAACTGATAAATATTTTAAATTTTATCAATTTATGATACGATTGTATTATCCGCTGGATTTGTATGGAAAGATTTGCCGATTTCATTTCAAATTCAATATTCAACGCCACACACGGAAGATGTATGGCAAATGACATATCACCTTTCGAAAATGTTATTTATGTTACCATTTTTCGAACGCGGTAATATTTCTAACATCGAATATGTCAAATCTTCTACGTGCATACAAAGTTAGCGGAAACTTAATTGTATCAAAATTTGATTAGTATCCTGTTGTGTGCATTTTATGGTTCATTGAATTAAATTTGTCGTTAGTAGCAAATTATAATTACAATGAATGAGTAATTATTCGAATTAATTATTTAACAAGTTTTTGATTGTAAAACTAAATTTAAAAATTAAAGATTTTTTTATTTTTTAATAACATATTTTCACGCTCTCATATATGTATAGTACATTATGTAAAGGAAAACAAATAAAAATTTTTGCTGTTATATTAAAAAGAATGTACGGAATATAAATGTAAAGTATAATATCGTATAAATATTATTTTGCAGTGATAAATTTAATTTCCAAAAATTGCAAATAAACACAAGAGCTCAATATGAATGTAGTACATATAGAAAAATATTACAAAAAAAAACATATAATAGCAATATTATTTTTATTGATACGTATTATAAATTTCTATATGCGTATTAAACACAGAATTTTTTACAGAATTCGTTAATGCTGTCGATTTTAAGCTCTTTTATTTAAACGCAACATTTAAATTTTTCTAACAACTTTAATACATATATAAACTAATGAAACTAAATTTGAAAATAAATTCAAAATATTAGCGAAACGTGGAGTGTGTATTAATTAAAGCAAAAACGCTTTTGGGTCAATTGCAAAGTAATTTAATCGTTCACTGAAAATAGTGAGGGAAATAAAGAGCAACGTTTTACCTCTGCAAAAGCCATTTTAAATATAACTTTTTTTCAACTTTTTCATTCCATTTTCTTCTCTTTCTGTGGTGTGTATAATGCTATAATGGAAGATAGTAGATAGAATAGAATTTTGCAGAGCGCAATTGAGATGCAAAGAGATGCAAGTGCCGAATCTTCAAAAATTTATTTTATTATATATAACGCTATTTTATATATATATATATATATATATGTATATACATATATTCATTTTGTATGCAACTATAAAGGCCAGTCGATTCATTTCAAAAATAATTCTGCGAAAGAAAGAGCAATTGTTTGAATATTTAATTTTGATGATGCAGCGAGTCATAGCGAAGTCATAGCGGATCCTTAAAACAGTTATTCGTTATAGCTGTATACAAAAGTAAACGAATAAAAAATGACAGAAGACAAATGCGCTACGCCGTCCTTTCTCTTTTCTCGTTCCATGAAAATTCGCTACTGATTCCTCGGACGCATCCTCGTCGGAAGCGTAAATCGCCTGAAGTTCCATTTGCCGCGCTATTTTCTGGCACACTATAATTCTCCGTAGCGACGCAGTAGAGGAAAGCGGACGCAGCGAGCTTTATGTAACTGTACAATGTTTTAATAAGTGGCCAAATTACCGTTCCGGACGCACATAATCCGCCGGTTTTAAAAACTCGCCAAACAGCGCGGGGTGGAGAGGGAGGGGGAGGAAGCGCAAGAGAGACGTCCGGCGACGTATAGCCCGCGGCGGGGCGTTAGGAGAACTAAAGGTAGGGTTGGCAGGAGGGTGGAGGAGGATAGGAAGGAACTCTTTATGCGAGCTCGACAACCCGCGAACCCGGCGCGGAGCGTAATTTGCTTTAGTGCCGTCGCGTAAATTTCAGGATGATGAGAACGTACGGCCGCCGCTTAACCCGTTCCTCTTCCCCGGGACCAGGGTATGGAACCCGGGGAAGTTTCGGATCGCTAATGCGGTCAGTTGTCGAATGGGTTTACCCGGAATCCGCGTAATGCCCGCGGAGTTTGCCGACGATAAAAACACTCGGACACCGAGTCAATTCTCTTCCGGTCGATTCGTCGTGAGAGAGGCGGAGTGCACACATATGCATATATATGTATATTCACATATGTATATACTTTCTCTCTCTCTCTCTCTCTCTCTCTCTCTTTCTCTCTCTGTGGTTCCATTATCACACCATAAAGCAATTTGGAAATCTGAACCGGCTCGAGCGCGCGCGCAATTTCCTGAGCGGCTTGGTCTTGGGAATATAGCGGCTGTTCGGTTTTTCTTTCCCGCGGGGCGCGAAAGAAACGGAGATTAAAGATTAATGTTCGTCGGTGCCAATCGCGTAGCGCACAGACGCGTCATATGGTTCGCATATAACATCATGATACACGGCAGCGGAACGCGTCGGAAAATAGGTAATAATTGAAACGCCTCTGTGGGACGACGCGATTGAACAGATATGTTCCGCGACGTATAAAGATTTTACCGTGCTCGCTCTCCGTTCGAGTGTCAATCGAGAGGGTGATTTTCATTCGCTCGCTATATTCTATTAATTGCACGTGAGATTTTCGATGCCGACGCTTTATTAGCGAATATCAGCACGGTAATTAGTTTTTCACCGGGACAGTTTAGCCCCTTTGAATGTTTACGCTAGAGTATGCAACTGCGAATGTTTCGTTAAAATGATGAGTTACATATAAATATAATATTCATATATTTATAAGCACTGTGGAAATGGCATTTGATACATATGCGAACATTTGCGCGATGTGACGAAGCGCGCGATAAATATTTCATCGTACGTGAAAAATTGAAAATAGAGGAAGCGATCCGTCTATCGACGGCTGTTATAAAATAAGCGCGAAACCGTAGTAGCGTTTTCTCTCAGCCGCTGTTGTCCGGCTAATAATTGAACACTTCGGCGAAAACGAATCGTCATACCAGGCCGGCCGTTGCTGCGCGCGTTTCGCGCCCGACGCGTACGAACAGAATTTAGATTTCACTGTCGGCGGGGGATCCCATTTTCGTGTGCACGCGCTCGATGAATTTTTCAGCCGGCAACAATCGTACGGCTTTAGTATATGGGCGCGCACGCTCATGGGGCATTAACTTCAAAAGGGTCATTCGCGCGAGCTAAACAAGCAGTAAAAAAGTCGGGGCTCGCGCGCACGTCCCCGCGTGCGGAGGGAAATGCATTGGAATTTTACGGCGTGGCTTGCGTGCTGGGGATATATATATATATATATATATATATACGTACGTTCGCGCTATCGATGTAGTCGCGAGAGAGAGCTTGCATTTCATCGGGCCGGGCCCGTGAAATCGCGGCGCTTCAAAGCCTCACCGAAATTCGAGGCTCGTCCGAAAATAGACACGCGGCTCCGCTGCAACGTGGAAAAGCGATAAGAGCTCGACCCCGTTTATCTGGCACGCATTTCAACTTTTAATGGCGCCCCGTCTTCCTTCGTTTCCGCAAGCTGGATAATTGCGAGCCGTGTTAACACGTTCTCTCCCCCCGTGAATTTTCGCGTGAAACGCTCAAAATTATCGCGCGCACATAAATGGGATGGAAATTCAAATTCTTGAGAAATGGGATTAAATCAAAATTGTCATTTAATACATAACACGATGTCCGCGTATTATTAATATCGGGAGAATATCATTTATTAAATAATAGCGAGACAGAGAACCTTTATAGTTCACGGATTATTAAATGGATGAAGTGATAAATTTCATAACATTTCTGACAGACTACAGCACGTACAAGAGTCAGAATTACAGAGAACGATATTAAGAAAGGGGACAATATTCTGATGCCTTCGTGAATAATGCATATCTTACTATTCTCAAACATTATTGCGGGAGCGAGATCAGATAATATAAACCTTTGAAGAACTTTAGATATGATTTTATATTTTACAGAAATTTTACACATTTATTTTTTGATGTTCCCAGATGAATCATGTTAATGATGCTTTTACAAAAATAATCACCCGTGTTGAACAAGATGAAGAACTTAGGTTTATTTTCTGCTTCTATTTATTCTAAAGACAATCATTTAAAACATCAAATTATTTTAAATACAATACATAAACAGCATTTTATTTTAACTAATTCGTAAAAGATTAGAAGATTTCATTTTTCTCGTATGTATTTTTTTATACATTATATAATGATTTATAATTAAGTTATTATAAAGAGATTGAGATTGTAATTTTATTTTCAAGATAGAAAATGTTTTCTTCTTTGCAAACATAGAAAAGTCTAGAAGACATAAAGATATAACTTTTTCCACAAACTTTTTCGAACAATACTACATTTTTTTAACTTTAGACATCTTTCAAATTTAACATTGTTTTCGTTTGGAATTTTTCAAAGGCTTGAATATTTGTAAAATTGTATTAAATCATATAAAAAGCTTTTTAATCTGGTAATATTAGAGCTTTAATATAAAATCGACTTTAAATATTAATATTATTGTGTATGTGTGTGTGTGTGTGTGTGTGTGTATATGTGTATGTGTGAGTGAGAAAGAGAGAGTGAGGGGGGGGGGGCACCAACGCATATAAAAAATAATGTTTACATTCATCATAAAAAAATTCCATTAGCGCGAAATTTAATACGTACATATGCAAGCACGAAAAAATTTATTTATTAAATGCATTACACCGTGAGAAAGCTTGTTGTTTAGTATTACATATAAATGCTAATATTTTCATGCATAGTACATCCATGCACGCCATCAGAGAACTTTGCTTGCAGCAATACTGAAATATTATTTTTTTCATGCTTTGATGCTTACGAACAACGTTAATTGTTCATTGTTATTCCTGAGTTAGTTTCTTCATATATAATGAAATTATAATTTGCATAAATCTTTTATTTGAATCTGTATGTATTTTAAAATTAACCATAAAAGCAATATTTGCGGGATAATTATAGAGGCGATTTCATAGAGATAACATGCTAGAATATATTTTGATAATATTTTTCGCAAATATATTTCTTTTTAAATTATAAAAGTATTATTCGCAAAATTTTAGAAAAATAAATTTTGTACATAAAACAAAAAATATGATAAATTTAAAGTGTCTTGTTTATTTATAATATTCTATCTCTTTATATTTTTTATTATCATTAGATTGATTATTCATAAATGATAAATCTCACGCCAAAATTGCTGGATTGCATACAATTATAATCACATCTCTATGACTCTTATACATATCACTTAAAATGTGTCTATACACATAGGCTGATGTTTTTTATTTTTTATTCTTTATTTTTTTTTATCCACATTAATTGTGTACTTGCATCGTGGAAAATGTATTTTGTTGAAAATTTTTCAACCGAACAGTGAAACGTGAAACGAACACAACCGTGTCATTGAGGACGTGAAGCTCGGGAAAAATCATGTGCACCGCCAGCGAGCCAGATGTCGACGACATCGCGGCATTACTCGAGAACTAATTGCCCTCGTATTATCTTCGTTCCGAGAGACCTCCATTCGCCGGGTCGCCACCCCCGTAATCAGCCGGGCGCAGACCTGTCTATCACAGTCCTCCAGGTGGGAGTGTTGTAATTTGCAAGCCGATATCACAACGGCATCGTGTTTACCGTTACATCTGTCAAGCTAATGGACCCAGATTAGGGCTCAGCCCGTTATCATTGTCCCATTCCCTGTCTTTCTATCGCGACGGTGCGCTCTGTTCGCGAAATCCTGAGTGACTCGTTAATCCGTCGCCCGGAAAGCCCATGTTATCGCCGATAACACTGTCATTTTTGACAGTCAGTATTATTCCGTCAGTTACGGAGCCGAGCGAAGTCAAGCAAACTGCAGCCGGTAAGAAGCTTAAATCGAAATGTCGTTTGGATCGCTAACCCGTGTGATGATTAACTTAATGATTCTTTCTCGTTTTTGCAAATGTATAGTATCTACGCATTATGTACTTATTTGCACAAACGTTTATAAATGTGTTTTCGCATTTACATTTATATTTACATATTGTTCACACAGAGTTGAGCATTGCTTACACAAGCGTTTACCGTGTTGAAGTGTGCTTTGAAATTTGTATGGCTTAGTGAAAATGACGTCGGAGACGAAGTCTGTTTGTAACTTGTTATTATCAGTTGTTTTAGTTGGCAGAGTCATAATAAACGAGGATATATGAATCACTTACAAGTTTACTTCCAAAATTAAAAATTTGCACATTACAATTCGGTAGCTTTTCTTTAGAGAATTATAACATTATATCATTTACAAAGAAATACTATCATTATATATTATCAATTTCTTTCATAATTTTTATAACTCTTAGTATGAATACAAGACTTAATATTATAACACAGTACATAAATATTTTTGAACTGCACTTTATATTCTTTAGGCAATTATAGTAATAGAAAATATTCCAATAATTTAATGAATTTTATGATCTTCTAATATATATATATATATATATAAGAATCAAGGTTATTATGAAAGAGAGAAACTGAATTATAGCGAACTAATAGTATGTACTGCAAATCAATTAATTAAATTTATCATTAATTAAATTATTTAAATTAAATTAAATTATTATTTTTGCTTCCTCAGAAATAGAACGTAATAATACAAAGATATATATATTTAATAAATATAAATTTTTTACTTATAGATAATTATTTTTAGCACGTATTATCTATTAGATCATATATATCTGCAGTCTGCAATTTGCAGAACGAGTTGGATTCAAGGAGACAATTAGACGACTAAGTCCAAATATGATAGATCTTAAATATTTAATAATTCGTTCAAGTACTAAATGCCAAGTAACGTCAGCAGCACTGACTGAAATAAACGTCAAAAAGAAACGAAGAACAGCGAACGAATCAAGTATAAATAAGATGACGTCTTGTTATAATTCTGAACAATGTCGAATACTTTGTCACTAATTACCATACATTTCATTCATAGCGATAAAGTTAGATCGGTTAGAATAATTAATTTCTAAGAAACGACAGTGCTCACGGATGGTGTATAAAAAGGACATTGACGTCAAGCTTAGATCGTATTATTAGTTATCTCGCGGATGCTGTTTCTATCCGATTCTATGATCGTCGCGAAATTCCTGTAACAACGGATTTTCGCGTACTTTTTCCTGCTCTCTCTCTTCTCGACGCCCGTTTTACTCTCGTTAAAGCTCTTTCTCGCCGTGGGACGCACGTCATTCTATTCTGGTGCGAGATTTTCACAGCTGGTACGATACTAAATATTTAATGGTCCAGGTAAATGTTAGATGCGACAGCTCAGGATCGAGATGCAGACGCAAATTCACTCGATAGTCGGAATTCTTTCGCTGAATCTCGTTTGGGAGTTGAGTGGAAATTCTGGGGACGGAGGCATCGCGCTCTCTGGTCTTCTGATGAAATCGATATCGCGCACGAGCATCTGTATCGCCGACGTGAATTATTACGCGAGGCGTTCAGCAAATTGTCTTATCGCGTGGCGCGCATTTGACAGTGACACAATTCTTGCGAGACGTAATATTTATATTAAAAGTCCGCCCGATCAATCTACGTCAGGGGCTTAAAAACAAATTTACTATACCGCTGGATATTAATTGCCTCGATTTGCTCGGACGAATTGCTTCATCGTGTTCTTGCGCGAGTCACCGTAAATTGTTGCTTGGAGGGAAAACTTCAGCAATTAGTTCTTCAACCCTCTCTCCGCAGATGATGTTATGAAAGTAAAATATCGCGAAAATTCCATTTTCATCTCTAAGCAAATACCAGCAACGTGTAAACGATTACATTGATGAAAAAATAATAGCAGAAGATATTTAAGTAACATATTAAAATAATCATTTTATCATTGTTGAATTGCATTCTTATATACATATATAAAAGATATCTCTATTATTTAATAATAAATGAAAGCTTTTGTATAGTTAAAACATAATCAAAGAAAATTTGCTATAAGAAAGAGATTGAACAGAAAATATAGTTCCTTACTTTAAGTTATTGATTAAAATGAATTAAAGTGTTATACTTATCATAGTATTTTCTATTTATTTCATAACAGATGATGCGTTTAAAGTGTACTGTTCATCAATATTTATGTATATCAAATATTGCTTCAAATACTTACATCTTCTTTCAAATATTTCATTAATATATATGCGATTTTTCAAGGTTTTAAGCAGACATACCAAATCGTGTTGAAATATACATGCAATAGTAATTTGCTAAGGTAGCTTTAATACACCACAGGCGCAATCTGTAAACTCAAACAACCGCGGTCGCATCTAATCGGCGGAAGACATACAGAGACACGGTTCGCGTTTAAATTCACAGAGAGCTTAAATTTCATCCTTGAAGACCCACCATGTCGCAAATACATGCAAACTTGAAAATTTACGCGCAAGTAAATATTTAATACATTTATGATCTTATTTTATTGTTTGAACATTGGAGTGATTGCACTTTGCAGAATGAAAAGAAAATTAAAATATTAATATATAACAATTTAATAAGAGATAGAATTTCGAAGAATATGTATCGAGAATATTAATTATTTCACCAATATCTATTTGTAAATGTATAGTTATATGGGGTTTGGGAATTTCGCTAAGAGATCACTGAAAAAAGGTTTGATATTAAAATCATTTATTAACAGAATTCTTATGCAAACGAAAACCTTGTAATTCGTATTAAATTAAAAGTGATTAACAGAAAATAAATAAGTACTTTCGTGAAAAATAAAATGTTTATAAGGAAAGATAATCTAATCTTCAATAAGAAAGTAAGGCAATAAATATTATATATGGTGATTATAAAGGCAACTAAATCATCATGAATTGTGATATGAATCTTTTAAACATAATTAATTTGTATATATAATAATTTCACGATGTAATATTAAAGTCATAAGCGAGAGGTAATAAACACATATTGAGTAAGCTTTATCCTTAATACTATATGCTGAAAAGAAGATTATAATTATAGAGTCGTTATAGAAACAATGAAATTAATCTAAATAAACATATTTTAAACATTCTGTGATTATTGAAGTTCGTTAAGACAATGAGAGAATACAACGAAATCGCACACCGCTCTCTCGCTTTAAGGAGAAGAGAGGGGAAGTGTCAGGGGGAGTCGTCGGCTCGAAAGAAAACAAGGAGAGAGAGAGAGACGAAATAAGACTCTAATACCTTATAAGATGTAGAGTGAAGGAGTCTAATGCACAGACCCGCACACCTCGCCCTGTAACAGGGGTCGTCGGCAAGGATTGCAATAAGAGTCGAACAAGGACTCTGTCACCGCTCGGCGGAGTGTGAGGAGGCTGAGCCTGCCTCAGAGAATCCCGTTGATTCTCTTTCACCTTTCGGCTAGCACTATGTATGTCACGAAAGAAAGTATGAAATTCTCTGTACTATAGTCCCCAATTGGACGAAGGTCGACCTTCCAGTATTATTCGTAATGAACGAAGATGCAAACTGAAACTGTCACAACAGATTCGTATCCAAAGAGACGACGAGAACAATCGCTAGTAGTGCTTCCTATGCGGAGCTCTCGTCGGTAAGACAGGTAGTTTTCTTTACATTTCCGCCCGCCTTCGACAATAGATTTGTCGAACAAACGGCGTCAGGATCTGTGGGCAAAATACATAACTTGGTTATAGGACGTTTGTACGTGGAGGTGGCTGTCTTAACTGTGACAACTCTTGTCAGCCCATCTGGTCCTGGATGTAAGTGCGTCACTCGAGCGAGGGGCCATTTTCCCGGAGGGTACCGTTCATCGGTGATGAGCACCAAGGATCCTTCCTTAATGTCGGTGAATGGATGATGCCACTTTGATGCAGCTTGATAGCGCTGTAGACATTCAGATGACCATCTGGACCAAAAATGATCTAGCTTTTGTCTGAGCAACTGCCAGCGTGAGAGTCTGGAGGTTTTCTCTGCTGATAGATTCGGTTCTGGGATTGCCGTGGGCGCCTCTCCAATCAGAAAATGCCCAGGAGTTAAGGCATGATAATCTGTCGCGTCGTCGGACAGCGGACAGAGCGGTCTAGAGTTCAGCACAGCTTCCACTTGCGTTGTGATGGTCGTCATTTCCTCATATGTTAGCACAGTATCTTTTAGTACTCGTTTCAGATGATATTTGGTTGACTTAACAGCAGCCTCCCACTTTCCTCCGAAGTGTGGCGCTGAGGGAGGATTAAATCTCCATTTGGTGTTGTCGTTTGCTAGTAGTGAAGCAAGATGGTGAAGCTCTTTAGATGACGATTCAAATTGACGTCTTAACTCCGCGTCTGCTCCGACGAAGTTGGTTCCGTTGTCGCTTTGCAACGTAGCGCAAATTCCTCGTCTGCCTGTAAATCGTTTATACGCTGCGATGAAGGCATCGGTAGTATAGTCTGTGACCACCTCTATATGGATGGCCGATGTCGCGAGACATACGAATATAGCTAGGTAACCCTTATAGGTTTTTGCCGCCCGCCCTCTCCAAGTCTTCAAACTCACGGGACCGGCATAGTCAAGGCCAGAGTTATAGAACGGTCGGGCTGGAGTCACTCGAGCGGGTGGTAACTGTCCCATTAGCTGCTGAGCTCGAATTCCTCGATACCGAGCGCACCGTCCGCATTTCAGGATGTGTTTCCTTACAGGTGCTCTTCCGCCGACAATCCAGTATGTTCTTCTTATAAAGGCTAAAGTGATCTGAGTACCCCCATGGAGCATTCTTTTGTGCGCATCATCTATTAGCAGTTTATTGAGGGGTGATCCTCTGGGTAGAATAAACGGATGTTTAGATTCTGTGTCGATGTGTGCGTTATACAGTCGCCCTCCAACTCGAAGTAATCCCTCTTGGTCCAGGAATGGAGTAAGTCGCACTAAGGGATTGGATTTGGGTAGTTGTTCATTCCTGGAAATGATCTCAATCTCGCAGGCAAACCATGCTTGCTGCACTATTCGGACCCAGAATTTGCGGCTCCATTCGATCTCCATCGGTGTCAACGGATGCTCCGGTAGTGTGGATTGCGGTATCTTACGCAAACGTGAGACAAACCTACGGCAGAGCGCGGTAATTCTTAATAGTGTCGTGAGGTTGGAATACCTGTCCAGCAACTCCCAGTAGGGTAGTTGTCGAGTGACGGCTATCATGGCGGTTCCCGGTCGTTCTTCCAAGTCGACGTCTTGCGCAGGGGTAAATCCAAGTGATGGCCAATAAGATTTTGAACGCGATAGCCAGTTAGGTCCCTTCCACCACAACTCGTGACGACTTAGATGCTCTGGGGTCAAGCCGCGAGAAGCGCAGTCGGCAGGGTTGTCCTTGCCGGGCACAAAACGCCATGTTCCGTTTGGCAGAAGCTCATGTATAGCGGATACTCTGTTATGGACAAAGTCCTTCCAGCGAGCGGGATGGGCGGTGATCCAGGTAAGTGTTACGGAGGAATCCGTCCAGCAGGTCACTGATCCGTCCTCTAGTTCAAGTGCTCGTAAAGTATTCTTAATTAAACGTGTCAATAGCAGCGCGGCAGTAAGTTCAAGGCGGGGAATGGAAAGTCGTTTGATTGGTGCGATCTTTGTTTTGGAGCACACCATTTGTGTTGAAGTCTGATTGTTCTCATCCATGATCCTTACGTATATCACCGCTGCCATTGCTAATTTTGAGGCGTCCGAGAATCCATGAATTTCAACTCGCGCATGGGTAAGCACGTTACCGAGCCACCTTGGTATCGATAATTGATCAAGTTGTTGAAGCTGTTGTCGAAAACTCCTCCATCGTTGTTGTAACTCAGCCGGAAGAGGGTCGTCCCAATCCGTCTTCGTTAACCAAAGCTCCTGGAGAATGATCTTGGCCCGAACTAGAATTGGTGAGATCAATCCCAGTGGGTCGTATAATCTCGCTATCTCAGACGATATTATTCTCTTTGTCAACTTGGGAATGTCGGATGTCGGTGTTGTAGAGAAATGAAATGTGTCGGATTCAGGTTTCCACATAAGACCCAGAATCTTGCAGAGTTTAGGTTCAATCTCGACGTTCGGTAGTGAGATCTCACGGTTTTGAGGTAAAATTTGAGGACAATTGCTGTTCCATTTCTGCAACGGAAATCTGCCGGCTTCGCAGAGTAGTATTAGCTGTTGTACAATTTCCTTTGCCTCTGAAATAGAATCCGCTCCTCCAAAAATGTCGTCGACATATCTGCCCTTCGTCAATGGAACGACTGCCTTGGGAAACCGATGACCTTCATCAGTCACCAACTGCTGCAACGCGCGTAATGCAAGGAATGGGGCGCAGTTGAGACCGTATGTCACGGTGGTAAGTCGATAGACAATAAGGCGGTCCTCGTCGCGCCAGAATATCCTCTGTAAGTCCCAGTCCTCTGGATGAACTGCAATCTGCCGAAACATCTTTACTATGTCGGTAGAGAAGAGAATTCTATGCGTGCGAGTCCACAGAAGAACTTCCGATATGTCAGTCTGAAGCTTGGCGCCGGCGTGTAAAATATCGTTTAGAGAGCAACCATTACTCGTACGGCTAGACCCATTGAATACAACTCTCAGCTTGGTGGTGCGACTGCTTTCCCGTAGTACTCCATGGTGAGGCAGATAAAAGACGGGAGATGATCGGTCTTTAGAAGTGTCAGTCACCACCATGTGTCCTAAGTTCTTATATTCTTGAATGAATTCTTGGTATAGTTGTCGAAATGACGGATTGGATGAGAGCTTCTGTGAGAGTCTATTGAGACAGTGAATTGCCCTCGACTTTGAGTCTCCTAATAGAGACGGTTCTGATTTGAAAGGTAGGCGGACAATGTATCTTCCCGTTTCGTCTCTGGAGTAAGTTGACAGGAAATGACGCTCACAATCCTCTTCATCCTTGCTTAGCTGGAAATTCTTAGATTCTGGTAGCTCCTCCTGCATCCAAAATCTGACGAGTAGCTCTTGTAGATCATGATCAAATGTGCAATGATGAGCTTGGGCTGGTGAAGTTGTACTGTCAGTTGAGATGGTTCCTGAGAGAACCCATCCAAAGATGGTTTGTTGCGCAACAGGTGATGGTGGTTCACCGCGAACTAAGCCTGGCAGAATCACTGCGCCGTAGTTATCCGAGCCGATAATGATATGAATAAGCCCGGAGGAAGCAAAGTCGGGGTCGGCGAGTTGAAGTCCGTTTGTATGAGGCCAGGAGCGAGCGATGGTATTGTAAGGCGGTATCTTGGTCGTTAATCGAGGCAACACGTAAGCATCGATGGTGCAATTAGAAGTAGCGTCGTAAATAGAGTGTAGATGTAGAGAGACGATTCCCTTGGTGCGGCCTGAGTATATGCCACCAATGCCGAGAAGCGGTATCGAGGCTGCAGATCTTCTTAGTTGGGCACGTTGTACTAACTCTTCTGAGATGAAGGAAAGTTCTGATCCTTGATCAATTAGTATTCGCGCGGGATGGAACTCACCGTTCCTTTTCCTTAATAGAGCTCTACTGGTGGCGAGTAAAGTAAGCTTCCGCGAGGTGAGTGCTTGTCCAGATTGATGTGCGCATACTATTGGTTGTCAGATCGTCAGGGTTTGAGTTTGCCCTTCAGGTTTCGTTGATTCGGTTTTCGATTGTGTATCTACAGAAGTTTTGATAGACGACGTGCTATGGGCGTCGTGTATCGTAGTGTGGTGCTTCTTTCCACACTTTAGGCAACGCTTGGTGGAGTTGCATTTGCTTGCTGCGTGGGGACCGAGACAATTGAAGCATCTATGTTGTTTCGAAATGATGTCCCGTCGTTGCTGGAGTGTTTTAGACTGGTAACGATCGCATTTTGCGAGGTAATGTGAGGATCCACACAACGGGCAGGTAGAGGTGCTGTTGGAGTTTGAGGAGGTGGCGACATGAGCGGCAATCTTGTTGTGTGACTTCCCTGAAAAACCCGCGTTATATTCCTTCGACGCTTTGGGGATCGAGGTGTGCAGGTCAAGGTTTTCCAAAGCCCTCGTTCTTCCAACCAGAAACTCTTGGAACTGAGCGTACGTGGGATAGCTGGAGGATGACCCGAGTTTTACCTCCCATGCCTCACGAGTTTCGGGATCAAGTAAACGCACAAGTAAATGTAGTAGTAGAGGGTCCCAATGATGCACGGTATAACCTAAGGCTCGTATGGCACCCATAGCCTCCGATATGGTCGTTAGGAGCGCTCTGAGACCTTGTGCTGACTTGATTTTGAGAGGTTTTAAATTGGTGATTCGGTCTAGTTGAGCAGTTACCAGGAATCTTTGGTTCTCGTACCTGGAAACTAACAATGTCCACGCAACAGCGAAGTTGTCACCTGATACAGGCAAGTTACATACTAGACGAGCAGCCTCTCCAGTGACGCACGTCTTCAAGTAGTGCATCTTTTCGACGCTTGATAAGTCTGTGTTGTCTCGTATCAAGGCGGTAAATAGATCGTGAAATGACCGCCAGGATTGGTAGTCCCCAGAGAAACTAGGAAGCTTGATCCGAGGCAAAGCACTACGTGGCATCATGGAAGTTGTAGCTCCATGATCGGAGAGCGTAGGTCTTGAATGTCGATCTATAGTGTCAAGCTCATCTCGCTGCGTGAGTAACTTGGCGCGAGAATAAACGTAAAATGCTTGACAGCGCTCATAAATCCGCTCCCTGATATACGGCTGCTCGCTCAAGGATTCAGTCTCCGACAGGCACATATTCTCGTGTTCCTCCTGAAATTTCATCCAGTTTTGCTCAAGCATATCTAATCGTGTGATGACCAGTTGACGAGACAATCTTGATACGTCTGCATCGTCAAGTTCGGCTGCTTCCTGAATGAGGTTGAATCGGCTCCTTTGAAGACCTATCCTTGCGTCTATGTTAGACATCTTGAATGACGGGTATCCGGCTCGAAGGACCAAAAAATGTATAGTTATATGGGGTTTGGGAATTTCGCTAAGAGATCACTGAAAAAAGGTTTGATATTAAAATCATTTATTAACAGAATTCTTATGCAAACGAAAACCTTGTAATTCGTATTAAATTAAAAGTGATTAACAGAAAATAAATAAGTACTTTCGTGAAAAATAAAATGTTTATAAGGAAAGATAATCTAATCTTCAATAAGAAAGTAAGGCAATAAATATTATATATGGTGATTATAAAGGCAACTAAATCATCATGAATTGTGATATGAATCTTTTAAACATAATTAATTTGTATATATAATAATTTCACGATGTAATATTAAAGTCATAAGCGAGAGGTAATAAACACATATTGAGTAAGCTTTATCCTTAATACTATATGCTGAAAAGAAGATTATAATTATAGAGTCGTTATAGAAACAATGAAATTAATCTAAATAAACATATTTTAAACATTCTGTGATTATTGAAGTTCGTTAAGACAATGAGAGAATACAACGAAATCGCACACCGCTCTCTCGCTTTAAGGAGAAGAGAGGGGAAGTGTCAGGGGGAGTCGTCGGCTCGAAAGAAAACAAGGAGAGAGAGAGAGACGAAATAAGACTCTAATACCTTATAAGATGTAGAGTGAAGGAGTCTAATGCACAGACCCGCACACCTCGCCCTGTAACAGGGGTCGTCGGCAAGGATTGCAATAAGAGTCGAACAAGGACTCTGTCACCGCTCGGCGGAGTGTGAGGAGGCTGAGCCTGCCTCAGAGAATCCCGTTGATTCTCTTTCACCTTTCGGCTAGCACTATGTATGTCACGAAAGAAAGTATGAAATTCTCTGTACTATAGTCCCCAATTGGACGAAGGTCGACCTTCCAGTATTATTCGTAATGAACGAAGATGCAAACTGAAACTGTTACAACAGATTCGTATCCAAAGAGACGACGAGAACAATCGCTAGTAGTGCTTCCTATGCGGAGCTCTCGTCGGTAAGACAGGTAGTTTTCTTTACAGTAAACTAAAAGAAAGCTAATGCTATACATTGTATTTTCTGAATCTATAAAACTAATACATAGTTTCAACATAAAATTTATATTGATGTTTTATTCCATGTTTCATGAGCAAAACGAATCATCTCCTGTGAGTTAACATTATTAGAATCAAGAATAGAATGACAAAAGTTTTTACAGTAGTCCAATAAGTTTACATTTTTTTGTCACCTACAATACTATCTATAAATCTTTTATGTCTCAGAAAAATTCATGCAATTTCGTGCAGCTATAAAATCGATACATCTAACAGTCCGATTTGACGTTATGTTTGATCAAAAAACATATCACTTGATATTTTGCATAATAATGAAAATGAAAATAAACTTATAAAAGTTTTCGTTTTCTTGTATTACAAGTTTCTTTTCTACTATTTTAATATATTTAATGAAAGAAAATAGATTATTACGGCCATAAACCGATTAGAGATACATTACATGACAAAATAAAATTTTTTTTTATTATAGTGTGGTAACTCAGACATGTGACAAATGTATATATTGCAGACAGTTATATAGCAGTGTGTTTCATATCTCGAATTAAAATTGTTATCAATAAATCTCGATTATTACATGCATGACGGCATAGTGAATTTCTGATTAAATCTGCTGCGGAGACGCGTGAAATTACCATGAAATGCTCTATGTATTGTAACTGACATGGAAACCAAAATGTACTCACTAAAGCGTATAAGCATTAATGAAGTCTCCGCGAGTTATTGCACTCTGTCACGTGCCAGTCAATTGTCACAAAATAAACGGCGCCGTACGCCGTTTGCTTGTTATTGCTTCATTAATCGCAGGCGCGGCAAGTAAGCGGAAACACGCATGGCATATTATCTAATTTATCGAGGCGGGTTGTCCTCCGCAGATGCACATCGATGAAACGCGATTTTGGTCGGGCGGTGATAAGCGCCCTGATTAATCTGCGCGGGCGCATCTTGCGAATTATCCGAGCCTCTCGCGAAGTAAAATAAAAGGCCTGCCCCGCAGAGCTGATACGCAGCATGCACTACAAGTATCCGCGTTATTCGAGCGGCCGCGTCACAATGGCCGCAAGGCGATTATAAACTAGAGCAATTAATTATAAGTGGTCTCGCAGTATAACGACTTCATGCTGGAAATTCCGGCGTGTAACGCCGGTGCATACCGCGAATATTTGGTTTGCCATGAAACGCTTCAAGACCGGCCGTGCCTTCGTCTTCCGGTATGCGGTGAAACTGCAGTTCCCTGTTCTCTTCTATCCGCTTTCCTCCAACCCCCCCTCCCCCTCCCTCCCCCTTCTTCCGTTCACCCCCAAACCTCCTCTTTCCTACTCGCGACGATATTTTGCAAGCATCGCGCTCTCGTTCTCCTTCTTCGAGACGCCATTTATCAATTACAAGTTGCGAGCACCTGAGAATAAAACGCTGAAAAATTCCACTGTCAAATGCCGAGATTTTCGCCCGCGTTTGCATCTATTTGCAATGCTGCCGCTTAAGCCGTCGCTTAAGCTGTCGCGAGACTTTTACTCTGCATCCTGCGCATGCAGAAGTAACAGAGGAATCTCTGACAAAGGACGCACGGGAATGTCCGCGTTCCGACGTCTAACGATTTCGGACGTCTTGTAATGCAGTTATCCCGTCAACTTTAAATACTTATTACATCGTTCAATTATCAGTACATCTCTTGATACATCTCTTTTAATGGCAAATAGGAATCGGCTTTCAGTGATCGGAAAATATTTTATATGAATATATGCAGCAATTTATTTTTACATACTCTTATAATAATCATAATCAAATAAATCAAATAAATAAAAATATTTAATATCGTAATACACTCTCGTTTTGACAAACAACAACAGTACGCTTTACCATCCGCGTTTTACGAGAAGTAGATCTGATCGCTCTTACAATTTGGTTCGATTGAACGACAGAATTCTGAGATTGATAAAGGCCGCGGTAGCAAATTCGCTTATAAGAGGATCGATCGGGCGCCGGTTTCGAATCATAAACGTAATAACGATAAAATGTCATTTTGCTGCGAGCGAGCCGGCGAACGTTTTCTGCGCGAAGGAAATAACGTATGTTCGGTTTTCCTAATCGGATGTTCGACTGGCTTTTCCGGGATAATAGCTCGAGCAGGCGGGATTACGAAGGGACAGAGTCTCGGATAGCTTCCCTATCGCTTCGATAATTCTGTTCGATGGTCCGGACGAGTTGCCACCCTCTCGTACAACCAGGATTTTATATATTCTTCCGAACGTAAGAACGCACGTGACCATCAGGTATAAGCGTTCCAGTCGCGCACTCGGCATTATCGATATTCAATTAACGCGCTTATGTTTTTCATATTGTGACCTTCATCCCCTCATACGGTAATATTTGATAATAAATTTGTAGGAGGATAAAAAATGTATCTCTAGATTATTAACAAAACTTTTCAATTTGCTTCCCATAAAATTCAAATTTACAATATCTACTGCAGATTGATTATACTAAAAATTGTAAACTGTATATTTTTATTATTATGTAAAGTCATTTTTCTTGCGAGACATATACAATTTATTTATAGTATTCTCTTTTGTAAATGGGGTAAATAGCTTTAATCCTAGCTTTAATCCTAGAAACAATATTATAAGCAAGATCTTCGTTATCTCATTAAAATTACGTCACAATTTGCGAGAGAGCAGTTACGTTAACTTAGCAACATCGCCCATGAAATCAGCCTCCAATGTGAACTATTCAGTACCCAAACAACTACCGTGAGGTTACCTTACTGCTCGTTAGCAAATTCAACCCGAGATAAACATTAATGTACTGGTATTGACTTGGAAGTAACATGGCCTTGACCATAAGATAATAATTAGATAGACAAACATACAGAATCGAAATATTGTCGAATGTTGCGCGTATGTAGAAAATAAAAATAGAGAAAAAAATATTATTTTTCATCACAGTTATTAAAAGTTATTAAGATAAGTAAACATTTCTTTAATACTATCGGGAGCTTTTAAATTATAAAACTCTCAAAGAATATAAATAAATTATAAAGTCTTCTTTAATTAATTTGACAAATAAACTTTATCTTAACAGAGTCTTAGTTTAAGCTAGGGGATTAATTACTAAATTATGCACTGCTTAAAATTTACAAATTGTGAAATAAGTACAATACATTGTAAATAACTAATATCCAACCAAATTTTCGTTAAGAAAAGATTAATTTTAATTTTGTCAAAGAACCAATATGTATAAAAAATGAACATACCATTGTTTTTTACACAATCTGTATATTTCTAATTGAATCTAATAAATAATAAATCACGAAGTGTATAATATACCTGTAATGTACTTGTAATATATAGCTTGAAAACGTGTTTTTCAAAAAATTTTAGTAGAATAAAATAGGTTATAGTTTTCTATGGACTGCCTCGAGATTATCTACTTATATATTTAAAATATTCTAGAGTCAAAGTTTGTCATTTTTTAATTTCACGTTTGCTGATTTGTAATATAATTCTACTTGTGAAGAGGAAGTGGTAAAAATGTCATATCGTCGTATTATTTTAAAGAGGCACACAGACATCGGTAATATTACAGTAACGTCGCGTTGTGTCGAATAGTATTGTTTCGGGTTGTTTCACGCGAAGAGCCACGAGCCTTTCATGTTTGAGATTTCCGTGCTACCGACGGCGAACTGAATAAAAGGAAAATGAATCCAGCCACACCCAGCCAGTCTTCACATTCCGAGGCGTTCACCCTCGCTCCGGGAAATCACGGTAATCTCGAGTTTTTTTTTATTTTCAGAAAGGGATTCGTGCTTTCGTTGAAAAAAACCTTAAGAACTTTGTGGGCTTATCGTACAAGTACTTTCTGCAAATAGTTTGCGTTTAACATAACTGACCTTGAAAAGCGATTTGCATTAGACCAAAATCTACATCATAATGGTGATGTTTATACGCCGGCAAAACTGCAAACGCTTAATGGCAAGAAACGTAATATGGGAATCCGCGAGGACGATGATAATGTATTCCCTACGATGACGGAGTCGCCGCAATTGCGTACAAGCAAGTGACCGCGCATATCACCGCGGCTATGTAGAGCGTTTATGAATATGTGATGGCTGCGACCGTGAGTCCGCCTGGTGTTGCAGTTTGTTGAGTGAACTTTAAAACGTATGCAATTTTCCGCCATATCGTATTACGGGATGCGCGAGGAAAAACAACGGCCCTCCGACCCGCAATTTCGCCTTCGTACTGTGTTGCGCACTTATAACTCACGTATATTAAAATTACTAACGTTTTGCGGTTCAAGCGGAAATGCATTTGATGCGCGTGAAATATATGCGCGAGAGAAATAATCTGCTTCCTGAAATACGTATCTAGAAATATTGTGTGTGCTACAAATTCTGCACGACATGTGTGACAAAGTCATTGTATGGCTCAGAAATATTATTCCGAGAAGCAGAGAAATGCTTCGCATGTACATAAATCATAATTCTTATCTCAAATCAGGCAAAAGTACAATCCAGTTGCGATTAAAAAATAATTAAAGGATTAAAATGTACGGCTAATATGGAACTGCATAATCAGCTGAAAGCTTTTAAACAGCTATTTTGTATTTCCTGAATTTAAAATAACAATTTAAGATCTTTTTTAAGCATATGTTAAGAGTACCAATTGCATATATTAGTAATCTATTTTACTGTAAATTCTGAATTGTAAATGTTACAATCTAATGAGAAGAATATCTAGTTTTTTCTTAATAAATCATTTTGATTAGTATATAATTTAGATATAGTTTTAATTATATATATGGGCAATTCCATGTCAAATCGGACAAAAATCGACCTTTTTGACTACGTATTTTTTAAATCGAACGAAACTTTTTTCACGTGAAATATACATAAAATAAGGAGATACGTATTTTTGTATTTGTCCGAAATATTTTTTTTGCAGAAGTTATAAACAACAAAATTTTCGTGAAAAATGAAGAAGTTGTCAACTTTAAAAATTAATATCTCTGGTTATACTTGTCGTAGAGAAATTTTCAAAAATGCATTTTAAAGCTAAAGAGACAATCTTTTTTATAAAAATAGTTTAAGTTACAAGAAATTGCTAATTACAATTGTTATAAATAATTAAAATGTTTAATAATTTTTTTCACCAAAAAGTACACTTTTAAAAATTTTTGAAATAATGCTATTTCATTCTCCATTTCATTCTGAAAGTATACATATTTTTTATTTTATGGAGAATCGATAGATTCTATTTTTTATATATTTTTAATGAATGAGGCGTCGCGCCGTGCTCGCGTCACTGGCTCGACCAAGTAGTATGCTACGCGCTATGGCGCGCCGATTTCTTCGGGAGTTTTTTCTAGGAACAATATACAGTATGAAAATGACATAATTTATAATGTGAATTACATTCAATTGATTTCGATTGATTTAAAAAATACGAGATTATTTCTTGTCCGATTTGATGTGAAGAGAGAATTGCCCATATATATATTTATATTTATATTGTCATTTTTTTAAATTTAAGAAAGAAAAAGAGTCTACAGAGTGAGACAAAATTATTACTTTAACAGCTATCTCGATTTATAACGGGTATTTTTATCGATTGATATATAGTGTTATTAATGTATCTTAATAAAATAATGATGATGTCATCAATATTGATACTTGTAACGGGATTCTGATGAGACGTGGATAAAAACTGCTGCACAGCAGAGCCGCACAACTCGAGCAGAAGGATACTGATAGGACCACGTCGGCGCGCGTGTCTGTCCAAAATATCTAACCGTGTGCCTAACTACGAAACATACAGACGATGAAACACGAAATACATATATGCCACTGGAAGTAAAAAAGTGATATATACATATTTACACTTAAAAATTATCGCCATCTTATCGACGATTCGTTCCATTCCCTTCCAACTATGTAGTCACGTATGTTTTGTGGAGGTGTTGTGTGTGTACTGCTGTTTATTCAATGCTTATAGCGCGAGCCAATTTATCTCGTGCTTCGGACAAACGTCAAAGCCTTGCGCCCCTGAATAATGGTACGGTGGTTCGGGTTGTGGTTAGACAATGACGTCCCAACGCTTTCCGTCTCGTAGTCCCCTTCGACTCCTAAAACAACCAAACGTACAACGCGGCTACCCCGGCACGCTCGCTTATGAACGTGCACGCTTACACGTAGCTGGACCAGATGTACATACGGAGTGTACACGCAAGCAGCGCTCACACGCTGTGCTAATTAATCGTCCTTATGCGACTCGTTTATCAAAGGTGCACGCATATACGTTGTAGGGCCCAGGTACCGTTACCACCCGCTGAGAATTAATTGAAGGGCTCAATGCAGAACTGTCACGGTTGGCCCGATTGACCCGGGAGAGGAAGCAGCTCTTCCAGTCAGCCGGGAGTCCAATTATTAGATACGCGAAACAGTGGGCTGTGTATAAATAATTACGCATCGAGCGCTTGATCGGGAATAAATTATTATGCAACCGCATACAAATCTGGTTAAGTGGGTGTCATCGAAATTCGAATATTCACCAACATGTGCATGTGCATGATTGTCCAAATTAAACAATATACGTATCCATAACCAAAAGAATACGTGAGCATGTTTATTAGTTTAGCCGTGTATTTAAATTGATGCGTCGCAATATACGCGTAATCGGTTTTATTCATACATGCAAATCGACTTTACGTGAGAGTTTGACAAATGTAACATTTTAATGTAATACTTTAATTGAAATAACAAAAATTGAAGATCACGCACTGTTTTATGCTAACAGCAGATTTAATTGATATTCCAATGATCTCTCGTGTTATATTAAATTATCCGTTAATTATGTCAATTATATTAATGATTTAAAAATGGGATAATTAAAATGGATTGGTTTATATATATAAAAGCAAAAATTTATTTTTTAATATGAAAATATATATATGTATGTATAAAATATATTTATCATTTTTTGTCCTATACCATTTTAACGTCAAAAACCAATAAAATATTTTTTACACGACTTTGCAAATATTATAGCAAAATCATGCAAGTCATATTTAATATTTATTTTTGATTGTTATTTATACAAATAATTATGCGAGAGACATAAACAATTTACTAATTTACATGTTAACTAGATAATTAACTCATTAGAATATTATTGCAACAAATATTACAATTTGTAAACTTGTGCTGGAAAACGTAATAACATGAAGCATTTTGAAAATATTCCATACAATTTTAGAATACTAAAAGTGTATTACACTAAAAATAACATTCTCTTTGTACAAATATTAAAAATTAAGGATACATTTTTAAATAACTTACAATTAGTTAGACATATAGATATATTTACTCCGGATAATCATTTTGTCTCGAAATTATTAAATGATTAGCCATTTCAGTTTTGAAATATGAAAGATGCATATTCATCATTCTTTAGAATATAGAGAAATTTATGGCTAAGAATAAGCATCCTTCTTATATTTCAAAAGTGCATCTCAAGAATACAGCTACGTGTGTTTCGACGATTGCACGCAAATTGGACACATGAATGTTATTCTTATTGTTTGAAGGAGATGTATACACACATAGAGTCAATTATTCGTCTCTTATATCGTCCTCGCGATTTCGTTATCTCGCGAAGGATCCTTCCGTTGTTGTCTGTACGCGCGCGATTCGCGATCGATATCTCCTTACAAGGCAGATTTTATTATGCACTCTGACCTATTGCGATGGGACGCGCTGCGTGCCGATATTGTCAGAATATAACAGGAATCCCCCATGGCGCGCATTATATTACCGGCATAATATTATCGCTGTAACGCGCTTCTGACGGCCGTTAAGGTCTGGTAGGATCGTCTTGGTGGCGTCAGGGTCTGTTTGCGGTTGGGCAGGATGCGTGCAAAGGGCTAAACAACGGTCTGGTTATTAACGAAGTTTCTAAGTTTTCTCATTTGCGCTCATCCTTCTTCGCATGTTAGTGCGTCCACAAATTGCTGCATATACATCGTTGTCGAGTGTCACGCTTCTTTCGTCGTACCATTTTCGACAGATAAAAAATCTGTAGAGAAAATCTGAATTTACAACACAGCCAAGACAGGAATAACAAGTATGAAAAGATCGAATAGAGGAACGTTGAACCAATTACAAAAAGATTAAAAGAAGCATTGCGTTCTTTCGTATGTAGGCACTTGCCAATTAGATAACAAAAAAGTATACATGGACACATCTTATATTAATAATACAATATATAGAATATCAAGAAAATCAATTAGAATTGTTATTGTAAATGCTATATATTTCGCAATTAAGTGACATCGCTTGAATTTTTTATTAATTTTATATCAATGCTTCTTTTATAAGCTTTTTATGTAATATATTACATTTTTTTTATTATTTATTTTTTTTTTACTTATATTTTATATATTTTTTATTTATGTATATAATATATTATAGTATATTATAATATGTAAGAGAGTATATTTTTTTCATTTTGTCACTTTCTCCAACCGTTTAAATAATTTTTAAAATATATGGAAAATAAATCTGTACTTGTGAAAAAATGAGCCTACTTTATAAAACACGAGAACTGAATATTACGCAAATATTGTTATTGTTTAACCATTAAACTGATTGATTGCCAATCATATAATTCAGATGAGTAAATTTGGGTTGTTCCGCTGATGTGACAGCTTGACATTTAGCGATTAAATACCGTGAAACTATTGATTGAGAGCAAATAGAAAATAATAAACAAAATAAACAAATATGAAAAATGTACAAAAGCTATAAAATAAACAACATGTAAAATAATTTCAAGCGCGTCTAAGACAATAAAAGGATCAATCGCGGTAAAAAAAGTCGCATAAATACATGGTTCATGGTTAACATCCGATAATCAACTACTCATGATATCAGCAAGACTGTAGAAAGTGAAGTAGTTTGCGAATTACGGTGCATGCGTATACGAGATTAAACAGCGAGTTCGCTGTTAAGAAAGTTCTCAAGTTCGTCCGTTTGCTCTCGTGTGTTTCTTCGCACTGCATTCGCATGCTCGCGTTAGAGTGCATAAAAGCCCCGGTACTTAGAACAAGGCGAATAAAGCGGCCGTTTTTTTTTTTCCTTTTTTGTTTCTTTTCGACTCTTCGACAACCGTACTGGAATAAGCGTGAGGAGGGCGCTCGCAGCCGAAGCTTCTGGACTACTCTTAGCGCTTTCGCAGAAAATCGAATTACCCGTTTCGCGTTTGCGGTCCGCCGCGCCGACGGCAGGAAATGAGCATCCAGTCCTTCACTGGGAATGGGCATTTTCCGGAGCCGCTTCGACGTCTCGGACGACCTCCGCGACGTCTCGCCCGATCTCCGTGCAATCTGATTTTATCGCGGATGCGGATCTAAAAACAAACGATCGTAACGTTTTTCTTTTCCGTCCGACAGCCCATTAGATCAAAAGTTATACGTGGTGGGATAGTGTCGTCGTGGCTTTAAAATCGCGAGCGCGATATTTTACGAACATCGCCGACAAACACGATTCTTTAAAAGCGATTTGTGAATCTCGATCGCGTACAGTATACATTTTTATGTTAATAATATATATGGTGAAGACGTGACTATATAAATACATATTTTTGATCAGCGAAAAATGGTGCATGATATATGAATATTTAAATTAAAATTCTCTATCGCGCTTTTTATCGGACTTTTTATTGAAGATAAAATTTTTACAATAGCATGGCTTTAATTAGAACATAGGTATAATTTGAACAATACCTACAGTTTCCTTCTTGGAGATTCGTGCCTCTATTGTGAAACTTGGCTCGAAAGACCTACAGAAGCACCTACAACGATGCCGGAATATGTGCGACGAGGCAAGTGTAGTGGAAATGTTGTCGGCTTTACCTTGCCAACGGATGAAAGGAAGAGAATATTGTAGAAAGAAAAGAGGAAGACAGATAGAGAGCGAGAGAGAGAGAGAGAGAGAGGGGCGGGGGGAGAAAGAGAGAAAGAGAGAAAGGGAGAGAAAGAGAGAGAGAGAGAGAGAAGCTAGATGTGCAGGAAAGGGAAGTGCGACAAAAAGAGGGAAGGAGATGGGAGAGTTAGAAACACGTTTCGCTTCCTGCCGTCACCTTGAAGCCATCTCTTACCGGTTTACGAGGACACCCACGAAAGTTTCGGTACACTTGCACTTGGAGTCATCCCTCGAAATAGTGCGCGATGTAGGTAGATACTGTAATGCCTGTTACGAATACTGGCTAGAGCTGTGGGTTGGGTTTATGACTTGCACTACTCGTTCGCATGCCACCGAAAGACGTGAAACGCTTAAACTCTCACGGCAACCTTTTTGATGGCGACTTCCATCCCCGCCGGTATATCGCACTAACGATTCTCCTGCCCGTGACTTGAAACCAATTTAGCATTCTGTATACCGTTCGTTGTTTCATAATTTTTGATCTGACATCTCGTGACGCGGATCACGACACTGAAAGACGCGAGCTACATCCAAACCAAAAAAACTTTGTTATAGGGTATCCGACTTCTTTGAGTTTGACATACTGTATGCGCAATTGAAGAGAGAGCTTTACGGTGTAGAACATCCAGCTTCGTTAGGCTTGAGCCTTCTTCTAAAGCAGTTGATCAACGAGGATATCTACTGATTGATCGACAGCCTGTTAAAGTAGTCCCCGCACGTGTAGGCTGCCCTGATGCGGTGAATCACAGGTCACGAAATCTTATCATCTGACACGGAAAAGTGGATAATCTTTTTCACCGTCAGACCTACGATCGATTTCAACCTATTTTCATTCCCCCACAGATTGAAAAAGCAACGTTTCGATTGAGCACGTGATTTCACTCTATACAAGTTCAATAGAGAAAAGACGATAAACTTGGCTTTTTAATCTGGTACGGCTTAAATTCATGTCTGACCATACGACGGATTTTACTACTTGCAATATCAGAAGCATTAAAATGTAATAATTTATAGTAACTATATAGTAATAATATTATACATATATTGCTAGCAAAAAACTACAATTTTCATCAGATACACTAAAAAATTTTTTAGTAATGTAATATATGCATATATATACAATATATACAATATGTATATATAATAATTCTGTTTTCAAACTAAATAATTGAGCTAGCAATATCATTTTAAAAAAGAAAGTTAAACAGAGAAATTCATAATTTTTAATATAAAATTATTTTTTAAATTTTTTATTTAAAAAAATAATAGACGATATAACCGACAGTACATTAATAGTACATTGTGATATTTGAATATAAAACAACTTCTATTCTTGCTAAGATAACTTACGTTCGATAACGCGTTTAACATGATAATATCTTCCTACATACTAATTAAGCAGCACATTGGATCGATGAAGAGCTGAGCGGGCAATCGCTTTATACATTATATACATATAATAAATTTTATTTCCAGAAAACAGCGTGGATTGTATAAGTAGAAACATAATTCAGCGCATCTACTTGTTTAGCGCGCACAGTACGTTCGATCATTTATCTATTCTAAGGGGACTCTGGTGGTCGGATCCCATGGAACCGGCATTGGTGTCTACGTGTGTTTCTCGCTATCCTAAGAACGTGTCTCCTGTACGAGGAAGGCGGGTCTTACGGTTTGTGATGGCGGAGGGCACGTGAACCCCGACGGGCGCATGCGAACCAACCCTAAAGCTCACGGCAGACCAGAAAGGATCACGTTCTCTCTGTCGCCCCTCTCCACCCCTCCACCCCCTCTCGCTCTCTCTCTCTCTCTCTCTAGCCCAATCTCTCCCTACCGCTCTTTCTTACCCTCTCTTTCACTCCAGCCGCCACCGAGCCGGGTAAACCCCTCGTGTGCCAGTCCGCACCGAGATTCCGGCGCGAATCGTCCTTTCTCGTCGTGGCGTCACGCCAAGTTCTAGATGGATGTCGCTGATTCGCATTATTGTGTCAGCGATTTACGTCGTCGCGCAGGTGCTCCTCGTCCGTCCATCCCTCGTGGAAGGTCAGTGATGATGAAGTTCGTCGTACCGCTATATTATTGAGAATAATCGTTATCTTTTTTTTTTATGTTTGAAAGCGGCCGCGCGCGTCCCTTGTGCGTGAATAAGGCTCTCTGTGTGACTTACTCGGATATATAGGGCGTTGTGAATCAATCTCGCAAAGTTCGTTTTGATTAATCTGCGCGAAGATTGATATTAATTATTTCGTAACATTGCCACGTGATACATTGCGACTCGATATGCCGCGTTTAACGTACGTCTTTTTATATCTATAACTTTTAGTGCTATTATAATATATTTCTTTATACGTGCACAGGATATAAGATGAAACATTAAAATTATAAACGCGAACGCGTATATGAAAAGAACGGTGTAAGAAACCAATATAAACAGTGACTAAAGTTATCTCTAAAACTTGTATTTTATCGGAAATATACAGTCTCTCTCTGTCACACAGTACGTTTATTATCAAACTGTTCTACACTTTATATAAGATAAAGTAGGATAAAAAATAAGATAAAAATATTTATATTTAAATTATTATGCATTTATTTTAAATATAAAATATTTTCGAACTTAATAATTTATTCAAAAAGAAAAAGAAATAGAATTATTTGTTTTTTTAAAGCACGCATACGTTAATGATTATTTTAGTCCACTCGAGTTTATAAATTATATTTACATTATGTGTGATTGTGTGTGTGAGATAAAAGAATCACGTACGACAAGCATTTTATTGAAATAAGTGCATACGAGTGTCCTAATGTTTGTAGTAATGGTTGTGTTCTAATGCTACATCTTTAATACAACTAAAATTTGCTAGAAAATGCGTTGGCACGTCATTTTGTGGCGCGCTGAGATTGTATGATTTCGGAATCTGAGTTGGTCGGCAAGTTTCGGCAGTTTGCGTGCTACAGGATTTCAGCATTAATTTAATGACATGCCATAACACCCTGTGACACAAGCGAAGTAATGACATGTCATACGTGATAAACTATACATGATAGGTACACGATGCTTTCATTTTATTTACACAACTTGCTTCTGCCAAGAAGAGATAACTTAGCGGCACCTGTATTCAGATATGTTTTGCGATTATCAGAAGTCGAAGATTCATTCGATTTTTAAATTTATCAGTGCATTGTGTTTGACATTAAACAATTGTTTCTTTTCCATTCGTTGAAGACTAGTATTCTTTATGATAATTTCTTTTTGATTGTTGCAGAGTAACTATATCATATATGTATATTATATATTGAAAATTTTGTAGATTTTCATAAAATTTAGATTTCTTATCAATGTAGATTTTTCCATTAAAAGATGGCTTTATTCGAGTAGCTCGTCAGCTTCGCACAAACAGAAACGTGCGAACTATCGTATACGTTTGTGAGAAATTTTGAGAAACGTTATTGGAGCAATTTAATTTCTCTTCCACGTTTTCCAGTTTACTTCCACACTCTGGGGTTTCTCAGAATCAAGATAAAATTTCCCAAGTAAAGTCAGTGGTAGCATAAAGAATACACAAAAAAAAAAAAACTTGGCCGTTTCGCTCGATTTATCTAACCATCGCGTTTTCGACGAAACTCGAGAGATTGTAGTCAATGTACATATTGGAGGGTGTGTGATGGATATCTAGCTCTGAGGATATCTAACCCCCCGATTGGCCCGAACCCTCGATTCTTCTTGCCAGCGCGATTATCCCCCAATATCCTGATACATTATTTATCCCCATCTATAAAACCTCAGAGTTTTCATGAAGGCGAGAAACCCCCTTCCCTTACTGAGGAACTTTTTCCCATGTCCAATCCCTGGCAGGATCCTTACCCACCGACAATAACGAACGAACGAGGCGGCGAGTGCGAGTGAAGCTTTTCTACTTTCCTCGCCGTCCTTTTTCTCTTCGCTCACTTCACTCCCTTTTCTCGGCGAACTCGTCTCACCGGGCCGGAAACCTTCCCGCATTGACTGCCTTGGCAAAAAAGCCTTGGCAACGACGCGACACTCATTTAATTTAAGGATAACAAAGCGTTATACGAGACAAATCCCCGGATTAGTTTTATGGCGTTTCTATTTACACTTTAGTCAGAGGATCACTGCGTTTCATTTCGCCATGTGTACATTTTCAGCGCGACGCGACGGTTCCATATAATGTACAGAATTCACTGAATAAACAGAATGTTTCTCTACAAAATCATCGAACGATCAATATAATTTGTAATTTAATTATAATATAATTTGTAATTTAGATTATACAATTTGTGCTACTTTCATAACAGATTTATAAACTAGAAATTACTTTCTTATGATTTTTTTATATAAACAACTTGTTTTCTTGTGCACGATTGATATCAATTAGCCGTACCTAGTCTAGAAAATAAATTATTTATTAGATAGCAGCACGAAAATCAGTTAAATTATCGAAATTCTATCTCTATAACAAATGCAACATATTAGAATTTCTAATAATCTGCAAATATCTTCAAAATATTGCATTTTACAATAAAGCTTATAAAATTGAGAGAATTGTATTTATATAAATATATACATACGCAGCCAAAAAAAAATTGGGTTTACTGAAATCTTAATTTTGGTTTTAAAAGATAATTGCTAAATTAAGCTTAATTTATACATGTATTATACATATATTATAGTTAATTACACACTCACAACGTTAAAAATAAAATCTATTTTTAAAAAATATAATTTTAGATTCTTCAGTTACAAAAGTAGATAGTTTATAAATTGACACATTAAGAGGAATGAGTATAGAATCCGTTTAATTTTCTTGGACGAAAATAGATAATTGATTATCTTTAGGCAAACAATAATTTCTTGTAAACTTGCAAAAACACTCTGGAATATCTTGTTGAAATTATCTTGGATATCGTCGAAATTACCTTCAATAGCATAGCACAGATCGTGAATTACGTTCCATATGCTTCGGTCTTATGTATATCCCAAATTAGACTATGCCCGTGATTGACTCATTCGAATCGATGCACACTATTGTTCGCTGCATGCCATTGTATGCATGTTGTATAGTGCAGAGCGATCATTAATATACAACGCAACAAGGCGACATTCAGCGCTTGAAAATCAGATGAGCGATCTATCGGGATATCGATTCGACGGATCACTTGTCATGAGTTGCATCGCGACGTGAATACAAATCGTAAGAGCGAAATTACAATAATTTTTTCAATATAATAAACAATGTGTTGATATATAACATTGAAATACCTATTTTATTAATATGAATAATATCTACGGTAATAAATTACAAAGAGAAATATAAGTATTATTAATATTTAAAATTTTTGACAATATATTTACGGATTTTTAATAATTAATAAACTTATTGATCAGAGAAAATATAACACATTAAAATTAATAGCAATCAGAATACATTTGTAATATTTGGATATCAATTAGAGAAACAATTACGAAGCAATTTAAGGCTCACGCGTACGATTTACACGTTTATAATAAAAATTATTTGCACAATTACACAAATCTATATACTAAATTTTAAACAATCGAATGCATCGTAATAAGCAAACAATAATCTACCAGTGATAGTCGTCATCGCCAAACCAAGTATAATTAGAAATTTAATAAATATTGAAGATTCGCTCTACAGTATACAATAAATATTTGTCGTTTGTATAACATATCGATCATACTCGAAATGTTTAGGGAAGAAGTGTGACATTCGAACATATGCACAAAATATCGAAATGAAATAAACGAGCAACCAGTTGCATTTCAGTTTGGAGAACGAATGGTACATAATGTGAAGACAGGTCGTCGTAAATATTTGTCATTATTTCGGTCATTAGGATGGTATACACAGGTATCGATATACCTTAAGTAGTCGAGACAGACATATGGTCCGCCCGGCTTCTTTAACCATGAGATAGGACGGAGACGCTATACCAAGGGAACGATTCCCCTTCTACCGACTTGCGCACGCTCATGATTTCACGAGGTCCTCTTTATTTCGGGTATACCGTGGACAAATGCGACTAACGTATCGAACTTCCGTCCGGGCTAATTTATGGCGTTGGGATTAGGGGAGTAAAATAGAGAGGGTGAGGCCGGAAAATAGCAATTCTGCAGTGCGGGTAACTATCCCCCTTTTGCTTCTCCTCTCTCCCCCTTGTCCTTCCTTTCTCCCCCTCCCCCTCCTCCTCCCCCCCCGGTCTCTTTCTCGATCTACCTCGCCGAACGGGTATAAACGCTTAAGAGGCGAGTGTCTCTTCCCCGGCCATGGTAAAATATCACTGCTAAGAAAAAGAAACGATTACCCCCTCTGGGGGTTGACAAAAAACAGGGATAATAAAACTCGGGGAACGTCACCCTCCCTTCCGCCTGACCGAACTGGGAGAGGATACATTCGAACGATTACCTTTCCGGTTACGTAGCCATACATGCACCCGAATCTCTTCGGACCGCTGTTTTTAAACGAGATAAAAGAAGAGTAGGAAGCGATATATATTTGTTGCATTAAGCGCGATGCGGACGGAAAATACTCAAGGGGAAAGTTGCATTAGCGCGCAATATCGCTGCTGGTTCTCAACAAGAGCTTGAAGAGCAATCTCGATGTACGTGGTAAAATACATGTTTTCAATATGCTTCTAACGATGTGTAGCATTCTGAGGATTTTACATACGCTCTTATTCTCATTAAAATTGACGGAAATATCAGGGAAAACCTTAATTTTATATACATATGTGTGTATGTATATGTTAGATTCCTCCTTAAATTTATCAAGTTCTTATAACTTTAAAATTTGTTTTTGTTACCCGGTTACTATACATGCTTCGTTTACTAATTGGGGTTGAACAAAGCATCATTTATCAGAAATTACCTCTATTTTATGCGCGGAGAAATAGAAGAGTTAAGCTGAATCATGCTCAATTAATCATGCTTATTTGGTGTAATATGGGTCACCGCGTCTTTCGAGCGCTGCGCATGTAATTATCCCATTTCCATAAATAAAACGTCGTTCAATTAATAATGATTGCGCGTGTATATCAAAATTAGTGTTTGCTTTTATAGTCTCGTTATTCAGCGCTTCTCAATTTTCGAATAGCAAACTTTATATATATTCTATTGTGTTTTAAAAACAAGAATAACATACATTTGACTCTCGTTTTTTTATTCATTTTAGTCATGCATGTACTGTTGTTTTCGCGGAATGAAATCACGAAATAAGTGTATTGTGTATTTTCTCTCTCTTTCTCTCTATTTATCTATCTATCCATCTATCTATCTATGTATTTATCTATCTATCTATCTATCTATCTATTTATTTATCCATCTATCTTTCTCTTTCCTTTTAACAAAAATAAATATCCCAGAATTTTTGAAATATTTGAACTATTACTTAACCATTCTGTGAGAGGATTTATTTATTATGCCAAAATTACGTTACCGTGAACATTTCCCGTCTGTATACGTTCATTGATCTGGAGAGCAGGTCGTTAACTGCACGTAGAAACCGCTACTTGACAACCGATTAGAGCACCGCAACGAAGACGGCGGCGAAGATGACGGCGACTCAAGGAAACGACTTTACAGACACACTCGACGATAATTGGGGATTGGTACGCGAAGTCGGCTCGAAGTGGAGTTCGTTTGATGTGGTACCTTTGCCACCAATGTATTTGCGATGTGGCTGTACTTGCGCTCAGCGATACCAAGGACGAATTCCGCGGGCAAGTAGTCATCGTGACATAGCCAAGACGATACCTCTCACCTAACTTTCCCGCGATCCAGGGCGAAGAAGTAGTTACGAACAAAGACCACATCTATCTCTCCCTTCCAGTCCGCCCTTCTACTTGCTATTTCGAGAGTTCTCCGTTATCAATACTTAATGCAAAGAGACGCGGCATCGACTAATGAACCCTCTTACTCCCCCACGCTGTCTGAGTCTATTGTCTTTCCGCGAGCGCTACTGCATGCTGCACGAACCGCATTCAGGATGGCACGGATGGCTACGCGGGGAAAGAGGACACGCTTAACGGCCAGGAATTCGGATCCTCATAATACCGGGAATCTCTATCGGATTTATGCTAATGCTCCGGCCTGCCTAGTATCTTGCCAATCCTTTCTGTTCTATTATCGCGTGAATAACACGGGTGGGCGCGATGCATTTGGAAAATGGATATCGCATTATAATGTCCTCGAATAATCAAATTTTCATATCTTGTGTGCCTGGTCCACTATTATTATCCTTTCTATGATGGCGAAATTCGAATATGTAGATCTCTTCAAATATGTGAAATATCGTAGCTATATTTATTACAGATATTCTGAAATTTCTTCATACATATTTATCGACTTAACATAATTAAATTAACATTACACAAATGGATTTTATGTTATTGCATTTTAGAGTAGATTTTCTCATTCAAAATATGGAATTAATTTTAAAGCTAAATAAATGCCATAAAAAATGGTACCAAAGACAATCTAAAGCAGATGTGCAGAAATTAAACGTCTCGATATTTCAATTTTATTCAATTTGCATAATTTCTTAGCAGCACCATTCTCTCTCTCTCACACACACAATTGATTTCTTCTTTTATATTAACTTTTTCATTTAAATTGCTTTAAATTAATATATAAAATTTATTATTTAACGCGATTTCGTTTACATAAAAATGTACATCTCGCTTTTATATATCTGCTTTTTAGAACTTCTAATGCTTTCTAGATACTACAAAGACTTTCGATTTACGAAGCTGTTTTATTTCGTTAAAATCTACAAAGCAAAAATTAATAAGACTGCATGGACAAGATATTTAAGGAACGAATTATTTCGAGTCCTATCTGCAATTCAATGTTAAATCATCAATATTTATCTTTAGGAGAAACTAGCCATTGCTAACTTTTGATTCTGATTTCTTTGAACTTTACGTGACGCGGCGTCAGAAGCGGGAGAACTCTGACCGCAACTTTTTCCGCAACTATATGAGATTGCTCATGGAAGAGGTATCAGAATGAAGCGACAAATTGATCGCAAACAGTCGTAAAATAAAGTGATCTCCACCAGAGAGAGGAGGCTATTATCTCCGAAACATTCGCTTAACTACTCGTCCTTCTATACCTTTTTGATTGGAGTATTATCTGTGACTTTGTATCAGCCAATTAAATTTACTGCGCATGATTTATTTACACTTATAGCGTATTGATCAACATGACGACTACATAATCAGAAACAAAAACATGACTTTATTCGTTCGACTATGATAATGAAACAAAAGTAAGCATAAAAAGTTATTGAATAATATCATATAATATAAAAGTATATAAAAATAATATAAAATTATATTATAAAAATTATGTGTGATATAATATCATATAGAAGTTATTTTGATATTATATAATATAATATCTTACATATATATATAATATAATAGTAAGATATTGTGTAATATATCAATAACTTTTATATTATATATATATGACATTAAATGGATAATACTGTACTGTGAAACTATTAAAACAAAACTCATTAACAAATAATAATAATTTTAAAATTGTTTTTAATAATATTACGCGCATAAAATTATATTTAATTTATTTCTGTTACTTTTCATATTTTATACAAAAGTCTCACTTGAGTGTTATATGTTTTACCAAGTGTTGTCAACAATGTATTGAAAATTACAAATACCCAACATTTTACATATTATTTTATAAAGAATAAAATTCAGAAATGTCCTTGTTTCTTCAAAAAATTAAAACTAATTGTCAACTTCTTTAGAGGACAAATTAACTGGAGAGACATTCGATCTCCCCTTGTTTATAGTAGATATAATTGTAAGTGGGAAGCTAACAGAATTTGCAAACGCAATCGTAGTTGGTAGCTTACAGCTCGTTGCCTCGTTGTGTACCACCAAAACATAACGACCGCACAGTGTCGCGCCGCTCGCGGCTTGCGGACGTGCCGCTACGAGGTAGAACGGAGTACCAGATTGCGCTAATTAATGCTAATTGCCCGAACTAATAAATAACCGCATGAATAAACATATTCGCCGGCCGTTGCCAGCGAGAGGTGAGCGGGGGGTGCGAGGCTACAAGACAAATACTGTGATACAAAAGCGAGAATAAGAGAGTGGGCGAGTGAAAGCGAGAAGGGCTGTGGCGGGGTGAAGGGGGTAAATATAACGTACGCGAGAGAGCGGGCGCAAGTACGCGACGCGGCCGTACCGCGCCGATGTACGCGCTGAAATATTCATCGATTTCGGTAGCGGCAATTACGTCCCGCAAAACGAAGCCGTGCCCATGTATGCCCCTTGCCACCGTGGAAATTTATCTGTATGAACAAGCGAACGAGGAAGCGCGCGCTCGCGCGGATAAATTCCGCCGGGAGATGCATGTTCGTTGTTGTCGGTCGTCACGAAAACACACATTTTGACCCGCGTGTAAAAAAAAAAAAAAAAAAAAAAACGACTGGAAGGAACGACTTGTTCGTACAAAATGTCAAGAGTCATTCGTACTCTCTTTCTTCCATCTGCAAGTTCTACAACCGAATCGGGATCAATTGAGGTTTCTATGGAAACGATGTCGAGTTACTAAAAATATAATCGAATCGAAATAAATTGGGATTTCTTTGGAAATGATATCGAGATACTGAAAATATAATCGAATACATTTCATATAAAATTAATAATAAAACTTGTTTCATATAATATTTTCTAAATTTATACTCTATCAATTTATAATGTTCCCTATGTTCTAAATATTTAATAAACTTTAACTAAGGAATATTAAAATCGACAGATATTGTTTTCTTATATAATAGTGTGTAAAGTATTACAGATCTTCTGCATTCTTCTTTTTTATTGCAATATAAAGTAATTTTCTTTAATTTAATTTTTTTAATGAAAAATTAATTTTAAATTTATCAATTATTTTATCATTCAGCTTTAAGATAATTTTTGACTAATTAAATTGAATATGCTCATATGCACGTATAGAATAGAAAAGTTTTCAGTAGAAGAAAAATATTTATAATGAGAAAGAAACTAGAATATGCATACGTAAGTACTATAGACATAAAAATATCTAGGTGCATCGAGCGGAATAATTTGGGCCAATGTGAGCGAGTGCCAGGAAAACGATTTCGGTAATGCCGCAGACCGCGTAATCGATATTTCATTATATCGCGCCCGACTGACCTCCCGTCGAAGTGGAAGAAAATTTAACCCGTTCCCAGGCTTAAATTACTTCTAGACATGAACCGCGTTTCAGGCAATGCTCGACTCGCATTATAGATGAAGAAATGCATACGCGCGATGTAGGTCGTAGTTAGTTTTCGCGATATTTCCGTAAATAGGAGGAAAGGAATGACTACAGACTGAATTAAATTATTGTCATTCAACGAACCTTCGCATGCAAGAAAATGTATTTATCAAATTATGCGAACGAGAATGGCGAGAAACTTACATTTATTTCTCCTAACATAGTATAATAGTTATTTCTTTATTATATTACGTTTGTAATTGTTTACATCAATTTTAATAATGTTTTTGTAAAATTTGTCAATTAAATTGTATGTTGTTCTGTTTATGTTTAGCGCGTAATATAAATTGTTATATTGTATTTTCCTGCCTTGCACAATGTTTAAATTTATGACATCCATGAAGGAATTTTAATATAGCAAGCAATTTATCATATCATTTAAAATAGGGTTAATGGGAAAAGTTCTGCATTTTTTACTGCCCATTGTTGTAGAAATCAAAGAACATTCCGACGAATATTTACTGCTATTCACGTCTCCAATATCAAGCATATTCAGCAAATTCTGTACAGCATTATTGCAGAGCATTATCGCGCATTAATAGGCATGCTTTTGTTAATCTCTATTTAATCGATATTTTATATCCGGATGCGATCTCTGAAGCTCTTCAGTTCGCGCGACGTGCACATTTAAAATAAGAGAAACTTTCTGTTCAGGTATATCGCATTCTCTCTACTTCTCTCTCTCTCTCTCCCTCTCTCTCTGTTTCTTCATACAACATAATTAAATTAATAACAATTAAAGAGCACTTTTCGTGTTACATTTATTACAAAATCTTCAAAAACAGAATATCTATTGGCAAACTCAATTTCAATCAAATATATATAAATTATATATATTTGATGTGCATATGCTCACTTATTTTAATATGCGGATTTTCTTCTCAATGTGTTGAGAGAGAGAGAGAGAGATTTTTTTTAATAAACATTCCGACAAACAAACAAAAAATTTAACAGTTATAAATAATAAATGAAAAGCTTCGATGACCTAGATTAATAAGAAAATTTTATTTTTTATTTAATTTTAAATAGACTTTGTTGCAACAAAATTTAAATTTAGGCATTATTTATATACCATGATATTTAAAGTTAAACTATTAACTATCATAAATTGAATATTGAAATCTTATAAAAAAGGCATTGGTATTTTTGTTTAAATCTTAGATTGTTATGGAAAATGTGTAAGTAAGAAAGAAATGTCATTATTTTACATCGTAAAATTTCTTGGAGATTCTACTTTGGTCTTTTGAAAAGTCGGTACTTTATGTAAAATGTAGAAAGTGCCTAGAATCTTCGCAACGTGACTGACATGTCACATCGCATGGTGCAAAGTTGATGGATGCACAATCTGCACAAGTTTGAAAATCCATATTTCATAAAATGATGAAAAAAGTTATATTTCTAATTCTTTTCTAACGAAAATCAATGAAGCAAATTACGCGAGGAAACTTATTATCGATAAAGTTAAAGAAGTATTACGAATGAAAGTCTAGTATAAAAGTTTGAATAACGGAAGACATATTCAAGAAAGGAAAAGATCAGATGAGGTCAAATTATATACAGATCAAGTCAGATAAAATAATTTCAACTATTAATTATAAGAGAGAAAGTTACAATAATATTTCAGTATTGCGCATACACAACCATGTGAATAAGTTTTAAATGCATTATGATAACTGAATATTTAAATGTTGAATATTTGAAAGACGTTAATACACAAAAAATAACTCAGTTAGTTTTTGGAGATCCTCAGTTCTGCGGATAATAAATCCTTCAGCATAGTCATATAAAACTTCCCAACATTTTACTTAAAAAATACGAGATTTATATTTATGAATGTATATCCATGAAATTTAGCATAAAAATTCATGACAAAAGCGTAGAACGTGAACTGCATACTCATACGTATGCGCAATATACACGTATATGCAAGTTTTTATTGTAGTATACCGACATCACGTACAATGTAATATTTTTCGCATAAAGGCTGATAATAGTGCTTTCATTGTTACAATACTTCATTAGTTACACGTTGTTATACGTTTAGATTTTTTTGTTGTATTAGATAATTACACAATTGTATGTGTTCTAATGGAAATTTGCGAGGACTTTATAAAAGAATAAATTTTTTAATAATTTTCAATAAAGGTATATAAACATCAAATAAATTTCTGATTAGAATCTTTGAATATCTAAAATTTTACATGTTAATTAACAAGTTTTTTACTTACAAATCAAAATTTGTTTATTATTAGACATATTGTATTTAAAAATTGGAAATATAAGAATTTACTGTCAAAATAAAGTTTATGGAAACTATATATATGTGTACGCAGTAAAGATAATGCATACATTAATAATAATGATTTGCGCGCGAATAACGATTACTACCAACACAATAATTAAGTCCATTAGTCATGCTATCTCGTAGAATAGGCGCAGCTTTATGTGCCGTGATGAACGTCAGTATAGTCGATGAATGCAAATATGGTTTCTCCTTTTGTTCACAGTGCGCCGAGTCACGTCAATTATTGTAATACTTATTGCAGCTAGGCGTAACCGGACTGGCATGTTCACGCGAACAAAGCGAAATCCTATTATTACTTTGCAGGCTTTTAACACAACCTTTGAAACGACATTTCTGAAAGGAGTTATCCGAGTATAAGGTAATACCAGGTCGTTTCCAAAGGAATATTTGAAATCGCATAGCAAATCGCGCAGTTTTCAGTGCGAGGTCGAACGAGATAGAGTGTTAGCAGCGAATTTTCCATATGTTCTAATATAATGACTAACGTACGCGGTTCATAGTACAGTCTCTCTTGGTTGACCGAGTTACATAACTCGCGGGGTCCATGGAGAATAATTTTCCCGGCCGCGGCTATAAGTTCCTGGTCCATATATGAAAAAAGTTAGAGCCAATTATACTTGGAATATTTCATGAGCGTGGATTTACGGTGCGATTTACTGTTAAAAGCAAGGGGAAACGAAAATAGTTCGCAATGACTTGGCGCCATTCGAGGGTTTAACAATGGCGCGGTAATTAGAGACTCTGTTTGTGTATGCGTGTAATAATGATCGCGTGTAACTTCTGCGGTAATGTCGCCAGTATTATTGCCATAATTGTTCGGTGGTATAATATTTATACGGATTAATTCCACCGGTAATTTCTTGAAATTACATAGCATATTAACATTCGCCCGAAAATGGGGTAGAGATTAATATTAAATTTAATAGCGTAATTGAGAGTTATAAATTTTTAAGAGCAGAAGACTCAAATCTAAAACATGCGTTCAGGAAATTAAATTTTTAAAGAGAGATCTAGAAACTTATAGGTTCGAAGGAGGGAGGGTGGCTTGTGAGAGAGAAGATATATTAATCAAAATTTTAAAGTAGTTATATATAATGTATGTTTCCGTCATTATTTTTAATTTATGATTACAAACGAAAAGAATTTAAACAGAGACATAATTGAATGAGGAAGGAGGAAATTATAAATACTGTGGAATAAAATGTGAAATTATTTTATTAAGACATACAGTCGCCAATCATATTAACTTTTAAATCTAAATAGAGTGGAATTTAAGTAATAAAGTATTATATCTTCCATCTTGTTATATATACGAGATAATATCATATGAAGCCATTAGTCATTTTACATGACGTAGACTCCGCATTGTGGCATATGACATAAAGAATTATCTGGAAATCTGTATAGAGAAAATAAATATCAAAACCTAAATTCCAAAATATAGTCATAAATATTTGATTCACAAATATAAAGCAATAATTAACATTAATTTAAAAGTGCTTATATAGGTTAGTTGGCAAGATTTAAATCAAACTTTATAATGTACCTTTTTTAATAGGAACTTCAAGTTGGATATAAATTAAGCTCCATAACTACAAATACATAAATTTGTATTTCAAATAATTTCCTTTTAATAGAATTTTATTTTACAGTTTATTTGCTAAAATAACTAATAACATTAAAAACTGAAGTCTGTCGAAATAAGTGATGTACATACAATCAAAAATTTGTTTAAAGAGAAATTCTATTCATTCGTATAAAATTATTGTAAGCATTTTACTGTGCTGCATAAAGCACCTTATTGCTTCATGATGTTGTTGGCAAGTTTTCTTTCTTCGTACAAATATACTACTAATAACGTCGGTAATGATCATTACTTTCAATGCACCGGATCGTCCCAGACAGCTGGAACACATCGCCGTGCATCAATCACAATCACAGGGCCGCCGTTGGTCTACTTTATCACGATGTGAAAAGTGCAGCGAATCAGGAAAATAAAGCGCTTGTCGGCATGCTCGTACATGCACTCGGACAATAAAAAAGCTATCACGATATAAACGTTGCCCGCATCGTCCCCTTAGGATTTACCCGCGAAACTATGTATACGCGACTCCAAAATGGTTTCCATTTTCGCAATTTTCGCTCAGGAATTTTTGTCGTCCCGATCATTCGACTGTGCAGTTTTACGACACGTGTGTATGGGCTGTGAGAGAGCGCGCGTGAACACATCCCGTATATATTTATGGCGATCGATCTCTCTGACGAAAGGACGGGCGAGCAATCGTTTTCCCGGTAAATTACGCCTCGCGGTATTTCTTCGGCATGATAGTTTGTTATCTTTATGACGCTGTAGCGTCAGGAGTACCGCATTCCTTCTCGGTCGTCTCGTAAAACCCGATATCAGGGAAAACCTAAACCAATTAAGGCGTCCCTGCGCCGGCTCTACGGGACGGGCGCGCAAATCTATCTCCTTAAATCATCTTCGACGTAACTTCTCGGGGACGCACACCGACGATACGTCAAGATAAGACGGTCGTTCCGTAGAGCACGAAATTCGAGACCAGATTCCCCGGGGTGTCGTGAAACTGTTTGTTTTAGCGTTCGTAATTGAAATAGATCGCGGTGGATAAGATGGCTGTGTGTTTAACGTATAATATTTAGATACTAACTAATGTGCACTCGCGCACATTGCTATCAAGACGACGCGACGTGTGATCTTTCCATTGCTATGTAGAGTAAAGTTTATTTAACAATAGAATTATCTCTTTGTTGTCTATATATTTGATATATTAAACTTATTTTAATACAAAAACGTATATTGCGCTATAATATAATATAAGACATATGTACGCACTATAATACGTATCATTATAACCGTAATAATAATATCATATACGCATCATATAACATAATACATTTCATTAAATACATTTCATATACGCGTTTGCTTTCTATTGCATCGGATACGTGACTACGAATTTAAATTATCACGTATCAGATTAACATCTGTAAATACTAAACGCAAATGACTACTCTTATTAGCAGATAGATCTAAAATGTTTGACATCTTTGGATAATAAAAATTGAACTTTCTTTGATATACATATACATACGACCTTTGTCATAGAGATTCGACATAAAAATAAATATTAGTATTGATAACAAACTGCATTGTAAATTGCTTCTTATGTTAACGTTTCAGATGAAATTAAAATTGATATGCAAATGTTACCGATCCATGAGAAAGAAAGAGAGAGAGAGACAGAGAAAGACATAAGAGAAAGAAATTATAGATATTAGAAAAATTACTTTTTATTTTGTTGCCGTAATATGTCTATATTTCTGCAATTTTATTCGTCTTTTAAATGAATAAAAGTGTATGTACGTTATTATACAGCGCATAAATTTAAATGCACTTAAACAACAACAATAAATAAATGCAGCAAATTGTAAGCAACATATTCGTTCTCTTACGAACGATCATTCGCAAAGAGGACTGGCATTTTCCATTGCGATAAGCATATCTCGCCATCCTGTAATATGCGCTGCGGGTGATGCAAAAGCGACGAGGTTTGAACTCCGAGAGGTTCGACTTAGAAGGGTAAACCGAGCGCGACAAGGAGTATACATGGCGCCGGCACCGACGCTCCACTTCGTAATTCTTCGTTTACGACTGCCAGCTTCACATCTATACCGCTCCGGCGAAGCGTCGGAAAACAGGGGTTGCAAAAGAGAAAGAGAGAGAGAGAGAGAGAGAGAGAGAGAATCCTATAGACAAGAACGGAAAAAGGGGAATCTCCACAAGAGCGGTTGGAAGGCGATATTCATTCGAAACGGTGAAGGGGAGATTCGCGGATGGCAAGACCACTGGCATTAATCCAGAATAGGTAAGAGCCGAAATGTAGTTGGTACCGCGGGGAGAGAGACGTGATATTGAGAGAGGAGGTGAAAGGAGAAAGGGGGGGGGGGAGTGGAAGAGAGAAGGAGAGAGAAGAAATGTGCGGAAGAGAGAGAATGGGAAAGAGATGGTAGGAATGGAATGGAAAGGGAAGGAAGGATAATGCGCCCACGATAAAACTAAGCCGGCTAACACCACGGATAAAAAGACCCCAGCGGACGCTTGGCAGTGTCACCAAATTGCTCGAATATTTTGCGCCCCTAAAGTAAGGCAGAATAGAGGGCGGATGGGTGAAGGGATAGTGGAATCCGCTTGACCGCAGCCGGGATTCCCTGATAAACTTCCGGTTTAAGGAATACGTTTACCGTGTTATTCCTGGCAGACTTACGGAGACTTTACCCGGGTGAGGGAGGATGAAACTTTGCCGAATTTGCGTAGTAATGCAAATAGAATTTCTACGAAATTTCGCATACATATCTCTCTTAAAGAAAATCTATTATCGGTTCTCGGTTAAAAGATTTTTATCTAAGCTTTGACGTTTGTCATCAAGTATTATTTGTTTTACTACGCTGTCACGGCTTTTATTTAAGAAATTATTTATTTATCCAATCAAAGTCCAGTTAAAATAAACTCTCTACTTGAAATTAAGTGAAAGATTTTTTTATCTATTTTTACATCCTTGCAGTTTAATATGACCATCAAACTTCAAATTGTTTATAATAAAAAGCCATCGTTCTATTCAGATTTGTCTGTAGGGTCGGGAATTGTGAAAAAGTATGATATTTTTGGATAAATTTGTATATAATTTCAAACTCAGAAATGGACAAAGTTAAAACTCACAAGTTTTCCATCTAACTAACGGCGTACAACTTTTCCCGTAACTCCCTGCGTTTTCATGTGGCGGGTGAAAGCGGAACTGGCAACGTTCCGCTTTTTCTACCTGATTAAAAATTTACACTCCATGGAGCGAACTTTCTATCGCATTTTAACGATCGATCGTACTTACCGATTCTCGCTGGGGCGCCGCGGACATCGCCAATTATCTCTCCTGGCCCGTGACGAGAACCTGTCGATGACGTACGCTCGAGATTAGAACGATAATGGATCGGTCGATAGAAGCGTGAATACCCCGATGTTGCCGATATGATCCGGTCAATGAGTGTGTTTACGAAATGACGCGTTTCAGTGGTAGATCATACGGTCGGCACTTCCAATAGAACGTCTGAAATTTACCCGTAAGGCCTGTTTCGATCGGCGATCATCGGAATATCGCCAAATAATGGAAATTGCTCGCCATCAAACCCTTATGGTCAATCCGGCATTTGTATTTATCTGCAAGCCGATCGCGAGCTGGACTATGTGCGCGGCATGATCGACGCAAGAAACTCTTATTTGCCCGCGCCGACTGGTCCGTAATTACTCTGCTCCGGTGACGCCGGGATAGGTGGGTTAGCACCACCGGATGTACACTCAGGATGTTATAAAGTCGTTGTCGGCTCACGGTTAAGGGTTAATTACACGCTGCCGCGTGTAACGCGCCTTGGGCTACATTAAACTTTGGACACCATTGATTTGTAGCGTTACCAACCCTCCCTATGAGAAATACATACATGTACATATATGTATGTATATACGTATTTGTATATATGTGTTAGAGATACCTACGTATGTATGTGTGGGAGGCCGTTATACAGGTATAACTAAATGTATCTGCTTATGTACAAGCAGTCTACGTGGGCCAAATCCGGCTCGAAATCGTATTGGTGATCAAGGAAATTCCTTGTTCACCGGTAACCCAACGAAACTCGAAAACGGATTTGTCCTTACGACCTGCGGCTGGCAGTCTCGATGCAAACTTCGCTACGCCGCGCTGCACACGTAGCACCAAACATTCGCCCCGCAAGTATCTTGCAGTGAGTTTATTCCGTGCCTTAGGGCCACTCTCGTATACAGCGATCGTAGGTCTGTCACGCGCGTAGCACTCTTCAAAAGAGAATCAACAGTTTCTAAATTTCAGTTCCAAAATGATTAAATACGAAATATCAGCTGGCTATTGAAATTCAACGCATTTTTATCGCAAGGTTCAATAGATTTGATGCTGGCTTTATGATTTTAATAATCATATACGAGTATATGTATACAAACGAAAAAAATATTGTATATTAAATAAGAATATTTAATATACAGTATACAATAAAAGAGAGAAAAAGAGATAAAATTAAAGAAAAAAGAGATAAAAATGCGTTATTCTAAAAAAAGTCTTACGTCATATTCAAGAAAAATCCTTTATCCGTCGGAACCAGGCTCGGGTACATATTTGTTCTTCCTGCCTCGCTCTACCGCTCGCTCTCCGAACTCGCGTTTGGCAACCTCGAGTCTGGCAAACTTCGTTTCGGCTTGTACGACACACTCGCTCATACTTATCGAACTATATCTCTCGTCGACCGCGTCGCTTTCTTTTCCGCTCCTTCCCGCACGCGCGTGAGTCCGCAACGCTCGTCTCGTTTATATTTCCTTTTCTCTCTCGCCGCAGGAAAATCGTTGCTTCGTTGCTAGGATGCTAGTGGCGCAGTTGCTATTACCAGTACCGTCGTCGCACCCTCGAGAAGGGAATTCCAATGCATAAGTACATTCGCACGAAACGCGCTCCGCGTGCAGTTTCCATCCCCTAACCAGGCCCTCCCGTCTTCCTTCTTTTCTTCCCCCCGCTGCCTCATTATGTTTTCCGATTTTTCTCTCTTTTTTTCCGTCCGTGATCTTTTCTCTCTCTTTCCTCCTTTCATCGTCACCGCTCTACGGCCATTCGTACTTTCTTTCAATTTCCGGAATAAGGAGGCTTTTGCTCCTTCTTTCATTCCTTCAACGGTCACCGCGCAAAAGTCCTTTTTCTCCCTCACTCTTTTGACATCTCCATTTCGTCTCGTACGAGTTCGGACGATTTGAGAGAAGCGAAGAGTTTTAATCAATGAAACCGACGGTGGCGCGTAGATCTCGTAAAACCAAGCTAGTAATACCGAAGTCTTAAATTGAGTGGGACTTTAAATTACTGCGCATAAAAGCCGTGACGTTTTTCCATTGAACGTGTTTTTCTTTTGCTGATAGCAATGATATGCTGTTCTTTGTAATTTGGAAAATCTAAACTTTTAGATAGTGATATCGTTAAAATTAATCGTTTGAAGATTGTAATTATTTAAAGAACAAGATAATTAAAATCGGTGCAATTAAAGACATTTTGAAAAGCAATAATTTTATAATCTTATTTAAATATTTATTTTATTTTATATATATTTTATTTAAAAATTTTATATATATATATACATATTGTACCAAAATTATAAAATAGAATTGACATAATAAATTGATAAATTGATTTGGATTCATAACTATCTCTTTTTGTTTATAATATACTTTCTTAATCGAGTTGATATAGCCGAAATGAATTGAAAATATTCAATAGAAATGCTTCGAACGAAGAGTACGAAATTGAATGGAAAACGTTCAAGGAATCGTACGCGTGCGTGTCATGAGCGTTGACTTCGAACGAAAGAAGCTCAAAGTAGAAAGCAGCGAGTTTTAATCAACGGTTGCGCGCATGCCAGTTCTCGTAAAACGAAGCGGGTATTGCGAAGCAAAGTCCCAAGCGTCTTCATCGTCTAAACTGCACCTCTTTACTACTCGAAATTCACTCATGGGATGCTCTCTCCGTTTGACGGAAGAAACGCGGTCTTCCGGATAGTCTCGTCGAACGCGAGAGTATTGCGCGTTTTACGGAAAATCAAGCGAGCATGCGTACCAGAGCTGATAGGGAATTGGATCCGGTGACCCCAAGTGTAACAAAGAAAACCGATGAAACGGATTTGTATATACTCTGTCGGACGGAAGAATCGGCTGGTGCAGGGTTGGAGGAGACGAGGAAACGCGCGAGGGTGAAAAGGCCACGACGACGAGGGGATAGAAAACAAGTGGGTGCGCGATAGTGCAATCTTCCGGTGGTGTCGCGTTTTCCGGCCGGGCGATTCCGCGCTGAGCTCGGCTCTCCGTTTCCCACCGATCCTCAATTCCCTCCCTTGATTTCGTCCCTCGTTTTCCGCGCGCCTCACCGCTTCCGTCTCCCTCTTCTGTCCCGGTGCAGGTACCTCTTGTCACCCATTTGTTTTCTCTCTCTCTCTCTCTCTCTCTCTATCCTTCCGTTCGTTCTGAAAGCTCGGTCCGGCAACTAGGTGCTGGCGTACCTAGGGAAAGCCTCGTCAGCGGGTGTGCTCTCCCTTTAACGGCTTTCCACCGCAAACCTATAGAAACCGTCGCGTATCTCACCCTTCGGTTGGACATTTGCTGCCTCTTTGTCTCTCCCGATGTTCGTCTCGCAAGTTACCACTTTACTTCCTCGTTCTCTCCATTCGATGCTGAGTCTCCGCGAGCTGCTTGGATTCTAAATCGGGTAGGGGTTATTGTGAGTTCTTCGTGATAAAAACTCTGTGTGTGTGTGTGTATCTCACGGCAATTTGTCGTTGATTTTACCAATGTACTGGGTTATTTCCTGCTCTCAATAACTGATATCCTCAAGAGGCAAATCAATGCGATTGTCATTTACTGTGCAAGCGGAACTCTATCTCTAACGTTACGAATTGTTTCTTCGTAGAGATAGTAAAAAAATGCACCGTCAAAAATAACTATTAGCGATAAACTACTAACCACAGAGTTACATACTTATTTTTGATAACAAGAGATAATTTTTTTTAGTGCAATTTGTTTTATTCCTATACATATATACATATACATATATGTAGTTGAATAAATTTGAAAGTATAGATGAATTTAATAAACAGTTTTAGAATGAACTCGGTAATTATATTCTTGATATTCTTGTTTAAATTATTCTGTCCACAAATTTATGTAATAATTTTCAGTTTTGCGTAATTAATTTTTTTGTTAATTTATACTATCTTTTTTCTTAAAAAGTACGTCAAATCTAATAAATCGAGTAAATAACTCCCTTTTGATTATTGTCTAAATATACAGAAAAAATAAAATTATATTATAGCAACTGATATAATTCCACAATTTAACTAGAAATTTTCCGTGTTATACATCTTTAGTTTTAAGCTTCAAACGTCGAAGGAAATATAACTTTACAAGGTATAAACTAGCACATCGTCGTTCGACGCTGGACACCACTTTTTCCTCAAATCCTCACGTTTATGTAATCGAATAAATACTTGGCAGCAAGTATAAGCTAAGAGAAAAAGAGAAAGAGAGAAGAGAGAGAGAGAGAGAGAGAGAGAGAGAGAGAGAGAGAGAGAGAGAGAGAGAGAGAGAGAGAGAGAAAAGTTCGTTTTCTGCATCCATGCGAGTATAATTTGGCGGATGCTGCGGCAAAATTCGTTAGATTTGCCGACGTGAATGAACATTTGCAACTCGACGTTCTGACGCGTAAATTTCTCTCTTTTTCTTTTTTTACCTTGTTAGCTTTTTTATTTGTAATCTTTTAAAATTTAAAGATTTTGCATATTTTTATTTGTAATTTGTTTCTGTTGTTTAAATGATTAAAACTTATTCATCGTACTAGTCAATGATTGTGTCTGACTAATGATGTATCTTTTCTCCTTAATTTTCTTTTCCATATTATACTAACATGAGAGAAATTTATTTATTTTAATAAAAGTGTGGTATAAATAAATATCCACATTAATATTAAAAATTACAAAAATATATATATTTTTTTTTATATACATATATATATATATACATATGCCGTTTTTATTTTATTATAAAATAAAACTTTTCTGTAAAATTATTTTATTACGTGGAATATTTAAACAATTTTGCGCGTACTTTAAGGCATCAAATATTAATATCCAGTTTCTCATTTATCTTTTTCTCGTCGTATCTTTCTCTCGTCGTATCTTTCTCGATCTCAAAGGCAACTTGCAGTACCGCATCTGCAGTACCACGCTGCAAATGCATATTATCAACATAATAATTTGCGCAACACATTTCTCGTCTTCGTGAAAGTTATATCATCCAACGAGCAACGTACGGTCGGGGAAACACGCGAAATCCTGATTATCAATTCTATGAAATTATGGCAAATTGAAATCAAGCTTCAGAGTAACTGATTCAGCCGCGCAATCGTGCGCTCTCGATGAGCGCGTTGCTCACGCGCGCGCGCTCCTTTGCACGTACGCGTGTCATACGCCAGGATCAATATCCGGGTGATATCACGCTCGTCATATCGAAACGAAATTGTGAACGAGGACGGATCGGCGAATTCGGATTTTACGTTACAATGGATTGATAATGAAACCATCGAACATTTGCCGATCGAGGCGTACGTGCAATTTCGACCATGGAGGGTGCAATATCCGAAATTTTTAAGCAAAAAATTTGAATTGAAACATTTCAGCATTAATTACGGCTGGCAAAAATACGGTTAAATTTCACAATGTAATATTCTTTTCAAGCGCTTGCTATTTGAGATAAAGCTATAATTGGACCGTAATTCAATTGATGCATTATTGAAGCAATACAATGAGTTGCGAGAAATGATAACGATTTAATTAATTATAAGAGTATGAAAAATAATTCGACAAATTATTTTTAATATATATTTATATTTTCATGTATTTTCAAAATTTCAACAATACCTGCCTGTACTTTATTTTATCGAATCAATAATGTATTACAAAATTTAATCAATTTAATAATTTTTATGCGACGTGAATATTTTCAGGATGTTTACGCGAAAATGGCAAACGAGGAAGATAGGTAAAGCCGTTGGTATCGATAAAATTAATGTAATAATTGAAACCTCCGAACGCTATATAATCAATAACAAATCTGCGCTGAATGGGAATTAGTCAAGTGAAGAAGGAAATCAATTCCCGGCGTGATTTACGCATCAATACACCGTGCCGGCATTCAGAGCTCATTCCCATTCCGCACGGTTATCCTATAAAGTACGCCCCGTCATTTCACCCTCATCTTATCCCACTTATTTCCCTCTAAACTGACAACGGACTACCACTAATTCCGACACACTTCGCGAAATTGCTCTCTCTCTCTCTCTCTCTCTTTCTCCCTCCCTCTCTTCCCTTTCTCTCTCTCTCTCTCTCTCTCTCTCTCTCTCTCTCTCTCTCTCGCCGTATCTCTCCACGCGAGCAATGATTTTGATTGAGCGTTTTGCCTCCCTCTCTCTATCCTTGCGATGTTGCGAAAGCATTAAATCACTGCACGAAGAAAAAACAAGACAGAGACCTGACGAATTTCGCCTGTCACCCGTGAGAAGAGTTTTTCTCTTTCGGTGCGAGAATAATGACGGCGCCACACACGTACATATATACACATACACCTATATATCTTGTTAGTAAAACGAAAAAAGTTTTCGCCGGCAAAGAGCGGTCGTGTCGCGGTGAGAGTGAACTTCTGTCGGAGCGGGAAAATCATTCGACGAAGAGACGCGGTTGTTCCGTCCTCGTGTGCGTATAATTCGCGTACGTGATATCACGGAAACTCGTCTCGTCGCGTCGCAACGGAACGGAATATTTATGCGCGCGCTAGCATGTCGGTTCCGCAATTACGAAATCCGTTTGATACCATCGTCTTCCGGATGCGGAACCGTCGAGACTAGCGCGGAACCGACAGAGTTCGGCGACGGGGAGTTTCCTTTGTGAAACCGCGACCGATCCGCGGAGTCTAGTTTACGTTCGTGCAATCCATGTCTTCGCTCCTTTTTCGTTTCGTCGGACTAACCGCGATGCGACGCAATGCTTCGTCTCGTTTTTATCCGCGACCTAAATAAAGAGAGAGAGAGAAAGAGAGAGAGAGAGATAGAGAGAGAAAGAAAAGAAAGGGGAGAAAGAGGAGCGCGAGAAAGGCAGCTGACGGAAATATTTCGGCGAATCCCCGGGCGCATACGAGACGTTCTTTTCGTAAGAGTTCCACCCCCGCGCATCGTATACTTTGTGGAAACTTGAGAGGCGAGATGGAGAAAGGAGAAAACGCTTATACGTGGCGCGGCAGCCGACTCGACAGAGCGAGCATGCCATAATACGTGACGCGCGAGCACAACGGTACGGGTCTCCTGACAGTCGCTACGGAACAAAGTGTCCTCGCGCGGCGTGGGCTCATCTGACACAACGAATGTTTGCGTTACGAAGTTTCGTAATTCGAGAATGGTAGGCCGCGCGAAGACGAGGGGAAAAATATATGTGACGCGGATACGCGTCAGCGCCTTCAAGATTTCTTCAGATGTCATCTCGTCCGAAAAGTTCCTTGTTTTTCTCCTATATGCGCATATCTCGGCATATTACCTAATACAATTTTCTAATGCACAAAAATATCCAAATACATTTCTCTGTTTTGCGTGCAAAACACGTAATTTTATAACTTTTATTCAGGAAATATTAATCCTTTTTTGAATTCGTTAAATTGAGTTATATAATGTAAAAATTTTACATGCACAGAGGACAGACAAAAGTCTGAATTCAAAGAACAAAACTTGTATTATTTTGCAATTTTGTAGCATTCTTGATACGCGTTTTTATGATCAATAGTTATATACGTTGCATTAATCTTTTTTGGATTGTTTAGTTTAATCGTAATGAGCTTATTGATTTGCGAAACATTATTTCGTATAAAATTGTGAAATAAAGTTGAATATTAGAAGAAGTAGAGACATGCGATAATCATTCGTGAAACGTTACTTTTTTGTGTTTTTCTGTGTTTCCTCTTCAGTATATATACATTTATAGAATATTAATATTATAATATTATATGTATATGAAAAAGGTACATTAATTGAAATATTACATCCGGACGTACGGTTACATTTCGCAGACACTGCATAAACAGGACGGTCATAATTTCAAATTATCATTATTACAGAGATTATAACAACTAATTTCGCTTTTTAAAATTAGTCAATAAATAATCTGATCTCTCTAAAAAAATAATTGAATATCCCATAACGGCGGGTCATTTTGTTTGCAGCCACGGTAAAAATCAATATCCGACTGGTAAATTTAAAACGCTATCGAGTTACAATTAACCTACCCTGGCTCTTGAAGGGAGGTTTTAAATCACCGTGTCGAGTATCGACTATCGACATCTTAGACTGACACCAAGAATCGCGCGCCCGCTAAAGGACCGTTTAAAAAGTTACAAACTCATTAGCTTGTAGCGTAGCTATCCGTGAGACGAAAGGCTCTTGCCGTGTTACCCCGGAAGTTGGCAGGGATCGGTAAAAAGCAACCGAATCCCATCTTAATAGAACGTCATTCCAAATAAATTGCAGGACTCCGTGGTCTCCGGAGGTCGCGCTTAAAGGACCGAGGAAATACGTGAGGTGAATTTGGTTACCGTTCTTGCGCAAGTGAAGCGGAGTGTACGAGTCGCGGGGTATCGGCCGCATAACGAGCCATCGCGATGCAATCTTTTCCGTCGTTCCCTTCCGCGTTCGAAAGCGATCCTTCTAAGGAGAGCGGTCGTTGCTCTTGAACGACATACCTCTGTTATCTGAACTTAAAAAGTCGAGGGTAAAATCACATCTCTCTCGCTATCGCCGAGTACATCGTCACGAAAACGATCGATCCCTTCGTCAATTTTATGCTAGATTTGACTTTACTTACCTACTTATAGTACAGGTGTATATTCGTGTATATTGAATCTCTTTTTTACCTACTACAATATAAATACTACCTGACAACAGGTAGGATAATATTATCCGTACGTTATTTCGGGCTGGAGAGTTCTCTCTTCAATATTAATATATTCTTCATCGGGCTATCAATGGAGCTACACAAATGTCAGACGTAGAGTCTTAATTATTATTAGTTACAACTTCGTATCGACGTGTTTTAACAATTTAGGATTAAGAGTATCGCGTCATTTTAGTATTGAATATGCATAAAGAAAATTTGATAATGATATTCTTCGTGATAATATGCATATTATGTGATCTGTATATATAAATTAAATCCTTCAATATTGAATCTTTATTACTGGAAGTAAAATTTGGATAACATATTATAGTTGACATTATTAAATATAAGATATTAATTGCATTGAAATATACAATATCATTTATTATCATTCAGTCATGGATCTTCAATATTACGATATAACCATGATATAACTAAAACTGTTTTTCTCTGGACATTCGTGTGTCTATGAAAAATTTCATTCTTTTAAGAAGTATTATTTTGCTTCTGTAGATAAAAAATCAATTTTTGTCGGCTATAATTTGTTGAAAACGTATCACGCACAGGAGTTGACGTGCCGCGAGCCATACGCGCCAACGTTGGCGTGTTCGTAACGTGAAAACTTAATCGCGTTGAATTCTCATTTCGGCGTCCGTTGCGGGACGCGATGCGTCCTCGCATGTACCATTTCGCGCGTTTCCGCGCGCCGATCCGGCAGCGGAAAAATTCGGGTCCGGTCGTTAAGCCGCGGTCGCAAATGCATTTAAGCATCCCGCCGTTGTTCAAGATTCCATTGAGCGCCGTGTCAATATAAATGTAAATGTCATTGGGAGAGCCGTGCGAGCGCATACATTGACGATCCCTGGAGGACGATTGCTCGCGGAGAATATTGCAGATGCCCGTATGGGACGACCGCCGCAATTGAATTGCCCTTCGGATTGCAACGTATAGAAATGTGTACGTTCGGCACTTTGTTTCGTGTATCGATCGTTCACGAGCATCGGGGACGCCGGGATCTGCAGTGGCGTGCTCTCGCAAAACGCCAAAGAGTGCGCTCCCGAATCGATCCGCCGAATCGCGCTGTCACCCCCCGCCGTTTTACCGCGCGAAAGATTTGTAGATCGCGAATTAGCGTACGTCGACACGTACGAATTCGCTTGCGACCTCCCGACGAGCGTGACGGCGGCGTTAATTCGATTCAGCTGCATCGACATATGCCTGTTCCATATGTTCTAGAAAATGATCACATACGCGAATTACGGTAATTAGAAGTTACTTCAACGGCTGTTACGCACAATTGATGGATAAACTGAAATGCGTGAATTTTTTCCCTAAATATATTTATATCTACCTTTTCGCGCGAGCAACGAATTTTTTTTTTTTTTTTTTTCGTTTCACTCTCTAAATACGATACCGACGCAATCAAAACATCGGCGAAATATGACGAAATTCGCAAGTAGAGATGTAAATAATGTTATCGCGTATATTATTTATTCATCCGTTTTATTCGTATTGCATCCGGCGCAGGATAATAAACTGTAAATTTGTAAAACTTAATTTCGTGGGGTCTGGCGTTGGCTACAAATCTCCGCGATCTCACGCGCGCGTAGCTGCGCTGTGCGGTTTCTCCCGCGCTATCAGTAATTAAAAGGGCGAGAATAGAGTAAAATGAAAAATATGATGCAAGTGGCAGTCATGAAATATGAAAGCTGCTTGAGCCGCGCTTTTTTTCCGCCCAACACAGCGCTTATCTGCGCGCTTTATGCGCGTTATTCGATTTTCATGCGTGCATTGTTCACCGCGAAGCACCGGAAACAAAGCGTTATCTTTAAGCCGAAACAATGTTCCTCTCTCAATCTGCGCATGAAATAACCGGCTGCAGCGATCCGTTGGAATCGCCATCATCGATCACGTGTGTGATGTATGCAGCGATATCGACAGCGAATCCCTTTTTAACACAGACGAATGGTCTCCGCTGAAACCCGGGATTTTTTGCAGATTTTTGCGCGCAGTATTTGTCGATTGATACACGCGCGTCATAAAATCGAGCATAACATCCGATTTTAAATACGTTGATTTCCCCGATAGCTTTTAGATATATGTAACACGATGCTTAGGTGCAGGCTATGCGAATATTTCGAATCTGTTGCGAAGCCCCGAGCTATTTGTATTTCGTCCTCATGGGAATGAAGTTAACTGCTGCCTGCGTAGATGAGCATATACGTACAGATTGTCTTTGTCGCAATGAGATAATTAGGTAATATAATTAACGCTAACCTGGTGACGGAGCCACCCATCATCAAATATTATTATACATTATAATTGCGATAATTGTATTCAGAGGAGAAAATCAAGAGGGGAAAAGGATGTTTATGGATATCATTTGTGCGGTTGCAGGGGTTTCATGTCAAGGATAATAAACGTAGAGATTTTCATAAATAATAACGGTTATAAATAAAACTTATTGTTAGACTCGATATCGGAAAATATGTCACATATATTGCCATTAAAATACGTGAGTATAAATAAAGCACATTTTTCGCGTATTTACTAATCCGTCAAAATATGATCAAATGGACAAAGCTACGTTAAATACAGATTTTAATTATTCTGGACAGCATTAATGAAATCTCATATAGGAAACAGAAACAGATTATTAATATTTGACAAAAATTATTATAATTCCCATATTAAAAATAACCGTCGGCATTGTTACATTGTTAAATTGTTAAATTTTATTATTATTTTGTCCATTATTTTATATTTTTAATGATATAAAATTAAAGTACACAAACCATTTTTTTTTTTCAAAATTATACTTTTTAAAATTACACACGTACATCTGGCAAAAAAATAATTTACTGCATTTTAAACAGGAAATGGCTAATTAAATTAGCCAAGAAAACAAATTATTTGATTTATTGTTAGCGTTTAACGTATACTGACTACTCGCGGACTGAATATACCAGCGGTTTAAGAAAGATATTAATTCATAAATCATTCGGCAAGAAGAGACCGAAATTATTCCCTTAAGGAGCAGGTAGTCAGGTTGATTTACGGGTTTCCATGAATCACCCGAGCTTCTCGTTAGCAAAAAAATGAAGAGTGCGAGCGCGCACGCTGTTAACGCCGTCCGAGGGAGAATTCGAGACACTCCGTTTCATGCGCTCGCAAGAACGTGGAGTATTCGCCGAGCCGTGTAAAAAGAATGCGCGAACGGCGCAATGCCGAGTATTACCCGAAAAGTTCATGCCTTTTGGCAGCGCATACGTGTGCACGCACATCTTCTGTCGCTATTAACATTTTATCCAACGAAGAAACACTTGCGCTCGGCTACACACGGCGTTCTACGTAAGAGCTTGCGCGCGTGCTGGTACGTGTTCGGGATAAGAGAGAATGCCGCGGTCCAAGACATACCATCCACCGTCTTACTCTTCCTCGTGGTTGGTATGCGCTGAGTCTGTTCACGAGATTCTGCGGGTACGCAACTTGCCGCAAGGGGCTTTCTTCGCTACGAAGTTGGAAACTTATGCTGACTCCAGGCCAAGCAATGGAGGGCATGGGACGAGAGATATACTTTGACCTATATTTTATTTAGCACGCAAAAAATATGGCTCATAAAAGAGGCGCACGAATTATTTTGTCTGGATGAGGTCATAATGAGTATTTTATTAAATCCGCGAAACAGCAATTAATATGTTGTTTACATTCTTGATCAATCTTTTTCTTGCAGAAAGAGAGAGAGAGAGAGAGAGAAGTTTTATCATAGTGTTAAAGTTTGTATTCATAATATTGGAATTTAAAATATCGATAAGAAATCGAAATAATTCGAGCAAAGTTAAAATGACGAAAAACGATAGTGATTCTAGATAAATTTAGAAGATTTTAGTTTTAATTATTTATTTTTTCCAATACTCGTTTGTCAAATTTGATTTATATTCCATTTAGAAACATGAATTATTGACAGATAATTAATAAAACGTAACGCACTATGATGACAATAATGCATTATTTTTTAAATATATTTTTATATTTCTCTAATAAAATATATTTAATTACGATTAAACTATGGAGCGAAGAATTTGTCATTGTTTTATTTCAGCTTGAACTATCATTTTATATTCTTTTTTCTTTAGTGCACGCAATACTTGTACTTTTACTTGACATTATTCTTTTTATAGATTTAGAAAAATTTGATATCGTTCTTACATACACACACACACACACACACACACACACACATACACACACACACACACACACACACACACACACACACACACACACACACACACACACACACGTACATATATGTTATATAAAGATTTCCCTCCATTTAACATATTATCAGGTTTTATTTTAATATTTATATTTTTCAACAATTTTATGAAACTAATTTTAATATTTTAATATTTTTGTGCTCTAACAATAAGTAAATTTATTTAAATACATTAATAAAAATAAAATGCTTTATTGCAGCCAGATTTGTCCAAGATAAAACCTTTAATGTACTAAGCCGATACCTTATAATTATATGCCTACAGGATTGTACAAAGTTAGAGGTTTTAGAAACTTGCCTCTAGCTTGAAGCGAACTATGCTTCACTGCAGAGAAAGGCGCATTACTTTGATTCATCTATTATTTAATAGGAGCGCAAAAAGTTGGAAAAATAGGGGAGAAAGATGACTGTAAGACAGAGGAAGTTTAGGGCAGGGCATAACCATTTTCGTTCTTTTACGATGGTCCCGCTTAATTTGCTGCGCGATTGCCACTTCTGCGCTTTCGCGGATGAAGACAGCACCGAGATCCAATTTTATCTAGTTTTTCAACTTGTCGGTACCTCGGAGTTGGTCCTTTTATTTCTGCAGATCCCATCCTTTCCCTTTCCACTGCGCCGTTTTCCTGACCCCGTTGCACCTCTTCACCTTCCCGTCCATCCTCCATTCGGTCTTCGTGTTACTTCTGTTCGTAAGTTGCACCTCTTTCCCCTTATGAGAAGAAAGAGCGAGCCAGTGCATAAAGAGAAAAGGATTAACACGGTTGAGTGTAAAATTAAATTTATTCCTCTGCAGGTTTCTGTAATATCCTTCACTTCTCGAGATTCGTATATCTTTATAATCATTGCGAAACCATGCGATTTTGACTTATTTCCCGATAACTGAAAAAAGTATTAATTAAATTTAAAAGTTGAATACGAAGTGTAACTAGCAGAGCGCTAAGACAGTATTATCGAAAGTTAATTCGAGCTTGTAACTGTACTGAGAAGCATCGTTAAAATAAGAGAAAGTACTTTATCTTTTTTAGACGTTGACTATAGAAGAATATGATTTTTATTTCTCAAATTCTGTTTCTCATATCTCTTTTTTGTTTCTGCCATTTGTAATTAATTTGTAATTAATTCGAGTTTTAACGGGGTAGATCGATTTAATATTCAAGCGATGCGCGCGAGTTGAACATTCTGCCTCTCCGGGGCCTTTGCCTTTTTAATTCTCTGCTGAATTTTATCTCAGTTGTTACGGCGCCGTCGCTTGAATTAGTTAAAGAGCCTATCGGAAAAGTGGCGACAGACCGGAACGAACCAACTTGGGTAAAACACTCCTTTGGGTGTATGAAGCTGTATTAGGCATCGTACCTTACTTCGTCGTGCAACTTCCTAGTGCCGCTTGGAGACTCACGATCCTTCGGGAATTTACATGCGGTCGAGAACCATTGGGCGGGACAAAGTGAATAATCAATGTGTACAAAATTATGTTAAGCAGACTATGACTTGCATTATCCGTCGTAAGTCAGCGTTCTGTAATGGAAAATGAGATGTAGAGATGTGTAGTTGAGAAGATGCGTGTGAGAAATGTGGAAATATTACTACCATATAGATACGTAACGTCATACGCTTGGATTTCGAACAATGAAGTTAATCCAATCAAAAGTGTTCTATAGTTGGACATAGCAAGATAATGTTCGCTATGAGATAATACCGTTGAATTACAAAGGCATGTAATCTACCTTTACCTCTTATTCTGTCTCAGCTTTCATTTATTTAATTGGATAACCGTAACAATGAGAGACTATTTGTCGTTTCTAAATGAAAAAAATTATTAATTATGCGAATCCTTTTGCTAATGAAATATTATATTCATTATGACGCTCTCTGACAATAACAATTTCTATTTATATTCATGTCGCATACATTTATAATGTTGCAACTGATGCATATAAATTCTTGCGCACAATCCGCATATGTAATATTAATAATTAAACTCTCTGTCACGATTTGTATGTGTTTAGACTTTTTTACATAATAATCAGACTGTGTTGTACAGAGAAATCGTATAATTATTAAAATAAGTTTAATGTGACATACATGATTTCACGAAGGTAAATAAATGATGACATTTCGCAGTAGCACAACGAATAGAACTTAACACGACGAGAACAATAATTTGGTGAAGTGCCTCAATTTTTCAACTGGGCTCATTATTCTTTCTCGCGATTTCCTTCCTTTTTTTCAGTGCTCCTTCTGGTATTCCGGTCGCTTGATAAATAGTTCCTGACAGTTTGACCTTTCAAAGACGAATCCAGGAGAAAAGACAAATCGATTTCATTCCCGAGTGATCTTATGTCTGTAACAAATATTACCTACATTGCTCGATAACCGATCTCTATCAACGTTTTTGTGATCCTTCGTATTTATAGGAAATGAAAAGCCATGCTATATTAACTGTCTCGAATCCTATCTCTATCAATAAATCGCGTTTGTGTTGCTTAAACATCGAGGAAAATAATAATATTGCGCCGTAAAAAATTTGCAGACTTTTATTCACGGCAATAATACTTGTTTCATTCGCTCTACATACGACAACACACTCCCGTGACTGCATTACACTGTGAACCGTGTAAAGCGCGTGTTACGTTTCACGGAGCTTGCATGGTGGAACGTAAAGTAAATATCCTAGACTTGAATAGCCTGAGCGTACCGCGCGTAAGCGAGCCACGTTGGGTAACTGGTATGTATCTACATTGCTATCACGATGAAAGGCTGAAGCTCCGAAAAGCTGTCTCCTGATTGCGCGTAACCGTGCCCGGTGCCAAGATTGGTCCATTAATCTTACCACGGACGCACGCGATATCACACAATGTCATGAGGAGACCACGTCCTAAATAAATGCGGCCGCTCGAAATACCGGCGCCATGGCGCAGAAAATGCAGTCGCGCAATTACGTAGTGGCTGTAGCCAGCGAGTGAGAAGAGGGAAAAAGAGCGACGTGGCACAATGGCTCGTATCCGAACTGCAACAATGAAACCTTCCTTAGCAACACACTGTTAGCAAAGCTTGAATAAAACAGCGATCGTGTGGTCAATGGAATTTAATTATTTAAGTTTGTGTTGAAAGAAATTTGAAAATGTAAGAGTAGCAGAAATATCGCGAAAATATCGTGCAATATAAATAAATGCGAAGATATTGTTGCTGTGATTTTTATTGCTTTATTGAGTTATCTAGTCAGGAAAGTTTTCATGCAAAATATATTATGAACGTATTTGCGATGTGTACGTATGTATATATTGCACACATAGTAAAAAATATAAAAGCAAACGACGTTTTAATAAAGAATGTATAAATTAGATGCAAACACATTTTTATTTGCTTTGTGGCTCTAATGAATGTTTTCTCATGTCATACATTTATTTCAAAATTGCATGTGTTTATTGTAAAAAGTATCTTGTAGAAACCACCATAAATTTTTTATGTTAAATCAAATTTAAATGAGAATGAAACATTTCCATAGATTTATGTTGATTATTAATTTATTGCCTACTCAGAACAATTGCTCCCAGTACTCGTAATTATCTGAAATTTTCACTTGCGTACAAGACACAAAACATGCGTATATATTGGCTTTTACAAATTCACATTTCCCTCGTGTAATCTACTACTCTCATGCTTATAATGCAAGTAATTTTACCCTCTGTCATCTGCGAATGTAATTATCCTCAAGTTGCTCCGTGGCTCGCATTTATGAGACGCACGAAGTTATATAACTATTGGGGAAGCGCCGTCACTGAACATCGTTAAACTCGCGACAAACGGTTGTCATAATCTCCAAGTTTAGATAGTTTCGTCACCTCGAATTCGTTGGAAAATATCACAACGCTATCACACATTGCCATGCACAAAACTCGTGATGATTCATACGCATCGATCTGCGTCGTAAATATACACAATATAACAGTTTTATATTTCATCCATTTAGTAATCACCATTTATTAGTACTGTCAGTACAGTAAATAGTAAATTATTTCATCTCTTAGATATAGAATATATAATCTTCCTCTATTAGTGAATAAATACATAAATCTAGATATCCCAAAGAAAAAGATGAAACAGTTTTTGAGAGAAATACACGGTTTTGCATCCGTTACACTGATGTCACTTCTACTAATAATTAGAAGCAAGAAACCGCAATTAGAAAGTATTTTAGAATAACAAAAAACATTTCTGTATCTTTTCCTAGATTAAGCGCTTTCAAAAACAAAATTTTTTATTTGACAGAGAAAGCTCTGTCTCTTACTCAGAAGAAAATTAATTATTAATAAAATTACTGTTGATATATTTATAAATTAACACATAACGATAAATATATTATAATATACATCTAGATGAGGAATAATCAAACGCATATGTTATAAGTTTGAAGCTTTGCTCTAACTTAACCATAGATTATGCATTATAAAGGCTCTTGTAATTTATTTTTATTATGGATGGATTTTAATGGCTATGGAAGGTGAGAGAGAGTTCTTCGAGTTATCCTTCAACTGTAGTAAAATAAAAGTGCCACAATGCGCTGTAATTTTACACTGGTCAGAATTCTGCTCGATTGCCGTTACAATTATTCGACACCCTAGCTTTATATTGTACAATGGATGATTGTAGAGAAGGATGATAACACGTGCGATCAGAGATCAGATATACGCATAAAAAGCTTTTTTTTCATAAGCTTTATCACCAATTAAAAATGTTGCGGCTTTGTTACAGATTTTATTGCAATCATGTTTGTTTTTATTGCAATCATGTTTGTTTTCACTAGAACAGTATTTCTGTTAATTAATATCAGTAATATAATATTTGAAATTATATCGTGAAATTTTTCACTTCTTTACATTTTTATATGTGTAATTTCTTTTAAAATAATAATATATTAACACACACTTTCCCCCCTCTGTCTCTCTCTCTCTCTCTCTCATTCAATGTGATAAGGAGATAAATGTCTCATATAAGTCGTGCTTTCAAAGTGACGCGCGTCACTTGTGAGCGGCATAAACGATGCTCCCGATGGTGCATACCCGTGTTCATCCCTGTGTCACTTGTCACTTCGATGCGCCATCTCGCATGTAAATCTATGGTATTGTTTCACAAAGTGACATATTTACGGAGAGACGAAATATCGTTAATAAGTGCCGTTTTATCTTGTCAGCGTGGCAGCTTACTGTAGAATGATTGTTATGAATCGCTTGACTATCAATTTTTTGAACTTATCTATACAGAAAATTTATGAATGTTAGATCTTATTTTCGGATTTTAAAATTGAAGTGAATCTAACGTTTGAATTGTGCATATTTATATATATTTTTGAAAGTATATTTGTATAACGAAATAATTGATTTTTTAATTTCATGATATTTTACTTATATGAAATTTTATAGAATATATAGGAAAAGATCCAACTATTTTTCGATTTTGCAAACAAATTTTCTAGAACGGACATGGACTCAACGTAGTATGCTATCAATATAGAATAAGTATCTCCGTGCCGGAATATCCGTCTATCAAGTTTATGAGTAATATGAAAGTACTTGAAACCCTACGGGTTTTGATTTAATTGATTTCGATTAAACTGATTCACGGATATTTTTTTTTTTTATTTAATCGGATTTTCGATATGTTTTTCACATTGGTACACTCTTTGATACACTCTATGGTTTCTGATATTGTTTGACGTTGATATATCATTGTCGCAATAACCTCGTACAAACAAGCGAGAGGCATGCAAGAATTAATTAACTTTGAATAATACCTGAAACAATCGAATATGCGAATATTTTCCATATAAACTACGGTAACCGGATATCGACGTCAATACGAAAGTCTATAATGAATTCGGGTAGTAGTTGGTAGATGGAGAAAAATAAAATTCCTTATAAATCGTTTAAATTTACGCGTTTGATGATCGACAGATTTTTGATATCCGCTGCGTTCTCTTCCATGTTGCAGGGCGACAAGAGAGGAATCCATTCCTGGGAGCGTTGGGCCATCATCACGGTACGCAGGATACATCATTATCGGATAGTTACAATAACAATGAGTGACCATAGGTTGATGAGCGCAATCCAGCCGGAAATCACTAGTAAAAGCGGCTAGATCTCGCGGGATGTTACGAGAACACACTCGATGTCGAAAATCGTGCTCGCGTGGCACTGCACATTGCGAGTGTCGACCGGGACGGGGCATTATCGTCCTTGTTGTTTGCGTTAAAGGCTAAAATAAACTACGAAGCACCGGGAGCTTTCGCGCTGTTACGTTAACGACATTGCATGTGTATTGCGCGCGCGTGTATATCGTATACGTGAGATCGCGGGCACCTCGTGAAATGGTCCGTTTCGCGCCTCGGCGCTATCCGCTTGCTTGTAAAATAACTTTCCCTCCTACCGCCGCAATTCGATTCTTATCCATAGCGCCGACATCTCGAGCTTTTTTCGATATTACATCGGAACGATAAAGCCGCTGTGGGCTTATCGCCGTATCGGACGCAGATTGTTTTTTATATGTATAATCTTTATTGAAAATAACTCCCCCTTCTACTCCCTCGTGCTGTCGCCTAGCAATGGATTTTCACACTGCGCGATTTTTTTTCGCGTCCGCGTGTCGATTGTATATTGAGAAACGGTAAGCCGACAACACATGCTGTTTTTATTGAATCGCATGATCGCATAATGCAAATAACAAGCGTATTATTCGGTGGATAGCGTACATCAAACAATGGTGAAGTAAAAAATGCAATGCAGTCGTTTAAATTTTACGAGCAGTTTCGTGATTGCCGTAGAGTTTAAAAAGCATGATATATGTATGATATGTATTGAGAATTGTAGAGTTTAAAAAGCAACACATATGCATGATTGTTTAGTGCAAAGCAATTGTCTGGTAGGATGTTATGTATTTTCTGTATTATTTTCTTACACAGATTAATTTAGAAAAGAATTTGATTGTTGCTTGTATTATGATTTGATTTATGTGCAATTCAGAAATGCAATGTAATGTATTAATATTATTTATTTTATTATGATTTTATTTTAATTACTTTTATGCTGCATTTTCTGAGATGTAGTCAGCCATTGTCATTCATTTGCAAATTAAATATCGACAAAGATAACAAGTGAAACATATATAATAATTATATATATGTAATTACTGACAACAATTAATTTATATTTGTGGAAATATGATTAGTGAATGATGAAAATGCAAAATGTAGTTATAAAAAAAAGTCACACATATTTTTCATTATTTATATATTATAAAAGTAGAAAAATACATGCTTTTATTTTAAAAATATAATTTGAATATCAAATTTGGGGCACCAACAATATCTGCATATGAAAAATATCAAATATTTAAAACTTTATTCATCGCTTCTAATATGATTTTTTAATATTGCAGTTGCAACGTGTCACATTTTCGCGCATTTTATACCGCTGCCCTATATTCAGTACCTGTATATGATCAGCGTATCGACAAGCTCGAATTTTCAATGTAGTCCCATGACTAACAGCGACAAAATCCCAGCAGGATTCCGCGAATCAAAAGGAACGTCTCGCTTACGTTCGGCATAGCTTAATAACCATTTGCATATGTCTTATCGGTCGATATCAGACGAGCGCCGCCCGATTAGGAGCGGTTCGAGCACACAGTCGTCGAATCCCGACGTCAGATAAAAATATATATCAGCCGCGTCACAAAAGCCGGATGAAATCTCCGCCGTCTCCGCGCCGCATCCGCCCACTCATCTACCCTCTGGCCCACCCATATCGTCCGCTATCACCATCTACGGGTTCTCTCTGGTTCTCCACATTCTCGTCTTTCTCGTCAGGAGATTTTCAGTTCGCCTTTTTGTTCGCAAAAATCCGCGACGAAAATTTCCGTGTGCGGAGAGAGAGAGAGGAAATTTCGGTATGCAACGGCTCTCTAAGTGGCCCTTCCTCCCCGGTTCCCCCCCGGTTCCCCTCACATCCCCTTCTATTTGCCCGTTTTCGCGCCCGATCGATATCGCCGACACCCGTGATTCCGAAGCCGTGTGCCTCGCCAGCTTCGGGACAGAAGGTACCGGCATCGCGCGCTCTGGTCGCGCAAACGTCGGTGGTGTTCGATGGAACACGCGCGAATCATTCGTCACAATGGTGTTACGCGCCGCCGCTCGACTTGCCACCCCCTCCCCTGTACCTTCCACCCCCCCTGCAATTCCTCGTGCTCCTAGAGAGAAGTCTATCGCGTTACGCCCGCGTTCGACGTTTCCTTCCTTCCTTCCTTCCTTCCTTCCTTCCTTCCTTCCCAGCCGATTTCCCACTCCACCTGTTTCCCCGACGAAGAGAAATCTCCCGGAACGCGATCCCTCGCCGTCGTGTGCGTCGAGGCTAATCGGTAACATGGGCACTCGGGAAATCTTACCATCTGACCAATTCCTCGAAAAAAGGAGCGACAACCCTTACACTCTCCGCTCCGAACGGAGCTCGACGTTTCTTCGCGAGCGATATTTCGCCCCACGTAGATTTCTCGCGAGATCTTTAATACAGATTTGTTTGTTGCGTTGTACATAATCATTGTTACAATTGATGATGGCGATAGAAATAGCGGCATATGGCGTTAGTATTGCATGTACGCTGTATCTATACGCGAATAGAATCTGTGCACGTAAAATATTAGCCGAAATCGATATACAAGATATTTCATTCCAAGAGGTTGGATAATGGCGATAATTTTGAGCAAAAAGATCATATAAGGCATATTTAATATCAAACTGTACATCATCTCTCGATTTCTTTGAAACATTAAAGTAATAAGATTACAACATTACTATTATGTGTAAAGTTACTTGCAAAAAAGCGAAAGTTTATGCGTTATACATATTTTGACAGTTATTTATTTTTTTTTTTATGTAACTGATTATAACTGATTATCAGAATTTAACAATATTTTGACGTATCACGTATAATAATGAGGACAGAGACTGAAATAACTTCGTGTAGTTGCCGTTATCGAATTTCAACCGAGGTGAAGCGAATTCACTTTACAGCACGCGACCCAAAAAAGTTTTAATCATATCGCATTAATAACGTAAACTAATCGGATACCAACTAGACTGTTAATTAACCGTCACGACTGTAGAACGGATGATGAATAATTTAATGCTTACGGTTCGTTTGCACCCTAATCAACCGAGTCGCTTGCGTTAAGCGGGCAATGTGGGAAGTTGGGGTTGTTTAGATAAACCAAGGAGATGGCATTATTTGTAGAGAGTTTACTCGTCGTGAGACAATCAGATTCGTAATTAGACCTCGCACTCTGAATAAGAGCTGAATAAGATCCGGTTGTAATTTGCGGAGATGAACCAATTGTCATTTTGCCGATTTGCGAATGACGATGTAAGCCAGACAATAAACAAAGCTAGCAGACACGATTCCTAAACACCGGTGTAGTGTAACGATTAAAAATGATGACAATTTTATGCATATGTTTGTTAAAATTAATTAAATGATTAAAATTAATCGATGCCTGTTTCTAATTGATCTAAATATTAAGCAATATTTTACGTTTGTTACATTTTAATAATCTTTAAAATTGACGAATATAAAATCATATTGCAATGAATTGATACGTTAAAATAAACAACAAAACAATTTACATCGTTCATTTTGATTGTGTAATAATAATTTACATTGTATTGTTACGAGAAAACGACACAAAATTTGAACATTTCTAAATTTGCGCGAACCGAACATACCATATTGCAAGTAATATTTGTCCTCGTTAAGCGACAAAATCAAAGGCGATAAGGGAATAAGGGACGGAGTTAGGCCGAATAAGAAGATCGTGCTTGAATCTTAAACTAACCGGCACGACCACCAGCACGGCACATTTCGGAGACGAAGTGCTCAGGCGCGGGCATGAATATGAATGAGTCCGCGCGGGGTGATATTTCGAAGTGCGAAATAAAATAATTTCCTTCTCGTCGCGTAGCTCGCGGCTTCGCGTTGCCACGGAATATGCACGAAGGACGGCGTCATTTTGGGAGACGCGCTAGAGAGGCGAGAGAAGCGTCAGGAATAAAATACGACGAGTCAACGAACGTAAGAGAGACGCGTGAGATCCGGGAATGAAGTTCTCGTTTCTTTATCGTTGCGGCAAACGGTGTCTCCCGTTTCCACGGTATTCTGCCTGTCGAAATTTCTGACAGCGGTCTGAAAATCAGAAAGAAATAGAGGGAAACAGAAAGAGAAAGAGAGAAAGAGAGAAAAAAAAGGAGAGAGAGAGAGAGAGAGAGAGAGAGATACGCGAAAACGAGACGGAAGGAGCGATACTGCGAGTGGTGAATAGTTAGTAAACGTTAAGTAACCAGCGCTGTATCGACCTGCCAAGTGTGTGCGTATCGGATTTCGACGATGATGGCGGCGGTAACTTCGAGGCATACAATTTAACAGGATATTACATTTAAACGGAACTTATTTACCCAGCCAACTGTGTTACTCCTATGCGTTGTGGAAGGCGCTCTACTGGAGTCTTCGTCTTTTCTCTTACCTCTACTACCTATCTTACTGTGGTACCAGACGACACTTCCTGCGGCTATTATCCAGCGCGTCGCTATTCTCATCGTAGTCTCCCTCTCTCTTCTCTCTCTCTCTCTCTCTCTCTCTCTCTCTCTCTCTCTCTCTCTCTCTCTCTCTCTCTCTCTCTCTCTCTCTCTCTCTCTCTCTCTCTCTCTCTCTCTCTCTCTCTCTCTCTCGCGTTCCCCGTAGTTATTCCACCCCTGCAAATCGCTACCAGATGGAGAAAATTGAATTAGTCACGGCCACACTTATAATTATAGCTCGACCGCTCACCTTCTCACCCTTCTCGGTACGCCACGGTCCTCGCTTTTACCACTTCCGTCCGACTTACCGTACCGTGCACGTACGGGGAGAGACCGCCGGTAATAGCAGTAATTTTTCCTACGTTAATTTCATGCAAAACTTTCCAGCTTCGGTCGTCGTCCAGCCTCGATTGGCCCCGCGGTCGTTTTCTCCTTCTCCGAGCGCAAAGTGAATCCGCCAACGCGCGCACACCAACCCGAGAGATGGCAGAATCGGGGTAGGAATATTAGAAATATTGGCCGAGTATTTTTTGCCGCAGTCACCCCTTCCGCGATGCCTCCGAGGGATGGCGCACACGAACATACACACACACAGATATACATATATATATATATATATATATAATATACACGTCACGCGACACCCTCAGCGGTTCCCAGCTATGCCTCTGGAGTGCTTTTAAAAATAATGAAGATCACTTTCTCCGCCCTGTTATTTTCTTTTTATCCAACCTCTTTTCCTCGTCGAGCTTTCCTTTATTGCCTGATTTATAGCTCGATGTTGCAGCGCTAATATATTTTCTGTAGGATTAAATCCTGAAATATGACGACTTCGAAACCAAGGCTGCTTACAGTTCTGCAGGAATATAGAATTCGCGAGGAAATGACTAATATCGCATCGTTGAAGCGGATAGTTGAAACTTTTCTGCGCGATAAATAAAAATAAAGTCTAAAAGAATCCTTTATTTTATAAAATTTATTATTATTTTAATGCGCGGCGAGAGTATCATCAGATTTCATATTAAAAATATAAGAAAGAAAATATTAATAACGTTTTTCTTCTTATGCATACTGATGGTCTTCTGATCTTCTCTTTGTCTATGCAATTTTCATCCTTGCTTATGAAACGTTGTAATTACAGTCGGTACTTTAGTTTACAAATGTCAGAGAGAAAGGAGTTTATTAGTCAAGAAAAAGCAGAGAAGAAGTCTCGAAAACTTTCAAATTCTGAGATGCAATTCTGTCGTTGTATTGATGTAATTAAAAGTCAATTACTTCTCATCTCAGTTTTTCAAGCGTAAATTCGCTAAAGCAGCAACCCAGATTTTTACCAATATTTGTACAAGATTTTTATCGATATCTATGTTTAATGCAGGTATGTTCACATCTTGTGTTTACCTCTTGGTACATAATACTTGTCGTGGAACGAGGCGGAAGAACGACAATGCTTACTCCGAGAGGAAACTCATGACTTTCATAAGTCTTTGTGCATTTTCCGAGCAAGCTACCCGAGCACGAGCTGTAACTTGTTAAAATTCCATCGTGATTTCCGCGCGAAGCTGCGAGAGTAAAAGCACGTCGAAAGAAACGCTGCTAGCTCTCGGATAATCTCGTGGCACGGATTATTGAGCACGTTTCGCACAAGTCCTTTTCCGTTTACTTCAGTAAACCAATAAACTCTAACTTCATTTCAGGTAAATCCTTACGAGTTTCATGTTCGAACTGTTCGACTTGCCGAAGATTTTCTTATCTGAAAGATTTGTCAAAGCGCGCGAACAAATCGATTTGCAGTATCAGTGTGAATGTTTATATTTGTATTACATTCCTATCAAATATTTGTATTTATATTGAAAATTATGATGGCATAAAAATAACATTTTGTTAGCGATATTGCGTGCTGCAGAATTTCTGTTTGAAAACGCTTCATTTCACATATAAAATGCAGATAAAAAAGAGAGAATATCAATATTATTTCAAAGATTAAAAAATGTATATAATTACATAATGTAGTAATTACATGCATTTTTTTATCTTTGAAATAATTTATGTTGCATTACAAATAACCTCAATTATAGTTTTTTTCGATGACTTCTACAATTTATCGCAACATGACTGCAACAATTTCGTTGCAATGAAATTGCGATCAAATCGGAGATAGTTATAGCGCCGTTTTGTCGTCGCGTCCTCTTCACCGTTATAGAAAACCTACATCCAGCGTGAATTTCATTGAAATAGTTTGCAGTAAAAGTTTATTATTCCCTATTGAGAGGAGCTTTCCATCGAATAGATAGGGCCGTACGAATGTCATGTAGCCTTAACCGTTTCTCGAATGTCGCGCATTCTCAACGGGCGAGGGAAGGTTCTCCCCTCGCTCACGACAACCGTCTGAAATAGCGCATAGAACAATCGGCAATGTTATCTCGCGTAAGATCTTGCTTGATCGAAATACCTGACGGAAATGGCCGGTGCAACTATTAACTTCTTCTCGCACGCCTCGACGAAATAGTTTTGTTCTCGATGCCCGATTCACCCGCGATTCTCCGTCGCGGTTCGCTGCAAAATGCAGATACAGCCGAGGCAGAGCCGAGAAGTGGGGTGTAGTTTGGAAATGAAATTTTGCGGGAATTTATGACAGTTTGCACAATAAAAGTTACCGTACCTATTCGCGCAATCGTATCCCATGATAGTACCGTTGCATAACGCGCGTATATATAACAAAATATTCGTTTTACACTCTACATATACCGAGTCGCGTACGGGATATTTCGCAGGGAAAAAACAGAAATCAAAGTGCAGTATTATAATATTAATATAACTATGCTTAACTCTGCGTTTCCTGCAACTTTAATAAATGCGGTCCTCATTTATTAAATTTGTATGTGTTGAAAAATATATGTGTGTCTGTGTATAATAACGAAAGCTTTTCCTTTATTAACATTTGAATAATCATATCTATTTTTTAGGATTACTTGATTTGGAAAATTAAGATGTAATGTGTATATATAAACTTTTCTTTTAAGATTCATATACAGGGTGTCCGGTAATAATCGCCCCACCCATTATGTGCAGGTAGAGCGGATTAAACCGAGTAGGAAAGTCCTCTACCGTTTTGCGATCTTCGCAATAATTAATGAGAAATTAATTAAAAAAGATCGGCCAAATCCGCGCGAATATAAGCGCGGGGCGAGAAATGATGTATATACATTTATTTTCTACGCTCGTAGAAATGAATGGAACTACACCGACGTTATAATCGCGTGTGTGAGTAAATAAAATGTATGAAATAAATTTGTGTGAGTAACTATAAATTGAGACATAAATCACATGCGATAAGAAACTCGATGACAGATGGACATGCGGCTAAACGGTTATTATGACACCTTCGATGGGATGTGCGACACCGAAACAATTGAAGGTCGTCGAAAAAAGTATCAACAGTATTTTGTTTTACGTTTTTTCTGCGTACCGAGTTCGAGTGGTGCTCGCCGAGCATGCCTTATTAGAGTGAGAAAGATGCGAGGAGGATAAAGAAGGATACGAGCAGAGCTCGCTCGAGCGTGCCTTTTCAAAACAATTAGAGATAACGCGAGAAGGATGCGAGGAGGATAAAGAAGGATACGAGAAGAAAATCGAGAATCCCAGTAAGACACGAATCTCTCTTTTCTATTGGATCAGAGAATCGAGCGACTTTGATTATTGGTCATCGCCCGAGGAGTCCGCGTGGAGTATTTAGGTCAGGAAATTCGGCATGCCACTAATAAACCGTGAGACTGTCAATGTATCTCTCCAACTATAGATATCTCTCCGTTTTTTTTATTGAACTATAATAATAGAATGACTATGATTTGGCTACCAAGCGATGACTCCGCGCGGATTAATTAATACACATTAATACATATGCTAAGAAAACCTTTGCTTGCATCTTACCATCTCTATTCCCTTTCTAAATAGCAATTTTAATATTCATACAACTATTTTTCGATTAAATTTTATATGACAAATTGTGATGTTAACAAGTTTTGCGATGTTAAAGAGTTTTGCGCTGCGAATCAATTGCGTGTGAATGCGCGTTTAATACAATCGGCATTGTAAACTTTACGCAACGCATCGTCTTTATTTCAATCAAATAATCAAAATTACTTCGAGAAATGATCGCAACTTTATCGCATCGTGTCCAGAATGGCAAGTGACAGAATCGCTTTCATTCTCTGAGCATACTGCACATAATGTAGCATGCTCGTTAGCAATTAAACGAATTGTACTTGTTATATCAAAATCATTCAATTAATTAAATTGATGAGATTGACATTGTGTTGCAATATTTATGATATTTGGCAATGATTTTCGTATTATATACACACTTATGTCTCTTCTTACTCCGTGCTTATATTCGCGCGAATTGGCCGACCTTTTATAATTAATTTGTCATTAATTATTGCGAAGATCGCAAAACGGTAGAAGACTTTTCTACTCGGTTTAACCCGCGCCACCTGCACACGATGGGTGGGGCGATTATTACCGGACACCCTGTATATATATATCTACCTATATATATAAATTTAAAATTGACATTTTTGATGCAAATTAAATAATTATAAATGTTATTACAAAAATCAGAACACGTAACAAGATAGCTAGAACAACATTTACAAAAGTTTAAAGAGTTTTATTTGAAATCCAGCTATGTGATATTATATACGGTAAAAATACATTACTCATTGTAATATGATAATTATGCTCGTAAAGAAATTAATGTGCAGTATAATGCAAGAAAAAATCTAATTTATCTGTTATAAAGAAATTGGATAACGAAAGAGTTCCACGTGTTATGCGAAATCTGTAATTTCTTTATGTCTGTCGCAGAGTAATGAGTGTTGCGTAAATTACAGCAATAAAACAACAAAAAGCAAGGAGGCAGACAAAGTAAGACAGAAACTTAATGAGAAACCATTGAATCACCTTTGGCACCAAAGTCTGCTGCCAAACGCTATTGCGGTTTCCGACGCGGTTAAAGGTGATGAAGTGTGCTAAGAAAACACCGAAGTGCGCCGTGGAAAAGTGGATAGACAGACGCAGGGACCTGCCTCTGAGGCAAGAAGCGCGACCCTTAATTTCGTTTCTCGTTAAATCGTTCTTTAACGAGAAAATAAGGCCGCCTTTGAGTCCGGAACTCTTGAAATACGAAGACGCGATTTCCCCTGCTATATGTACGATAATATCGAGCGAGAGATGAGACGTGAACATCGCGGATTAAAAGCGACGTTCCTTATCGCAGTTATCATTGATAGAATTTTGCAGTCTAATCTGTTGGTCGTGGAGCATTTCTCCGTCCTAGAGAAATATACTTAAGATATGTAAATATTTGTGTATAATCTCGTTAAATATATATGTATATTTCCTCTCTTAGTAAAATAAATATACGTTAGATAATTTGCGTCGCTAGACATTTTATACTTCAAACTTACGTGGTTATTAAAGTGACAAATATTTTAAAGTCACGCAAGATAATAAATATCTTTCTCGAAACGTTACTCGTTTCACAGCTCTTGTGCATTTTATGATTATTGTTATTTCCGTTTACATAATGCGCGAGTATGCGCGCGCGCGCGCTTCTATTAAATACCTATTCCAAAGCTGTTCGCAGGTACGTGCGGCGGCAGAAATTCATATTCATTAACTGCGGACTGTTATGCACGAAATTCACGATATATCTAGTATGTAATGTATTGTGTCTTTCGTGCGGAGCTGAGTCATGTTATTAAGCGCTCCGTGCTATACCGACACGTGGGTTTACCTTAATCAAAGCTTGTTAATCAGTTTGATAACGACTTTCGGAGGACGTGCTTGCGAATTCCAGCAGTTTCATTCGATTCTCACTCTCATTATCATTAACACGTTGAATGCTATGACGGCCATCGGCATTTATGACAATGGCATATTTCATTGATAAACGTATAAAATTTAACGTACTATAGTTAAGAGAAGTTACACGTATCTCTATAGCCAATAAAACGAGAGATAACGAGCTTACTTATTTAAACCATAACTTTAAGTAGCTTTAAAGAGATTCAAAACAAAATTTAAGATATTCACAAATAGAAGAAACGCTAATTGAGTACCAGACGCGATAATCAAAGCTCAAATTTTTTTCTTTGAATGCAATTTAATTATTTAAAGTTTCACGTTTTGGTCTCTTATTTGGATCATCATCAGCAGCTGTCAAACAGTAAAATGTGGACTATAAAAAAGTAAAATTCACATATGAAAATATATACATAAATTAAGTTAAAGCGTGTATATGCCCTTCTATGACCGTCAGCAAGCTTTATGAGGGATAAGCGTAATGCTTTTTCAAAATTTAAGAATCTAATTATTCATTGAATTGAGGTGGAAATATCTCTCAATAATGATCCAAGATGGAAAGATTTTAGATCATATTAAAAGTTTCCAATCTCATCTTCCCGATGTGCAGTATAATCCTCATCTTAACTTTAGTAAAGAGAAAGAAAAAGAGAAAGAGAGAGAATGGAATTTACAAAACCATTTATTCTGACATTTTACTGCGGCAATGAATTTCGAGTTGCTTCAAGCGCATTCCTTTTTTTCTTCATTCTCTGTCGCCGTAGGCGCGACAATTAACACTGCGAAGTGTTTTATAATAAAGCACTTGAAGGCGTAATTAACGCTGTCCTGTATCCGAGCTGTCGCGCTTAAAAGACTTAAAAGTAACTCAAACTTATCTCGAAGCTTGTCTCCCCGTTCTATCTTTCGCTCTCTTCCTTTTACGATATTTTGTTTTCCCCTTCCCTCCCCTGATTTTGCTTTCTCCCTCCTATCCTTCTGTTTCCCGTTCTCCGCGAGTTCTTTGTGCCCATAAATAATTCAGATGCTCGGGACATCGTAAAGACATTAACGAAGATAAAAGCTTTTAAGGGAGACCGGCCTGAATTCTGAACTCGTTGTATCGCTCTAACGATAATAACTCTGCAATCAGGTCGGACGATGTATTGTCTAGACATACGTATAGGCGTGCCAGCATCAAACATACGTAAGTGAATAATAGTCGAAGTGATTAATCAAGTGCTTAGCTTGAGACAGATTTATCTTGATCAGATGCAAGGCGCGTAGCAGAAAGGAACATTTATTAACATGAGCAGTATCAGGCAAATAATTATTGATGTTGTAATATTTTTACCCATTCCTTTTCAGTAAAATTGCGTCTGAGTCTAATATGAATAAAATAATATATCAGCGATGATGTAAAATCGTTTGTGTCAGCATCTTCAACAAAATTTTGATGGATGAATTTTGCATAATTTTTGAAGAAATTGTCTAAGACTCTCTTATCTATAAGATAGTTAAAATAATTAGAAAAGCATAACTTCAATTTTATGAAAAATAAGTCACAACAATTTAAAAGAAAATTATTATTTCGTTTTAATAATATTACTTAAAATCTTTTCATAATTAATGTTTTATCTCACAGTTACATAATTATTCAGCAATGAATATTAATTGTTTCCACGCAAAGTAACGCATGAAAAATGTAAATGAATAATAGGAGCTTATTTGCTAATTAATTTACGCTGGATTCTGTTTTAGAGAAAAATTAATGTTTATAATGGCCGAGACGCAACAGTAATTTAACAGATTATGATAAATAGACACTGGTTGCACCAACGTAACTAGAACTACGTTGATTTTCTAGTTAAAAATATTTTCAATTTCTATCTACATACACACACAACCACACACACACACACACACACACATATATATATACTAAGGGATATAATTTCAGGAAGAACAGCAAATTACTTCCTTGAATTAAAAAAACTTATTATTAATTACCTCAGGCAATCGTTGCAACTCAATTTACGACTCCTAAATTAGACTTTTTTCTCTGAAAAAATGTGCATACTCCTTGCACGTGACACACATGCCTTTAAACATCTGGCAGAATTTATAACGTAATGTCTTATATTAAATATAATTAATGATTAAACATAAAAAATAGACACACACAAAAAATGAAAAAATACATATGTTTTAATTGTTTCAATTATTTTAATAATTTATTTCCTACTTGTTTGTGTTATAAAATGTCTAACATTCTTGTTACAGACGCCGAATTACCCCGATTCGCCGAGGAAATCCAAAATGTGACAGTGAGCGTGGGACGTGATGCTCTGCTTGCTTGCGTGGTGGATAACCTACGACATTATAAGGTACTTTAAATTAAATCACTTTTTTATCTTTATCATTTTATGTATGCCAAATGTTATACCGAATATTTTTATCGCGTAATTATCCGAATTGTTTTTGCACTACATTCATTGATAAAAATTATTTAAAAAATTAATGGGAAAGCTTTTGATATTATAAGGTGATATGCTTGAAATGTAAAATTACTTTTTAGTTTTCGTTGAATGTATGTTGAATTTCATATGGAACGCCGTTATCGTATAATTATTCCTGTTCTCGGCGAGTTGAATTCGGTCCATCGATTGAGACATTCAGAAAAATTGAGGTCACGTATCTATGTATATATGCTATGACTATAATCGAAAATGTCAGAGTTTCCATAAAAGCATTCACAATTCTAATTTTTATTCTTTGCATTACTATTTTTTGCTTAATTCATAGTTCAAGATCAAAGCGCAGATAAAAGTAGATATTAAGCAGGAGAAAAATGTGCTAATATTAGTAGACATTTCATATAAAGATGTAACTAATGCGTCTTATTTGCTGCACATTAACATAGATATGACTAATATGTTAAAATAAACAATGCACGATGTCATCGTTAAGATAGTACTTTCGTGCAAAATTGCCATTGAGTAAGATTCGAAGTTTTCTTGCCGCTTCGTAGAGAAGCGCTTGCACAAATTAAACGAAGATAATATCTGCTGAAATCCCTACGGCGTTTATGGTCCGTAGACTGCGAATTGGACGGTCCTAGTTTACGTACCGTTATCAAAGGCCTTGCATAATTGCTTCATTTTCCTTCAGTTAATTGAGATGACGTAACAATGGGATACAATTCGTTCTGCTGAGTAGCGACAACACTTACTGGATACAATGCAGTTTGCAAGGAAAAGGGGGGAGGGGGTGTAAGCTAATAACACGTTCCTTCTTTCTCAAGATGGTGATCAGAATCAAGTAGAAGTTTATAAATTATTCCATGTTTCGCGAGCTAACTAACTCTATTTCTTTTCCTTTCCCCTCCTGTGCCCGTCGTGTCGCGGATTTCTTCATTTCTTATTAAACGAGTTAAATTAAATTCATACATTTCCTTTAAGCGTATTTCAGGAATGTTCTTCGCTATATGTAATATAATCTGCAAGGTATTCGTCACTCGTCGCTTGAAAATTTAATGAGAGTTGAAAGATTTATATCCTCGTCGTTCGACGAGTTTTCGTGCTCCAGGTATTCACCATGCATTCCGAGGAGAAAGCATATTCCGCATTCGAAAATATTCTTTTAACTGCATTTTGATTCTGCTAATTATTCATTTTTCTATAATTGAAAAATTATCATATTGTAGAAAAGCGTTAAATATTTTCTATATCAAAGATGAAAAATTTTAAGCTTATAATATAGCTTAATATAATCTTCATTTAGAGAGATTATATTATATAGCATTTTTTTCTTTTTTATGAATAATTTCAACCTTAATCTATATAACACACATTTAGCATTGGATTAAAATTTAATTATAGTGTGCTAATAAAGAAGTATTAACTTGTAAGTATATTTATATAAAATTAAGTAAATTAGTTATATAAAATTAATGTAAAAAACGTTATTGTGTTTGTATTTTCCTTAATATCGTTTAAAAAAATGAACGGCATTTAACTGTTTTTATTTCAAAAAAACAAAAATTACTATCTCAAATAGTAGATTTTTAAATCTTAGATTATTTACATACGCTTAGTTCTTCTTATATAAATATATATATTGTTCAATATATTTCATATCTGCTTAACTATCGTAACAATGTCAAGTTTGACGCAAACCATCATTCGTTACGTTAATAAGAATATGTCTGAAACTTATGTCGAGATAAATTGTTAAAGTAATATTGTAATAAAAAATAATACTACAAAATTTGTATGAGCAAGAGCGTATGAGTGTGTGTGCTCAGATGTCTTCGCATACCACCCATCGCAGTCGTGCGTATATAAATATATAGTACACAAGTATATATACGTATATATAGGTGAGAGCTAAAATATTCGCGAGAGAGTGAGCTGATCTTTTCTACGAGCGATACTCTGCAGTCGTAGTACTGAAAACACGAAACATACTCGAGCTGCACTCGCGGTGGAAATTATACTGTAGAATTCGCGAGACTTCAGGCATGTTTTGCATGCTCAAGAAACCTCTTGCCTATATCGGAAACTCAACGACGAAAGTGTGTGAGAGTCAGTGGTAGGAAGAAGAGTAAGTAGTTCTAAGTCTCCGTCAGTTCTTTGAGATGTAGAGGTTGGAGAATACAATCTTGCTCGATTATTGAGTTGAGTAAGAGGAAAAAAAGAGAAAAACTTTCAATAAGAAGGAATATAAAATTATTAGACTGTCTCCAAATTGTCGCAGACAAGAAGGATATATCGTACGTCATACGGATCGGTCTCGAGATCCTATAAAAGATATTTTATGGTTGAATCTAACATTAATGCCGTTGTGAGACACATCATTTTCGAAAAACGTGCAACATACATATGGGAAATTCCACGTCAAATCGGACAAAAATCGATCTTTTTTGACCTCGTATTTTTTAAATCAAACGAAACTTTTTTCACGTGAAATATACACAAAATAAGGAGATACGTATTTTTTTATTTGTCCGAAATATTTTTTTGCAGAAATTATAAAGAACAAAATTTTCGTGAAAAATGAAGAAGTTGTCAACTTTAAAAATTAATATCTCTAATTATTTTTGTCGTAGAGACATTTTCGAAAACACATTTTGAAGCTAAGGAAACAACCTTTTTTATAAAAATAGTTTAAGTTACAATAAATTGTTAATTCCAACTGTTATAAATAATTAAAATGTTTAATAAATTTTTTCATCAAAAAGTACACTTTTTAAAATTTTTGAAATAATACTATTTCATTCTTCACGTCATTCTGAAAGTGTACATATTTTTTATTTTATGGAGAATCGATAGATTCTATTTTTTATATATTTTTAATAAATGAGACGCCGCGCCGTGCTCGACCAAGTAGCGTAGCGCGTTCATTTCTTCGGAAATCTTATGTAGGAAGAATATATAGTATGAATGACATAATTTATAATGTTGAATAATAATTATATTAAATTGTAATTATATATTATATTAAATATTATAATGTTGAATATAATCTTACCTGAAAATTCATATAGGTTTAGACTTTCGGCGCTCTACGGCAAGACCCTCGATCTTTAACACATTGCGGACCAGAAATTTGATTGCTAATTATATCGAGTAGCCAGATATTTTTTTATCGAGCGTCAAATATTTTTAAGTTACTCATGGTAATTAAAAATTATTGTTTAAAATTACATACACGTAATTTTAAAATATTTGTTAAAATTAAATACTTAACATGACAATGATTTTTAATTGTTAACAAACCATAAGTAACTTAAAAATATTCTCCATAAAATATCGATTCTCCATAAAATAAAATATATGTACACTTTCAGAATGATGTGACGTGTAATTGCCCATATATATATTTTTCAATTTAAAATAATAAGTTCACAGTTTAATTTGCGAATAAAATGTTTAATAAATGTTTATCTGATTATTTCTTCATTTAGCATTTGTGTACCGCGATTAATTCTATATTTTATTGTCATAATTAAATAGAAATAAAGAATGTATATATATATATATTGAACATTGTTTTGATAATTAAACAGCTAAAGTAAAAGCATAAAAAGTAGATTTCAAGAAAAATGCGTTCTGACGTTTGTTTCAGGTGGCGTGGGTGCGCGTTGATACACAAACTATATTGTCGATTCATCAGAATGTAATTACTCAGAATCCACGAATTTCGCTAACATACAATGACCATCGCTCGTGGTATCTTCATATAAAGGACGTACAGGAAGTCGATCGTGGGTGGTATATGTGCCAGGTGAATACGGATCCAATGAAAAGTCGTCAGGGCTACGTACAAGTTGTAGGTAAGTAATAATTTACGCGCAAAAAAATTCTCCGATGTCTACATCTTTTTTATTTGTACTCGAAATTACTTGTACTTGTTACAATCTTTCAAAAAATTATATATATGTTGAATATAAGTCATCGATTATAAGTGTCTGAAAAATTCACATCAAATGCGCATAAATATATAACGATCTTAAAATTAAATTTTTTCTAATATTTATGTCGCAGTACCACCGTCGATTCTTCCTAAAGAGACCAGCACTGACATGGTGGTCCGCGAAGCTTCCAACGTGACGTTGACGTGCAAAGCGACCGGATATCCGGAGCCTTACGTCATGTGGCGGCGGGAGGATGGCAAGAACATAAATTATAACGGCGAAAGTGGTGAGTCTCAATTATAATTCACTATGATTTATATGAATAATCGAACGGATAGAGATGATGATTTTCGAAGATTAACGCCGGATATAAAATAATCATCATTGCTTTCATAACACTGTCGAGAAATGTGCCGATCGATATCGAGGTCAAATAGTGAATAATACTGGATTATTCGACGCCAGATTGGTACTCTCATTAAAATATTTATCGCATTTACGGATTAGTTGCGAGTTGCATTTAAGGTACGAGGATACGATTATAAAGTATCATGTTACAAAGTACTAAACTTAAAAAGTTCATAGATATTTCTGCTTCCTGCGAGTTTATAAATGACGTATCTTAATATCCTGAATAAAATATCTCAACTTTCGTACAATTTTAGCAATTTCTAAGCAGTCTTATTAAAATTCAATAAGATTGCTATTATGATTACTCTTTATTAGTATGCTTATTAATATGCTATAATAAGATTGCTAGTATAATTATTTTTTTATTTTAAAGTTGCACCTTTTGTACTCTTTTGTCAATATAACTAAAATTGAATAGGTAAATAAAATCATAAAATAACAGACAAACAAAGTTCGAAAACAAAACAACATGTTAGCCATTAGCTAACAGATAATATCGTGATAATTAAATTTATTCTGTGTAATATGGAATATTTTATCAATTTTCCGATATCGAATACAACTATGCATGTTTATATCAATTAACGCGATTACCATTAATTGAAATTATTTTAAATACACTCACTCCTTATGCTTTGCTTTTACCAAGAAATAAAGTTATTCATATTATTAGCAATATTATGGCAGATTATATACTTTTTATTTGTAGATAATACATTTTTATCCGAGAAAACACATACAACTATAAAATCTAAGCTCTAAAAGCTATCATACATCCACTAGCGCTGCGCTTTAACAATCAATTATTCCTCTTCTGGTCCGACATCAAAATTCGGTCGAGTAAGCCGTGGCCAGAACGCAATTATTCAGGTGCGGTATAATCACTGCGTATCGCCAAATTGTACTGTAATGTGTCCAAGAGTGCAGTTGCAATTTGTAGCTAGGTGCTGAGATCAATACATATAGAGATATACATAGGTATACTACACGCGCGATAAAGTTTCTTCGATTTCTGCATGAATATATAAAATTATTTATTTTATATTGAATTTCTCGAAATATTTATATAGTTTTATTTCGGTTTCTTGTAGCAAGTTGAGCAGAATATATGTATTTTTCTCATAGCGACAGCGAAATGACATTTATATATGACATTTATAATTTATTAAAATTCTACACAAAATGTGTGATTTTAATTTAAACGCGAAAAATAAGCGAAACATTTATTGATCAATTATGTTAGTTTCCGCTGTGAGAAACGGACAGTTAACTCCGACATAAATAATGGATCGATAATAGCGCAAGTGTAAGATATTCTTGTCGTTCCAATATCCTGAAAATAATCATATGACATAAAAACACGTCTACTTCCTTACGCCTGTCTCGGTCGACGCTAATTATCCTCTTGATTACTAATTACAAAAAATACAAGCCTGTCCGTCAACCGGGATACAGAAAAGCGAGACGTCAAACCGTCTGCAGATTTTGAAGGGTTTCCTCTCAATAAAGGTCGAGTTTAATTTCTACGCTAATTTAAATTTTCATTGCCCTCCAAGCATAGGCCGACGCCGGCGTTCGGAGAGGATCGTCAGATCGTAAACCACTATCCCATACTAAACTGATCGTATAAACTGTTACTGATAAATATGGATGTCGCGTTCTAATATGGAAAAATAGCGTAACTTGATCTACTGATTATCCGCTGCCAAAGTGATGCGTGATTTATTGTGAGATCCGATAAGATATATATTATTTAAGATTAAGGAAACTTCTCTTGTGTGTGTACATTACCGATAAATCCATATAATTTATTTTGTTTCTATGTTTTATTTATACCTCTTTATTTCAAATTGCTCTTGTAATTAATCGGTGAATAAGACAAATGATAATTAAAACCATGATTCTGTAGAATTCTTATAGAGTGGACAGAATAAATAAGAGAATTACTATTAATCGTGTCGATGTAATTTTATTTTATATTATTTTATATCGTGTATAATTTTACAATTTTTCTTTTAGAAGTATTTCATTTCACGCCAATATGACAATTATTATTTGCACTGAAATTAACGCTGTTATGTAAAAATTTCATATCATTGGACGTATTATTATCAATCCGCGCTGAAATCCATTAAAATTAGCAATGTTAAACAGAAACTAATGCGATAGCTAGAGAGTAAAGAAGAAGAAAGTATAAAGTACGATTTTAATTATGCCTATTAGCGTTTTTTTCTTCGTCGTAATATAGGAAATATTGCATAATGATATTGCAATATTGTTTCGCAGTATTATCAATGAAAGTGCATTTTATAATTTCTTAAAGAAGCATCCTTGATTAATTTGAAGGCAAATTTATTTCACAAGTATAGCAATGTTTTCTACCGTCATTTCTGGTAAAAGCACGTGTGCTTAAGTATCATTTATTAATATGTAAGCATTGCATCGCAAAAAATTGCATCTCTTTCCGCCATGCATTATTTCGCGATGCATTTGAAGGTACAAAGTTATCCTATTTTATCGTAAATGGAAGATAGTCATTGAACACAAATGTAATAGAAAAAGTCGATAACGCAGGGAAGAAAAAGTGAGCATTAACTATATGTAGTAATGTTTTAAATTAAGATAATAAATACATGTATAACACACACAAGTACATTTATTATTTTAAAAATATTTAGTTATAGAGAATTTGTGAAATAATATCTAAAATTATATAAGTTGACATTTTATAACATTACTGCCTTAAAAAAGTAATAAACTTTTATGTTCGCGCGCAGCGCATATAGAGCATGAGTGTTGAGAGGCTTAACATCTCTTAGAAGCTATGAATACTTTATTTATGGCGAACCATTACATACATCATCTATTTACATAAACTGTCTGGTTTCCAATAACATCGATTTGTATATTTTTTCTAATATTTTTATTTTCTATTTAGAAGATTCAGTTTGCGTGCAATCATCAGAACGCGAATTATTTCTTATATTTTAAGCTGCTTGAAAACTTTCTGAACTGACATTTTTATTAACCTTTAAAGGTTTCGCAAGTCCTTAAATGCTTCTCGTTGAGATATTAGATTTGGGAGGTGGAGGGGAGACTTCTTATATATATATAATAGAACCTAAAGTGGATTTTAAAGTGATTATTATCAGAGAATAAAGGAGCCATACACTAGCATTATTGCTATAAACATTAAGAAGATATTTTTTTTTCTCACGACATTAGAAAAATACAACTCTTTGTAAAAAATATTTTGCAGAGAATTTTATCAGAGATTTCTGATTCCTTTAATACCTTTAGAAATGGATTCTTATCGTATACGCAATTATATGAATCTGTAAAATTGCCGTACATTGACGCGTAATCGATATCAATCGACGTAGGTAGGCGCCTTCTGGCGAACCGACGATCCGTCATTCGAGAGAGAAGCGTCAGATTATCGGCGTAATTGGACGAAATATCGCGGTGGTGAATATGGCTCGCGTTCGAGCCGTACGACGGCGTTACTAACTGATGTGTTGGCCTCTGGGGCACGAGGGATGGGCTAACGCCATTACTCCCCGCCTGATAGCCTCCAGACACCCTCTAACCCTCGAAGAAAGTATAGATGGTTGTCGGCTTCTCCTCGGGTCGAAGGTATATACCCAGCTCTCGCTCTCCTGGTCCTCGCTTCGGAGCGAAGGGACCGAAAAAGAATGGCCGAGAGAGAGATGAGAAAGCAAATCGAATTTAGCAAAACTATCGTGGCGCATCGAGGCGCCGTCGTTGAGCGGGGATGGTGCGCCGGTGTTGGTGTTGGTTGTGGTGCGAGGCACCTGCAGGTACGAGGGAGATTTACCTCCGGCGGACAGGCCGGAACTGATCGTGCGGAAGGACGACGGTAGAGGAGGGGGATACGAAGGGGAAAGATAAAGGAAGGCGCGGGCGGGAAATTAGAGCGCCGGCGGCGGGAAGGGCAAATAAACCACGAGGACGGCGGAAACGAATTGTCGCGCTACTCTCGTGTCCTTAATACGATCGTTCATAAGAGCGATAACGTTGCAATCCAGCGACGTCCACGTCCCGGTAGACTCTTCTCTCGGGCTGAATTGGCGCAGGCGGCCCGATAGTGAAGAGCAGGAGGTATTCGCATCCGATACCACATGAGATGAGGTTTACCTACGCTAGAAGAAGCGAAACCTTCCTGTTCTCTATAGTTATGGAAACGCGTATATATACCGACGTTCTCGTCGACGTCGTTTCGCGCGCTTCGTGCTCGGAAAACGCGATTTGGTTTCACTTACCTTTTCAGAGATATACGAGTTTGCCTTGGTCGCCATCTGCACTGGTCGCTACCTGTCCATCGTGTCCGTGCACTCTGCGATTCCCATATAAGTACCAACCGGGCGGATCGGTGGTCTACCCTCTCGAATGTACAAACGACTCTAAACTTGTGTGTACACCGCGCAACCATCATCCACCTCATCTACCCTCAGCTCATCCGCACGATTATCGCGGATCAATGTGGCGGCGCGACTGTGATTACGTGTGTATACACGAGTTCTTACACATATATACTGTTCACCGACCGTTAAATGTATATACGTAATGACACGGACTGCACGCATACACGCCACCCTTCGCCCACCTGTTTATATTCATAAAGAAGTGAGAATAAAGAGAGATATATAGATATATAGATAGAGATAAAGAGAAAGAGAGAGAGAGAGAGAGAGAGAGAGAGAGATGCCTCGAGTATTTCCGTTATCGATACTCTCACGAGTATCCTGGCAAGGCTTCTCCGTTAATGTGACCACGGCTTGTCGACGCGAGGCCGACATAACGCGACGCGACTGGAAAATCGAAACTGACAACGAGCTGAGTTTCCCGCCGGTGTGCCAGGAGACGAACGTACAGGAGAATAGGAGGCGATGTGCATCGGGTATAAAGCACGGCGCAAAGTCGGCTATGCTCTCGCACTCATTTTACGCGCACACATCTAACGCTCGCTCAGTTCTATGCCAGAACACACACACACACACACACACACACACACATATATATATATATTATATATATATATTATATACATATATATATACCACCAGGCTCCAACCGGTATCGAACGTTCCGATGACGGTGGTACGCCAATGCTTGCGGTGAGAAAGCACGTTACGTTTTCTCGTTACCGTTTGAGGTTCCTTTGTGCCTTCCAAACCGCTGGTAAAGTCAGCGTTCAGCACGGAGTCAATATTATCTGAGAAATTTCTCGCTGGAAACTGGAATATAATAGCCCCGTCTCTTTCATTCGCTTTACGCGATGCTGCACTGCAAACGTAATTTGTCCTTCAAATCTGGTGACGTCAATCGTTTGTGACAATCGATCGTTAATATTCTCTGAATTCGAACGCAGTAACGAGCGGCTTCATTTTTCCATCACGACGTCTTTTATACAAGTTTTAATTCAATCTCTCCCTCTTTCTCTCTCTCTCTCCCTCTCTCTCTGCAATTTCTCTATAAACATTTATGTCTTCTTCTTCTGATAAAATATTTACAAGTATTTATCAAAAAATATATTAAATATTTATATCTTTTATATGTATGCTATCTATATCATGTATATGTCTGTTTACAAACAAACATGATAATATGTGAATTTATTCAAAAATGCCTTCGCGTTTGTTTTATATTGAAAAATCGAGAAGTAATTTTCCATTTTTCACGTAAGAATAGACAAATCATGTATAATAAAAAAAAAATGTATTTTACACATTCTTTTACACATTTCAAATTTTGTTAAAGAACATAAAAGGCATAGAGATTTATAAAATATTGACTAAAATTATATTTGTGCTATTAATATTTCATATAGTTACGCTATTCGTCATGATCGCTGCCGTTAACACGCTTGTTAAAACATATTCCTGGCCAGTGCAATAAATACATGAAAATCACTTACTACGTCTGGTCTAACATTCGCGGATGCATTAGCGGCAATAATCGTTGGCCGAGGATTCCGCTTGGGAATGAATGTACCCGGGTTATCTTCCGGTTATAACGCGAAAAAGGGCACTTAAGGCTACGAGAAAGGGGGACGGGATGAAATATCTACGACCCATCCTTCGCTTATGGGCCGGAATACATCACGTACTAATTCCCAAATAGGTGGCCAACCCTCCACTTCGTCTTCGAGTAAGCTGTTCGCTTATTTTTACGCCGCTGAGAATACGCCGTCGGGGAACGTTATGCAAAGTACGTCGCGCGTGCGCGCGGCATCGACGCAAACGGACGTTAATTTATTTCGGGAATTCTTCCACATGCGCGCGCCACCATTCTGTGCATTCGCAGTTTAAAAGCTCGGCGGAGCTTTGAAAGATTTTGCGTCATTTACAGACGCGTTTAATGTCGCTTGAAAATTTTGAAATACTTTTGTCGGTAACGCATTGAAACTTCATCAAATCCCGACGATGGGAAGCCAATTTTGCCGAAGCTTAATAACGTTATAGTGAGAACGCGCTGATCTTTTTAGGTCAACGCTGGGGCAATATCATGCTATGCATGCGTCTATAGCTTCAATATATATATATATGTAATATTCATGTTAATATATACATAACATGTGCGTCAGACATCCCTCTTTTTGCATCTAGCATTAGACACAAGCATTTTTCTGTCATTTTATTTTTTTTCTGACAATTTACAAATTTTGAGCTTTTCATTCCCACGTTGTCTAATAGACAGATAGACAAGGCGGAATTGTTGAAAAGTGTACAAATGTAATATTTTATATAATATTCAATCCTAAAAGAAAGTTGAAAAATGCCGTTAAAAATTAACAGAAATAATAACAAGGGAAGAAGTATAGGAAAAATGAGATGATAATCCCGTAAGAGTCGACGCGATAACTTTATTAATGGTGCTATTTATACTGTAATGTGACGTGACAACGCGTGAGCTCACGCGATATGATAATACTGTATTCTAATCTTAACTGGCATCGATCGCCGTTCTACCGTGAAATAACGGATCCCCGCAGTTAAATTGAGCCACATTTCGATCGCACGGAGAATGATAAAATTCGGGCGTGCCCGAAAATAATAATTGTCCACGTTCTCCTTTGTTCCGCCCCCGCTATGCCGCCCGTCCGCCGTGAAATTCCGCCCGGCCGGGCCATATTGCGGTTTCCCATTAAGCCGAAAGTTTTAAAGGTTCCCGCTAAACCGGTAAGCGGGTAGTTCCGACACAGGACCTGCGGGACTACTTGATTAAAACCCTCTGAAAGTGCGACCCGCCAGCAGAATCTCCCGGCACTCTGCATTGTTTATGGAACAATAGATAGGTTTGCCGCGCAGCTTGTAGCATGGGGTTGGCTACCAGGGATTCAGCACCCTCTCGCGTTCTACTACTGGCCCGGTAACAACTTTATCCCTTTCATCGCTTTCATCGCTGCATCACGTGTATATGTGTGTTGCGTTTTCTTTCAACGGCGAAATCTTCAGCTGCGCCGCCGGCAGAATTTAATGGCTTGCAATTTTCATTTTACCCGACGCGAATATCTTGTAATTGTTACGCGTACAGAAACGCATAAATATAGTATGCAAATGTGATAACTGCTTGCAATAATGTATGCGTATATTTATTTCGTGTGTATCTGTGAATTTACGGATATTATCACATCTACCGATTTAAAAAGTATTGTCGATTTCTGTAGTATCTTTTTATGATACACGTATAAAGTAACATAATTAAATCATAATGCAAATATAAAGAGGAGGGAAGGGCGGTGGAAACATAAAATATTCTTAGATATTAAAATGCATAATGCGTTCAAGGGCATTAACTTGTAGCATCTTATGCCTTTATGATATTTTTTATTGCTTCTATATAGATAGGTCAAATAGACGTAAAGTTTCTTGCCGTTCAGGATGCTTTTAACCTTATTGCAAGAAAACCTTAAATAGGTTTTTCATTGCGATATATATCGTTTATCTTTGAATTTTCTTGAAATGTCGAGTATAAGTTTGAACTAAATAATGATGAGAGAAGTCGCATCAACTTCTAATTTCGCGAATTTGTCTTATTTCAAACATGTTTGACGTAATAAATTTGCATGATAAACACATATAGTAACTCCAAAACACTTTTTTGTATATTATATCAGTTCTATTAATATTATATCAAACTACACATCTAAATAATTAATTATTATGTATTATACGAATTATTTATTTATAATTTGTATAATATATAATAATTAATTATTTTGCCTACTAAAAGATAGTTCGGTCGATGTAAGTAAAATATGTACGCGAAACATTTGTCGAATATGTCAGGTGATTTCTATATCTAAACAAAGAATATGTATAGCACGTGCAATCCATTGAGTGGCGGCAGCGAGGTAGCATAGATCATTCCATCAAACATAGCAGTTTCTCTGTTAATATGATGATCTGCTTTACACTAGCAGTAGTGGTCAACACACATTATCTGTGTAATCGTTCTCGAAATCAGGATAAAGGCACATCGAGCTATAATATGCGTTTTGCTTGCCTATGCTATTATCGTTTGTAACATGAATTATATGAGGATAACCGTAGTAATGCTTTCGAGAAGTAATCTCCTCAAACATTAAAGTATAATAATTTATCTGTACACATTTATCTGTACACAACGATATAATAGCAAACATCACTCTAATAAGTATTTATAAATGTGATCTTTATTGACCGCGCTTATTACCGTGTAGCAAAGAAAAAGATACGTGACTTTCGAGACATTTTGCATATATAGTGTATTTATTATCGAATAATATGTAATTTACATTCCTGCTTTGTCTTTATACTATTATAATTAAGGTTTCTCGCGCGACAGAATCAATGCCAATAATGTGATTATCAGCGCATACATGTCTTTAATGTCTAAGCAACTCTTGTGACAAAGTTCCGGCGTAACTTGCCTTTACTTTACCCCTTTGTAGAGTTTAATTTGCTTCCTATCTATCTACTTTATGCGATCTGCGCCAGTCATATCAACCAACATGCCAGAAATGAATGCAGCGTAGATGCAAATAGCTCTCCGGGAAGGCGCAAAGTGCTCTTTGTCACACGACATGCAATAAAAGTTTCGACGCATATGCGCATCGCGCTTTTAGCGTCCTGTGCTATGGTGCATGCTGCCTTCTTTGTCGGCATTATCGATATCCGCGTTTCGAAATAATGCTGGTATTATCATGGCACGCCACGCGCTTATTAATTCGTGAGAAGAATTACAACTGCGACGAGCCGTGTGTATTTATCAAATTGTATTATACGTTCTACAATATAATTACTTTGCGCAGAATATGATACGGGGATTTTTCAGCAATCTGCTATTTACAACGTGAAATTTACCTACGTTTTAATTAAAAAATATCGTTTAATTCAAAATTGGATCGTTAACTAATTGTTAATTGTAGATCTCGTAATAGAGCTTATGACCTGTATTCTCTTACAACAATTTAGTTGCAAATATTTTATCTTATAATAAAAACCGATGGAAGTGTTGAAATAGTATAATAAATACATCTTCCTGAGGCTTTTACAGTTTATATGCTAATATATGTGAACATTTTATGTTTCAGTGAATGTCGTGGATGGTGAAGTGTTGCATATCGTGAAGATAAGCCGCCTTCATATGGGCGCTTATTTATGCATAGCTTCAAACGGTGTTCCACCATCGGTGAGCAAGCGAGTCTCGCTGCGTGTACAATGTAAGTCACCAATTTTCTTGCATTATCAAAAGAATTCTTATCGTACGCATTTTTTGAAACATGGTTTGAAACAAAGTTTAGTATACACAATCGTAATATGAATAATAGATGTCATTTTTAATAAAAGGCAAGAATTGCATGTGTACATACACAATGATACAATTTCTAATAAAAAGGAGAAAAAAAATTGATATTGAAAATTTTTTATAAAATTTAATATATATTTATAAATACACAGATTAGAAAAACATTTCAAAATATTCGTAAAGTAATAGCTTCCTGCCTATTAACCTAACGAATTCAGATAAAATCAATAGTTTGCAAAGTCAGCGATTTTAATATTGATTTCTCTGATTGAAAAAGTTTGTGGGAATTATTTTCCAGCGCGAGTATCGAAACTGAACCAATCGAAACTTCGAAGGATCGCGTCGGATAATCAAACATAGATTAAAACGTCTGTGAATGTGAATGAATATATATACTTTAAGCGTGTTATATTTATAATATATTTTAATATATATTAAATTCACATTAAATATAATTCTATATATACGTATATATACAAATTATTTTAACAAAAAGCTGAAATTAAAATTATATGTATTTTTTCTTTAAATTATCGTTTTTTTTCGATATAATTTAATAAAATTGATATTAATTTTCTCTTGAAAAACAAATAACTAATATTTGTAATTATATAACTTTAATTATTATTTTCTTATTGTCATATATTTATAATGTGAATATCAATATGAAAATATTCAACGATTTATTCTCTTTGGATTATATTGATTTTACATCAATATCATTTTATTGAGCGCTGGATTTGACGCTGACATCATCGATTCCTTCGTGTATATGCCATTAGCGAAAACTACGCTGTCATCGTAATACTATGCACTTCGGTATTATGATAAGAGTAGGATAAAACTCAGGAAGGAACGACTATTGTCGCGTAAGAATACCCGCGTATTTTTCTGTGCAAGAAAAGATGATAAGAAAGGATGATGGAGAGAAACCCGTTTTTATCATACTTCCCCGATTGCAAGGCGCGCGTAACTTGGTAAATGCCGGTCGCTGGAGCAGTAAAGTAGATGTCGGAAATATTATACTTTTAATAAACTCGACGTGGTTCATAAATGTTAGAAATGAAATAAAGCCACTAGTTTTCTTTGATATATGAACTACGCTAATATTGTTCCTCATAAGCTTTTTATTAATTTCCCGACGAAGTTGCGCCAACTCCGCATGTTGCATTGAATTTTTAACAGGTATTACAAGTGCTTTGTTATTACATTTTAAGGTACCTAGATTTGAACACACACACGCATTATATACATTACAATTTATAATATATTATATATAAATACAAATTATATATATTCTAAATAAAATTCTTTTTCAAACTAGAAATACACACTTTTTAACATTTATTGTAAGAACTATTACATATATCTATTTTTATTTTATATAAACATCGTCAAATAATTTAAATCGTATTTGGCACTGCATACAATTCAAGAGTGAATGTCGGTGTTTATATAAGCTGAAAATATATAGTTATTTATATAAAGGGAGAGGTGAAAAAGGAAACACAGCACACACACACACACACACACACACACATTTAAAACATATTGTCACCGTTGCAACTCGATGAGGAGTCGTTGTTCTTCATCCGTAAAAGCATCCTCGGTGCGCCATGCATTAGGTCGATTTTCAACGTCTCATTTAGCCACCGATTTATGAACGGCTACTTGACCTAGATATGGTCGATATACGTCCGTTTATCCCCGCGCAGCCATTTCAAACGCCACCCGACCACCGACAATTCCCGGGTTCTACTCAGTTTGGGGTGCGAAACGCGTCTCCGCGTCGTCTTTTCTAGCACATTAGTTTCTCGCTTCTACGTCTCTATCTTTCCTCCTGCGGGCAAACACAAATATTAATAATCGTCCAAGGAATTCGAGCCACTCTCGAACGGCGATTTCGCACGAGGGTCACGAATCGCGTCAACTTTTTGACCTCTTACACACGGCCCATGCGGATCTAGTGTTTTTTCTTCGTGGATTTTTCGTGGATATTGTACGGCATATTATTGTACTATATATTCTCCCACAGATGTTGATCTGATGATACGCGCGGTACATGATAAATGCGCGAGTATTACTAACGCGTGGCGTGAATTAATACCGATCGTGTATCACAAAGATATATCAGCAAACAGCTTTTTGAGCAACTTTATCTTCAGTGCATCAGAGGCTGCCATTATCATAGATTGTACGCGATTATAGCTCAATTTATATAAAGATTGAATCGTTCCAGCGACAGTTAATCGTAAAAGAAAAGAATTTATAGTAAAACTTTTCATTTTTTAAGAAATAAATATTATAAATATTTAACTTATTAGATTAGAATTATACGAGTTAAAATTTGAAATAGATAAAAATGCTGTTAATAGTTAAACATATATATGTGTGTGTGTGTGTGTGTGTGTGTGTGTGTGTGTGTGTGTGTGTGTGTGTGTGTGTGTGTGTGTGTGTGTGTGTGTGTGTGTGTGTGTGTGTGTGTGTGTGTATCTTTTGCTAAGATAATATTCTTGATTTAATAATTATTTAGACATTACAAAATCTTGTGAATAGCATTTTGAGACATGCGCACATGCGCAATGTAAAGTTTGATAGATAAGAATTACGCTTCTGAAATACGTATTGAATGATGTGCAATCAAAGTGTATACTCGCTCGCAGTCTATAGATTTATCGATAGCTCAGCAGGATGGTTGGGGAAAGGAGATAGGTGGAAAAACTACCCTCCGTAGTTCTGTCGAAAGTGCACCTGCTGCTAGTAAATCGTGATTTACGTCCGTCCGTAAAAGACGAAAATATGACACGATATATTGGGATATCTATATCGATCGAAAGAAAACGATTTCGCATTTATGATACACTGATATCAATTGAGAATCTTCATATATAAAATAATGCTTTCTTTTCAAAGAAATGCTAAACGTTAAACTTGATTAGCAAAATGATAAGTTGTGTTGATTGCTTGATAAAAGAATATAAATTCTTTGCAGAATCAAAAATTTAACATATTACCATATATCTTCAAAGATCAAATATTTATCTCTATAAGGAAATTCAAATTATTCAAAAAAAACTTTTATTTTCTTAAACAAATTTCTAAAACATTTTAATTTTATTTTGCATATTTTTAAGAACAATTAACAGCAATATTATTTACAAATTTGCGACTGAAGGCTATAGTTCCAGAGAATAATACAAATTAATTTAATTCACGATTTATCCCTTACACAGAGTATGTGATGATAAGTGCAAAATATTTCTAAAATTATTTTTTTATTAAAACGTTTAACAAATATAAAGAAAAATCTTTTTGTGTTGTGAGTACTTTTGCGCTTCCAAAAATATTAATGAAAGATAGCTCGATAAAACTAACACGCAGTCTACATTGCATGCAACTGCAGGCAAATGCTTATTTTCAGATAGTGCTTTTAAATCGTGACAATCTCCGGTGCAAAGATGGGCAATTGTATGTAGTTGCATGCAATGAGAACTGCGTGTTGACTGCGCTTTCTCGCAAACATTCCATTGAAATTTTCAGACGTCGAAAACAACTTGAAAAAGACTTTTTTTACATGTTTGCACAAACTTTTTATATTGTTTTGAATGAGTATACCAATTTAAGAGATTTACATTGTTCTAAATTGGTTTGATTTTAGCAGGATAATTTCTTTCATTGACGTTTTTGTTCTCTTTTTTCTTAATTATACTAAATTTGTAATTTTACATAAAAATATGCACATATTATATAAAACGTCCACAGCAAAATCTCTTATGAATAATATTAGATCTTATAATCAATGGCTTGGTTTAATTGTTAAAATTAATTTGAAATATTAATTATACATCTATATTATATATAAGATTGATATTATATATATAATTGAGATACTTTAATTATAACAATTAAACCATTAATCATAAGATCTAATATTATTCATAAGATTTGATTAAACGTTTTATACATTTAATATGTGCATATTTTTTTATGTAAAATTACAAATTTAGTATAATTATATTTAATTATATATATTTGCACATTTACCATTACCTTTCTGTTTCCACATATCAGTGTGTGTATGTGTCTACATGCACGCGCGCGTATATTTGTTCTTAAAAGATATACCGCAATAAATACATTAATGTTATTCTACAAAAGTGATATTATTGATATATGAAAACAAAAAAATAAGGGTAAATGTGAAAATATTATTAATAATATTTATTATATGTAAAATATTAATATTATTAATATATATATATATATAATATATTATTAATTATATACATAATTCACAATAAATTTCACGTTTCTAACTTACAGTTCCACCTATGCTTTCAATACCAAATCAGTTGGAAGGAGCTTATATTGGACAAGACGTAACTCTTGAATGTCATACTGAAGCTTACCCAAACTCAATAAATTATTGGACAACAGAACGCGGCGATATGATAGTGTCTGGTAATTCTAAAAATCCGATATGCAAATGTCCTTCACAATTATTGCATGTCTGATATATTTGCTATATTTAAGATTCTCAATTTTGTGAGTTAATATCACTTTTCAAACATATATTACTTTTGACTTGTAGCTGTTATAAAAATACTTAACAATGTGAGAAAAGATAAAATCTCGGCGATATAATAGTCTCTGACAATTCTTAAAATCAGATATGCATATATTTTTCACAATTATTGCATATCTAGTTTACTATATTTAAGATCCTTGATTTTTTGCGTGAAGACAATTTTTTTAACGTATTACTTCTAACTTGTATGTGTTGTAGATGTAACTAGCAATGTGAGAAAGAGGATTCTTTTAATACGATAAAAATATTTTTAAATATCTGTTCTTGTTTATGCACAATAATAATATATAAATTTATATTTTTGCAAGATAGTATAAATTATAACATTTTTTATAAATAAATATTAAATACTTATATTTTATTTTGAAAAAATAAATTAAAGTTTATATTCTCATATAATATTTCAAGACTTTGTTTATTCGCTGAATATATGAGTATAAAAATTATAAATAAATAGATATAGTCACATAAACAAATTATTATTAAAAGTTCTCGATGTACATGTACATACATAGATAAAGTACGTCGAATACTTGAGTTTTTTATTGTGCAATTTTATTATCCTAGTTTAAAATGAAAGACGGAGGACTTGGTTTTATTGCCACAGGCAATTCTGTTTCAGGCGACAAATATGAGGCGATATCCACCGACAGCGGATACAACAAGTACATGATGTTAAAGATAAGAAACGTTGGCCCGAAAGATTTTGGTTCGTATAAATGTGTCGCACAGAATTCCCTTGGCGGAACAGATGGCGTCATCAAACTAGATGGTAAGTCATGCAACGATGATAATAAGGGCGATGTATAATATTTGATTTGGTATAAGTAGAAGTAAGAACACATTTAACAACGCGCATTGAAAAGTATCGAACGAGTATATAATTGTGTTTTATTTAAGATCGATTATTCGAAGTCGACGTCTGCTAATGACGGCGCTAATGGTGAAATAATTGGTTTCCAATAGTCAGTTACTTTAAGATATTTGAGCCTTCGTCGTTAATGAGAGACAGGCGCGGTCGAGCATACTTCTCTTACGAGCATTAACCATAATTGCCTATTAAATTTGTGTTGGGTATACAAATATAGTTACCAAAAGTTGTTTTGTAAAATATTAACTAGACATTACTATAATATATCAAACGTGAATTAATATTTCAATATGTGTAAACTGTAAAAAAAATTCTAATTTTAAATAATATACAAAAAAGTAGATAAAAAAGGAACGATAAGACGCAAAAGTTCTTGAGGTTTGACGATGAGCCGTTTTACTTCAAAATGCGTTGTCTTCTTGACAATGCTAATAGTAGACTAGAAGGAAAGTTTTATTTAGTTTAAGCGACGACGTAGACGAAAATAATTGCATATAGGCCGCCTCGACCTCTTCTAGCTTCGCATGCTTGTGAAGACTCATCGTAAAACTTCACAAACTTCCGCACTTTCATAATATCTAACATACTTATGTCCATCTTCAATATTGTTTCACAACTGTCAGCGCCTAAATGCAATTTTATACAATATATTCCTGTACATATATTTCAATATTGAAATATATTACTTATTTATTTTGATGTAGAAATCCCAGCTCCATCGACCACGTCTACGACACAGTCTCCATATCACGCAACGTCATCGCACAAGAACGGTAATTATATATAAAGCCACATATTTAATAAATTTTTCTTCAAGTTGTGTTTGTCTGTTATATGTATGATAAGTACACGCAATGTAGGACAGCGGTTAGAAAAATGCGATGTATGAGATTTAAATTGAGCGGTAATGTAGCATTACGTTAAACCGCCGGAAGCGCGTAATGCGGATATCAAATAAGGTAGAATAACGTTTTACCTTAGGATCGAGCGAAGCTCCTGACAGAATTCACTTTATTTCTCGATTCCTAAGTAAAACCATCCATTTTCACTCCTCGTCCGCGGCAGCTTACCGTATAGAGCACCAATATATAAAACCGCCTTTGTGTAATGCATTTTAGGTAGAAACAGTAACAAGAAATCACGACAACGACCTATCGACTACGAGATCGAGGAATGGCGAAATCCAGGTCAGTAAATATCTATTTTAACAGGCTCCGCGTAGAGCCCAGGCATTTCCCACGACGATACACGTTCTGCCCGACCGCCATGTCGTTCGAGTAATTAGCGTAATTAAAACCTCGTCAACGCTGTACGATCGGGATGGTAGAGGAAGATCCTAAGAGAGAAAATCCACTAAATTGGCAATGCTCGGTGATCCACTTTATCCGCGAGCGAATTACTTCGTCGCGTTACACGGTCCCTTTTATTGACCGAGAAGGATTCTGCGGTCATCCCTTCGCTGTCGTAAAATCAAGCAAAAAATATACATTAACTGACTGCTTGTTTAAGCTCATTGGGCGAAAGTCGATAACCGCGTGCAATTTTTGCAACCGCTCTATGCGCACCGCAGACTGAATAAGAAATTGAAAAGTTTAAGACTTGCTCATTTTAAGCAATAAAGAACAGAACGTCGATTAATAATCTTTATTTCAAATTTACAAAACTTTATATTGAAAGATGTTTTGTGAAAAATTATCATATTTTTCTTTCGTTGAAATATTACTAAAAAAAATTATGTGTGTTCGTATATTATTATAATTCTGCGTATATATAAACTTGTAATCGCGTGTTGCGTTCTTCCATTACAAATTTGCATATATTGAGCACAGTTAAGCTGCGAGGGATTATAAAACATTCTTCGTAACAATTTCCTCTTCGTACAAATTTACTATTCTCAGATTTTAAACTTCGATTACATTAATCGTTAATATATTCTATGATGCATTCAGTGGGCTTTTTTGTAAAAAAAATTACGATAGAACTCCCGCTTTTTATGATTTTACTGCGAAAGTTTGATGTATTAAAAAAATATATATATAAATATATATATATAAATAATGACCAGATATATATAAAAATAATGATCACGCAAAATAAGTTTTAGCACTTGAATACATCTAAATAGATCGTTTCTTGTGGTATTTCATCAATTACGATCTTTATTGCGAAAGACAGACTTTATGCGTTAACTTCGAACTCTTCGCAGATCCTTATATTATACAAACCAGCTGCTGGAGATTGGCGGCAGAATGCAAGTTCAAAACTCACTTCGAATGACTTTGTTCAAAGATTCCCCCGAGCGTTGGGCCAGTTCTCCCTTCCTGAAGTTTACTTTCAATTAATGAAAAACGAGCTGCGTTGACCCGCGGCCGTCTGCCTCCGGGATCAGGAAGTGGAAAAGAGGAAATGGAAAGAGGCAAACTCCTCCGATACTTTTTTTTCTCGCCTTTTCCTTTTTTTCTCCAAAAATCGATTGACTTCGAGCGTCTTACCCACACAATTGTGATTTATGTACTGTTCGATTGATATTACTTCCGATTAATCGTTACTCGTTTACTGCTATCGAAGACCAATTGATGAATATTACGATTAGTGAAATTGCAAATTGCATAAAATGATTCAAAGTCGCAGTTTATTTTTTCTGAATACATACACACTCTTGATTTTCCTTGATTGAGATCAAGGAAAATTATGAAGAAAGAAAGATCCATTTTTTACAAAAGTTAATTTATTCAAATAAACAAGATTTGTTCTGTGATATTATTATATATGTAGATTTTCTTAGTGAGGGATAATAGCTTCTAAATGTACATTATACTTGCTATAAATTGAATTTACGTTACGTTATAGCACAGATGTTCGGATAGTCTTCGAGTAATTGCAAAACCACCGAAATATAATCAATAATAAGACTGAATGTACAGACTGAAGTTGTTAAAGAAGTTGTTAAAGTGTTGGAAAATGGCTCGTCTGTCGCAGACTATGCGGAAAGTCACGTACAGTGGATTTTACTGGTAGGTGGGAATAACTTTTTCCGAACGAACGTGCGGTTTCGACGTCCGTTTCTGGCGGGCAAGCCAAGGGGCGCGCACGATGAACTACTCTCGAGAAACGCCCTGCATTTGGGACGACTATCCGCCGGTGCTAAGAAAAAGGCAAAAACGGACATTTTCTCGAGTCGTTACATTCCGGCTTTTTGGAGAGAACAAATTTTGTTAATATCGTTCTAAACGTTCTATCGCGAGACTGGTTGCCGCCAGTAAAGATTGGAAAAAATTCTACAAAAAATATTCGATTTAAGATCAAATTCTATTTGAAGTACTTGACACGGACGCTAGATAATAATGACTTTAGATTACACATTATTAGTTAATTACTATTATATTTAAAATCAAATTTCTCTAATTATTGATATATTTATATTTTTTTTCAAAAATATTTTATGTCATTTTGTCTTTATTGGTCAAGTTGTTGTAACGACCTCTTCTCCTCTCTCTCCTCCCTCTCTCTCTCTCTCTCTCTTTCTCTCTCTCCTCTCCTATCAACGTAATGCGTAGTTTTTGAAATTTTATTGGAATAATTTAAAAGTGGAACTAGTAAAACGAGTAAAAGTTTTGCTTTATCCAGAGAGTTATCACTATTAATAAATGCAACTCGTTATAAGGGAACAGATCCTAAATTATTTGATAATGCCGTGGATGGAAGTCATTAAGGTAAATCGGGGTAAAGTTTTATCGTGGTAATAATCGTACATTCTGATGTATGGTCTACCGTCATTGATATATTCGTTTCTATACCATTACTAACTATACATTAGTGCCACAGGTGGCGATATTGATTCGACTTCAATTCATTTATCAAAGTTCAGACAATCAATAAAAGTTACTGTCAGAAGATGTGAATTTAATCGAATAAAATGGAGCTTTTTCTGGAATTGCTGACGCGTTTGCATATTATTTGATCTACTTCATGTGTCAAGTATACGTAAATACTGTATTTTATAAGAAATTTATTGATAATTTTTCTAGATTAATATATACAAAATCTCTCTCTCTTTTTTACTAATAGATATATATATATATATAGAGAGAGAGAGAGAGAAAGAGAGAGAGAGAGACTCTCATTATTATAAACGTATTTAAATATTAATTCATGCTTTATATATAATTTTATTATTAGATATTAAATTTTGCTATCATTTTTATTGTTATTTATTACGATAATTGAACAATGTTATTTAATAATGCAGATACAGTAATATCTTCTGTGAAATTATATTGAAAATTACTTTATTTTATTGGAGTATAAAAATTTGTTAGTAGGAGTATAGAATTTAAAAAAATCTTATTAAGGCTTTAGACATTTAAATGTTGTTAAGCTAAAGTTCAATATATCATGACGCATCTCGTTATGATGTAGCAATTCCTGGCTTTATGTATCTCATCGGTGTCTCATCGCTCTTTTCGCCGCATAACAAATGAAAAAGCTCGCAAGACACATCTGCGAATTACTGCGGCACCACAATTAATCCAGTAACATTTCATCCGGCGTTTCTTTGACGGTAACGGCTGATAAGAGCCGATTTAACAGACGTCGGATGTATTTAATCTCAAATGAATTTACCCTTTCCGCGTTCTCCTGTGCCCGCCGCTCCTCATCGCCGAGGGTTTTATCTCGTTAAAAAGGGATTTGTGCGCGAGTTGAACATCGCAGAAATTCCGGTAGAACCGAGAGTTCGCCCGAATTTAATTCCCGGACGCGCGCGCGAGCGGGTGGATGCCCAGCTCCCCCTCTCGTTTCGCATTATCCGCAACAACTCCTCGTATTTATCTTCCGTATCCTCTCGTTACCGTACGTGCACGTATACTGGCAGCGCCGAGAACGAGACCACCGAGGAAATGAGCCGCCGAGCTTGACGATTTTCGCGTATGCTCAAGCGCTACCAACTATTTGTTCCGGACGTCGGACGGCTGGCAAACGACGGTTATGGCGCGAGGCGTTATGTGAAAATAAGGCCAAGAAGTTCGTCCGAAACGTGGTGTCGACGGTGGTGATGTTCGCGGTCGGTGATACAAAGTGAGGACGGTACTCCGGTGGTGTGGTCGTCCGCCCTGCGGCTAGTCTCATTAGCCGAGGAGAAAGAATATTAGCTTTTAGTCAATGAATAAGCTCCTCTTTTATTATCAGCACAGCGTCCTCTGTCCTTTATTATGTAAGATTATATTCCTTTTTGTTACAGATACAATACTTAGTTGTAATTAACGCGCAGTAGATGAATACCTACATAATATTTGCGCAGAGTTTATATTTACTTGCAAATAAAAAATTATTTCATATATATATATATATATATATATATAAAATAATATATTTTTCAATTAAAAAATATTTTTTAGTATTAGCGCAAATATTTTCTCTTTTACTCCACTAAGTATAAAACTAAGTATCAAAATATCAAAAACTGTTACTATACTTGAATAAAATTGATGCACAGATTTAAAACTGTTCTAACTGCATGTGAATTAAATAAATAATTATTTTATAATTGTATATATATTATATTTGTCAGATTTTTATAATAAGCTAGAACAATCTGTAGAGTTTGCTGCATTATTTACGTCAAAATTATCTATAATAAATCTCTAATTGCTAAGTACTCGCGAGCAACTACTTTGCTTGTGTTTATCTATTATTCTAGCTTCTACTCGTGAGATCACAAATTAAACAGTTTTATTTTATATAGCTTTTTCAAAATAATGGTTATGACAAGTAAAGTTTATAAGAAGAATACATTCACAGATAGAGACAATGTGATATTTAAGTTTATTAATGTTCGTACATTTTATAATTTTTAAAATGACACATTTTACAGAGAACAATGCTAGTAAAAGGAGTTTTAATTGTTTTTACACACTCGTTTCTATTGAGTTATTGGCATATTAGAAACAATAAATCAATTACAATTTGATGGAAGAAAACGTAGGAAATTGAGATAGAAATGCAATTTATATAAAACATCGAGATGTGACTTCTCGAAAAAAGGACGAAAGAAATTAAAATCTATGATGGTTAATAATATTTGTATTTATACCATTGAAAGTGCGCACACTTAAAATTTTCTGTAGAATTACATTAAGTAATTATGATAATGTTATCTTGAAATCTCTATAGGCGCACCGGTCTACAGTCGTTTCCGGTCCAGTGACCGACTAAACTAGAACTAAACTAGAACTTACCTAACCGAACCTACACTGGAACTTGACCAAAAAACATATCTCATATGTTATATGGTATCTCATATGAATAGCGTTTTATATTCCAATTTTTTCCCCCCACTTCTCTTCTCTCTTGTAGCGTCGCAATCGAATTAGAAATTATTTGAATAGAACCCATATTGATGCACCTCGCTCGCGTAATCATCCCATTGTACCTCGTAGTGGAACGACCGCAGCGTTGTTTTGTCTGTTTTCAGACTACGATAGGGACTACGGTCCGGCGTCAATGAGGCCACCGGGAGAGCTTCCGGACATCCAGAGCCCGGGCGTTTCCCATCGGGCGCAGTTCGTTCTCCATCTCTCTCTCAGCCTCCTGTCGTTGCTGCTTCCGGCCATCAGAAGGTGATTCTCACGTCGCGGGAACGGGGCTTCCAGTTCTAGTGTTTATTGGTCGGTGACCGGGCCGGAGACGGCAGGTGCGCGCGCGGTTACCGGTTTCCGGTGCGCCGTCTCCGGGCAAGTGATGGACGAGTGCGACGAAGCCGGGCCGCGCTTAAAATTATTTTCGTACTAAAACTAAACTTATACAAAGAGAGAAAGCGCAAAGAAAAGATATATATATAAATATGAATATACATAGTATGTCGTGTAAGTATACATGCCGTGAGTACGTTTTAGGCTTTCTCGACTGATTGGCGCTCGTGTGTCACCCTGTGAATCGTGTCGTCCTTCTCCTGTAATTGGTTCTCCCGTATGGACGAGCTGCTTGCGTTTTGACTGTCCTTAGAAGATATGTCGCATACACACACATATATATTGAGAAAGACTCGTCATCCGTTGAATATTTTTGGAAACTCGGAATACAATTTAATCCGTGGCAAGAACACACACCGAGATTTGTCGCTGTAAATTCAGGACATCTCGAGATACTGAGAATCCCCGCCTGACGTGTCCGCTTCTTCTTTTCTATTAATCGAAGAGGAGTAGAAAGTTAGATTATAAAGGAGCCATGGATATATATATATATATATCTCTCGAACATGGATACATCGGTGAATACTTGTGCAACGCTCGGATTCGACAAAATTATTCTGGTATGAATCTTCATAAATTTCCTTCGTAACACATGGCTCTCAAAAATATCTCGATACACGATTGGCTGTCTATTGATGTAACGTTTTACTCGGTTATACGTAACTACTCTCCTGATGTATTTTTCATTCGTATTTATTGGATTCCGATATTCTGTGTGAAACGGTACGTCATGTATTTTAGCCGTAACTTGCTAAACCGATTTCCATAAGTATTGTAGGTGCTAATTAATGGTTTTCTTTTAAAAAATTCTTTTCGGAAAATTCTAACATACTTTCTTACATCATTTTCATGTCACGCGTTCTTGCCATATCACAAGGAAAAGACACGGAAACTGTATTCACAGTAAATATATATATATACGTACGCATAAAATGATAAACAAAAATATAAATAAACAAATATATATATATATATATATATTTGTGTGTGTATATATATATATATATATATATATAAATATGTATATATACATATATATATATATATATACGCATACATAGGATTGTAGTTGTATCGAGACGCATCGCTCGGTAATCTCGTAATTAGCTGTTTGATTGGTAAGACGTGCATATAATCCGAGTGCATGATCCTGCGTGTGTTTCGCGAGACGCGATTGTTAAGAGGAATCCACGGAAATTCATAAGTTTGCGCCCGAATATGTGTCGCGGGGAATTAACGCTAGACATCAAGTAGCCTCGAATCATCGACGACGGTGACGCAGAGAGCTTCGTGGCTTCTTTTTGCGCGATTATAACATTTTGATGGAATGAGACGCGATTTTTATCACAGTACGGTTGCGCACGGTCGTAATTAGAGACGGTAACAATACGGGATAACAATGCAGTGTATCCTTGTTATACAGATTAATGTACATGTGACGTATATCGGAGCGTTGTTTTCGTCTGAAAATATTGATTGGCATTTCTGAAAATGACTCTCATATTTGCGCAAATCCTGCTTTTCACCTCTCGTTTTGTCCGTCGCGTTACGCGAATCGCGTGCGCTTAACACAGGCACATTGTGTAGAAAATGTTGTCTGCGACGCTTTAAACACTTCGAATCTCTTCTTACGTTGTACCTGATCGTATCAATTGCCATCATCGTTCGATCTCAGGCGAAGCGGATGTGAAATGCCATGCGCCTTTCCCTGTTAATTCTGTAAATATTGTAGATACGTTGTGCTGTGATCAGTCTGGATCGTCATCTTGAGAGGATGACTCGAGGCTGCGCTTGTTAAATCGAATGTAGAGGCGAGTGTTGTGAATATTATATAATGTTTGAGATGATATAGAGAGAAGGCGGTATTCGTACACGATGACGTCGTTCAATAGAATACCAAATGAGGCTGCAGCGCGATCGTAGCTATATTTCAAATTAAGTTATGATAATGTTATTAATGTATCACATGTCCGACGATTTCACTATGTCAAACGATTTTTATGTACCACATGCATCGCCTCGGATAAAATACGAACCGATAATTAGATATAGATAGTGGAACTGTCGGCCTGTATATCTTAATAAATCGAATACATGACTGCCATTATACACGCATTATTTTTTAATAAATAAGCCCTTGAAATAAGCCAAAATATTACCTTATAATTAGAGATACTTGATTCATAATAATTTTGCTACATATTTATTAATATATTATTATTTATATTTTTATTTATACATTGTTCGACAAGATATTTTCTCGAAGAGGAAAGATTGAAAAAAAAGAAACTTCTTGCGAAGGTAAGTACAATATTATTAATTATTTATATATGTATGCTAATGTTTTTATAATTATATTTATGTATATAAATCACCAAGTATTAGATAGCAATTTGAAAGGGACTTGATTTGAATATATTGAAGATAATACAATACACACACACACACGCACACACATGTGCATATGTTGTTAAAATTTAATGTTTTATTAATAAGTTAAATTATAGCCGCGCATCCGCGAAATTTTGATTAACATGAACTGTTAATGGATTCTCTTGTTAATGAATTTACTTCTTTATGTAAATGGTAAATATTAATATTTGTATATAATAAGTTATATATAATTAATATTTCGATCAAATTATAATTAAATTAATATAAGAATAAATAATAAATAATAAACTTTTATAGACAATAAATCACATTTATTAATTTTAATTTTTAAATATTTTATTAATTTTACCATTAATATGCTATAAATCGATGTGTTATAATATAAACGTTTTATATATCACTGCAGTACAAACAATATTCATTTTAGTCGAAAGTATATATAATAAAATATTACATAGGACATATTATCTCTTTCTTTTTCTATCTCTTTCGCCGTGTGAAATCAAATAAAATGCGCTTTATGTTTTCTTCGAGAGAATATTTGCAATCATTGTATGCAAGTTGCGTATAATGTTATTATTTTCGTAGATAAATGAACTATATTAAAGTTGATAGCTTGGAATTTTTGTAATATGCGCGCGTGAATCTACATAATATTATAAAACTTTTTTTTTTGTTATATTTATTCATCACTTATAAATGTACATTTTCAATAATTGTATAATCAATGTCTCTTCACATGTATAAGATATTAAATAACATATATTATATCAAACTTTAACAATCTTTGCAATATGTTTAAAGAGGTCTGCTTGTAAGTATAAAATTGTGCTATAAATATTAATGACGTTAGATATGATTTTGCACTTATATCTTATATCTTAAGCACTTATATCTTAAGTCCTATTAGCGCATGAAGTTAATTATTATAAATGTTACGTATAACATATAATGTGCGTATATTAAATGATTATTAAGTGTAACACACATTCTGAATTGATTTGAATATATAGATGATATATCAAAATAAAAAATTATTCGATATTACATCTGTTGTAAATATAAAAGGGAATATTCAAATAATTGCAAATAATATGTGTCATATTATTTGAAATTGGAGAGGAAATCCAGCGTTTGTCTTTGAAGTCATTGTCCGCAAAATATTAATTTTTACATCACGTAATTAATTAATCGGGCTCATAAATATGATCTTTCACTATATTTAAATATATTTTGCACGAATATATTATGGGCATCTATTATAAATAGGTAGAAATGATATTATAGGAGAATATTAAATATCTAGCATTGCGCGTATCTTCTAAATGAGGTATATAATAAGAATTTTGAATTTGCATCTATTTTAATGCAAACAATGTAGATGTATCATTGATAAAATAAATTATTTATATAAATAATTAATTTTTCTTAATATCTGGAGTTTTAATAATATTAAAAGCAAATAAAAAAATTATACTATCTATTGTTAGTCAAAATTTTATAAAACTAGTTAAAAGAGATAAAAATTATTATACTGTAACTAAAATTAATAATTTATTTAACCAGTTAAATGCCATTAATGGTTAAAGTGCTTATTAGGATTTTAGTTAAAATTACTACGCTTGCTTGTATATTGTAGAATATTTCTCATATACCTTTTGCAAATAGATTATTGTAATGGTTACTCTTACAAAAGCGGCAAATACCCTGCGGCACGTGATTAAGCTCTTTCATTATACATATTAATTAACTTTATTTATTGTTAATTAATATTATGCCTTCGCATATTGTTTGCCTCTGTTATTTGAAATGAATAGTTGAGATGAAATATCCCAACTTCTTCTCTGATTCTTCTTTAGTTTCGTAACGATAACAGCGATCGATTTTCTTGCCAAACTCAAGAAATAAATGCTACACTGTTCCTTGTTTGCAAACTTTTTTCCATAGCAACATGAAAAAAGTTACAGAAATATTCACGCCTCATCGATACTTCTTTTGGTTGTACTCTCGTCTGTACTCGTTCTTTTTAATCACCTTTACTGTATAACCACAAATATATTTTAATTAAGTAGACCCTAATTTTCGTAGATTTTAAATTCGACAAAAACAAATATATTTGTCAAAGTTCACAGATTTTGATTTATTTCGAGCTAATACGAAATACAAAACTCACTAATACTGTTAAATCCATATATAAGAATAATTCGGAGATAGTTTCAATAAAACTCGTAAAAAAATGTATAACTGCAAATATAAATGCATAATTTTAAATTTAATTCAGAGTAATATAAAGATTTTAACTTTGCATTACTTCAAAAATAGTTTTAATTTTACATAATTTAGATAAAATTTATTTTGTCATAGAACTTCAAACGCATAATAAAATTTTATAATAAAAAAAACGTCGAATTTAACTAGAATTTTGTTATACTTAATTATAGGAACTGTTAATTGATAAGAACAATAATACCCTTGCTTCGAACAAAAGTACGCCCACATGTGATAAGCCAAATGAACGCGAATTGTCACGATTGAAGTATTGAATACCGTGCTATAATTGTATAAAGATATTAACAAATAAAATTAAACGTATATATAGAGAATATTCAAATGTATATAATAATCCAAAAACTCTCACATTATATTTTAGTAATCAGTTCTTAGATTAATTTAATGTCGATCGTTTTTCGATAAAATTCGAGAAGGTAATACTTTGTCACAACTTATTCTTTCATATTAATTATATCTTTAAAAACGGTGTATAATTGAAAAATTAAACTTTTAAGTAAAGTTTTAATTTAGCTTAAAATTTATAATGCATAACGTTTGTTTTATAATTTAATGCTTTGTTCTCTCTCTCTCTCTCCTCGAATGACACATGACGCCTAAAACAAAGCGCATCGATCCTAGCGGAGGATTTCGGCAAACAGGTTTTCTGCGTTTCATTTCGCGGTTATTTACGTCCATGCGATTTTGCAAATCCGGCATTTGCCCAGTTGTATATTTCAACTGAGGATTGCCGCTGCGGGCAAGCGCGTTTACGTGCGCGTATATATCGATGCAGTCGGCGAGAAAATGACTGGCGATTAAAAAAGAGAGCTGGAAAAAAGCGGGGTCAGCGATTTTCGAGACGGACGCATGGCAAGAACGATCAATCAGCTCATATACCATTTATTTTTTTCTCTCCCTTCTTGGGATCAGATGGGCGTAGCGATGTGACTGAGAGACGATTCATAGCGCGATTATCTATTATGAAGTTGGATGGCCATATCTAGGAATTTACATTGAGATACTAAACCGGCGAATCATTAAGAGATTTTGATGCTTATTGCAGTTGTTTTGTTGTTAATGAACGTTGGTGACAATGACAATAAATTATGCGATGGCAACCCTGACAACGATTGCCTTCCCGATATGGCAAACCTAGAGTGGCTGTTCAACTCTATGTGTATCCTCCCTCACATCGACGTTTCGGGAGTTACTAATTATGGGACATTATCGACTTGCGGAAGTTAGTAGAGTCTCCTATTCTCCACCCTTGAGCGGCCATTACCGGTCGTACGAACATGTTCAGAACACTCCTGACGGCCCGAATATCAAAATTGATGTTCTATCCGGCTTTAATTCACCGACCAATTGAATTAGTGCATTGTTATACAAGTCGCACCGCTTATTCTTGTGCTGTAATGTCTAAATTATATAAAGAAAATTTGTAACACACAAATACATAAACTAAAAGTTTGTGCCTTTATATGCACAAAATTAATATTTGTAAGAATATTTATTACTGTATTGATCTTTGTGTTAAATGTATATGTTAATTATATTTTTAGCTTTTTTATTATAGTGATTCTTTTATAAAATAATTACTCTCAATATGATAGAAATATTACAATTATAATATAATTAAACAAATTTTAATTTTCTTAATGCTAACGTTAAATATTACGTTACGAAGTGCTTTTCATCAAAACTATCGCTATTGCTTTATGGAGGAGCGAGATATATGTTTTTTTTCACAAGCTTTTTCAGTTATTGATTGTATCACGTTAAAAATAACGCGACTGGTATTCACTCAAATGTTGAAGATTGGTACAATCAGACTAACAGAATCAATTTCTGAAATTGCATAAAGCGATTTTTCATCGGCTCTCACTGCGATTGGACATTCGGCGAAAATAATGCAACGGACAGGAAATGCCTTATGGTTTTTGGATCAATTCGCTTCGGATAGATAGGAAAGTAATCTCGAAAGTGTCTCCTGTAGCCCTGTGGGAAAGACTTCGATTCGGATCTCGTACGACGGCGTACGTGAACATGTGCACATCTCACACACTCTATCTCTCAATTTCCACTTACTTTTCCTTCTAGACTGATGCAAGCCATGTCGAAATTGGATTTTGGCTATCATAATTAGATAAATTTTATTTACATGCATTGCACATAAATAATCAAATTAAATATTATTGATGCATTTTTAAAAATAAAAATTATTTATTAATAACAAAATTGATGATTGAGATAAAGTCGATTAATTTTGTCACTAATGCATGTTTACTTGTCGATAAATAACGACGTCAATATAACAAATAATCAATATTTAATATTATTTGTGTGTTTTTTATCATTACTAATAATTCAGTCACTAACTAAATAAACTAATTTGTTATAACGAGTTTCAGTCACTAATTACATAAACTTATTTGCTATAACGAGTTTCTCTCTTTTCTCATATTATAGAAAATAATATAATTTAATACATAATACAAAACAATGAAATGTTTTTATTATATTTTATTGTAATAAGATATTATGTTTTTTATATATATACACATATTATATAACATGTACAGCTAAAACATAAATAAGATGAATTTATTTTTATTTGCGAAAATATATAAAAATTAAAATGGAAATATGTATAATACGTTGTAAAAGAGCATACTTACATATAGACATACATACATACATGTACATTTGGCATAATAATAAATGTTATTCAATTAAATTTGATCGAAAGAGAAGTGTTAGTTTTGTTATATTCATATAATATGCATATACATGCAACTTTAAGGATCAAATATCTTAAACTTTTTCTACTATTATTTAAAAATTCATAATTTTATTTTTACTTGCAAAATGATAGAGAGGCCTCTTATTTGCAGAACAAACTATACAATTAAACAAATAAAATATATTCCCTCTTTATTTTTTTCTGTAAAATTTTATTTTTTTACATTTAATACTATAGGAATAAATGTTTACTACATTACTATGAATCTCTCGGTTATTAATTATGGTTATTTATAAATTCTTTCGGCATATAATGTACAATTTGCACTTGATATATTACGTTCCTCAACATATTAATTCTTAAAACGTAAATATAAGCGCCACGCATTTTCGTAGTTATATATGCGCACTCTTATTGAAGCGAAGAAAGCAGCAACGCGTAAAAGGAAGTAAAATAAAAAAGACGGATGCAACATGTATATAAACGAACCAAAAGGTAATGTGAAATATGAAGCGGAGCGAAGCAGCTGACGTTACCAGACCTCATATCACATTATTTTTGCACGCAGTGATGCGTAAGTCACTTCCGCAAAGTCAGCAATAAGCATGATTTTTTTTTCCTAGACCGATCCGGTAGGGCCGAATAGTCTCTCGTACGTCAAAAAATCCTATTATCCGGCGTTGATCCTCTCTCGTCGCGATGGAAGAGATCGGCAGGCGAGCTCGTCTAGTTTTGTTCGCTCTTCTCCTCGACGTCGCTCATCGCCTGGAATTGAATCGACCTGACGAGGTCACTTCACACGGAGGACTTTACGTGCCGCCCTTGTGCAATCTTTACGATGAGATCATTTCCGCGCGCGATATTCTGAATCCTAGCTAGGTTTTAGATCGCCGCGAATGTTATCGTCGAAATTATATTGTGCAAAGATGGATATCGATCGCGATAAAATCTTTATTTTATTCTTAACTTGCAGGAAGAATTTGAATCTTTAAATCTTATCTTTAAATCTTTTTGTTTTGAATGTATGCAAAATGTCAAATGTAATACCTTATATACCTATACTTCTATATCTATAATATATCAGAGCGCAAATAGTTATATATAATTCGCAAATATTGTAATATTTTTATCAGAGACAGATATTTTAATTTATGTGAATAATTATTTATATTGTATTTAAATTATCATATAACATTAGAGAGACTCTGAATATTCGTATCGGACTCTACGAAATTCATACAATTCTACGAGATTTATGCCATCTCAAAGGATAGATTGTTTCCAGTAATCGACATCTCGATCACAAAAAAATAAAGAAAAAATGAAATAAATATTGTAATTATTCCGATGTCAAATCGCAATGCATTATGCAGGTTATTCAAATATCGCTGAGTCTTCGCTGTAATAAAGAACAATGTTTATCTCAATTCCAATTCCGTTTCCTAAGATTTTTATTATCCGCAGCCGTCAGCATAAATAAATTGTATTCCTGCGATGTCTATCTATTCTATTTTTTGTTTTTTCTCTATGTTATTTTATGTTTTGTTTGTAATCTTACTTTATTGGCTCAAACGTATTATATTTATTATACAAAACGTATTACATTTATTATACAAAATTTTACCAGCACGAATTAAAGACTAATACGATTAAATTTACGAGTATGATCTAAATTCTATAACTATCAAGTTCTTAGTTTATTAATAAAACGACTAGATAATCAGTTTAAGAACTATATACTGTGAATGTCACATGTCTAAATTAAATATTCTATATATAAAAATATCAAATATATTATTTTCATAAATGACTTAAAGAAGATATGTATAGAAATAATTTATCATAAATAGTAATAAGAATTATAAATAAAACTTTTTTATAAATAATAATAATATAATAATATAAAACATATACATAATTGTAAAAGTTTAAAAAAACATAAATTATACCTATTCTTTTCTAACAATAAAAAATACTTTTTGCGAGATTTTTATAACATCTGATATATGTATTAAACAACATTCTAAAAATTTTGTTTTTATCTAAACATCATTTAAAACGAAATAAAAATTAAAAAAGATATTAAGTTTCGTATTATTATGAATTATGATGATTACAATGAAATAAAATATTTTCTTGATAATAAACGTAAGAAAATAATGAAGAGGAAGATCTAACTAGATGACGACTGGATCTACTTAGTGATTGGTAATCCCGCTCTCTCAAACGGGAATTAATGGTTCGTCCCGAGTTGTGCAATTAGATGCGATTAATCGGCCTCGTTTAATCTAAATCGTCGGCAACTAAGAAGGGATAAATACCCCTTCCGCCTCACCTCTTTCTTTTCCTTCTCTTCAGAATACGTACTAAACGAAGATTCTTTCCGCATCGTATAATTTCGTACTTAGTTTGCTAAAAGCTCCGAAAGTTTCATAGCTGTGATTCTACGAATAAACTATTGCTGCAAGATTTAACTAATCGACTTTTATAATTCACCTGTTTCTGGCTATTTTTATTAGACAACTAATGAAAGATATTCTACGGATGTGTACGTCAAATTATTAATATTCCGGAATAACAAGTTCTTTGTCGCTCGAGCAACACAAAGTTGAAAATGCGTTGAAAAAGAATTTTAGCTCTTTATAATTCATGGATAAGCTCACTTAAATGTTACGGTAACGCTTCTATAAGTACGTCGCGTTGCAAAATTTCAGGAACCTTGAAAATTGATCTCGTCGCCTGCGCGAGGACCAGCTGTCACCGTGAAAACGCAACTCGGAGTTGTAGGGACGCGAGCCCGAAGATGCGCGCGTGTTCGCGCCGATCTTTCGAGAAGTTTTACCCTCCGGTAGCGTGCTCGGCAATTGCATATTAAATGCGCCAGTATTCCCGCCCGTTATCCCTGTCTGCCACCCTGCTCTCTTTCTCCCTTTCTCCTTCGCCGCCTCCGCATCCCGTGTTCTCGCCTCTCTAGGATAGGGTCATGAAATATGGCCGCGCCATAAGAGAACCGCCGGCGCGAAAATACTATCGCTTTCCAATAGTACGTTAGAGAAAGGCGGAAAAGGAGGAGGGGAATTGCACAAGGGGAGAGGCAGAAGGGGTGATACGGGAGCGGGATGGAAAAGAGAATAAGCGCAATATCGAGTGAGAGAGAGCGAGAGAGAAAAGAGCGCGCAGGGAGAACGAGAGAAGGTGGAAATAAGCACCATCCGAAGAAACTAAAAATATCGTCCGTTTTGCGGCACTCTCTCGGCCATATGGTGACCGGCATATATCATATTAGAAGCCAATTTTTAACTCGGTGGGGGCACATTTCACGCGATAGTAGCGGTTATAACCATTCGCCGCTAAAAATCCAATGAATTGATGGGAGGACCGGAGAGGGGGAGTGGAAGGACCAAAGGAGGGACGGGGGAGGACAGGAGGCTCGATCGTTCAAGGGGCAAAAAGGAGTCGGACGGAACGGTGCGCCCACTGACTTCTTCGGCTTGCCTGACCAAAGGGAAACGACCGCAATATCTTAGGGTCGTAAGTACACACGGAGTCCACCGGCAAAGACCTCGTCGGCCCTCATAAATCTTACGAGGCCGAGCCCCTCCGCGATTTCCCTTTCTTCGTTTTTTTTTTTCTATTTTTTTTTTCCAGCTGCATTTCCTCACTCTTTTCACGGCGCAGACGCTTTAAGTATTGTTACCGTGAATACAAGGGAGAGCCATATGTAAAGGGATTTAGGAATAATAAGATTCGCGGGATACTTCGTCCGACTCTAAATCGTTGTAATTAAAAGTCGTAATATAATAGTGTCGATCACAATACGACGCATTACATAAGTTCAATGAAGTTTATACTGGTGTTCCAGTAAATCTATTAAGAAGTTTAGCTATATATACTGTTGCTTGTGAACCGGGATTGAAACTCCGATATTCAGTTCGTGAACTATGGCAATTGTAGGTAGCGTTTGAAGGATAGATGCAACCTAAGTAACTATTGGTGTGAACACATACACAGTCCTGTCCCTATTAAGCACGATCATAGACATCGGATAGTGTTGCGAGAATGTATCGTATTTCAATAAAGGAGACATGTTTTGCAATTTAGTAGCCAGTTAATAAACTGGCTTATCGCTTTTCATATATCGTCGTGAAATTTTTTATTGTTTAATTAATAGATATATCTTTGGCAACTATTTTACATTTCGTAAATATTAATAGACATTAATAATAAGTATTAATAAGAAAATTTATTCTTACTACGAGATATCTCGTATTTTTAATGTCATAATTAAATATCTGCAAATCAACTTGTTGCACGAAACAGTGGAAGAGGTGACAGATTGAAAACTGTAACCTGTGAAACAAAATACATTCTGTCTCTTCAAACGCCTAATCTAATTTAGCAAACAATACGTGGGATTCGCGCGAAACACAAGCAATTCAATATAAAAGCCACGTGAAGCAAACAAGATTCTGTGCAGGAATACGACTTGATCAGCCAATCCTCCAAGCCAATATTGGCGTTGCAACCCTATTCCTGTCCAGTGAAATTCGTCCAATCATGGAATTCGACATTGATGCTAACGTCTGAATCTTGCGTTCTACTTATATATACGTTATATAATATTGTATGAGCATGCAAGCTTTCTCACATTCTGATGTCTGCCTCTATATTCTATCCTCTATTTTATATACATCGTATTATTAATAAGTCAAAAAAAAGTAATGCGCGTTATCCCTGTGACGTCAGCAAATATTACAGTAATCTCGTATCTCAATTTTAATCTTTGATATTAATGTAGCCGTTACACATATTTACTGCGAATATGTTACTCTGCAGCTCCGCCTATATATTTAAAGGTGCGCAAAAGAGGCAACGAGAGACCAATGGATCGATAAACCGACAAACTAGCAAGCTTTATTTATTTTTTTTTCTTATCCTTATGTATTCGCAATGAATAGTTTATGATTTGGAGAAAAATGGTTTTTGAAAAGCCAACCTCTCAGTAATTTTAAAAACGTGAACATGTTACGCGTCATGCTGTATATATATGTATGCGAAACGATACTTGAAGTGTGATTGATGGATTTCGTCCATAATAGCTTTTTTCTTCGCAAATGATTCGATGATAAGATTTTCAATACTTTTGACGTAGAAATGTTAGAGTTAACTGTTAATTGCCTCAAATTTTACAACTATATCTTGTCGAAAGTGATATGTATGGATATAAAATATTAACTATATAATTGAAAAAAAAATACGTACGATAAAATATTAAATGTATAACTCATAGATATTTTCATATTATATTACTAGAACTTTAAAGACTTACGGTGACATTTCTTTCTTTATTTAATTCTTTAAATTAAGAAAGAATGTAGATAAAAAATATCTAAATTAGAAGATACACACACACACGTAAATGAAATAGCCGTTATTTATAACTCATTTAGAAACTGCACAATAAAACTTAAAAAGGAATAAATTAGAGTTTATAATGTGCTCATTAATTAAAATACAGATAAAAATATTCTTATATATAAGCGATATATTATTGACTCTATAAGTAGCGTTTGACACGTTGACTCCTTTCTTGATAAAGACTAAATATCAAAAATATTCCGTCATTTCACATAAATAAAGAGAGAGAGAGAGAGAGAGAGAGAGAGAGAGAGAGAGAAAGGCATTAAGAATAAATATAAATAAATATTATTTGACACATAGTGCATGATACTGCGCAGCGAAGAGCTCGTTAATCTTCACTAGATGCGTCCCTCTAATGACGGAAATCCCTCTGTTATCTCGTTGGCCTTCCCATGAGCGCACTCAGTCTCAAATTAACCATAATGAAATAACGATCTCACGTTCCCGACGTCAAGAGGATCCTGACAAAACGGTCTCGGCGCCCTGTTATCTTAGACGAGAAAGGTACAGAGATTTCGCGCTATTACCCCAGAGAAGTGCGAATGCCAACGTTACATTTCGATGATTTCTTCTTTAACAGCCGCTACCTACGGCTTTATTACTATTTGTTTGTTTTATTATTATACGCGGAGTAATAACAGTACCTAATAATAATAACGTGCACGATCGTAAGTTATGTAATTATGTGCATTCCGGCTGAAGTACCCATACAACGATATTCTACATCGAGTACACGTATTTCGCATAGTGCACTTTGATGTCTGATTTCGGGGTAGTATTCGCATGTCACGCGTACACAACTTGTAAGAGAATGTATCGCGAAATTTGTCAGTACATAGTTCCATAAATCGCGCTTAGCGTTGTTGTAAATTCGTTTTGACGATGCGCATACGCGAGGAACACAAGTACAAAACGTCCCAAAGTGTCGATCAGCTATATCAGCGGACTTTGAAAGTACACCGAAAGTAATCAAGAGATACCGAGTATCTATTTATCGCCCATTATGCATTACAAAGACTGATGCGAGAGATGCTGCGCGCCGGGGAGAAAAGCGTCGGCTCATCCACCTGCATAACCACGGCGCGAAGAGAGAACGGCTGCACATAAATTTCGTGCTAGCCCTGGGCAACACCGTTGAATCCTCCGTAAACTCAGATTTACTACCGAAATCTGGTCCAAGTCTAACGTGTGTATCTACCTGTGTATCGCGAGTATCAAGCCCGGCCTCCCGCTCTCGATAAACGCGCGAACATAAACTGGATGTACGCCGGCACGCACCTTCTGACTTATTATTAGTTGGAGCCTCGAGTTTTTCAGTTAAACGCAGGAAGGTTAACCTTGTTATCTGTGTGCCGCACATTTCGCGCATATATATTCATTACGCGGATATCATAGCGCTATAAGTTTAACGGCTAAGTCTTAATTTTTAAGCCCGCTTTATCTTCCGCGTTTAGCACAGTGAAGTAAGAAAATTTGTTCTTCTGCGACCATTTAACGACTCATTTATTTTTTAGCTATACCACTGCGAAACACGCAAACGCGCATTTTAATAAAGACTAATGTATATGTTTATTATTTAACTGACTTGAATGTATGCATTAAATGTAAAATAGTTAATGGATGTGATAGATGTATGCTATACATTCTTAATTATATATAATACTAAAACAGAGATTAACAATTATATATTACAATTTATAATAAAATATTAATAAATTTTTGAAATGTTACATATAAATATATTTTATATAATATAATGCAGAATGTTTGAAAATAAAAAATCACTTTTAACATACATTAGCAATAAGAGAGTGTATATATATTGAAATTATCAGATTATATACATATTTGTATTAATTGCATATAATAAAATAACAATCATCTACAAAGTCAATCTACATTGTATATGAGAATCAAGACAGAAAAGAAACAAAATGCTATTAAAACTTAACACACATAGTTTTAAATATTGATTAATTTTGGAAATAGAACAATTATATTTTAACTTTGAAAACTTCAATTTGTGTAACACGAGAAAATTTTTGCGAAAAAATTATGAACAATAATAAATAAAGGGCACTTTGGTAATTGGCTCGTGTACGTGTCAAGGAGAATTAATCAGGTTGAAGCGTATTCAATAGTTCGCTGAGTTCGCGTCTTTGATCGTTCAGTATTAACTGGACAGGACTTGTTTCGCCCTTTACTCTCATCGAGTTGTAAATGATTGTATTCTCCTTGACACAATCATGATTAATTTAAACTTTAGTTTTTATGACGTTTAAATATTATGTATGGATATATCTCGTATATAATCTTTGAGTAAATTTTTTAATATAAAATTGTATTAATATTTAAATTTTAATGTAATTAAAAATGTACGTATGTATAATAAGAAATGAATAAATATGCAACTTATTCTTCATTTCTCTTTATTGAAATTGTGCTTATATGAATTTGTAATTGAAAGCTTGAATACACGTCATTCTGATACATAATTCATACAAATATATAATACATTGTAATATATAGTATCAATATAAATAATTCTTGGCGCTTTACAGAGAATAAGGTATATTTCGAAAGCCATATAAATTTAATTTTGAAACATAAATTATAATCAGATATAAACTGATACGATTGATCGATTTTAATAGGTTGAATGCCCCGACAGTCATTAATTATCATCCCGATGCTATATATAATCACAGATGTATCTTATTAACATAGAATATGCGATTATACACATATGTAAAAAATTATAGGTAACGAGTTATATTTACTACTAATAAAAATCGAAATACACAGGATGAGAAGAATGTATATGACATGATATGATATGATATATATATGATAAAATCCACACACATACACACACACATACACACACACACACACACACACACACACACAACACACACACACACACACATATATATATATATATATTTAATCTAATTATAACTAACTATAAACTTTACATGTCACAATATCAATCAAATCTTATTCAATATGTTAACAAAATTTTTTAAATAGGATTGCACCGTTTTAAATATGATGAAATTATTTTATATCTTAATAATTTATTAGTTTCAGTTTCGATATTTACGATATCTGATTGATTTATTTTCTCGACACTAAATATCTTTTGAATTTGTTGTATATATATATATAATTTTTTCATATTATTTTTTAAATTAACGGACAAATTAAAAATATTTTATATAAAAGCGAGAGCAAAAGTTGATAATTTGTTTTTACAACAAGACTAAAAACATCGTAACATTTTATAAAACATTCAAAACGCTGAAAATTATAATTAAAGAATCAATATATTCAAGAATTATAAAAATTTACAATTTTTGCATTTGCTTAAATTCTACAAAACTGGAAACTTTTCTCTCTCGATAGCAATTAAATAATTTAGAAGAACTATTTTAATTCACTCTACCATTTATAAATAACGATTGAGATATTTTCAGTTAAACGCGCGATAAATAGAGAAAAAGTACTTAAAGTAGTCACAAAATTATACTCTAAATAATATAACAATAAATGCATACTTTATTAGCTATATTTGTTAAAAAATTACGTTCTATATTAATCGACATAAAAAATGTAGGGAGTTCAGCCAATTTTATATAATATATATATAGGAAACAATTATACGCACTTATATATCTGCTAGAACAATTATTCTTCTTTCTACGTAGAATTACCATTTATGTGTGACGTGGCATAATTCTTTCCAGGACTCGTAAAATCGTGCTTTGCGAGGCACAACGGACCTGTCACAACTCTGCCTTTTTTTATTTTTTTTATTTTTTTTGTGAAATCCAATGCTACGCTCGAATGCATCAGGGAAACGTTATACGCGCGCTCAGCTTGCTCAGCGCGCGCAGTCACGATATTTCCCGCTGTCGCATAATTCGCGACTATTTATTTGCGCTGAATATCAGACTGTGATTTAATGTGCAATCACGCTATGCGCGAGCCACGTTAATGGTTATTTAATTGCGTGAGCGAGCAGCGCGATATAGGATTACAATCATATTCGTTTGTATGCAAAATGCAGCTGTCCGGCTGCGATAATCATCCATTGACATCTTCCGCGGCGATCGCATAATTCGCCGCCAGCTAACCCCGTCAGTGACAAACCCCTCGGGCTTACGAATGTAGGGGTGTCTAGAAGAGGACTGCTGTCCAGGAAAGCCGGACGATCGTTTCCCGATAGCGAAATGTGACTCCACAAGAGATCACGTATACCAGGAGAAAACTTAGCGATCGTGTGGAAGATCAGTTACAGGAGAGAACGATCTGCGACGAACGATCAAGGCGGTGGACGCGGAATGGAGGAAGACAGGGGTGGCGGCGTGCGCACGTAAGACTAGGAGGATGAGAGAAGCATTCGGGATTTAAAAGATCTCTCAGCACTCAGTAACTCCTTTGTCGGATGCGATGCGAAAAGAATGACCGGACCGAGTCCGGCCCTTCTCCCCTTCTCATCGAAGATGGAAGGGCAGAGGTGAGCGAAAACGGGGTAGGGGGTTTCCAGAAGCGGTTCGGTTTGGCTCGGGGGCACGACACCAAAGCCACCTGCTCCCGGAGTTTCCAACTATCCGTTAAGGTCCGGGCGTCCGGGGTCAGGAAACCACCAGCCAATTTCTTTGAGTGCCCGGAGCCGGGTAGTCATCGTCCCCGGTGTCCATTGTGCTCCTATTGTGATCGGATATCAGCGTTATTTTTGCCTGAATTGCAGAACGTTCCGGCGTTCTCTTCTTCCAACAGCGGGTTACGTTCGCATCGCTAAGCTCTGAAGATGCCATATCGGTGGTAAGACCACAAATTCGGCTGATCAAAGGATCAAAACATTAGTCTTTATGATGGTATTGCCGATTTATCTAGACCTCACACAGTGCGTGTTCACATAAAAATATTGCGGATTTATTTCCAACGGATTTTTTTCTAATTTAAAGTTTTTATTAAATACGCGTGATCTGACATCAATTAAAATAATCTGTACAATAATCTGATATATAGTTACAGAGTTTTTTTACTTTTCAACGAATATTTATTTAGTAAAATCAATTTTTAATTAATTGTTAATCATAAAGCTTATAAAATAACTTATATATGTTTTTAATCAACGAAAAGATAAACATATATAAGTATATGTACGTAATTGTTTAAAAGGTAGTAAGGAACTCTTCTCAAGTTTCTGCGCTTTATCGTGATACTGTATCTTTCTTTGAATTGCTTTTAAGCAAGTTAAAATGAGCGAATATATAAATTATGAAATTCGCAGCATTATTATTTTACTGCGATTCATTGTACGATGGGAAGAAACGCTTTCAAGATCCGAGAGTACCATTAGAAATATTTACGCTAGTCTCTTCAGAAATGATGTTAAGATTCTTAAGAATATATAGTTCGCATTCTCATTACTTTTAGTGAAAATGTCGTTTAGGTTTACGTAGTTATTTGTCTCAGTGGTATTCGTCCAAATAATAAACTTTAATAGAAATTTACTTTGCATTGCATTTACTCTTAAAAAGATATGTAAACTCCAAAGAGTTACAGAAGTTTATTGTTGCCTCTTTTTCATGATGCCGATTAACTATCTCGATATGCGCTATGCGTTATTTCATATATAAAAGATCTGTCATTCAATCAAGTTCGTGTAATTTGACAGCTCGAAGATCGAAGGAATTAATAATGTGGGAGTAATTTTATTCGTTTGATGCTAGTTTAATACTATTGCTTTTGTGAAAAGCGGAGAAAATTGGATATAAACAAAAAAACGGAGAAAGTGGATGTAAACAGAAAAACAATATAATAATTGCCAAATAATTTAATAATTCTTTTTAAAAGTGGGAATGCACGTACTTTTAAACATATTATTTGAAATAAAAATACGTACTACAACGACCTGTTAAATTTAAATAAAAGTAAAATTATAGCCTATATATACATCAAACCAAAAATTTGAAATATCTGAAAATGAGATTATGACAGTACAGGCAATGTCTAACTAGCGAGACGGTACAAGTTGTGGAGATGCACAAAAGACAAGGAAGACGTGCACCAAATTGGCTCAGGTAGAAAGTTTAAGAAGCACAAGAAAATTTTCTAAAGCGCTAAGAAGCTTGAGTGGTAATGGGAAGGGGATGGGCAAAGGCCCGGGGAGATGAGTTGGGAGATCCGAGATGAGAAATACAACTTACGTTAGATGCAGAAACAGAGAATACCACTAGAAATATTATTCACGAAGAAATATTATTCACGAAAGTTCGGTAATGCGAATAAATCAGATGTTGAGGATTGAGATAAATAAGAAAAAAATAATGCGTCTACGGCGATATCTCCAAAATTAACGATAAAACTAAACGCAATGTTGATCTATTTGAGAACTAATGTATTGTACACGATACAAGACATTTATGTTCTTTCTCGAGAACTTGCGTAAATATTGTAGATATGATAAGACATAAATGTACATTTTAAGTTAAATTTTAAATTTATATTTGTGAGATCATGTTCAGATTGCAATAAAGCAAAAATGTCCAAATGTAGAAATATTTAAGCCTATTCCAGCTTTTAATGGTAAACTAATATTTAAACATATCTCTCGCCTAATATCTTTCTCTTACCTCAGCAATGACAAATACAGAGGAAATTTATCTCTATACTTTCGACTCTTTTATTTTTTAATCTCACTCACTTTTACTTTTCTCTCTCTCTCTTTCTCTCGCTCTCTCTCTCTCTCTCTCTCTCTCTTTTTTCTTTCTTTATCATCTTTTAACTCCCCGCGCTTTGCTACTCCAACCTCAATGTTCCTCACTCACTTTACCTTCTTCCCAATCTCATTATGTTCCCTCCTTAATTATTTCTTTTTCTTGAACTATGCTATTAGCAACTTTCCGCCTGACTTCGCTGTCGCACGATTCAAACTTTCATTTATTCCACCTTTAATTCTCTGCCTAGTAATAATTCAGCTTCGGATGTAAGTATATCGATTGTATACCGTCCATTTAATCCTCGGCTAATTTTCACTTCCAAAAGATTTCAGATAATTAAAGATTTAACATTAAAAGAAGGCGGTCTGGAATGATTGATTTTCTTTCTCTGCCACGCTAGGTCGGTAAATTACGGCGCAAGCCACGCTGTTACAAATAGGTTTCTTTCACAAAAAATATTCCTCCCCTTGGAAATTAAACTGCTTGCATTTCATCATAGAAAGAACTCGGTCAGGTTCTAATTAACATGACGTTTTCGTACAGTTTATTTAAAACATTGTACTCGTTTAATTATGCTTTGCGTTTCAATAATAGTTGCTATTTTTTTTGTATATTCCTGATATTGTTAAACCGAAATTTATTTTATTAAATTCTTCAAGCGTAAAAAATTATTTTAATTATAAAAATCTTTTATTCTCTTTATACGATAAGTTTTTTTTGCGACTTAGCTTGTTTATATTTATTTAACAAATAACAAATGAATCTAATTATGTAACTAACGAGAGGAGAATTGTATTATTTTATTTTATCTATTTAATTAATTAATTTAATTAATTTAATTTATTTAATTCACTTAATTCGTTTAATTTATTTAATTTATTACACTGATTATTCATAATATGTTTAACATTTATTAAATTTTATTTTAATAGAAAAATATCTAATTGTAGTAAAAGCATAATCTATTTCTCATTCATCCAAACTCATTATATTTTAATATATCATCACACATATCATATTATATTATTCTTTATATATACCCAAGTATCTACGAGTATTCGTGCGAACAATAAGCAATTAGCAATAAAGAATATATTTTGATAGGCACAATTTTTTACATTACTTGCTACCAATCGAATGGAAACTATCAAAATAAAGCGAGAGAGTAGCAATATCCGTTGGGAGGGGTAGTTCAATGCGGATTACCAATCGATCTACGCCGGTGAGGTCCTATAGGTATAGATGCTTTCTCGAAGTAAGGGGGGTGGGGGGGACGGGGAAAGGGGTCCTTCCTCCTTTTTCTTCGTAGACGGGTGGTGGGTAGCATTAGCGTTAAGAGCAATAGAACAACGTGGCTACAGAGCGTGGCTTAAGGCGAGTCACCCCATACCACCCTCTGCCACGGCGCTGGCAACGGGTAGAAGCGACAAAAGCGGGGAGGGTTGATTAATGGAAGGAGTAAAGTCGTCACCGAACAACCCTGGCAGGCAGGCGATTCCTCTCTCTTCCCCCTATCAACCCCGTCCCTCCCTTGGTCTCTATTCCGTTACGTTTTTAGTCACTCCCATTGTTTCTCTTCTTTCTCTTCTGTATCTTTTCCGACTCTCCTACCTCGTCGTGTTCCCGCGATCGACGTGGAATCACGGCGGTCTGACTTTTATTGTCAGCGATAATCTCCCGACGAAAAAAGCGAGCGGCACCCTTCGTGGAATACGCGACGGTCTCCCCGCTCAGTCAGTTTTTGGGCGGGTAGGGGGTTTAGTCGAAGACGGTCACCCTCCGACGACGACGGTAAAAGCTCCCTCGCGTCGAGAAGGGAGAAAGAGTCGGCGCGAACCAACGACACCGCGTAAAAGTTTGTTTCTTATCTGGGATGGGGATATCGGGAGATGGGATGAGCGGGGGAGAGGGGGGAGGGGAAGGATGGGCGCGAAGGGTTAGGTCTTGTTCCATCGTCCTCCTTTCGAGAGGAACTTGCGTTGAGAACTTCCAGGTATCGAACACGTAAGCGTCGTTCTTCGTACATCGGCGTATTCTCTGGCGTATATACGTTGGATTTCGGAAAAAGTTTTCGATGCAATTTCGAACGGCACTTCGTTTCACTTTTCGCCGAGAGCAACACGACGAGTGGACGGCGAGAGCAACATGGAAGTCTATTGCGTGACCTAGGTATACCACCGTCACGGTCGCCGTAACCACTGCTACTACTACTACCACCACTATCACCAATGCTGGCAAACCATCACAACCTTCGGCCATCTCATAGAGACCGACGAGCGCAGCCCAATCAATTCAACGTCAAACTTAGCTCCGCAGGAAACTGTTCGAAGCGCGTCCCACCTCCGGCGAGTCACGCCATGACACGCCGATTTCCCGCTAAATTTATTTTCAATGCTCTATCGGATAAGCGTGGTGCGAAGGTTTTCTGAGAAGGTATCGGGCGTAAACACCGGGAGAAAATAAAGGAAATAATACACTAGAGAGAGAGAGAGAATATTTGCTCGAGGAAATGTTTATCCGATGATGTCGCGTAAAATCTTTCTTGCAATTACATTTAACGCCGGCTAATATTGATGGTATCTACAAAAACATTATACTTAGAATAATGTCTCTACATATGTAAACGTATATTTGTTAGATTTTATCTATATTTAACGCATTCATATATTCAATATTTCAATATTTACTACATTTTATTCCGTATTAAGTTATGCATAATTAAGTTATACACACAACATTGTAAAGTAATATATATCCTAATTATTCTATATACAATGTTTTGTGTGCAGAGCGTTCAGTTCGTTTGCTCTATGATTTGTTTGTTTCACTTCTTTGTTTGCGCGCTCGGAGATTTTTTAACGATACTTCATTGACGAGAAATTCCTCGAAAGAGTCATCTCATTAATTCAACACGTACTTACACTCGAGAAAGGGTGGAAACGTTGAAAACGAATGAGAGTAACGGCGAAGGGGGAAGGAGGAGAAGGGGCAAGTAATCGAGTGGTTCGCTATGCTTTTAATGAGATCCTCGATGACGTGAAGACAAGTCGACCCCCGACGAATTCGACGATATCGGCGACGACGGCGGCGGCGGCGGCGGCGGCGACGATAGCCATCGTGGAAACAGCTCGCTTTGACTTAAAAGTGCGACCGGGCATCGAACGGAAAAACCCTCGGGATAATACTTTCTTAGAAGTTCCTGCTTCACCCCCCCCCTCCCGACCTCTCCTCATCCCCTTCACGGCGCATTCTCTCTCGACGACCCTGGCTCTACAATTTTTCCGTCCGGTCATGAATAGCAACGAGTGGAAAAACAGGAAAGTTCCGGCCGCGGCGACCAAGTTTCTCACCCAAGTTTTTTTCTCAGCAGTTGAAACTGCTTCTACGTACTGACTAGCGTTCTGCACCTAGTAAAACGCAACGGCAAGAACTAACGTTTCATAATTAGCCGCATCATTAATGAGAAAGTATTGGCAAATATCTTGGATGGCAAAAAATAACGAAGATATTGATTCTCAAGCAAATATGTCACGCTATATTGCAGTTGCGTTATTCGCTTTTTGAAAGAGTATACTAGTTTTATATAATTTTTCCTTTTAATATCTTTGAAATCGAATTTATGATATAAAAATTTTACACGCAATCTTTAAAAAGTCATTTTAGATCCGAAAATGTATATCTACAAATAAAAACTATTACTACTACTTACATATGTTTTCTAAATTAGATTTACATTTTGATAAAAACTTTCTTTTTCTTATTTACTATATTTTATCTTTAAAGTACAATTTGATAATATGCAATATACTATTTTAGAAAAATAATCGCGGCATCACAACAAAGAATTTTGATTCACAGTAGCATAGCACCCAAATTATCATCGCGACTAAAAAAGCTCGTTATAGAACTAGGCCAATTGTCGATCTGTCAGAATCTATGTACCTAGTGAAGTTTTAGTAAAGTGCTTTTTGCACAAAGTTTATCGCCGTTTTAGCAGTGATATCTACACGAATGTCCATTTTTGTACGAAACCAACATTGTAGATTTATCCCAGGTACGAATTTCTTTACGAATGTTTTCCGATAGACGTCAAAAATTGTTAATGATTAATTGTTCACGATTAATAGATTTAACCTAAGGGTATAGAACGTAGCAAATAGAATCTATAATTTTTTTTAGTTTTTCTAATAACTTAGTTTTCTAACAATTATATATATATTGTATACAATTATGTATATATTGTTGTTCTCTAATTTCTTTACCTACGTAGAAGATTGTTTTGTAATAGAAATTTGTTAATAAGATAATTCTATATATTAAAAATAAAGTTTACCTTACAAAAAGAATTTCTACAAGAGAGCAAACGGATCAAAGTGCGCTATTATTTAAAATTTGCGGATATTATTCTCCTTTTGCAGATTAAGGACTCTTGGAATCGTGCACAGCGCAAGCAGGGTTTTTATCCGTATCCGCGCGCGCGCGCGATATTTCCGCGCACGGCAAATAATCGGTTTCAGCGTGTCGTCGTGTATAATCGACGAGACGCGAAAACGTTTTTATCGCACGGTTTATCCCACAATACGACGAATAATCGCTTCTATCGTGTCGTCGTTTTAAAAACACGGCGCACCCGGGGAGCGGCCCTCGGTTTTGTTGTGGTAAACTCGGTTGGCGCTTTTGGCGTCGGTGCTCGACAAAACTGCCCCCGTCGCGACAGGTACGAGCCCGTCCTTGTCCCGATGGCGTGTACAGCCGGAGAGGTTGACTTTTTAAAAAGCCGCGCGCGCGGAGGAAATTCCCTGCAGTTTAAATAGCTGCCGGCTACCGTGCGGGACCACCACACATCACCACCACCATCACCACTATTCTACCGGACTTGCACACACGTATGAAGAAGAAAAAGAGAGAAAAAGAGAAAGAGAAATAAAGAGAGAGAGAGAGAGAGAGAGAGAGAGAGAGAGAGAGAGAGAGAGAAATAAAGAGAGAGAGAGAGAGAGAGAGAGAGGTGGCACGCGGAAACGTGCTCGTTCGATTCGGATTCAGCGATTTAAATCAAGTTGATTTAAGCTTTCCCCCCGACCAGTCGAATGGGGGGAGAAAAGGGAGAGGGTGGAAATCCGCTTGACCGTGTTCCCACTTTCGCGCGCCCTGTGTGCGTCCGTTTTCTCTCTCTTTCTTCCTCTCTCTCTTTCACGCGTGTTCCGTGTGTCCTATATCTAATTCTATCTCTCGGCTCTCTTTCACCCTCCTTCACGCTGTCCCGCCGAGCGCCCCTCGCTGGGACGGGACGCTCTTCGCGCGGCGCTACCCTTTTTCGATGCTGTCGTTTCCATTTGTACCAGTCCGCAGACCGTGGCGTACCGAGAGCGACCCCGATTCGGTTCGGCGCGATCGACACCGATCGCGCGAGCGACGAAATCGATCTACGAAATGCAGTTACCGTGACCGGCGTGCATTGTAGCGCCGGAGAAGAGGGGACTGATTTTGTTCGCTTGTATTCCGCAGCGAGAAAAGCGCGAGATCGATTCAATCTGATCCTGCTGACCGTTCGTTTTCTTAAATTTGGATCCGACAAGTTACGCAGATTTCTGTCTGCATGTCTTGCATTTTTTAAAAGTTGCATTTGTTTGTATTTTCTTTTTTTTTTTTTGTATAGATACATTTCAATGGATTTTATATAAATGGAGAGAAAAGTGTGTGCGTGTATCGAAATTGAAAAATAAATCTCTAAGAATCATTTTCTAAAAAGAAAAAAACGACAATTTGAATTACTTAAGATTTTAAGTAGTATAGCTTTTAATTTAATCGAGCATTTTGCGATATGAAATCTCATCCGAAAGATCATGCAGTATTCATGGCCGTTCTTCCTGTTCGTGCTTCGGGGAGAGCAATCATTATTGACGCGAAAGCTCATCATTTAATTGGCGTCAATTCTCAGGAACATGCCGATATCGATACGCGATTTCGTACAATGGCGATTCTATATGTGCGGAATACATCTAATTTCGGACACCGCAGGTGCCGTGTGCCTGCCGGGGCGTTGCGTGCCGACTAATTGATGCCGGTTTATTAGCTGCCTCTTTCGACCGCGGAGGCGTGAACTACCGGGGTATTATTCGACGTCCGCCTACGCGCCGGGGCCAGCCCGATGCATAATTAATTTGAAATTGCATTGCGCGAGGGAGCGAGAACTCGTGTGTAGCTCGGAGGGGGCCACACGAGGAAAACTGGTAGCCATATACATGTATACTATATGGAAGAGATAGTGACGTGGAGGCGATACGCGGGGAAAACATCACGGCAGTACCGTGCGTTTCCGGACCTGACGTGCAGCATTGTTCCGCGAGCGATTTTAAGGCCGTGCGCGCGCCACGTCTCTCCCCTCGCGCTTGTCGCATCGCGTCGCTTACCAGCTTGGGACTCCTTTGACTGATGCATTTCGCCCGCGACCCCATTTGTATGCATCGCGCACGTAAGTCAGGTACAAAGTTAAATTGCCGCTACATTGTGCCTCAAGAACGCACGAGCCAGGTGATACCAACAAGTCGCCGTGAAAGTCTCGCAGACGGCGCACGTTCGCCGGCAGGTTAAACAGTCTGCGTGTCTCGAATCGGCGGGTATCCTTCTCTTCTCTTTATCCTCATGCGCTCTATCCGTGCCATTCGTCAGACTTTTCCCCAGTTTGGATTCGTGTTCGGAGTGAGAAGACGTTCGGCGCTCGACTCGAGCATGCACTCCTGCATAATTCTTTTTTTCCTTCGCGCCCGAAATCGCTAAAAAATTGATTTTTCCGCATTGTAACTGGTGTAATGAAAGATTCATCCTACAGCTCACGCAAATAAATATTTGAAAAAAAAAATTTTTTTTGGTGAAGATAACCACAATAGTATTCTTTTTCTAGTCGATGATTTGTTTTGTTAATCGGAATGAACTATTTGCACGTACATATACGAGATATTAACTTAAAAACTATACGGCGTTAAATAAAATATTTGTTGAAATATCGAAACCTAGATTAAACTTCTGCGATTGTATAGCGAGATGTAATTCAGTTTTCGGCTTTTAAGCAGAAACCAACAAAATTTACGATCCAATCCGGTATTGAAATGGATATGTATAATCTGTACAAAGATGGTAATCATTTTTAAGCAGATTACGTTGATGAAAATACGATGCATTCAACTTTTCAAGCAAAACGACTGAAATTACAATATATTGCAAAAGCAGCGGAAATCACAATAAATTGTATCGAAGCAAACTCGCTACACATGAGAGAGATACTATCGATAAAAATATTATAATTTATTATTCTTTGACATAATACGTGCATATTATTTCAATATTGGAAGTTATTTATTAACATGTCCAATGCTGTATTTATCGATTACAAATGACCGATGCTATATATTTAACATGTCCATTAATATATGTACGTGCTAAACATAACTGACTATTGAAAAATTATACGTGTCAGAATAAAAAATGTTAAATAAAGTGAAAAATAGATATTTTCACATTTAGTTCTATACTATAACATCAAATGTACAATCTCTAATGAGGTCATTTTGAAGCTAATCGTAAATTTTAAATGTGTGTGTTAAGAGTATATATAATATAGGAGACATTTAAAATCTTACTCGGTACAATATTTAGAAGCAAAGATTATTTGCAAGTAATTATTAAATATTTTAATTAACGCATTAAGCATAAAATAAGTTATAATTGCTACTGCATGCGAATGATATATATGTGATATAATATATTCGTATCAAATATATTTTCTGGGTAATAAGTTTTAACACGTGTGTTAGAAATTTTGACAGCTGATAGTAACGCCAGCACGTGTTTCAAGAAAAGACAGGAGTACATTCTGGTGAGAAACGCCGTAACTAATGGGGAACGCTTCGCACGTGCTGTGACGTCTACAATTTATCAAAACTTGTTCAGAGTTATTTTACGAGTTAGGTGGCACGATACGCTTCATACGTGGCTGTACGGAGGCCAAAACGACCGCACGTGCATTTGGATCAAGATAACCAATGATTTTGACGAATTATACGACTGCACGTTGCGATTTCGCATCGCGTAACAAATGGTTAACAAATTATTTTAATCGTGATAAATTTACACAACTGCTATATAAGTTAAACTATATTTCTATCATTTTATTGTGCAATATATAAGCAACTCTATTATCGTTATAAACCAAAAAGGGCATATTTAAATAGCGATAATTGTATACGTTGACATAAGATTAAAGTCAGAATTATGTTACATGTATATTATACAAATCATTTAAGTGTATAATGATCTAAATTTCTTGAGAATGTCATAATGCAGCGGATTTTGTTTTTATATCATTAATTTTCATTAAGTAAGAACTGAAAAGTCTAATAAAAAAGGAAAGAGTTTTTACTATACACATGTAATATAATGTTTTCTATTACACAGATTTTTATATATCTCTCTTTGCTATTCCAGATTTATATAGATGTTTTAAATGGAAAATGTTAACTTATTTTTTAAACATTTGTTGTTATGTATATTATATTGTTTTTACACCAGCAAGATTTGTATAAAGAATAATATATATAAAAATGTATGAAAAATAACATACTTATACAAGCATGTGCATATCGTGTGCGTTTTTTCCACAGATAGCTTCCAGTTTCCTTTGTTGTACTCTTATTCATGTTCTCCGTTTCGTTTTATCCTTCCTGCGTTTCTAGCTGGTATCTGGATTTTCATTACCTCTGGAAGGCGGATCCAGGATGAAATATATGACGTACTTCTCGCTAATCCTTCACGCGAAGTAGCGTGGAGAAGGATCGTTTATCTACGAATGCATACCTGTTCTATTGGCCGACAAAACAAAAATAAAATATATTACGCAAAGGCGTGATGAATTTAGGAACTCGTTTATTTCATTATATCATAATGATTGAAATTCGTGTGTCCATGTATTTTCATAATGTTATTCTTCACATATTTTCTCAAATTATTTGGCAATAGAAACATCTAATTGTAAGTCGATAAATAAAAGAAGATTATACCTATTTATACTATCTATAATTATCTATATATATAATTATACTATCTATATATAATTATACTATCTAGAAAATAGGTTCACCCAACTTGCAATGTTTGTTTAAGAAGTTACGTTGTTTGAACAGAAAAAGATCTCATAAAAAATATGAATAATTGTATATCAACACATTTTTTGACGATATTGAAAATTATATTACATTATTTCTTTCTTTGCTAATGTTGAAAGTAATTTCTCGACAAATTTAAAAAAAATTACATAATACTGCACATATACATATACCACTTCTAACGCATTACTGGTAGAGTAATTTAATTTGTTGACAAAAGACCTTGTTTAATTTACGTTATTAAAATATTTTAGCGATTTACTTGTTTTATAACAGGTATTCGCAAAGCGTGCTCCATTTCGAATTCAAACGCATAAAGTTGTGCGTATGTCTTTGACAAGATACGTGAAAATGGAGTATGAAAATTAGTTTCGTTATTAGATTGGTTCACCGTTTCTCAAGGTGTTCTCTTGCGTCAAAGCAATAGAGTTGGAGAGATATACATTTCGGTGAGAGAGTACTGTATGCGATTTACTACATGATTAGATTTGCGCGATAGAACTTTATTCATTCAGATTTCTCTCGACGCAAAATGTATCTGTACAAATATTTCATTAAAGCGGTTTAGTAGCGAAACAATTACTCGAAATTTTAAAAGGATAGAGAAAGAGACTTTAGATTTTTATTTTCGCTTCTGTTTTTAAAATAGCACTTCTTTCAAATAATACGCGTTGTAAATTCTGTTTTTGTTTTTGTTACAAACTTTTATCACATAATTTATGCTCATGAATGAAATATGTTTTTCGTCGTATATGGATATGACACAATAAAAAGAAGTTGGCCAGTCACAGGATTAAAGCTCAGTGTAAATGAACGGGTGTAAATTAGCAAGCACTTTTCACACTCATGAATAGAAAATAAAGTTTTGCAAACTCCATGCCGGTACTATGTAAGCAGCACGTAAAATTTATCATTTAACTTTTATTAGTGATTTATAGCTTGTATGCTTTAAATTTTTTTCGCTATATGTATGTTTTAGTTAGTAATAAAAATACACTTTATACACTTTATCATATACAAACTTGTAATAATAGCAATTCTATGATACAATTAAATCGCTATATTTCTTTCCATATTACAGATATGTGCGCTATTCAATCGTTTGCATCTTGCACGCGGAACGCAAAAATATATTAAATATTTAAAATTACAGTCTGCAAACTCTAATGTTATTTATGAAAAAAAAAAAAAGAAATATAAAAGTCTTTGCGATTTATTAAACGAAAATATACGTATCTGGTGTTTTCATGCATATGAAATTGAGATAAAAGAACATCTCTGGCATTTATAGTACATGCGTATATAATATGTCGAGAAGCATCGTATAATTTTCACTCATCGTATTACAGGGCCATATAAAATTGTTATGAAATTCGGAAAATTATCTTTCCGCGGCATCGATTGAAACAGATAGCAGGGTGACAAATTACTGCGATATTTAATGCGCTCAATATTGATCGTCGAGCAATCGTCATTTGATATATTAGAAACTCATAAAATGCTTCGTAATTTCCTGACAATTCCGGAAACTCTTTATAAGAGGAGACCGAGAAGAGTGGTCGTAAAACACCGTGTTGTCCACTCGCGCCAGCTGATAAACGCCAACCTCGAGCTTGGGAAATAAGCGTGAAACATCCACTTTTGCGTTAGCAGATCAACGTGGATGTGTTCCCGGTTTATGCACCTATAAAGCCTCGCTCGCCCTCATCGCCACGTCCGCGTCGTTGACGCGGCGCGGACGGCGGCGAAGGGTGACGGTCACGGTGGGGCGCGATGTATCATCAGCATGCGTTGTATCGTGAGACCTCCATGTGAGCACGGAGAGGATTAATTGTGTGGTACGAGATGGTATACAGGCGGAAAGGAGTTAAGAAGGGTTGCATGAGCGAGCAGTGGTCGCACGATAGAACGATGTGGACATACCTGTTTTGATGAAGCTGCTATCGCTACGGCCGCGTAGAAAATGAAAGATACGGCCGATCTTGCATCCGGGGTGGTGAAGAGGACAGAGGAGAGTGGAGAATGAGACAAAACGGAATAGATCAGCGGAAGCAGGCGTATACAGGGAAAATGCAATTGTAGCGAAGAATTGAGCCGCGTGGGACAAGAATGCTGTTCACTGTTGTTCTCTCCTGTCCACACTCGCGCGCCGAAACTCCGGCCATTATAGACTGCGTTGGATCCTCTGTACTCTCTCCCTTTCTCGCTCAGGCAATTTCTCTTTGCCTCGCGCAATTTCCTTCCTCCCTCTCATTCTCACCCTTTATCTTTCTCCTTCTCTCTGTCTCTCTCTCTCTCTCTCTTCTTCGTTCATCCCGATTCCACTTTCCTCTGACACTGGCCCATCCTCTGTTTCCCTCTCTTTCTTGCCCCTCGCCTCTAACCCCGCCGCTCTTGGTTCTCTTTCTCTGATACGCAGGGTCGTTCACTAGAGCACTTCAATTTGCATTACGCTCGACCGCGCATAGCCGAAGGATCAATTAAATTTCTATTAAGCGAAGCAGCCTTTTCCGTCTACCGTCCCGACCAAGCTTAGCGCGCCACAGGCGCACGCGCCATTTATCGAGAAGATTATTTGCGTTGTCTCGTGTCGGATTTGGAAATTATTTATTATTCGATACTATTTCATACCGATGTTTCTATCTGCCTATCAGAAGAATACGATAAAAATGATAGTTTAAATAACGGTAGAAGAATAAAGGAAATATAGGAATAATTATAAAAATATAATTTTTATTATATATATAAAAAGAGAAAATAAGATTTATTGATATAAATAATTAATGCATAATATTAAGAAAATTATATCAAAAATTTTCTAATATATTGTTTTTTAATATCAAGATTTCTCAGTTTCTTAATATCGCAAAGTGATGTCATCATAATTTATTATGTTATAAGCATAAAATCGTTTAGTATTAGTTGTTTTGATAACAAAGAAGATAGCAAAAATTGAATTTTCAAACGAAATTGAATTTCATCATCAAGCGAAGGAACGATTTGGATTACACGGTTCTTTTCTATAGAATTGATTTAATCGACGACGCTACTAATTTCGCTACGGGAAGACGCTTTTTCCCGACCGTTCTCGAAATCGCTTTTTCCACTCTTTGCTCGGCTTACTACGGAATCCTTACACTCGCGGATGGCGTCGGCGGTATATCGGTTTTTATCACCAACGCCATAACGGTTGCAGCACTCTCTCTTCTCGCCACGATCGGCGACTGAGACGGGCAAGCTTGGCCACCAAAGGGGATCGCAAAAAGATTATTTGCTGGCCTGATCCGTCATAAGGCTGGATGGTTGACGGGGGTTTTTACGTTTTCCCGTGTCTATGGGACGAGGATACGCGCTCGACCTTTCTGCCGTGCGCTGCCGCTTGCGAGGTAATCCCTGATTATCGTGATCGAATTGCCGTCGTACTGGTAAAGGTACGCGCTGTAGATATGTACAGTTAAGGTAGCCAATCGGCCCATCTCTTTGGTGATAAACACCAAAGCCGTGAGATATACTTTCTTAACTTCTTTTTATAATGCTTTCTAGAAACGCTAAAGAAAAGTAAGAAGACGAATGAAACATCTCTCTCCGGGAATTCTCGGATTATTTATGATTTTGATTTCGTGCTTAATGTGATTTCTTGATAAAAAATGAGATGCTAATTAACTTTCTAATACATATATTTTGAATCTTGTGCAAACCACTAATAAACAGTGTAAGCTTCTCTCTCTCTCTCTCTCTCTCTCTCTCTCTCTCTCTCTCTCTCTCTCTCTCTCTCTCTCTCTCTCTCTCTCTCTCTCTCTCTCTCTCTCTCTCTCTCTCTCTCTCTCTCTCTCTCTCTCTCTCTCTCTCTCTCTCTCTCTCTCTCTCTCTCTCTCTCTCTCTCTCTCTCTCTCTCTCTCTCTCTCTCTCTCTCTCTCTCTCTCTCTCTCTCTCTCTCTCTCTTTCTCCTTCTAATTCTTTGCAAAATATAATTTTTGTTAACGAAATTTTTCTATTGCATAATTTGATATTATAACATTATAAGAAATACTTATGGCATTTCTTTAATAAAATAAAGTATGCTATACATATTATGCTTTTGTATTAAGATAAGTTCGAAATGTAAAAAAGAAGATTATATATATATATATAAGATTGCTCTTAATATTGGAAATATCGCTTTAATTTTTTGATATAGCTCAATTGATATACACACACATTATATATATATAAGTACACAAGATAAGAACAGAATATATAATCAATCAAAAATAAACACACTATTACAGCATTTCTATAAATGTCACCAAATTATACATTGATTTATGATCACATTCCTGTGACATTTTGCGCGCTAGAGTAGACTAACCAGTTTAATTCAATGAATCGTTATATACATCGGAACCTAATTGACCCTGATCCTGCCAAACAAGCGTACGCCGTGTTGCTTCGTACGCAGCGATTACTGTATCCCGCTTCAATAGCGTCATTCAACGAGATCTGGTAAGCCATAGTTGCAGATGTTGCAGGAAGTGTTTCGTATGTAATGCGATTATTTAGTAACACACTACACAGTAAACGACATAATTTATTTCCTGCAAATTTACACGGTTTAGTAATTTTTATCGATGTCCTTTACACACACGCCGCACTACATTGCAGTGTAAATATAATCCTAAATATAATCCTCAACATATTTAAACGCCGCAGATGCAGTTACCGTTCGGTATAGATGGTGAGCACACACACGCCGCGTAATAAAGTCATATGATAAATGGAACTGGGAAGGGCATTAGGTTTTTATAACAAACGTAGGAAGGAAAACGTACCATATATCCCGGATCGAGTTAAAAATGCACGACGTCAGTGCTCCCTCAATCACATAACTTCGTTGGTAATCGATCTTTGATTCAAAATCTTTCCTCGCTGCGAAACGTGCACCGTCATACGGACAAATTCTTCCGTTCTCCATCCACCGTTCGATTCCTTCCGCACCCGTTTCCTCTCCATCCATCTCTCTCTCTCTTTTTCTCTTTCTCTCTCGCGTTCACTCTCTCTCTCTCTCTCTCTCTCTCTCTCTCTCTCTCTCTCTCTCTTTCTCTCTTTCTCTTTTTCTCCATCCCTTTCTTCCCTTTGCCAGCGTTTCAGCCACCCGACAGATAAAACTTCATCCTCCACTCCGTTTCTCACACCGTCACCCGTACCATGCCATTTATATACGATTTTTCTCGTAATCGCGAACATCCATTTACGACGGGCTCCTTCAATTTCTCGTTACCCCAACCTGCGCGGGCCCACCGGCACCCAACACCCCCATCGTGCCAGCGTCGTGCTCCCTTCTTCGGCTTCACCCCCTCCACCGAAGCCAGACGTCCTTTGCTATTGATTTACGACGGCTATTTGCAAGATCACGCCAGGCGCGTTAAAACTTTCTACAACTGCGCCACGCCTTGTGTCGTATTGCTTCTCCCAGCGATTACGCCGAGTCATTCAGAAATGTTTCTAAAAGTTCTCCGCCGAGAATCGGACGCGCTGACCAGCCTCGGGCAGGGAAGCCGCCGCAAATCGCTTGAGGCTGTTGCTGAAACGTGCCCTGCCGTAATAACTCGTCCCGCTTTCACGCTACCTTCCTATTATACGTACCACGACGATGGATGCGCGCGAATCTGTATGTATTGTGCTTGAAAACATTATTACTTTTATGAAATCTCCTTTCGAATATGATGCACAATAAGACAGCTATCTCTTTATTCTGCATAATATTTTTATACGTGTACTGCATAATGACAATATTTTAACAAGTACTGTTATGTGTATTTTAATCTATCAACAATTAATAATATAGAAATATTAATTAAGAATTAATATTTATCAATGCTTATTGTTAGACATAAAAGACATAGGAACAATTGGATAACAGGGCAAAAAAATCTCCTCTGCAAAACTATTCCAGACTATAAAAAAATGCTTTTACTTCTAAATTTTTTGCGCAAAAATCGGAAAATATATCTATGTGTAGATATATCTGTGTGTAGATATATGTATTTGTCTTCTATATCTATCTAACAGCCAATCGATCAAAACAATCTCTACATCTGGTATCAGATCGAGTTGCGTTGCCAACAATTGGTGATGGTTATCATTTTCGTTTTCAAATTGGAGTCGCGTGCGCGCGTGTCAAATCTTACAAAAATTCAAACAAAAATTCAACAAAAATCAATTCAACCATAGTTCAAATTTTTATAGTTAAAATGGAAAAGATTAAGAAAAAAATTATTTTCGTATTACTGTGAACTTTACTTATTAAATGCAGAAGTCATTTATGTAAATTTCTTTGAATTTATTCTTAAAAAAGGCACGTAAAGTCGATTACGGGAAAGTATCAAAATTTATGTGTCTTTCTTCCGTAATGCCGATTGGTTATCTCAATACGTATTGTGCATTATTTCGTACCTGTCATTGAGCAAAGATCGTATAATTTGACAGTTCAAAACTTGAAAAAGTAAATAGTGCGTGAATAATTTTATTTGTTTAATGCGAATTTAGACTACATGCAAGAACACAGAAAATTGTAATACATTCCTTTTGAATTTGCAATGATATATTGAATCTGCTATGATTGCAGAAATTGCATATATTTTGACAGCATTTTTAAAATAGAGCGGCAGTCAAGTAGGCTTATGGCGTAATTTTTTCAACAGCGAGTGTGCAGCGGTCGAAATCGAGGCGTATTGCTTTCGCTATTGACAAAATATTAAAATTTGTTATAATAAATTCTTTATATAAATACTTATATAAATAATATAATTATTACTTATATAATTATTACTTATATAAATAATATAATTTAATAATAACTAAAATAATAAGACAACTAAAATATAAATGACGCTCGCGTAGCGAGTGTATATATGCTAGTTTTATAATTACTAGAATATTACAAGGCGCGCGCTACACGCGCACCATTTATTTCCTTACGTCATATATTATTTAATAGACTATGATTAAAAAATCCCAAATTTAAAATAAAAATGTTGTGTAAATTTGGGAGTGCCGTTTAAAATGTCGCGCGTTTAAGTGCGAGAGTGTTGTGCACAGAGTGTCGTGCGTAATAAATTGTATGAACTTTTTGCGAGTGAATTGTACGAATTGTATAAACTTTTTGCGAGTACAACGTGTGAATCAACCCTGACAATGCTGATGGCCCTGACAACCTGATTGTAAGAGAACAAGCAGGCCTAGGAGAGGCATCGAAAGCCAGCGGAACAACCCTGGGGTTTTATGTACATATTTTTATAACCCATCTGCTATGTTACAGAATCAGAAAATATTATCAGAGAACTTTGTTTTAATTGATGTAAAGTCAAGTTATCAATTAATTGAATTATATGTAATGTTATAATAAAGTTGTTATATAAATCGCGTGCGCGTATTAATTCGGCTCGTTTATTTGAACGATTTGTGAACTTAAGCAAGAGTAGAGAGAAACACTTTTATATAAATTATGTAAAAAAATTAATATTAAAAAAAGTTAATATTTAAAAAAAAAACTAGTTTTTTCAGAATTTATAAAATTATTTTATTATATATCTGCATATTATTGTATGTATTAAATAGAAAATTTGGAGCGTACAATAATAATTTTTTAAATAATAATATTAATATTATATATTTAATATATTAATTATTTAATTGCTCCTATAATTTGGATTTTATATTTAGGTATATGTTACAGATCAACGTAATTTCAATATTATCAATTCCGTTGCGCATCGGTCAGTGAGTGACTTTCATTTTATTTTGAGGTAACGGATTTGAAATTGTAAATATAGATTATAGATTATAGATTGTAGATAGATTCGTTACCTTTGAAAATGGATGAGCTATGAATAAATTACATAGAGATGGAATGACTTTTAATAAATTAGATCGATTTAGCAGATTAAATTGAATCTAACTTTTAATAGCTTTTTTCAATATACACGTTGTAAGAATATATTAGAGCATAAATTAGTTAGAAAACAAGTTAGAAAAATTGTTCTTTTTAATTGATAAATTTTATCTAATTTATTTAATAAAGAACACGACAATAATTTTATTAATTGTTTGTAACAACTTATTCTCTTATAACGTGCTCCGATTCTATTCTAATTTTTTATAACCATCCGCTATATTACAGAATCAGAAAATCTTATCAGAGAACTGATGTAAAACCAAGTTATCAATTAATTGAATTACATGTAATGTAATAATAAATCACATAAACGTTTATTTTATTATTAATATATATTATTAGTATAAAATTATTTTATTAATTTATATTATTAATATCAAATTAATATAAATTTATTTTATTTTATTATAAATTACATTTTACTATAAATTATATATTACTATAAAAATTTTAATCAATCAATTTTGATAAATAACACTTGACTCTGTATTAGCTAAAGTAAAGTTATATTAAAATAAATATTTAATGAACGATCTAAGATCGCACTGGCTAGAAGAATATGGTCAGGATCAACGAAAGATAAATCCAATATTGACTCGAAAAATTGATAAGCTACACAAGATAGATGACCAGTATTGGTCAGAAGGTATAAGCAAAAGATACTTAAGGTACCTAAATCATAATTTTTCACATTCGGATATATAATATTTGTAAATTGCGATTAATACATTCTTCAAGTTTCGATGATCGCGATTAGAACACACTTTCGAAATCTCGATGATCGCGGATTCCTGCTGGCTTAGCTAGCAAATAGAATTGTTAGGAAATTAAGAAAGCAAGTAGGGGGGTTATTAAGTAGGATACTGAACTAGAAATAAAATTAAAATAGAAATAATATAAAATTTAAATTTATTTTTAGGAAAATTAAAAACTATAATAAATCAGGAAGGCTCTGAAATCCAAATACGATAAATATATTAAACAAAATTTGAGAAATGAGTTTGAAATTCTTCAGCAATAGTATATATGAAAAATAATTACATAGAAGAAAAAATGAAATATTTTACTGTATTACTAATTAATATATTAACGTTAATAATTAACTATATTATCAAATAATTTATAATTTATGTGTTGTAGTTTAATTTTGCTTTATGAACATTTTCATTTTAATAATATATGAAAAAGCTTTTGCTATGTCGCGTGACCCAATTTTAATTCCGGAGTTATCGTTGCAATATTTGTATAACTTCTATGTAACGAGCTGTTTACATATAACGTAACTTGTTATTTACGGCATATATATATATATAATAATAAATTAATGATGGAAACATTTAAGTTATATATACACATTCATATAGTAAATATAAATAAAGCACTTAAATTTACAGTTTTTAATGCATGCAATATTGCAACGTAGAGTTTATGTCAACATTTCTTTCTTATAAATTTTGTGTTATTAGAAGAGAACTGTAAAAATATATTGCGTTTAGAACTTGCATATTTTTTAAAATATTATAATTCCATTCACATACACAAACACAACATACGCAATTTTCCATAGGAATAATATTATAGCTATCTGAAGAATAAATAATTTGCAATATGCCAGTTAAATAAAAATAATTTTTTACAAAATTTGTAAAACTCTCTCAGACATAGTAATTCAGCCCAATTAGAAATAATCGACAAAATAGAGTATTTTATCTGAATGGTATTTTCTTATAGATTATGCTACTTTAAAAATGCGTTAAAGTTAATGTCATGTAGATTTGACAAGCAAAATGCATTTAAATAATGCATATCTCTTTTACGTATATGAATAAATGAAACAGTACAGAAAATACAAAAAGCAATTTCTCACGATACAATTAACAAAACCATACCATTTAACTAATATATGACATCCAGGAATTGTATAATGCCATTGTTATTAATTGAAATAATATAGAACAATTGCAAAACAGCTTCGAATAGTATAAGCCGTTGCTTATCGGAACGTAAAATGTTTATGCTAAAATACGCAGTTGCCGTATGAAAAGCTTAACGCAATACGGTTACGCGCAATCGCGCGTGCTTTAAAATAATTGAAACTTCAATAATTAATGTAAATGAAAGTGTAAAATGTACAGCCATTAACAACGAGGCTTTGGTACTTTCTCGCCACCAATGATGTAAAATCAGTGAATAGATTGGAACTATGTGTGAAATCGAGAAACGTATCGCGAGGGATTGGTGGATGCGGCAATCTGGTTTAAAGTGTTGAGGTACCATAGCCATTTACGTCCGTCGCCGGCGTATGAAAAGCTAGTCCGCAGTCGCGGCTCGAGCACTCTTGATTCACCTCTGTCGACTCGTAAATGAATTCATTCACTTGATAGGCAGTTAAAACGCCTGTTGCTTTAAGGATCGCATGTGAGCTCATCGGCACTCCGACGTAATTGCTATAGAGGATTTCTAAATGTTTTTATAGGATCTCACCGCAGAGAGCGCGATTAATTCACGGCTGGTCTTTTGTCTAACCATAAGTGTATAAAGACCTTAATGTTATTCGTGAATATATTTTGAGTTAGATAAAAGATTTTATTAACGCTGAACTTAATGATGTATTAATGTAGAAATAAATTTGTTTTTTATTTTTAGATTTTATAAAATTGTATGCATTATTGTATTAATATCTTTGTTTTTATTTCTAATCTTCTATATTTATCTTCTTTCATCTTATATTTATATTTATCATATTTGAAATAAAATAAGTTTTTAAATTTTCTTCTGAATTTTATAAAAATTAAGATGTTAAATCAAAGAGTAAAAAATAATATATTTGTCTCAAATAAAATGCTATATAAAAGAAATTGTCTTATAAATTTCTTAAATTGTATGAAAATATATTTATTATTAATTGGTCTCATATTATTTATACAGAAAATAAATGCATTCCTAAATTTTCTAATGTATTTTAGGATGTGCAAAATTATACTACATATAACTATAATTTTGCTCCAATCTAATCATATTTTTGTGTATTTTTCTTCTATAAACATCTTTCCATTCATGTGAGACTATTTTAATAGCTTATTGCTCGATGAATATAGCATTATTCATAATTTTTTAATTTCATCGTGAAAAAATCACATATCCAATGTGTGGAGATTTTTCCGATATGAAATTCTGTTCACGTTTACGCCGGTGCTTCCGACACCTTTTTTCACGTCCTTCGACAGCTGGCAACAGCTGTTGTGAAAAGCTGCCCAAAACGAAGACGTAGTTCTCCAACGAAATACGAGACCGTTCCGAGAGTTTATTTTTCTTTTTGCACGTCTGAGAAAAACAAGGCATATCAATTTTCCGCTATCGTCTTCCTATCTTTTTTCCTATCTGTCTTTCTCTAGCAGGAAAAATATAATATGGGGTTTAAAGTGTGTATATATATATATATATATATATAGTATTTTATCGTTGATATACTTATTTTGATAAAATACAATAAAGTTTAAGAGCAATCCACCTATTATTCCGAAATTTATCTTTTCATGCCTTCACCTGATACTGTTTTAAAATGCATAAAAAATTTATTAATTTATTATTTCATTAAAGAAAAGTTATTGGTGAAAAATCTTACATATTAAGACAAAAATTAAACGAAGACTGAAGAATGCTAAGACGCAGCGAGTACAGTACCAACAATAACAAACGCAATGCGGCATTGGACCCGTCACGAGCAGACTTTCGCGCTGCTCGCGTTGCTACGGCCGAAAATATACCGTCTCATAAACTGGAGCACTGTGTATGCAGGCTTATGGATGCGCCGGAGAGATGGGTAGGCAAGCTAAGAGGAGATTTAGTGAGATCTTAGGGTAAAGTGTGGATATTGAGGGTATATCACTCACGGGCTGCGGTTGCGGCCCCTCAGTTTCCCCTTCGTCGTCGATCTCCTCCGCAGGCTCGCTGAGAAACGCCACCCAGGTATATACCTGCACGAGAGTAGTGGATACTAGCATACTCGGCGCAGAACATACTCGGTGCACAGATCGGTAGGCAGTCTCGGCCATTTGTGTCCGTGCCATTAGTAACCTGTAACGCAGCAACATCTTCGACGGTAATGCAAATCGGAAATCCGCCCACTCAATTACACCGATGCAGTCCTAATCATACGTGCACCGGAACACATGCTGCAATCAATGTCCCTACGGCGACTAATTCGGGCGATGACGAGGATGACACGGTAATAGAAGTTCATTGACCTCTCGCTACATCTATTAGAAAAAAATCGATAAGTCGGGATAAAGTATATAACATAATCGCGGGATCTAAATATCTAGATGCACTAATATTCAGATTGAATTTCAATATCAGATTTAAATCATCTGATATCAGCTCAAGATATTTTTTGAACAATTTATATACAATTTTGATAATGTATTCAAGAAATAGCGAGTTTAAGAATAACGATTTTCCAAAATATACCTTATTAAGGTACCTGAGATTAAATCATCCGTATTGTGCGTAAACTAACTTTTATCATTCTTCACTTTATATTATATATGACGTGAAAACGTGCAAATCAAGCACGAATGCATCTCGTCCATTGATAACCACGGAAAACAAAAATATTGAAATCGCACAAGGCAAATATTGAATGTGAGTATAAGAATAATATGACGGTATGTCCGGCCGGTACGTTCTCGCATTTCATATTTGTATAACAAACACCAGCGATAAAAAAGTCACGTGATGTGGCGTGCGTCCTCTGAAAACGTGTGGTTGATGCAAAAACGGCTGATAACGTCTTTGAAAAGGGATTGGAAGTACATGAAACAAAGAGGAAGTTTAAAAAACAAAAAATTCATATATATATTACGTAAACTTTGGACACGCGAAACGAGCATTTACCGTCGATGCAAGAATAATTTAGGAATAGATTTATATCTATTTTCATAATAAATTATAATTATACGACAAACAACAACGATGTGAAAGTCGCATAGGGCCGCGTGTGTAAGGCCGTGAAAGCACGATGGGAGAATGACCGGTGAGTTTGAAGCTTTAACGAGGTTTACGGCCATAACGTAAGGAAGATTCATGTCCGAGAGAACATATCTTGATTATATTACATTACCATGTAAGGCAAGCCTAGTGATAACGAATGTATATGGACAAGCTTCCTGGTCATGTATAGTCATAGACGGGCGTCGTTGCCATGCTGAACCGGTCGCACCCGACGTACACCCACTAATGGGAATTAGCACCAGTGGCACAATACTGTCCTCCCTATCCTCATATACATCGAGATCAATCAAATCTCCAATACCGCGGTGAGCTTCTCGATGACTACGTTTACAACGTAGACCGCGAGCTCATCAATCCGAACCTGTTTCGGCCGGGAAGTCGATATCGGTTTCTCCGCTTGCATTGTTATCGTGTACCCACCCACGACGACGACCCATCCCTATCCGTAGAATGACGATGTCTCTATGTCAAAAGACTAGTGCCAGCCGGTTCCACGAGATACGGCATCGTAAGAAAATCTGCGAAGGCATTATCCTTCCGTATGGAGGCGAATGACAGCGTGGCAGGAGCAGATATTTCAGCGCGTATGCATATGCACGTAGCATTTATTTTTCGTCCAGATTTTATGCAGAAACATTTGCATATTTTCCTAGCATCCGGCATTTCGTCGTTTGACAGCACGCAAAACTCGATGCAAAGACTGACCATGACTTTTCACACCGCGATATTTTATTTCGCGATCGAGTTTCACATTTAATAGCGTTGTCGTGTTATGCTAGTGAAATCTACATAGAAGATATGTAAATAATTAAAAACGGTAAAGTAACAATGTACACATATATATACACACACACACACCAATATATATATGTGGATCAATATTTTTCATATTCTTTTATTAAGTCACTTTGAAATGTGTTCCTGTATAAAATATTTCATGAAATTGTAATAATATTCTGTTATGTACGTACATAGGGTGTTACATTGGAGAATATCACTTTCTTACATTTTCTTACTTCCATCTTTTTTTCTATTAACGCTAAAAATTTAATATATAAATCAACATAATATGATATACTGTGTGTACAGTGTAATATCTTAACGTGATTGAAGTTTGGAGCGTTCATGGACCGAGAATTTAATGTTCGCTAATAACAAGCAGACTTATAAGAAATGATTATATTCACATCCAAAATAATATATTTCAGATAAAAAAATATTTTGAGATAAAAAAACAAAACAATTAAAGAACATCAAAATTGCGAAACATATATTTACTTAAAATTCATCACAGTCGTCTCTGCCTTTGGTGCCAAAAAATACAAGTATCATCGCATGCCTTGGGATCATTTACGATAGAAAAAAATTAATTTGTTAAGAAACAATCTCCGGAACAGATCCGTAAATCACGATATATTTGCATATGCACCTAAATAATCGTTTAAAAATTTATCACAGTTGTCTCTGCGTTTGGTGCCAAAAAATGCAAGTATCATCGCATGCCTTGAGATCATTTACAATAGAAAAAAATTAATTTGTTAAGAAACAATGCCCGGAACAGATCCGTAAATCACGATATATTTGCATATGCGCCTAAATGCGAAAATATCGTAAGTTACGAATCTGTTCCGGGCATTGTTTCTTAACAAATTAATTTTTTTCTACTGTAAATGATCCCAAGGCATGCGATGATACTTGCATTTCTAATTCTTATAAATCTGCTTGTTATTGTCGAATTTTTTATTTTCGCTCCATGAACGCTTCAAACTTCAGTCACATAATATCTTATTCTTACTTATATTCGCAATTTTCATAAAATTGAATACTACTAATATTCTTGTTTTTTTTTTAACTATGTATTTCAGCTGTTCTTTCTGTTCTCATCTATTTATCAAAACAGATTGCAATACGCTGGCCTACAAATAAATTTGCCAATCGTGATATAAGGGACTTGACGCAAGGACTCTAACGATCAGATCAAATCGATATTCGGAATCTCCGCGCAGAAACTTATCATCACTTTTCGTTCTCGCATTTGCACATAGGACATTTCTAACGAGGTAAATATGACGGAGTCCTGGATCTTCAAGAGGTAAGGATATCCTCGGCATGAGGATGCAATCCACGTACGTGAAGCGAGAAGAAATAAGAAGCGGAGGAGTTTCGAGTTTCGTTGGAGCTTTCATGATAACCATGGCGGATCTCCTTGTATTCACCCTTTTCTTCACCCTTTCCCGTTCGACTCTCTCTCCTTTCTCGTGTTGCTTCCTCTCTCTTTTCTATGAGACCACCTCTCGAGATCCAGGTGGAGGTTAAGAGCACTCTCTTCCGCATGTAATACTACATTCGTGCGTTACAGCCAGCCGAAAGAAAATCAGGCAAGAAGGAGACGCGCGACATGAATTCCTGGCCGTTGGATGCTCGTTCGTTTCATCTGGCCTGATATTTCGACGCAGCGGCATCATCGCAATAACAAATAAACCATCATCGTTTCTTACATTTTAATCGTTCAAAATCTCTGAGGAAATACTGAGCACATTGTGTATATTTACCGCCGAACAATGAATTAAATACTACTATCAGGCAAAAGAAGGATAGTCGAACGATCGGATAACAAATACTCTTGAAAATCAAAGTGAAATATTCACTTGGCTCTGAATGGTGAGTGGAGATAAATCATTCGTTGATAAATACGTACTCAGTATGAAGTAAGAGATTTCGCGCGATTTAATACAATTATTTTAATATTTAAAATAGAGAAAAATATTATACATTTCATAAATTTTTTAGTACGCAAATTCAAACGCTATCGGGGAGCAAACAAAACCATATATATATATATATATAAAAGTTATTGGATATTGGCAAGAATTTGTTTGAAAATTGGTGAGCAAATATATAGACATAGACGATATATGTATTTTATCTTTCATCGAGAATAAAAAACAAAAATACAGTATGACAAAAACGTATGCAACTAGTGAAACATTAATAGCTTTGGAAGCATAAATTCGATAAACTTGTCAGTTGTCTCTAGCATTTAATTATACAACACATTCGATCTACTAGAGAGGATATTAATAGGATTAGCAGAAAATTATAAATTTATAAGATGTTTGCAAAATTATTTTTATACAAAATTATTTTATTTTTATATTACATTCTATATAAAAAAGAATTTATCATTGACTCTATTCGATACTTTTTTAATAGCAAGATGTATAAAGAGATTATAATTTTCTCCTTGTATATTATATTACATTTAATACAACAATATTTAATATAATTTTTATTGTTTTGAGAAGTTTGTTAATGTTTATTTTCGATGATAATTGCAGTTTATATAACAGTTGCAAATTTGTCAGATTCAACATTTACATATTAGAATGTAAACTTTATTTATGAAAGGCTTGTTCAACATTTTCCAAGGAGACTTAGTCATCAGCAAGCTAGATGAGGATATATGTAACCGAGCGTAATAGGTCTCAAAGATCAACATCTCTGCAGACAACTTTGAACGTATGGCATTTATTTAAGTTCTAAATGAACAAATCCATATGCCATTGATATTGCAGTTTCTGCTGAGAGTTTCGAGAATCCTGGAAAGCTACCTGGCTAAATCGTCGTTATATACTGTTTTTGATGAATATAGACTTTAATATATATATATATATATATACATATGCGCACTTGATAGTAATGTCGACAAAAGTCGTATTTCGTTTCGAAGATATTCACACATTTACACGTAATATTCCAATACTTGTAGTTCTACAAACACATCACATACCATAAATATGCTCTTTTAAATAATTTACCATAGTTTTAAATAAAGTCAAAATATTGTTTTTACGATATCTTAAAGACTACAGAGTTTAAATTATGGAGATGTAAATGTGTAACAATATATTTCTATTAAGATACTACGTATAAATATTATGGAGTAATATTAAACCCATTTTTCATGAAACATTATATAAGAAGGAAGCGCCGTATCTTGATTATACGGTCATGACGCCAGGAGCTAGACTCTTTATTCTTCGTGAGAATTAAACAATGTAGCAAAGTGCAAAGTACGAAGAATTGGCGGAATTTTTCCTTCCGCGCAGCGAGGCGGGATCGTGCTTATTTTCGTGCATGATAAATTTCCAGGTGATTACACCGCAAGCTTCTTATTAGATTCAGCCATTCATTAATTATACGTTAATTAATCATGCTACTTCAGTTACCCCACTTTCCTAACGTAACGGAGGTGGCTATTCATCTGGAGGAGACTGCCTTGCGCGCGGCATTTTCGCGAAAAACGAGGCCACCTCTTGTACTCTACCTTCCATCCTACTTTTCAACGGTGAATTTATTAATTAAGCGTCCTTTTTTTTGTGTCATTAATCGGTCACGCACATTTTTCCCGTCCTCTATCACAAGAGCGCGCTTTACTTTCGAAAACTTGTCTTCGGAAGGCTCTTCGACAGACTCGGGCCGGCTCTTATCTGCGCTATTCGTCCTTGACCTCCATAAAAATGGACGCACCTACTCAAGACCCCAGGAATGACCTTTTATCGAGTGGCTTTCGGAGCCCCTTCGTATCAAGACGCCTTTGCGCTTTCTCGGTCGCGTAGCTACCGTCATTTTCATTGCCACTTCACGAGGGTGCGAGGGTCTAAGACGTGCAGGAAACGACATTGCGCGAAGAAGGAAATTCCTTGTGGATTTTAGTACCATCGTACAGCAACTGCGAACAATCGATACTCGATACGCGGCACAGATTTAAATACCTGTCTTCAATGAGCTCGCGCTATTGAGCTTTATCTCGCTACAACATTATCGCAGTTCTATAACAGAAAGAGATTGACAAAACAAAAAAATATGTTCAAAGCAATATATATCTTTTTAAAATTATTTTTAAATGATAAGATAATTTATTATTTCAATCGATATAAAGTAAAGTTAAGAAAAGACTTGAAGAGAGCAAATTACGGTTGAACGTGCATATATTAATACTTATGAATTTACAACTCGCAAGACACTTAATGCCAGATTAAAATACGGACTTTATACGGTGTAAAGTAATTCATTATCGAGAAATTAAACTAATCAATTTTCGCGAGCTATATTCTTAATTTGAAATTTATTTTACAGCTATTTTTATTATATTTTAAACGTCATATAATATGATATTATTAGAATATTTTATTTTATAATAATTGCTTAGTCTATAAAGTAACTTGTTTATGCTAATTGAAATATAAGAAATAAATAGTCTTATGTAGGAATAGTCTTATATATAGTATAATAATATTGCGTTAAATTTTTTGCTTACTAAACGCACTCTATAGCAAAGTAAAATGAGCGATGTAATTTTTAAGCTAGATATGCAAAAGCAGTGGTTTACATTTTGAAGTGGAAATGCGGTATGCAGTCTGCATGTTAGTTACAAAAGGTATAATTAACTTTTCAAATGCCTCTGTGAACAATGTTTCGTGACTACCTACGCGAAAGTACAAATTCGAGGCTGCAAAAAAAAAAAAAATAAGTGGAGGAAAACTCATTTCACGTGTTCCAGTTCTCTGAACTCGATAAATTTCCACCGCGGATGCTAATCAATGCAGACGTCGACTTCTAAAGTTTTAGTTCGCTACATTGGGGATGAAAAAAAGGTATGATAATAATAATAATGAAAATTATAACAATTTACGATTTTGTCCAAGCATTTTGTCACGAACGAATAGGAAAGGAATAAATATGCACGAAATCATGTCTCCCATCTTGAGATCGGGATTTAAAGTTACAATTACTATGCTTCTTAAAGGCATAGAGAAAATTGCGGCGAGGAACAGATAATACCTCGGAAAGTACGAAAGAAGAAAAGTAAAAGCTTCGTTGAAGAAACCATCTGCGCGGAAAGTTAGTTATTATAAACCTACTGTGATAATAGCTGAATTAATTGAATCGAGATTATCCAAGCTCAACGTTTAACCCTTGAAGCGGAGAGTTATTAAGATACGATTTTGCTCTAATTGTAAGACAATCTTTAGGATCGAGTTTCGCTCAGCATTGAGATAAGTCGCAATTGCAAATCTGTATCGTTAGGATTTCAATTAAGTCATATTACAAACTTTGATGGTATTTTTCGTATAATTTGTAATATAATATTTAAAAAATGATGCCATCAATATCATAAAACATCAAAAATGTAATATGTATGTAATGTCGTGGTACGTTTTGAATATAATTCTGAAATTCAGAATTAAGGAATATTTTTCTCTTTTATAGTAAAATAATTTTATTTCCGAGCACTAGATACATACATAGAGATGCACACACACAAATTCAAAATTCGATATTCTCTTTCATTAAATTCTCAATATGATGTAAATCGAAATAGTGATTTGTCTATTATTGTACGTAATATTAGCTGAACTAATTAAGCATTAAAATAATTTACACACAATAGAGATGCTATAAGATTAAAAACAATGAAAATTATACACGACAATAATTATACAAGCGAGAAGTAATTTAAATAAAAAATAGAAAAGACAAAGATAAATAAATTAAAGAATTTATTATGTATTATTATAAAATTACGCATTATTTGATTAAGAATTAAGTATTCTGCAATTGCGCAAAAAATATCTAAATATATGTATATGTATAAAATAAATTTAATAATAGTAGACAACACACAAATTATATTTATTACTAAGTATAAATCATTCACGATATATATAACAGAGTATATAAGTATGCGATGTAAGTAAAACACTTTATAAATTTTAATTATATATATACAAATTTCATATTTTCAATTATATATATATTGCATATATATTATTCTGCAACATATAAAATGATTTGATATATATTACGAGATTGATAAGAAACCTCGTAGAATTTATAGACCAACGCATGTTAAAAGCTTCTATTATAAAATCAAATATTTTTTGCATTCATTAAATAATTACTAATCACAGGATTACCCTCCAAGTATTTGTCGGGAACTAACTTTCTCTAATAATCTCCAAGCTGAGTCTCGGAATTGAGCGGCAAACCGCCTCGGACTCGGTGACGAAGTCCTCTCTTCGCTTTTTACTGCCATAGCTCATTAGTCGTCGTCGTCGTCGTCGTCGTAGTAGTCGTCGTCTCCATTTCGCAGCTCATTTGTACGGCCGACGAACGGCAGCAGATTGGCTAACCAGTAGCGGATAACGGCGGGATGAAAATTTTTGGAAAATTGAAATATTTTACGTACACACATACACGTATATATACGACGAGACCGGCACTCGTCGACAGCTCAGACCAACGGCGAACAGCACCGGGATATTTGGCTCGCATATATGCACTTCGTCCTCGGCGACACAATAGATTTACGTATTCGGGTAAAAGAGGTAGAACAGTGGTACTACGATAGCCGCGGGGAATCAGCAATCTTGGCAGCGTACCAACTGTCGCAAATAGGTATGCACTGTGCTAACAGTAGAGAGAGACGTGCGATTCTTCTTTCCCATGCCTTTTTTTTCTTTCATTTTTTTTTTTTTTTTGCGATCCACTATTTTCAAACACATGCAGATATATGTACGCATGTATACATGTAGCGTAGTGTATGTGCACGTGTGTGCGCGCGCGCGTATCTATATTTTAATGAACATTCTCTTCCTGAGACGTATAGATATATGCGGCCCACACACAATTCGTCACGTCCAGACCCGACCATTACGTGTATCCCGTCTGGCATCGATCCCGTCTGAAATTCGTTGTTGGAATGAAATAAATCGATTTGAACTGCAATAAAACATATATCGCGGGCTTATGTGCGATAAGTTATATGGCAAAGCGATATTTTGTACTCTCTCGATAATTTTATAGCTCCTGGTTACGTTATTTATAGACCCAAACACTTGAAAGCACTATATCCTCCTAATTTCAATTCCATTTCAAGATACAGATAAGAGCGATATTATTGTAATACATAAAATTTATCAATTAATTAATATCTCTAAGTTTCTTTTATGAAACTTATAGTAAAGAAGTTTAGCTTGCATATGTGTGTGATATTTATGAAAATATTAACTTTGTCAGAAATTCAGCATGTTATCGTGTTTTATCTAGTGACACTAAATTGCATATATAATTATTAAAGAGAATGTTATATTTAATATAATTTATATAATTTTAGTAGTTTCAATTTCTCACTTTAATTTTCCACTTTACCGCTTTAATTATACATACATGCTCCGAAATGTGAGTTTAATGATTGTCAGCTCATGAGATAGGATAATAAACCCTTAAACAATGCAGAGTTTTTCACATTCTCAGATTCGCAAATTCACGTTGCAATTAACGAGATAGGTACATCAAACATGAGATTTTCGGTTCTTATACATTCGAAGGAAGCATATTAGATATATTTTTATAACTCCTGGTTACATTATTTATAGACCTAAATACTTGAAAGCATTATATCCTTCTAATTTCAATTCAATTTCAAAATACAGATAAGAGCGATATTATTGTAATACGTATAATTTACTCATCAATTAATTAATATCTCTAAATTTCTTTTATGAAACATAGTAAAGAAATTCAACTTGCATATGTGTGTGATATTTATAAAAGTATTAATTTTGTCAGAAATTCAGCATATTATCGTGTTTTATCTAGTAACACTAAATCGTATATATAATTATTAAAGAGAATAATATATTTAATATAATTTATAATTTTAGCTAGCAGTCTCAATTTCTCACTTCGATTTTCCACTTTACCGCTTCAATTATACATGCTAAGTTTAATGATTGTCAACTCATAAGATAGATAGGATAATAAATCATTAAACAAAGCAGAGTTTCTCACATTCGCAGGATCAGATTCGCAAATTCACATTGCAATTATCGAAATAGGTACATCGAACTTGAGATTCTCGGTTCTTATGCATTCGAAGAAGCATAGATCTCGCGCGCGCTATCGGCAAAAAGTTTACACACTACGCTTTTTGGCAAGTGAATACACGAGAACCCTCTTACACGCCGACCTAGTTCGATCCATGTATATCACGCTTACATATGAGAGTACACATACTCTCACATGTAAGCGTGATTCTCGTACAAAGGAAACACGATGACATGTGCCCCGCGAGCGTATTATTAACTTCAAAACCGGTAGACGTAATATTTCGCCCATTACACACTGCAAAGAGATCGTATAGAAACATAAACCTTACTGTGCTCCACGAAGTACGCTACCTCTCATGTGTGTGCGTGTGCCGCGAAATCCCTTACAACTTATAACTCCCTCAAGCGCGTACAGAGATGATTCTGAAAGAAACTTTTCAAAGAGCATTTATTACCGGACCCTTGTTTCGTGAATTCGATTCGGTCCCTTCCTTGTTTCGTAAGAGTGTGTTGCATTTATTTATATCTTCGTTCTTCATATCAAAGATTGAAAGAGCAGTAAACTGTGGTAATATGGGCTAGAGTTTTACTCAGCGTTTACGCTCTTCGGCGCAGACGTCGGATAATAAATCTGTCGCCGCGTAAACTCATTTATGGGGTTGGCGAAACTTAATGTCGCGTACGCAGAACAATAAATACGTGAGAATTAATCGATTTTGAGAACGTTGATTACTATCACAAAGTTTTCACCCGCTCGCTCGACCAATTTCGCCACGTCACTGTGTGTCACGCCAACTACTAAATTATTCCACAAGTCTGTGCGCAACTTTATGCATAACATCCTCCGAACGTTTACTTCTCGTTAGATAGGAATCGCTTGCATCGATCGATAAATCGACGCTATACACCTCTCGGCTAACCGAGGTGATCGTTGTAAAGTGATCCGCGTCGCTGATGCCGGATAATATATCGAATATCGAAGGAATACAGCGTGGACGCAGATTGCTGGTTAATCGAGCCAGCCCCTAAATGATTTATTAGTGGATAAAATTGCCGTTAGTGTGAGCGTGGGTACATGTATGAGACACGCACGCGACATTATTTACGCAGATGTGTGCGACATTTCAGTTTGATGAAATCTAATTGCTACCTGGTACGAAACGAGTCGACTATTCCACATCTAGAATTCTCCAACTTTTTCCTGTTCCAGATAGAACGTGATGCTTTTTGCGCCAGTTAAACGATAATTTATCTATCGATTCTAAATTCTGCAGTAACACTCCACGAGGGAGCTTAAGCCAGGTGCAAAGTCGGTGGCACGTGATCCATTCCTCGATCCATTCGTATAAAATCTGATTTAACTTAAAATTTCTTCCGCAGATATCGCAACCGTCATGTAAGAATACAGGTGACATAAATAAAACACAATATATAAATAAAAGAGTCGATTATAATTATATTAGGCATGAAGAGATTTGCATTCCTGCTTTGAATAAATCAAAATGCAATTCCGCTAACACGTTGCATGAAAAATAAAGCGGGACATAAATCATTTTGTAAATGTTTCGATGTTAAATAGCTCCGGAACGGACGCAACTCCGCAACGAACCGCATTAAATTGCAATGAACGACAATATCCGCGGCATTATAATCATCGACCACGCCTTTACAACTGTTCGCAGGCGCTCTCGACAACACGTGCAAACCGCTGCAACCAGTTTCCATTCGAGCGTGGAAACTCCGTAGAGAGATGCTGCACCTGCGATTAACCCAACCCACCCGGCACACACCACCCTCGTCGTCGGTAGTATAACTGCAGTCCTACGAGCGTGGTGTATGGCGCGCGTGTTGCGCACGTTGTGGCGGTTTTCGTGCGCGAAGGGGGAGATCGACGAAAATTCCACGCTCGAAATCCGTCGTACATACGTAGCACGTAACGCTCTGCGGGAAAGTTACACCGAGGAGACGCGCCCTCGTCGCCCTCATCCCTCTACGCCCATTTTCCGCCCTTCCTGCGCCGGTCCACCCAGTCGAGCGGAATTGCTAAGAAGTTCGGTAGTAGTTCTGCGAATGCGTTCGAGTGCCACAATTGCGGGGGATGAAAAAAAAATAGAAGAAGATCCCTCTCCTCCATGTGATGCTGGGAGAGAGAGAGATTCGAAGGGAACGATATCTCGCTATCCGGAAGACCGACGGTTAGTAATGCATTCGCTATCGAGAGCTGTGCGCTCGCTCAAGTTCGAATGCGGTCGGCGATCTTCCGCATGACGGACAGTGGTTCGATGAAAAGGAAATAACGCGGCAACGCGTGGGCGAGAGATAATAATTTTGCTGCGACAAATGCGTTATTATATCTGATAGTCCGACTGCTATTTGCGACATCGCAGCGTTATCGTGCTGCGACAACATAGCGCGCGAGCAAGCGTAAAACATTTTGTTGAGTTAAATTAATTGTATGTATGCGTGCATGTGTGTGTGTGTGTGTGTATGTAAAAAAAAATTGTATTTACCGTATCGTAAACCTCTGGATTGAAACTTTTCAAGGTATATGTATGCTAGACTTGATGAGAGGAAGCTTGCACATTTGATCATGTCGAGATGATCTTGCAGCGCGATTCCACCGCTGCGGGATATAACATGTAAGACGTAGGTGAAGCGTGTATTCATGGCGCGAAATAGCAGTGAACTATTGTTCACCAGTTTATGCACGTTCGGACACTCTAAAGAGCCACACGCTAGCAACACCCAAGCCGACTAGGACTATCCGGCGACTAGCAGAGTTCTCTACGGTGGCAACTCCACGCCGACAATTTACCGCGACGTCGCGCACGACAAATTAATTCCCGCGATGCTAACCACCTAACACCTTGTAAACTTCGGAATGATTAACTACCTTAACTACACGCGCACAATAGGTAGGATAGATAAGGCCGATCCATGACTTCCATCCCAGCCGCCCAACGTTACGATATGCGGATAGATTAAGCCTACGGTAGAATGAAGCAATTAGACACAGTCGAAAAAATAATGATTTATTTATTGATTTAATGATAACCGACTTAAAGTACTTATAAATAAAAAGAAAAGATACTATAATAAATTCGAATTTTTACTTATTTGGTCAGTCCTAATTATTTTCTATTTTAATCAGTATTTATACGAAAATATGTAAAAGAACAGTGAAATCTAATTAATTAAATTATCATATTATATGTGTATCTACACGTAATACGTAATACGTAATTTTCAAGCTCTTTTATGCAACATTAATTTACAAGTATGCGTTATTATAAATTTAGATGTCATATTAATCTTGCCATAGAACTTAAAGATAGCTCATAACAAATCATATCTTTGTACTAAAACTATATTGCCATAAAATTTAAAAAGCATTTCCAGAAAGAGAGAGAAAGGGAAAATGAAAGTTGAGGTTTATCGATTAATATTATTTGTATCCACAAAAAATCGAGAGCACAATTATCATTTTAGACAATAGTAGGATATTTTTAATCAAGAATAAATAAAAAAGGAAAATAATAAATAAAAAAATCAATATTTATTATTAGTCAACAATAAAAATTGTTGATATTAAAAGCGTGGATAAAAATAGCCAACATCAATATCTTTCAAATCTTTCATCAATGTCTTTGTTATCGACATTATTTTTAGAATATCGACATTACGTTGCGCTACGTCTTTGATGATAGAAAGCTAAGATTTATACGTACAAACGTAACATTAATTTGCATTATTATGTAATTATCTTTAAAGTAAGAATGTGTGCGAATTTTTTATAAATAAGAACATTTAATACGTTCAAATGTACTTTTTTCTCATTAAGAAAAAACTCAAATAAAATATACGCTACTACTACATAAATAATTATTTTTAAGATAGGCAAGATAACTACTCTTGTTAAATGCTGATTTATATCGAAATATTAGAATGTATAAAGCTTCGCTGCGATGCGAATAATCAATTTGAAACGAAATCGCAGATATCGCTGTATCATCGAAGTTTGCACGCACCGCGTAAGAGGGGATTTATTTTCGGCCGTTGCAACAAACATTTCATCGGAGTAGTGACAAGGACTGAAGTTATCGATCCGTAATAAATCTCTCCGTTATACCAGTACGGTCGAAGCTTTTATCCGTATAATGCCATACAATGGCCGACCGAACCAACCGGTTACAAAATAATACGAACCCTCTGCAGATTTCCTGGAAAATGCGCACCTCCCTCGTCATAGAACCCAGTTTGTTCTCATTCAACAAATCGCTTTAATCTCGCTCGAATCGCACGAATTCGGTCGAAAGCTTTCAGAAACGACGATCCGAGTAAAACGCATGCGACGTACATGCAATAATATACGAAACAGATACGAAATTATCGTACTATCGCTCGAATGCATGCGTACAAAAGAGATGTAATTAAAAAATGAATAAACTACATGTATATAAAATTAGTAACATTTTAAAAATAAATTTATGAATTATATAATATTATATATATATATGTATATATACGTGTGTGTGTGTGTATGTATACACATATGTTAATAATAATATAATTTAATGATTTAATCAAAATTAATTTATTCATTATTTTGATGAATTTAGATACAGAACTGCGGAAATATCTCTTCAACCTTGTGAATGTTCTACATAAATTATATCAAATGATATTTGATAATTATATCAAATCTGGTTATAAATATAACTGTCTTGCAATTTACTAAAATTTTAATGCAAAAATATATAATTTATAGTAGATAGATGTTGCAAAATTATTCACACTTGAAGATAAAAATTATAATTTTTGATCGAAATATCGCTCTATATAAAATAAATAAATATCGCTTTTATACATAAATAACTATATAAATATCGCTTTTATACATATATAAAATACTTTATATATAAAATACTTTCCATAGCTTCAATGATACAAATTTTCGAATAGCGAAATCATACGTATATATCTTTTAAAGATTGAAATTAATATAACAAAAATTATACAATGCGAAAATATTCATGAGCTAAAGGATGATAAGAAAAAGGAGACAGAAAATAAAGAAAGCTCAAAATCACAGCAGAACAAGAACTGACAGTATGAGAAGTCTCAAGTATTTCAATTCTTTGGAACTTGATAAAGTGCACGCATCCAACGATCGCTCAGATTTTACGGTGATTGCCTGCCATAACGAAGTTCTACTCTTATGCGTGTTAAAGAGAATGTCAAGCCATCCCGGTTTGGAATGCAATCATAAAAAGCTGAATGAAAATCCATTACTTGGACATTCCTCTTCGATGTCCTGCGATAACCGAAGGATTAATCGATCCGTTTCATTATTTCTACCGGTAATAACGAGCAGCGAACGCCATTTTCATCACATTTCCTTTTATTTTTTCGATAAACGTGATCAAATCGTTCTTACTTATTGACATCTGTTAGCGCGCGACGGTGTTTCAAGTTACCTCACTTTTTTGTGCAAAAAATTTATTACATTATATGTATCATAAGGTGTAAAAAATATTGCACCGACAGGATTAGAATACAATCAAGAAAATCATAGAATTATCTATTAATTAAAAAAGTAATAAACAAATAACGCGCTCAACTGTATACACTATCTCTGTTTCAAGGGTGATTTACTTATTTAATATAAGTAATATTACCTATATTGTTATAATATTACTTTATTTTATGTAATATGTACAGTATATCTTGGAAAATCCGTTGAAAAATACTTGGAGCCCAAAAGATGACTATCCTGAATTTTCGAATGCATTGCTTCCTGACAAAACTTTCTGAGGCACTTTCGATCGCAAGTCGAGAGATATATTCAGCAAGCAGAATACATTGCCCGAATATAACGCGAATATCGATACCGAATGCGTTTTATGTTCTCAGAGAGATCGAGCGAAGCAACGAAATCACGTTCTGTCGTGTACATAAATAACCTTATATGCACATTATTTCGTACCAGTTGCGCAATACGGTTGAACTTATGTGGCTGTGAATTACGCAATATCCAACAGTTAAAATGGGCACCAAAACTTACTGAATTATTAGGAAGAGACATTTAATAAGAGCTATACACACATTTTATAGTTATGTATCTTTCTCCCTATACGTCGCGCACAATTCTTAAATTTGAATCTATTATTATAAAGTACTCCAGATTTACGAATTACATATTAAATGAATAATAAATTGCATATCTAATGAATAAATTGCAACTCTAATTACATTAAATATCATATGATTAGATTTATATTTTACACACATCAAATCTCTTCGTATACTATAATATTTAACCGTAAAATATATTATATTAACGTCGCAAAAAATGCATAGTATAAATTTGCATATATACATATTCACACAAATCTTCTATAATTCTATATCGACAAGTTGTTAATTAAACATTAATGCGATTTATTGTAAATCTTATTAAACATTTACAATATAGCGTCTGAGTGTCCTCATGGCTATTTCTTTTTTAAGATGCTATAAGCTTAGCACTGACGTTAATGTTTCCCTGTTTAACGTTTTCTTATTACAGTCTTAATGAACATTTGGCTCCTAATTGACTTTTTCTCTCGCCCTGTTATTCCTATTTTCTCCTCTTTAACCCATTCCACTATCCTTAAACTTTGCCGGATATATTGATACTTCTTTTGCTTTCACCGTTGCTATTTCTTATTAACGTTTTGTTCCGTTGATGATTGATTCTTCACAGTTTCAAATTACGACATGTAAAGAGATCAAATAAGATAGTATAAAAGGAAACAAAACACAATCGGCAGCTTTAAAAAAATCTCAGGAAACATAACATATGTAAATCACGCCAACTTCGGACCAAACATCATATCGGTAAATAAACCGGTCTATGTACAGTTTCCTCGTTTAATTAACAGCGAGAATATTTGATTCTGACCCTTTGTTTACAGTGCACACCATATTTGCAATCGCACCAATGAGACTAATAATCAAACTGTGATATAACGATGCAGTGTATCTCGAGTGAGTGTACGCCCGTAATACTTCCAATGTAAAATTATGTGTGACTCACTTGTACAAATTTCCATATAATTTGCTATATAGGATACTATCATGCAATTCACTCACAGTTATCATTAACAAGTCTAAATAGGCATACATCTCACGAACGGATCTTGATTTCAATGCAAACAATGTCTTAATCCTTTTTCTAGCTGCCTGGCATACAAATTGTTTAATACATTGACATTTTTAAATACTAACTTTGTAAAAATATTGCGAATAGCCCGAAGGAGGTAGATTAATTAAGAGAAAATATAAATATAAAGCAAAAGGAAGGAAAAAGTTTGATAAAGAATTGCTTAATTGATGTTATCATACAGCAAAGTATAATAAATAAACGAAGATAAAAAATAAGTACAAGAAAATATATATACACATAACAGATCAAGCTGAGTAGTATATTAATATCGAATACGAACACATATATTCTGCGTACTGCGCTAGAAACGTGACCAATCTGCCTAATTGTGCAAAATATGAAATCGACGATATAAATCATTATGACATATGCCCGTATGACATATCTAACTTTGATGACGACACAAATCATGTAATAATTTGCTACTGAATGTTCGATATGTAATTTACGATTATTGCAAAGGAAATTTAGTTTCAAAATATTCAGTGTTACAGTGTGTTAAAAATTAATTTCTCGACAGATGAATTACAAAAATATCTTGCTCTCGCATAAAATCAAGTAAAGTATTGTAAATAATATAAGAAACGTTTTCAAACATATTTAATAATAGCACATTTATATTATAATATTATAATATTATAATAATATACTATAATATTATAATAATTGCTGTATAAAGAACCTCTGTGAAGTTAGAACATATTCCCATTTTCAAAATCTTGATATAATTATAATTGATAAAGTTCTGATCTCTTACCAAAAAGATTTAGAGTTTATAAATTAAATCCAAAAATCCGAATCTCTCTCTCTCTCTCTCTCTCGCACGCGCAAAGCATTTAAATATCTATTAAATATCTATATATGTATATAATATATGTATAACACTATATTGTTAACGCTAAACTAAACGGTTCTTTGAGCACCATAACAACTTAAACATTTATATTAATTTTTCACGAAGATGCAGCCGCATTATTGACGTATATAGTCGAAACGAAAACTGCCAATATGTTGTCAGTTCAGCATTTGGGATTGCAGTTAGTCTGCGTAACTGTCGATGTAGCGGAAGCTGGCAACAAAATGTCACTTACACCGAACTTTCGCAGTGACCACGGGAAGATTTCGCCGCAATTCTCAGGAGTGCCGAGATGTCGGGCAACTTGTAGGATTCCGCATCGTAGATCCAGACATTCGCGGAAGTCTCGGCTCAACACTCTGTGCACTCTGCCGCGAATTGCTATAATAAATTCATAGGCAATTCTTATGCGGCGCAGAAAGGAATGGAGGCCATATGATTTTTTTATGCGCGTATAAAAGTTGCAGCAGAAGTTCGATTAATTTTCAGCATACTTCAAAATAAACAAAAAATAATGAATGTTCTTGTTGAATTATCTGTTGTAGAGATAATTTTATAACATTTATTAATATTTAGTCGCTATGTATGCTTTATTGAATAAAAGTAACTCAAAAATATAATGTAGAGTTATAAAATGTAATTAAATTATCATGTTTTAACACAGCCTATCATATACGATGCTAGTCTTTTGATACATATGCTCATATAAAATTTTAATTTAAAAAAAGTTAGACGAACGAGATATAAAGAAACTAGAATTTCTATATATGCAATCGTAAATTATTAACAATTTTATCCTAAAAACTTACTTTACTTACGAAAATAATGAGTATTGTATTATACGTAAGAAAAGTCGATCAATAACGTGTCTTACTCTTCTTATCTAACATTCTTCAAATCGTCTACCGCGAATCTCAACGTAAATTAATCACTCTTTTCGTCGCTTCACAACACATTTATCACATTTTACGAGGGGACAGATTCTTCTCCCCTCTCTTCTATCGAAGAATTCTATGTTTTTAATCTTCCCTTGAAACAACTTGCAGATTTGGTTGAACGTCTTTTCTCTTTTTTAAGGAAATCAACTAAACCAGAGAAGCGCGCCTTACTTTCTTCACTTTAATCCTCTTAATTGAGTTAGCAGCTAAAACTTTCATTCCATTTTTAAATGCATAGCAATGTGATATTTTTATATATTATTTATTATTATTATTCCATGTTATAAATGTGACTTTATTACTTAACCACAATTGTTATTGCAATATAATGCTAATGCAATATTGGACAGATCTGTAACAATATAATCTTTTAACACACACTACTCACAGCATGTAGGAAAAAATGATATAGTAAAAATTCTCTTTATAAATTCTTACATAAACACAATCGAAAGCAGCATTTCTGCGTAGAACAATTTTTGAATATTCTTGAAACATACATTTTGTTCTCTCCAGGTGCACTTATCTCAATTAGATCATTATTAATGCAGAATGCTAGATGTTTCAACGAAAGAATCACATTCTAATTTAACAGAACCAAATGTAAAAACAATAGAAAACATTTGAAAACGGTGGAAGTAAAAACTTGGCTATAGAAAGATACAGTGTTCAAGATTTTATTTATTTTGCAGATTAAAAGCAAATTAAATTGTTAATTTTATTAAAGAAAAATGAGTGACTTCGAATATATATCTTATCTACATATAAATCTTACTAAAATATTAAATCAATGTTTTTGATGGTATGATTGTTTTATAATACGAATATCGTACTGCAGTTAGTGCGGTGAATTTCATAAATTATTTGAATTTCATAAATTTGTGGTTAGTAAATCAATTGTGTTAAATTAATTAATTAGTATATCTCATAAATAAGACCATCAATTAATCAACAATATGATTAAATAAAATAAATTATTGATGTGATTAAACAAATAAATAGCTATGTTATGTTCTAATTGAATAAATATATATAGATATATTTTTTTTCTCACTTTTTAATTTTTTTCATTACTATTTAAATAAATTCGTAAACGCAAAAAATTAACTCCTTCTCTTATCTTTCATTAAATTTGAAATTTTATCGAATTTTTTCTTCTAATTAAATTAATTGTAGCTGTAATTGTTAATTAATTTATTTGTAGTGTAGACGACTTAAAAGAAATATTATTTCTTCATTCCATAATTTTCCATATTGTCGAAAAAAAGAAACACCTTTGCTCTGCCGCGCATCATCGAGCGACAAACAAAAGCGTGAACGACAAGCGCGCGCGGTTACCATATGTCAGGAGGTTTTCGAGTGGACGGTGTACCTTCCCATTGGGAGCGACGATACAATCTGAGCTCTGCTGACAGTTTTCTTGGCTCCCTCGACTTCCCCGCCATGAAAACCCCCTCGTCCGATGTCTTGCTACCCTTGTACGGCCTCGCTCTATCGCCATTTCCACTACTGCTCGTTGTCCTTGTTCCTCTCATCTTCTACGACGATCTCGTCTCTTGCTCTCTCCTCTTTTCTTTTCTCTTCCTCTATAGCCGGCTTCTTTTTCCTTTTCTTCGGTTCCGCGACGGTACCTCTTGCCGCACGGGAATCCCCTCTGACACGCAGAATGGATGACTTGAGAATTTCATCTCGTAGCCTTTCGCTCGTGCGTTCTCGCTATCGTCCTCGCTCTTCCGTATCCTTCATTCTATCTTTTTCTCCCTCTCGCAGTTTTCGCCTCTCCTTTTTTTCCCCGGCGGCTTCTCCACCGTTTCCACGATCCAACGCGCTCATCCGCCTTCCCTGTCTTATCGCAAAGGTAGCGTCGTTGTCTTTTGTATCGCGATGCTGTGCGCTTTGACGAACGAGTCATCCGCGTGTGGTGTCGCGGCAAATAAATAGTCGTCATGGTGGAGCGAGTGCCAATTCACATGCGGAAAATCGTATCGCATCTGCTGAATCACGCGCAACCATTACGCAATCGGTTTTCCCAAAAATTCTTTTTCCACATTTCCTCTTTTTCATCCCTCTTTCTTTCGGATTCGGGCGCGACGAGCTCGTTCGCCTCATCGTATGCGAGATTTTTCTCGCTAGCTGAAAACACCGCGATGTGATAAATATTTATATAAATCTAACGACGGAAATGTGTGCGTTTGAAAACAACGCACGAATTAGACATATACTAGAAATGGAGAAAGCTCTTTTTGTCGCGATTAGTGTAGTTTGGTACTTTCAATGCCTTTTTTTCTAATTAAACATTTGATCAATAAATAAAACTGGATCCAAACACGATCGAAATTACATCATATGTCGCATATATACGTTTTTGTTAAATTACTTAAATTACTCGAAAGTAGAAATTATAGAAGAAAAAATTTTCAATTGGATAGAATAAAACATAATGCGAATTTGCAAAATTGTTATAATACAATTCTTTGAGAACATTACATGCGGGTATTAACGTCATAATCCTGTATAAAATATAAACAGATTGGCACCGTATTATTAATCGCTATTACAGAAATATTGGAAAGCATCCCTTCGATTATGTGCATTCGTGCAAAATGTCAATCTTGCAGCGCGTGCGCACACATACACATACATCAAACAGTATATTACGTATGAATTTATGAGCATAAAATTGCTATAAATCAATTCCGGAGCGTTTTCGCATTTTCCGCGATGGAAACGACGGTCGCCCACATGCCAAATATGCGAAACGTTCCGGCATGCCATCCTGGATTTCGTAAACGTCCCAGGTATCATGCTGAATGCGAGGATACGTCGACAGTCGCGTCGTTTTACGATGGAAAGTCTATGTACGCTGAATAAATATGTATGCCCACGTAATGCAATATAAGACGAAAAGAAGCGGAAGGGAAGAAGCTTTCTCATTTCTCCGGGTCGTTTAAAAGAAGCGACTCTATTGTCTATGATGCGTCCAAGCGAGATGCAGTTGTCAGCGAAGTCAAACAAAATTGGTCACACTTACAGTTAAACAAAGAAATGATATTCAGGATACTGAAATTTCCCAAGTACACACATATCGATTATTGGCATTGTCACAGACTGAAGAGACGCGATAAAATTGGAACGAGATATTGAATTATAGATCGCGGCTCATAAGACACGTCTGGCTTGATTTAAGCTATCAAATTTCAACTACATTGTCTGCGTTATATTTAGCCGTACATAATCGTTTCATCTGATAAGTGCAAACATATTTTAATCGCAACGTTCGGAATTAAGGTCTCCAGACAGCATTAAAATGCAATCCTAAAGAGAATAAAGTACTGTAAATTAAATTTAATTAAATTTTATATGAAACAGACAAATGTACTCGAAATGATTGTTTTGCATAAATAGTTTATTTAGTTGGACATTTTTTTTCATTGAGAATATTCTGTGATACTTTGTATAGCAACGAGAAATTTGTGTGTTTATATCCAGATTTAATATAACTGTTTATCTAATAATAAGAAATGTAAATATCTAAAAAATATTGCCTTAGCAAATTTTATTTCACAAACTATCCGAAATTTGGGATTGTTATCGTATATTTGTTCCTTGCAGCGTGGTAATTGACGATTAAACAATACGCGAGAATACCTATAAGCGGGAGCTTAGTTAAGCTTTGGTTTAAGCTCGTGCAGTTGCGCCTGTGTGAGCAGGTTCATGTAACTTGTTAAATAAAGGTATTTAATGCTGCATTAGGATGCACGTGTTCGGAACAATGTTGCAGACGGTATTTACATGTGTTAATACACTTATACATTTATTACATACATGAAGTATCTTCTATAAATCATTATATGTATAAAGCAATAAAAATTTATACAATCTAATTGAATTAAATTTGAAATATAAAATTATGCAGTAATTTTTACTTTAAATTATGATAGTACAGTTTTTCAATGTTTAGCAATGAAAGAATATATTTAAGTTACAAATGATTCAAGAGATTAAAAGCATCTTTTATTCATTATTCATATTGTATCATTCTATTTTCACATCTATATCTTTTCTTTCCTCTCTATATAATACCATATAAAATAGATAAGAATCTATAAGAAAAGTGATAAATCAACCATTTTGGCATTCGATCGCAATTTGAAACATCGGTCATCAATATTGGAATAGCTACATCGTTTAATCACCGTATGAAGTAATTGTTACAGTTTGATGCGCGTGGTATATCCGTCGATACTATCCATAGACTAATGTTTAATTCAAACGCTGGTCTTTACTTTATGAGAGCGAGCCTGGCTTAACCTAGCCTCTGCGTGAATCCCCGAAAAACTTTCAGCAAAGTTGAATCGCCTTTTTCCCGACGCGGTTATCCACGAGGTATTAACACGGATCGTAAAGCCGAACGTGCCCGTCGGCGATATAACTGCGATACGTTTCTTGCAGAAACGAGTGAGAAGAGGAAGAGAAAAGAAACGACCGCGGGAAACAAAAGGAACGATCTGAGGAATGCGGGGGGTGGCGAGGAGGGAGAAGAGGGAGAAGAAAAGAAGACGAAGGACTTCACGATGCGGCGCATCCACTCGAAGGCTTAATAAACCGATTTAATTAAAGGAGCAGCGTTTCGCGAGAACGAGAAGCGCGAGAAGCGAGAAGAGGGGCAGACAGGGAGAGAAATGCGCAATTAATGCCACGGACAGTGGAAGAGGTGCGACAGCAGTGCTCGAGTGAGTCCTTCCGTAAATACCCGCAATATTGATTCCCAATTCCTTATTCCAATGTCCATAATCCTGGACTATTACACGCGCAGCCGGCGCGTAATACGTTTGCCAATCTCCATCCACAAATCCCTAGCCAGGCATTGATGACTAGACTCGCTTCTGTGTGATAGTAGAGAATTAGGAATTATTATTCTCTCTCATTTAATACTTGCTGTACGCTCCTAGGAATTAACACGATGGAATAGTATGATGGATAGAGGCCCGGAAAAGACGGCTGATCAGAAATTTACATCGAACGTCAAAGCGTTATATATGGTTAGTATATGCAATATATAATGTGCATAACGGATGAACGAAATTGAAAGATGAATCTATAATTCAAAAACTTCAATTAGCCATTAGCATAAAATCATAAACGAGCCAAAAACAATAAAAAAAATAACATGCACTTTATATATCGTGATTTATGCGCAAAGTAAGAATATAAACATATAGATTAAGTAGTACGAGTCAATTTCTCACTATGTTCAGCCTTTCCGTCGCGTTGCTTTTGCTATTATACCCTGTGTACGTTTACATAAATCTCACCCCTTATCGATATATACATCAACTACACGACTTTATAAAATGAGTTTATCGGATTCAGTTTTGCTGTGGTGTGTAGTGACTTAATTCAAGCATAATCTATAAGACTGCAAAAACGTTTTGATGCGAGGCTGGAGCAATTTATTACTGCTCGGCACGACAACTTTTCACGATGGATGACGGCTTAATGACAACGCCTTTCCAGGAGACCCCTAGACGCGAGATCGATTCCCGATGTTCGTGGATCGCGCCAAGTAAAGGGGATATAGTACTCAACGCGTGCAGAGTTATATAACGTCTCCGTCCTGCGTAGAAGGCGATTCCCACGGCAGAGATTAGCGTGTAAAGTGCTCGAAACTCGTATAACATTGCTGCTGGATGAAGGTGCTCCTCGATGCTTTTGCTAGGTTGCGAGGTTGCTGCCGGGATGCGTGCCGTGAAGCACGCCTGGATGGCGGCGAGGGGAAGGAAAGAGGATGAACGCCGGGTCTAAAACAAACTTTCCGTTGTCTGCTACAAGAATGATAATGTGGATGGCGTTCGGCACGTTTTGGATTAGGTTTCGAGTACGGGACTGCGCGAGAGATCGAAAGAGTGACGGAGAACACTTGCCGAGAGTGAAGGTGGAAGAGTAGGCGTTTGAACAGAGGTGAGAAAGCAAGGGGACCAACATTTCGGTACTGTGTAGGTGCGAAATGTGGCGGAGTCGAGTTTGCAACCGCGCGCGCGCGCGCGCGTTTGCAAGAATGAGATGGGGGATATTGCGGAAAAGAGAGAGAGAGAGAGAGAGAGAGAGAGAGAGAGAGAGAGAGAGAGAGAGAGAGAGAGAGAGAAAGAGCCAAACACGGAGGAATGGCGAAGAGGCGACGTCAAGTTAAACGCGAGAGAGAAAGACAGATATGGCGAGACTGATGGAAGATGGGAAGCGCGAGCATGGGTTGATATTAGGTATTTAATAGACAGCTCTAGGGAGTTGCTCGGGCGAGCGAGAACTGAACCGTAATGTTAGCACGCGGCAGGAGGGATTTCTCATAAGCTGACCTCGGTGAGCCGAGAATATAGTTGAAAGGGTGTCGGAGAGAACGGAGAGTAGAACAGGGCTCGTTCTGACGGAGACTGAAGGCGATTCTTAGTGGTGTTGCCGGGGGTGGTTGGCAGCGACGGTGACGAGTGGGGGTATGAAGGAGGTAGCGGCGACGGTGACGCTACCTCCGGGCTTGTATGCTCTTTAGACGAGAAAAAGAAAGGGGGATAACTTGAATCTGAGTTTTCTCCAAGTAAACCCCATGGATTACCAGCCGCTTTAACTTAGCGACGCCCCTCGTTTCTCAGGTGTCGTTCTCTCGGGGTGTCACCATATTGGATACTTTCGGGGTGTCTGGCATGGCGCGCGGGCCACGGTGCTATTATTAGAAAGAAATTTGATATATCGTCGTAGTTGCGCCAGGATCCACGCGCCGGCTGCGGGCACTTATTCAATGAAGGCTAGAATCAACAAGGGGATTTTTCGCGCCGAATACAGATGACAGTCAGGTACCAGATAATCATTGCATATTCTAGATCAAATTCAATAATTTATTATTTGTTACATCGAAAAACGTCGAATTAACGACATTATTAAGGTTGACATGCAATATATACTTTTGTTACGCGGTAACAATAATAAAATAGACAAATAGCATCACGATAAATAAAACTGACAATGAGAGTAGTAAAAACGTTGGAACTATGTATAATTTATTTCTGCGCTTGTAAATTTAATATGTCCTATGTCGTCGACGGTGTAACGATAGTCTAGATAGCTATCAAATAAGCGTACCGAATTTTATATTGTAATACGATATTAAAAAATGTTCAATGGTTATCCGTCTGCACGTTTTATTTACAATATCTTTAATTGCTGATTAATTTGATCATAATTTTACGATATTGATGTGTTTTTTATTAGTATCTCTCGTTATAAGCACATATTACTATAACGTGAAATATTTCATATTAAGTTCAAATATTAGTAATTTCTATCGGCGTGTGATTTGTTAACATATTTCGTATTTATGTTTCATTAAAGCCGGTAACCAGTATTGATGCAAAATCTAATAAAACGGCTTCTTTAGAATATTTCTATAAAATCTTAAAGCAACACGCGCACACATAATGTCTCAAATCAAATTCTGTTAAAGTATATAAGATCTGTTTAAAATATTTTTAAAAATCAATACTTTATTTTTTAATAGACAGTTTTTAGTATATACTAACATTTTTATTAAGTGATATCACGGATTTAAAACGTGCTCACACATTCCACCCGCGCGCGAAATTGAGTGATTCACCATAAGCAATAGACAAGCCGTTTCTCTTCTTAAGCTGCGCGCCTTCACCGCTCTGCATTAATAAAAATTCATATTCTTTCCAGGCGACTTGCAGCAGCACTAAGGATGCTTCTCTTTCCTAGAAATTTTTCGCAATGAGACGCACCGTGATTCGTTCGAAGACATCCCTCGCTCCATTACCCAAATCTTCTACCTCCTTCCCGACTCATCTCACGCACTGACAATATGCCAAATGCATATTCAATTTTGAAAATCCACTCTGCTCAGTTGTAGAATATCTTTGTACGTGACACGGACATCCAACGTCAATTCAACGATATAACGCGAATACGCGACTGTCTTGTACAACCGGCGAGTATTCGCAGCATAAAAATACCACGTCTCGTGAGCGCTGCGCAGCAAAATATATACTATTTCGATATTGACTAATCTTATCTTAAATAAAGTATTCGAGCACACGGTAGCTAAATCTAGCAAAAATGGAGAAGCGAGTCGCGCTCGCACTTTATATTTAAATATACTCATATATCTTCTATAATATTAAGAATAAAAATAGCTTATAATGAGTTATAATAAGCAATATCCTAAAAAGAGAGACACAGAAACGAGTATTATTTTTTACTTAGACATACAGCTCTCATCGCTCGAATTGGCATAAAACATTCACGACACTTTTGGATCTCCTTGACACGTTTCCTTCCGTCGTTGCTCAGATGACACGCGAGAACCGCGAAATGGCCGCGTGCCATAAGGAGGCAGCATATCGAGGATAGCTAAGCTGCATTCGTGTCATCGTTTGATAATCGGGCGATCGCCGTACGTATTTCCAGGCACGTTAGCACGGTTCTCCTGAGCTACAGGAATGCTTGAAGATACATCCGCATCGTTCGTCGCCTCTGACAAATCCTATTAAATCCCTTTTCTATATTGCGCCTGTGGAGACATGGACGAAACGCGGCAAGTTTGATAAAAATGCCCCCAATGTGATATTGGACCAGATAGGTCGACGCTCTCGTTTAATGGAACGATTGCCTCAAAAAATACATTCCAATGGCCGAGATACGCGACCGGCGGGAAGAATGGAATATGATTAGGGTGAAACTACCCTTTTACCGGCGAGTGTCTCGTGGAAAGCACAAAAGACCGTGCATGTAAAGCACTCGCCTTCCCCTTCGTCGGAATTATACGCGTCCGTATCAGATTTTTCAGAAAATTGGGCACGGCACTCCAGCGAGAATATTTATGAGAGTTCGGGAATACGCATTGCTGCGCGTATTCCGCATCGCGGAACGCAGGATCGTTTAAAGAAGAATTCCAATAGAAATAAAGCGTTTGTTCTGCGAATGCCACGGTTCTCGAAGTATAGTATCGATAAGAGATGAATTATATTTTCAGACGAGATGGAATCAATATCTCGAATAAATTGCAGAGAACGCACATGTAATACAATTAAATTATAGCGTAAGATGTTGCTTATTAGTAGAAATATATGTTACACGTTATGTTTGCTCATGAAAATATACACGCATCTATAACATGAGTATTAATGATGGATATGAACACGGTAAATATTTAAAATCATATTATATAGTCATCAAATGCGTTGCGCGAGGAAGCGAAAGAGAATTTATATCAAACGTACCAATTCACACATGAACATATTATTTTAATAACGCATAAATTTATAAATTCAACTTTTTTTTTCAAGATAACACACATTAGAGATGCAGTATGTAAAATAAAATTACGGCAATCGCGGAAAGCAACCGCCCTAAAGCCGAGCCACATTGCCTTTTGTTTCTAATTAAATTATCCTAAACAGCCAAACAATTTTCTTTACAGGACAATGTTGTCTGCGTGAGGACTCGAATTTTCTTTATTGATCGGCAATGATGTCGGACGCTACTGCATCGAAGTTTCCGATCATTCATAAAACATGAGTCTCCATCAGGTAGTACTCCATAAATTTTCAAGCAGGAAACTACTGTGCCTCCATTTTCTTCGGTAGTCTGGAACATTTGTGACGTGGGGCCAGATCGATAAAAAATAATTATCTCGTGCTTCATCTGCAAGAAGCAAACAAGCTTTACGTCAATGTCAGCTATCGTTTGCTCTTCGTCAAAAGATGCGATTTTGAGTGCATAGCAAACGCGCGAGTTTCTCGTCTGCATCATGTAAATATTAGCCTCTTGATAGCAAATATTGTATGAATTCATGCAACCCATTATTTACAAAACATTGTGTGTATATCTCGTTGCATTTTCACGTATTATTATAAAATCCTATATCTTAAAGTTAGCAGATCTAAGAAAGATCACGTGTTATATAATAATTTTTGATGTCTCATCTATGACAAGAGTTTAAAATTCAAACATGACAATTATGCGACACAATATTACTAAATTAAAGTACGTATATGACAATTATTTAAAAATAAATATTACGCTTACTGTATACGTAATTCTGAATCTGTATAATGATTTTATGTTTTATAGATTTCACTCTCTGACAACTAAACCACACCTTATAATATGCATTCGGTCTCCATTCCAATCTCTGTAATATCATCTAGATGCAGTATTATCGTATCGATCCGGAGCATCGCGTTGCCAATATAATACACCTTCATCAAAGGCTTTAAATTGCATCGATATTTACCATGAAAACATACTTCAAAATATACTTCATTATACGTCAATATCTCGTTTAAAGTAAAGTGCGAAGTTTACAGCTGATCATTAAAATTGTATTATCGACGAGGTCAAATATTTCTCTGTATAAGAAACATCTCCCGTGCGTTTAAGCAATAAAAGTCCGAACGTAAATATATCGAGCACGCAAATTGAAACGACGTATCCCTTACTTTCATGTCTCATTACGCTTTTAGCGGAGTACTCTTCGCTGAGAGCGACAGAATTTCAGATTAAGGCATACGTGGAAGACGTTCTGAATGGCTCAAGCATAGACGAGTAAGCGCATTACTAAAATCTTACTCCCCCTCATACGACCACAGGGGTATGTATAAAGAATCCTTTATGTCTACTGCCTGGCGGTGATATCCTACGGGCAATAATAAAACTTTCCGAACTCAAGGACCGTTCGCACACGCGAAGAGCGAGGGAGACACGTTCTCAAGCAAATACAAGGGGGAAACGGATCTCGCGACGGCAGTAGAAATGCCTGCGGCGAAGGGTATCCCGATTCCAGACGCTTGTTTCGCGAATCAGAACGCGGCGCGGCGGTTCGCCAGAAAAGACAAGTAGAAATCGAACGAACGTTCGTACTATTTGTTTCGACCTCGTAATAAATCCAATCCGCGATAAATTGTAATAGCGATCGAACTGCTTTTACTTGACGATATTATCGCGATATTCCCTACAAGCGACGAGAGGATTCAGCATATTCTAAAAATATTGACGTAAAATACGCTGTATATAAAAAAATTTCATGTACTTTTATATGTACAGAATATGGATCTCGCGAGGGAGACGTCGGATCAGTCTAAAATGTCATTTAATTTACGTAACACATTGTTTTATTAAACATTTTGCACTATTACGATATATATATTAAGATAATTGAGAATTCGTCAAAGTCTATAAATTGTTTAATATTGATACATTTAAAATATTAAATTAAATAAGGATTTTTATATTGAATTACTCGATCAATCCTTGATGAGCGTACTTATCAAATTTATGTGATATATGCAACTTTCATATAACGACGCAATGTTATGTAGAGCATTAATCATACCGCGAAATAAGGGATGCGTTTAATAATCCACTTATACACTGAGATGTAAATCCTGAAGACGCTGCAAGATATGACGTCGAGAAAATTCAAGATACGACCTATTCTAGCGTCTACTGTCGTTACTAATATACAGGCGGAGAGGTGGCCCGAGAGAAATAATAGTGGGCGGGAGATAAATAAGCAGCGAAGGAAATAAAGCTGAGGCTGCTGCAATCCGACCGAAAGGTACGGAGGACCGGAGGTGAAGGCGCACCGGTGTAATAAGGTGCATCGTGCAGGCAGAATAAAAAGATCATCAATTACCACGTAGGGTCCCGGAGCCGCCTATTTTATACGACCTCGCGAGCTAGGTTGCGGAATATTATTCAGAGCATTAGGCATGCTCTCGACCGCGAAGAATTTCCATAAAACCGCTATCTGCCATCTAAGACGCCATAGCTCGTTCTCTCCTTGTGTCTCTCCTCGTCTTTGTCTTCTGCAATTCCCGTCCGGTCCTGCCACTTGCACTCTAGCCTTTTTTCTCTATCTCGCCTGTCCCTGTAAAACGGGTGCACGATAAGAGATGCATCTTCGTAGCTGCTGTTACACGCCGTTTACGATCATCTTAAAACGCGCCACGTTCTCGGACTGGCCTTCCGAAAACGCACTTCAGCATGTTTACCGACAGTGTAGCGGAGCGGAGACAAGGTGACATAACAATAACCGAGTATTGTAACCTTTATATCTTGACGAAAATGTAAATGAGATAGGTGTCAATTCCTCTGCTCAAATGGTAAGCAATTTGATTGATACACGAAATATATACAACATATTTTCTACTTTTCTACTTTTCTACTTTTCTTACAAATATTGTTAGTAAAAGATAAACGGTTAAAAAAATAATCAGAGTAAAGATTAGACCTTTAAATTGCGAAAGCGAAACTTGACGTAAGATTTTTTATAATCTGGAAAACTTTGCTAATCCTAATTATACAATAATGAGAAAAATGTACCAATTGATAAATATTACCGTAAAGTACAAAAGTTAAAATTATCATCTTTTTAGATCAATTAGAAAAATTATTTTTCTCTTTTATGTAGCAATCTGTGTCTGTAAAAACGATAAATCCGCTTGCAATCAAATTGGGGCTAATGGAAAAGAGAGTTTATGAATTAAATCAATTTCTCATTAAACTTTGTACGCATTTTAAATATTATTGAACCAGAATATTTTTAATCTCTCAAAGAAATCTATCATGTATCCATTATGATGTTATATTATGACGTAACTTTTTTATAAAGTTCTGTAAATTTTGCGCTGACCCGTGAATGAACAAAAATCGAATGAGTTTCACTTACTTGACCGTTCCTGTATAGGTAAATGCCGGTATATCTTGGCTTAACGGCGAAAATTACCGCTTTCGATTTATATAGAGAATACGTGCTATTTTCTTCGTTTCGCAGCGTGCTTCATTACGCTTCCCTTAAAAGAAAAGCGGTTTAAGAACCCTCTTTATATCCCCTAGCCTTTCGTCCAACGAAAAAATACCCTGAAAGCATGAGTTTGTGTAAAGTACGAGCGGTTAATTAACACGCTCGTTGCTATTATACCGAAAGCGGATATAAAAGGATTATAAAGGGTAGATGTTATCTCGCTTTTTTTGTAATGCCATATATTTGCATTTTTTACATTCGACAATCAAAAGTATTAAATAGATTTACCGTGCAACACAAGAAACAATCTGCAAATTTAACAATAGTTTGCAATGATTGTATGAAGAATTATATTGCAACAAATGAGCAAAATTTATTATATCGCGCATCATTAATCATATATAATTACAAATTAATATATAATTAATATATAATATATATAAATTTTATTTCCTTTGATTTTTAATGTAATTTATATATATTTAAATCACATATTTTTAATTTAAGATATTTCTTTAGAAAAGAAGTATCTAAGTTATTTCTCGTAATATTGCTTCACTAACTTATTACTTTGCTAGGAAATTTACAATAGTAATAATTCTTTTTGTTTCTACTTTTCTTTCTACGTGGTATTCGCCATGTTTCATTCATGACAATGTATTCTCATAGCGAAACTGTTTCACGCGTTGACAAGCTGTTATTCGTAAGCAGAGTTGGTAACGGGTGGAATAATTTAGTTTTGCACGGTCCATATCGCTCTTCCACCGAACAGTTAATACTATCCTCGTAGCTATATTTTTAATGACTTCGTCTCTAAACCCGTTAGGCAACACCTGTGAAAAACCTGCAGCGTGATTTTCTATTTTAATCACCTATCTACGCTTTCGCGTAAACATAAAAATGTGAAAAATTATTTTAATTTTTCAACCAACTCGTGCATGATATCACTTTTTTAATTATTCCATAGATATTAAATTTACATGCCATTAAAATATTTTTTTTAGACCAACAATTATTATATCTGAAAACTCAAACCGCTGAGATTGATAAACTGAACGTTGCTTTCTCTCCCTCCCCCCCCCCCCCTTTCTCTCTCTCTCTCATTCAATAAAATGTATAGTAAATAAAATGTTAAATAAACGGTGACTTTTTTCCTTTTTATGCTGTGGTAATATTTGAAGAAGTTACACATAGTCGTTATCAACTTTTATTATTTTTAGTAACTTCTCGTTGAATGTATTAGGCAGAAAAGCGTTTCTGTCCTAGACGAAAGGAAGGTAAATGTAAATTGTACATTGGAAGCACAATCAATTCACATTTGGCAACAACATGGTCAGCCAAAGGGAAGAACGAGGCTGGACAATTTATTCCTCGAGTACCGCGAGGAATAGTTACGATTTGGCCAAAGATATCCGGAGCTTTCGAATACGAGAAGGGTCGTGTTTTCGCAAACGAGGCAAAAAGGGTGCTCCGTGAAGCGGTCTGTACGAGGTTAAACCGCACACAGACCTCTACCTTTGTGGCAACAGTATTTGCTGCGCTTTGCGACGTTGGCAATTGATTATCTTGAGGAAGGTTGTGGAATATGAGCTCGATGAAATGAAGATTTGCGTAGTAACTGCTGGAAAATGACGCAAGCTTAGAAAGAGAAGATAAATCTCAATGGATTTAAATGAAACATTGATACCAACGCCAATTTTATACAAAGTTGATCAATAAATCAATAATTAACTGTAAAAGTAAATTATAGGTCTAGATGCAAACAAACTCCGTTAGATGTAACGCTTGTCAATTATTATTCTTCTATTTTCAAAAATAGAAAAAAAAGATTTAATTGAATCATTTGAGTTTGAAAGCACACAATGGAAAGCTCCCTCCCTCCCACATACATACACACAAAATCAAAGAGAGAGAGAGAGAGAGAGAGAGAGAGAGAGAGAGAGAGAGAGAGAGAAAGAGAGTCTTTTATAATACCTATGATTCTATAAAAAGATAAAATTTTGATTTTATCTACCTAAAATAATTTTGTACACAAACTATCGAAGCTTTTATCAATATTGACCTACACTACTATATTTACGGTTTAATTAATTAGTCATCAGTTGAAATAGGAGAAACATAAATAGTTTACAATTAGATAATTGGAAAAAGTTAAAAAAGAAAGATAATAATAGATATTTAACACATATAGTTTATACATATCCTGCTTGATTAAAATATTTCATTACATTACTGAAAATGAGACATATTCGTTCGACGTATATATAATTCATTTTTCGACGTATATAACTATTCCATTCCAAGCAGTTCGATACTTGGCATTCGTTATAATGATAACAGATTTGCTTTTATTCAATTAAGAACTTTCTACATCTTTTTATCTTATGGCCAGAAAGGAAATATCACGGATTTTCGGAAGCTGCTTGTGATAATCCAGCTGCTTTGACGATTCGCGACTCTGTTCTATTCCAGAGGAAAAAAGGATTGCCTAATTAGCTGATTTTAAAGAGTTGAAAAGAACTTACTTGAAAAGCGCCTGCGGCAACTGGAGAAAATGTCTAGAAAAATATGAAGTATAAAATGAAATTAGCAAGCCTTGAGCGAAATATGAAAACATCGCGAGCGATAAAAATAACAACTCGTATAAGGCTCTGCTCCTTCGAGCGCTTTATACTGTGGTCCTGTGTACTTATGGCGATATGGACACGATGGGCGATCTACGTGCGCGTGTAAGTTTGCGATAATACTATCGAAGAATAACACGTCGAACATGTTTAAAGGATGTCCCTTTACAATTGTGCAAATGGAGGAATCGCTACGTACTGGATGGAACTGTTGGATGAGCCGGTACAGATTCTTATCGTTTCCTGTTATCATTTGCATTTAGACTGTGTTTCCTGAAGCAACAGCGAGTAGCTGAAATGTCTGCCTTGCGCTATACTCGTACTACTGACAATCCGAATCCGCATAAAACGTTACCGTTTACAATAACACACAACTCGACAGAGAACGGAAAATTATTTGATGACTTTCCACATGGCAATTGGTTGCGTCCAAAGATTATTTCAGTATTATTATGGAAATAGAGCTGTTCAAGTAATGCATGAAATAATTCACGAAGAAAAATAATTTAATTAACTTTACTAAGATAATTAAAGACTGAAAAAGATTTGCAAACGCACACATCAAAACTAAATTTTTGCATATCTGTTTGTAAATCTATATTTGATTTACTCAGCGAATCAGTTATAATTCATACCGATATAAATTTATTATACTTAATCACTAACGATGTGCGCGATATTGATTTTATATACAAATATACAAAAATGTGTAGAAATGTGAGAATAATATTTCGATGAAGCTGCTAAAAAAAACGTACAAATTAAAAAAGATATAATTTCCTCTTTTCTGATCCATAATGCATACCATTTTACTAATAAAAAGATAAGAAAAAGAACACAACCGAACATGATAAAACATACACACATAAAATATATATATATGTATATAATAACTCATACAAAATTAATTATAAGGCAACTATAAATATATAGATATTTTAAGTTTAACACTTGATATTCTCAGATCATTAAAGTATAGGTTTATTATCTAAAATAGCCAGTGATGTATCATAGATATCTAGATATATCTTATTATACGATCTAATATTAGAAGACTCGTTTGTTTACGAAGCATCTAGTATCGCTCAACGTAGACGCCTTTGTTATCGCCGCCTCTTTCGTTCTATAACCGTCCAAAGGGATTCGTGCCGATGATGTACGAGCTAGCTTATGGAGAAAAGCCCTTTTTTCCCCTCGTTACTCCAAAGTGCGCTGCCAAGTTCCATAATAATTCTTTCCCGAATATCATTATTATACCGTCGGGTCTTCGTTACAGTCGATCTCCCGAATTTTACGTAGCTTCGGAATGAACTGAAGAACGTAACAAAGCAGAATGAATATATGGGCTGAGAAAGAGAGAAGTGCCAGTATAAGTTTCTCTCTACCATTATAACTCGTCGATACTTATATTTTATATAAAATGATGGGGTAGAATCTTTAATCTCATCGATGATATGTCAACTTTTAACAATGTTAAGTACCGAACGTACTACATATTTTAAAAAGTTGCGCTTTTAACTAGTATTGTACTTAAATGATTTGCTGAGGACTAGACATAATAATAATTTAAAAATTAATAAAAACACAAAATTTCGAAAAATAAAATTATTTTTATATTAAACTTTACTATAATTAATAAGTCAGATACAAAAAATATCAGGTTTATGTTATAAATTTAATTATAAATTTAACATCTATAGATTATAAGTTAATCATAAACGCTGCATATATATACATATATATATACAATATATATGTATATATATATACAATATATGTTATTATAACGCTATATATTGTATGAAGTAATGTACAAAGTGATGTGTATTAATAAATAAGCTGACATTTTGAACAAAAGAGAAAATCAGGTAAGATAAAATTATTTCATTATTTAGCATTAAATAAATTTACATCAGAGACTTTCTATCAAAGAATATTTTTTTCTGTAGTATCTAAACTAGGTAATATCTAATATAGATAGTATCTAAACTAAAACTTATTGATCTCCTATATATATCTTGTTGAGGAGAATACAAATAATTCGGGATCGAAAGATTAAAAGAATAAATTGTATCCGTATCTGCCCTCTACGAGAGAAATGTGTAAATTACAGTTCTCGTCGGTGCATCTAGTAGTGCATACAAGCTAGTAGTACATATAAGCGATATTGCACAACCAGAAGAGATTTACTTTATCAGAGTTATCACTTGTTGGTGTACAATGATATCGGTTACTGATATAGTAGAGATTAAATATTATTTGCATCTATTATTTGCATTCAAGAAAGCATATTTTTCACTTAAGAATATTATATAATATATGTAGACAGAGAGAGAGTAAAATATTTGCTAATTTGCTAATTATTGTCCCCTAATTTAAATTTACATTATTTTGTTATAACTATATAACATAAAATACGCATTTGTTTCTACTTACCGACAATTTAAATAAATGTTCCACATATTTACTCACAATCAAATTTATCATATTTTTTATCTATTCTTATTTATGTAATAACTTCTCAATTACATTCATACAATCTATAATAAATTATAATAAAAAATTTTTGTATAATAATACAAATAAGTTTTAGATGCATTAGTTAATTTTTTATATAACATTAAATGCAACTGATTTTAACAATATTTTAATTTAAAGAATAATAAAAAAGGTTATTTAATAACAAGTATCACAAGAATATTGTTATAAATATACTTCAAATTAATCAAAATTATAAATAAAAAATGTGATGAGTAGAAAAATATGATCCCTGCATAATATATTTTTACTCAAATACAATCTTTTCACTCAGTTCGATGAAACCAATTTAATAAAATTTGCCCCATCAAAAATCTGAAGACTCAATGGAAAAAATAGGAGTAATCTACAAGATAAGCATAACAATCCATACAATTATCACGATTGTCTAACATTTATTGCCCAAGTACACGATAAGGTACATTATATTTACATGGGAGGGAAGAGTTATTGTGACCACACACAAATGCAAAAACTAATATAACTTACAGCTTAGCATATATACACGTCCCTGAGGCTTATTCTACAATATCGTACACACACTATTATACAATACCAGTAGCTCTATACATTGAAGAAATGCGGCGCCGTACAATAATTTACCGGTTATCACACGTCTACATATATGTACATAGCACATAGGGTCATCACAAACGTACGCAAGCAGCATTGCGAAATTGATGGATCCAATTCGAAAATTTGAGCCAGACTAGCAATTTGTAATCGATTGGCGGAGCATATGATTCATCGATAACAAATTCGTTAGGAAAATGAAATGAAAGCTCGACTGATAAATCACTGGTAAATTGCTTTAACGATTGAAAATATTGTATATTCGGTATTTTTGTAAGCGATGTATATTATTAATATTCGTAATACGTAGCAATCTACAGATTCATTTTTACCTACGTTTAACACACATCTCAGAATTAATGAAAATATCTCACATAAAAAAATCAAAATACACATATTCACACTTAAAATCTTTACTTGTAGTCTTAATCTGTTCAAAAATTTAACATTTCCATATTTCTAATATACATATGTTCATTTCATATATAAATCAGACAATTAAGACATATACAGAGTGTCATAAATGTGGGCCGCTATGTTTATATTATATAAACTTTTTTTTTTTGCTTATTTCGATAAGTAGAATACGCTCCTGAAATAACGGCCAACATTTATGATATACCCTTTATATTAATTATTTGAAATAACATTGCATATAAATTTCTAAAATAACAAATAAAATTTTTTATTAACGGACCTTAGCAGTGCTATATGCTTTGTTTGTAAGAAATTCGTAAATTTTTTAATAATTTATAATCTACAACTTAAAAAATATTACGTTAAGATATTATCTCTGTTCGTTGATGCATGTATTACTATTATTTTTATATCTAAAACACTAAATTTATCTAGAACTAAAGTATGTTGTATAGATGAAAAACTCGAGAAAAACTCTCTTTCTCTTTTTTTCTCTCTCCTTCGTTGACGCTTTCTACAGATGTGTGTATATTATTTATATGTACAATACACGCAATAAGCCTATTATTAGACCATATTCATGGTTTCGAGGTATTTGAATTAAAAATACTTTATTGATTATTCCGCTAATGACGGAAAATTTCAGAAAATTATTGTCGTCCTGTAACATAAACGCAATGAGTACATTAAGTTTGCATTTTATGCAAACACGCAGAAAGCACAAAAATTGAGAACATATTCGAGCAACAGGGTAAATATAAAATGCAACTATATAAATAGAATTATATGTTACAATTCTAGTCATACTATAATGTTTCATATGATACAATAAATCTGTTTTTGTTGTCATCACAAAATCTCACATATTATTTAAATTATATAATAAAGTATATAATTATAAAATATAATTGTAAAAGTGACAGATATAATTATCAATATATAATTATAATATATAATTATAAAATTGACAAAATATAATTATCATGTCTTTGATTTCACAATGATATGCTATCTAAAGAATCTTTGACAATGCAGTAAGTAGGTTTTATAAAATGTTATTCCATTGCCATATTCTCGAATGCACAATAAAAAAGACATATACCATTTGTTTATAGAAAATGGAAAATAAAATAGTTTTCTTCTTTAGCAATCATTTATAGATCATTGAAATGGCCACTTATAACGAAATATCATAAATTCATCTTGCAACTCTTCCTGTTTAAAAGTTATTTAAACGACATACTTAAACGAAATAAAACTTTTCTCGATGGAAATATTTCCAGTGAGGCACATTCCTTTTTGTTATGGCATAATTTATGCGTCCAAGAAACAAGATAGAACTCAGTAAAATCTATCGTAAAAATATTGCAAATATATTGCTCCATAAAATAATTTAATATAATATACAATGACATTATTGTGGAGAATCTATCATTTAAAGTATATATATTCATTTATACATTATTAATTTCCTAATAATTAAATTCCATTACATCTTATTCTAAATTTCTTATTATCCTTGCTGCATATATACAAGAGTATTTATTATTCTTTATCAATACGTACTATAAAAGACATAATTAAGTTTAACTTTCTAACATGTACATTTCTTATAACAAGATAATATAGTCAAAATAATTAAAAGTTTAATATATAATTTGAAATTAGATAACAAAAATACATTTAAAATATTCATAAAAAATAAACTTTCGAATGCTAAAAAAATTGCAAGTTCTGAAAAATAACAAACAACTTTTTGTAAAAAATTATTTGAGATTCCACATAAACACACAATACGCACTCTCATTAAGCACCTTTATATTTAGACATTATTAGCAAATTGCAAGCTATGTACGCTCTGTTAATATTTTGAAATGCAGAAGTAATGAAAGATATTGTTATATCTTTATATCACGTTCACACATCAATACTTACGATATGTGGGTATGTATGAAAAGAGAGAATATTACTATATTATTACTGTAACTTAAGGATTGAACAAATCAAAGAGCAGACATTTTATATTTTGTACGAAAATAAAAAGTATGCCTGCATAAAGTGTATTCTTTTTAAGTGGGTTTAAATTTAATTTTTATGCTACTATACTCACACACACACACACACACACACACACACACACACACACACACACACACACACACACACACACACACACACACACACACACACACAAAAATATATAAAACGAACAAAAAAATATTTATTTTAACAATTTATCAGAAAGTGCGGTTGCAAATAATATGTGCCCCTGTTTACTTAATTTACAGACTTTCTTCTTCAAGTGATGGCGAGGTCAACAAGGTTACCGCTCGGAATGGGAACGGTAAAAGCCAGCTACTCTGACGCCTTCAGCGTAAAGGGGTTAATAGATTGGTGGCTTTCTACGTCTTTAGATAGAGAGGAAAGTCTATTAGTACACGTTCGGCTTGCAATGTGTTAATTACGCTCCCTCACGAAGTACCCCGGTCACTCTGATCAACCAGATACTTCGGACCCTTCATGCTTCCATATAAAAACAGGTCTTCACTCTACGTCCACTTTATGCAAATTTCATGTACAACAGGAAGAGACTTTTTATCGGGAACACAGCGACCCTTCGCAGCATTATTCTTATCGACATTACTTCGTTGCGATGCTTGCCACGTGCGATGTTTAATCTCCATCCAGAGAGACTCTTTCTATATTACTTTAATCTTCTTTACGTATAGTTTTCTCTGAACAATAGTGGCCTCTACGTGGATAAACCACCGACCAATATCACCGTTATGGCAGTTATTCCGAAATTTGTAAGCAAGTGGCGATGAAACGCCGATGAGGCCGTCGCAGACTGAAAATCGATCTGCTCATCGTCAATATCATCACCTTTCAGCATCGGCTCGTCCTTCATACCGGCGGCCTTCTTTTCATGGCTGTGATCGATTTTCCATGTCTTCTTCGACTCCCGTCTCGTGCCCGGTCTGCGCGTAGTTGGCTTATCGATTTCTGAAAATATACAACGATACAATAAATTCGATAACCAAAGTTAGAGTAATGAAGGAAAGTCAGATGTGTTTTTTGATAAAAAGTAGAATACTTTGCAGTATGTTTCTATATCTTTTTGTGAATTAAGTTACTTGAGAGAACAGTTTTTTGTGCTTCCTTTTTCTAAACAGCTTTACTAGAAAAAGGAAACAGAACTTTCTAGAAAATTATCATTCCTCTGGTTTATGAACTTTTTAAGAAAGTCGTTTTTTAACAAAGATTTATAAACATTATTCTTTCTTATAATATTCTAGTGTTTAACATCCGTAACTATATAATTTTACCCAAAATTAACTGAAAATTATGTCACATGACGCAGTTTAAATTCATTTTACTTTATAAAAATTTTTTCTCGATTAATTATCATGTAATCAAAAGTTACACTAATGTTTAAATAATTACAATAACAATGTAACAATTTTAAGAGAGCAAATTAATATAGCAATTTATCGTAATTACCGTACACGCAATTACATATGTGAATTTAAATATATGCACAATTACGGCGAAATATGTAGAGAGAGCACAATTTCAAAGTTAATTATAGAAGCTAAAGATTCGTTCTCTTTAATTTTAACCACGTTTGAATCGTTGTTTATTAGCATTGATTTTATTAATGAGAGAAACCAGTTCCAATATAAAATATTTGCAACTGATGTCTGTCTGTAAATAGATCTCTTATATTATGTCGAAACGCGGAGCAGCAGCGAATAAATAATTGTGATTTTTGCACACGTGATGTTGATAAAACTCAATAATAATAAATAAAAAGTATGTTTAATTAATCGCTAAAATTTGATATTGATAAACAAGCGAGCGCTTAAATTCGGGTTGATCGTCAGCATGGAGAGTGAACATTCGTTATACAACGCGGTAGAAAGTCGCTTTACGTCGAATCGTATTCGAAACGAACGGGCGTAAATGGCGAATCGAGATATCGGTAAAGCCTGTCCGCGAGTAATAACTGGAAAAATAATCGGCCAAGCGGTCGGACTTTCCGCGCGATGCTCTCCAGGTTTGACGTATTGGAATGTCGTCCGAACGGCGTTCCCGCAAAACCCGGAGAGCTCTTGTCACTTGCACGCTCCGTCGAAATGTCGAGAGTTCGAAAGCGATATTAATTCTCTCGCGCGTGCATCGGTATTGCCGCACGAGACAAAACTACACTTTTTCTAATTAATACCCGCGGGATGACAGCGCGCGCAGGCCACGCAACATTCTCAGGTGACAACCGGAAACAATTGAGATTACGGGACAAAGGTGAATGTCAATATTTCTTCGACAGATTACGACAAGAGCAATGTTGCAAATGCAGTTTTCCTTCAACTTTGATGTATTAAACAGACATTCGCGTAAACTGATTGAAACTAAAGTGCAGTGAAAACAAAAGAAATATTTGTTAATTTTTTTTTTTTGTGATTATCGTGATTTTTAAAAATTATTTAAATTTAAAAGAGATATTCTTTTACACGTATTAAATTGTCACATATACTTTAAAATATTGACATAATAATAGATCAATAATAGCACAATAATAGATCCCATATAATTATTATTATAATATAATTACACAAAACTTTTATATTTTCTTCTTGTTTAATCCTTCACATTTTTGTTGTACATTCTTATAATCTGAAAATTATCTTCGCGGGTAAATTCGGGGGAGATAAACATTGAAATACTAATCAACTTTCGTTCGATGTGCAGGAGCTTATGTAACGTTGATTTCAATTTGCAACGACAATTGTGTTTACTTCCGCAAGGTCAATGCATTTATGTTTGCTCGTAATACTGTTTACAAATCTAGGAAAGCATACGCTGTACGTTGCATATTCGTACAGTCGGGATGCAGAATGCGCGCTCTCGGCTATCCTGACAGTTTGAGCTGTAACAATGTAATTTAATAAATACATTAATTAATACGCTTGGACACCACGTTTCGGCCGAATATCGGGATTGTGGTCAGCTTTATGTACCGCACTGTTACCGAGAACCGTTGAAATGGTTATCGTCCCGAATACCTTAAATTACTAATTTACATTTATTAGCATGCCGTTATATAATTTTCTTTGATGCGCTTGCTGTATCTGTGGTAATGAATATTGCGACTGTGGTTTAAGATGCTCAGAGCTCTCTTCCATCTCACTGCAATTAGCTAGTAATGTATTTCACCCGTAAGGCTCGCAATTCTGTTCACTTCACTACCGATGATGCCTGCCATTTCACGGTAACACGCTTAATAGCGTCTGAGCGTGAGCAATGAGCAAGCGTGGGAATAAAATAATTCAACTTGTCTTTTTTCCCCATTCATTCTCTTTTTATCTGTATTTCACAAAGAATTACGAATAACCCAGAGAATTATGAATATATGTACGTTAGAAATATTTCGTCTGCATCATCAGTATCGGGAAATTAAAAGTGATACAAGATGAAGGAAAAAGACAGACTGTAATTATTTTATTAGTAGAAATGTACAGACAATCACACAAATTAAAAGAAATGGAAAGAATATAACTTACGACACTGCGCGAACTATTTAATACAATTAATTTCAGCACACAACCATAATGCGCCAATTTGATAAGAATAGAGAATACTAATTGCATCACTAATTGCTAATAATCTTTAAAAATTATTGCAGCGTAATACCGGGCGTTGTAAAATCAGATTTACGGGACCAATTGCGATTTAATTCTTCCTCAAAGAACATTCGCTCGCACCGGCTAGCGCAGCAAAAGTGAACTAACGACCATGGCTTCCACGACGCATTTATCGGTCACATCTATACGCGCGCGCGCTCGCGCACCCTCATCCGGCGATATAATGCAATTTGAATATAGGCCATCATGCACAGAACTTTGCATGCCATGCGTGCACGTCATTGTACAGACTCGGAACGACCGACGCGATGGCGCGACTCGCGTACAAAGTGTTTTATACAGTCTTATAGCCGCCCTTAAAGCAATCCTCCCCCCTTGTAACTCGCCTCTTCTCGCACGAGCCGCGTCACGTCTGTCGATAATTCGTCCTTTTTCCTCCTTCTTTCTTCTCTCTTCGTGTTCTAACTCAAGTAAAATTCTCCCTAGAAGTTAACTGACTTCAGCAGGCCGTATAATCTACGGTTCGTTTCTCTCGGTAATTATTGTTAATATTGTTAAGCGTGTGCCGCGCGAACACCGGAAAAAGCGACAAAGCGGCATACAGGGCGATTTCAATGGAGAACGCGAGACAACCCGTTTCGGATTAAACTATCGGACTAATTACCGGAGGAGTGATTCGTGAGAATGGAAATTCGTGACGGGCGTGTCCCGCCATTCTTGCCGTGTCGTTTCAACCGCAGCGTTTTATTTGCTATTGTCGGTAATTAAGTGCCTCGACTCGCGCTCTACGACTCTCCCCTTCACCTCCTGTCCTCATCCAATCATCATGAACAGCGTGATTTTCGCTAAAACCGTCACTCCCTTCCTTTCTCTTTGAACGGACCGCTTCTGTCCTTCCCGTCGTCGTTACCCGTCCCTTTCCTCCCGCCGTCGACACTCTAATTGGAGAGGCGATCAATTAACATCAGCGAGGTCGAACGGAACGGACGGGTCGTGCTTTACGTATTTGGTGTGCTTACCACTTGAATCTCTCGGGCGCGTGAGATCCAATGAAATATAATGACGACGAACGGGATGGACGCGTGACGTAGTGGCACGAAGATGACATGACATGACACGATGCGACGTGATTCGACCTGGCTTGATTCACAGCAATGTTCCAGAAGCCTAGAAGGCCTTGCAAGGCACTTTCATTCTCTATTGTACGCGAAGAAATGACAAGGCTACTAATGTCGTTAGCTAACGAGCAACATCTTTCACGTCCTGCGAGAGATTGCCGGTTCTTTTTATTCCATCATGAGGGTAAGCGAAGGGACTGGGATAAACAGGAACGGAGAAAGGTTGTTTGGCTTCCAAAGTTCGTATGCACGGAACGATGATGGAATCTAGCGATGGCATCGTGGAGAGACGAGAGAGGTGCATTGGTACACTGAGATTGGGGCAATTACGCCGAGAAGGTTATATCGATCGGCGATAAACCGATAAGTTATCCGCTTAAGAATCACGACCGCGTTGCTGGTTTAATTCCGGAACGAGATGTTTCGCTCTGCCCCGAAATAACTATGTACCGAAAAACATGCAGATTTTTTCTTCGTTGTATAAACCGTCGCGTTTACGCATTGTGCCACAATGAATTTCAATCTCTACATTTTTATTTTTATTACAAAGTTTAATTACAAAATTGTTCCATATTATATTTCTCAATAATAAATTAAACTGATTTCCTCGTATGTACGTATGTACAAATCTCCGTAATTTTAATATGCTATTAAAAATAATAAAAAAATAAAATATACAAACTCATCAATATTTCTTTTTTGTAATTTACTAAAGTATAATGTTTTCATTGTCTCTTTCTCCGCGCATGATGTGCAGATTACAAGAGAAACTGAAGCGAAAAAAGATTGTGCTACATTTACAAAATCAAATTTAATTATTAATTTATTATCTGTATCAAGTATTACGTTATTGCAGCATAAATGCCATACTATATAGAAGCAAAATAAGTTATATAAATAATGAAAAAGGAATATATAAAATATTACACAGATAAATAGATTTATAAACACATTACTCACTATAAAGTTTTATCCTTCCATCAGTTTCTCCGAGAGAATTCGTTGCCACGCACCGAAAGGATCCAAAATCCTGAACTCGTACAGATTTTATCACGAGCTTCATCGTCATCTCATATGATTTCTTAGGGATTGTCTCGACCTTATAATTCTCGTCTGAAAAGCGTGAAAATATCGACATTTAAACTATGCATGTTAAATACGCTGAAATAACGACGTGTTATCAAAATCAAAATTCTAGAAAAATTTATACGATCAAAATTAATATTATATGTCATTTTAGACTGTAATTAATACAATGAACGGCAAATTTTCTGTATTATAAAATATAATGCAAACAGATAAATACAGGATTTTTTTTATGTGAATTTTTTATGTAGATATGTATATGTTTAAATTATTTTCCGTTTGTATAGAATAATTATGTATATAATATGTACAAATATGTTACAGTAAGCCAGTTACTTTCAATTGATACGGTGAAATAATATTGCAAACATTGTTTATAAATAATAGGTTTATTATATCACAAATGTGGATTAACAACATCAATAGCGCGATGAATAAAACAAAAATCATAAATTTCACATGCACACGTAGATTATAATCGTGGCTCTTTAATCGAAGTCAATAATTTGAGGGAGTTGTTAACCAGAAGCGCATGACGCGTAAAATCGGCTTTTTCGCGTTGATGTAATTGCACTTGTCCCTCGTTAAAAAGCTAATCCGTTTCATTGCCGCGAATGGAATAGCACTAACTAGACAAGCTTTCACGGCAGCCCGGAATAACAGAAAATTCTGGATCGATGCGCGCAGCAGTAAACTTCGTATTTATGTTCCAAGCAGCTTAAGTATTATAGAACTGTGCAAAGTGTGCATGAAGCGGACCATGTTATTCGTGCAAATGTCATTTTCGTTCCGGCGTGTAGAAAATGGCACAGATATCGATTTTTATATTATTAGTTTGAAACTATGACACTGTCAGTGCGGAAATGTTACTTTAAAGAAAATTTACTAATCTTGTTAGTACAAGTGTATGTATCGCGTTATTCGTAATAATCACATCGCACTATTTCGTAAAAGTTCATGTATCAAAAGTTATTGTATCGCCGCTTATATAAATATGTATAATTTTACGAATCTACTTTGTTCAAAAGCGTAAACAATGGTATAATCAAAAAATAAGTTTCATTATACACACATCTTATCGGATTATTTCCAATAATGAAATTGGATACATAAATTCAGTCCTAAAAACGAAAGAATTGATTGATTGAGCTTTTCAATTGGTTTATTATTTGCTCCTAATAAATTATCTATAATATATTGCTTATAATAATAAATTTAAATATTAAATATAAAAATCATTATTGATTTATATATATATATATATATTCATAAAAATAATCTGTAGCGTCATTTTACATAATATAGTTTTCTCTTTTTAAATCTCCTTATCTATCTTTATTTGAATATTTTTCTGATAAAAGTTATACTATTCTAATGAAATACGAGGTAATAGCAGCTAATATCATAGCTAATTAGCAAAATTATTTCTATCGATACGCGCATACATATGTATGAACGTATAACATAAAACTTCTCAAGACTTTATTTCTGTTAGATAAGCGAACCAAAGGAACATAATACACATGCGCGTATGTAAGACATTTCGTGGATTACTGCATTCAAAAATATCCGCATTTCCGACAATCGTAAAATAAAGTAAGTCCTTTTTCTTCTTTACAATTAATCGACAAAAATTGTAATGGTAATTTTATTCTCCGAGTTGTGCGAGAACTTCTATCAAACGTTAATTGAGTGACTAGATCCAACTTGCGATAGCAAATAAAAACTGGGATCTGTAAAACAATTTCGTATACTTTTAATTAATTCGAATGTACCTTTTCATTACAACATTTTGCAGAAAAATTTCAGCCTATCACGTGTATATACGGACGGTGCTGTCACGGATTAGCGAGCCGACACGAGATGGCATGCATACGTCTTAAGTTTTAATGCCACTGCCCTTGCCCTTAACCCCTTGGCATATCGCAAAGATGCATGGTAGCAATTAGAGTGAAACAGCCGCGTTAGCGCGGTGTAATTAAGGCGAATCGCATTACAACTGCTCGTGCGTGCACCTCCCGCGGCGTGCGCACGCGAAAGAAAAGAAAACATCTTATAATAATTATCTCAAATTGGAATGAAACGAGCTCTCGGTTTCAGTAAAACACATTTTTCAATATTATTCATAAAATGCAAATATTTTTCAACACGATACGGAACATTATCTTAACAGGCACAAATTTATCAGCTACAAACTTGCTTTGTCTTAAGAAATAAATATGGAAACATAATAATAACTTGAATAGCCACAAAGAAAATTTGTTTTAAATGTGAAATATAGGAGGATAGAATTGTCAACAACATGATATTGTTTTAATACGCTTTGATATTAATGCTCTTTATAAAGACAAAATTAAATACCAAATTTTCCCAAGAAATCATATTAAAATAAATTTTTTGTGTATTTCTAGTTTATCGTTTATTGTTGTGGAAACTAAAAAATATTTTCTGTGATGAAAGTATAGAACTGCTCACCGTTGGCGATAGTCTCATTTGTTGGCCTTGTCCAATAAGTGATAGGGCTAGGATGAGCTTCGCTATGACATTCCAATGTGAGACTTTGCCCTTCGTAAGCACCCACTAGCTGATTTTCGATCCAAACCATAGGCTGAACTATAAAAAGTAATATGTTTTAATAAAATATGCGTAAATATTATGCTATCAATAATTTAAGTATCTATTATGTTGAATTTGTACAAATGTGTGCGTGTGTGTCTTTTATTATCAAATTTTTCTATCGCATTGAGATTAAAGTAATAGAGCGTCATCAATTTCATATTAATGACGTTAAATTTTAATATAACACATTTGAGGCATAGATATATTTAATGCTGGCAATTTTTTAATTGCAAAAAAATAAGTTTAATGAAATATCCATCGAGATTTTCAAACCCATCATCAAGGTATTTGACGTCTGACGCAGCCTTATGAAGGTTTCCCTGCTCATTTTTAAAGTGTTTTTCTATGGAATAGGTTCCTCTTATTTTTTTAATCAATCCAGAAACGTCACTTGTCCCCGTAGTAAGCGGCTCGTGACATCGCATAGCAAAATTACGTAGCCAGCGGCGAGAAAGATTTAACTCCGTTTTCAGGAACAATGGCCCTCGGGATCAGCTATTCACCATGCCCACTCCGAGAGGCGTCATTACGCGAGATCGCTTACAGCACGCGCGAGAACGACAATTTAAATTATATTTTGTGGCAAGCGCGACGCATAAGAAAGAATTTCTAGAACAGAATACAGAACTGCATAAAATTATTCATGTGCAGGCATATATGCATAGAAGATATGACACAGAAACTGAATAATGCCACATTTTTTCAATTGCATTGAAACAGTTCGATTTCGAAGCAGAAATTATAATAATGTGATATTTTATACACGTTTATTACACATCTTGTAATTTTCATTTTTAAAGATTAATTAATATATAATGATTATATATAAAATTTAATTTTATATATATATATATATATATATATATATATATATATATATAATTATATGTGTGTGTGTGTGTGTGCGCGTGTGTGTGTTTAATATTTTTTAATAAAACAAAAATGCATTTGCCAATACTTCTCTCAATTGCAATGAAAAAGTCATTTATGCGTATTTCCACGTTTCACATTGTTTTAATGGAAGTATGTCCCTTAGTCATAAAACGAAATCTAGGATCACGCAGCAAAATTACGTACAGTGAACAGTGAGAAGGATTCGCTTGCTGACTGTCGGTGGCACCCCGTTGGATGCTATACAGAGATAAGGTCCCATATGGAGACGCGTGATTCGTGTTATTTCCAGCTCTGGACCTTCGACGCTACTCGCCGCTGCAACAGTTTATACAGAGATGCAGGCATATAAATTCATATAAACGTGAGTTATGTACGATGCACTCATCGCCCAGAAACGCATCTGACAATACTAACACAATCTGACTAATTGTACGCATTAATGTCATGTTAATTTTTAACGAAGTATTCCAAATTGTAAACACATTTATCATAAATTCTTTTTTGCAATTTGAAATCTTTATTAAAATGCTTTTCTTGAAGCCAGAAATGTAACTCTTCCGACTTATTATTAAATATATTTAATCCTTTAAATCATTACTATTAGCAAATACAAATATTATTATAATAATAATAACAATAATAATTGTTTTCTTCACATAAAATATTAATTAAACTTTTACTATAATTCTGTTTACAAATATTTAATAATATCAACACTTACACAAAAATTTGTATATTTTCTCATTTTCTTAATATACCATCTATAACGTATATGTAATACGTATATATCAATCAGCGCATGTACTTTAATTACATGGTATGTAAGTGGCAAGAATGTAAAATTCTTTGCAACGTTCTGCATTTAGCAAATTTTTCAAACATGCAATTGAGGTGAAGTACATTAAATATACTTTTCCATCCTCATTTCCATATACCAAACTACAATAAAACAATTAAAACATTTCGCAATATTAACAGTAAAAAAAAATAAAGCATTGATTATATTGAATAACATAATTGTATTAGATTGCAAATTGTATTAAATAGAATGTAATATAAATATTAATACGCGAGAGTGAACAAAGTAGTACTCATTATGTGTATGTGTCACAGTTGTAATTTCATGTGTTGCAAATTAATATTTATTCTCTGATGTTTTCCGATAATTTCTGTTTTACATGCTGCAATACGGTCGACTAGCTTAATATTATGAAACAATTGATTTCAAGTTTAATTAAAATGTGTATTTCCTTAATTTCTATATTATATAATTAAACGTGCTAATCGATTTGTATATTGAAATCACAATTAGTTCCACATCGTGAGTGCGCAATAAAGTTAAATTGACAAGCTAGCAAAATTTATTTCCAGATTGATTACCATATAATTTACATAGTTCTTTTATAGATCAGAGCGGGCTACTAATGTACATACAGTTGTATGTATATGTATTATATACTATTGTCAAAAAACAATGCTCCGTAACTTACACAATGTAAAAGTTTTTAAATAATTATATGATATATGTATATCAAAAATAATTTGTACAATTATACAAATATATACTCTAACACTCTATTTTAATATAAAATTTTTATAAAATAAATATAGGTGTGTAATATGTACATACACGTGTATGCAGAGAAAAATTATTAATATAGAAAGATTTTTAATAAAATTAAATTCTTTGAAGAAATAAAGCAGTTTAATAAATCTCCAATATTAAAATTATTATACATTATCCTTAATTATTTATTTTTAATTATTTATCATATCTATTAAATATGTATGAGTATATAGAATACTTATACTTCCTTTTAATAATTTTATAATAGCCATTCATTTTATCATTAGAAAATTATTGCGTTGTCCTATTTACTTAACAGTATATATTATTCCTCGTATTCATTGTAGCATTTGAATATGTACCATGAAATTTATGCATAACAACGTCTGCACGATATCTTGAAAAGCGTTTTCCTTCGCGCACCTGTTGAGATCTTTGAGGCAAATTCGCACATCAAATTTTTATCGCTTTCAGAAAGCAGACTCGCTTAGTATGGATTATCGTATAAGAATAAAAGAATAAAAGAATAAAAGAACCTCTTCTCGTCTCTTCGACTATTATTGGGAGTCAAACGAAGTGCCCGGACTGAGTGAGAAAATCGTAAGAGCGATGGCGCACAGCTGTGCGATGGAATACTCTATTTTCCGGTACTTATCGTCTAATGGAATCGCGACTGAACCTTCCCGCAAAACGAACGCGAGATGAAGAGACGAATAAAGGAGCAACGGGACGTGACAAAATGCTTAAAGCGATTCCTTAAAATCGGTCCCGGAAAATAAAAGTTCGTCCGGTGAATAAAGCATAGAATGATGGAAACACGATCGCGCGAACAATGTCTTACCACCGCGAGAGTTTCTTTGCACTTCTTGACACGGTCCCGTACGAAAAGAGAAAAATACAAGTGTGTTGCACATTGGCCCGTCGCGTCAGTGTTTCCGAAGCACATAACTCAGTAACATACTCAGCGAACAGAAATAGAATAAAAAAGAAAAAGTATGGAAGGATGAGAAAAGAGAATCTGTAGCCGAAAAAGAGAGGGATTAAAGCGGTGCTTTAGCTTGCCTGATATATAATCAAGAATGCCTGTGGCACTTGCTTGTGCAATTAGTCAGCGAAAGATCTGAACAATCCTGACACACACACAAAGCGGAAAACAAGAAAGATACTATTGAATAAAGTCGGAAATTAAAAGCGTGTGAGTGATTGGATTGTGACAACAGAAATATTTTGAAAGATTTTGTAAAAAACAAAAACTCTTGAGTGAAATTGCATCTCTCAATTCTAATTTTACGTAAAATTAAAGAATTAATTAAAATTTTTAGTATATAAAAATATATGTATGTTAGAATCTTTTGGAAGAAATGTTAGCTACGTTAGTTATAAATTACATAAAAATACATGTAAAAATATAAGAATCCATATATAAATGTATTCTTGTATTTTTGTAATTATAAAATAACTTAGTTTTAAAAATATAACAATAGTTCAACTTCAAGTATCAGCAATTATTATGTTTTGTAGAATTGTCATTAATAGAAAGTTCTCGCTGAAATATTCTATCGCAAACGCTTGTATAGCATTCCTTCTACAACAATTAAGAAATTAAATTATATGTTGATTACTAGATTTTACTTAAAGATGGCATAACGACAGAAATTTGTTCGCAATTGTAAACAAAATTAATTTCTTGCCGAATGGGTTAAGTAAATGAGTTTATATTATAAATGCTCGGCAATTTTATTTCGATAGACATTGCGCCGGCGGCAGTTTGCTGATAATAACATCAAGAAAGAAACCATTTTGTGTAACGAATCGTTAAATTTTCTCGCCAGTTGTGAGAGACTGTAGGAAGCGTAAGGATAGTGAAAGAGTAAATTATTGTCGAATGCTATATTGTCAAAGCAATAAAGAAATGCCAATAGAATCAAAATCTTCATAATTATAAAAAAGAAAAATATATACTTACAAGGAAGCCTCGTGAACACGAAAATTCTGATTTTGATGAAACTTTACACACATGTAAATAGATGAATTTAGAAATTTTCAGCTGCTGCCCAAACACGATTCTAAGGCGTAAAACCACATATATTATAGAGCGACTTTTTGCTTGTCTCGATATATTTCGAAAAACATTCCAGATATCAAAAAATATTTTATACAAAAGTTTTATGGTAAAAATATCTCTATTTAACCACATTAATAAAATTTTGAAAAAATAATTTTTGAAAAAAAATTTTTTTTAAATTTTAGAAAAAAATTATTTTTAAAAAATTTTATTAATGCGGTTAAATAGAGGTGTTCTCACCATAAAAGTTTTGTATAAAACATTTTTCGACATCTCGAATGCTTTTCGAGATATATCAAGAAAAGCAAGAAGTCGCTCTACATATGTGGCTTTACCCCTTAGAATCATATTTGGGCAGCAACTGAAAATTTCTGAAAAAAGCATTCGAGATATCAAAAACTGTTTTATACAAAAGTTTTATGATAAAAATACCTCTATTTAACCACATTAATAAAATTTTGAAAAAATAATTTTTGAACAAAATTTTTTTTAAATCAGAAAAAAATTATTTTTTAAAAATTTTATTAATACGGATAAATAAAGGTGTTCTTACCATGAAATTTTTGTATAAAACATTTTTTGACATCTCGAATGCTTTTCGAGATATATCGAGACAAGCAAAAAGTCGCTCTATATATGTGGTTTTACTTCTTAGAATCATTTCTGGGCAGCAATTGAAAATTTCTAAATTCATCTATTTATTCCCCCTACATGTGTGTAAAGTTTCATCAAAATCAGAATTTTCGGATTCGCGAGATTCCCCTGTTAGTGATATTAATAAGATGATAAAAAATTATTAAAGAATTGAATATTTTCCGCATAATTTGATGATGCAATGTTGTTAACATGAGTTCTCGTTATTGAGATTTCTCTCTTTATTTATTATTTTATTATAAAAAGTCAATCAGTGAACAAGTTTGCTTTGTTCGCATCAATTACAATAAACGTGTTTTCAAACCTAGAATAAATTCAACAAAAAACGCACTCGTATCGATTCGCATAGCATTCATCAAAACTCACTCAACGATCCGACCGGACTTACAATAAACGTTCCGTTCAATCAGCACGAAACGACGCGACTTTCCGTCATTCTATTTTGGCGCGAACAAGAGAAAGCCTCGCAGCACAAACGTTCCGCGAACGGATTACATTCAATATACGCGATATGAAGCGAGACAACGACGAAATGGGGTTGAAAAGGGGCGCAGAGACCGAGAGAAAGGAAACGGAACGGCGACTCGATCTGGGATAGCAAACCGGCGATAGCTGCGCGACAGAATATAACCAGTTGACGTTCGACGAAGCAATAGTAATAGCAATAGCGCAAAGATACATACCTTCGTGCCAGTTTGACAAGCTGATCGTGCCGCCCGTCTCGCGACGCCACGTGACCGTAGGCTCCGGTGTTCCTGTCGCCGCGCATCGTAGCGTCACGTTGCTGCCCTCCCGCACCACCATGTCCGTGCTGGTGGGGTAGTCCAGGATATCCGGTGGCACTGAAACAATGACCACATTGCGACGAGAACCGTCCCGGAGATTGCGCGTGTGCGTGCCAACACACGGAGAACATTGCGCGTACCAGCATCACGGACCAGATGGATGGCTATCTCTCGGTGGCCGATCACGCTCTGTCACCGCCTGACCGTGTCGCAATATTCTACGTGTACACCGCACCGCGAGAGCACGCGCGAACGTAGGGTTTCGCGCCCCATTCGCTCGCGCATACGGCGAATTCGCTCGTAAAATCTCGATTCGCCCGGCAGATCACGCGTTCTCGCCTCGTCGATCTCGAATTTGCCCGAGTCTTCGCAGCATCCCGATCTAGGTGCGGCTGGCACCCTTCTCTCTGCCCTTTCTTTCTACCAGCTTCCGCTTTTTTGTACGTGAAATACCTTTTTATTCCATTGAAGAAGCTTTTCACCGATCTTCGGCGCGTCGGTTACGGCGCGTGACTTTAACGGATCGTAATTCACGTTGCTTTATTGTAGATCGCAACCGGAAGCTCGATGGGGTGTTGGAGAAAGGTGCACAGTATTAGGGTGGTGAATATATTTTTTACGACTCATACATATACTCGTCTTTGAGCGCGAGACCACAAGCTGTGCTCGATAAAACTTTGGTAAGACTTATACAAGTCGATCAGAAATGTGCTGTATTTCAACACGAGATAATTGTATATATTATATAATTGTCTATAATTTATATATATATATATATATATATATATATATATACATATATATATATTTATATAACTTAAACGACTGTGTATGGCTATAAATTAAATAAAATTATATGATCTTATTAATTTGAACGTACATACAATTTAACATATTTACATATACATATCTGCTATATGTATTCGACAATTTTACAAATCTGATTGATAGAGAGAAAATTTTATAAAAACTTACATTTTTGTATACTAATACATGAATGATATGAATAGGATCTGAACTAAGAGAATATAAGTGAATTATTCGAATTACTCGAACTGCATAAGCAAACAATATATCATACAAAGTAAATCCATCGCATAACTTTATCCAAGTTAGTAAATAATAGTTGGATATATGGCGGATTGCTCTGCGTTTAGGAGATATAATTGATAGCTTAGAGAAACTATGCTTATTCCTCTAATCTGAGTAAATAAATCAACTAAAATATCATAACCAAGCAAAATATACAGATGTGTACACACATATATATATCTTGTTTTGTTATACATCAATAATTTCTATTTCAACTGATCTACCATGTATTAAAATATATAAATTAATTATTACACCGCTTTACCACACAAAAACGTTCTAAAAGATATGATAATATAAAACGTAGAAAAATATATAAAGAATGAAACAGATGAGAATAGGACCGTTCAATTTTCTCTTTTGCTTTGACAAACGCAGCAAAATATTCCAGAGAAACCGCTTGCCTCAATAGGAACAAAAATTCAGAAAAATCTTTTCTCTCCTGTGGTTAGATTTTTTGTATTTATATAAAACTATTGATCAGATTATTGTATATACTATTTATCTTGAAATTTTTACCTATATTCATCAAATAAGTATATAGAATGTTAAATCAAAATATAAAATTAATCTATCATGCAGAATAAACTTTTTAAGAAAAAAAATAAGCTGTTTTGTGGAAAGATGTCATTTTAATTATGTCTTAATTAATTGCAGAAATTGCCACTGGTGCGAGAATCATTTTCTCTGGATTACGTTAATCTCTATATTATTAATCAAATTATTATTTAATTATTACTTATTATCTAATTATTATTTATTAGTTATTATTTTTGATAATAAGTACATAAGTACATACAGTTCCAACGAAATAATGTTTAGATAAAATATGATTCTCATATTTCTACATCCAAATATAAAGAAGGTCATTGCTCCTATCATAGGACAGATTTATTCACGCGCCAATACTCGAAAGTTAAATTAATCAGTGTCTCTTAAATACATATAGAAGAGGTAATTATAGAAATAGACAAGATGACAAGATGACAGTATGGAAATATAATATACCGCACACATTTATCTAATTGGAAAATACTGTAACATGAAGAATAAATATCCTCTTTAGACTACAAAGAAATGCTATAAAATGTTTATGATGAAAAGGACAGTTGCTTTTACTTTATTTTTGTTTTTATTTTATTAATATATTGAATTTTTTTTTTATATTTCCTCGAATTTAGTAATAAAAATTAATTATTTTATATGTTTCATATATATAATTGTAATAATATATAAACATACTGTACTATATTTAGTTTTTATATTTATACCAGAAATAAAAAATAATTATTAAGATTGCAAGTCTTATTCAATTATTCGCGAAAGAATTTATTTTAATGAGAAACTTACTTTCTTCAACTAGAACAAGACACTCCATAATTGTCATTCAAAATGTCTTTTTTCCTAAGATATATGTATTACTCGCTATGAGAAAGAGAGAGAGAGATTTTTTATAAACATAGATAAAACTCGTATTTAATATAATAAATTATTTACTTTCATTGTTACACACTATACATCAAGCTACAAGGTATTTCACACACTAAGAAAAAATACTGTAAGTAAATTCTTCTCTATATCTTTATCTTTTTATACCGCTTTATGCGGGAAGGGATCTCTTTTTTTGACGTAGCTTGTAAACATTTTTACCTTAGCGTTGGCAACACAAAGATTACTCGCGCATGCACACGGGACCGATCTTTCTCAATACAGTATATAGAATATAGAACAATGTTTACGTCATCGCCAGCACTTCACGATGATCGACCCACGCTTTTCGCGAAAATAATCTTTACCGCACCAGGATAAAGCGGGACCACCGTCCCGATACATTTTCCGCGACAACAATGCGAAAAATTTCATTATCGAGTTGCTTTCGAGACGGAATAGAGCCGAATATTGCCGGCGCACATGCAGTTTGTACCGGAAAGACGGCTGGCCGGGAATGGTTTTCCACGGCTTACGCGGACCGAGTTCTTTCTCGGTCACGAAAGAGGCTACCTTCGTGAATAGTCCTCTCTCAGAGACCGACGTCGCGTCCCTCTGGTGAGTTACGAAAGACGTGTTCGGAAGGCAAAGAGGTTCCAGGACGAAGTTTCCGCGAACGCGAAAAAGTACCGGCGTGAATGGTACTTCCGTGTACTAACGACGGGGCGGAGAAGATAGACGAGAGCTGCGATTGCATAACAGTAGAAATTCGAAACACATTAGAAATACAAAAACTTCTGTTTATGTGCTAATTGACGAATAATGTTCTTTTAATAATTAATAAGTCAACCTATAATTACCCATAGCAATCGATTGCGCTAATGATTATTTCTGGCGCATACAATTATAAAAATATCTAAATAATTTTGTTCTCATTTTTAACGATAACATATTTCAACGTATAATTTCAAATTATATGTGTATACATATATGTACATATTAAATTAATATCATTTTATAGATGTTCAAAATGTGTAAGCTCTGTATATCTAGTTTCTTTCCTTATATGAACATGATTAAGATTAATAGTTTCAATTCTGATTTTTATAAATAAAAATAAAAAATATTAGTATTAATTTTTAATTCTCATCTGCTTTATTTCTACTAATAATGTTCATTATCATTTAACTGATACTGCAATAATAACGATAATATTTCAGTACAGTAAAAATTTAAATTATTTTTAAAGAATTATTAACAATTTTGTAAATCCTTATTTAAAATCACAATTTAATAATAAATAAAAATAAAATTCATATTATGTAACAGCACACATTTTCAATAAAATAACGTCAAAGCAATGGTATTTTCGAATAATGTTTGCGTGATCCAACAAAGGGAAGATCGAAATGAGGGTGCTCTCTGACGACGCAGCAAATCACAGCAGAGCAGAACAGTCAAATAGCGAGAGCTACCGTACGGCGGTACGAAGCGAATTCTTCCAAAGAATTAAGCGGACATCGGCCATCGAGCAAAAAGCAATCCCACGCCAGCGTCGCTACGCGCCCGCGCCATCACAGGTCACAGAGATATCACCGGGACCGGCGTGCAATTCATTTCGCGCTTTGCCCCGACTGCGTCGGGCGCAAACGGGGCGAAAAAAAGCGCCGTATCCGCAGATAGTATATTTATTGATACGGGAAAACAATTGGGTCGAATTTATTATTTCACGCGTGCCCGCGCACCGCGCGCTGTTGTTTTTGTTTGTTTTCACGGATCCCGTTTTATATTCGCACGTAGACTGTACACATCGCGTTTCATACCGCCGATATCTTCGAGTGTCCTTTTGAATGGCCGCTATATTTTGCGACATACCGATAACGTTTGAAAAGTTCGATCGGTCCGAACGAACGTTTAGACCAACGTGATACTAAATTGATGCATGCGCGCCAATCTCCGGAGAATGAATAACGCAAAGATGCAGTAAAAACACTGTCAACTCTTTATCGCAATTAACTCTTGAAATAATCTTTAAATCTTTTATTTCTACAGTTATTTTTTTATCAGTGTCTCATAATAGGATAATTCTAATATTCCTCCTTTATAACACATTTTAAGTTTTTTTACATTTTTATATAATTCAAACAATATACATTTCTCGTAAATTACTATAATTTACTTAAAAAGATGTGCAAATCATAAGTTTTATTGCGTCGAGTTTATACAGCATAGAATTAATATTAAATCCTTTAAATGTGTAAATTTCAAGTTTCTTAAATAAATACAAATTATTCAAAAATTTGGAAAATAAATATTTCCTTTTAGTGATAGAATATAAGTTTGAATTTTGAAGATCCAAATATTCTTCAATAATTATATTCGGTGCTCCATGAGCACCGAATATATTCACATTAGGAAAGATTTAGTTTACGATCCAGTAATTGATCACGTAAGTAAGAACATATAATATCACACCGAGGCAAATTGATCAGGGCAGTAATTTCACAACGACAAACAAGAAATTTAACAAAGTTTATATAAACTTGAACTTTATATTTATATATGTATTCTATACATACATAAAAATTAAGTAAACAGAGATTGGTGCACAACATTTTCAGGTCTGTATAAAAAATTGTTACATAAGTTTATGTATAAAGATAAATTAATAGTTATGAATAAATAAGATATATCATTGTTATATAACTGCAATCTATATTTTGAGCGCAATCTGCAGTCAATAATCAAATTTGCACGAAATAAAAAATAAATTCAATGATAAAATTTCTGCAAGTCAATATTTTGAACGATATATCGAATCTGTATGCAATATTTACTATTTCCATATTTCAGTATTTTTCTCTTTTTTGAATTTTTAAACAAGCTCGGAGATTAAATTCTCTCAACAAGTTGAATTATCCAAAGCATATTATCGCAAAGGCACGAAAACGAAGCAATATTTATTACAAATTGTATGCTTGCGCGAGTTTGCTAGCATAAGGAAAATTATAGTTATTACCGTTTTGATTATTATTCTTTGATTATTGTGGTTATTTTTTCAAAATAATTTTCTTATTGTTAGTATAAATTTAGTGTTATTTTACTCCGCTCATGATAATTTGCTTATGCGTACGTTTTATATAATTACAACAAATTTTTTATCACGCATGCATCATCAAAGAAGCAATATCGCTGTTTTAACAAAGAATGCAAGTGTGCGCGATGTTTTCAAGAATATACAATAGAGACCGTAACGAATTCGTGCAAGTATAATTTTTCTTCTTGCGTCCCATCCCTTTCTAGATGCAAATTAAAGCAAATTATAATACGATCGATGGTTCGATAACGCAAGAAAGAAACGAACAGCTAGCTCCTTCATTTTTTCTTTATTCGTATCTCATATTTATGTAACTAAAATACACAGCAACGGTTAGTTATTATTAGATAAAAAATTTATTGTTACATTCGAATCACATTACGCACAAAGCCTATTTAAAAAACTATAAAATATAGTTTCAGAAAATAACAAACAGACATAAATAACAGAATAATCGAAATTGATTAAAATATTTATGTATATTTATTTATTAGATTAATTTAATATTTATGTATATTTAATTATTAGAGACTTTTAGACTCATTCTCATGATAATGATTTGCATCAGTGCCAATTTTCTGTCCCTTCCTGTTCGAACGATGCAAACTGCTGAAAAATACGATGTGTCATCCGATAAAACAAAATGAAGCAAAATAGCCGCCACATCGCTTTTTTCTTTTCTTCTTGACGATATGGTCGACGATAGGCCGGACCGATAAAGAAGAATCTTAACGAGGGGTTGCAGTGAGGTTAAACTATACGCTTATACAAAGCCTTTGCGGCCAGGGGGCGGTTTACGGCGCGAGGAGGTCGACCGGTTATTAGAACGTAGAGCACGAATTGCCGGGAAGGTGTCTAATAGCCCGCCAAGAGTACAATCGCCCTCGAAAGGTTTCGGCGCGGGGTACGTATTTTACATATATTTGCATCCCGTCGCCACAAATCCAGCCGATCGCGGAAGGTCGTTGCGGGTAACGCGGGGAGGCGTCTCTATCTTGGCAAGCCACCCGAAAGGGCTCGCTGAGGTGTGAAATCTTTAATCTGTTCAACTCCTTTCTCGTTCAACGCAAAACGTTATTTTAAATTTTAGAGCAAAGTTCAATATAACAGTTATTTTTTAACGTATATAAAAATATCAAATTATACGTATGTTATACAAATAGAAATAAACCGCACAATCGATATTGAAATAATATAAAACATATCTTAATACTATTGATTAGTTTTGTAATTAAAACATTTTTATTAAAACATTTTTATTATATTAAGCTTTATTCTAAACCATTTATATTCATATATATCTTATATTTCTATTTTATATTTATTTATATTGTCATTAATCTCAAGCTTTCTAAATATATAATAATTTAAATATAGTAATTTAAATATAGTAGCTGTTGCTAGTGTAGCTGCTTCTCTTTATCAAATTAATCTAAATTTTTTTAATTAATAGAGACAAGAACATGCTAGCATGTAAAGTATGAAATTATAAAATATCTGTATCATTAGTTCTGTATCATTAGTTTGCAATAAGGTATTAAATCACATTACGCGATAAATGAAACAATTTTTCTTGGAAATAAATGTTTAATTATACATCCATTTATGAACGTTCAGCCGTCTCACTTAAATCCTAGTTAACGTGAGTTTTGCAATATATCAATAGGATACTATCTGTGAGCTTGTTAAGAGATATAAATCAGTAAGCTCAGCTGAGGTATTTATGGAGATACATTAGCTTTCCACAAGAGTATAGAATGCCAGCATTTATTTGGTAATTTCCGGCAGTCCGATATTCATCTCCCGAATGCTATTGCGCCAGAACGCGATAGAGTTGACCAACGATCTCAAGAGATCAGGACTTGTGTCAGACCTTTGTCAAGTCAACCGATAATTGGTAGAGAAAAAGATACGTTCGTTAGTCTAGAAAAAATAAGACTGGATACCCAATCTAATGAAGACGCGGGATAATTGTCAAGCGTAACAATAATGGGAAAATATTTTGAGAGCAACTGTACGAATATTTTATATAAAAATCTGTTTAATATGTTGAATTAAACGATAATATAATTTTACTATAAATATTTGACTATCATTCAATAACCTGTCACATTACAAAAAATTGCTACGAATACCTAATATAGAAGCTAAAATAAAATAATTCTGATGAGAGAAAAAGAAAATAATGTAATAATAATTTATAACAAGTTTAATTTCCATGTCATAATTTCACGTTATACTGTAAAGTAATTAAGAAAGGATAATATATTTCTCGTTGGAGAACTGGTTAATTAAGGGGAAGATCAGCCTTGCGAAGCTTATGATGTTGTACATGGTATTTCCCGGAGTGCCGCGAAACAAATAATCAAGGATTGAATATCGGTGTCTTGTAGTAGCAATCACGGCTTCCTCTAGAGGTACTATAGTGTCCGCCAAGACGACCATAGTTGGCGAAGTTTGACAAGTTGGCGGTAACAGGGACGGTGGTACCAAGTGCCAAGAAAGTTTCGAGGAAGGATCAGTTGATGCATAGTCGCGGGAAGAAGGATGCGCCCTGCCAGCAAAGGACGTGTTCCGCGGGACAATCGCGAGTTACGTATACATGGAAAACGCTGAATCCGCCTGTGCTTAGTCGAGTTTCGCAACGACTAGTCGAGAATCCTGGAGTTTCTGATGGCGTAGGTTACAAATTCACGAGCAATCCCGAACGCACGATTTGCTCGCAAATATTTGTCGGTAGCGATCCTTAAATTATTCCGAGATTCTCATTTCCCGCTCAATTTTCCGTTTTTTAGACTATATAAAAACCGAAAATTACACGCAATATATATATAAGTTTATGCTGGTTTCAAATTATATATATACATGGCACAACACATGGCACTATTACTTTTATTCAATGTAATCACTTTTAACTAATAATTACGTGAAAATTATTTTTTCACATTTATTTATATCATTATATTGAATAATCCAAAGATTTCTAATGCAATTATGCGAATGTAAATGTGACGATTGTAATTATCCAATCAAGCAATTTAAAATTATATATTCTTATAATCGTGTAAAAATATATAGTTATATTATATTATATTAATATCCCCCAAAAGAAGAGAAAGAAATATATATGTCAAAACTAACGAATTATTGTGAAGTCACATTTTCTTCACAATAAACACATTCAATCTACCGATGTCTTCTATAATCATTTAATTTTCAAAGGTAATAATAATTATGTAATATTACAATGGAAAAATTTTATCAAATGCAAATAAAATATAGATAAATCACTTTATACTTAATAAGGCCTTTGTATATAGAATCCTCTTTAGAAAACCTTTATACCTTTGACGTTGCTCACAATTAGCGAATAGTAATAACACCATGGAAGAAAGAGTGGCTTGTAATGCGACGAGTTTCTATCAAAGAAATCCTGTCACTTATAAAACAAATGAACGTACCATGCAGAGTTGGTACATTCAAAGGATCGCGTTCCATTGCCACTCATCGGTGAAATTGCACCAGTTACGCAGCTGGATATGTCAGTTTCTTTGTGTAACATGATAATCTGTATTGAGTGCGGAGTGCAACGTAGAGAAAGCATTTGTAATTTTCGAACAGATAATAATGCTGCGCATGATATTATATTCAATCGATGTACGTGATATGTTCCCTCAACGGCGGATGTGATAACGCTTTGCCCGACGAAAGCTTACTCAATAATTGATTTATTATTTGTTTTATATAATAATAAAACGTCCGAGTTTAATAGTGCAAATAAAAATTTATGTTACATTATATTGCACACGCAATAAATGTCCATTCGGATAATGTAGTAATATTTTCAACAAAAAATCTATATAATAATATATAGTATAATGCTTTGGATTAAATAGCTAATTTTTATGTTTTATTATCATGTAATATATAAATATTTTATAAATAAAATTCTAATATTTGTACGTATAATGTGTGACATTAAAGTAGTAAGGTTATTAATATAATTTTAGAAATTTTTATATTGTAGTGTAATTTTAGTTCACTTTTCATAACTCTGTTTTTTCTATCGCACATATGTTATGCATAGCATATACGTTAAATATGTGTTTAAACTACTTCACTTTAGTTGAGATATTTCTTCTCGCTTCGCGTTACAGTTCGCGCAGAAATTTGAAATGATATTGAGTGTAATTATTTCTTTGCTTATAACATTAATTATCCTCCTTTGTATTAAAATTAAATGTACGCAAGTACATATGTAATATTATATTATATTCCAAAATTATTAACGCATACTTTTTCAGTATAGATATAGAATAAAAACGATCTTTTTGAGGAGAATTAAAAGAGTTTGATCTTTACCAACAACTTCGAGAAACCCAACGATGCTGGACATCGGGTCAGTATTAACCTGGCACATGTACCAACCGCTGTCAGTCTGGCGCGTATCTTTTATATGCAGAGCCCACGTTCGATGGCCAATGTGTGTAACTGCGATCCGATGATTCTTCGTGATAACGTGATTCGATATCGTCAGAATCGTCTGCGTATCGACTCGTAACCACGCTACCTGCAACACAAAAATAGAATCAGATAACTAGCAATAATATATAATTTAATTTTTTTAATTTACTCGTATTATTATTTGTAAAACTTGGTATATCATAGCATCGCTGCTTTGATTTTGTGTTCTAATGCTTATAACATTTATAATGCGTATAATGCTTAGTTTATATCAAGTTTATGCAACGTGTATAACATAAATAGTATTTCAAAGTTACTATACTCGACGTGAAAAGTGCGACATGAATAAGAGCTTCGTATTATACGTAGAACGGCATCTTATTGCTTCCAAGTATTTTGAGAACTTTCTGGGGGAGGTTTCAAAGCAAGAAAAAGTTTTATGTAAATACCTATATACACGAAATGCAATGCTTCCTAGATATAAATCAATTCGTGCTGACAGCTCAGACGAATTGTGGAAAGTAAAATGGAGAAAATATCGAAGAAATACATAAAAGTAGTAACGTTATTCTGCAATAATATAGTCTTTTATATTGATTGGCTTTCTACCAAAGAGAAAAATATAGGTATTAACACATTTTTAAAATTATTTTTAAATGTCTTTAAAAATATTTTAATTCCGTATAATTATTTTAATTATATACTATTATTATTTATAACCATATTCATTTCTATCTTTTGAATAGTCAGGAAAATAAGTAAGAAAATATCAAGTAAAATTTAGCAGCTCCTTTATTTGAAATAACAATTGTTTTTTGAAACACATGTATCAGCATATACAGAATTAAATTTTCAAGATATATTTTCGACATGTATATCCAACTTTCTCGCATCATATCCAGAATGACAACAAGTGCTCTGTAGATACTTTATGCTCTTCTCGCCTGTTGCCAGCTGTGCGAAAGGAGTTAATATTTTATTATATCGTGTTGTGTAAAACAGATTTATATTGCAAGTTTTATTTAACGAGAAAAGTGAAAAAAAATTGCGTTCGGAGAGCAATTTTCAACTGGTTCCATTAGACGTAATAACCCACGGTATATTACTAGAGAAAAGTGAAAAAAGCGCATTATTATTTTATGTTAAATGAATTTTATATTAATTTTATATTACGGTTTTCTAAATTAGCTTTATAATATAATAATAATAATAATCTATACTAATATAGAAAGATGTAAAGTTTGTTCCATTGTTCGGGGTAATCTCAGAAACTACTGAACCGATTTAAAAAAATCTTTCACTGGTAAATAGCTTAGACCTTCCTGAGTAACATAGGCTATGTGCCAAATTGTAATTGACCCATATTTGCCCATTTTCACAAATCCGCAACCACATACCGAGCGCGCGACGCGCGCGAGGATCAAACGCCAGCTTGTATCACATAAAATTTTTAGCTCTTATGAATTGTACAACTGCTGATATACTATGTACATACATTTCTATCATATACGACACTCCGTCGTAAAACGATAGAGGACTTTCCTACTCGATTTAACCCGCTTTACCTGCACTCGAAAAGTGCGGTAATTATTACCGGGCACTATGTATGCGAATATTAAATTATACAAGAATTTTAAAGTATAGAGATTACTTATTTATTAGACGATTAATATATTACGGAGCTTATCCTTATTACTCAATTCTGCGATTTAATTGTTTTACTGCGCGTTCTCAATCCGAATTATATTTAGATCGTCGAAAAGTTCAACGATAAAGCATCGAAATATAACAGACGAAATATATTTGACTTTAAATATCTTTAAAAAAATAATTATTATCCGTAAAGATTGAAACGAAATGATAATTTATAATTTGGATTTCTGTCACTTCGATTCTTACTTGATTAAATGAATAAATTACACGAAATATCCGTTTCGAGACCTATCGTCACTATATATATAGTTACACATTAATTGTAGAAGTCAATTACGTATTAATCATATTATCATAGCAAATAGTTTTCCGATATTGATCGCGATCGCGTTTATTAAAGAAATTTGACGGAGCGTCTCGCACCACTATTTTCCTGTTCGAGTGTCAGTGCGTGAATGATAACAGAGTTGAAGCACATCAACAATAGGACGCTAGACGACACCAAGGCCAAATACCATGTTTTTGATAATTTGTTGCCGAAATATTTTACGCACTATGACATATCGCACCCCTAGAAGAACACTGTCACAACTCAAAAAATATAAATTTTCATGATTTTCGTTCCTCCACGTAGGTATCGTTTCAGACATACCTCCTATGGGGTTAATTTTTGAGCTTAGTTTTTTGAGTTGTGACAGTATTCTTCTAGGGGTGCGATATATACGCGGAATATTAAATTATACAAGCATTTTAAGGTATAGATTAATTATTTATTAAACGATTGATGTATCACGGAGCTTATCCTTATGACGAAGTGTGTATCAACGTACATAAATATATATAACTTAAAGAAATGCTTGCTTTTCAAAGAATCTTTTAAACATATTACGCAATGTTGACTTTCAATATATAAATTTAAGAAATTTTCTTTTTTTATTATAAGCAATTTATATTTAGAGTACTCTCACGTGTCTTCTTGTTTTTAAATCAAAAGCATTAGTTTCTTATATAATTTGAAAATATAATTTGATCTTTAATACGCTATATAACACAAAAAGTGTGTCTAAACGCATATTGAGTCAGGAATATGTTTCAGAATTCGTTTCATTACGTTTTTCTCATAGAAACCAAATATCACATTCAAAGAAATATCAAAGCTACAAGTGTCAAGCTATAAAGCTATCATTGTCAGGAACCAAATCAAAGGGCATAATAATGTACACGACCTAGTTACCGCTTCACTCTGTCTTGTACCCCATTCCCTATAAAACCAATTCTTCTTTTATCTGATCCAATATTCGCGGAATATGTGCGAGCTGCACTTTAGAACACACCTATCGCTTTGTAAACTGCAATCTACATCGCAAGCTGTCGAGAGATCTCATTAAAAAAGTAGATAGCATTCGTCGTACTTATTTTTCATAGGAGAGAAAAAAAAAGGACACAAAAATCTCGCTGAAACGACGCCGCACGCGGTTTTATTTATGAATGTCCGTTGCGAGTCTTTCATGCGCCATCCCTTCAACTACCGTCTTTCCCGTCCTCATCGCGGAAGCTGTCAACGCGTCTCATCGTCCAAGTGCTACCGACAATGTGCTCGACGCTTACCAACTACGCTCGTAACATAAAGAGAACGAGAATGAGGAGAGAAAGAGAAAGAGAAACAGAAACAGAAAGAGAGATAGAAAGAAAGAGAGAGAGAGAGAGGGAGAGAGGGATAGGACGAAAGAGCGAGAAAAGGAAACAAAAAAAAAGAACTTGTTACGCCGAAGTCGTAATACACTCAACGTCGTTTTAGAGCGCGCACATCCTCGCTCTCCACTCCTCCACCTCGCGTAGCACTTCTCCTCGGCCCGTAGGCGATATGTGTCGCGTACAGTTGCAAACGCCACGTGCCTCATGTGTGCCGGACAGGCGGAGTCGGTCTAGTCGGGGAACGGCGAACGAATAAAAGGAAGGACGATTTCAGGAAGAGAGCGCGGACTCTCTCTCTCTCTCGAGGGCGAGGAACGAGGGCGGAAAAACGGCGGTTACGTCCGCCGCGAGAAAGAAACGGAAAAGAAGGTGCCGGAGCGCGGGCGGCGAAGAAAGCGCGAACGACGATGGGAGAGGGTAAAGGAGGGCGGTTGTAAATTGTGCGCGCAAGACGAGGGTGCGAAAGCTCTCGGGGGTTGATAGAGAAGACGTGTGTGCGACGCCGCGCGCGCACGCGTCTAACTATACGGTATATACATATGCACTCCGTTTCTTCTTTCTTCTCTCTTCGAAAGCATACCGGTATCGGTATATACATATGTCTATTACGTATGCATAACGAGCTCCATGAACACGCGTAATGTGGAAACGCATCGTCGTTCTCTTTTATCCCGCGCGCGCTCGCGGACCGAGAGTTGTCGTCGCAGCAATTACTCAAGTTCGTATTCAGGGCCGAAATGCAACCGGCGAGCGCGTGCAGCATTTGCGACGCGACACGTTTCGCTTTTACGAATGATTCGTTTCGCTGTAACGATGTAATTGCACGTTGCCGTAATCATGCGGCCGCGCGCGTTTGAATAAACGCCACGGATATTCCTCTCGTTTTCCGCCGCGTTTCTCCTCTCGTGGAACATCACTTTTATGTCCTTTTTTTTTTTTTTCGTCTCGCGCACTGTATTCTGTGCTTTAGACACGGCCACCCAATCTGCTTGGTTGAAAGTGGTGGAGAGGAAATCAGAACTTGGCGGCGACTCTTTATTTTCGTTTACGTCAGTCGCGCTTGTACAAGACGCGATACCTGTTGTATACCTACCTATCTACCTACTTTTTTTATTCGGACTCTTTCCTTAACACTTCCCTCCCTCTCTTTCGCAACTGCTCGTTGCACCACCTTCCCCGCGGTACTCGTTTCATCCCTTAGTCGCATCTACAGTACGAAAGGAGTATCCGCGCGTGTAGTTCTTTAATTTCGCGAGATATCTTCTCGAGAGCCGAGCGCTTTCGCGACTCGGATTCGCGCGGTGAAAAATGATTCGGGCAAGTTCTCCTCGAGAGTATATCGTGTCCTAGTCCGCCGGACGATCGCTCATCCTTCCTCCTTCGATTTCTCTTCCGTTTGCGTGCGCTCGCGTAATCGTCGTCGGCCATAAGGGAGAACGTTGGTGCGATGAGTGTGAGTACATTGAAACGAGGTACTTTAATGCCGACGAGATTTAGATGTGTTTAAAAAGGGCCTCTTTTTGAAGTAAATGTCTTTTTGTACAACATTTTAAGGTATTTTAAGGTATACTGGATACTTTAGAATCGTAACACAATATTGTGTAAGAAAATTTATTTCAGATATAAGCACATCGAAATCTTGCTGGCTTTTACTAGTATAGGATATCTTAGAATCGTAAATTAACGAAATCAATATCCATTATTATTAAGTATCGCACTTCCTATAACGACAGCAGTACATTCATACAATTATATTTGTTTTATCTAATTGGGACATATAAAATTGTGTCGATTGCTATCGCCAAGTGTCTTTGAATAATTAGATTGCACATTCATAATGTGCTAATATGTGCTCATATTATGCTAATACGATTCAATGTAACAACTACATGTGTTGTTTCAAGAATGTTCGCTTTTTACACGAACATTATTTAAAATTACGGGATTGCTTTTCGAATACGAGATAAGTTTATTTATTAGCATCATTATTGCAATAGTTTATGCAACGATTATGAAAAAATAAATATGTCAAATGTACAGACAGGGAGACAGATAGCTGCATAAACATGTAGTACTATAATGTCATGATATACGACCCGATGTGAAATTAAAACTACGTCACGAGTTGTTATTGCGAGCGGTTCCCTTATGCGATATCGCTAAAGAGATGGTCTTTACATGCACGGTATATTGCGCGACGATGAATAAAAAAATAATATTTTCTCGTCAACGTGTATTGCACCTATACAACACGTAAATTACTCGCGGCTTACGACCGATGGCTTACGAAGAGGAATGAAGAGACAGTGATTCGTATTTATCTAACTATACACAGCTCTTAAAGGTTTTTCAAATATTTTAACAAGATGCGAACGCGACCAAGTGATTTTTCGATTTAATAAATTAAGAGAGAAAACTATTCAACGCGCACACGTTGCTTCCTGCATTAGAATCTCGTCAGTAACGTGCGAAATTTTCAATGCCGCTTAATAGTCGAGTAACGTGCTCTCACATAATCTAATAAATTATTAAACAATTAAAGGCAATACATAATCACATCTTCGTGTACGGAAAGATAAAGAGAGATAGATACAGAGAGAGAGAGAGAGAGAGAGAAATAATAGAGGATTAAAGAGTTAATGTTTATATCACATATTCAAAAATTATTTATTTTAAACGCTTTATGTTCGCTTAATATATAACGCTATATAATATTTCAAAATGTGGATATTTATTTATTTTACTTTTTTGATCGGATTCTTTAATCAAATTAGAATTAATTTTTCATTAATAAAAACTTTTTGATTGAATTCCATCTTTTCTTCACAAGTCTTAACATTCAATTTTAAATACCATTGTCATTGTGGACACCTTAATCATATTTTACTAAAGTAAAGTTTACTTATATATTTAAGTAATGTATAAGATTTTTTGTGTTATATACGTACGTTTATATATAAACTTGCATCTTTTGGATATCTTATAACTCGACTGCAATGTTTGGAAAGATAATCAATATTGGTAATCAAATTTAGATATATCCTAAAATAGATGATAAATATAGATACAATTTTTACATTTTAATGTAAATTATGGATCTTATGTTATCTTGAAAACAAAGACTATATTATAAACTATTTATTTAGAGAAAATATAATTATATATTCTGCAAATGCATAAAGTTTTTTTATTGTTGTATTTATAAAACAAATAAAAAAAATTGGTTGCTTTGTTTAAAGGCAAATAATATACTACTGTGTATATAGGGCAAGAGAGATTTACCGTTTATATATATCACGATATATGACGAATGTATGTTATATTACTAATTCGTAAAACAAAGCGTCATTAAACGTGCACTGAAAATCAGTCAGCGTGCGCGCGCATGTTCGCGTTTATTAAAGACAAATATATTAAACGTACCCGGCAACCAAATAAGCATCGGTTATTCAAGTTTTCTAGCAGCATGCTGGAAAACGTTGAATATTCCGATGTGTAAATATTGGAAAATTCTAAGCGTGATAGCAGTTATCGTCGGACCGGGGCTATGGTATGGTAATAATCACGCTTGTATAGCGTTCGCGGTTTAAACGTCTAACGCACGTCATTCACTCCTCAATCGTGATATATGTATGATCGTATCAAAAATTAGAAAGAAATGACGTATGAGGAAAATACTCACGCTAAAACGGACATGATACGAGTAATCTATAGCGATAACATTTATTTTTAGTTTTTTTGCTGGTTTTGTATAAAAGAAAAATATTCAGCTTTCTGTTTATGAATAAATAAAATTATATATACATGCGATTTTTCGAAAGATATATATATATATATATATATATATATATGTTTTTAATAAAAAGAGTTGATGTTTTTACATTGACTTTTCAATACTATTTAACAAATTTTCAGAATTACTTTATATGATTTTGCTATGTAAAATCTGTTTACTAATGTCATATATAGTATGTTTTATCATTAAATGACTGCATTGCTTAAAAAGGCTGCGTTGATATTTCCATGCTAATAATTACTGCATTTATACGAAAGGCAGATTCAATTAGTGTTCAATTTTGTTTTGCCTTGACGCAATTAAAAATTTATTTTTTGCGTGAATGTCTCACGGGACTTGATGCATAAATTATAAAGCAGGTATAGATTGTATCAAATTAACCATTCTTTTTAATAAAAAGCGACTAAAATGTATATAAAAAATAGCAATTGTCGCTTTATCCTGAATATTAGAACTTCAGCATTATAAGCAATTAAAAGTTAAACAACTTTGAAAAATAAAATTTTAGTCCTATGTGTGTATGTGTGTGTGTGTGTGTGTGTGTGAGTGTGTATGTATATCAATAATGAGACTTTATTTCACTTCAAATATACCTTTGTCTTAAGAATTTAATTTGGAAGCTATTATTAATCAATTATTTACAGTAAGATTGAAAAATAGATTTGACTTGCCATCAAATTTTTGCTACAAAAATATTTGCTTTAGTTTCATCACATAATACGGCGCTTGATGAAAAAGTTCCACATTAATTTAATTAAAATGTCATTTTTAAATTACACTTATTTCAAAAACAATGTTTACAATATGTGCAATAAAAAGACCCATCCAGTAGGACTATCTAAATATAACGATTTTAAACGCAATTTACTATAAACATTAATACCATATACTTTTAACAATTTATCATAAACTTGGTGGTATTTTGTTTTTGTAAAAAATAGTTTGCACACGAGACTGTTCCTAAACATATCCCTTAGTGTACGAACAACATGAAGGTTATCTAATCCGGGTCAGGTTACGGGTTAGTTTCACGTGTTATCAGAGAACTCAAAGATAAGCATCTGTCCGTAACGTCAAAGTTTGCCGTGGACAGAGGACGAAATAGTCGGTGAATTCGATGCAAGTTGTACAGACGGATAATTAGACCTAGTGGTACAATCGGCATAATTATTGTCTGCTGCGGCTTACCCCCGCACACTTTCCTCCTGCGAGTGTTCGACTACCCCTCCAAAACCCCCTTCTCTCTTTGGTTCGATGTTTTACAACCACTATCAAACGCTCCTACCACCGACAAAACACACGATCACATTAATGAGCCCAACAAGAGCCGATTGAACGGGTTTTGCCTAAACAAGGAATGCCCTGTTAATTGTAATCGCTCGTCAACCACGGACGCGCTAATTACAAAGGCAATCATCGTAACGAATGTCAAATACAGATAACGCTATCCCGGTCGTTTGTGTTCCCATGGACAGACAGATACGTAATTTCTAAAGCCCGTGCTCTACGACTTGTTTGTCTAGCGCATTACTATTAACCTGATTATGCGCAAGAAGAAGTGCCTCCTACTTACGTAAGCTGAAATGTGCATCTCCTGTCGCTAGTCTTGCTGATTGCAAAGACAACCGTTGTAATAAATGGCACATATATCCGCGCTGAATACCTTCCTTACGATTAGCAGTCGCATATCTTTGAAACTATAATAAATTATTAATGCGCAATGACGCTGTATAACGCTATATTTCGCAAACGCATCTGTTACATTGGACGTTAGAGTTGTTAACACAAATAAAACTGATCGAACAATTTGTAAGCGCGCGCGCATACTCGCGTATGATATTCATAAAGATAAGTAAAAAGTGTCGACTTAACATTTTTTAAATATTTTGTTTTGATTTATTCTATTTATGGAAGCTAAATTTGTGTCCGATTAATCACAACAAGTAAATACAGATATATGTATATTGATATATAAGTAATGGATATACTATATAAATAAAGTCGATAAATAAAGTATATAAAAAATTTGTTATGTCTAAAAGATTTTATATATGAGTTTTACTTCGTGAACGCTATTTAGTTGAACTTGCCGCAATCTGTTAAAAGTGCTTCATACTTTGGACAAGTATATATCATAAAAGTTGAGTGCTTAAGTTATAACTCATGAAAATCTTTGCTTGTTTATAACAAACTTGAAATTCTATAATAAACTCCAAACTACTCTCCACATTACTCCAAAACAAACAGTCTTTTTGTTCAAAATTGCATCACATTTTGCGTTAAAACGATCGAAACTTATCAGCTTCGGAAGCAAACTGTACTTCTGATATTATTGGTTGTTAAGCTTAGTAGGTCAGTAATAGCTCACGGCGTACTTCTGCGAGAGGCTGATAAGTTATATATTATCGCGCAAAGTGACGTTGACAGAACATTTTATACATGTCCTTCTATGTCTTTTATAAAGAGATCATATAGTGTATGATTTGAAAAAAATGGCTGCACTGCCTACGTCATGTCTATAAAAACAAAAGCAATTAAATTTTATTACATCAGAGATACAATTGAACAAGCTATCTTTAAAACTGTCATATCTTTTAGTTTTTGTGTATATTTAAAAAAAACGAACTGATCCATATGTTTTTTTATCGGTTAAAGGCTAGCTGGTCCGCCACGAATAACAAAAACAATCTGCACATAAAGAAACTGTGCACACATGTTATCCGTACCGCACAAATTTCAAAGTTTTTCTTTCACTAAAAAATATACGAGCGACTGTTGCATAGTTTCGATCGGTAAAATGCGAAAGTCCTAGCATCTATAAGATAAATCATGTAGTCGGTCTTTAAATAGTCCAACGATACTGTTCAAAACGCTCGCATGCATTCAATAATTTGAAAATAAAAATAATTCACACATTATAGCATGCTATAAATACTATAGCTAAACTGAACCTAATGTTTGATATATTATTTATCAATTAGGTTGATTTTCTGTCGCCAATACATGGGAGAGAATTCCCACAAAGATCATCGAAGATGAAGAAAAAGAAATCTTACTTCTTTTAGCCCTGATGAATCAATTTTAAATGAAGGTGAATCAAGAGGTCATCGATAACATTCGGATTGTCTCGCCAACTAGTATTGCCAGCTAAATACTAGCATGCAAGCTGCTTATATCCCTCTTACACGAACTCGTGACGCCGCAAAACACGCTCGCGCACGGATAGCGCCAAGATACCTGTCAAACATCCCTCGGTTGGAAGCGTCGAAGCGTCCCAGGACGTACCTCGGCGCGTATTCTTCCCCGCTATTTGCCCTTCCTCCCCCCCGTTCGTCAGACATCATTTTTCATATCCCGACCCCAAGAATATCCGCCGAGGGGTGACATTCTCCAACCCCCGACGTCGACAATGTGCTGCGTTGATTGAATCGTCGAACGTCAAGGCGTTCGACGTTTTCTACCTCGATCTTCTTCCCTTTCTCTCTCTTCCTCTCGCCTTTAGTCGTTCTGTCTTTTCCTCTCTTCCTTCCCCCCTTTCTCACTTGCTCTCCTCTCTTTCTCTCTCTCTCTGTCTCTCTCTCTCGTTCCAGTCCATTGCCTTAGTCCTAACCGAGATTCAACCCCGCATCACAATCCTTAGTAAGATCTCGCTTGGTAATTCACGCGACGCAACCGTTCGTGTAACGTAAATTGCTTTGATATGCCAAAGACTGCGCGGTCAATCCCGATATTTATCGCATACCAACCTCGCCGATCCCCATCGTCGTAAAATGCTTTCCAATTTCATCCTCGACATTGACGTAGTAGAAAACATCGCAGTTTTGGTTTGAGTCAGGCGGTAGAATATTGTATATGAGATAACAAATAAAATTCATTAAAGATGTAAAAAGCAACATTGATTAAAAATACATAATAATAGAGCAATGTAGAAACAGCATAATTGCGTTAGAAAAGTTGCCAGAAAACATTTATCCATAAGAATATATGAATAATTTTTCACTTTCTAGAATTTAATCCTATCTCTTACATATTCTATTCTCTTTTATATATATTTTTTTTAATTATGTTGTATACGAAACGTTTATCTTTTTATATTTGTAATGTATTATTATAATAACAGTACGAGCCGGAATAAATTAAATTTGCGAATTATTTAAATGCTTTCTCCATTGTAATAAAGTGATATATTTTCTTGTAGAGCTGTTTCGAGGATTCTACTAGAAATTCGTATACATATCTCCCCGCGATGTCCACATTAATTTTCTCTTTTGACCAAGAAAGGAAAAACTACATGACGTACTACCGAAGAAGAAGCGGCCATTGCGTTTGTATTCCTTTACTAGTACGTCATGCGGTCTGTCTCTGTCAGAACAAAGACTTAATGTCCAAGTCCGCTGCGATGTTTCGCGCGAGCATTCTTCTCTGGTCCCAGAATGAATTCTACCGCGAAACGTTAAGCGTTTAATAATTTGTAATCGCATGCTGCGCGCGGGAGGTTGCGTCGTGTAGCGGAAAGTCGGATAGACATAAAAATATATCTGCTCTTATTCCGTTTTGCTTTGAACGTAAACTCGCCGTGCAAGCAGTGCAGCCGACCGGTTTAGCAAGAGAAATTCAAAGGAAATACTTAAAAGCGATGAAAACTGACGCTAATGGAATTTCGTTGTAACTGACACTTTTTTTGCGCCTTTGTAGTGCGACGTACTCAGAATTATGAACCAAATCGGGTTTTGCGGTCGAAATAAAAACTCTGCGAATGATATTCCGATTAAGCGAGAGACAGTGCACGCACGACATCTTTTTCGATAATACAATATTCACAATAGAATACGCAGTATATCGACTAAAGCTATGTAAGAGAAATGTCTTTAAATTTATTTATCGATTTTATTTATGTATAATCTCATTTTTTATTTCTCACATTTATTATAATATTATTTGAGAGCGTACATATAAACGAAAAAGATGCTAAACTGAGGAATCAGTATCACCTCCTAATTCATCAGTATAAAATTAAATTTAAAGGTAAGTGAAACTGACAAAAACTAGGATATATGAGAATACTGCATAAGAAAGAGTGTTATTTTATGTTCAAATTTCGAAAAAATGTTAAGATAATAAATGTGCTCTGTTACAAATTATTTCAATTAATTAGTAAAATTATAAGCATTAAATATATAACATTTATATTTTTTTGCAAATAATTTTATTTTGATAAGCACACAAAAAAAATACATAAGAATTACGAAGATTATAAGCATTAATTTCAGAGTAATTTTTTCAACGAATATTCCACATTTATAAATAAAATATCATGCAAATTTTATTAGTCGTACGATCCAAGAAAGTTAATAAAATATACGCGTATGTATGTCAGTATGTTTTCTTTAAAATAAATGCACGAATGTATACGATATTTTTGGCGTTATCCTAGTTTAATGAAGTATGAGTAGACAAAAAACCGGTACCACTGGTGGACCATTTGGTTCTCTCTTAATTTGTCTCTCGTGCAGACAAGTTGGAATACGACGCGGACGCGCGAAATTTCACAAGGAGACGGCAATTACTGCCAGCATGGTTAATAGCTAGTGCATTTGCTGCGGACTTGTTTCATATTCATTAAAACAAGGTATAATTTTATGGAACGCAATCAAGTTTCTCTTGGTAAAAACCGTACGTTATATTCAATATTTCGACAAGCAGGAAAATTAATTTGAAAATAAGTTCGCCTGTCGAATGACTCTTGATAAATTTCAGCTTTTCATCATTATTTATTCCTTCTTCATGATATTATTACAATTGTTCACGTCCGTTGCAATTGTGCATCAAACAATATCATTAATTTTGCACATTTTATATAATTATAATGTATATTTTAAATTTTTTTATCTTTCTTTATCTAAATTTTTCAAAACTTTGTCAAAAATTATCTTTAAGTAATAAAACAAAGAATTCTCTCTGTGATAAAAGTATATTGTATTTAAAATTTTCCCAAACATATAAATTTTCGATTTTAATGGCCAGCCAACACTGACAGCCAAGGTGACATAACAAAAATCTTAATATAACACATAATTTACATTTTTATGATTTAGAATATGATTAATAATACAAAAATGAATCAGCATAGCATACACTGCACTTGTATGTGATCGCGCGGTATATAATACATAATACATAAGAATTATTTTATTTAAATCTGACTTTTAAGATTTTTTAATGCTCATAATTTAATCGAGATATGATGTGAAAGAGGATTGCATAAAACGTGCTTGGTGGAAAATCATACTAACTATTCTTTTCACGTAGCTACCTTTATTTTACACGCGTTTTCATTTTGAAATCCGTATGTAATCGTAATATCCAGGACTGCCGCTAATAGTAATGCTCAATAATTCATTAGATCGTGCCTGCGTAATTATCGAAACTCTGTTAAATATTTCAATTGCGATCTTCACTTTCTGGTGAACTTTCATTTCGCTCGTTCGCTTCCTTTCCCGTAGGATTTCCCAATGAGCGTGCGACAGATCCCCACAATGACATTTTACTTTACTCACCGGCTCGTCGTCTTGCCATTTCACCCACAAAATGTCACCCGCGAACCCGACGCGCCACGCGACAAGAAGCTTACGAAAATGTCATACCTTCGTCTCGAAGTCCCTACCGTTCCAGCCAATGTCGTTTCGCATTTTTCGAGCTCACTACGCTTCAGTCCGGGTTTATTTTCAGGCGCGGCTGCATACGTTTTGCGGAGGTATGCCGCCGGCATGATGCACCTTGTATCTGAGAGGAGACAAGAAATAAACGGTACGCAGATAAAAGAGTTTTAGATATTTGCCTCTGTTAAATGAGAGAAAGATGCAACGAGTTACTTAATATGAGAATTCTCGTCACAAAGCAAATGAAATAAATTATCATCAAATTATTGCAGGCACTATATTTGATGGAAAGCCGAAAAAACCGGTTATGCAATACAGCAGAAAGAACAAATTAAACTTAATAAAGCATTTCGTTATTTTTGCATAATTATTAAACAAGAATAAATTTATTTTTCGAACAATTTTAAACTTTAAAATAACGCAATATGACAGTTCAATTGTGCAATTAAACAATTTTAATAAGTTAAGTAGATAATATTAATTAGCAATAACGGTATATCTAAATGAATGTCTTTAATTAAAATGAATAACATTTGTAAGAATCTCTTCTTTTTCTGAATTTGAAATAATACGTAATAATAGAATGTAATTTAAATGATAAGTTAGGCTTGTGTCAATATTGTAATTATGTAATTCAATAACAATTGATAAAATACTTTGACGAAAGCTTCAACAAATAGTGCTTCAATAGATTCACCATTATTTGGCGTTTTATCGATTTCTCTAGCATATCAGCAGCTCTCAGAGTGGCGATAAATTAATATGAATTGCAATTCCAAACGGTACCGTTAATTCTCCTTACGACAAAATTGGAGAATGCATTTATTTGAAAACGTCAGAAAAATTACGAAGTTTCTTAATGCAGAAACTCAGCGCGGTGACCTGCAGATGATGTTACAATTTGCTCAAGGCGGTATGCCGTTTATTTCGCCGACCAAAAATCATATTTTATACGTATGCGACGCAGTATAGTTAATGGTCGAATCATTAATCAAGCGATTATGACGTACGGAATGAACCAATCTGACAGAATAATTTATTCCCTCCACTGAGTTTCTCCTTACTTACAGACAAATCTTAAATAGTGATCTAATGAACCCCTGATTTCCTGAATATATTCTGAATGTTTCTTTCGGAAGAATTTTTATATCGAGCATTATATATTATATTAACTAAAATACGCCTTATTTACTTATTTTTGTTTAATTATTTCAGCTACAATTCTGCTACGCGAATTGGTTAACTATTTACTTTACTTTGATTCTTATTCGACTCATAATTTAATTTATCACATACATATAATAAGGGTACGAAGCTTAAAATCTATATCTACATTTCTTTTTCACTATATGTTTTCATTACAGCATGAAGTAATAACGACTAGATGACCATCTTTTATTCTATCGCCCTGTTATCTATTGCCCAATGTTCTTCATAGACATTTATCTTGCAGAGTCTTGATCGCTTGTTACTCCTGCTGCGTAACCCAACCTGAGAATCACATACACATTACACGCACACATACTGTTTGAAGATTTATTTCTCACGCGAATCTCTCTCCTCCTCAATCTTTTTAACCTTGGCAAAATAATTTCCTGCAAAAACCGATGTAATAATACCAACTCCCTTTTCATAACTAATTTATAGACATCTATATACGATAGTATATAGAATTTATGATGTAAATTGCTTTTGTTATAATAAAAAAAATAAGTAACAAAACTTATTATACATCAAATTACAGTTTGCTCTTTTGTAAAACAATTTTTATTTTTTGTTACATGTGATAGACTTTAAATATACATTTTTGTATTATATCGAGTTACCTTATTTTACAATACATGACTGACGTCACTATACACTCATTTTTGGGAAGTTAATGTGACGTACCCTGAAGCGGGATAATATATATATACGCTCGCAGATATATATTTTTCGACTTCCCTTGAGGAAGAAGGGCTGATGTATAGCGCCATGATGTCTTTCTAATGAATATTTCAAAAAAACACGATCTCATGTGATATGTCAGTGCTAGGACAGGATTGATAGTCTTGGCAAATATTCATTTTTAATTAATAATTAATTATATAAAATAACGTTTTTTTTCTTTTTTTTTTTTACAAATTTACATAAACTAGTATACAGCACGCGCTAGTATACATATATCTACGCTATTCAAAAAAAGGAGCAATGAACTTTGTAACTTGATTAATTTTGTATATTTGATATTAATATATATTTTTCACACATACAGTTATATGAATGTATTAAATAATGGCATATTTTGCAAACAACAATGTTTATCTACGATGCGATATGCAATTTGCAAACACTATAACATTCTCAAATTCTTTCAATAATTTCAGTATAATGATTTCACAGTTCAAACTCAATTGATATATTTTTGTGTGTGTGTGTGTGCAACTATTACAAACTATTAAATTATAAAAAAAATATCGCGATATTTTTTTCTATACCATACCAACGTTGGAGAGAGGATCGAGCTTTTTTTATGATATTCAGAGAAAGACTCTCACCGGTCGTGCAATAAAAAGGCAGGAATACTGCATCCACTGCGGATGAATATAACGCTATTGATAGCAACCGCACTCGCTCGATTTCCACCAGTCATCCACGCGATCCCAAACTAAACAACCGTGAAGTAATTTCACCGAGCCGAATCGTTTGACGTGATAAAGTCCAATTAACTCTCCTCGCAATTGCATGTACGTGGTTCTACGACAGCGTAGCCGCTTCAAATCGGAGCGTATTCGAGGACAGAAGCGACACGGAGATTTGCCGTGCAGTGGCGCGGCCATGAGAAGCAGAGAAAAACAGTAAGCGGAATGAAAGGTCGGAAATGGGGTAAGCTTCCTTCCGAAGCCAGCTGTTTTCGTACAAGCTACATCGGTGTGCGCGCGCATACATGTACATGTGCACATATGTGCAAGCGCGTGTGCAGGAATCCTGTATATAGATATGCATCGAGGAAATGCGTTACCCCACTTTCCTTGACTACTTCCGCGCTTCATCTTCACCCTTCGATTCTCACGGTTCTCCGTTTCTAGATTACAAGCTGCAGTTGCCGCTGTTGCAGCGAATGCTGCATCGTAATGCACACGAGAAAGCCCAACGATACCGAATGAAATTGAAGCGCATATCCTATCGCATGCGCTTCGGAAAAAGAGGTGGAAAGAAATAGCGCGTTTCTTCAAATATTTTATGTCGATAATATCATTTCGTCGCAATAAGTACGGTTGCATCAAATACGGCCAATCTCTTTCAGCATGTTCAACGATGCACGGATCCATTAGGAGAAGATTGCTCATATCCGCTTCGTTTGCTTGGAGTATCAGAAATCTTTTTTGACATAATCCGAACCTCGCCAAAGTACTACAAATGTTTAATTGATCCAGAAACAAATCGACTTAAATTTTTTTTTTATTTGTGAGGTGTGTATCTTTGTTTCATATTATTAATATATAAACATCCAAAAAAAATTTTTCAAAGATAGCTATACGTAAGATCTTTCAAAATATTAAAAAATCGATTATTAATATATATCTATTTCAAAAGTTTAATTTCTTATTTACTGCTTACACAAATATTTTCATGCTGGTTATTCCTAATATATCACTACTTATATCAAAATTTGCAATAAAACGTATGTAGTTAATCTAGCACTACTTATATCAAAATTCGCAATAAAACGTATGTAGCAATTGGCAACAAGTTGTTTTGAGAATAGAAAGAGGCTTTTCTTGAAAACGTAAACAAACCAATACGTGACATCCATGATTCTCAAGAAACGAAAACAGACGTTATGCAAAAATGTTCAACCAATATTAAATTGATGAAAAAATATAAGATGAAAAATTCAATTTCTTACGTATAAAATATAGAAGGAAAATATTATTTTATTTATTTTTATTTATTACCACTGCTGCATTCTTCATTATATGTCGTGTAAAAGCGATGCATTGCTAATCTGTATTTTTTATATTTTTGTTATATTAATATCTTTATTAAGAAATATCGGCCACAGTCCAAGAATATAAACATTATTATAAAAAAACATAAGCAATCTACAAAGATAGGAAAAACATTCCTTGCAGGAAACAAAAGCTATATTATATCATTCCTATATTGTACGATGCTTGAAAGCAGTTACTTTGGATGACCGATCATATAAAAGTACGATTCCTCTCAAACAGCTATACAAGATTTGAACTTTATAAGTACCATCATCTGTTGGCGAGAGCCAAGAAGAAAGCGTTGCAGTCTTTTTCTATGTCGCGCAGCTATTGTAGAAATAAGAGACTTCTAAATTGCATCCTATGGAGTATTAACTATATTTTCTAACTGATAATTTACGACATTATATGTGCGACACCTCTGTAATGTGATATTAAGATAAATAGTGGGAGTATTTTTTGTGCTAATGTGCTAGCTTCTTTAATTTACCTCTGAAAATACATATGTGTTCTGTTTATTTTATATATATGCATCGGTCGTTAAACCGCATATTAACCAAATATAGCAAATATTTCACATCGTCAAAAGACAATGGGTTTGGTAATAGGCGCTCATCTAGTTAGTATTCACTAGCGAACGAGATATTAAAGAGGACATAAACTTCACGTCGCGATATTTAATATCCGGTTCTAACTAGCTGCTAACGCATACATATATTATACATATATGTTTCAGTGTATCGGATTAAGCGCATATTAAATGCATCGATATTAATGCATTCTTACGTTGTATATACGGTATATTGTAAGCACCGTAGCGCGTTGCAATGCACGCGGAATCAAGGGTAAATTCAAATTTGCATCCCAGGTCGATATCCGTGAGCGGAAGGAAACGCGTTTCCGACCTTGCTCACTTATAATCCACTCCAAATGTAATGGTTTCCTCGATCAATGGCGCAACACACAATGTGCACAGCGTAACGCAAAGAGCATCTCGGTATTTCATCCTGCGCGAATTCTACGTATTTGACTGGAGGGCAATTAGTGCCCTCGCGATATTAATACGTCCGTTTCCGTATGTAGCCAATAGGGAGTACAAACCCGAGAGAATGCAAAGGCATCGGGTGGCAGGTTTGAAAATCAGAGGAAGACAGCAAGATAGGAGAGAAACGATTAAATCGAAACCAGAGAATTCCGCATCGATCATCTCTCGTCTTCGTTTTCCATCCGTGTTGATTTAACTCGCCATGGAACAATTGTTGACTGAACACCGGTTATTTGGCATACCTTTTTTATCTCGCACAACCAGGTTTAGGGCAAATTAGTTGATCATTCGTTTGGCGTCTTAACACGTACTGCAGAAAAAGCAGACGGTGACCTCTTCCTTGAGGTAACGCAAAGTGCAACGTATAGAAGAGCACGTAGAACTTTTGTGTCTGTGTACGTACGTATTTGTATAGAGAAAACACAAGATGCCAAGAGAGACGAGAAAAGAGGACCGGCAAAATAGAAGTGGCGACCCTGGCCATTGACATGTCGTTACTCTCGCGAGGAGAAATCTCAGCTGGCTCGTATCCACTCTCCCGAGATTCAGGAAATTATCGTCGACAAGATAGTAACTCCCGAAACACGAGCTTCTTCTGCGAGATATCCGTCTGTTGTCCGATTCGATGCAACTGCGCGCGCCGGTATCACGAATAATTAATACTGCGGTTTGTTTGCACGAACAATCACAGAGCCGAGATTCTCACTCTACTCGCGTCAGTGACCGCTTTCTCGCTTCAGCTATTGACTGCGAGACATGGAATATACGCCGGTATTCTCCGAACGTTAAGCACCTTGATCCAAAGTCCATTAAGGCCGACGTCAGATATGTGCGGGAAATCGTGCGTCGTGTCGGTAAGGACCGCTGGGTAATCAAGGATCGTCAAGGGATTGTGGAATATTCCGTGCCTCTGGTGGATGCGCAATTTGCCGAATGTTACGGCGAGGAAGTACACAATGCCTTTGCAACAGACCGTAATGATTTCGAGAGTTTGCTCCCTCGAGAGAATATTAGTCGTAAGCGTTGCATTACTTGGTGTCTGAGACAGCCCGTATAAGGTCGCGCTAAATTCGACACCTTATCGTAATGGAAAACAAAAACGTAGATATTATATATATTTCTTGGCTGAAGTCCAAAGTCTTAGAAAATTTTAGAACCCAATATTTTTGCGTATAAAAATTTTAAAATACACACACGAATTATAAAACTTTACTGTTCCTTTTTTATTTTTATAAATATAAATCTCCTCAGCTTGTGTTACAATGTGTCATGTGTGTCTTTTTTTTGTTAAGTCTACTTAATTCGTATATATTGATTAATTACGGATCCATAATTGTATTTATGTGACTTTAGGACTCTCATGAGTATATCTTGCTTATTTCTATAATACTCAATTTGGAAGGAAATAAAGTTTTGTTTGGAAAATGAGATTACCGTTTGCTCGAAGCATAGTAATACATGTCACATGACGGCGTGTAACCATTTGGCAACCTCGGTTGGCTCTTGCGAGATCAAACTCGTAATCTGATGGGGCAGTTGGAAACACTCGCAATATAACATATGGACGTTTTACCAATAGTTACAAACATAACCAATAGATACAAACCGCGTGAAGTAAAAAATTATAGAACCGAATAATTATAGAAAAATATATGTTTATATACTGAAGAAAAGAAATAATATAGAATCAAAAAACAATACATACTATACATATTTTTCTACGTTTCATCTATATACATATTTTTTTACATTATCATTTCTCGCTTGTAAAAATTTACTAATGTATGTTTTCGAACGGATTCTCTAACACACATCCATTTAAAGTTTATATAATATAATGTTCATATAATATAATATTTAATTATAGCTCAGTATTGTTATGTGAAAGCTAATAAATTTAAAAAATCTGTTGTTCCGTGGATACAATCAAACTGAAAATTTTTTCATAATTAAATATAACAGCATTTTTTGTATTACATAAATGTATAATATAATTTATATTATACGATTCCGCGTAACACAGAAACGAAAATACGTATTGGTATAATGTGTTAAAAGTTATGATTATTTAAAAGGAGAAAAATTCTTCGCGAGCACTAATCTCCACGAAACCCGGCGAGTTTCAAGGACCCAGCTTCAATTAGGTTTAGGATCGTAAAAATACTTCGCTGGGGTGCCTCCTTTCCTTACTGCTTCCACTTCCGCAGGAAGCAATTTCGGCTCTTTAATGAAATTTTAAAATTTGCCGCATAGTCGGGATAATACATAAATCGTTTTATACCTGAAGTACGCAGCTTATTTCCGCACTTCATAAGAGAACGGTAGAAATGAAAATATTATAACTGCATTGAATGAGTCCTACTCTATGATAAAAGAATTGGGAAAAATATATTAGTTGAATTTCGCGGAAAATAACTGAGTTTATCTTAATAATGTTATAAAATGTTTATCAACAGTTAATATTATAATCTTTTAGAATTTTAATTTTTAAAATATGCATATATTTGTGATCAATTACGAACGATTTTGATTGTCTAATTTGTATATTTATACAATGCATGTTTATATTCGAAGTGCAATATTAATGATAAATTTGTAATAATATTTTGTTTGAAGTGCTACTTTTGGGAATAAATGTTTTAATATGTGATAAAACATATTTTTTAATTAAAAAATGTGTTTTCATAAAAAACCCAATGTGTTTTACATGTCAACTAATGAAAATAATTTTAAGCAATAGTTACTGATACATTTCACTATTCAATACATTTTAAATGAGAACATTTTATTCTGTATAATAAAGTAGAATAAAGTCTTATATAAATTAGTACTGCTTGCTAAACAAAGAATAAAAGAGATTAGATTACTCGGTAACTTGTGCGACGTAATCTGCACCGTAAGTCACAGTAAAATTTAGTATAATGGATCACTGACAAGCTGCACACGATTAACCTTGGAATATAAAGCTTCAGTAAAAAGTTTCAAAACTATTTTTTTAATTATAATAAGTTTAAAAACGTTTATTTTTATACAATATGTTTATATAAAGATTTGTCTTTTACTTTTTATATACTTGCACATATAATTGCTTAATAAATTTATATAATTTTAATATAATAGCAACAAACATAACACATACAAATATACTACAAATAAATTTCTGAATTTTATAAATCTCTTTATGATATTCTGACTTTGCTTTCTGAGAAAATAATACTAATTACATATATTATTAATATAATTAGATATATTACATTTTGTCTTATCTATTCATTTTATACATATCAACAAAAACATATTTATAATACCGAATTATTAAATACTTTAATCATTTATAATTCTTATATCTATCTTTTGAATTTTAAGTAGATAAAAAATAAGGAACTAAAATTTTGCATATCTCTTTAACTCTTAAATATATTTCTTTATTATCTTAAGATTATCTTGAAAATGCAAATCAGTGCAAATAATTGCTGAAATACTTCAAAAAGGACAAAATATAACACATAAATGACATGTTTGTTATTAATTAGCGAAATTAGTGCCCTCATGTACTATACAACACGGTAACACCTTGCGCAACTCGTAATAAGACGCTTTATTATTTCAGAGCACCAGAGGTACTCCTTTCCTCTCTCAAGTCACTATACATAAAATCCACCATTACTCATGCAGCAACTTGAAATATAAATAAACTACTTGATGTCAACACTAACGTAAGCTCTCTTCGCATCGTTACCATTTGAAAGTGTACTTATGTCTCTCTCTCTCTCTCTCTCTCTCTCTCTCTCTCTCTCTCTCTCTCTCTCTCTCTCTCTCTCTCTCTCTCTCTCTCTCTCTCTCTCTCTCTCTGTCTCTCTCTCTTTCTTTCTAACAAAATGATAAAACTATAAATTTGCGCTTTACTTAATCGCATGCCCCATTAAAAAAAATTAATAATGTATTATTAACGAGAGAATTGCGATACTGCCGGCATAAAGAACCAATCACGCGATATCGGTTATAGCTGCGCCGTGTGCGGCTGCCATGTGTTAAAGCGAGTTACGCTAAAAAGCATTAATTTTGCGGTGACCGTCGGCATCGATTATCGAAAGCGCGCCCCTTTGTATCTCGGCTGTGAGCAAAGTAGTACACGCGCTTTTTATTATTTGCGCCAAACGCTTTTCGCGAACATCGGCGGCGGCAGGCGCGTGACTCGCCGTTTTCATTTCCGCAGAGGTGCCGTTGACCAACCGCGTAAGGATAATGCATCGATTCCGTTCGAAAACGCACGAGCTCATACACACACACACACAGACACACACATACATACATACATTTATTCTTGCGGCGCCATAAAACAATCTCGCGCATTTTTATCGCCAAAACATTTCGCGGAAGCGACGTTATCTATAAAACTATAACTCCTATACGCGCGGTTTGAGCGCAGGTCTTGGTAAGAGAAAGAGAAAGAGATAGAAAAAAAAGAGAGAGAGAGAGAAAGAAAGCAAAAGAGAGAATTGAAAAGGGTATTTCTCCAGGAGGAGCACCCGAGACTTCCATCGAGAGGAGGCTGGAAAATAAGGAGAAAACGAGAAAAGGAAGATAGACGAACGACAGAGAAACGATCGGCTGGAAGACGGCGGTCGAGAGAGGACTGGAGCCGCTTAACAAACTGCTGAACTCACACCCCGCGGGATTTTATTTCTACTTAAATGGAGTTGCGCAGATATGCACCGTGATCCTAGCTCAATCCCTCGCTTCGAATTTATTTGTACCGTTCGTTAGCTTCTCCGTCCCTGTAGAACTTTGCGAACGTAGTTCGGTAATGACGTCGTTCTACTGTTCTCAAGCTATCTTAACGCCAATTTTCTAAATCGCAAATTACAGCGTATCTATATGTTAGCAGAATAGTAATACTCTCTACATGATTTTATAATTTAGAGATAATGATTCGTACTTGCATAATATTACACACTTGATGCAAACAAAAAATATTCTTATTAGATCTTGGTTTAATTATCATGTTTAATTCTCATCTCGTACTTATATCTATTATCTCTGGCGTTAGCTGCACAAAGAAAGAAATATAAGAACCGTTTATATTAAATTTATATTAAAAATTATTAAGAATTAAAATTTGGAAAATATTATATATATAGTTTTTGTATTTGTTTTAAATAAAGTCACTAAAAAATTAATATAAGCCTTTATAAAATTAAAATAATAACAACCTTATCAATGATAATAACTTATCAACCTTATTAGATTTTAGTTTCAATTTGGATTAAAAAAAAATTATTTTGATAGACAATATCGCTCTGCAATTTCGTCGTCTGACAATGAGAGAAAATGTATACAGTCCGATATCCCTTATCAATGCCAGTCTCAATCGTACGAAGAGACATTAGTGGGCGCGACGTGCAATTGCAGCGGCAGCACAGCGCAATATACATATATATAACTGCAACCGCGCGTGAAAATAGGATAGGGATTATAATGTGTCTCTCACCTTGTATGGTCCGAGAGCCTCGACGATGCAGGTGAAAATGGCTTCGCGACCCACCGAGACTGTAAGGTTGTTCAACGACGGTTTGCCGAACCTGGGTAAATCTGTAACACAGAACGTCCTCGACTTAAGTATCACGCCATCGCGCGAACGAACTCTATGTTAACCAGCGGTATACATACATACTTACTTACTTACTTACTAGTACTTATACTTATAGCCCACCTACGTGCGCGCCAAAGTTTGCAAAGTACTCGAGAAACTCAGCGGTGAATGGCGCGAGTTAACGTAAGCGGGTCAAGCTAGGACTAAGCCTGGCGCTTTATAATTCTACGGTGTTCTTGTATTCTCGATTTTGAAAAAAAAGTTATTCAAAACCATCATATACGTTTATCGTTGCCGTGCGATAAAATCTAAATGAACGTTCCTGAAGTAATTCCTATTATAAGTCAGAGTTTGAAAGAAACTCGACTTAAGTACGCGATCGTTCTTACAGAGTATAATAACTTCGAATATTCGAAATGCAAATGAATAAATAAATTTATTATTAATTAAATTCTGACGAAAAATAATTCCAGTAATAATGTTTTATAATATTCTGATTACATACACATATATATCTTGCAAATGGCAGCCTTTTTATAAAGCGTCGAATATGTGTAGACTGGCATTTTATAGAAAATCTAGGCTTTTTGTAAAAAGAGTACAAAGAGTCACATATGTATATATATATATTTTTTTTTTGCGTCAAATATTTTTAAGTTACTTATGGTTTGTTAACAATTAAAAATCATTGTTATGTTAAATATTTAATTTCAACAGATATTTTAAAATTACGTATATGTAATTTTAAACAATAATTTTTAATTACCATAAGTAACTTAAAAATATTTGACGCTTGATAAAAAAATATCTGGCTACTCGATATGATTAGTAATCAAATTTCTAGTCCGCAATATGTTAAAGCCCGAGGGGCTTGCCGTAGAGCGCCGAAAATCTGGGCCTATATGAATTCCCAGGTTAGAAGAATTAGGCTATAACACCCGTTACGGAAAATCCCTGCAATTTAAAAGGAAAAGGAAAAGTAAGAATTAAATGATACAGTACAGTAATGATTTACTTTAGCAGATACCGCACAATTTTTTAAATGTAATATTTATAACGAAAATATGATTTGTATAATATTGATTATATTCAACAATATAAATTATGTCATTCATACTGTATATTCTTCCTACGAAAGATTTCTGAAGAAGTGGATGCGCTATACGCTACTTGATTGAGCCAGTGGCACGCTAACACTACTTGATCGAGCAGTGGCGCGCTACGCTACTTGGTCGAGCACGGCGCGGCGTCTCATTTATTAAAAATACATAAAAAATAGAATCTATTGATTCTCCATTAAATAAAAAATATGTACACTTTCAGAATGATGTGGAGAATGAAATAGTATTATTTCAAAAATTTTAAAAAGTGTACTTTTTGATGAGAAAATTTATTAAACATTTCAATTATTTATAACAATTGGAATTAACAATTTCTTGTAACTTAAACTATTTTTATACAAAACGTTGTCTCCTTAGCTTTAAAATGTATTTTTGAAAATATCTCTACGATAAATATAATCAGAGATATTAATTTTTAAAGTTGACAACTTCTTCATTTTTCACGAAAATTTTGTCGTTTATAACTTCTGCAAAAAAAAATATTTCGGTCAAGTAAAAAAATATCTCCTTATTTTATCTCCATATTTTAAGTATATTTCACGAAAAAATAAAAGAAGTTTCATTCGATTTATAAAGAATACGAGGTCAAAAAAGATTGATTTTTGTCCGATTTGACGTGGAATTTTTTATATAATTTACATTATTCCATAATGCGTACATTCTCAGACTATGAATTCTTTACATATGCAAAAAGATAAATACTGATTTTTAAAGCAATTGTAAGAAGAAAACATCTGCAAGAGAGATTAAATAATTAATGACAATTATATTAACCATTCGCCGATTTTTATCTCATTATTGGCCTTAATAAATTATCTTGCGGTGAGATTCATTACGCGGTAATGAAATAAGTGTTATTGTGAGGGTGATAAGATTATTTGTACAATATGTAACAAAATTCCTTTCATTAGTTCAGCTTTATAGACGGTCTGCTCGTCAAACTTAGAAACTTCTAAGAGGCCATTAACAAGCAAGCCAATTACTACTTCAAAGAAAATTTTCAAGACAAGATAGTATACTTACGAAACTACGCGTGATGATACGAAGTAAGTTAGCTACAGTTTATAGTATGGTACGCGTGCATCATCATGTTGCTAGTTCGGAATTTAATATGTACTTAAGTATTTCTCATCTAATTGAGAATCGATGTTGTCCCAAGCCATATTTGCATATTCAATTTTGCGTGAGATACTTGATTCTATCAATGAGTTAACTCTCTAAAAACCTTTCGAAATCCAAAAATTTTTTGGTAAATTATTAATAGTTTACATGTGCAGTTTTTTTTTATTATTTTAACGCTTTCATATTGTTACATACTGACTTGGATCTTTTCGAAAAGCAATTCTCAAGCGAATCCGGCTACACCTTTTGTGCTTGGTATGCCATATTGAAGCTATCATTTCGGAATGTGGAATCTCATTTGAAATTCTAATGTTCTATACAAATTTGATAACCTCAAACAAATATAGTAACAAATAGCTACGTTATTTCAATCTATATGTAAAATGCTGAAATGCGAAAATTTCAGTTGTTATATTATCAGTCATCACATCATACAGTTCCATATATACGCTAAAATACGCGCGTCTATGTTTTGAATACTTACATATCTTCAAATTTAACCCTACAATTCGTTGCTAATTGGAGTATCGTATTCTTCTTTATCAATATAAAAAAATGTAATAATTATGTCAAAGTTTATTTACATGTTCTTAAAATATTACAATGCAAAATGTACTTTATAGCTAATATTAATTATGTTTGTTATATAAATTTCTCGCGTCAAAAGATGAATAAGATCTATCAATTATTGCAAATTGCTCGACTTGCATGACTTGCGACAAGTTATAATGGTCGGTTAACAGACCAGGTACATTGCACACGTCTGTCAATGTAATGAATATTACTCTCCCTCGTCAGTCACTGGTGCACATTTAGAAATATAACCGTACAGTAAAATGACTTCTTACCCCTCAGACAGATAAATGTAATTGCCACAGTAGTGGATGAATATGATTATTTTACATAGAACAAATTGCGTACCTGATAATCGCAACGTGAACACCATTCGTTTGACATAAGATATAATGAAGCCAAACTATATTTCTTAATGATTTATATTTCAATGTATTATCGATAATAAATTCAACAATAATAAATAATTTACAGATCTTTAAGTTTATTTGCAAACTACAGACATAATGTGCATTCATATATATAATTTATGTTTATATGTAAATTAAGGCAAGATGTGGGAGACGTACTTTCCTCCTTTAAATTACGTTTCTTTCTCCTTCAGGAAAAAAGAGTTATACATCTGCATGAAAATTGTTATATATTTAAAAATTTTATATATTTATATATATTATATATATATATATATGTTATATATTTATTAATCAACATCTACGATGATTTCATTCATGAATTACTCCATGAAAGAAATTGCTAAACCAGGATTTTAAGACTACTGAATGTCGATTCCCCGGTAAATCCTTAAGATCTCTGCATTCAAAAAAGCTGTATGAAAGCAGCAGCGGATATTTAATGCACACAGGCGCGCTATTTACTTTCAAGTAATCAAATTTCTCATCTACACTAATGGAAGCGTGTAAACAAGTTTTTAACTTCATTAGAACGCATCTATTTTCTAAATGAAAGTCTATGTAAGTTTCTTCCTGTACACTCTGATCTATAACATAGTCCTCATATATTTAACTTGTTTGTAAAGATATTTTACAAAAATTTATGATATAGTTTTCTTTTTAACAAAAATCATTGCTTAGAACAAAAATTTTAAATTTATTAGAAAAGCAAATTAATACAATAGTTCAACACAACTTAAATTTTTGTTGCAAATTGTTAAACAAAAGTAAACCATATGTAGAACAAAGTTTTATATACATAAAACTTAAACAGTAATAATTTCATTAAAATACTAATTCCACTTTTACCTTCAAGCTTATTAATAAAGCAATACATTCCTGCATATATACGCATATATATATGCACATACATATATATATATGCATATGTTTACAGTCAATTGTAACTACATTTGTTAAATCATCAGATTGCAATACAAAATTCCATTTTTTTAATTACGCGCGCGCTACTATCTATATAGTTTAGTCTTTATAAATAAATAATGCAATTCACATATAATTCGATTAAAAACTTAAATGAAATTCTCGGTTGTGCGCTAATATGCTTAATAAGCAAAATTATTTCAGTAATGTTATACACAGGGAGTATAAACACGTCTTATAGTTGTAGAATTCTAAAATAAGAAGTTGATCTCTTTTTGTAACAAAAATACTTGATTGAAAAATATTTGATCGTCAAAATGTTGCAAGTTAGACAAAATGCTTGCAGCAATATGACGTGTTTTGTAAAGTAATCTTTCGAGTGCACCGCAAACTGGTAAAGATTAAATTGATGTTATAAATCACGTGTTAATATAGCCCAGTTCACGAAGAACTAAAATGAAAAATAATGAGCGCACTCCCTCCTGTGCCTTCAAATAACCATCTAATCTGATTTCTGGTAAACCGAGTAAATGGAAAATAAAGATCAGCACGCGCATAACATACACACACACACACACACACAGCACAAAAATGTTACGGATCGATAGTATCACAGTAATCGAATTGAAACTAATTATTCTGGAAGGAAACACGTACAAAATCCATCGCCAGTCGACAAGACTGCTTAAGGTACACACAGCCGTAATATACTTTTAATTGAACTTAAATCTCCTCTTTACAACGGCTATATTCCACTCTATACATGTACGTAATTAAACTTGCAGTATGCTTCTTTCCTGCAGGACTTCCCTGTACAACCTGAAAAGTCTTGTGTAGAACGGTTATATAATAGAAAACTTTTTTTATAAAAAAGTTCGTAAAAGTATATTCTCTAGAATACATATTTCATAAACATAAAAAGAAAATATAGTTTTTAGAGAGTAAATTGCGTTCAAAGTTAACTTCTATCTAAAACAGAAATTAAGTATTTAAGAAAATATTAAATGTCGATAGCCAAATTTCACGAAAAATTTCAGAATAAAATCAAATTTGTCTTTATTTGATTTCAACTCTATTTAAGTCTAGAACTCACATATTCGACTCTCACGATGTTTCTCTCGCCTTCATTTGTAATTTGTTTTTACTAATTTTCAATATTTTTTTTTCACTAATCACAAGTAATCTTTATCAACAATCCGTGTAACGATTTAAAATATTCCATCTGCGTCACAATATACAATGAAAACTACATTCGAGAACAATTCAATTGTGAATTTTTAGTTTGCTCTCATGGCAAGTCGGTAGAGTCCGACTCATGTGTAATCTTCAGTCTGACCCGAGATCTATGTAAATCCAGATGGAGAGATTCGAACGCGTGCGAGGAAAGCGAGAGAGATAAACAGAGGGTAAAAGAGAAGAGGCACAAACGATAGTGGATGAAACGAGTTCTGAATCCTCGCACGTTCCCGTATTACCATTGATAGAGGCATCAAGGTTCCTCCTGAAAATAAACGTAACGATCCTATCCTAAGATCGCGAGATCAATACCCGCCGCGACGACCCGCGATAAACCGGTTAGTCTTGAAGCGCAATCAAACCACCGCTTCCAAAATTATACTCATGAACAATGCAAACGTCGGCGGATTCTTAATCCGGCTGCCCGTCGATGGAATAAGCAAGCATGCGGCGCGTAAATACGACGGCTTCATCCGAGCCGAGTGACAGATTCCGGTATCTCTTATTTCGAGCACAATATCCGACCGCGAAGCTCATCAATCCTGCGCGTCGGTGTGGCTACAGGCCAAAGCCGCGCCACGTATGAGACAAACTTGCACGTACCGGTAACTGGAAGTTTTGTGATACTATCTATCATTCCTTCATCCTAACGTAAAAAGAATACCAGATTCCGTGTATTTCGAAAATGTAATATGGACTTTTCCCCTTGCATCGGAACCGAGATTAAACCTATATTCTTTTTCTATATTTCACGTATACGAGATAAACGTATACTGAATTGTGAATCAATCAATCTCGATATGTGTATGTGTGTGCATGTTGTAAGACTTTAGTGAATGCTATCCGTTAGCGAATATCCTGATAAATTGTCTGATTATACTGCTTTATTTTCACTTAATATATCTGTTATGAGTGAGAGAGAGAGAGAGAGAGAGAGAGAAACATGAGAATAAATTGTCATTAAAAATTCAAAAATCAACCTGTTTAAACATTCTGCAAATTTGACAAACAAACTTGTTTCAAATAAAGCAAAAAGAATTCCAAAACTTGTGCGACTCTCTTTGTGACTTCTACAACTTCGAAACTAAAGCTAGGTCATTCTATGTCAAGTGATCCCATCTGTTTGACTTTTCAAACTCAACCTTTTGAGTTTTCGTGGAAGTTGATATGTTCATTTTATCAGACAAGGTAATTAAAAAAAATATATCAAAATTAAATTTTCATATAAATTAATTTTTACATCAATAAAATTTCGCTGTTTCCACTATAACAATTATTATATTATTATATTATTAGCTATATATAGTGACTTACATTATCATTCTGCTTAACTGTTCTCAGAAGCTTAAAGTTGAACTTTCTTCTTAAGCTCATTTTAGATGATTTATAATTCGCGACAAAATTCGGGGCAGAATTTTATTTATAATTTTATGTGCCATATATTCTCCTATATTCTGTTATATGTATATATTCTATATATGCATCTATATATATATATATATACACATATATATCTTACTTATATATACCTACTTTATTCTTTCAAATGTTCCCTGTATAATAGTAACATATGAAACATATGTATACATGGGATATTACATGGAATTTTTCCAATTTCCGTTACAAATTATAGATCATCTAAAGTGAGCTTAAATATAAGAAATTAGAGCAATAATTGGAAGCAATGGAACGTTATATTGCAGAATACATTTTATAATTGTATCGAGCACTTCTATTAAATAAATCAAACTAATCAAACTAAATAAGAACATGAATTTCGACTTTTGCGAGAATCGATTGTCCGATTACGTAAAACATAACACGCTATTTTATTTTATTACAAAAGCCATTTCCCAAATGCGGGGCCACATTATTCTGGTTTTATATTTTATAAAGCAATTAAATATGATGAAAACATTTTATCATTAAATTACAGCGTTGTCTGGAACTATATTCATATGAGCGCAGTGGAAATTTCTATTTTATCGCGATAAAAGAGTGTTCATATTTTATTGGAGTAAATTTGATTAATAACCAATGCGCGCGCGCGCGTGCAAAGCAATGCTGTCATTGTGGTCATCGTGTACGCATTGCTAATAGTCATGTCATTAACATTTGCACGTAAATAAAATACATTTCGTCGCTCTTCTGCAATTATACATGTTACAGATCTCAGTTTGTCGGTACACTTCTTGTATAAAATATTATACATTTATATACTTTAGTATAATTCATTTTAGTATAATACATCTGATATTATATGTTAATGTAATGAATCTAAATGGCTATTAAATGCCTATTTCATTTTAACGATTTAAGTTTATATAGCTTTATATACGTTTATCTTACATTAGAAGGATAAGTCGTATAATTCAGAGATTGTCAAGATATTTTTCTTAACTTACTTATATTTAATGTTTTCTTCAATCAAACAAAATTTTAAACATATTTTTGAAGCCTCTTTTGAGAGAAAGATGAAGAAAATAATAGCAAATATCAAATAAAATATATGATTTTAATTGAAAATGCAAAAAACTGAGAAGAATGAAAATGTCTTGATTAAATAGCTCTTTCGACTTCAAATATCTTTATAATTATAAATATCTTTATAATATAATTGAATATAATTATTCTTCTGCAGATCGCAGAACATAGGTTGCTAGCATATATTAACTTTAAAAAAATCTTAACTTTAAAAATCTCAACTTTAAAAAAACCTTGACTTTAAAAAAGATCACTATAAAAAATCTTAACTCTAAAAAAAATCTTCTGTTGTATAATGTTGTTAATACATTATAAAATGGAATTAGATTGCATCAGTGTACTGTGTACTGCAATAAAAAGAAACTTGCAACCATTTAGTTACAGATAAAGTAATCGATAAAAGCAACAATAAATATCAGTATTTCATAAATATCGAAACTAGAGTTAACAAAGTATTTTCCTTCTTGGATATTAAATGATACTACTATCTTTATTTTGCTCTGGCGTAAACTCTGTGTTGCTGGTGTGAAGTAACTCTCTATTACGATACGCTATTAAACTTTGCGACGATGATAAATAGCATGGAAGATATTTGAAAAATGTAGCGCACGATGCAATGAATTAAGTTAAATTATGATTTAATAAAAAAAAAGAAAGCATAAAAGATAAGGATTATATTTGGAGATATTAGATTATATATGTATATTATAATTTGCGATTCAATGCAATTGCACATTTTAATAGAGGCTCACGCGCATCTCTAATTGCATTTCTAAAACTGATGATCAACTAATCATCGAAAGTTATGTTGGTCCGAGGTAAATGGCATCGGGATCTCGGAGAAGCTCCCGTTATTCGTGTAGATATAAAAATCGTTTAGTATCTATAATATCGTTACTGTTTCAAGCCCAGAGAGAGTGAGCATAGACACAGCACTTTACTTCACTGTTTGCCCTTAGGGCTATTGGGATTCCGTGGAGGTTTACACTCAAGTATCTCGAGAGATCGCTAGCTGTTATATAAATCGTATCTCCTAAATTGGAAAACAATCTCAGCTAGCGTGATTCCTTTACTGCGCGGAAAAACCATGTCTCCAAAGCACTCGGAGAAAATGAAGTAGTCACTTACACGCGGCGCATTGCTCGTCATAACATCTCGGGAAAATATTTCAAAAATAAATTTACACAAAAATCGTACAAACAAAATTGTAATCCAGCTTTGATCATACGATATTTATATGGATACCGTGCGAAATTACGTTACATGTGAAGCAGATGATTGTTATGCAGATCATGCTGATCGAGATACGAGAGTGAAAATCGACTGTAATGAATATTATAGGCGATATTGGTTCGTTGGTAATTATATTAAAGCGAATTATTCTTTCCAATATTACAATTGAAATATATAAAAGCTCATAGATTATTATTATTACAAAACATACAGATTTTGTATATTTATGAATGGATTAAATTTAATTAATTATGCTATTAAAATTTTAAATATTTTAGACATTTCAGGAGTAAATGCAACAATTTATAAGAATAGCCAGATTACATATGAACGAATTGTGACACTTATATATTCTTCTACACTCTCTCATACAAAATAATTAATCTATGAAACGTTATATATTACATTTAAACACAATATTGCTTCTTTAATAGTAGATATTGTCGTCATTAAAACAATAAAAAATGTTAAAAATAATGAATCATTAAAAAAGCCAATAAGTATGCGGAATATAGAATAAAAAGTAGAATAAAATGTAATATATTGAATAATAAATACTCTGTCGCTTATATTCTACTGTAAATTATAACCGTAACTTTTTCTCCGCTGCATTATCCAAATCATAATGTAGAGCATCCAGACAGCTTTACTTTCCCTGCTGAAGTTAGAGATTCCCTGATGCCTAGACCGTGTTGGAATCGCCGATTCCTTTACGAGAACTTAATAAGACAATTGGCCATTTACCGCAATCTCTGATAGTCCTTGTCCGTACGTCACTTATTTAATGATTTTATTACGCCTCCCTCTCGAATCCCCTTGTTTAATTCCTCGTGTTACCATCTAATTCCTCGATAACGGAGGAAGCATCGGGCTCCTTCTCGGAATAACAATGGGCATTCTCTCAGTGTCCTCCCTTCGCGCCGAAGCACGTTCCTGGGCTTAATTATTTCCAAGTGCGATCCTCTCTTGCGTCGCTGCCGGCAGAAAAGTTGAAGAGGGACAAAGACGCGGCGGAAATTTACTCGTTGCATATAACAAGCTAAATGGTTAACGGTTTCTGGAATATTATACGCAAGGTTGTGTCTTTGTTTCTGCGTGTCTCCTCGTGCAATGCTTCCTATTATCTCCGCCATCGTGGCAGCTTCGAGCAGCCCTGTGCATTCTCGACAGTTATCGTCAAGCGAAAATAAATCAATTATTTTCCACGCCGACAAATTTTGTTATCATTTCTCAATATAAAATGTTTTATCACACATCTACGGTCGCGCGATATGTCTATTATTAAACGAACTTCAGAAAGTAAGTCGAGATATATTCAGGAACGTTGAACCGTTTCAATCATATCGATCATGCATTCCAATTTCTGTATTCGAGAAGCAAGATATAAAAGTAACTCTCTGAGATTTAACTAAACTCTCTGTTAATATAGCTCTATTGAAACTAGGACATTGAAACATAAATTTATAATGCTCGAATTGTAAATTGATTTTACGTGTAATTAAGAATTAAATCGCTGAAGCTGTGCAGTTAGTTTTTATTAATAAGATTACATCTTCCTTTTTTTCTCCCTCCCTCTTTCTCTCTCTTTCTCTTTCTCCTTATCTATTTATGTATCTTTCTACTTTTATCTTTACCATTTCGAATTGTCTAAGTTCTTTTTTAATTTGCTTTGTATTTTATAAATATATAAACAGTAACAATCTGATTAATGCAGCGCTGTCTATCACTAAATTGTGAAAAAAGTTTTTAATTATATCATTTGTTTCTCCGAGTAACGTATCTATATCATAAGATATATAGTATGATTGTAAAGTTACGTCTAATATGTTTCTTTTTATAATTAGCGAATAATTTACGTGTCCCGGTAATGCGTACCTAAATGAGGTTTGGCTTGAACAGACGAAAAAAAAAGAGTATCAGAGATTTTCGATCTCGGACGGACCGCGGATATGGAAGGAAGTCACGCGCGAAACGGTTTCATCACGTGTAGGTTCACTATGATGGGTGGAGTGGCGTGAGGACGAAAATTGATTGCGTATAACGCCGTGACGACATAAACTGGAAATGCGTGCTTGCGCGACGACAGCGATTCGCGGTGGCGGTGGCAACGCGGGCGTGCGCACGCGTGTGTGTGTGTGTGTGTGTGTGTGTGTGTGTGTGTGTGTGTGTGTGTGTGTGTGTGTCGCGTACGTAAATCAGATTAATTACCATGTAGGCGCGGAGAAGAGAGAAGGGCTAACAAATCCAGGCACGAATCCTCATTTTGATAAGGTCGCCGGTCCGAGAGATCGAGTTGCCGCGCGAATCATCGAGATACGTTGGCAAAGGTGATCACGAAGAGAAAGAGAGAAAAACAGAAAGAAAGAAAGAGAGTGAGAGTGAATAGAACCTCAAGGTATTAAACTAGACATCTCACGTGTCCCATAAACCCTAGGCTTTGATCCTAATCGCAACTAGAACCTGAGCTCTGTCATCTGCCTAATCGAGTTTAGGCGCTTCGGATCCACTGCGTAATCGGCGCTCGAGACTCATACCTGATTATGCTGCCAGCTATTCGCAACATTGTTACCCGCTGAATCGTGTAATAAACTTGCCAACATGAATAGTTTGAATCGTTGATGGTCGTTGGCTGAATGTAACCGTGCTGATAAACGGGACTGACGACGTTTCGTATGAATTTACCGATATTGTTAGAGTTTAAGATCTCGCTATACTTGACTGTATACAGACAAGAGATGATTTCAAAATCACTATCAAGACCCCAATATTTTCATGTAAATTATATATATTAATAATCCACATATATTAATTAATAATACGCGAAATTTCGATTTAAATATTAAAGTAATCTCTCTCATCAATCGCCATGCTTTGTATAGATATTTTTCCATTTATTTGTAGATCCCGATTATTTACCGAAAGAGCTCTAGCACTTTTCAAAGTCGTATGCAAACGTGTTAGTAGAACGAGTAAATATAATGTCAGTCATATAGCGTGTCGCATCCGTTGGCATCAAAAGTATGTCAGCGTCGTCACTTCGTTCAGCATTGTTCTCGGTAGCGCTGATAGACGTCGTAACCATAATCTATAACACCCTAAGAATACGCTCCGGCTAATTAACATCGGAATGGGCAGGGAAGAGCGGCTGGCGGGTGCGTTTTCATTGCGCTAGCAATAAATCCAGGAAGCAGATAAGCGTTATCGCGGTCTTTCGCCAGCACCTATCTGTAGCAGTCGTGGTTTCCCTATTCTCGAGCAGACACACGAGGCTACCACGTAACGCGGTCGCCATTGTGGTCGTTATAGACGATTCATCGATCGGCGGCTTACCGAGATCGAAACGATCGAAGACTACCGGGTATCATAAACGATTGTGATATCATGTAGACGAGTTAAATTCAGTAAACTAAATATCGTTTACTAGTACTCCCCCTTTCCCCCCTCCCCCCCCATTTCACTCTTTATTATACATAATTTGTATATCTTGGACTTTGACGTCTGATGAAAATAATTAGATTGTTTTGTTTTTATATATTGCAAATGAAAACATTAAATAAAATACGATTTTGTTCTTATATATGACAAAATATTGTATTCTTAAAATTTAATGTATACATTGGCAATCTAATTTGAAATATGATATTATTTGTGCGCGTAAAAGAAGAATGTATGTTATATAAATCAAGCGCAATAATAATAATAATAATATAATAATTTACTTAAATAAGTTATCCAGATTCTATCAATTTTAGTGCCCACTCTAAAGTTTCCGTTACTTACCTCATACCTCGTAGATAAAGTAAAGACGGAACTATAGCTGCGAAACCACCAGTTCCGTAGCAGTTCTACACAAAAGAGTACATTCATCTACTAAATGTACTCTTTTAATAATTGATTTCTGCTTTACTATATTATTCAGAAGAATTCTTGGAAGTTTCATTAATCTTACCGAAAACGTATAATGTAAAATAGATTGTATCGCAAGGAAAGCATTATCCTTTATTCTTAGAAAATTTGTAGATTTCACATCACATTTTACAGAAAATTTTTGTTATCTTCCTATCTGCGAAATTGCATTTTCTGTTTCGAATATACGTCGACATTGTGTGTGTATGTGTATGTCAGACAAAAGTTCATGTATTATATATTGTTTTGCACTTTACTCGATCATAAAAACGTACGAGTCCAATTTCATTCCTTTCAATATAATCTAAAATACATTTGGTTACTTTTCACATACATATATATTCTTGGATAAAAATAAAATTGAGATGCAGTTGAAAAAAGATTCCTCAAAGTATTTAACTTGAAGAAAAATTATTCATTGCGTAAATAATTTCCGAATCAAATTATAATATTAAATGTTCAGAAATTTAAAATTTAGCATTATATTTTATAGATTGTCTTTAATATACAGAAATATTCATACTATTTGTTACTGTGTTGGTTACAATTACATAGAATCACAAATTCAAAATATCGTTGATATAACAATCGATATTTATAATATTTGGGTCTCACATCTAAAAACGTATTTTGAAGTCAGATTTCACGCGGATCTCTCATGATCGTGATCTATAAACGCGCTCAAGATAAGTCGCTTTCAGAATTGACCCATCACGATACGAGGCTTAATTGTTGGCGAAATAAATTAACGGAGCGCATGCGATGCGCTTTAATTTATTCATCATTTATCCACGTACAACTATTTCCGGTACAGTGACTATAAAGTATGTTGTTTCAGCATGAACGATACAACTCTTCGTCAGAAGGGAAAGCTTGGGTATTACTAATGCAATTTACTAATGAATATCGAGGGTCTATTGTTTATCGATAAATCTCGCTTCGCATAGTACGTCGAGAACTTGCGTACACGAAACAGCAGAATATTCAAGGAGAAAAGTTTCGTCGTTACAGCACAATTCTACTCTCGTGCTGCAAATTATATAATTCTCGGACCATCTATTGCATGTATAAAATAAAACGAAATTGAGAGAAAATTATTCTCCGAATAATTTTATTGAGAATAAATTCACGAAATTGAACGTCGATATTGATATTTCGCATATTAAAAAAAAAAAAAAAATATGCAAGCATTCTGATATAATAGAAATATTCAAACTTTGAAAAGCACTTTACGTAGCAGTAATAATACTTTCTAAAATTCTTGAAAATCTTTTATTCACAAGCCCTTTTCTATAATAATATTTCTTTTTTAATTAAACTTGCAAGCTCTTTCTCACATACATGTCTTTTATACTATTTTATATTTTTCGAATATATATACATTACTCGTGTTTAATAATAGTTTATATTAACAGTATTTCTAACGAGAGGACATTATTTCATTAACATGCTTTTACTCATTCACAATGGATTTTCCTACCATAACTTTGATGACATAACTGAGATAGAATAAGATATTTCTATAGTGTCTAGCACTAAAAAATTGACAGTAGATAAAAAATTTATTCTCGGACAATGCAAGCGCGACGGCTTGATGCGATACAACTGACGAACGTCAACGGCAATAACGACGCATTCAAATTTAAGTGGTGCACCTGCAACGACGAAATTGTCGTGAGATTAAATCCTCTACGAGTGTCGTAATCAGATCCAGGTAATAAACTCTCTATCTATAAATCCCACGCGCATCTCTCTCCACAGCGTTTCTACACAGCGCTTCACGCGTTTGTTTGTATCCCGCACACAATTTCGTTGTTCATGCCATTGCGCGCCTATGTATTCTTCCTTTCCCAGAACAATTACTGCGCATTTTAATTAAAAATTCTATTAATTCGCCGCGGGTTTATGCGAACGACCGTCGCGGAACAAACGACGCCGTTCCAAAGTATTAAAAGATAGTTTTAAGAGGCCGCGAAACCGTTCCCACGTAATTCCCGTAAGGGAAGATCCCCGCGTAGCCGCGCTCTGCGGGAAACGTGCTCTCTCATTTTCTTTTTAATTTCTCCGACTCTTTAACAAAGTGTTAATCCCGCGGGGATCCGGGCAATGAACGGGAAGTTGTCAGAGTTTCGACTAATTGCGTTCGTGAATACGAAAATGCAACGATGCGGGAAACTTCACGGGGTGTATCGTGTCGTTAAAATTTTTTTTTTTTCTTTAAAACTAAAGCTGTATATATTAAGTTTCGATACAAGTTATATCGTTCGCAAAAATTATATCGTTCGCAACGCGAATCACATTTTGAAAAACAGTGAGAAAAAATAAACCATATAAAATATATTAGTATATTTTAGAATATCTGACAGACTTTCTAAAAATTTACGACGCACAATGTGGCGCAATGAAATTACATGTACGGTCGAACGAATATCCTTACTCGCGTGAAATATAGCTTAATTAGCAATTAGCTTGCAAAGTGCATCCGTAACAAAATACGGTCGCATCTGAATATCCAATTTACGTATTGATGTATGGGACCGTCAAAGCGGCGAAGTAATGTAGATATGAATAATAATTAATCGCCATGTGCCGGAGAACTATACTGAAACTTAATGCATCTCATTACTACGGAGATCCGCGCGTTTCACGCCGCCAAAGAAACGTCCGTGCGCTTCGGCTTGTATATGCCGGTACAGATGTTTATGTATATGTGTAACATAATACATATATATATATGTATATATATATATATATATGTGTGTGTGTGTGTGTGTGTGTGTGTGTGTATAAGTACGCTGTGTCACCAGTTCGGGATTTGTAAAGGGGAACATCCTGGCGGTACACTTAGTACGGATAACAGCAACGTAAGATCTCGAGGTGGAGAACGGCGTAAAGTTTGAGCTTAAAACACAATTTAGCGACAGCGTGTCTTCTATATCCACGACGGAATAGGTAAGATAGTTTGCGGAAACAGGTGGAGCGAGGAAACTCGTTCGACGGAGCATCCTTTCCGCCTTGAGATTTTGCTCTGGGAAAAACCTCGTCCGGAGAAAAATTTTGTTCGCCGGCGCATAGCAATTAACAGGCACTTGTGCTTCGCATCGCGCAAGCATCGTCGAGCTTTATTTACTTACCTTAATAAATAGTGTTCTAAGAGCGCGTACAGTATTCTTTCGGACGCGATTCTTTATTCAAATATTTTTCTTACTATATCATTGCCGATTTTTTTTCGTTTTTTTTTTTTCGCAAAGATAATATTCAGAGTACATATTAAGTAAAGACTAGTAAGATATTTTTCTATAACGATTTGTGAGTTTAATTCATCGCAAAATGATTTGTACATGTATTTGTAAAAGATAAAGTAATTGAGATTTTTATTTGTGATTACTATGTAAAGCTTTTTTTTCTGTTAAACGTACTCTCTCGATGCAATGAATAATTATATGTAATATATCAAATTGTTTTTCTCTTACAAAAGAGATATTCTTTTTAAGATGATTTTAATATCTGATAACTTAATATCTAATTACAAATAACATTTTATTCAAATGATGAAACAAGTTCCAATTATGCAATTCTGAAATAGTATTTTTGTCAGATCAAACTTTATTGTAATTTCATTTGCGTGAAATTACAGTTACTAAGATAAATGGGAATTATACCGAAAGTTTCGGCTAAAATGATACGAGAGAGGTCGAGAATTTAATTCATTGAATTGCGAAGTATTAAAATAACTCGCAACTACTCAAAATCTTAACTCAATATCTTATCTCTATCGTTTACAATATCTAATTAACGATTAAGTAATATTCTAGTAGATATAAAAGATATAGTAACATTTTCGAATTCTTTGCAAATTTTATGTTACTAAATTGTCTTGGCATATTATTTAGGAATTCTCAAAAATATAAAAAATATTTTTTAACAAAATATAAAAAATATTTTAACAAAAATATTTTTAAGAATAAAAATTGATCAAACCGTTCACAATGTTATTAGAAGATTTATTATTAGAAGAAACATTTATTATGGTTTTTGGATTAAAATTAAAAAATAATTTTTTTCCATGACTCGAAAGAATCATTTGGAATAAATTCTCTCTAAATCTCTCATTAAGTCTTTATCTTCAAAAGTACATAATTCGACCAAATTTAAAACTTACGATTCGCCGAAATTATCTTACACCGATATAAAAAATTAAAATTAAAATCAGAAAACTCTGCGGAAGTATCTGTCATGCCTTACATTTTAGTAAAAATCCGCGAGTGTCCGTCAATATGCGCGAATTGACTTTGCTATTTCGAGACGCGTCTATCTTTTAATTTCCACGATCGCAAACGAATTTCGAGCGACGTGTATTTTAGGCATCCATTGTTTGGCTTACAATCATCGGCGGAAAGAACACCTGCGCGCGTTGCGCAGACCGTAGAACGAGCCTGCCGCGACCGAGGGAAATCCGAACGTCCAACGAAAATCGATTTGGCGAGTCGGTGGGGAGTCCGCGATACCGGTAATTTGTGACACGCGATCTCGCACCGAATGAAAACTTGATGCCGTCACGTGGATCTGACTGGCGCCACGCAGACGTTCCGGTTATTTCATCGAATTCTCTACGGTTTCCATACGCGCGCATATGCTTTTCTGCACCCCATCCGCACCTCATCCCTCTCGAGAGAATCAGAGTCTCTCGACTTCCGTGTTCGTGGCATTATATTAAAGATCGGTCGCCGTCGTCCACAATATCGTACGATGTTCCGTAAGTACTATCTTCTCGACCTTTGTTCAAAACGATCGTATATGCAGGGTTAATAATTCAGGGTCAATGTTGTTATAAGCCGTAGCTTATATTCATATATAATTGCCAATATGTCGTTACTCGTGTATGCTTATCGATAGATCTAATCAATATATTTAATAATCACTAATCTTATTCACGATGCCCCTTTTCGCGTAACGAAATTATCAATGTTAAACCGATAGTGGGAATTATTATTTGCAAACGCGATATCGCCTTTCGCTTTTCACGAAAAAGTCGAGCAATTTTTAATTTCTTGCCATCTCAAGTCATTACGTATTGTATTTCGGCTGCGACAAAGAGGATAGTGTTCAAGAATTTTCAGGACCGTGATTTTACGCACCTGTCGCAGGTAACGAACGGCTCGCCAAGTATGTGTGCGCGGCACATTATACGAGCGCGCATGTATTGCGGCCGACAGTCGCGTGCTCGCACAAAGGATCCCATTAGACGGTACGAGCACGCAGATCCTGGCCTTTGAACGTACGCAAATCAGTGACAAGTCGTGTACGAACAGGCACTCGAGAAACGGACTTCTGGAGGTACATCAAGGCACCAGGCATGTCCAACGTTCCTGTTCGCCATCCTCCTGGAAACACTTGTCTTGCTCTCTAGGAGAAACGGACCGACGGTGTCACGGCGAAAATGGATTTTCGATCGCTCTGGCGAGCGAGCACGTGGCCCTCCGCTCGACCTTATAAGAACGAAGGACCAGCCGGCCAGAACTGATCTGCGTTAATGACCGACGAGTTTAATTGGTGGATAATGGGCCTCCGCGGTCTAATTACGAGCAGATTGTTTCAATTTGGCGTACCTATATTTCTGCTTTAAACGTGCTGGCTATTTTCATGATAACATCGGTGCGCTTGAGTACACTGAATAGACACAATCGACCATTTCACTCGTCTTACGGCATTTTTAATTATTCACAAAAGATACTCTATGTGCTACATAAAACGCGCGTTTCCACTAAAAGAGGAATAATAATCAATCAAACGTGAGATACACGAAAGAATTCGATTATATTATGCGCGGAATATTATAATATTAATTACCCAATGTGTAAAGCATGGATTTTTCAAATTTACAGTTAAGCGAGTGTTGTGCTTATAACAGTGTTTGTAATTAATGCAGCGGTTAGATGCATAACTAAATCGCACTTTACATGATAATAATATTCAATATCCGATATCCGATATCCTGTATTGAAAATAATTTGCTATTCTTTATTTAAGACATAACATTCGACTGATATGTTTCTTTAATGAGAGAAAGCGTAAAATTATCTATTACGTCATTGAGATTCAAGAAAGAAATAATAACATGTAATATTACTTAGTATATATATATATATAACTTTTGTCGAAATAAGACTTATTTTTGAAGAGACATTTTCATTATTTATAAAGGCACTTTATATCTTGTGCGCTCAGTCGTTTTCGAGTGATCTATTTTAGAGTCAATGTGTTTATAAAATTTAGCTTATACAATATTAATTCTACCTTTATTTGGAATATAAGCAATTTTAAAGAAGATAAAATAAAATGTCGAACCGTTCGATAGATACATATAGCTAAAGAAATCATTAATGCGAGTTAAATAAATCGTTCCTTCATTGCAAATTGAAATCCGGCGGATATCGTTTGTTAATGCGATGTCGTATAATATCCAGGCGAAATTAGACTTTAAGGACGAGAACGTCGCTCTCTCGCAAGCCCAGAAATCTCGTTTCGAGAAAAAGTGGACGGTCTGTGACAGTGGAAAATGGGATTTCGATCGTTCGCGGGACACCAAGCTGCCGCTGAAGAACGAGCTGTGGCCAGCTGCGGTGGATCGTAAAGTAGAACGGGTGAACCAATCAGAATGAGAGAGAAGGAGAGACAAAGACCACCCCTCCCCCCCTCCGTCCCTTTTTTCCCCTCTATAATATTAAGCCAGGATATTAAACGTCTACAAAACGTTGAAGCATTTCCGGGCGGATTCGCTGTCACCTTTTTTTTTCTCTTCAAAGAAATAAAGGAAAAGAGCACCAAAGACACGATGCCGCCGTAGAATTTAGAATGACGCGCTTCATGACGTAAACCCCGGTAACTTGCTGCGCGACAATACGATGAGAGGCAGTCTCGTGCGAATGGCATGCGTAATCTTTAAAAGAAAGGACTTTGCAAGACAATCCCTCATTTCCCGAGAATACAAAGATACGCAATAGCTCTTTTAACGGCTACGTCTACGTTGACCGAACGATAAACTTCAGCAGTTTGTGTCTCTGCATAAAAAGTAACTGTCTACGCTATGTTAGCTGCCATTGAGTTTTTCGGTAGACTGCTACTGTTTAGAGAAGACAATGAGGAAATGAGAAAGGATCGGTCAGCAAATTCTCGCTTGTGAATAAATTTCCGGAATTCTGCCAACGACCGCGACATGATTTTTCGATTGATTTTCAACGGCGCGCGCGTCTCGATTTCCAAACGGCCGAGAGTCACGGATGGCACGTTGTATGCACGTACATATATCACGATCAGGATACATACGGTCGGGATATCGCAGAAGATTAAATGGAACGAGCCGGTCGGGTGAGATCGAAGAAAATGCCAGCTGCGATTATTTGCGAGTGACGCTGTTGAGACCCGAGTGCCACATACGTTTAGAGGGTGAAATAAGAAAACGGGCGGGCGGGCGTTTCGAGAGAAATTGCCGGCGAGTTTCATGACGATAATCAAATGACACGACAGAAAGGGCGACGCCGGGAAAATATGAGGCATTGGCAACGCGGGAAAAAGGGAACAGACTTTCCGGGATGTCGTAAAATCGCGCGCGCGAGCTACGCGAGAGATAGGAGCGTCGAGAAACGGTTCGAGGCAGCATCGAAAGAGTAAGGAGAAGGAATCCGAGAGGAATGCGGTGAAGACCAACGGCCGCACATACGCATGCGGTGCATCGAAATCTTTCGGACTGTTAGTTTTTTACAAGAATGATCGAGGAGGAAGCTTTTCTTCATCTTCATCATCTGCGTTTCGAAACGAGGAAAATAATTCGCGCCAGCTATTGTGTGCATTCGTGTTGCTTCGTTAAAAGAAATTGTTTGTTCTTATTGTAGTCGCAGATAGAGAAAGGAACGTGATCGATCGAGGCGACAGTTTATGTACGTATAAACAAATCAGCATGACAGATTTCCGTTGAATTCCAAGATTTATAGGAAGATACTAATTTGTTTGTCACATGAAAAAATTAGTTATCAACATATTATAAATGTACGTCAATATAGACTGTCGTTTCAAACATGCGATTTATGTTAACATCAACACATTCAATTAATCAGGTGGACAATAATTCTGCGGTGGACGGTTGCCCGTGTTCCTTGCAACACAACCCGATAGTTTCACAAACACTAAATGAATTAGTTTATAGAGTCTACAAAGGATGATCTATATGGGAAAATTACTAAAGCTCAAGAGAACTCCGCAGAATAATGCCCATACACCTGTCAATTTTTCAAAATATTATACAAGTTATATTAATATAATCTAAGATTAAAATATATAAAAACAGAGAGAGAGAGAGAGAGAGAGAGAGAGAGAGAGAGAGAGAGAGAGAGAGAGAGAAAGAAACGATAGAAATTACCAAGAGAGATGAGCAAGCAAAAAGAAGAGAATTGAAGAATCGTTCTAATACTGCCAACATCCCCCATACCGCCTTACAAGTTCGACGATTAACCGCAGTGAAATATGATCGCGCGCCGAAATTTACGGACAAATGGAACAAGAATAAACCAGGTGCGAGGCCGCGAGGTTCGCGAGCATTGAAGTGATAATCTGTAACGAAGTAGCGTGATACCGACAGCACGCGGCGCGCATAATGATTGTTCAAGCAGACATGAGTGCAACTAAGAGAAAAGTTGGACCGGCACGGATAGACTAATTAATTGGGGTTAAATAACTGACTATATAACTACTATAAAATACTTGGTGGTGTCGGTAGTTTCGCGAGCGTGCGCGCGCGCGCGCGCGCGCAACGTAAATCGAGAATGAGTTGGCGGGGCAGTCTTGGTAGCGAGAATTGGTAGCCGAATCGGGGTTGAGGGCAGATGGGGGCAGATCGTACCATTAATGAGGTTGATAATGGGTGGTTATATAGTCCCTCGTCTCGGCCCAATAGCTCGCCCATCCACCCCCTGCTTCTACATCTCGCTCACCTTTCTTCCCGCCGCCGCTCATTGATTTCACGGCGCAGCGAGGTTAATCGCGCCACGAGAATTTCGTATTTCAGCGGGTTTTTAGCCTTCACTCGAGTTTAAACACTCCTGCCCGGAAAATATGCCGTTAATTAAGCTCCTGATTCTACTTCCGCTTATCTGTTGAAATGCTGGAAAATTTCCTATCTACAGTTCCGATTCGAGCTTTACACGGCAGTTTCGAAAGGATCTAATAGTTATATTCTACGCGTGCTGCGAGAGAATAGACGTTCCAGACTTAAGACAATCTTTAATTCTATGTATTACAACTGTCGCTCGAGGTCCTGATTCGAAAGAATAATAAAACTGAATCGAATAAAGTGTGGCTGCGCGGTAAGGTCTTGTTTAAATAGTCGTCGTCTGGATGAGCAATTATCGCCGACGCTTTTACCCGCGCGAGTCACTTGTAAAAATATTTTCTCATAGTTTTCTCGAGATATGTCGCTATACGACACGCGCGTCTACTTTTTTTTTTCGCGCGTGTTAAGAATGAATAATCGAGTATTCTTCATTCGCACGCCTCCCCTACGTGCAAAGGGTGTAATGCGCCGTGACTAAAGCGCGCGCGGAGAGGATTCACGTCGCGGAAGCGCGTAAACAGCGGTAGTTGTAAAATGTCGAGGAAAACAACGGGGTCTTTGCCTCGTCCGCGTCGTCGTGTCGTCGTCTAAACGACGCCCGCGAATAGATTCATTCTCGCAAGCGGTGATGTCGGTCGTTATGGTCCGCGCGAATTGTCAAACTGGTCGTTCTACGCGGGCATAAAGGCGAATCTCCCAGCTTCGAATCAACGCCGGCGACAAGCTCGACCGCACTTGGCGACAATGTTTGGGAACAATCCAGCGATGACGACGAGGATATAGTCCAAGTCCGCTCGAGCGTGAACATGCGGCGCAGCGTCGCAAAAGTTGTTCACGCCTCGATCATCCCTCAAACGTCTCCGTATTCCGGAAACGCAACTGTTGACGCACGGAACGGCGAGCTTTTGCATTGACGCTAAAAGAGCCGTAAAGATGCGCGCGCTTATATACATTCGTCGCTCCGTCGCCCGTGTAAACTGTCAAATCGGCGAATATTCGATCCCGAAAAATCCCGACTGCGCTTGTCGAAAAAAAATCGAACGATCCCGCACTTTCGAAAGCTATCGCGATCACGCGCCGTCTCGGTCAGCGACCGAACGAGCGTGCGGATCTTTCATAACTCGGTTTCATGATTTATTGCAACCTCGGTGATTTTTCATCGGGCAGCCTACGAAATAAAGTGATTGATTGCGCGCGAAAAGGAACGACGGTCGAATGCGGTCGAGCGAGAGCGAGAGAGAGAAAGAGAAAGAGAGAGAGAATGTGGGATATATTTGTCAAGATCTCTCCTCGGGGTAGATCGTTAATTTACGATTGTTAATTCACGAAAGAGTTACCACGCTATGAGTAGCACAAAGATGAAGTTAGTTCGGACAAGCGATAAATTTGCGTGATATACGATATAGCTATTAATGTTTTGTTAATCAGAAATAAGAATTATGGTTAGTATAATACAATAGTATTTGATTTGCGGTTAATAAATTTATTAAGCAATGCATAGGAAAATATAACTGTTATCAACAATTTCTGTATCTTCTAATGTCTTTTCTCAATTTAATGTGTTAGCTATATATTATTTTGTTTAAGAGCAACCGTTCTTCTACAGTTTCTATTTCAAAATATTAATTAAGAAACTTTTAATTTTTTTTAAATTTGTTTAGGAAATTCTGAGCTATTTTACTTAAGACAAAAGACAAAAGATTTTACTTAAGACTATTGCGGATTAAATTACGTTTATAAAATTCCGTTAAAATAATTGCTGATATTTTAGAATGTATAAATGAGATATTCATTTAAAAAGTAATATTTCTTTCTAATCAATGTTACAATTTTTAAATTATAAGAAAAGTAAACATTATGAAACCATTTATTTCACGTGAACATTTGCATTTGCATGCAACATTAACATAAAAAGTTAGGTAAAATAAATAAGGAGGTTGATTCAAATCTCTGGGGCACTTTTTTCATATATGAATTTTTGGGCTACATTTTTGCGTGATAAAACTATTTTAGTGTCAATAGTATTTTTAATTATTAGCAATTGCGCGCACATATACGTCGAAAAATCTAGAAATTTCTGAGAGAACAAAATTTTATAAATGTTTATTCTTAATAAATATTATATTTTATCATTCAATTTATAATAAGTATTAATATTAAACTTACGTACTCTAAAAGATTGGCACATACTCTCTCTTCCTCTATGTTTCCTCATAAAAATATCATATAATCGATATATAAAACATCATCTTTAGAATTTATCAGATTTATGCATACATATAATATGTCAAGTTACTCGCGATAAATCTGCTATGTATAAATACATGAAAATCGAATTCTTAAGTACTAAAAATAATCATATAAAATGAACGACAAAGTGTAACTAATGTCCATTATAGATCAACCACGACCGCTCTCTCTGACATAAAAGCCGCGTGTACGTATAGAAAACCAGAGAAATGGTACAACAATGTCAGAATTACGAATCGGTATTATGTCGTAGGCCGACGATGAAAATGCGGCAATGATAAATGCTCCTTTTTCCTTCGAACGAACGTCGTTAGCGTTGCCCTACGATTTATCATTGGTAATTAGCCATGAAACTCTCGTAACATACAAGTACTTAGCATGACTGAGAGAATATGAAGAATTGCACATATCTGACTCAGAACGCGACAAACAATGATAAGGGGGGAAAGATATGGGAAAAAATAGCGGAACATTAAACTTGTCTTAACAATCAGATTGCAAAGTTAATACCTGTCAAAGAAGATCCAAAACAAGTCAACATATAACAAAACTTGTATCGACTTTCGTATTCTTTTAAACATAAAAGTTCGCATTTATACTATTCATTTAAATATTAAATATTCTAATATGATTCTATATATCTTTATGTCAAACAAGTGCGTTATGTTCCAAATATTGTCCCATTAACTTTTTAAATATCAGATAGCTGTAATTAAAAAGATTTTTATACACTCGGAGATTCTTTTCTGGGAATATCAATTTCATCTTTTCGTAGTGACAAATGTGTTTTTTTGGTCTAAAGATATCATCTGCGTTTAGTTTAATGAATTGAAATCTTATCAGAAATAGCGCGATTTAATAAATCTCGTTGATAAAATTGTGTCACATAACACTGATAGGTATGATCTATAAACTGATTTAAAATATTACTTAATTACTATTAAGCGATAATTCTTTTTTATAACACGCATATATATTCTGCACTGAGATTAACAAAAAGTATCTTGCAACTACGGTTCCACAATATAGATGTCAATAATATAAAGTATGAAGTTGATCCAAAAATATATGTATATTCGAACTAACACATGTTATAAACATCGTTTCGAGGATATGATAAAATTGGTGATTGCGGTAACAGGCGTTTATAAAGGTCGCGAAACCGTAAAATTGAATTAAAACCGATGACAACGTTCGCTTCGCCGGATTCCCAATAACGTTACTGTTATAGCACGTTGTGCATTTTTCCGCTTATTCAATGAAACGATCCAATTTCGTCGTGTTCTACATATCGGCCGATCGTGGGAGAAAAGCATGTGGCATCCGCTCGCGCGATGGCTGTTTGCGTGACAATTAGAAGGAGACAAATGTAGGGAGCCAATAGCGGTGGGGTGTGCAATTCGTTTCGTTGTCATCGTCGTCGAAAAGCACGCTTTCGTACCACGACACGCGGGCATCACTCCGCGAGAAGTTAAAAGGTCGTTAGCTGTGAATTCGCGGTAGCGAACTCAAAACACCGTCATAATTTACGCGGCCATGTCCCACTCGACCCCGTCGCGAGATCGTATCACCTCGCAGGTGTCTGGCCTGCATTCTCGCGAAGGGACATGCAAGCACGGAAACGCTATTTAACAATTCCATTCTTGCCCTGAGAAAACGTTTCGCTTAACTCTCCGCCAGTTCCGAGGCTAACTCCCATGCGAGTTTATGGAAGAGAGTAAGTCTTCAATTTCCGCGTACCGCGTGTTGTTTGTATCCAACTAATTCTCCTACGATATGCAATGCAGAGAAGAAATTTGTATTATGCTTTGATGTTCTAGAAATAATATTAACATTCTCATTTCTCTCTCGATATAAATTTACGCGAAAAATATAAATTTTATATATTACTCTATTATATTATAGTATAAAATATATATATATATATATTAAAATCCGCGCGTGAATTGTGTTTCAAAGTTTTATAATGTCTATACAAAAAATATATTTGAATATATCCGGTGTGCGCTACTATTCAGTTCACTGCATCTCTTCCTTCGTTTATTTTCTATTTGACAATTAGTCGAAATATTCGTGCTCGAAACCTTTTATATGCTTTTTGTATGCCTGTATCCAATAAATATTGGCTCTTAGCAATCAAAGAACAAACGAATAATTCTCTGAAAGACCTGCATGAAAACTTAATAAAATCTCATTATTAATTTTATTAATCCAAATAGTTGATCGAGTTGTAGAATCATTAAATCATTCATATTTTTTAAATCTAGTTATTATTAAAAAGATAAATTGTTGTTAAAATTGCTGTGTGTGTTAAGATATTCACAGTAAATTAAACATTAAAATCATCATATTAATCCTATGAAAAAATAAAATAAAATTTAAAGTATCTAGAAAATCAACTTTGAAAGCAAAATTGCGCGAGTGATTTCATTTTGCATGTACGCTATCGATAATGGTTTTTATAGAATAAAATGTCTTTTAAATTAATGTTTTATATTTAAATTTTATGTTTATAATAAAAAAAGATATCTTAAGTAATTGTATATATAAAATTATATTTTTTCTATATATTATGCTATCTACAGATAGATTTTAAGAGAAAAGTAAATGGAAAATCTAAGCCACATTCTATATATACCCTGAATAAAAAACCTGATAACGTCACAGTGTTAGACGCATGAGAGAAGAAGGATTTTATCAGCCAATGGGGCTCGTTTAAGTCATTAGCTTAGGAGTCTAAGCGCGCTCGTGTTGTGCACCCATGCCGAGGGCGTGAAAGAAATTAATTTCGCGATAGCCCCGAGCTAATTGTGAGCTGCACTTTGAAGTCGCCCTCGATATATCACGATGCACCGAATGCATAAACATATCACTGCTCTCTATCCTAATGAGTTTCCCGCGCGGCTTTAACGTATCTACCATCACATCGTTCTTCGTTCTTAGAACTTGCATCTACGTAGAAAATGTTACATCTACGTTTATATTATTATGTTAATATATTTAACATAATCGGTAGCTTCTCTATGCTCTTATTTGCAAAGCAATGGTTATGCTTTATATAATTTAAAAAATGTAACGTTTCGAATAGAAAAATAACAGAGTTTAAATAGTATATAGGATTCGAGGAAGTCACGTATTATTAAATTTGGGAATAAAACTTTATTTCACAATAGTATTAAAATGATAAGTCGAACAAGTTAAGCAGCTTCCAAATAATTCCGCTCTCGAAATGCACTACTCAACTTTAACGGCGAGTTAGATGAGAGCAAAATAGTTAAAAGACTTTAATGCGGCAAAACTTACTTGTTGAAATATAAATATAAAACAAATTTTTATAGCCTCGTAATGAAAATATTCAGTATATTCTTTGATATTTTAAGAGGTGTCACGTTACTTTCAAATTAGTGAAGTCAATTCACTTATTCGTTAAAATTTAAACCATATTATTTTTTGTTTGTGAATTTCATTCCTGTATTCTGTCAATTAGAAATGTTACATACTCGCTAATTATAAATATAAGCAAAGGGAATATCTTTAGATTAAATATAGACTGCGAGAAATACACATAGTTTTCCAAGCTTATCGTCACCTTTTAAAAGCGCTTCTATCGTAAGCGAATAGCGTTGATGCACTTTGAGGCTGTGGACCGCGTGCGCGCGCGTGTCATTATACATTCCCCTTTGCTCATGCCAAAAGATAGATGCATGAGACATGACGGTGCGTGCAACGAAAAAAAAAAGAAAAAGAAAAAACTGAGAACCACATACCTACCGAAGCTAGGGTGTGCCAAAGCGTGTGTGTTGACTGCGCATATTTATCTAACGTATGCGTTCGTATTTCGCTACTACGGAGATTTCGAAGCGCGAAGCACGGAGTTGCTAGTTTAATACCGATTCCGCGTGCAAATACACGAGGGGTGTGTCGACAGTGGTTTGCTGTTTGCGAATTAGGTGCAATCAAACGCAAAATCACACTGGCAAATATCACACGATTTACCAATCACAGATTCCTGCAATTAATTGCTCGGCGCGATGCGTTATTAGCAAAAGACAGTTTCACTACGTTGAGAAGGAACTCTTGGAGACACCGTAATTGCATGTCATCGTAATTGCATTTCCCTACTGCATTTTGGTACATCTTAACTATAAAAATTATTTATTATACGTGTTTAAAGTATTGCCTTCAGCATTTATTTGATTATTATCTTTTATACACAATATAAAACAAAAAATAGAAATTGGAAAAATACAAGCACTCGAATTTTATAAAATTTTTATTTTTATTTGATAAAAATTGATAAACATTGCATATTTATATTGTATTTATATTCTTTTAGTCATATATCGTTATTTATATTAATCAAATTTTTAGCAAAAAATTTATAGAAAGTCACAATATTGTGTTTGTGCAATTTCTAGTATAAAAACTTTACAATTAAGTTTTAAATTAAGTATCAGCTCAATTAAATGTCTATTCACTTAAATTAAAAAAGAAAAGCTTTCGATATCTTCTTATATTCACAAGATTCAATTTATCAAAATTGTAATTTTCACTAATAATTAATAGTCTTCCATCTTAAATAATAATTTTAAGAAGAATAAAATAACATTTCCGACTCATTGGGAAATCTGTCATTAATAGTTGATATAAAGGAAACTGAACAGTCCGCGTTAATAAAAACATGACAGTAAGGAAGTAACTTATGATAAAACCGTAAGTCCTTTTCAGTGTGAATAAAATATACGTTCACGCGTCAATCACATTCCGTGAGCCGTCACCTCGAAATAGGAAATATCCGATAATTGTTCCGCTCTCTCAAACTGTGTACTTAACAAATCAAATTGCTCCTTGTAAACGTCGGCGAACTGACGTTTAGTGTTTGAGGAACACTTATTTTAGCAATTAATTTAACCTTTCCATTACCAGATTGCTTGTTGCGAACATCATTTCGATCGAAGTACAAAATTGTACGATCAGTTCGAACTGCAAATGAAGATGATGTAATGAATGATTAATACCGTATCAACGCCTGTGATAGGTACAGTTATGGGGAAAAATCTATAAAATTCATTAGTTCAGAAATTTATAATATCTCTATCTAACTTATATATCTCTATCTAATAAAAGCGTAAAGCACAGAGAAGATAACTTTACATAAATGTGACATCGTAGAGAATAGATACACATACATTGATCTAAAATAGTAACGGTTTTATGACTGAGGCGAATAGTAAATGCGATTTCAGAGATAAACTGAGATTGAGAACTGAGACTGAGAACTGAATAATAAATGAGATTTCAGATATAATACTGCAATTAAAATCGTATTTTCAACGGCATTATTATGAATAAACGAAACTTATGAATTATTATTGAAAACTATGAATGATGAAAATTATAATAAATCTAAATTACTTGTTGCAAAGAATATATATGATCATTTTATGTCACATTTTGTCAATTAAAATAAATTGCGTATAATGTACAGAAATCCGGGTTTCATAGTTTAATATACTCGTACCATTAACAGAATTTCAAATATCTAATTTTATAGTGCAAGCAACAGAAACGTTTATTTTACTAATTATTTAATTTTTTAGTATTTCCGATGCTTATATCATCTATTAATTTTTATAAAATAAAATTGTAGACAAAAATAACCAATGTGTAAGCAATTTTCACGATAATGAAATGTCGTAAGTCAAATTTTACGCATATTTTTATGAATTACAAAGTATTAGAATTCTAGAAATAGAATATATTAGTTTTTAATCATATATAGAAATCAGTAACATATAAAGCTTCCACAAAGATATCAATTTAATTGAATGCCGAACGACTCGTCTGACAATATATAAAAAAGAAACTACACGAAATCGAGCCTGATCCACAAAAAAAAAATTGAAAATGCATGCATCAGAAAATAGAGCTCGAAGTCCTATGTTTATTCCCGAAATATACATCCGTCTGGAATATCTATCTATTTTATTCGCGCACGATAACAATTCTCGCTGAAAGCTTTACTCCGACGCGCCGTGCATAAATTAAGGCTATAATAATTTTGAGAATCGCAAATCGCGTAAGTGTATGCGGCCTTTATCAATATTTCTTTGCGAGTAGCATTGTGCGGCGAGAGTAACTCACGTGACGACTATATTTAAGGGTGCGAGCGTTTATTACGGGCCTTATCGCGCATATCGAGGAGCAACGTGACGCAATCCGAAGACGCTGATTAAAAACTTGGGTTCTTCGTTCCACCGATATATCACAGACGGGGATTTGCAACTAATTCGGGACTAATTCGGGCGGTAAGAGGCGGGCGATTAACGGGCGGGCGAGGCCAAGTAGATTTACGGAGCCTTCGGTCGACGGCACGATAATTCGGCGTTAAGTCATTAGACTCCTCGCGCGATTACGGCGCAAGCCGCGCATAATGGCGCCGGCGTATTTCAGTAGCTCCTAATCCGGCTGGCATACCACGTGCCGACGCGCGCCGCGCGTCCGGAAATCTCGCGATTACTCCCCTTTAAATTTCTGCCGTTTGTCTCGCCACCGCGACGTACGAATAATCGCCTAGGCGCGAATAAACGGATGATCTCCGGCACGATCTACGAAGTGTCCCGTCTGATGGCTAAAGAACCCATTTCCCAGTCGACTTGCGGAGAAAGAGAGAATAATTATTATCACGCGAAAGAGGATAAGGGGAGAGTTCGTTGGACTAACTTCTGCCGTGATAATTTATACTTGCCGCGATTCGTATAAGCGATTGCGGCGGAGGGTGGACTGGCAAAGAGAAAACAGGCGAAAGAAAGGGTATTAAAATAAATGCCGAGGAAAGAACAAGTTAGGAGAGAGAAAGAGATAGAGAGAGAACACAGAGAGATGCCGATTTCACACGTTTCTATTTTGAATGCACCTATTTTCGATTATTCTCGTTTACGAACAAATGCGAATCGCGATCACAATCGATACGCGGAAACTTTCGAGAAGAAGAGATTATTCGTTCTAAAATAACATTAGATTCGAAGGATTCCGTCAGTGTCACAGCGAGAAAAACTAGACAAAGAGTCGCGGCTCATTATGATTCGAGACTGGTCGCAAAGAGTTTTACGTTTGAACGACGTATCCCACGTTCTCTATCAATGGAATAACGTAAATTCGCGTTACGATACTGCGGTACAATCGTTCCCGCGGGATCGGAGCAAAGCTCCTGCAAAGCGAAGCAATGCGACGCAGCGCGGTGCGACGGCTTGGGTGGCGCGAAATAGGTGACTCGATCACGGCAATCTCATTCGTTTAAATTACGGCCGGCCCGTAATCACCTACTGACTTTTATCATCCGCGTAATAAACAAACCGCAATCGTAAAAGCCGCCCGTAAAATTTCCGCCGAGGGAGAGACCGCGCGACGATGCATTTAATGCTCGCATGCAGACCCCGTCGTGTGCGGAACAGTCATAAAATAAGCGCGACTCTTTTTACCCTTTCTCTGTCTCTCGCGCGAGAGGATCGCGAAAATTTCGATCGCAAGGATCTTGTACGTCGATCGTCGAGAGAGTCACGTGTCTTCGTGTCACACCGCAAAGTTACGATAGCGGTATCGGAGAGACGGCAGAGAGACGAAGGGAATTTTTTTCACTATAGGAGGGAAACGTATCACAGTTGCATATCGTGCATAAACGTCGTTCGGTTCTCGTGCGGAGCAGTGCGGGGGAGATCGTGTCTTGCGAGGATACTCGGACATTTACCTGATGACGGATCGTTCAGCGCGGTTACCCATGTCGCGATGCAGAACACCGGGATCGCGAGAGCGTGGAGCATATTGTTACGTCGACGACGCGGCTACGTCAACTGAGGAGTACGAGTAAACGGCGGGCGCCGCGACGCGTACCGGTCCACTTTGCCGCCAACCACGCGGGCGCCTGCGTGCTGCCTCCTTCCATGAATCTCGCGACTTTCGCAACTCGTCGGGAGGTTCTACCCTCGGGCTATTTGGGGGCCAGATATTTGTTTACGTTTATCAAGAGCAATTCAACGGGGTGAGCACGGGGCAAAACGCAAAAGCATACGTTTTGCGTGTACAACTTAGGAGAAAGAGAGATTTACACTGTAATTGCATGAGAGGCGTATGTATTATGTATGCAAGAAGATTACTTATATAAGTTCTTAACATTAATACTTTCTCGAAGAAATTTTTATGATGTCGAAAAACTTCTCCGTGAATCATTGACAAAATCTTTTCTGAGAGATACATGAATAATAAATGAAAATATACGATCGAAATTTAAAATTGCATCGGCGATATATTCCCAGCATATGAAGCTCGCGAAATAAATGTATTATTAATAAATGGTCGATATATCACGACTTTTCATTTAAATCATTCGATTCGACGAATTTGTGTATTACTGCGCGCTCTCTCGACCCAAAAAATTGTAGGCAAATCGAATCTGTTAAATATTCAAAGCGCGATGCGAGATATTTTTAAAAATCAAGAATTATTGTATCAAAGAAATTTCACAATTATAAATAAGTTCAAGTATTTCAAAATAAAATATAGAATATTTTATATGTGCACATAATGACGTATAATTATGTCACCAACACAGAGATAAGTTTAATTAAGCGATTAATTTTCCAAATAACAAATAAATTGAATAAATTATGAATTGCTTACCTTAAAAATTGCTTCACTGTCCTTTGACGTCTCCTCGGGTCTTCTCCTTTTCTCTTGTTCGCCCTTTGCTGTTCCTTTACAGCTCACTCGCACGATACTCGCGGAAACACTGTTAATTATGATCACGCGCGTACTAACCAGCAAAACACAACGATCGCGCGACATTTTGCACGGCACTCCCTACGTTAATCACACGCGACGCGCATATATATATTATATATATATATATATATATATATATATATATATATATTACACTTTATTATGTATATTACGACGGGAGAACAACGCGAAAACTCACGAAGTTACGATACATTCAGCACTAGAAAATCGTGCAACTTCAAGCGTTGCTCACCACCGCAATGCCACCTCTGTTGCTAACAAATTTTATACATTTTTATTTTAGAGCAATTTTAATAATCGTTAATTGTAATAATCGTAGGAAATGGTAACGTTTCGAGAGATAATACTACGATAAACTGAGCAACTCCTGTTTCCCTGCCCAAATAACGCCGCGCGAATGACAACAAGATACTGTATGTAAACAATAGTATGCGAAAGCTGACGCAGTATGATTTTCATTGCCAAAATATTTAATCTAATATAAAATAAACTTAAAAGTAGAATATTTTATCTTTCCTTAAAATTGATTATTAATAAACGATTAATATATCACGGCTTTATATTAGTTGAATTACTCTGTTCTACGATTTGTATATTACAGCACGTTATCGATCCAAAAATAATGGATAAATTGTATAATTAAATCCGTGAAAAATTCAAAGCACGATGCAAAATATTTTCCACAAATCAAAGTTAGACAAAGAATTATTACCCGTAAATATTGCAATAAAACAATTTACAATTATTATTTTCTTCAATTTCTTTACATTAATAAATTGCGCAAAATGCCTGCTTTGCGTAAATAGTTATGGTCTCGATACGCTTATGAATTGTTAATCTCAAAATTAATTAAACACGCGGGCTGATAATTGCTAATTGTAATAATCATAAGGGTCACATTTGACATTTCCCGTATTTCTCATAATCGCGATTCGAAAAATAATGCGACACAGTACTTCACGTAGTTACCTATAGTTACGATTGACAAGACGACAATAAGACGACGGTGTATAAATATTTCATGTATCTATTATTACGCCTTCTCAATTCAAAAACGAGATGAGCAAATTGTACAATTAAATTTGCGAAAAATTTAAAACGCAATAAAAAATATTTTTAAAACCAAGTATCGTAAAGAAATATAATTTGCCGTCAATATTGCAATGAAAAATTAATTTATAATTGTCAATCTCTGTTGCTTCGATTTTTGTTTCAAGTAAATAAAGTCGCACGAAATACTCGAAATACATATCGATAAAACTTTACTTCATGCTTACGAGTTATTAGTCGTTAATTATAATAATAATCAAATTGTCGCGTTTGACATCTCCTAGCACCTGTTGCGACTGTATTACAAGGATAACGCTACTCGCGCGCGGTTCGAGTCTTGTAGCACGAATGACAGCAAGATGAACGGCGGTATATATTATATACTATACATATAACAGCGTGCTTACATCGCAATGTATATATTTGTGTCCTTTCTCTCTCTCTCTATAACGAGAAAATTGACAGTTCTTATAAGGAATGTTATATAAGAACAGTTATTATAAAGATAGTTCTTATAAAGAAACGGGCTATTCTTATTAAATAGATTCTTTAATGCAACTATTATGTCACATAAAATTATGCCAGCTATATAAAATTAAGATTACGAACGCATTTGTGATTAATGTTGAGAATTTTCTCTTAATTTGTGTAGGAACATATTCAAGAAATAAATCTTGTTCGAGTGTATAAGTCTACTTTTATTCTGATTAACGAGTACGTCAATCGAAAAAGTTGAGAAAGAGCGAATTTGTATGATAATTACTTTCGCAATAATTACATTGTCTTGTAATCGTTCTGATGATCTTATTTCGCTCCGCATCTGCTTCTTGTTCAACACGGGCAAATTTTAAAACATCTTCATATTCATTTTATACAAACCGGATTTTAATTATGAAATTTAGCTTATACTATTTCCTATATGTGCTTACTAATTGAGAATCCTCAGATGTATTTAGTATATTATACGTTTCATATAATTTCATTTTGTATCATTTTCTTCACATCGCATAATTATAAAAGTTATAACATAATGTGCGTTTAAATTAATGTATTATTGTTTTTAATGATGAATGATGCTAATTACACACTCTATCCAGAAGAAGGCTACAATAATATTAGCAACAATTGATATCAGTCAATTAACTTAAAATCATATGTTAATATGCCATTTATAATAATATATTTAACGTAATAAATACATTATCAATCTTCCTTTTATCAAAGATGTATGATATTTATATTTATATAAATTGAAAAAGGGCGATATATTCAGACTCACTCATTTTCAGTCGATTTATATATCATAATGTAAATTTTGTTTATAATTTACTGTATTATGTATAAAGTTAAAACGTAACTTTGACATAAATAATATTTTATTTTACTCTTTGGATTTTATACTCACCCTATTTGCGCGTATATAAATTAATCATATTTGAATGCAAATTAAATTATCTAGTATATAACACAAATTTGAGTTGACAAATTATAAGTTGTTTGTGCAATGTTAAAAGCTTTACACTAATTGTATTTTTTGATATTATTTATGTGATAATATAACAAGCTCGATGAAACTCAATAAAATCTCTGTTAGCAATGGATAATAAATAATTTAATCTTGATCCTCTATCACAAATAGAAAACAGATTCTTTCTAATAACATATTTACTAACTAGTGGTACAAACTACTGATACTTCATCGATCATGAAATTGGCACTTCCTGCATTACGCGAAATTACGTATTTAAACTTGAAGTTATTTATAACAATATCAATAAATAAAAATAATAATTAAAGAATGTATTATAAATAAAATGAGTAAACATATACACAGATTGCTATTATATGTACTTAGTTTGTTTAAAACATCTTTACTAAAGAAGAAAAGAAAGGAATAAATGTATTACAATTTTATAAAATATCTTATAAGTATACAAATATGGACTTAAAATTTTCTGCTAAATAAAATGGTCATAATTTTTTTTGTCAATTGGTATGATTTATGAAACTTTTACGTTTGATGCAGAGATCTAAAAATGTGTCCATTTTGACAACTAAACAATTAAAATTGTTACGGGATGTTGTTTGAATATATTTGTTTTATTTATAATATCTATATAGTATATGGACAGTTATCGAAAATTTTTTTTATCTAAATAAATAAGCTATTTTTAATCGAAATCTCTATATAGTAATTTAGGATTGTATTAAAAAAGAGATTGATTGATTGATATTTATATCAACTATGTAAAACTAAGGAACTTGTGTGTGTTATTAAAACTTTGCAAATACTGTCAGAATAAATACAAAGCAGTTTACCGATGCATCGTTACGGAAAACAATTATTTGTTTTTGTTGCTCCTCATAACTTTCTGCGCTTCGATGCATCAGCGAATTGTCCACTTTACCACCCGTAGCGTGATACGTGCGCAATATTGCTTTTTTTTTCGTATTCGCATGGTTTTTTCCGTCACCATTTTTTTCGGGCTAGTTCGTGATACACATTCATGCAGAAAAAATCCTTTCGCGAAGTTCCCACGCATTCGATCGTAGCAGAAAATTTTGTTTCTCTCTGCATGCTGTCGCTGCGTATTCAAATACATATATAGCGTTTTATACATACGAAGAATAGAGAAAAGGATCAATCTACACACACACACACATACAAGCTAAATAGTAAATAAACACCGAAATCATAAAAGACACCTGCGGCATAAAGTGAAATAATGCAACCCCTATCAACGATTTGTTTCTTGAAGAATTGCGATGGAAGTAGCTCGCGTGATAATTCATGCTCGCCGCGGATACTATTTTCAGCACGCGTGCCACTTGATGGAATCGCACCTCCGGTTCAGCGCCATTACGTACAATTGTTTTCGCTTATTACATGCATGCGATTCCTGCAGATATGGATGCACCGTGAAACTCTCTTTTCTGATTCTGTTCTTGAATGTAGACTAAAGAAATATTTCATTCGTATGCTTAACAGACTAAAATTTTCAATTTGTCATTAACCGAAAACTGAAGAAGTGTCTTGTCGATAATTTGCATGGGAAAAGGTTGTTCACGTGGATGTTCAAATGCAAGAAATTATAACCACGCAATTCGCTTTTAACGTCATAATTTAGAATATTTGTCGAAGGCATATCAAAGATCTTTAATGTAAACATCCAGCATAAGCTGTATCACGACTGTTGCTACACGTGTTGACTTCGTATCATATAAAAGATGAGGAGCCAATCAATTGTTGTGACGACGGCATGCAATATAAGAACGTGCGACCAAGCCACTTTGCGTGTCAGTGATTCCACTGTAAAAGCAACTTTACCTTCATGATCTTGGCACCGCGTTCCACGACTCGTGAGACACGCTATACCATCATTAATGCCCCGTAGCACAGTGCATTATTTTATTTGTATAATCGTACCTATACTGACTCATCATTTCGGAACGGGTAGTTAGTAATCTGAAGTTTATGAAAGCATTCTGCGAAAAATTTTCTTTGTTAGTTGATTTAAGACAATCTATGATCACGACATTCTACCGTGTAATGCATCGTAAATAAAATACTATTATCATTTAACTACGTTTCTAAAATTGTACAACATTATGTAACGAAAAGTGTATAAGAATTATCAATTCCACGTTCTAAATACGCAATCTAATCTTGTAGCTTGATCTCTCTAAAATATGTTATTTTTCGTGATTAGCAAATGTCTGTATGCGTATTTAAATATTGTTCGATCTTCCGCTCGAAATCATCGCGTTTCCCTTCTGACGATTCTGGAGAACCAGGTTGTAAGGAATACAACCAAACTCATTCGAACACAATTGTCGCGTGCACACTTGTACTAGGTACTCCGCACGCTTACATAGCGAGCGCAGCGCAGATGGAAGCGGATATTCGCGCCAATCGTCGAGGCCGCATGCGATCGATGCGGGGCGGCCAGGGATCGATTTCAATTTAGCGGCCGTTTAAGCATGCACGCTCGCGGCTAACGAGCTTTCGAAAGTCGTAGATATCCGACAAGTCGGTCTACGGGGGCAGTCTCGCCGGGACTCGCAACCACCCGCCAGAACTTACCGCAGTCAGGCAGCGCGAGTACCGCGCGAGCATACATGTAACACGACACCCCCTTTAACTCCCTTATGTATACCGTATACCGTTACATAGCGCACAGACACACCCGCGATGACGGCCTCACGAGGCAGGTATTCACGCGGTGCTTGCGATTATGGTGGTAGGTAAGCAGGCATTGTTAACGTCTAGAAAGGATAAGAACGGCACGCGCGATGGAGGGCGGTCGCGCGGACTGTTTTACTGCTTTTACAACGACAGAGAGAAGTAGACGGGATAGTGTGTGGTTCCCGTTGTAGAGATTAGAAAGAGCGGGTATGCACACCTGAGGAACGGATTTACGTTCGGCAGGTAGATTACACATTACGGCCGTCGGCTTTCTTTCTTTTAAATCGCTTTCGTGCAAGAAGAAGCTATTCCCGCTTCTCTTTTCCGTTAATTTTCCCTGAAAAATCGATCCCGTTATAAGCTTAAGTAGAACTTAAGTAGAAGGGTGAATCTCAGATATTATATTGCTTTAATCAATGGATCGTTTGTATGAGATTGTTTGGAAAGTCTTTGGCAGTATTTAAGAGTTGCAAATTTATCTGACTATAAGTTTTAATACATCCAAAGATACAAGTTTATGATGAAAAAAGTAAAATTTTTTTATAGATTTTAAAAGCGAAAAGTTACGATCTCTTCGTACATATTACTACAACGTTACGTTACAATTAATAAAGTGACTATAAACATTTAATTAATTATTAGATCAATCAGCTGCAAATCTTTTTAGAAGACATTTAAACTTGCATAAGATCGTCAAAAATATAAGCTGTTTGCACGGCATAATTTTTAATTAAATTATTCTCATTGCAAGAAAACCATAACACAGTAATACGTTTTCATTGTCTAGAAAAGATTACAATAACGAGATAATGTATACATATTTCTTTATTGAAAATATTCTAATAAATATATTTCTATTTAATTTTAGCATTCGTATAGCATAAAACATTAGAAAATAGAATAAATGATAAAACGTATACAATTTAAAAAATCATTTCATTTATTTATATGTATATATATATATATGTATGTATATGTATAATATCTCTTTCTCCGACGGTATAGAACATTTTAAAAATATCGTTGTACAGGCACGCGTTTGGACACTGCAGCACAAACAAAGCTGCAGTTTCAATACTTTACTAATCGATTCTGAGTTATGATCACATCGCTCTATCTTACCTTGCTCAAGCTGAGCATAACAGATGCATCTACTATCGAAACGGTACTAGAAGCAAGGTGCAACGTTAAATTTTCATAAACATTTATACAATCTAATCGTTTTATGCCGTTCGCGGCATCAGTCAGAGATAATCGTAACCGTTGTGCAATAAAGTGAAACAATTTTTTCTTTGACAAAATAAAATATTGTACGTTGGAAAAAATAAATTCTAGCAACTGTATATATATGTTTATATTTATCGGTCATTAATAAAATATATTAGATATTATGCTGCAGTAATAAAATTTGATAAATTAAATATTTCTCTAATCTCAATCCTATAAATTCTAAAATATCGCGAGTATTTTTGTGAAAAAAAAAGATTATTTAACAAAATATTGTTCACGGCAGATTGGTTTGTCCGTCATCACGTACGTCCAATTTAAATGGTTACGCATAACGTACCGTAAAAAAAAAAAACATATACAAACATTTGCGGACTACATTTTCGGACAGATTTTGTTATTCTTCCTCATTTTACTTTTCCATTTTTTTTTTTCCGAGACTGCGCATTGGACTGAAATCTCTGGTAAACAACTTGCTTACGAGAAAGAACAATAGCACGTAAAGTATTAACGCATCACCGAGTCACGGCTAACCAGATATACGTAACATTCGTCACAAACGCGCACCGGTTTCGCTGAGTTCGGCAAGACTGTAGTATTGTCACTGCAGGCGTTACAGAAAATATTCCCACAATTGCGGCAATGGTGCTGTAACAGAAATAATATACGCAAACATCTATTATTATTTTATTTTAATTATTAAACTTATCTTTTTCGATAAAGAAATAATTGTATATTTATTATAAAATCTAATATATCTCATATATATTGTATTATAAGAGGTTTTTCTGAGATAAAATATAATATCCTAATAATTATTATTAGTTTACAATTAATATCATAATAATATTTATTAATTTATAGGAGAAATATGATAAGACATATTATTTACATATCATAGTAATGTATATCGCGAATATCATAGACATAATATAATTTAATATATTTTAATATTGTTTAATATGGTTTAGATGCTAGATATGCGTTTTTGATGCTGATGTGTGGCATCTAAAATGCAAAAAATCAAGTATTAATTATCGATATAGAATAGAATTTAAAATATAACATCGATATAGAATAGAATAGTAGTATATATCGATATAGAATAGTAAATTCCTTCTTTTATTTAAGGATATTAAAAATATATTAAGACATTAAAATAAAAATAAAGAACTATATATATATAGAAAATATTCATGTTCAAAAAATATTTTCTTATTTTCTTAATTATTTAATAAAATTAAATTATATAAATAACTAAAATTGGCTTATCTAAAACAATGCATAAACATATAAATAAAAAAAGCCAATATTTTTATATTAACACTTATTTTTAAAAAACAAAGAAATAATTCTCGAACTTTAGATTCGTTCCATAAATAATAATAAGAGAGTGTATTTACAAATAAAATATATATATAGAGAAGTGTGTGTGTGTGTGTAAAACATATTCTAAATAGACACAATATTCTTAAAATATACATTCATAATCCGCAACTTCGAACGTTTGCATAATAAATTGATAATATGCTATCATTTCGCTCTTAAATGCAATGCACAAAACAATGCAAGCGATATTTAATGTAAATTATTAGAATTTTTATCGGAAAGCAAAAATTGCTAAAATAAGATATTGATTATCTCGAGATGCGACGTAAACATAATACATTTTAAATAATTCTAAGTACAACTACATTTTAGGATTTTAACCGAAATGTTTAAACCGATAATAACTTCGCGACACATAAAGCGATGAGTTTGTCTGTCTCAGTCCTATATACTGAAAAGTAAAAAGCTTTGTAACGTAGTTCGCAGTTACGGATTACGTGTGCTCGTTGCGGGTCAAAAAAAAAGTGCATACCCGTACCTGAAGCTGGCACGCGGACAACGGCCGGAACTTTTTGCACTTAACGCCAGGGATACTATTGTCCGCGCGTCAACTTCAGGTAAGAGAACGCTTAATACTTTTTTGCAGTATTTCTTGCACAGGTCATTTCCATGTGAGAGTCGTTAGATTGCTGAAGCATAGACGGACACGGAACAGGACTGACTGGCAAACTGGAAAGTGACTTCAGCGCGGACGAGAAACAACGAAGATAATGACAAGATTGAAATAAGATTGCGCATCGATTTTATAGAAGCATCGCACTTTCTCGGAATCATGAATACTAAAAATCAAATGCAAAGAAATACTAATCGAAAACAAATATGTACAATATCCTGTTTTGTCAATACTATTCTGCATTATTCAATTCTCCTGCAATGTTTCGAAAACGCAGCTCTCATCTAAAATAAGCGCAGAGAATTTATCATCGATTCATCGCGCATGCAGTTCACATAGATTTCCAAGTCGCGACGGGAGGCAGAACCCGGCGCGGTCCGTCTTTGTGTTTATTTTGCACCCCCGTCTGCGCCTCGTTTCCCCATTACCGGGTAGTCTTCATTTTCGAGCCATTACCGCCCGTCTATTATAATAATGTGGTATTCGTACTCTGAAAGCCAAAAGAGAAATAACGACCGAGGTGCGCGACCACGATTCTAAATTTTACATCTAAATTGAATCCCTTAAGTGAGACGGTCGAATCGTCGTTCCCTCCTTAGCGTGAGACGATGTGGGCGTGCGGGGGAGAGGTTGCCCGGTTATTACCGGAAAGTAAGAGCCCGAATAATATCGTCCCGATAACCGATTTCCTCGCAAAGTTAATTATTGAACCGTCCCATCAGCATGACTTACGACCGGGACGTAGTATAGATTGGTGCCTGCAACTACGTACCGGCGTACCTCAAGCACGCCTTATCTTAACCGTGATAGATACTTTCCAAGACGAATAAATCAGTCTGAGATCAGATCCGAGAGATACTGTCGGTCGTATGATTGGCCGTAGCGATCTATACATTATTCCATGGAAGATGACTCGCTTTGGCGCGGACGCGAAAGTCTGGTAAACCATCGAGAAGACGATCTCGCGGCTTTTGCCTTTGTAGCGCGTAACATCGGGCAGACAGGCAAACTCACTTTTATGCAATCGCATGAGCAGGGAAATGAGTTTGCGTTTCTGGAGTTAAGAGTTAAGAAGAACGCAAATGCTATTGCGCGCTCTTATTTATTTTCACAGATGAAACAGCGAACTAAAATCTTATTTTTCCTTATTTTGCAATTGTAGTCGTTTATCAATCTCAGTCATAATTAATGTATTTGACTGTTAATATATTCCAAACAAATTTTCTTATCCAATTATTTTTATTGAAAATAAAGGGACAACGTAGAGTGAAGATTTAAGATGATTGCATCATCATAAATTTTATCATAATTTATCTCAGAATAGAGTGAAAAGAATTTTATTTTTAGCACATGGAGAAAATTTTTTAAATATGCATATTTTTTTTACATTGTTTAATATATGTTTCTTAATTTTGTTTCAAATTTATGCAACCCAGAATGGAGTGTTTTTACTGCACGATGCCATTCTATTGCCGCATCTATGCACGTGACGGCGAACGGTATTCACTTATCAGCATCTGCACACGACTCGATATTGCTTATGATGATCCAATATCGCAAGTGTAACGTCATTGCTATCTCACGTAATATAATATCTCACGCGATACTTTCTAATAAGTAGGGATATTTTTTGTTTTTATGACGCATATGGCAAGCAACAGTGGGGGAGAAAGTTTGCATTACAAGGGAAGATAATTTCTGAATCAGAATATATATATATATATATATATATATTACTTTGACTATAGATAGAAATTGGCATTCGTGTTTTACATATTAAACTATTGATTCGAAATAATTCCCTCTGTTGGGAAATTTTTTCATGCGATTACCGTAGGATGAAACTTAACTGTCGTAATTTGCTGTTACCGGGAACAAATCAAAGCGCTCAGCGATGCATGAAATAGGTACGAGAAAAGTTTTGCGCCGCTCGTTAACGTCATCGCGGATTCAAAATATCCACAATCCTTGCGAACTGTATCAAGCACGCGTATAAAGCAATTGTCGGTGTATGCATTTAGAAAACCTAGGATGAATTTGCCGTCTCACAACGTGGTCAACCGAGCCGGACGGTTATGGAAGGAAGGTTATTGTTTTGCCTGCTTTTGCATGTTTGCAAGTACGAAGGCTCGCGACCGCCCGGCTTTTTTTCCACAAACATGCCCACACCTTTCCGAAGGTTTTCTCCTACACGGCCCGGGGTCTTTCTTCGTTGCGCACCTGCCAACGGGGGTTGCTTGCCCACTGGCACGATTCCACTCACACATCTGGTCGTGCCACGGGTGGCCTATTCTATATTAAACAGTATGGTAATACACCTACGGGGCGAAAAATGAGTAACAAGGATACCCGAGCACTGCCTTGTTATTATGCAATAACTTACCACCCTTTCCTGCGCCCACCTTTCAACCCCCTTCGTACCGTCGTGCGCGCGCTATGTATTCTTCGAACCGTCGGCTACATAAAGCAAGAGAATACAGTCTAATGTATTTTATGGGACGAGTAACGTCTCTATCACATCGTCGACTGAATATGCATGCGAACGATGCATGCACAACGCGTAATCACGAATGTATGTCGGATGATGGTGCAATAATTTGTAATTGGATGTCCCGAAAGAGATAGCAGAAAAACGCGTTATCTGACAAATGTAATGATCCATTAAAAGATTAAGGCTAAACGAAAATTTTTTTTTTTTTTCGTAACGTTCCCGCGACAATTACAAAGTCGTAGACACATGCAAGATCAATAGTCGCGCCGATGACAGACGAGACGTCAAATTGCATGCGACGACCCGATTCTTTCGGAGCTTTGCGGGGAATCAACTCGCTAATCAACGATTAGCGCAACGTCGGCAAGCTCCGGTGAACCGTATTTATCGCGCACGTCCGCAAAATTTCGATAAAGTCCTGACGAGCGCATAAATTCCGCCACGGAATTTATCCGTATGACGAATGCACGAATACGCTCACCGTTGGCGCGCCGCGCTTCCCTTATCGATGCACGCAACTGCAACGAACGGAACGATCAGATCTTTGCGAATACTTTAAGCGCTTATATTTACGGGCCGGCGCGTGATTCGCATTCGAAAAATGTGAAAGTGGATCGCGAGCTTTTGCCAAGCTTTGCGGAGGAATTCCCTAGACGGGGGGAATCACCGCTTTTGCCATGTAACGCGACACGTCTCGCTAATGAGCGAATTAAAAAGCGTTACGGACGCGCGGCGCGGTGCTTAACACGCTCGAGAACTTGTTTAAGCTGCTAATCCCTCAACCGGCTCTTATCTATCCGCAAATTCCGGCCCTCATTACGGTTTATCGCGATTTAATAAAGGGGGAAGTTAGGTAAACGAAAGCCTTTAAGTGTAATTGCTAGCCCGAGCAACGGCGCGATAGCCCGCTATCTCTAATAATACGACTGTCGTGCATCAAAGTTGTTGCGCGCGAGGAGCGATTCCGATCTCGAGATCCTGACGACCTGACGAGCGCGCAGCTCGCGCACCATCAAGATCTTCGCCGAGGGTAGGTGTATCCCCGAGATGCCGACGGGTCTGCCCTGCCACGAGTCGATCGACCGTGGTCATTTAATGCGCGCTTCGTCTTGTCTCCTCCGTGAGCTCCTAGACGGCCGGGTAATCCGCATCGGGGAAAGCAGTAATTTCCAGAACGGCGGGGATAATTGAACAATTACGTACAGTGCGCCGCGCTTTCAGCCGAGCTCTTCGCGCGAATCCAGTTCGGTGAATAGATCGGATGAGCGAAAGAGGAAGGCAGGAAGAGAGACAGAAGAGGGTGGTTCGCGAAGGAGCCGGAGAAAGCGGGATCGGGACGGAAAACTAGGAAGAAAGAGAGGGAGAGAGAGAGAGAGAGAGAGAGAGAGAGAGGAGAAAGGGAGAAGAGGATGGGTTACGAAGGCGTGGGAGCAATTAAAAAGTTTGATTACCTTGCGACGAGTCATGTTGAACTCACGGCTGCATCCCTTGCATTGGGTGACCAGCCGATCGTTCGCCCAGGTTACCGAGCCCTCTTGCGACGTCGACTGCTGCTGCTGTTGAGCATTGTCAGCGGCCTCGCGCAGTTCGACCGCCGCTAATTTTGCCGCGCTCAATTGTCCCCCAAGTTCCTCCAGAGTTCGTTCCTGCTCGTTGCACACCTCCTTCAACGCGTAATACTCCTCTTGCAGCGTCAAGTATCTCTGGAACAACGGAATACTTAGTTACGATTATCCGACGTATGTATTTACTCGTCCGTTCGTTATCGCGGATTAAAGGCGAATCAATGCTTGGTTACTAAATATTGCGACATGTAAATGGAGCTTGCAAAATTGTCACCTAATAATTGATATGTTAACTAAAATCGATATTTCAAATGTTGGTTTACATGAGACGCTTTTAGATAATCTAAAAACTTCTGATTTAATTATATGTAATATATATGTTTCTTTATGTCGATTTTATAGATTATTTTTATTCACTTTTTTATAAGTGCCTGTTTTCCCGATATAACTTCCAGTTTATTTTATAGCTTTGTTTACTACTCTGATTTCCAATTTTATCTTCCAAACCGCTTGGAAGAAATAAATTTTTATGCTTCATACATTAACCGTAGTGTCATTATATTTGAATGCACTTGGTGGATGCTATTGCTTCACGTATCGGGATTATAATTAATTTATTTTTGCCCAACGGAGCCAAATAGCGCGCACGTAACGCATTTCAGGAATCCGCAGGGATGAAGAAATTTATTTGATAATTCAAATAAATTTTATTAATCTATTTCAGGAGATGGCGATGCGCGGTACTTACTGCCAGTTCTATAATCGAAAGACGAATAAATCTCGATAACGCTTCGTCGATTGAATTAGGTGCAGGCTTATAATCCATGCTGGCAGGTTTCGGAATGGGATTTAAATAGAAAGATTAAATCGCGCCGCGCGTTTCCGCGAAGCTTTCCTTTCTCTGAGCTACAAGTACGACGACGCGACGATAACGTAACCGTGAGATTTATTCGCCAAGGTATCCTTAAAAGGCAATATAGATCGCACGCATGTACCTCGGACACCCGTTTCAACTGATCGATCTCCTGATGTAATTGAGAGATCTTCTCCGTGTTACAGATCGATGTTTCCTGCAAGGAGGTTCTCCATTCGCGCTCGAGTCGCAATTCCCTCTCGACCCCATTCGTCCGTGCTTCCCGTTCAGCGGCCTCGGCGCCCAGGATTCTCACCCTCTCCTCCGCTCCCGATCTGACACCATCCATCTCCTTGCACCTGATTAAGTCAAATCAATGATACTTAAACGTCGAAGATATAAAACTCCCGTCCAAACCGTCAAAAATCATTTCGTTCGACTGAATAAACGATCTTTAACTCACACTTTGCTTTATAATTACATTAAGATATTAAATGGATCTGATAATGAATGTAATAACGCATGATATGTTACATCTAAGACGATCATTCTGTTCACTCAATTTGAAACTGTCAAATAATATCGATAATCTCACATAAATTCTTTATCGGCAAGGAGTGGTTCATCTAATTTGCGTATGATTTACTGCTTATATTTATTTATTAACACAAAAGATAACGTTTTCATATTATATATTTAATTTAAAAATATTGCGCATTTATTTTAAAATTGGTCAATGCTGCGTCATAAATACATTATAAGTAAATAAAAATGTATTCGGAAAACGCATTTAAGGAACTGTTTTGCGATCGCATAAAAGTGAGAAATAGAAATTTGCAAATTAATGATTATCGTATACGTATACACACACACATAAATTATTTTATTCTCTTATATAAAACACGAATTCAAAAACAAAAAGTTGTTAAATTGTACTAACATACCTTCGTAAGGTAATGGGAATGATTAAGTGTTACGGAATACTGCAAAAGTGCCAATCCAGAAAATTTACGTTTGTAACTAATAGTACATATTATATAATTGCAAGTGACATATAACATTGTCCGAATATTTACCAAAAAATAAAAAATAGATACATATTTTTTCATATTTTTCATTTTACATACGAATAAATTTAACAAAACAAAGCAAAGCCTTTTATATTCCGATTAATTTATAATTTTATTGATAATGTTATGGATATAAAACTTACCTTACCTTACAAGATTATTGTATATTAGCAGTTACTATTCAAAAGTAAAGAAGAGAAATTCTTTTATTCAGCAATTATAAAACAACTCACATATTAAAGAGACAAGCTAATAAACATTCTCTCTACTTTCAAGCTGTGGCACCTTACGTCTAATGTACGATGATTCTAGAATAAACAAACCGCACATTCTTTTCTATTATGAATTTATTTTCGTAGCGTTGATACACAAGCACACGTAGTTTATGTATAATGTCAACTGCGCGAAGCTTATATGAGTACTTAATTGTATCAGTAATATATGGATATGGCACGTTTAATTAATCATCAATGAATGTTTTTTTTTTACTTTTGACAATAAAATAGTTATTATTTCGAAAAGTATCTTATATGAGGATGAGTCAATTATAAATGTCGATAATGTGATAATTTAATTTATTCGAAGCGCTATTGTCATGTGTAAACATAAAATCAATAAATCAATTAAAAAAAAATAATTCGATGACAAGAATGATCGCAGATCACAGATGATCAGTTCCTTAAACACGAATTAAACAAACATTTTAATTTAGATACGCAAATATGATTATTTATATCCTTTCCTTAAATAATATAAGACAAACACAATGATAATGAGAAACTCACTTTCCTTCTGCATATTATAAATATAGAGAAATGACATGAGATCCAGTGACTAAATACTCGATTAACTTTCATATCGATAGCATTGATATATTTTATTAATATAATTGTCATATAAATATATCGATTATTGCAAAAGACTTTAAAATATGTTTCGACACAATATTATAACAACTACATATCGATATAACTATTTATAGAGTAGCCATTTAGTGAAGGTTTGCCAATATCCCCGTAAGAATAAGAGTTTATATTTAATCCGTCGCGTGTTTCTCTAATCTATCCTATCTAAATCTGATCGTATTCACGACATCTAAGTAAAAAATAAATCATTTCTAGAGCTGTCCATTTATCGACGTGCATGCGTAATTTAATTATTGGTACGACCGTTCGCTATCATATCAGAATATCGTAGCTATAGTTGATAGAAAAGTCTTATCATAACAACTATATTTGTACGTAAATAATGCCTGCTAAAATAGTTCGGTAACGTCGAGACGTCTTTAACCCTTCTTTCAGAAATAGTACATTACGCGAGAAGTTCGATGGGAAAGGATTATCAAATCCTTACATATATCAATTAACATTCTCCTAAATAATACTAATAGCACAATATTTGATAACAACTGATTTAGCTTTGAAAAATTTCAAAGCGTCTAATAAATATAAGTATTAGCCCTTTTCATATTTGCCGATAAATTTAATATGTATGACTATATGATTAAAAATTACATTCTTTATGCGCAAAACTTCATGGAGTTTACATTTTCCTTAAAAGAAAAATCAAATAACGATACACGAAATATCTTATAATGTACTACATGTATGTACCATCAAAAAAAAGTTTACATTGTTTGCATTTTCGATAGATTAGATGTGCAATTGCTGACTCGAAAAAACATTAAATACATAAAACAAATAGTATATATATACATATTTCATAATAGGAAGATAATTATTTACAGCCAAAAATACAACCGATTTCTGAAATATTTTGCAAATTGAGCAAAACTGAGCTATCGTTAAATTTTTGATAATATTTTCTCTATTATCCATACATGTTTGTTTTCTATGAGACGTGTCGCGCTATAACATTAATACGCTATTAGATAATGCAATATTAATCCAATTAATTCCAATTATGGTGCTGCGTTCATTATATAAAAAATTCCTCATCAAATATTTACGGCAACTAAACAAAAAGCTGGCTTATCAATGTAACTTTCGTATTAATAAAGTTGATTGGATAAGCTACTTAGCAAAAAAATTTAATGTCTCATTATAGAAATCTAAGATAATAGGAAGCATGAAACTTTTTTTGATGTTTGTAATCATTTTACTAATGGCGCTACTTTTAATCTCGAATAATTGAATCTGCATGTAATTTCAATCGCACTTATAAGTTAATTAACACTAATGAAAGACAAATAAACATACTTTTCATCCATTTTCTGGATGGTCTCAGTCATCGATAGTGTTTTAGCTTCCAGTTTTGTGATCAGTTCTGTCTTATGCTTAAGCGAGCCTTCGCACTCCTGAAATAAATACTTATTGAATTCAAACGAAAAAGACAATCATATTTGTCCAAATTTATATAAATAAACCTGAAATAATGCAATATAATGCATATTAATTTGAAAATTATTTCCATGATGATTAGACAATAATACGAGTTTAATAGAGTTGATGTATACATTGTTTATGTCTTGCAATTTGCAATATAATATCTGTCACATATATAAAATTTATAATATCTTACAAGATATGATGTAACGAAATGTTTGAGAGTTTCTTTAGATTTCATACGAGAGTTCTGTTTATCTTATATCTATATCACTAATCGTGATCGGCGAGTAATTTAAATTTATTAAAATTTATTTTAAAAATATATGTATGTATATATATTAGATTTCTGATTCGTGTAGAACATTATCATTTTAATAAGTTTTATTAAAGTAATAAGATTATAAAAATAATTTATATTGAATGTTGTATCATTGTTATTCTCTTTTTTTCACATCATTATTGCAAATAAATTAATATTTCTTACATCTCAAAATGCCATAATCAAGATTATTTATTTAACAAATTGTAATTATTGTTTCAGTAAAAAATATATGTAAATATACAGTTGTGAAATACTATGATACTGTAAAAACTTCTACAAGAGAATTATTGTCTTGAACGTAACAGTCTATATCGGATTAAACCGAGTATCGATAGCTCGATCTCAGAAAAGCGTAATCTGCTAAATCATTTCGTTACATCATAATAATTATATGTGCTTTGTTAATATAATAACGTCGATAAATCTTCAAACATAGCACTGAATAAATGTTAAGTATATACGACAATATGCTATGCGCAAAACATAAGTTGGAAACTTGACAAAATAATTTTGCACAATTCTGTAGATGTATGTATACAAAATGTACGCCTCGTGTGCAACACCGAATAGCCGCGATATCTGAAGTGTGGAATCATCCGCTGTGGAATTAGTCGTGTAAGAGTAGGCTCTCTTTATTCTTTCGCAGTTTGCTCGATCGTTGAATTATTCGTGGTTATCTCGGAGGTAGAACGACTCTGTTTCAATTTGTCATTAGATGCTTTCAATGATTTCTCGTCAAAGGAGCGTTGATGATCGATCATCGGCCGAGCGGACGCATTTTCCGCGGATAGGCACCCTCTCGGAGAGATGGGGCTAGCCTTATTAAGAATAGATTTCGCTATACCACCTGGAGTGGTAGGGCTTCGTATACCTTCGCCGTCCTTCATCAAATGATTATACTTCTCGAGGTTGTTAAGGATCTTGCCAATCTGATTGGTCTTCGCGTGAAGACGGCTCACCATCTCGCCTTTTTGTGTCAGCTCATGCTCACACTCCTACAAGGGAAATATGTCCAGAAACGGAAAATTTACGTGCTTGCCAAAATCCTCTCCGACAGAGAAAAGATTCCGGCGAAATAAAAATTCTCATCATTTTCAGCAGATACAAAAAGCACCCAAATACGCTAATTTAATGTAGTGATAACCTATATAAAATGCAATTTAACTATTCGCTAACAGGCATGTGGCTGAAATATTAAATTATTAACAAAAATATTGATAAAACATGGAAAAACATGAAAGAGGTTCTGTGCTATAACTATCATGATAACTAATTGTTTAAAAATAAATTGTTTGATTAAAGCATTTGATAGGCAGTATAAATATATAAGTAAATGTATATTATATATCAAAACCGTGATATAGTACACTCTCGTCTATATTATTGATTTATACATCGTTTATCGTACAAAGAAAACAACTTTATGTTAAACGAATGATTTCCTAAAATAAGAAGAGATAAATTTACGAAAAAAAAATAATTAATACTTTAAAAATATGAGCACAGTATCTTCTCATACAGATATCAAATGATTATATGAAGCAATCTACAGTCATAATTTATAATTACTTCAGTTTAATAAAATAATTAAAATAATGGATATATATAAGTATGCTATATCACGGGAATTAGAAAATTATTCAGTAATAGTTGCAAGTTGTACCACCTGCAGCTTTTTGTACATTTCCAAGTTGATTAATTTGATATCCTCCAGTTGTCGCCTTAAAGATATTATAGTATCTTGCTTCTCATGTATATCCTTCTCTAATAACTTCATAGCTACTTCCATTTCGGATTTCATGCTAATCTGTATGAAAGAAAGACAATGCTAATCAATCCTTACACTTTTATTTTTCTATGTGCGCATATTTTTTTAAATTTATATTGTTGAGAGTTTTATTGAGAAAAATTTATTGAGAGTTATCACTGTAATATCACTGTAAAGAAAAAGGAAAATATGGATTTTTATCAACCTGTAATTCCAGTTCTTTCTCTAAATCTTGCCGAGATTTCTTTTCAGATTCTAATCTGCTTCTAAGTTCTTCTATTTCCGCTGTGGTTTCCGTTATTTTAAGAGGTACTTTTCCGTTCTGAAATTAGATCGATCTTTCAATATCAGATCAATCTATATATAAAGCGCGCAATTTTTTAACATATATATATATATATATTATATATATACCTCGTTTGCGTCTTTAACCTCTATACCAAGTTCCTTTTTTAATTGCCTGTTCTCTTCTTGAACCGATAAAATATTGTTCTTAGCAATAGCGAGATCTTCTTTCATAAGAGCATTCGTTGTCGTTAGAGATTCTACTTTAGCTTGGAGATTCGTTACCGTTGCGCTAAAATCGACAGAAAATATCAATTTTGAGCATCGAATAATAACACTCATACGTGTATATGCGTAGCTCTTTGCTCAATATTTGCGAAAAATCAGATATTTACTTTAGATGTCGATTGAGTTCTTCGATATAATTCTTTTGATCAAGCACTGTAGTCATATTGTCGTTTTCGAGTTCCTCGTCTGGAGATTCACCAGGTATATGATTACTGTTGCGCAGATATAATGAAAAGTCGATTACGCCCTGCTGACAGTCAAGGTCTTCTTCCTGTCACAATAGTTAGAATCGATCTTGGCTTAACATTATTATCGCTCTGGTCAAACGCATACAGGCACACTTTCAGGCACGCATGTGAAAAACGTGACATTAATCTAGACTGACCTTTACGCAAAAGTTGCAATCGATTACATTTAATCCAACTAATAAACCCATCACTACGATTGCTTCCTCGCTCATCATCAGAGCATCTGGTTCAAAATATTCAGATAGAATATCATCTTTGTGATCTATTAGAACTTTGAGATAATCCGCTAATTTCTTTTGCATTAATGCCATACGCAACCAAGCACGCGCCCTACCCATAGCCGTCCTGAAAATAGTGATTTCAAAATACTATATCCTCTAATGCTCGAGAATCCGTTGATTTCCAAAGTATTAATAAATTACAAACTTTAATTATATAAGTAATTAATAAATGTAATTACCAATATAGTTCCAAACTAATTCTAGATTAATTTAAGAAGAAAATTTCTTTAAATACCAAGGATAAAGAATGGTAAAAATAATAATGGAAAATTTTTTTAAAAAAACTTAATTTAAAAGAATACCTAAAAGACTTATTTGATAATACGATACACTGCTTTTTAGCAAGAAAATGAGAACGTTGTATGTATTCCATTTTGTCATTACAACCATAAAAATATGAAAAATATATTATTAATTAATCATATATTTATTCATAAATAAACTCAGGCAAATAAATATGTAGGTCACACTTTCAAAATAGAAATATGCAGTACCTAACAGTAGGTAAATCACGAATGCTGGACGTAATATCTTGTGCTTCGGGACAATATTTCTCTACGAGCTGAAGAATATCCCACAGCTCCTTCTTGGGTCCGAGAAGACCCTGAAATCGGAGACTGTTAATATCAACGTGAAAAATTTACTGTGCTATCCGCATGACGGCAAGCTTTACCTTCTTCGGCCGTAAACCATGCCTAAGCACATGTTCAAGAACGATGAAAAAATGTTGCAATGGCATGTGATCAGAATCGAGCATACGACCATATTTCAAGGACGTTTCGATCAGCTCCTTGACGATTAGTTTTGAAATGTTAACGAGATTACTCCTTTCGATGATCACCGGATCCCGTGCTGCAAAAACAATACGTGTCTGCTCTAACTTGTAATAATCTCAATGGATTTCCCACGTCAATATTTAGGAAAATGGCTTTAAATTCAACAGTAAATATCCTGAATATAAAATATACTTTTAATAATTAATTGTAAGATTATTGGAATTTAAATAATGTTATATAGAGTGATTGCATAGCACGATATGCATTAATCTTTTTTGTACTTTCCAACATAAATAAAAATTAAATAAGAACAGGAACATGTGGATTCGCAAGCCAAGGTTTGCAACAGTTTCGCTGCTGGAAAAAATGCATTCCGCTTCAGGCGACGACACGAAAGCATGAAAGAAAGAAAGAGAAAGAAATATTTTTCTTCCGTTGTAAGCAAGAAAAGCAATACTTATTTCGTACGCGGTATAATACATCAACAACGAATTACATCTCGCTAAACGAAAAAAAAAAAAAGAAAAACGAATTTGATATCTCCCCCAATATATATATTCCGCTAATTAAAACCGATGAGTGCAACAACATCGAGTACAGACACAAGCTTGAGACGTGCTGCAATGGCGGTGGACTTGGTGCCATAATATCGCTAAGCTCTCGTTGTTCGGGAAGCTGTTGCTGATGATGATGATGATGATGATGATGATGATGATGATGATGATCATGATGATAATTAATACCACTAAGAGCGAGCGGCGGTGATGGTGACCGCTGCATCGAGTCTTGTAGCGAGAACTCGACATCCTGAAGCTCCTTTAGACAGAGCCACTCGCCGTCTACCGACACTCGAAAATTGCACAGATATATTGTGTCCTGGGCACCAGCCATATCTTCCTCCAACATGACTCCGCCGTGATGTACACCACCGTGATCACCCGGTGGCCGCAGTTTCAGACCGGTCAGGGATTCCTGCCGCATAGAAGACGATTCCTCTGCCGTCACTATCTCAATTCTGGAGCTCACACGATATCTTTCGATAATCGTTCACTTGTACAGAAGAGGGCTCTTGATTTGCATAAACTTTTATTTCTTTTAGTGATAATTGTCGACTGTAGATTGGCTTGGAAATAATTTATTTATCAGAATTAGATCTTTCTCGTTATTGAAATAACGAGTTTGTCATTAATAATCAATAAACAATGAGCGTTGACTTGTTCTTTTTATATACCTTTTATATATATATATATATATATATATATATATATATACGGTTGTTAGTTTATGCGTAATATTCAGAACTTTTTCACAATATTGTGTAATATAAAGTATTTTCTTCTTCCCTCGTTACATCGATCAGCTGATGGAAAAATGTGTCGCAATGAGTCACCAGTAAGTGCTGATATATTGCAGTCAAGCTTTACGTTATCGACAACGAGAAATAGAAATTTGCATCCACTAGTTGTATTGCTCTTCTTTTGTCATTTTTTCAAGTGTTATCCTTTAGTCATTCTTTGCTGATATTATATATAGCGGCAAACATATCTGTCTTGATAAAGATAGATTCAGTTGCGCTGTAGATATCGAAGAAACGCCAAATAGAATCTCAGCTTAAGCGACGCAGAAACGATGAATGCGCACTAATGAAACTACATTGTAGTTCCACGATTATTTGTTCACAAAACGATTGGTAAACGGGAATTTGTGTACTGTGAAAAATAACTTGAAAATCGTACTAGTAGTGTCGAGCGAGGAAAATTTCACGTCGGAGATAACGAGAACGTCGGTGACATGTAATATTGATTTTCCCGCTGACTTTGTCTCCACCTACAAAAATCAATACGGTTTCCACTGCGCAGTGCTGTGTGGTGCTGCCATCAGCTTTCTGGATTGCTCTACCGATATGACAGTGACTTTAGATTACTTCAATAACGTAAACACGCCAGCAATTAAATTTACTCACAAGAATTTTTATAAGCAAAAGTTGAATTGTAAAAAAAGAATAAATATTTCGAGCAATATTTCAAGATTTTATTTCATTGTTACAAAGAAGTTTTGAATACTTCCATATAATTGTATACAATTGTAAAAGCAGCACTGTAAAGTGTGCATTTCACAACACTGTCTTAATTAAATTATATTTATTAGTATTTTTTTATCAATTACGTAATCACTGAACCAGATGCAAATGTAGGTCTCTCCTATACTGAGAATTTAGCAATATAAACAGCTTAACATTTGTGTATCTTTTCACGTCACACTTAAACACGCACGTAATTGCAGAAAAACCAGCATTAAAAATACCACTACACACGTTCCATTAATATATTAGTATCCACCTGTCTAATATGTCATATATTCAATTATTTTCCGCTATAATTTGTTATAATCATGTAGCAAACAACTGCGCACATGTCAAGAATTGGCAATGTGATATCATATATATATATCACTGTTTTCGTGACAATGCGTTATCGTTCGAGATACAACTGGAGAATCGGTCAACATTTCAACAACAGATTAATTTATCGTAAAAGCTAGTTACTATATATAACCATGAATGTTAACAGAAAGATGTTACAAGCAAATCTAATATCAAATTTAATAAAAGTATTTATGTAAAAAATGGAATAATAAATATAATATGTATAATATATATAAGTTCTAATATAACCATTATTTATTTAATTATTTATGAATATTATAAATAGCTGTGTGTAATATTTTACACAGCTAAAATAGACACAATTAGAACTTGTTATAGCTAAATCCAAATAATCTAATCAAAATACTCATAAAAATTTCTAAGACTCGTGCTTCCTAAATTATCAAAACTTCATTTTTCAAATCTTCTATAGATCTGTCAAATAATAATACATATTATAAAAATATATACACAATAATACGTCATACATTTTCCATCTAAGGTACGTATTGTACAGTTTTATGTTATGATTTACGAAGAGAAACCTTTTCTGTCACTATCTTTGTAATAGGAACAATTCAGTCGTTTATAATTTGACATCCGATGTAATTACGTACATATTCGAATGTATTCCATTCTGCAATGATTTGTAGACTCCAACTGGCACAAAACACTCCTCAATAAAGAGACACACGTGCGCGCACAGTATGTTTACGCGCGTTTATTACGCGGGCGCCAAGCTAAGCCCGCGAGCGCGTACTTTTGAAGAACGCGCCGAATCGTGGGATCATGCACCTAACACCTAATGTTCTCCATGTACTCACGTCTCGGCAACCACCAGGCATCCAGCTTTCTGGGTCTAGACACGACGAGGTCCGGCCATTTGTCCTCCCGTATAGAGTAACTCGATGGCGAACGCGAGACACTTTTCTCATTTTCATCAGATGCGAGGCTACCGGTGAACGATTTCTCGGACGGGGATATTGGCAAACCGTCGCTACTTTCCGCGGCCATATTTACGTTTCCACTGTCGACCAGCGGCGCATGAGTTTACCGACAGTGTGTGTATACGTATACGCGTGTATACACACGTATATATTTCTCTGTATGAGGACCAGACTATCGCATTCCTTTTGCCAGCACGTGGTAAGAATACTCGTCACGCGACTCCTCTACGCACGCCTTCGTCAGACTCTTCTCGATAATCGGCGGATGGAAACCGGAGTAATGCGATGAAATTGAAACAAACTTGCTTGATGTCATCTGCGAACGATGTCTGGTGTGATTCTTGCTAAATGATCAAGAACTTGGACTTATCAAGAGATAATGCAGCATCAAAATAAATAATACAGAACAGAAGTGCGAGTCTGTATCGATATTTTTAATGTTAAAGAAGCAAAACTATTCACATGAAGGAAAATGGACATTTAGTCTATTTTTCTTCTTCAGAAATGACAGATATGTAATAGGAAATGACTGGCTATCGTATCGCTTCTTCCGCATGGGAAGCATTATCGCATCCTATATGTAAGATAGTCAATAAATTCCATTCTTCTTTTCAGTCACTTATAAAAGACCTGTCGCAAGTGTGTCCGAAATTTATTCTTGAAACATTCTTTTTAAATATCCAAGCGATCATTCGCATCGTGCGAATTACTTGATTACAGCGGCCGATCAATCGAGCGGACTTATTGAGGGCTCGTTATTTAGCGGGCATCACTGTGACGAGTTCGCGCCGCCGATATAGTTACTGGAAATTACGTGCGTTTCAATTTCTCGAACAACGATGAATCGCTGATAGCCTCGTACTTAACGACGGATGTGTTCTGTCTGGCCTGGCATATTGACCGGCGCTTTATCTCTGAATAGTTTGCTAAAGAATACACGCGGCTGCGGAGAACGACGTTTTGCATACATTATTTTTCATTATCCAATCAATTTTCAGAAGATAAGCATTGAAGGCCCGGATTGTCCGCTTCTTTTAACGATATGATTAAAAGTCGAGCAAGAAGTCAATCTTCTGAATGCATATAATATAATAATATTAATAATAATAATGTGATCATTTTATTAAGTGTAACAAGATAAGTAACGTACACGTAGTAGTTGGTAATGCATAAAAAGATGCTATTATATGTATACACAATAGCTATCGCGTCGAATTTTTCGTCTGCAAGAGCCGGGAGAGCAGGATGCGGTTTCCCGGGATTGCAGTCGGCTGCAAGTGAGTGGTGTCGAAATTATCGATCGACTATCGATTCGCGCGTCGAGTGTTTGTCGCGAGACGTCGTCAGTCTCCAAACACAACTTTCGCGCAGTGTGAGAAGAACTGAAATTAATTAAAATCGTGCGTGATTAAACGTTAATTACGAAACGGGAGTGTCGAAATTATCGATCGACTATCGATTCGCGCGTTCGAGTGTTTGTCGCGAGACGTCGTCAGTCTCCAAACACATGTTTCGCGAAGTGTGATAAGAAGTTCAAATAAATTATAATCGTGCGTGATTAAACGAAAATGACGAAACGGAACTTTAATGTAACTATAAATATATTCTCAAATTCTTCTTGAAACATATTATTTAAAGTTATGCTATTAAATACAAAAATCTGAAAAACAGATTTTTTTCGAAAGCACTGTTTTGAAAGTTAAGAGGTTTAACAATTTCTCAAAGGGTTTAAACAATCTCAAAAAAACAACTTTGCTAGTCAATAAGAATCGTTGAAACAGTCTGATTTTTTTTGACAGAAAATACATATGAATTTAAGAATTTAACTGCAATTCAGACATGAAATTAAGATATATATATGTAAATTTTTTAAAATGTTTTTATAATATTTTATATTATATTATAAAAGCCTGTCTCTTAAACAATATATTTTAATGCTATGCATATATCATATTTTGGAAACAATTGTATAATAATATATTTACATTAAAAGATTAATAAAAAATTTTTAGCTACGCAAAATATATTAATGATTTATTCTGATAAATATTGTATATTCTATAATTAATTTCATTATATAACAGTTATAATATTGCAAAATCACACATATTTGTTACACACAAAGCTACTATTTCTTTATTTTACTACTTATATACATTTCGTTGATATAATTTACATATTAAAGTTTTATATATATATATCCTTTTATTGACACAGTATTATCAACTGAACAATCTCTTCTTGTCAATATTTTCTTGACTGAACCTTTTTGCCGAGCGTTTATTATTCGGAACATTCAGGTGTGAACGCCTCTTAAATACAGTCTGCGCACGCATCACGTTGATCTCTCCAACTTATCCTCGCTATATGTAACCCTCAAGCTACAGTCGAAACTGGATTTTCTGCGCGCCATACGGCTTCCCTCTCTCCTCTGCATCGAGAGGTGGCCTATTGTTCAGATGACACTGGGCACATGGTCTGCGATCCTGATGGCGCGAAACATTTGTCTTCCGAACGTCGTGATTGCGATGAGGCAAGTTTTGTAGAACAATGCGGAAGATTTTCCTCCGCACGTGCCGTAAGATCGCGAAGAAGCTCTGTCATAAATTCGCTGAATACTTCTACGGAATATTTCCGCAATTTAATTAACGAAACGCCTAAACAATTAAAACGAAATTCGTGAGCGTGTCAAGATGTACGGAATGCTGCTGGAAAGTGTACAACATTTCGTGCAGGTCGGTAAAGTGAGAGCAAATAATAGAACTGGCATTATGTATTTGGCTAACTTGGGATACGCATCTCATTTGGAATATATACTTGAAAAATGATTGAGTTTAAATTGAATTTTTATTTTCCCTCTTCGTTATTACTTGCGGTAAGTAATTTTCTTTTATATTTAAAACTTCTTGTTTAACATTTATTTATTTCTTTTCTTTCTTTTTAAAATAATTTATAATGGTGTATGTATATATATGTATATACATGAGAGATTACAAAAATTAAATTTTAATATTATTGAGAAAGAGATTTTTAATATTTTTATTTTATATGTTATATTACAGCAGTACATAACTCAAGAGAAACCAGTGATATAAATCAATTAATTAACTTACGTAACTATTAGTTTTGATGTGTTGCAAACGTATTAATTTTCTATGAGTTATTATCCCAAACGTTTTTTATAATAAAAGTTAAGAAAGTCAAGGAATTCTGCATAATTTCAAACTTTATAAGTGTCCCAAGTTAGCATACTTTTTGCGGGAAGTACTCAATTATTGAAATATTTTTTAATCTACTTTCCATTAAATTAAAATTACTTTAAATTTTTTATCAGGCCTCTAAATCATATTTAAATAGATATTTAAAGATTAAAGTAAAGACTATATTTAAAGATTAAAGTTAAGATAATTTATTAATTTTTTGGTTTTGTTTATTTCATAGTTGTTGAACGAGCACTTTTGTTTCTTTATATTTTGAAGTTCTAACTCTTCTTATTGCGAATAACATGGCTAGTCACATAAGTTTTATAAGAACGTAGTGACGCAGCTGTTTCTAGAAATATACAATTCAAGAAGTTTGTATTGTGAATGCTTCGCTGATAAAAGGTTAAGATTTTACAATTCGGCGTTTAGAAAAATTTAAATTATCACACAATTTCTTTTACTTAACTGTTTGAATATTCCAAACATCAATTTGGAATATATCTAATTTCTTATCATACAAGCAGGAATTAATGCCATTATCGTTTTCTTATAGTTACATATGCTTAGTCTACGTTAAACTTTAATTAATAACGACAATTAATAATTATATATTATCTAGTAATAATTTAAAGTAAAAAATGTAATGAAATGTAGGTCATCAAAAAACCTATTATCGTGAAATGTATCTAATATCTCAATATTTGATATGAGACCGTTACTTGGCGCTTCTAATACAAACACAATCAATTTTTGTCTAAACAGAGGGTCTCTTTATTTACTCATACGACTATAATTTGGGGAAGAATATAAATTAAGCGAATTTTATAAAGTGGCTGCTTTAATTTGCAGAAAGATTTTAATAATTTCAATGGCATTTACAGACTATTGATTTGATATAAATGTTATATATGTGCTTTATATTCGAATAGATACATTATATCTCTGTATATTTGAATAGATACATATATAATCTACTTTACAATTTATAATATATTTTAATTACGGAAATATAAATTCTATGAATCTCTGATAAAAACATAATAATTATAAGATTACTTTTTTTTATCACTAATTAAAAAAATTAAATATATATACTATAAATATATAATAAATAAATATATTATAAATATATTTGAAACTACATATAAATATATATAAAAAGTATAAATATATTCAAGAATTATTAGATTTATAAAAAGTATCTTATATAAAGTATTTATTACATTGATAAAATAATAAATATTAAGTGCCAGAAATTATTTTACAAAGTTTCATTAACTGTTGTAATTGTAAAATTGTAATGTAATTTTATTACAATTTTTTAAATTTCTTTTATTCTTTGGAAGCTAATAAGTCAGTTAGTTTGCGGAATTTAAATGTAATTATATATAAACTTCGTGAGTGAATGGTTTATATAACATATTAATAAGAAAGAACAAGAGTAACATTATTTTATTTATTGACGTCATATTATCAGAACAATCAATTAAATTAGCATGTTTCTTTGTCTCGCTACTTTCTTGGATTGTCCCAAATTAATACATGTACTTATAACGTATGTCACGTATTCGCTAGAGGAAATGCTTCGTAGATATGTAATAAATGAAGTACTTGAATATGGATGGACTTAAAAGACTTCCTTTTAATTTGACACCTTAATTGTACGACGTTTTAAAAATAGCATCAACATGTAAGGTCGACTATTGATTTGTGTTAATATCTTGTTTATATTTCTTTGCTTTCGCCGCTTTTAATCATCATTGAAGTGCCCATTAAACATTATAATAATTACATATTTTAATGTAATGATGTTCTTCTTCATTTTCTTTGTATAACCTTGTTTCTAATAATATTTTATTATTAGATGTATAAATAAGAATACACACATGATAATACATAATTTAATAATTAGATGATAAAAATAATAATATAGGATAATTAAAATATTTGTGCACACTATCTGCTATAACGCTATATATATATAAAGTCTCATTATTAAATATATAAAACTTTTATAAAAATTGATTATATTTTAATTTAAAAATTAATTATATTAATTATAAAAAATAATTAATGTATAATGACTTTTTAATTTTTTCACTTAAATTGATTTAAACTTTTCAACATATATTTTTGTAAAAAAAATTTAAAATATTTTAGAAATACTATAGATATATACTTGTAATTAGTTGTTTAAAAATACTATACATATACTTGCAATTAATCGTTCATTAGAATATTTCTATCTATAAATTCGCGTGCTCATTTGCGATATGGTTTCTAAAAGCTCTCCTCATTAACGGTCGTATATTCATTTTCATGACCGTCTCCCATTCTAGTAAAAGAAACATTAATTGGTCTATGCGGGCTGGGAAATTGGCTTGATTATCTGAATCGATTTTAAATTGGTCTATGGAACCAATTATCTGGCACATTAATCGACGAATTATTATAGACATTCTTCTTTAACATATAATATCCTATATTTAACATATGTTATGTGCTCTGTATTTATGCATTTTTGCTCTCCTCTATAAGTATAACTATTTTAGTTTAGAGAAAAAAATATAAATTTTAATTTACATTATATATACATACTCTCATATTTGTAATAAATTTAATGTCGTTCAAGAGATAGAGGAAGAGAGAAAGAAAGATATTTAATTATAATAACTCAGAAAACAAAATATCAGATGAAATACAGCAAGCAAGAAATATTTTTTACAGTTAGAATTTGGCGAAGAAGTATGGCTTCACATTCTGGAGAAAGCTGACTGTAAACACATGGTTTTTAATACAAGACAGATATACTCGGATGAGCTAATGACCAATTTGGCCGCGGCTCTTGCCACATATACTGGTGATTCTATGGATAACATTATGCAATTTTTTGGAAAATGCTTTGTTAGATTTTTCAGTAATTTAGGGTAAGTTTTTTGTGAGGAAAAATTATAATACAATTGTCAATTTTACACAATTTTCGAAAAATTATTAACTATTAACTATCATTGCGAGAATATATAATCGCTAAATTTACGTCCAGACTCGCAAAATGCATGTCCATTATATTAACGTAATTACGCAATATTATAATCAATATAATATTTTAATGCGTTACCGATAATCAATGAAATGAGCAAATTAATATAAATTTCCGTATCTACAAATCTCAAATCATCTCATAAATGAAAACGTATTTTGCGTAGGTTTGTAGTTAAAATATGGTTTTACTGCTTTCTTAAAAACTGAATTCTCTTATAACATTTAATGCTAATAACTATTTTTATATTATATAATACTTCTCTTTATATTAAAAATATAATTTCAAAAATTTGTAATCAATTCTTAAGTATTTATTTCATTAAATTTTATGTATCCTAGCTTTTCATATCTAAGCATCTCAGCTTTCTGCCTTCAATTACACGCACTTCGTGAAAGATTGAAGCATCAGAAATCAAGAGATAATATTTTAATATTAGTTAATTTTAATTTTAGAAAACAAAAAAAAACGCTATACGGAATATATACAGAAATTTAATATATATATAACATAAAACGATCAGATACACGACTTATATATATCTCTTGAAAACACACTCTTCTATTTATATAAAACCAATCTAAAATTTGCACTTAATGCTTAATTTATTTTATTAGATACGATTGCACTGTAAAAGCAACTGGTCGTTACTTTTGCGATTTTTTACAAAGTGTTGACAATATTCACATGCAAATGAGATTTACATATCCAAAAATGAAGAGTCCTTCTATGTATACAACACATGTCGATCCACAGGGAGTTGTTCTGGTTTACAGAAGTACTCGACAAGGCTTTACGCATTATTTTATGGGTGAGAGTTGACGACTTTTGCTTATCGTATATTTTTTGAAAATATCTTCCTGAGAATTTAATATGAATTAAATGAAATTATAGCTTAATATTTTATAATATTTAAATAATTTTTTGTTTGTAAAATATTGTTCTTGTTTGTGTTTGTGTGTTTAAAAAAATTAATTATATCATGATTATATTACTATGTAAGAAAACTTGAAGTGCGTGAACGCGCATGAAATTGACTTTAAGTTTTCTTACATAGAGATGAGTATAAATATAACTGTGTGTATGTGTTACTCTCGTCAGTTTAATTATATTTCCTTAACTGTTAATTATATTTTTTCTATATATACATATGCTCTATACATACATACAATACTCTATTATATAATACAACTCTACTCTCTTACAGGACAATTATTTCAGATAGCAAAAGACTTATACAATATAGAATTAAATATTAGAGTCTTAGAAAGTTCAAACAATATTCCAGGATCTCGAAGCGTAATGGTTAAGTTCCGTATTGATTTCGATAACCATCAATATGTAAGTCTTAATTTTAGATTTTATTATAGTTCTTCTTTTTTAATAACGACACTATTAGCTTGTATAGATTGAAACTTGATGAAGTGAATAATAGTAAATCATATTCTGATTTATACTATCTTATTGATAATAAATCATATATACATATATATACAGGGTGTCCGGTAATAATCGTCCCACCCATTGTGTGCAGGTAGAGCGGATTAAACCGAGTAGGAAAGTCCTCTACCGTTTTGCGATCTTCGCAATAATTAATGAGAAATTAAGTAAAAAAGATCGGCCAAATCCGCGCGAATATAAGCGCGCGACGAGAAATGATGTATATACATTTATTTTCTACGCTCGTAGAAAATGAATGGAACTACACCGACGTTATAATCGCGTGTGTGAGTAAATAAAATGTATGAAATAAATTTGTGTGAGTAACTATAAATTGAGACATAAATCACATGCGATAAGAAACTCGATGACAGATGGACATGCGGCTAAACGGTTATTATGACACCTTCGATGGGATGTGCGACACCGAAACAATTGAAGGTCGTCGAAAAAAGTATCAACAGTATTTTGTTTAGGTTTTTTTCTGCGTACCGAGTTCGAGTGGTGCTCGCCGAGCATGCCTTATTAGAGTGAGAAGGATGCGAGGAGGATAAAGAAGGATACGAGCAGAGCTCGCTCGAGCGTGCCTTTTAAAAACAATTCGAGATAACGCGAGAAGGATGCGAGGAGGATGAAGAAGGATACGAGAAGAAAATCGAGAACGCCAGTAAGACACGAATCTCTCTTTTCTATTGGATCAGAGAATCGAGCGACTTTGATTATTGGTCATCGCCCGAGGAGTCCGCGTGGAGTATTTAAGTCAGGAAATTCGGCATGCCACCGATAAACCGTGAGACGTGTCAATGCATCTCCCAAACTACGATTTTTTTATTGAACTATAATAATAGAATGACTATGATTTGGCTACCAAACGATGACTTAGCGCGGATTAATTAATACACATTAATACATATGCTAAGAAAACCCTTGCTTGTATCTTACCATATCTATTCCCTTTCTAAATAGCAATTTTAATATTCATACAACTATTTGTCGATTAAATTTTATATAATTATATGACAAATTGCGATGTTAAAGAGTTTTGCGCTGCGAATCGATTGCGTGTGAATGCGCGTTTAATACAATCGGCATTGTAAACTTTACCCAACGCATCGTCTTTATTTCAATCAAATAATCAAAATTACTTCGAGAAATGATCGCAACTTTATCGCATCGTGTCCAGATTGGCAAGTGACAGAATCGCTTTCATTCTCTGAGCACATACTACACATAATGTAGCATGCTCGTTAGGAATTAAATGAATTGTACTTGTTATATCAAAATCATTCAATTAATTAAATTGATGAGATTGATATTGTGTTGCAATATTTATGATATTTGGCAATGATTTTTGTATTATACACGCTTATGTCTCTTCTTGCCCCGCGCTTATATTCGCGCGAATTGGCCGACCTTTTATAATTAATTTGTCATTAATTATTGCGAAGATCGCAAAACGGTAGAGGACTTTTCTACTCGGTTTAACCCGCTCCACCGATGGGTGGGGCGATTATTACCAGACACCCTGTATAGTACATATGTGTGTGTGTGTGTGTGTGTGTGTGTGTGTGTGTGTGTTATAGCATCATCTAGATTATGCCTCTTTACACTTTATTACTTATATATATTTATTAATTAATTAGAATTTTATTAAACTATGTCGTTTAAAATAAGTTTAACATATAACTTATAATTTGCATTATATTGAGAATCTTTAGATCACGAAGAATAATACAATAAAAACTACATTAAACCGTGAAATGTCGCCTGTTTCCTGCACGTTTTTCTTACGCCTTTTTCCATTTGGCGTCGTAATGAACAAGGACATGCAAATTCTAGGAGCAGGTGATAAACTGCTCCAAGCCTGGGGTGGTACTACATCTATTTTAAATAAGCATGTTACAGAAATATTTAAATTAAGGAGACCCAAAGGAATTTCATTTACATGGGGAAACGTACGTAATACAAAACAAATGTACTTTGAAAGCTGCAATAATTAATTTTCTAAGATATCATTTTGACACATAATATAAAACATAAATTGCAACACAAAAAATACATTTATAAAATTTATATTTTTAGATAATGTACTTACATTCAGTGATATTCGAATTGGAACTCATCAGGGCGAATGATCATCACTCCTCGATAAATTCAAACAACACACCGAGCACAAGTAGTGGTTTAGATAGGCGTGGAAGTCAAGGTGCGAGAAGCATCTTGTTAAAGGGCCAAATGAGATACATCGAGGATATTAAAGCGATTATATTTCTTTGTAGTCCTTTGTAAGTTTCCTCGCAGTATCATTATAATCATATTTCCCATCGGATAACAAATTTATAATAGTCGCGACTGTCTTCCTGCAATAGAATCAACAGTTTAGATGAACTTCTTAATATGGGTCTATATTTGAACGATCTTAATCCTCACGGTATGAGCAGAGAACTGGTACTAGCAGGATGGCAACATTGCGGAAGGTATGTTTAATTAAATTATTAGAAACAATATTCTCATAAAAATTGAATACATTTTTTTTACGTAAAGAAAAAAATTATCATTATTATTATCATTAGTATTATATTTCTTTATCGTATGTTTAACTGTTCCACATACATTTATTAAACATTTTATATGCCGTCTTATATTTACATCTAATTTTAAGTTAACTTCTACGTATTATTTCAAATATATCTGTATGTAATCCAACAAAAATTTTTTACATACAATTTTTTTGTAAATAATCCATATCTTTATACTTGTGAAGATTGGAAATGATGTTCGAGAGGGCAGAACAAAGATCGACCGAACTAGAGAACAGCTATGCGCTACTGGATCGATGGAAAAATAAGAGTGACGAGCTTCTATATTCTATGATTCCGCAAACGGTGGCAGACCGATTGCGAGCCGGAACCAGCCCATTGAGCACTTGCGAGGTATAAAATCAGATTATAAAGTTTCGGCCTTCTTTTCGATCTTATCTGATAATAAATATTTAATGATACTTCATTTTCAGTCATTCGAGTCAATAACAGTTCTTTTCTGCGAATTATGCGACTTCGATTATTCGACTATCGAGGGAGCAATGGATATCGTCTTATCTATGAATGCTGTTTTTTCCTGTTTCGATACGCTAATGGATCAGTTCAACGTTTATAAGGTAAGATTATTATATACAATTTTATTGGAATTGCTAAATATATATTATCATAGATTATGTCATTAGAGATAAAATTTGACTAATACGATGTAGTATTTATGGAATCTTGATCCAATCAGATAATAGTATTAAAAGCATTTTCTCATGCTCGAGCTGCGAAGATAGATTATCTGAGTTTTGTTAATGAATTACAATTGTAATTCAATGTAACGACATCGAAACAGAGAAGTTACATTAACTGTATGTTATATTTACTGTTTACGACTGTCATTACAGGTAGAGACTGTTGGTCGCGTGTACATGGCAGCTAGCGGGGCACCGGATAGAAACGAAAACCATGCGCAAAATATCGCCGATGTTTCTCTACAACTTATCGAGCATGTTCGATCTCTCGAATTACCCTCCGGATTGGACATACGAATCCGCATAGGTTACCACCCAACGCATATACAGTTGCTCGACTTTCGAATACGATATTTTCTTGCATCTCTTGAGATATGACTTCGTTTACTTAACGTTTGCAAAATTTTATCTTCGTGAAGAATAATAAAATTATCGATACACACATATATTGAAACAAATAAAAATAATAGAATTTCTTCTGGAATTTTTCAGGAATTCATTCCGGGCCAGCGGTGGCCGGTGTGGTTGGCATCAAATTGCCGAGGTACTGTTTCTTTGGGGATACTGTTAACACAGCTTCCAGAATGCAGACCACTAGTCTGGTAACATAGTTTTCTTTATCTTCACGTAACTATATAATATATAATATATAATAATATATAATATAATATATATATAATGTGTAATATAATAGAATGAAAGCATATAGGACAAGTTTAAACTATTGAACTTAAATTTGCATGGTATAAAGAGAAAGTACAAATTACAGTTCAAGAGTTTATCAGTACATAATAAATAATACATTACATGTTATATAAATATCATGTTTATCGTATCAGTTTGCCTTGTGCGTTCTTATACTATATATAAATCATACATATCTTTAATCTTTTCATTATTCTTTTTTAAGTTTTTCTTATGATCTCTACATTATTTAATTGTATTGTATGACGTAGCCAGGAAAAGTGCACATTTCTTCTAGCACCAAAGCGTTGTTGCCTAAAGATCGTTATCGTACCGAATCACGTGGCGTTGTATGGGTAAAGGTTCGTATTATAAAAATCTTTTGTATAATAATTAGTAACATTATATATATATATTATATATGTATAATATATGTGTATATATATGTATATGTGTATAACATTAAATATATTATTTATTATGTAAAGGGGAAAGGAGATATGGAAACGTATTGGTTGCAACCAGCAGTAAATGATGAAACGAAACAAGAAATTAACTCGTCAGATGATGAAAACGCAGTAGTCGAAGGCCTTCTAGTTACTAGTATATAAGAATTTTATATTTAAATAAGTAAAATTCGTATAACATATAATTTCTATATGAAAAAGATGTGTATCTTATCTAAAAAAAACAACTTTTCGTCTATTTATCCTTTAATATATTCAAGTCTTGATATCGTGTGCAATAGAAACATTTGCTTAAATTTCATAAAATCACCTAAAAAATTCATATCATGTTCAAATTGATTATAAATTTACTTCTTGTCAATATCACGATAACGAAATGCACATTTTATATTACCATTTGTCCTTACTATGCCATGTAAATCGCGTGTTACAAATAGTACGTGAATTTTCACTTAAATACCAAATCGTTTGATCGAAAGAAACAGAGAAAGTTTTGTAACTTTCTTCCTCAATGTACTTACATATTGTGAGTATTGATCAACGGGAAGAGGAGCGCGCGTGCCTTAATTTTCAATTGCCACGTGTACGTTCATGTACAAAATGTAAGATGTTATAGAGCCACGCATTACATATAATTGTTTAATACAATCATAAAATATTATAAATTAATTTAATTAACAACAGCGATATTACATATACAGATATATGGTAGAAAAATAAATAAATATAAATTAAATAATTATATTACCTTACAATGCGATAAATTTTTAATTGTGCACAATGCAACTTTGAACAATTCTATTAGCGTGAATGCATTACACAAATTGCGAATGTTGCAGATGTTACAATCGGTCACTATAAAAATGTATTTTATATGATTCAATCGTTTTAATATAAAAAATGACTAACAATGTATCCAATTTTTAATTGAATATTACACTTTTCAAGATGTTGATAGTTAGTAAAAATTGTTAACTGTATGTGTTTCATTGTGCGCTTCATTGGCTGTTTCCGTGGCTTACGTTGAGTATTTCTCATTATTATCGAATAAATATATTATGTAAAATTAATTGAAATAAATATGTCAATCTATATTAATTATTGTATATCAACAATAGCAACCACCCTCCGTGTTATATGCAATCCATGTAAGAAATCGATTTACTCTGCAATAAACTCCGGGATATCCGGGTTGCGCACATCCTTCTCCCCAGCTTACTACTCCTGCAAAATTGAAGAATTTTTATTTCTGAACTTGTTTATCTTGTTTCGCGTGATAGTACTCCAAGCTTTCGCGAAAGTTTCCTTGCATTCAACAATTTCTCGAGTTTTACACGCCTAGATTAGATAACTAATGCAATTCGAAGTTGAACTTACCAACCATCTGATGAACACCATTTTTTTCTACGTGCAACGGACCACCACTGTCTCCCTAATAATATAAAAATTTTTTACATTAGTCTTCGTGATTTTTTAAATTTACGATAATGTATATGTAACATGTGTTAGTAGAGAACAAAATAGAAGTCCAGTGTGACTTTCTTACTTGGCAGGAATCTTTGCCGCCTTGCTTGTAACCTGCGCACAGCATATTATCTGTTATTTTACGGGATGGATATTTCGTAGCGCGACATTCCGTGTTTGAAAGAATAGGGACATCAACTTCTTGCAAACTGGGTGATATCGATCCACCTCCTTTGGTAGCGCCCCATCCGGTCACTATACCTTTTTCACCAGCAAAGGTTTTCCCTGAAAAAACAGATGAACGAGATGCGTAATTTACCATATAATTAAAGTTACATTGTCAGTTATCGTCATTATCTTTCTCAGTTTTTTAAACTTTCAACTTTATGCAAATTTGTAAAATTTCCAAGATCCAACAATTTAATATATTTCACATGTTTAAGAAATAATATAAATTATTTTTTTTGATAAAACGAACTTCACTTAAAAATTACCTTGTTCCGGAAGACAGACAGGTCGCATCGGACCCTGGAACTTGATAGAACCCTTTAGCTTAATGAGTGCAATATCGTTGTTGTAATTGGTGGTCGAGTAACCACTATGTTTGATCGTCTTTTCTACTTGGAAATCCTGCGTTTTGCTTTCACTAGTGGAATTCCAATCGTGCTCCAATATTCGGACAGTCAGTTTACTTGCATCGAATCTGTTATAAAAAAAATCTGATCGATTATCGACTGCATCTTGCACAGATACATTTAACGAAACCGACTTGAACGAGTAAATTACCTGTCAATGCAATGAGCTGCTGTCAACACGTATCGTGAATTTATGACTGTACCACCGCAATAAAATTGTCCCCTGTACATCAATAGAACCATCCAAGGATACTGATTGACGAGTGTTTCAACTCCTCCGACAATACGATTATGTTTGTTCGTCAAACCGCAAGCTATAAATTAAGAACTAGTATATCATACTCTCACTCTTTCTTTCTTTTTCTCGTACTCCATAAACACTGTATTTTGTTGCTTCAATAATGAAAAAATTTGCAATTAAAATGAATAATTTTTCTATAATATTTTTACAAATGCGATTATTAATATTATTTTGCGACTCTTTTTTTATATTATACATATTATATTTATAAATTTATAATTATAAAATCGATGCAATTACAGTCTGAAGATTATTTCAAATCCAGCTTAAGATAACTGTGCACCATAATTATATAATTATAATTTAGAATTCTCAATAATATTGAAAAGAACAGAGTAAATAATATGGAGCATATATGATAATAATTGAAAGTATATAATTAACTGTTATTTGTTAAAAATGAGAAATTATATAAACATAATAAAAAAATAATAAACTCAAACGTACTGCATTTTGTACATTTATCTGGTTGTAGAGGTTGTGTAACTGTTGGTGGTTTCGGCGCCACTACATCTGCCAACCATTCCCAGAATCCTTTTTCGTTATTGATTTCACTTGTGCTATTCAAGTTTTGCTCTTCCACGTGTAAAGTTGAATTTGTCTGCAACTGTTATTTAATATACATTTTTTTAATTAAAATATTTAGATTGAAATATTTTTATTATATAAACTAAAATAGATTACATAAAAAATTTTTGAATTTTCAACACGTGAATTATTATCCATGATATCTTTAATAAAACTAATATTTTTACATAACTGTTGAACAATGAAACTTTTCGCGTGCATATAAATTAAGTTTAAGAAAATCTAATATATACATACTACTTTACGTAACATAAAATCTTTGTTAAAGAACAATTCACTTTAAAACAAAAAATTCAAAAGAAATGTAATATAAATCTGGAAGATATATATTTGTGTATATTCTCCCATATTCCATTTTTAAATACATCTTTTCATATTTTATTTTATTAGTTGATAAGTTGATTTAAGAAATGCCTATAATTTGTCCATAAATATGCGAAAATACCACATTATTAACACATTTCGATGATACCTCATTATCAATGGTGGCCGTTATCGTAATTACGGCAAATGTTAATAACAACATAAACCGAAACAACATTGTTCCTTGCACTTTAAAATATAACACTAACAGTATTACTGCGTTATTTCCTATTGAGCACTGTGAGAAGAAGTGTTGAACCGATCTGATCACCACACTTCCTGCCAAGACAGCATATACTTTCACACAAGCCTCCGATTCGGTGTCACGTCTTTATTTATACGGAATAGTGGACAAGCCGGTAGCAGGAGTGAAAATTTAGGCTAGCGATATGTAAATTCACCGCAAACAAATGTCATAAGCACACAAGAGATCTGTTAAACCTATTAGTTTACAAAAGATGGCGTATCTTGCTCAGCTGATTCCTTTTTTTTCTTTCTCTCGTGATTTCTCTTCTAACGGTATAAGAGGGCAAAGATAAAATGTTCTAGTTAAAAGATTGAAAAGCGCAGCTCGCTAAAAGCTTGAGCAAAGGTTATACACATGTTATTTTGCATTAAATATCTTCTTAACACTTTTCATAATTTGTAAATAAAATTGTATCTATTCTTGTATAACAATAAATAAATTTTTTCAAAATTTAAAAAAAAATACCTTCTCATTTATCGAAATTTTATTTTCTTAAATATAAAACAAGTACAATATTTGCTAATGTTTTATAAGTATGATTTATAAGTATAATGTAGTATAATAAATATTTTAGTATATATATACCGAAGAAGAAATATGTTATGGAATATTAATACGTGAACGTGTGTAGAATAGGCTCTATAGAATAGAATAAGTGGAATAATTAAATTAAGATAATTAAATATTTAGAAAACAGTTCTTAATAAAATTATTAATTTAGTGTATGTGTGTGTACACAATCCCTCTCAAACGTATGTATGTATATTATTGCATAAATGTTGAATGCCATGCGTTACATACTTTTAAAATTTTGATGTACTTAAAAGTTAAATGTTTGCGATGATAAATCAGTTAATTTAAAAGAGAAGAGAGAAAGAGAAAGAAACATAGAAAAAGAGAGAAAGAATACAGTAATACAAATATTTATTAAAATTGTGTAAAAATGTTACATTGAATGTGTACATAATAATATATTCATAACATATCAAGTGACGTGTCACAAATCCTTTGACAGATCCTCGCCCTTGCCTTTGTTAGTATCTCTCCGACCTGGCTTATCATAACTTCGATTAGTGCTGAACAAACGAGATAAGATGCGGCAGGGCGAGATATTATACATCACCTGTAACTTGTAACAGTGGGTCAAGGTATATAGGTAACGCGACCCTCATGCGGGCGAGACGCGCATTACCTTATTGTCTTAATGTGTGTCTAACTTTATCAGAAGCCTTGCTTTATTTTTCACGTATCTTCAGGGTTAGATTGTATCCGCGATGTAATCTGTTCACATTTTTTTGTCAGAGATAATACAGAGGATGATTACATTTAATTCTCAAACGGAATTTAAGATTAACAGAATTTAAGATTAACAGAATTTAAGATTAACATTAGAAAATGCACAAAAATCATTAATATATAATAAGAAGAGAGAATGTTTTATAATTATATCAAATTAATTCATCAATTAAACAATCGTGCAAGAAATAATATGTAATAGTATTATAGTAAAATGTAATGCTATATATGTATTTAATTAAAATTAAATCAAGATAGTGCATGAAACATATATATTGTTTAATTGATAAATTAATTTGATATAATTATATTCTCTCTTTTTATTATATATTAATGGTTTTCTAATTTTTTTAATCTTAAATTCCGTTTAGGAATTAAATGTAATCATCCTCTGTATTATCTGTGACAAAAAATTCGTAATGTAGACAGACATAGCGGATACAATCTAACCTTGAAGATACTTTATATATATATAAGCCTCGAAAATTCTCGGTAACGAATCAAATGTGAATTTTAAATTGTTCGTCTCATCTGAGACTTTCGTGGTGAGCGTTTCGAGAGGAACACTTTCGCATTTCTGCCTCAATGCAATTTTGATGTCAGACGAAAATTGCATGCCAAAAGGAGAAGAGAGAGAAGGAAGATGCATATAATTCGCAGTGAAAGTAAAATCATCTGTAAGTTAATAAGTTGCAAGATGATGTTTTTTGTCCGTGTTGATAAATGCACGAGTGCAAGCATCAAAAAATGATGCGGGACAAATTCAAAATTATGTGCTGAGGAAATTGCGATATTTTTAATTGAATGCTTTCTTACGGTGTCTTTCGCGTCGGATATCGCGTGTTTATTGCGCGAGCCCTTCTAATGCGTTTTCTTCCATTACAAATCAAAGAACCTTGATAATAATTTTAAACGTTCTATTAACTCACAGCCTCATCGCATATTTACGATTTCGCAGCAAGTTAACGGTCCGAGATTAACTTTGTGTCATGAGATCAATGACAAATCCTTATTATATTGACCTAATTGAAATTACAGTAGCTTATTTTCATAGTCTCGACGTATCCATGCTATAAATCTGTATCAGTTGTAAAACTGTAATTCTATAACAGAGTTTATGAGTCTATGTAAATTAAGTAGAATTTTTTTTATTATTATTCTGATTATACTTCTCTTGACATACATGATGACTGAGATAAACTCATTGCCGCATGTCGTATCAAAAAGATGATCCAACAATGTATAATACGATCAATCTTTGCGCCGGATGCTTGCACGGTGTAAAAAGCTCAAAATCACTTTCTTCGGAAAGGATGTAACCTCGTAAACGCGTACTGGAAGAAAGCGTCTTACGGAATTCAACAATAAAAATGAGATTCACGCGACGACACTTCGCGCGACGACACTTCGCGCGAGGTGTAAAGTGCGCCGAGTGAAATCCCTGCAATTAGTTGTCTGGCTCGCGTGAGCTATCAGCGACAGCGACCCATCACCATCATCAACATCATCATTATCATTGTTGTCGTCGTCGTCGTCGTCGTCGTCACGCCGCGACAATGAACCGTGACGGTCGCGAGGCGCGGTGGTGTTCATCCGCTGACGAAATTGACATTGATCCAGTCTCGGTGGATCCCTGAAAAGAAGGGTCGCCGTGAGGAGGTGGACCGGGTTGACATTGGACGGGTTCGTGGTGGTCGATGGGTCGATTGCGCCATACACCGTCGCTCTCGTGCGTATACCTATACGCGCGTGCGAATTCTCATTGTGTCTGTACCAGCAATACCTGTGCAGGTGAGAGACAACGGACGCGTACACCGACCGGGTGATTTAAAGGCTGTCACATGCAACATCTGCCAATGCAAACGCACCACTCAAGGTTGACGATCCCCACCGAGACACGCGCGCGGCTCTTGTGGGTTCTCCTTCATTAGTTATAATTTACTATAAAACGGCAAAACGACCAGGATACCTTTAGACTTTTCACGCCACGGGTGTAAGCACGTGCACGAGTTCGAATCTTGCGGTAAAACCAGAGATCGGCTGGCATCAATTACCGGAAACCGCACGAACACGGCATGGACGGCTATGCAAGAATGGAATACATGCTCGCGCTCTCTCTATGCCTGAGCTGTTGCGTCTACGCGTTGCCTCACGTGGTAAGTTAAATAACCATTATATGAATGTGTTATGTTTACTAGAAGATGCTAGTAGTGGTAGTAGTAGCAATATGTCGTAGTGACAGCAGTGGAGTTCTGTTCTCATTATGTTTAAATCTACATTTAAATCATTGAACGCTGTAACTATAAATCAATGTTGTGTATACTATAAATCAATTAAAATAAAATGTCAATATATAATTAAATTATTCTTTATTGTATTATTTCTATATTTCTTCGTGATTGCGCTAAGTGCCTCGAACTTTATTTGGACATTCGCGAATTATCAAATCCGCTTATTCATTAATAATACAGATATCTTGAACTTTTTAAAATTTTTCTCTTATATTTTTTATTATTTGCGCAGGAATAAACAGTCCGTAAATATTACATTAAAAATATTGTATAATTATCGTAAAATAATTATTTCTTCACTTCAGTGAGATTTATTTACACTTTCACACATAATCTTAAAATTTGAAGTAGGCAAGTAAAATTGATAATGTAGAGGAATCTAATCATTTACATATGCCTCTTGCAGGCATTGCAGGATAATAGACGGAATTTTCCTGCCTCAAACGCTCAAGTGCACTACAATATCACGAATGCTGAGATTGATGATCGTCCGGCAATAGACGAAGTATCTTATATCGATTTCGATCCTGCACCATCCTCTGCAACATCCTCTTCCAAAAGGCCGAACGTCTGTAAAGACTGCAGTAAGTGAGAAAGCATTTGAGATAATGTATCTATATATATATATATATATATATATATATATATATATATATATATATATATATATAATCGGCATGTATTTAATTATATAAAATACATTTACAAAATTTAATTAAAATATAATAAATAAATATAAAATATATTTAATTATACAAAATATAATATAAAAATCTATGTATACATACGTAGAGAATGATTCTTTTTAATAATACATAATATTTAATTAGTTACAAGTAATTAGAAGACACGTAATTAAGCACCTAATCAAACTGATGATTGATTATCTGAATATTAATACGGATTATTATACGTATTAATGCATTGCAGATTGCGGACTTGGAAGAAAGACACGGATTGTCGGCGGCAACGTGACAAGTGTTTACGACTATCCCTGGCTTGTGAGCATGAGTAAAAAGGGAACCTTCTACTGTGCCGGAAGTGTAATAACACGCAAGCATGTTTTGACAGCAGCGCATTGCTTGCAATCGTATGTATCAGTCAATTACAAGATAATCGCAGATAATTACATATATTTATGAATTATTTTCTTAATTCTAGAGTTATACCTTATAATGTACTAACATTTTATTATCAACATAATTTTCAGATTCGATATTAAAACTATCAAACTTGTCTTAATGGATAGCGATCATCCTTCGATAAGTAGCAACGCTATAGTTCGACATATTAAATCGGCAACTATTCACGAAAACTTTAATGCTTATTCTTTCAATAATGATATTGCGATTATAGAGATGGATCAGCCTGTACCTGTAAATGATGTTGTGCGAACAGCATGTTTACCTAAAGATAGTAAGCTATTTCTGATATTAGTAAAATATGTACATATAAATTTCAAAAGAATTTGCCGCTTTCTTAAGCTATATTATAAATCGATTGTCATAACTATTTCATTATTTTTCGTATTACATATGTAACACACACGAGTGTCTACGGTCGTTATAAATAGTTTATACAAATAGTATCTGAAATTACGATATATATTCTAAATTCAAATTTTATATTCAAAAATTTAGATAACAAATGAAGCGAGAATTAAAATCTTTACCTAGAATCCGATGCAAGTGACAGTAAGAGATATCAATTAAAGATAATAAATTTATACGAAATTATAGAAACCATCGATTATACGGGAGCAATTGCAACCGTCGTTGGATGGGGTCGAACGGGGGAAAGCAAACCGGTAAGTGACAAACTGCGAAAAGTCAATTTACCGATCTTATCACAAGAGGAATGCGATCAAGCTGGTTATGCGAAAAACCGCATCACCGAAAATATGTTCTGTTCTGGTTACCTCGATGGAGGACGCGATGCCTGTTTTGTAAGTATTTCGGGAGTTCAAAATAAATGCGAATGATTGATATTTCTAAATAAAAAATAAAGAAAGAAAACAAGTTCATTATATATATAATAAAAAGTATAATAAAAAGTATATAATATTGATATAATATTGACTTTTTCATAAAAGCATAAAACAAATTATTTTCATTTTTTGTGGCTTTGTGCGACAGTATACTTTTATTTATATTTTTATTTTTACTTAAAGGGCGATAGTGGAGGCCCACTACATGTCAAAGGAGTTAATGGACAGCTTGAAGTAATAGGTATGTATTTATGCTCACAAAGACATTAGATACATTCCATAAAACTTATATTTAATTTTATTTAGCAATTTTAAAACTAAAATAAATTTTTTTCTGTACACAACAACTGCACTCCATATTCTATATTGTATTAGAAGTTTCTATATTAAAAATCTGAATAATTAATAAATTTTTAATTAAAATTATTTGTTAGTATAAAATAAACTGATTGTGAATTCTATTAACTAAAGAGTATGTCTAATATCAACTTGCGCTTTTATCAAAAGGCATCGTTTCGTGGGGTAGAGGATGCGCAAGACCAAATTTTCCGGGATTATACACCAAATTAACAAATTACATTGGATGGCTTAAAGATAATTTAGACGAAGAATGCATTTGTCCACCACCGCATCAACAACAAAACTAACATTCGTTATGAGTTGTTTTGTTATGACATATTATAACATATCACAATTATCATAAAAGATAAATAAATGTTAAATTAATATTTTGATATTTATTTGAGCATTATAAACCTATGAGAAAAATATTTTTATCTTTTTATTATCTTTATTATCTTGTCAATATTTGACTTAATAGTTGGCTATTAATATATAATGTATTTTTTATTCCTCAAAATAGTTTAATATTTAACAAGTTTCATATTTCTAATTATTTTACTATAGAATTATACATTGTAAAAAATATTTGCTCTATATTAATTTATTGTATCTATTTATATAATATTACATATATCTAGTCCAGAAAAAATGTATATAATAAAATATTTATATATAATACTGCGATATTATATATTGTAATTCAATGTCTTGTTAAATAACAAGAGATGTATAATAACAAAAAGCATGAATAGTTCTTATTTACTTAATACATTGTACATAAAGTTATCAAAATTATAAATAATTTATTATCAATGGTGTTCTCTATTCTATCAAAAACTATTGTTTTCCTTTTCTTCCTTTTTCCTTTCCTCTAAAAACATTATGCAACGTAATAATGTATATTTAAATCATTGGATCGAAAGATTATCAAGGATATTGCGTATTTATTACATGACACATGCATATGACCTATGACCTAATATTTGCATAATAATTTTGCATGTAAGAGTAATTATGTTAAATTGCACTCTGAAGAGATAACAGAGATACATTGAAATAGTTTTCCATAATTATAAGACTAATATATTCAAAGTGTTTTTTAGAATTGACGCACAACTTGCTAATAGCAGATTCTTGAAGTCATTTGGAGACGAAAATTTTAATATCAAAATATCTAGATTATATATAATAATAATTTTTTAATAAAAAGCGTTTAAAGTTGACCAATTAGATTTCTCAAAGTTTGCGCTTTCAGACATGATACATCATACAGTTAAAGGTACTCTCAGATATCGATTCACTTCCAAATATTCGTCGTAATTTGTAATTTTGTAATAATATCGAAAAACATTTCTAAAATTATACATATATATATGTATATCTCATTTTTCTGCGGATAATCAATCTGTTGTATAGATTTGCTGACAATAATAATAGCAGAACAAAAATATTATAAAATATTGGCGTTAAAACGCGACATCACATCAAGCTGTCAAGGTTGTCACATAAAGTGTAACATAAATAAACAATATCTATCATACAATAAAAATTATCTTTTTTATTCTGTAAGATGGAATACATTGAATCAATTAATTTAATCTTTTTTAACTTTATTATACAAATAAAAAAAATTATTTATAAATTGTATTATTGATTAAAACATTTATACTATATGAAAGACATTCATCTGTAATAAACATCATGTGGCAAACGCATCGTATTTTATATACTAATATTTTAATTCTTTTTATTCTACTATTACTATTATTATCAACTACAGCAGATTAGTTTCTTGTGCGCTTAACAAAAACAAATAAAAAACAATTATTATAAATTACAAATTACATTCCGTGAATTCATAAACTCTGTAGAATCGTTTATAAATCTTTTTAAAATATATAATGCAGACAACAGTGGATTAAATTTGGAAATACATTCAGGTAAAACACTGATCAAAGCAAAGTGTGTTTGCTTTGATCAGTGTTTTACCTGATGCTAAAACAATCGAAACCTTATATAATTATTTTATTAGCTGATTTTTTCTACCTGAATTTTCGTATACACATATAGTTAAATATATAATTACCTTATTTAAAATTTTACATTACATAATTAAACCTTGTGTTATAATTACAATCTGATATTACATGCTAAAATATGCTCATAATTGCAGGCAATTGCAAGTTTATTACGTATTGCGTATTGCATATTTATTTCATGATACGTGTATTTGCATAATAACTTTGCATTTAAGAGCACTTACATTGTGCACTCTGAAGAGATATCTCGAAATAATTTTTCATATTTAGAAGACTCTGATATATGTAAGTGTTTTAGAGTTGGCGCACAACTTGCTAATGGCAGATTCTTTAAGTCATTTGGAGACGAAAATTCTAATATCAAAGATTATAAAAATGCAGAGAAAATAACTGTATATGCGTTAAGGATATAATATAATTTGATGATGTTATTTCTCTAATGTGTTAACAATTTAATAATATAATGCAATTGCTAAATGTTTTCACAAAGTTTGGTATATTCTAAATATCAAAGGATATTTTTCGCTGGCTTTTTGATTCACATGTATATACTGTGTTGTAATTAATTTATTCAATTCTAACACTGTTCTATTGTATTGAATAAATTAATTACACGACACTGTCTCTCTCAATCTCTTGGTTTAAAAATATATTTTTTTAACTTTAATTAGAAGCTTCAGTATGCTGTTATTAGATTCTTAGAATAAATATTGTCCCATGAGTTTACAATTGTTTATGTCATCTGATAAAGATGTACGCATTTTAACTATATTAAAGAAAACTACAAATATGAATCAATCTTTTGATGTGTATGGATTTAGAATATGGAAAAACTTTGTGAAACATTTAGCGATTGCATTATATTATTAAATTGTCAACACATATTTGAGAGATAACATTATCAAATTACATTACATCCTTAACGCATCTTAACGGCTCTTAGCCCGCTTTCATTTCATTTGCGAATATTTATATCACAGCCTCTTATTCATATTGTAATTTCAATTTAAATAATTGTAATAAACATATTTATTGCTAATATTTGTAGTAAATATATTTATACATTACAAGGAATGCTATCAAGATACATAGCGTGATAGCTCTTCGATCGATACAAATGTCAATCATAGAATTGTGAATGCATATTCTGTCACTACATATAGTGATTTTTCCACTCGTAAAAATTATTGCATTCTCATACATATCAATACATGTCAAGAGTTATAAGTAAATTTGGAATAAAAATTATTTTATTATATTATGTATTATATTTACTATTTATTTTATTATATATATTTATAATATTGTTATAAAACGCAATATATTTAGATATTTTTTTATATAATAGAAAAAGAGGAGCGAATTTTTAAAAATAATTATTTTTTTTAAATGGTATTGGCGTAATTAAATAGAGATGTTTTTATCGTAAAACTTTTGTATAAAACTTTTTTGATATCTCAAGTTTTTAAGACATATCGAGAAAAACTATTTTACATATGAGAGATAGTTTCATCCCTTTAAAGTCGTTTTTAATACCAATTAAAAATTTCTAAATTTATCTCTATTTATCTCAACTATATATATGTATATCTAAACTTACATTAAAATCATAATTTTCGGATTGGTAAGATTTACCTCTGCGAGTAAAAGTCGAAACTAGTTCTGCTACAAAAAGCAATTGGACAATACTGTAAGAAAGTTTTTTAAGTACTGTACTGTATGCACGGATACTTCGGTATCTAACGGTTTGTACTGGCTTTGATATTATCAGTTAAATTTTTCTATAAAAACGAGCTGAAAATTACTTTTATTTTATCTTTATATTTTAACAACTTCTTAATTTTACAAAACATTACTTTTTTGGCATTTAATAATTAACGGTAATGTATTTTATTTGTAAAATATAGAATTACGCATTAGTAATCGCGCGTTTGTAAATGTGAGTTATACGATAAAAGAATAACCAGTTTCATATTTGATTGCAATCTCATAAATGAGTCATTTTTGAGAGAGAGGGAAAATTCAAAGGAATCAATATCAATCTGTAAGAAAGATATCGAATTCGTATGGAAAAATTCCGATAATATTTCTCAATACATCATGTATGTATAATAACAGCTATTTAATGTAGTAATGTAAATGCACAGTAATAAAACATGTATCCTGAGGATGCTATTGCGCAGAGGGAACTATCCTTGAGCATTGACGGGAGAGACGACGGACTTTTTTCGTTGTTTACTTAGAACATATAAACAGTGCAACTTTTTTTCTAATAAATTATCGCAACATGTCATTACGATGACAGTTTGAAATTGTGTGAATTTGTCAATTTCAAATTCAAACAAAGCATATACAATCCCATGGCAACGACGCGTATGCGCATTGTGGACAATAATTAGTCACTACCTTTCTTTCTCACACCAATGCACATATCTTGAACACAGTCTCGGTGCTCAATTCCCCTTCCATTGAATATATGTTCTAAGGTTGTTTACCTGCGCTTTCATCTATTTTGATGCGTCCGAATTATATTATTAATTGTCTGATGTCTGCGTATTCGTTCTCACCGGTTTAGTGTTTTTTCCGTTGACTAATTTTTTAGTTTCTAATATTAAAGATTTTAAGTTAACGAATTTAATGACTTTTGTTTATACGATTGCTAAGTGCTGAAGATGACCCAAAAAAGGGTCGAAACGTTCACTAAGACTGTACCTTGTCATAATAAAAAACATTGTTTTTGCGCCCTAATAACTGCGCGTGACTCTTTATGCCTTTCTTTCTTAATTATTTTTTATTTCATTTACAGAGCCTTTATATCTTATATTATGTATCACTTTATTTCTCTTAATATTTCATAATATTACTGATATATTATCACATTAAAAGGCTACAAGAGAAAACAATTTATGTGTGATAACATTTTTTCTAGAACATTTCATTTCTTTATACATTCAAATATTGATCAAATTACGTCAATAAATAGTACAAGCTCGCTTTCATTTGAAAAACGATAACGGCGATGAATAAACAATTAATAAGCGTTCAAAGAAATTTAAACATCTTAAAGTAATGTTATTTACAAATGATTAAACTAAAGAAATATTTACTTATTTTTTGCAAAAATCGAATTCTTATAATTAATAAAAATATACATATTGCATAACAATTTTATTTACTTTTACATAGCTTTTTTTGGCAATTCTTATATTAACTTTGTTTACAAAATATTTTTTACATTAACTGCTACACTTAATTTCATATAAACTTTGCCCAAATTTCGCTTTTTGTTATAATAAATATATTTATTTATTTAATTTTTAATAATATTTTAAAACTCTATGTGTCATAAATATTATGACATGCCCTAAGCTAATCCATTACTAATTTCAAAGAAACGAATTTTATGATCAATAAAAATTTTTTTATTGTTTTAATTTTTCATGATTATTCACTTTTTTTAAAAATAAGATTACATATAATTGATTTTATAGAAATTAAATTTTTTGTTGTAACTCTGCATATATAAAGTTTGAAATAGCCATGAAAATACTGCTAAATTTTTGCCAGACATATAAAAAATAAAAGTGCACAAAACTGCTGCGGAGCATTCATTTACTTTTATTTCGTCACTGATAAATTCCACGAAAATGTACTTCACACTCTTCCAATCTGCATCCCTACCCCTACCAGATTACAGAGTATATAAGGCTGCCTCTTGAAGTAATCTGTTAAAGTGTGTAGCTACGCAAGGTGCAGAATAGAAGCAAATTCAAACTTGTGAAAATTATGAGTCCGGAAGAATACGTTTCTTTTGACGATTTGCAAATATCCAAAGTAAAAAATTTAATCGACGAGTTTGAAGAAGAATTAATACACATGTCTGGACAATGTATGGACATTGGTTGTGGTCCCGGAGATGTAACGAAAAATATCCTTTTGCCGGCTCTAGATCCAAATGCGGTAATATTAGGTAAGGAAACAATAATATCCGTAGAACAATTTTATGCACATTTATGTAAATTATAATTTTATACTAAAAAGGCTCTGATATGTAAATACAAAAATTCAGGTAGGAAATGGGCTAATAAGTGCCAGGCGCAGAAAGTAGACGCTACTAAAAAAACTTATCTTAAAATTTTCTTTAATTAACTTGAACGTTTCGGGGGGTCCTTTCTTTGAATCATCTTCAGCAGACCAATTGACAAAAAAATTACAAAAAAAATGCGTCTTAATCTCCGCCTTACGTCTTCGGCAAGTCTCCTATCGATTTCAGCTGTTAAGAGATGACGAGAATAGTCCGAAAAGTCAGGTATTGACAATCGTAAAAGTTGGAGGAAATAATGTAAAAATTTATATGTATATATAAATGTATATGTATAAATAACGTATAAATTTATATTAGAAAAATGAGTAAAAGGAGACTCATCAAGGGATCAAAGACAAGATGAAAAACAAGGAGCGGAAAATGCGTACGTCATGACCTCAACGATATTTAAAACAGCAATGACGGTTATATAAAATGTAAATGGATCAAACATAAGTAAATCGCCAGCGCGCATATTTATATTTTTTAACCGTTATTGCTGTTTTCAATATCGCTGAGATCATGGTGTATGTATCTTTCGCTCCTTGATTTTTATCTCATTTTCAATCGTTTTGATGAGTTTCCTCTTTTACTCATCTTTTACTCATTTTGCCATCTAAATTTTTACATTATTATTTACATTATTTCCTCTAACTTTCACGATTGTCAATACCTGATTGTCAATACTTTTAGGATTATTCTCGTTACCTCCTAACAGCTGGAATCGATAGACTTATCGAAGACGTAAGGCGGAGATGAGGATCAAGATGTATAAATTTTTTTGTAATTTTTTGTCAATTAATCTGCTGAAGATGGTCCAAAGGAAGGAACAAAACGTTCAAACCAATTAAAAAAGATTTTAAGATTTTAAGTTTGTTGCGCCTACTTTCTGCGCCTGGCTCTTATTAGCCCACACACACATTTCCTACCTGAATTATTATTTAACTCAATAATTGCATATTTTGAAGGTACCGATGTTTCGAAGAATATGATCGAGTTTGCAAAGAAAACATACGGTAACGAGAAACGACTCAAATTCGAAGTATTGGATATCCAAACTAAAAGTTTACCTGAAAAATATATTTCTGGATTTGATCATATATTCTCATTTCACGCTTTGAATTGGTGTTATAACATTCAGTAAGTTAAAATTTTTAAGTAAATATAAATAAATTTTTTAATGAATTTCTTAATGAATTTCTTAAAAAAAAATAACAATTCTTTTTTCTCTAAAATTATGAGATTATTAAAGATATTATATGTATCAATTGTATAAAAACCTTTAAAATAAAGAGAGAGAGTTAAGTTTTGTAATTTTTTAAATATTTTAACACAATTGTGTTTTATAATGTTTCTTAATCTCTCGTATTGCAACATAATTTCAAAGAGAGAGAAGTAAGAATTTAATATATTAATTTAACATTTCATTAAAATGGTTACATATATTTTAAGAGTCTTATTAAAAATTGAAACTAAAAATCGCAATAAACGTAAAAGCTTCAAAAATTAATTACAATTATCTGCGTTTTATTTAACAGACAAGCATTAGAAAATATTTATTGTATGCTTCGCCCTGGTGGAAGTATACTTTTGCTTATAGTAGCAACTCATGATATATTTGAAGTTATGAAAATTATGGCTCAAGATTTTCGTTTTGCACAATACATACAGGTAAACTTTATTATTCTCATGTTTCATCAACTTTGCAGCTATAAACGTTTAATTATTACTTTTATGTTCACACAGGATGTCAAAAAATATATTTCGCCATTTAATGATTCAGCCGAGCCTCGTAAAGAACTGAGGAAATTACTTAAAAATATCGGATTTGAGGTTCATCATTGCAGTCTTCGCGAAACGACATATTCCTCTAAAAATTCAAATCATTTTTTATGTAAGTAGTTTTAAAAATATTTAAAAATTAAATTTTATGCTTTATGTGATTATTACATTATAACACATCGCATTATAAGCAGCAACGTTCTATTCTCATTTATTTAAATTGTAATTTAATTCTAATAATTTAATTAAATCTTAATGGATTATTTTGGTAGCTTCGATAATATCCATCTATCCATTTCTGGACAAAATGCCACATGATCGGAAAGAAGAATTCAAGAAAGAATTTACACGTGAATTTGAGGAAAGAAAGATTACTTATAAAACAATACAGAATAATCAGGAACAAACATTTGTATTAGATCTATACAAAATATTAATTGTTAATGCACAAAAAAAGTATAATAACATTGCATAAGTAAATATATATAATATGTATAATTGTAGAGTACTTGTTTTAAAAATTCAGTTTTTTCACGTAGAATAAAATTAATCTTTTATAAAACTACGTTGATGAATTCACGTTGATGAATTTAAATCTTTTATAAAACATTACCTTTTTGTGGAAAGATTGGTAAAATTTCAATAGAAAAATGTTAATATTTCCATAAACTGTAAGACAACACTATTGTAATTATAAAAAACACATTGTTTTACAAAAGGGCTAGCATTTACATAATTATCATAAGATATTCCTAATTATTCCATTGCAAAATTTATTATCTTTCGAAACCCAATCAAACGTTCTGGTTATGCTGTTATAAAAAAGTTGTAAAAAATTCATATATATAAAATGTGTAATGTTATCTATTAGATAAAATTGATATTTTATTATATTTATAAATAATACATGTACATACATACATATATGCACCATACATTTGTTGATCAGAAAAAATCTTCATAATTTTTTGGTGACACAATATAAAAATAGCTATTTTAAATGCTAATAAAACTATAATAAAAACAAAAACGTTGCTGTTAAAGATATTGATAACTTTTACACAGAAATGTGTTTCATAATTATGTGTTTATATATTGTCTAAATTTTTTTATAGAACATTTTACTGTAATTACTGATATAATTATACTTTAAACAGTGTATAATTGAATATTTATGCAGTAATACATATAAGGGGTAGAAATGGTGCTTTAATTGTAATTGCAATTGTTAGAAAGAATCATTGACACATGCATTAATATACAATACAATGTATATGAGAAAATAAAATCACTGAAAGAAAAATAGTAAAAAAATTAAACTTCTGTTATGGTATTAAATTCTCGAAATAAATGTATATTACAAACAAATAATATAAAATAATATAAAATGAATAAAATAGAAATATAAAATTAACTTTATGTTAATTCCACATTTATAAACATATTTTTGCGAATTTAAATATTATAGAATAAAATGCGATTATTGTATTCTGCCTGTTCGTCATATTTTATTTGACATCATATACAGTCATTGGAATTTCTGATATAATTACTTTTTCCTTTATTTTTAATACAATGCAGGTATGAAGAGGGCTAATGAGAGCCATGCGCGGATATTAGGTGCAACAAACTTGTTTCTTAAAATTCTACTCTAATTATATCAAACGTGTCGGTCTCTTCTTTGGACCATCTTCAGCGGAATGATTAAAAAATTCAAATCTTTTTTGTATGTCAGTGACATAATATAAAAAGCAAGATCGACATTTATATTAACAATGCATTCATCAACTATTTTAACAATGAAACAACTTATTAGATATGAAAAGCTTGTAGAAGTAGTGCTTTAATTATAGTTGCAATACTTCAGAAAATTATTACATTTCTTTTTTATCTAACACACAAGCATTTAAGAATATTGCATGCTTTGATCAAATGAAACTATGCTTATATTAATAGCATCTTATGGTGCAGGGTATGAAGTTTTTATGACGCAAGATACCCGCTTTGCATCGATGCGGGTAATATTTAAAAATATCGGATTTTTAACGTTTCTTATGCTTCTCAATTATATCGGGAGATACTCCAATTCAGATAATTTTTATGTAATTACGCTAAAAAATATATATGTAAAACTTTAATTTTACATTATAATTATTATCTGTATTATATATTTTCTATACAATTTTCTATACAATTTATTTAAATTAAAATGTTTTACAATAACACGTACGGTTTTATTTATTACAATTTATTTATATTGATACAAAGCAGAGCGATTCTTTTGAAAGCTTTCTTAATGTTAACTTTCAATTAATATTAAAAATTTTTATATTATAAAGAAAGGCATTCCTGATCAAATTTTATTCTGAAAGATTGATAACACATTGCTCAATAAATAAATATAACAATAAAATAAATAAAATAAGTTATAAATAAAATAAGAAACAACATATGAATACAGATATGAAATATGTTGTTAATATATTCTGAGATAGAATCTTCATAGGAGACATTGTATCTTTACTGAAAAAGTATAATACGCCAATTTAATTTTCAAGATTATATAAATAAAAATTCTTTTCTTTCTTTTTTTAATAACAATATTAAGAAAGTTATTATGCGTATGTATTAATCTCTTATGAATATTTTGATTTATTGTAAGAGAGAGAGGGGGGAGAGAGGGGGACAGAGGGGGACAGAGGGGGGAGAGGGGGGAGAGGGGGAGAGGGGGAGAGAGGGGGGAGAGGGGTGAGGGGGAGAGGGGGAGAGGGGGGAGAGAGAGAGAGAGAGAGAGAGAGAGAGAGAGAGAGAGAGAGAGGGAGAGAGAGAGAGAGAGAGAGATCAATGTATATATGTTTGTTATTATATTACATAGTTAGTTATTATTTTATTTTTATTTGTTTGAAAAACAATGAAAGAAGCTAATCATAATAAAATGCTTATAGAATAAATAAAAATATTGCACTAGAAATATTTAATGTGCTCGGCCTGTAACTATAATTGAAAGATCTCTAATATATATATATATATATATATATATATATATATATATATAAGAATTATAATAATCCAACAAAGCACACACTCAAGAAGTGTGAGAAAGCGGTAGCAGAATTAGACTATATGCCGATATCTGTATATTTAGGAACAATTAAATCTTATTTTATATATTGTGTTATATATAATACTAATAACATAATTAATAAATTAGAAAATTTATAATTAAGAAAATAATTAATTTTAATTTTAATTTTATTATATATACTACATAAAAGTGGCAACGAATAATAACTGATATTTAATAAAAATATGATAAAAACATATTAAATAAACAGCAATGTTTAAATATGCACACAAACAAGCAATAAGCAAAATCAGGTCAGTAGTCTCAGACGTTTTGCTTTCAACGGTGAATGTGGGTTAGTGAAACTTCACGGACCAAACCGGTGTCGCATGATTCCTTCCGAATTAAAGTGCAATAAATATGCTCAATTAAAAGGGAAAACGCAGATAGAGAGAGAAAAGGTGTGTGAATTTTATCTACAATTCTCATGATTTTTAAGTGATCTAAATAATATTTAAATGTCAATTATAATACTTATTTCACTAGACACACAACAATATATTTATAATATATTTAATATTATTTATCTCACTAAAAAATATTTTTTATGTCCGGAATAAAATAGAAAACCTATTTGGATTTATTCTATAAATTGTGAGTTTTATTGTGATTTATTAGCATTTATCTTTATCATTATTATTAGCATTTTCTTTGATATGTTTTTATTACTCGAAGATGTCTTCATTTAAAATTTTCAACAAAATTTCCCCTTTCGACAACATTCTTGCCGTCGAAAGAGAAATTTTCTGTATACTTTACACAAAAGCGTGTCTCGAATTCTGTAAGTGGTGGGGAAATGAATTGCATGGTAAAAGCAATGTGATATATTGTAGTGAGACGAAGCTCTCTAACAGTATAGTACCAAGACCCGACCTTTCACGAAGAAGACCTCCTCTCTCAATGGTTTCTTTCAGTTTATCTTCTATATAACCTTTGTCATGCAAGAAAAGACATCGCGCGAATAATCACACGTATTCAGTTTACGACACGTTATTTACTTTGTTTAGTCGGCGGCAGTGTGATCCATTATGCATCTTTAACAGAAGTGATGAAATATATTTAACTTATGAAACTAAGAGGGCATTATTTTGCATTAGATAGCAACCGAGGTTTCGTAATAAACATATTATAGACTATTTAAATGGAACTGAAAAATTTGACTTCCTATTTTGATATACATATATACGCAGCTTTAAACAATACCTAATTAAAAATAAAAAAATATTATTATATCAAAATATTATTATATAAAACTTTGCAAATTACGATACTTTACAATAATAATTTACAAAATTCTCATTTGATGTATTTGATTAGCTATTGAGATAACACTATTTTAATAATAAACTATTCAAAAGAAACAAGAAATCTAGAAAACTGTTAAATCACATAAGAAACAACATTCTATGACATTGCACATGGCGAAAACTTCTATCGAGGTATCTGCTTTGCATTTTTATGCGAAGATCAAAACACGCGGCCGTCTCCCTGATTCCAAATTGAAAGAATTTACCACGTTTATGCCATGTGTACTGAATGGGACCATGGCGATGGTAACAGAGCGACAGTGAAAGAAGAACTTTCTTCGCAACCATAAAGACCGGCTGGCTCTCGGTCGATCAGTTCAACTTCTTTGTGGAACTAAGGTGAAAGCGCGCAAGAGCGACGGTCATCTTCGACGGATCCGAACGTCATCCCGTAGCTTCTTCACAAAATTCGCAGATACGATAAGAACGGTGCTAAAGAGCGAAATCGTCGCCGAATGTTCGTACGTGTACAATATAATGCATGTTTGCTGTGGGATCCGGAGAAACGCGTGGTGTATGGTGTTACATCGATAAAGAGAAGAACACATTCATAATTCTGAATGACATTTGTGAGCGACAAATGGGAAAATGCTTTTGCACGTGTTTCGCCACAAGCTTTTGATCCCGATATTGATCATGGCTTTCTACGTACTGCCAATCAAAGGTCATGGACTTCGTCGAAATAGTATAATAGCATCAGTGATCTCTACTGTGAGTACTAAGTCGGTGGAGATAAAAATTGTAAAAGAAACAAGATTAGCTTATGTAAGAAACAAAACACTGTGTATGTGTTTGTGTGTTTGTGACACGGTCTTATGAAACTAGAGTTCGTAAATAGTAATATAATCATATATTGTTGACTTTTTTTTGTCAGTAAATGTTTATGAAATTTACCTTTTTATTAAAAAATTTTTCTTGTGTACTTAATATAACAGTTAGTAAAACTTATCTATACGCACACATACACACACGTATATATATGTATATATTAGGGTGGTCCTTATTTATACTTGGTGAGAAAAAATTTGTTTCTAATTTTAGGCAGGATCCCTCTATTTTTTGTTCCATTTGGCATAAAACGAAACTACAACAAAAATCATGTTAATCGGATAATTTTAACTCGTGCCTCAAGAAGCTCAAAATGTTTTAATTTATTTTTTCTTATAACCATATTTACTCTTTAAACGAAATGGAAAGAAATGAGGAAGAAAGTGTACAAAATGTAATACCTACGCTAACTCTAGTTATAACATATGCAATATTAATAATATAAACAAATGTTCAATCAAATCGACCTCTCTTTAATTCCCATACGGCTTGTTCATCATTTCACGACTATGACCAGGGTACTGCTTCCAATAATCTTGAACGACTTGTAATAACAAATTGTTTTTGAAATTCTTTGTAAAAGCATTGTTAAACTCCTGCATTAATTTTACTCCTCTTTCGGCAGTATCGTTCTTGACTTTAAGGACTGAAATTGTGAAATAATTGAAACTTGACCTGAGAAACTTGAGACACGGGTTAATTTTATCCGATCGACTTGAAATTTTACGTAAATTAATATTTCATATAAAGGAATAAAATAAATGAAAATTTCCAAACATAAAAAATAAGGACCACGCTAATATATATATATTACTTGTTTCATTTTAAAGAGAAAACTAAATTAATATAAAAAATATATTTTGTGTTCTAAAAACATATATATATTTTAACATTTGTGTATACAGAGAGAAAAAAGAGAGAGGAAAGAAAGAGAAAAATAGTGTATGTTAAATATTTATAAATTTTAAATTCTATAAATATGTGCTAATAACGCAATTTTATTTAGCAATTAATTGTTTAGGATACAACACCATATTTTACAATATGTTTAATGAGATATAGGATGTGAGAATTTCTTCATGCTAACGATTGCGATCAATTATATCTCAGTATTAAAGAATACATATAAATATTATGTGCACGCAACGCTTACGAGATATTTAGTTAGTCAATACCGAAGACAATTCGACGGCTTAGACCTTGACCGATAATTCTGACCATGGTTACTTTCTCTTATCGTTTATGTTGTATTTGCGGTGGAAAGTGAGCGCGCTTGACTAGCGCCAATCATTTGCATATTGCTTTCAGGAAAATTCTTCGAATAATTCGCAGACTCGCAATGGAAGATTTTTATTTGATGATTTATTTGGTATCGACATTGCCACTGATATTGAGACGGATGAAGAAAAGTTAAGGAACTGCACATGCGGTAAGAATTATAAATAATCAATTATAAATTAAATTAATTTTTTCTCGTATGACGATTAATGTCATTAATTGTTGATAAAAATATAAAAATTTTATGCTCCCTACTTTTTACAGTTAAATTTTAATCTTGCAAAAGAGAACTTATATAATGGTTTTTAATTCATTTTTACCATAGAAATGATAATTGACCCCGCGCGCGATTTGTTTAAAAATTTAATATTTTATCTATCCTCCTTTAAAAATAAGGTTACAAAATTTTATAATATACCTGATGGTATCATTTTTAGAATGTGGTTTATCTAATCAAGAGAATCGAATTGTCGGCGGACGTCCTACGCTACCGAACAGATATCCTTGGATTGCGAGGCTGGTATATGACGGCCGTTTCCACTGCGGTGCTAGTCTGCTTAACAACGATTATGTAATTACCGCTGCCCATTGCGTACGGAGGTATATATTTTCTGTTCAAGTGAACATAATAATAAATGAAAGAAATTGTTATAATTAGCAATATAAAATATTATATACTGTAATAAGAATTAAAAGTATCAAAAAATTACTAAAAGCAACATTATAAAAAACTACACCATTTTTGATAACAATATAATTTTAAATGTATAACAAATGCTTTTATTAGTTTTCTCAATTTTCTTTAGGATTGTGTCAAGACTAAATTAATTCTAACATCTTAGGTTGAAGCGATCGAAGATTCGCGTAATACTCGGTGATTATGACCAATACGTAAACACTGATGGAGTTCCCGTTATGAGAGCAGTGAGTGTTGTGATACGTCATAAGAATTTCGATATGAATTCCTACAATCATGACGTGGCTTTATTAAAATTGCGCAAGTCCGTGAAATTTTCAAAGAAAGTTCGACCGATTTGTTTACCTCAACCAGGTAATGTGGCTATAAAATAGTGAATTATAAGATCTTTCTTAACACATTAAATATTTTTGTATTTATTCTTAATATATTATCTATAATGCGCAGGATACGATCCTTCTGGAAAAGAAGGAACAGTAGTGGGTTGGGGTAGAACATCAGAAGGAGGAATGTTGCCCGGAGAAGTGCACGAAGTACAAGTGCCTATATATAGTCTAACGCAATGCCGAAAAATGAAATATCGAGCAAATCGAATTACCGAGAATATGATTTGCGCGGGCCGAGGTAACCAGGACTCTTGTCAAGGTGATAGTGGCGGTCCTCTTCTTGTTGAGGAAGCTGATAAGCTTGAAATAGCAGGTGAAACACATTTATATTTCATTATGATAATTATTTTTAATTTAATAACAGCATATGACTTTAACTTATGATTATTGATTGTGAATTTTGGAAGAACATAAATAAACATACTGCATAAGAAATATTCTTCCTCTAGATAACTTTATATATTTATGTAATTAAACGTAAAAAAATTTGTAGAGATCGCGTTACTGTCGTAATATCTTTGTTCACCTAAATCTTATGTGTGTTATATGTTATATGTAATAGGTATAGTGTCTTGGGGTGTGGGCTGTGGTAGACCTGGTTATCCCGGAGTTTACACGAGAGTATCGCGATATCTCAATTGGATCCACGCAAATATGAAGGAAGGCTGTTTATGCGTCAATTGAGGACCTGCTTTCACATTCATTTTGTATATAAAATTTCAAAGCACATACTATATCGTAGTCAATTGTTGCAATGAGCACGTTTTACGTGAGGATTCACAAACACTTGCTTAGAAACTCTGAGTTCAAAACTACTCAGTAGATTATTTAATATACAGTTCCTTGCATGGAGGCCATTGTCAATTAGCACTTGCTTATATGTATATGAATGTATGACAGTATGAGAAATATCATTGTATCATTATATGGAATATTTCCTATAATCTTTGTACGACTTATAACGCAACTATGCTTAGCTCGCTCCACACGTTTCTATCACGCATTTCCAATCGTATGAATAGCGGTCGAACGTTTCCGGAATAATCAGCAACCGGTAACGGTTCACTGTCAAACCGGGCTAAAGTTGACGCATGCAAATATATTTCACATGTAAAAGTATCTTCGTGCATGCAACTTTGTACATAGTAGCGTAATTACGTTGGTCATATTTTTTGACTGTTACGTAATATATATAATATACATGTATATTATAACATATAATACAATAATAATATAAACTTGGAATATAAAAGTCTGTTATAATTTGTTTGAATAATCAAATAAATTTTAAATGATAGTTCGGAGAACATTGCAGATAATATTTATAGATGGACAGCAACATATTTGTGGTAATAATCAAGATTACACATACATACACATATGGATCAAATCTTATAAGATATATAGCTTATCAATATTACATTTTACATATGTGACTCATTAAAACTTATCACTTATGCTCAATCAGTTTATTTAATGAGTCAAATTTTATAAGAGATAATATCAAAATACTATGTTTTACACGTATTATTTATTAAAACAATTATTCCTTAATTATTATCAATCAAATATTATCAGCAGTTTAACAATAATATTAATAATAAATAAAGAAAGCTCAAAAACGTATAATGCTATTTTAAAATGGATTCTTATATTCTTTGTAGAAATATGAAATCGATGGCCAATAATAACGATGACGCAGTTGCAAAACCTGATCTTTCAACCGAAACTAGTTCTAAGAGATAGTACGACATTGGGTACGATAGCAATCAAATAAATTTCGTTATAAATTTTGGTCGAAAATGGAAATACCGAGGTTCAATTTGTATACTAATAGGACCCCCTCTTTCTTTCCTCAAAACTCGACGAGAGGCATCATTAATACGTATCGTTCCCGGTTGAAATACCCGTCGAACGGTACCGGATGACGCATAAAATGTGTATGTGCATATAATAAAATATAAATAAGCGTTTACATCTCCTCTTCTGCAGTCTCTTTTATCTGCATTAAGCATTCTTACTGCAACGTCAAAATGGCGCAAACGCATTAATTAAATCTATATAAAAATTATTGTTTTAAAAGATACTTCATACTTGGCGATATCGTATATCTTCACTTAACATATGATAAATGTACTAAAAAAATTAATTTTTGTACTAGAAGAAAGAAACAATTAATCGAATAATTAATATAAGCTTCTCTCATTAAAAACATTATATTTTATCAAATAGAAGAGTATAAAGACGTTACCTCTATTAATACCAAAATTTATTCGAAACGTAGTTCACATCTTCGAAACAGCTCCGAGTATGATAATCGACGATGCCGTCGTGGCCGTGATGACGGTCAATAACAGTCATCCGTGATTCGACCCTGAGCATGAACGTGAACTGGTCAGGTACCGGCCGACCGGCTGTGCCCGCCTTCCCTTCCGGAATAGCAATTACCTCTTCGACCTCAGTCCTCCACAGTCGGCGTAGGACGCCGATGATAGTCGCTCTCAGTCAGGGACATGTCCATGACTCGTTCCTGACGGTGCCCAAGTGGCAACTCTTTCCCAAAAGTATCTCTACAAAGATCCGAATCTGTAAAGTGAATTAAAAGTGTCGAATTATCGGTGCAACTACTATCAACTCACATGAAGAGTTCAATCGGGTCGCAGAACATGAAGTTTTTGCGCTATCTAGGTTTATTATTTATTCTGCTTTTGACGATGGAAAAATGCCAGGTAAGACAAATTCTTCTCATGTATATTCTTTTCTTAATTCCTTCGCATAATACTGCCACATTCCTTTTGCAAGGTATTAAGAAATTCTTTGAAAAAGAATCTGCAATACTTAAATATTAGATTTTTGTGAAGAAATAACGGTCTTAATTTCGGTTTAGTGCCGATTTAAAGTCTTATTTGCAAAACGATTACAATCGAGACATTTCTAACAAAACGCAGCTTTTAAACAGCTTTGATAAAGTAAACAATTTTTATTAAAATTCAAGAAAATTGTATGCACAAAACAATTATAAATATGTATAATTTTTTCTCAAAGTTAAATAATGATGTATTATTATAATTTCTTAATAAATTCTTGATAAAGTATTATTCATTATTATTTTAAATCTATTTATAAATAAATACTTATATATCTTTACATTTATATCTAAAATTTATGACATGATAATAAATAAAATTATTGATTGTACTCTCAAAATTATTTTATTAGTAACGCACAATTAATCATCAAATATTATAATTATTTCGATTTTAGGCCGGGGTATTCAGTGACAAAATGAAAAACTTCTTTGGACTTTTTGGTAATAAGCCACCTCAATCTAATGATTCACCTGCTCCTTGCTACTGTAGTGAGTAACTTTAATTCTCTGTTAAATTTAGCAATATTTTATTAGCAATATAGCGTTAAGAAAACATATTATAGAGAGAATATATTATACAATTTAGGTTGTGGGCTACGAAATGAAGAAAGTCGTATAGTTGGTGGTCAAACAACGAGTATGAATGAGTTTCCATGGATAGTTAGATTATCGTATCTAAATAAGTTTTATTGCGGCGGTACACTAATAAATGATCGCTACGTCCTCTCAGCCGCACATTGCGTGAAGGGGTAGGTATGATTTATAAATTTTGCATATTATTTAGTGGAAGTGAAATTAATATTAAAGTCTGGCTAATTTTAAATGTAACTGCTGTATAACTTTTGTCATGAAAGTCTCATATTAATTATTAATCATTTTCTGTATTTAAGTATTTCTAATAAAAATTCCAACAACAGAGATTTTATTAATAATATAATAGAAGTACAAAATTTAACTTTATTACTTGAATGTAATATTACTTACAATAAGAGATATGTTTATTTCATCTTTTCGCACACACATAAACGAAATTATTTGAAGTTAGGCATTTCTATATATTAGTATAACTGTATAAAATTGCTACTAAATTATTGGACTTATCTACTAGATGCGTAAACAGGTCGAACTTCATATTTGCATCCTCAATCAGTGTCACGCTACAAGGAAAAGTTAGTGCCGTTAGCCCCTCTATCCTGAAGCGAAATGCTACATTATTTTACTCTTAACGATTACAATTTGCTCAAAATTTTGCTTATCCGCACATCAATTTACTTTGCCTAGTTAAACAACATAAATCATCATATAAGTACAAACGTCTCTTTAAGGATTTGTTTATATATTGGTACATAACAAAAAAAAAAAGTACATCTGAAATATCTTTTGCTAAATACAGCATTTATCAAGTATATTTATATATTATCGAATATATTTCTTAATAATGTAACTTTTATTAATTCACACATATTAATAATATAGCAAACTCCTTGAAAAATTTGTAAAAAATTTGGTCTAAATTTTATATTGCTGATAAAAGTTGCAGAAAATACATTTTTTTATTGTTATATATAAAGTTTTAAAATTTTCCTTAAGCACTTATGTATTTTGAACGAATTTCTCTACCGCAATCTCATTTGCCAGGCGAATGTGATCAGTTCTTCTAGTTTTATTTTCAGATTCATGTGGTTCATGATCAAGGTTACTTTCGGAGAACATGACAGATGTATCGAAAAGCCAACAGAAACCAGATACGTAGTACGTATTATGACCGGTGATTTTAGTTTTCTGAATTTCGACAATGATATCGCGCTACTTCGCCTCAATGAGAGAGTACCATTGAGTGACACAATACGGCCGATATGCCTGCCGTCATTGTTAGGTAAGCACAATATTTCCTATATAAATAAATATATATATATATATATATATATATATATATATATATATAAAGACGCGATAAAATAACGAGATTACATCTAATAAAAATATTGTTATAAATTTCGAAATCAATGCATTGGAAGAATTAAATAACTATCTTCTTAAAGATGAATATTATCAGATCTTAACTCGATATATATTAATATATTTAATAATTTTTACATTTTTTATAATTTTATCACAACATATAATTTTCGCTGAAGACACATGCCTATTATAGCCATAATCTTATATGTCGAATGCATTATCGATATCTACCTTCGACATATACTCATAATTTCATGCTCGGTCGATACTAAATTAGCGTATCTGCAATTGTTAATTTTAACGAATGCGGTTTTTCATAATCGAGCGTAATATTGAACAATAATGCGCACGCTCTACGTCTAGCCGTCATGTCATTTATTATGCCACGATTACGCGATAGCCGAGTCATAAATTAGTTAGTATACGGGTACCTACTCTCTCTGCTGTAATGCATCATCGTAGCGTATACAACTGCGTAATAATGAAGATTTCTGTCTGAAATCGAGGCCTTGCAAATTTGCATTTTGAATGCACGCGATAATATTTCTTGAATTTGTTAACGTGCGGTGACATGGTACATTTATAAGCGCACTATTTACTGCAAACATATTCGCACCAATAGATTATAAGTGTAATACATTCATATTCAAAAACTTCTCAACTTCGTTTAAATGGTTTTCATATAATTTGTACTTTACATTTTAATAAAAAAATGATTATACATTTTTCGAGTTTTAATTATATTTATACGTGCAATTATATTGTCAAATTAAATTAATTAAATAACCAAAATGTTGAAAAAAATATTTCAACAATTGTATTGTTATTTGTAAAGAATTGTTGTGTGTGTTACCATTAGTTATCGTATGCAGTTAATTACTTATTATAATTTGTAATGCAGAATTACCTTTCAGATAATGAATACGTAGGGGTAAATGCAATCGCGTCAGGTTGGGGCACATTGAAAGAAGATGGCAAACCGTCCTGCCTTCTTCAGGAAGTCGAAGTTCCAGTCATGAGTCTTCAGGCTTGTCGCAATACCAGCTATAGTCCCAGAATGATCTCGGACAACATGCTTTGCGCGGGTTACCTAGAAGGACAGAAGGACTCGTGTCAGGTATAACTATCGCTATAATGTACATGAAATAATAGAATGAACAAGACAATAACACAAAAAAAATACATTATCTAAAGATACACGTAGAAAAGTATACCTTACAATGCGCATTAATACAGTATACATATAATAGTAATATATGCGATAAAAATGCAACTAATTACGATTTAAGGACGTATATTGAATGTCGTCGTCAGACAATTATGCGATATAGTTCTTTTATGTTATAGGGAGACAGCGGTGGACCTCTTGTAGCGGAACGCGAAGACAAGAAGTATGAACTCATCGGCGTTGTGTCGTGGGGAAATGGATGCGCACGTCCTGGCTATCCAGGAGTATACACTAGAGTCACACGATACTTGGATTGGATTTTGAAGAATTCAAAGGACGGCTGTTTCTGTGAGCACAATTGAATGTGATTATTCGGTGCTCTTTAATGATAAGTACGATGAAAGGCGAACAAAAGGAAAAAATGTTCTTTGAACCTGTGCTATATTCTCAGGATGAAAATGATATCTCGTTGACGATATTTTTTATGCATAATTTATATACCTGACAATTTTAAATAAGGTTTTGTGTTAGACTTGAAACTGATGGACGTAAAATACTCTGAACATTCGTATAATATTATTTTCTCATTTTCTCTCTATTCGATTTATTATTATTATTTCTTCTCGCTTAGTATCTATTAAGCGATATAGGCAATCAATGTCTGAATAGAAATGATGTTACAGAGAAATATCATAGTAATGTTAATTATGTTGCCAGAAAAAAAAACATTTGCGGAAATAATATTATACTGTATAATTATTTTATCATTGCTCAAATATAGCCAAAGGCTAAAATATTGCATTTTTTGCTACCAAGGAAATTAACTATAGTGAGATTAAGATTGTAAATTTAAGCTACCAGTTTTTATATCTTTTACGAAAAATGTTTATTATTAGAATACTTTATATGAAAATGTAATAAAAATTTGAATAAAAAAATTACCTTGCATTTACGTATACTTCTTTTGGTAAAATATAACATTTTTTATTACATTCCGTGATTTTTTATTCTGTATTTCGGTTTTTAAGCCAGAATTTAGAATTTTATTAATTTTAAATAAGTATTATTATACCCATCATATGCCTAATAATTATCTATACTGAAATTTCAAATATTCTTATGTTCTTATTTTCTAAAAAAACATATTTTACAATGTTAAATGTACAGTTAAAGCAATCATAAATTTTAATAGAAGTATAGGATAACTTAGCTTTATTAAACCATATGCCACATATGTAAAAATTAATGTAAATGCGGAGATTTGTATTACGTGCTCAGAATTTATTTCTATCAAATGTCGAAACTATCAAACAAATTTTGTTGATATTAATTGACATACTGGTCGCAATACCGGAAAACATGTAACGGTATCAGCGAACCGGTTACTGACCGACTTTAGGCTAAAATAAAACATAAAAAACGAAATAAATACACACATACACACAAATAAAACTCGCAAATACGAATTTGAATGCAAACATAAGGAATATGTGGGATGTTCACTTTATACTCTCGAGATTTCCTGGGATGCGGGCAATGATAGTCCCGTTATACGACGCAAACCAGTTGCTTGAGCGAAGAGCAGTACCGCTTCGACTACCGACAGAAAAGTCATGAAGCTGCAAGACTATGTCAAATATCTCGTTTGTATTTTTGTGGTGAATTTCGGAACAACCTATTGTAACAAACGCATCATCGTTCCTTCCCTCCGTTCCGTAAGTCTCTCCATATATTAGTCTTGCTATATTAAATTCTGTTATAGTAATTTATCTATTCTCACGATTCTTCTATACATTTTCATAAATTGTATACATTTGACATTTGCGGCAAATATCAAAAACTTTTATTTTAATATATTTCGCTACGTTTCCATTCTGCATAAGAATGATTGCAATGCCTTTTGTAACTTTCTTTTTATATTTGTCGTCTTTCCGGCAAAAAATAATTGCATATAATGACATAAAATAAAGCTTGTAAATGTATGAGAACTCGCAAATGCATTTGTTGACTAGATCGATGATCAAATTGCATCCAGACATGAACGCAGTGTTTTGGATTTACTTTTTGGAAGATTCCGAACTTGTGGTGCCTGCTGTGAGTAACTTTAATAAATATTTTACGAATAAAGTGTCTGTCATAATATAAATTTAAGCCACAAAGCAATAAATAAAAAAATTTATTAAAACTAAATATTTTTGAAATTTTACAAGAACCTTCTTAAGAGCTTTCTATAACAATTTATTGTATAAATCAAATATTATTGAAAATTATTATTTCCCCTATTGGAAATATCTTTTTTGTTTAGTTTTGCATAATAATTATCTCAATTATTTATGATGTTTTCTTGTATACATTTAACCTAAATTATTATACATATTTGATAAAATATTTCTTCCATATTTTATGCTTGTAGTGTGCGGCCGACCAAATCGTAAAGCAACGCGATTGTTGGGTGGTGAATATACAGAATCGCATGAATTTCCCTGGCTTGCAAATATTCACGTAAAATCCAATTTAATTAGTGGAGTATTGATAAATGATCGTTATGTCATGACAGCAGCTAGTGAAATTATTGGGTTTGCACAGATTAAAATCTTTATTATTATTTTTAATTATCATAGCAAATAGCTTGTATCTCTATGTAAAATAATATTAGTAGTAGCAAAATAGACTAGTTTTGGAACGATTCGTATATAATTAATATCTTTTTCGATAGAGCAACAGCACCTGAAATAAAAATATCCTTGGGAGAATATGACAGATGCACGTTGGACATTTCATCAGTAAATGTCAGCGTCGAATCTATAATTTTGCATCCAGAATTCAATCCGGATTCGCATACTCATGATTTAGCTTTAATTCGTTTGAGTCGGCCAACTAAATTTGAGAAAAGAATATCGCCAGTATGTCTACCCAATCCAGGTTTGTTCTGTATCGTGATTTGCATTAGAAAAATTTGTGAATATCTAAAAAATAGAATATATATATATATATATATATATATATATATATATATATATATTACACAAAATATATATTCTATTTTTTACATTTTTTCATGAATTTTTCTGATAAAAGCCACTGGACTATATATCCAAATCTTCTTTTTTGTTATCTCTTATGTATGTAGGATCAACTTATCTTGGTCAAGTTGGAACTTTGGTAGGCTGGACTACAAACAAGTCCGAAGATAATATGGACACATGTAGGCCACGAAAATTAGGACTTCCTATTCTAGGATATAACGAGTGCATAAAGTCAGGAATAAATCCAATGAATTTCAATGACGATTACGGATGCATCGGCGTTGTGGGTACAAGTTCTCTGGTGTGCGAGGTAAATTAAACATATTTTATTATAAATATATTTGAATTGTTTAAATTTGTTCAATAAACGCATGTATAATAATATAATGCTATATTACAACATGCTATATAGCAACATAATAATAACATTTTTCTCAATTTACAATAATTTGTGTTGTATTCAAATAAATTTACTATAAAATACAAATAACTTACAAATTTAATTATACGTTATAAAAAATAATGTATATTTGTAGAATGATATCGGGTCTTCTGTGCAATATCGATCATATACTGGAGTTTACGATCTTATTGGTAAGTATAATCGTCTGTTACACAAACAAAAATGATTTGATAGAAAATACTAAAAAAATGTAAAGTTACCACAAATATTAATAAAAAATACAACTTTAATAATAATGTATTTATTTACACTTAAATCTCGATTTATAAGTCTTATTGTTAGCCGCGCGCGCGATTATACATACATATTTTATAAGTGTCACACATGTCAAATATTAATTCTTGAAAAATTCTTGAGAAAGAAATATATTACCAATAAAAAATGTATTATATATGTTACAGGAATTATTCCAAACGTGAATAAATGTGATAATGTTACTAGACCAACTGTCTTTACAAGAGTTGGTCCGCACCTCGATTGGATATTGCAGAACACTAAGGATGCGTGCTATTGTACCAAATAATAACATGCAAATTTTTTCAATAATGCTATGCAAAAAATATTACATAAATCTAATATATTAATAGTGATATTTATCATCGGTGTATTTCTGTTGCTATAATTTACATTCTAGAAAAAGCATCTGATATAATTTTCCATATTAAAGTACATCGAACTAAAATACTATTAGTTTAAATACATATATACGTATACATATTTTATTATTATATATATATATATATATATCTATATATAAAATATGCATAATAAAAAATAAAATATTATATATTAACATCTAATATGCATAATATTATTAAAGTAATAATATTTTTTCTGCACTACGAAATCAAAATTGCATCATATTTGTTTAAACATCTCCACTTAGAATTATGTAAAAGTCGAATTGTAAACATATAATTTTATGCTATTCGAATATCAGGCATTTCTCATATCTAAAAAATTTACTACATTTTACAGGAAACAGTTGTGAACCTTAAATATTATCTTATCTAAGAATTATTAGTAGGTTAAACCACGTCCGCAGTTTACAGTGTACTCATTCACATTTGCAATATTATAGGCATTAAAATATTTACAGCACGCATTTAAGTGCACATGTCAGTTCAGTAAGGCTCGTCTTTGTGTAAAAGTGACAAGTCTTCCTTTAGTTTTACACATGCAGTATTTTATACTAATTAGTTTATTGTGTGTAATATTTAAATGTGCAAATACATTATTGTGGTATAAACGAGTGAATCGACATACGGATACGCCATACGAAAGTCTTGATTATGAATATTGCGGTAAGATTTATCTTGAATAATTTCATAATTTCGCACATAATAAGAGAAAATAATGATAAAGAATTCCTAATATATTAAGTTAAATTAAATATTAAATTGTTATCATAAATTGTCAGGTATATATATATATACACTATATTTTATTTTTATTTCTTATAAAAGTACCTAATATTGATAGTGCATATCTTTCTATAAGAATCAAAATATAATAAATAAACTCTTTAGAATATTTTGTGATTTATATACACATAAAAAAAATTTAAAAAAAAATAGAAAAAGTTATAGGCTACTATAAGAATACATAAATGCAATTAAACTATTATAAAAATATTGCTTATATGATTATTATACTTTAGAATGCGGAAAAACAAATATATTTTTACCATCATCCAGAATAATTGGGGGACGAGAAGTTTTTGAAAATGAATATCCTTGGATGGCTGGTATTATAAGCGTCAATAGATCACGAGTAATTTGTGGAGCTTCAGTTATAAACGATCGTTATGTGATAACAGCAGCTCACTGCATTGTTTATGGGTATATGCATGCTATATAATAATTAATATACACAAAAATATCATTGTTTCTTACGATACCTCGTATCTAAATTAAATAATATGTAATTTTCCACTAATAAATTATATTCGCAGAAATTATCCAAAATTAAGAAATAAAATATGTAAAGCTACTTATGTTGTATTTCATAGTTTCAATAAAGATGATCTGAAGGTATCTGTCGGTGCTCATGATTCATGCAAGTGGGATGCGAAGAGTACAATCTTTTCTGTTGAGAATATTTTTCCACATCCAAATTATGATAGCCAAACAAATTTTGCCGATATTATGCTGATTAAACTAATTATGCGAATTACCTTTAACAAATTCGTTAGACCAATTTGTTTACCAAAACCTGGTAATTACCATAATATTATCATATATAATATATATTAATATACATACATGTATATCTGCGAAAAATAAAATTTACAACTGAATAAAATGATTAATAATTGCCCATAACTTTTTTCTTTGTACAGGACTTGATGTCTTTCAATTTAGAGAACAATCCGTATCTGCACTTGGCTGGGGATTCTCAGAAAATGATTCTTTATTTAATAAAGAATGTGGTTTACGTGTAGTGGATTTAACATTATTTAAGCGATCGGAATGTCCTACCGACATCTCGAGTTTAATCTGCGCAGGATATAAAACATCACCACGCGGTACTTGCGGGGTATTTAATCAATTGTAACATTTTCATTTACACGTAATTTAATTTCAAAAGTTACAAAAGTAAAATAAATAAAATATTATATTTGAAAATTATATAATTCAGGGTGATAGCGGCGGTCCTCTTCAGATATTGAACGACAATCATAAATATATCTTGATAGGTGGGTTATAATATAAATAATAATTCGGTAACTCTGTACGTAACATGAAATTATTAAATTTATTTTACAGGAATTACTTCAAACGGAGTACTATGCGCCGACGTTAACTATCCAGATTTCTTCACGGACGTCACACGAATGGTTCCATGGATATTGCAAATAACAAAACACGATTCTAAATACTGTTGGCGTTAATACAGTTAATATAATATTTGTAATATCACATATAATTCTATAATTATCATAATTACTTACGACATGTTTATCGATAAGAGACGGGTAAAAAAATAAAAAAAGAAACAAGCAAATGCATAGAATAAAATTATTACGCGATTGTTCTTGCGAATTTCTCAACACTATCCGCAGATATTTACAAATTTCTCACGATACGTCGAACGTCTATCAGCTGGTGTACTACATAAACCTAGAATTTTCATTTTGACCGCGTTTTTTATTGTACATAACTCATAAACTATTCTCGTAAAATTCCCGATTAGACATGACCTGACCGATGACGTCTATGATACGGTATTTGCAGAACCAGACCAAGATTCGGTCGTAACTGCGACGAGGCAAGAAAATGATAATTCACCGATAAACGTTCACTTAACTTTAAACTCAAGACACATTAAAAATTGTATGGGCAGTAATGTTGTTAAGATTGTAATTTTATTTATTTTGCATCGTAAAATTATTCTGCAATTATTAATAAAATCATTCTTATCTTTATACACATTTATTGCACATTCTGGATTTAAATGGCACAGAGAGATAGATGGAGAGAGAGAGAGAGAGAGAGAGAGAGAGAGAGAGAGAGAGAGAGAGAAAGCAGTTATTTTTCTGATCTTTCTCTTTTTATACCAATTCCCAAATCTTCTGCTTTCTTCTTCATGCACTGACTTTGGCCACAAGCATAATTGCTATAGAAAGTTCTTATAAGAATTTATCGCCCATATATCATTCTATCTAACACACTCGCTCTCTTTTCTTCCTTTCTGAGAGTAATTTATAACACTTTCAAGAAATAGAAAAGCCGGTGATCCGTAAAATCTGCAAGGAATTTCCTGAATAGGATGACATTTGACACAGAAGTCTAGATAAAATTCATATTGAGTTACATCAGAAGATTCAATTACAAAACTATTATAAATAAACGCGATATAATATTTTCTTTCAATTTTGCAAAAATTTTATTGTAAAGAAATTTTCTTTACAGATATATAAAATTTTTATTGTTATAAGAGAGAGAGAGAGAAAGAGAGTGAACACTTAATCTATTTTATAGAATATATTATAGCATTTATGTCCGATATCTCCCTTAGATGATTAATTCGAATTGTATAGATTGCAATATACTTCGTATTACACGAGCATTCGTTAGAATTTGCCATCCGATGTGCCAAACGTTAATCAGAATGGCGATTTATGAGTACACGCTCCTTGCGATATGAAACGCTGACGAGGCGATACGCTCGACGATGGTTCGGTACCGAAATTGGTTATCGTTATTATTCGTAGATTAATATGCAGTGTTCTCTGTATCGCATTCAGTAGTCGCGCCGGTTTCAGCAGATGAAATGTCGCAAGAGTCGCGCAGCATGAAGCCCCACTTAATTTTGATGGCCGCGATTGGTGTCCTTCTGATCTTAGACGTTCGTTGAGAGAGTAATCAAGTGAAATTATCACGAGGACGAATCGAAACGGAATACGGCTGATAATTCACGATTTGCCGAATAATTACATTGTGCTCATTTTCAGGCGGCACGCGCGTGGAAACGTCAGCTACGTCTACGAGTAAATCAGAATTGCGGTAACGATCGAAATTATGCAAGTAGTACACGCATATGCGTCCAACGAAGCTCTCGTTAGCACGAAAAGTGAATAGACACTAACTTTAAATTGCTGTCATCCTGGAGCACTTTGTAACTTTATTCAATAAGCATTTCCATTCAATTTGAGTAATTCTACGTTAATTGGACTTTATAACGATAATAATATGAACGAATAAAAAATCGTATATATGTCATAAAATAAAAAAATTGATAATAAAGTCCACAATTAAATTTGTCTAGGAAATTTCACAGAGTATGCATGGAGAAATATACGATATACACCGCATAATATATTGTACACATTTATCATATCTTTCATACACATATAAAAATTTAATCGACTTATTAATCTCTTTGCAACAGAATGTGGAATATCGGGAGGAATATCAAATCGCATTGTCGGTGGAAAAATAACAATCCCGCACATATTTCCTTGGGTCGTGGCAATTTTCAACAAAAGAATTCTTCATTGCGGAGGCACATTGATTAATGACCGATATGTGCTTACTGCCGGACATTGTGTTAAGTGGTATTTTATTTGCTTTTCCGTACTTCTAAAAAAATCAAAGACGTCATTATTATCATATAGTTTCTCGGAAGACTTATACGCAGTACATACTTATACTAATAATTGTTTCATGATGCTGCTAAATTAGTATAGAAGTATATTGAAGAGATTCTCAAACAAATAACATTACATAAAATAAAATTATAATTTATAATTTTAAATGTATTAGCTTTCTCAATATGAAACTTTTATAATAATATTGCTAGAGCAAAAGATTTTAACAATTTTTATTAGATATATTATTATTTGTTATATAATGAGACAATCATATCATCGTGTGTTTTCCTGCGAGTTGCGTAGGGTTCAATCTGCCGATCTCACAATCGGCTTAGGGATGCACGACATTGAAAATCCAAACGAGGGATATATAGCTCGAATCAATGAAGTAATCCTACATGAAGATTTTGAAAGTGACAATCTCCATGATACAAATGATATTGCTCTGATTCGGCTACAACATCCAATTAAAATGAATGAAAATGTGAAACCTGCATGTCTCCCGAGTAAAGGTCAGCTTCCTCCTTAGCTTTTACAATACTTAAGATTTAACAAACGTTTGAATTTAAGAGATTTATAAAAATATCTATATCTCTTTTTCACACATATTCTGAAATTTTTGACAAATATAGAAATTAATAATACAATTAAATTTTCAATGATAGAATCCGATTACACGGGATACCATGTCAAAGTGGCTGGATGGGGACGTGTTCAAAGGGAAGGAGATACGTCCAGATTTCTACGTCAAGCTACCTTAAAAGTGATGTCCTGGGCCTCATGTAGGAATACTTCATTTGGAGATCACCTCACGGAATCGATGATGTGTGCTTACAATGACAATACTGATGCGTGTCAGGTATTATCTCACGTCATAATCAATTTAATTCTCTGATATATTCTACGTGGGATCAAAATAATATTATACCCGTCATATATAATTCTTTTACATATATCATTAGAGAAATTAACTTTCTGAGAGTTTTGTTTCACTGCGCATTTATAAAATTATGTCGTACGAGCGATTTAAAAACCAGTAAACATGAAAAATCGTCAAGTCACATATATTGTTTCTTCGATAAATACATATGTATATCGCACTTCAATGATATTAATAATATTGAAATTTTAGGGTGATAGCGGTGGACCTCTTCTACACGAAAGAAGGAACGGAAAGTATGAAATAATTGGTAAGAATGTCATCAATTTTTATATAAGACATTTTCCATCTCAACAAAGACAAAAAATTATAGATATTATTTTTAAGATGCTTAAACAAAATTATATATATATATATATATATATATATATATATATATTTTATGTGTATGCAATTATCTACATTTTTTAATGCAGCATATATATAATTATGCATAATATTGAATCGCAGAGTTTCTCTTTAACGTACATATATCTGTCAACTTTTAAAAATTGAATATTGATTATTAAAAAAAAAGATTATCTCGTGAGATCACGTCTATCCATAAATTATGTCACAGGATTTAATTCATTCATGTGAGATTATCTTCTCCATCATTCCAACAGGGATAGTCTCCTGGGGTATTGGCTGCGCCGATCCCGGAATCCCTGGTGTATATGTGAAGAACACGGATTATCTGAACTGGATAAAATATCACTCCAACGACGGTATTTACTGCATGGATAGATAGGCTTCATGTAACGAATATTAATGAAAATAAACGTAAAATTTAATACAAAACTTTATTTATTTAATCATATATTAGAAATATAGATATTCTGTAGAGCATATTCGAAAATTGCAAGTTTCACAAAAAAACTCATTATTCATCAGAACAAATGCTATACCTTCATAATCATTTATTCACAGAGCCAAATACGTCGTTATCCAATACACAATCAATCTAAAAAAAATACAAGAAAATCAATATTATCAAGTTATATAGGCAATGCACATGAGCATTTCATAATATATTAGTACAATCCATAATAGTCATGATTTTTTTTTCTACGTTGCTAACGAATCTCGGTAAGCAATTTTCAATTTTATTTTATCATCCATATAATTATTTTTATTGCGTTCGCGATAACGCTGCGATCGTTTGGTGAAACAGTCAGCGTTGATTAAATGTACATATGTCTCGTGTATGTCTCAGTCTTACTATAACTGATGGTACACTATTCTGAGAGAAACAGAAATTCGATACAGCATATTTTTTTTCATTTAGGTATGCATATAAAATATCCCAGAAGATATTGTATTTTTTTAATGATTCTTAGATTCTTTAACTAAAAACTCCAACTTTCTTTAACTACAATATTAAAGTTTATTTCTTGAAATTATGATTGTAAAAAAATTAATTCTGAATTTTCACTAAAAATCTCTCATTAAAATAAAAATGAAAAATTAAGCTCTTTATATCGCTGCCTCTTCATGTTTTACATTATTTTCCTTCTCAAAATATTTCCAAATGATTTTATATTTATGTAAGAATTGCACAAAGAAGTTATTTTTAATATAATTTAAAAAAAAATAAAAATATGCACTCTTAGCATTTATTAATTATAACGTATAACAAGTAATTTGCAAAACTCTGTTGACATCTATATATTAATTAATAAACAACACTTTCAGCAGTAAACTACATATTTTTATTTTACTAACAATAAGTCGAGTTATATCTGCATTTTAACGCTGTTATATATAAATGTACTTACATTCATTTTATGCATTCTAGAATGCAATATAAATGACAAAATTTGTCATAATACATTAATGTTAATACCAAAATAATAAAGTTATTATAAGTAATATAAAGTATTATAGTATAAATAGTAAAGAAGTAATTATAAAGACAATTATTACGTTGCAATTCAGTTATATTCAATGTTATATCTGATATAAATAATCCCTAACAGCACACATATTCAAAAGATGTCCAGAGAACATCCAGAGGATGTAAAATATCCTCTGGATGTCCTCTGAACATCTTTTGAACATGTGTGTTGTTAGGGAATATCTGATATAAATAATTATTTAATTCCGCGATAATAATAAGCAAATTAAATTAAATATAAAATAACGGAACTTTGCGTGGGAAAAACATAGTAGTTGGACACCATATAATGCTGCTTTTTAACTTAAAAATCTAGTTCATCCTCTAGTACCACTTTTATTTCATATATTGCTGTACATATTTTAAATCCATTTATAAATTGTATTGTAAAAACTTACAATATTAGCAGTAAATTTTAATATAACTGGACGGTTTTTTTATGTCGAAGAATATAATGCTGATTAAAAAATAGATTTATATCACGTAACCCATTTAATTATATAAGCAAAGTAATTATTTTAACAAACATTCAAGAGAATAAAGATATAAAACTGTGCACATTAATTCAGTAAATTATAATGCGTATTTAAGATTGCATAACAAGTCTTTTTATTGTAAAAAAGAGAGAACATAAAAGAGCGTATGATACGAATAAAAACAAAATATTAAATGATATAATTTAGCAAATATTGTAAAATAGAACGATCATTAAAACGATTATTATCGCTCTATTTTAAAATATTTGCTTATATATATATATATATATATATATATATATATATATATATATATATATATATATATATATATATATGTATATATATATTTATATATATTTATATTGCAAACATATCATTTGTACAATACATAAGATAATATCGAAGCTGATAGACAAAAAACATAATACAAAATTTAAATTTTCCAATATCGTATTTTGAGCATATAATCTGATATTTTTCTATCATATATGTTCAATGTTTTATAAAATTTATATTAGCTGTATCTATATATTACTTTTTCTCAAAACACATTTTTGCAACGGTAACTGCATTTAGCAGCATTTAACGAAAAGATATTTATTACAGATTATTTCATATATTTTTAAATTTAAAAATAGAATATAAGAGTTCGTGAGATTTTTTTCCATATGCGGACGGTACTGAAATATTAAGGCGAATTAAGTTTTTCGACGATACGTACGTACAATTATTTTAATGTACGCAATCGCTTCAATAATATTAAAATATCAAGGATATAGCTTTTCAATTTTGCTATTCGTGTCAAGACGATTGAATCTGCTTTAATGTGCATCATATATCGTCCGATTAAGAAGATTAATTATGAAATCATACAAACTTTACAGTTTTTAAAGATGAATTAAGCGAGAAACTTGACGATAATCAAATCAATATAATATATATTCTAAAAAAAAGTTTAAATTTTTAAATCTTTGTAATCTTTATAATCTTTGATTCTATAATTGATAATATCAATAAATGTTATAAATTGATGAATGCAATAGATAAATAAATATCACATAGATTAATATTGATACATACTTATTAAGCAAAAATAAAATTTGGAACCATTATATACATCTCATCCGAATGATTATTAATTATAATTAAAAGATTGTCCAATATACTGATTTGTGTAAAAAATTAGTTATATTTAGGCGCACTATATTTTTTTAAAGCTATAACTAAAAAAAAAACTTTGATATTATATATATATATATATATATATATATAAGACTTAATATAAGCATTGTGATAAATTGAAAAATTCAAGATATGTATACATACGTGCAAAAAATTAATATAATTTTTTTATATTATATATACAATCTACTTTATGTAAATACAGCCAATGAGTAATATATTTAAAAGTGTAAGATGTGAAAGTGTAAGAGATGTTAAATAAAAGTTTTGAAACTACCAATTTTGCTCGATAATATTAAAATATATAAACTATGAAGAAAAAATTTTGCAAATTTCTCAACAATACATTATTAATAAATCATATTTTAAATCCTAAATAATGCAAATTGTAAATTATGCATTTGATTTAATAATTTAAATCGAAAATACATAATTATATATGCTTTCTAATATCATATCAAACGTTATATCATATTATAAATTTCGCTATCATAACGGATCGATGCGATATGCTACAATATTAAATAACCTTTAAAAAATTAAATGATATCCTAAGAAAGAGTATGCGCTTAAATACAAAATATATATTACACTTGCAATACTATAATACAGATATTATAAAATTCGTGACATTTTACTCGCGTTAATATATGACATGAGTAACATTAGCGTTACATTGCGATGTAACTGCTTCTTCAAGCGTACAATCCAATTTTCGGTAATTAGCCGTGCTCGGTCGCCGTCTACCACGATTACTTCTGGATCTTCTACCCTCTAATACAATAGCAAGTATCTGAAACATAAAGAGATTTATACATGAAACAGATGTTGAAAATGATAATATACAAATGCTAATAAGTGTGTATGAATTAAACTCACCTTCTGTTTGTTATGATAACCTATATATCCAGCAATACATGCTACTGTGACCACAGTAAAGTAAGTAAAGAAATGAGAATCATCCTCTGTTCTTATATTAGGATACTGTAAATTCTTCTGTATATCAAAGACTTCTTGTACATTTTCATTCTGATTCCCTTTAAAAAAAACGTATATATAAATAAATCATTACATATAATTAATTAATATAAAAACAATACTTTTTTATGCAGCATTCTTACTTGTTGATTGTTGAATTGTACCATCTACATCTGAAAATTAAATAGATAATACTCATTAATACTATATTTATGAGAGAAAAGTAATAAAATATTAACCTCTTCAGAGATATTGGCACATATGTGTACATTTAGTTTTAATGTATGAAATTCTTTCACAAATAGTTAATGTTAATCCACGATGGACACATATGTGTACATTATTTTTCTCAGAGATTTTAAAATATTTTTCAATTTGTTTTGTTTAATAACTATAAATATATTTTGAATAAATATATTTGAAAAAAAAGATAATTTTTTTCAACTTCAATAAATCGATTCCTGAAGAGATAGAAAATACATTATTTATAGAAATAGATAAATAAAATGCAAAATATATACACTCTGTAGTTAAATGCCTATGTGAAATTTAACCTTCTACAACAATTTGTGTATATATTTCTGTACAAGTTTTTTGTACAAATAAAAATGACACAAAATAAACATTTTTACCATCTATGTCTTCTGGATTTCCACCATCATAATGATCTTGTGTATTTTCAGATAGTGTACTAGTTTTTAAATCATCAGTACTTTGCTCCTTGTAAAAGTCCTCTCCCTTTTCTTCATTTTTTGGCACATTTCCTGCAAGATCGTTTATTGATGGAACTTGCGATTCACTGTTTGCAGAAGTATTTTTTGTAGGTTTTGTAACTGCAACATTGGTTTCTTTATTCTCAATATAATTCTTCCTATTTCCTTCAAACATTGGTTTCTGTGTTTCTGAAGGTACATCTAATTTCTTTTGGACCTTACTTGACTTTTCAGATTTTGCTTTCTCCGCATCAGATTCTACATTTATAGACTCATTTAAATTAGCATTTTCAACAATATCATTCGCAGAATTTGTTAAAAATTGGTTTGTGTTCTGTTTATTGGTTTCGTTTTCTTCTAATATCTTCTTAGCATCAACTACTATTCCACTATTATTTGCTGTCTCATTTGATCGAGTCGTAACTAGTTTATCAGATGTTGTAGGATCATGTTTTATTTCTATTCTATTTGCTTTTTTAATGTCATCAATCTTCTTGATCCAAGCAAATACTGAACATAATGGATTCAATTTATCTTTTAAGCCAAAACATATTATCTGACATATATGCGGTTTATTAAGATTTTCAACTAATGATTTCAAAAATGAATCTATTTTATTGTATGATGATGTGAATCCTTGTAAACTGTCACAAAATTTATTTTCCTGGGTTACATTTCCCCTAGGAACAAATTTCTCCGTATATGGAGGTAATACTGCTGTATCAGAGGGTGAAATGTGCGACTGATTAGAATATTGACAAATCTTGTATGCTGTATCATAAACTCCTAAACACAGAAGAGTATCTAAAGTCTCATAACTGAAGTTCAAAGAAGCACTGGGATATGGCAAAAATGCACAACGTTTTGTACTTTCTAAATCATATAAAAATTTAGATGCCTTGCATAGATTTGTGTCATTCTTCATAACTTCTGTAATATTCGGCATTGGTGAGCTTATCACTCCCGTGAAGGAAACAACTAAGATAAGAACATTTAGCATTAATGCGACATGAAATAAAGCGTAACGGTTTTCCATTATTTCTATAGAGATGAACTTCCAGCCTCTATTGTACAGACTAGTAAATCGTAGTAGACTGTCGCTTTATCAGTTAATGAACATAATTTTATATTCCGTTAATTGTTGTGAACACCGTGCGCGCGATCATTTTCTAGAAAAGTCTCGTACACTCCCACTCGCACAGTCTGTATTATTTTAGGAATACGATATTCCGATTAATATACTTTTGTCTGTCATAACCTCTTTTGAGTTCAATTTTCGTACAATATGTATCCAGACAGAAACCTGAGAAAGCGGCCATTTTCGCATTTTTCATGGAACATTTATCAAGCCTTGCTTAGTACTGACATCTGCATTTATTTTCGAGCCTACGTAGAATTACATTGCCAAAACCCTTTTTCACTGACGGTAAAATCATCTTTTGGTGCGAGTCTGTGCTACATCCATAAATTGTGGGTCAGTGGACCAATCTCTAAATAATAAAGATACAGATAACAATTCTAAACGAGACTTGGTAAACGTTTCAAGAAAAACTACGGGATGGCTACTCAAACTTCTCTAATAATATATCATTCATATATAGATACTCGTATCAATTATTGATGCATCGTAAGATAATTGCGCTTCCGAAGCATTGTTATCTATTCATTGAAAGTAACAATTAACAAGTCAGACATGAAATTAATTCGCAATTATCAATGTTTAACAGTATTTGTCTCGTCAATAGTAGCAATTATCCGTATTCTTATCAACAAAGGTAAGAAGAGCATATATTATCAACGAAATATTTGATACGTTATCAATGAAATAAAAAACAATGATACCAAGCATAAATTTAATAATCGCGATTAATAATATTATACACATACACACTCATTAATCTATTTCATTCTCTTTCTTCATTTAATATTATATAATAATTCCAAAAGGTTTTTTAATGCGCTTACATTAATTATTGTATTTTCCTATTTTTGTAACTTATATATATATAATAATTTGCATAAATATATCATAATTATTTAATATACATTTAAAGAAAGACGATAAATATATAATTAAAAGAGGACATAGAAATTATCACAGTTTAATATTTTTAATTATTAACCAATGCTTGATTAATCATTTTTTATTAATTAATTAAAAGCCAAAAAAATTTAGTGGCCATACGCGTAATTTGACGAATTTTACATTAAAATTCATATTAAAATTAATATAATAGATTAAAATTAATTTAACACTTTTACGATTAAAATAAGATAGTCTAAAGCAACATGAAATTATATTTAGCTTAATAACCTAAAATGTAACAACCATATCAGAATATTCCACATAAGTTATTCCCGACAATTTTACTATATTTTCACAAAATCATAAAAGTTCTTTTAAACCATGCAACAACATGAGAGAAAATACACAAAACTCAAGCAAGAAGATATCAAACCGTTGAAACAAGAAGAAACAGCTCGAAAAATCACGGCGATAGAAGCGAAAAGACAGCAAGTCATAAACGACGTGGAACTTTCTTTAAAGCAAAGACTATTTGACAGGATAGCGATAGAAAATGCGCGTTCCGACATGGAAGCAAGCATTCGGCAGAAGGAAATTAGAGATACAAAAAAATTACGCGGAGAAAAAACAATGTTACAGGTTATAATGTAACATCAAAAATTTTTTTACAATTTCATGTCAAAGGAACAAGTTGTTTGATGCTTTCAGTGCTATGGTTATCATTATAATCGCTCGAGAAAATATATTTCAATATATATGTTATCTTATTTATAATTTATTAAATCTCATATGAAAGAGAAATTATCTCTTTCCATTTCATATGATTATATTAGAATTATGCTTTAAATTGTACATACATAATAACCAACTTTAGCAAAAGCTACGTTCGGTATACCATTCTTTTTAATATTTATTATCGATACACATATACAATGTATATGTATATCTTTCCAATCATTAATTTAAAAAAAATATATAATATTTCTCGACCCAGCATGACAATATTTATTTATTTTAAATTGCTAATAACAAATATTTAGTCATAAAAGTGTTAACAGTTTCTAATGCAACAATATTATAATGGCATAATTTAATATAAAACATTGACGTTACGAGAGCATAATATAAATTATAACGTTACAGAAATAATATTTTAGAGAGCTCTCTAAAATCCCTCCTTTAGTATATAAACTTACATAAACTTGTCGAAATTCCCAATGAATATAGATTCGTAAAGATCTCAGTACTATCATCGAAGCGGGTGTAAAATGCATTTACCCGTCAGCAATTGTACCCAAGAAGATTAAATATGATGGTCGTGCAAAGCTGACAATTAATAATGTCAACTACAAAATAAAAAATAATTTACATATTGTTGGCTGGGGTAAAGAAGTTGTTCCAATGAGCTCGGCATTTGAAAAAGTGGTTGGTAAACAACTGAAAAGAGGATTTATAGTGGTACCTCGCAAATCGATCTCTATGATGTGGAACTTTCCGGAAGCGTTTCCAAAGTTGGACAGTCGTATAACTTTCGTTGAAGCCGGGATGAATGGACAACCAGATGAGAAAACAGTCGAAATTACGCAGAAGATCGCGAATTACTGTAAGCGGCTGAAAAAACGTGACTTATTGATAGTTATGCTGTCGCGAGATCCAGATGATCTTCTGTGCTGCCCGCGAAATACAATTACATTGAAAGATAAGTTAAGAGTTCTCAACAGGTTAAAAGCTGCTAATGCGACTCTCGAGGAGATCAATATCGTGAGAAATAAACTTTCTGCGATAAGAGGTAAGTGGTTTAGTTAGGTGTGAGAAAATTTTATAAGCCGCTTCTCTCTGATGAAACTTTGAACTCACATTTCGGCCCTTGCGTTCCATCGGATGTCTAAGCATGATCTTATTAAATAAAAAATAAAATGTAATCTAAGACAGGTCAGTTTCGTTATTTTCATGATTAAATAATATTACATTTGAATCTACAATCAAAATTAAACTGCATTGATCAGTGATTATTTGATCTTACAATTATATTAATGTAATGACATAGACAAAATTTTTTTTGTTTCTTCCTAAACGTAATTTAAAAGAACATCTTCATGTATAGAAAGAAGGAGAAAGAGAGTCAAATAATTTTTTATTTATTTATTTCTTTTTTTTATATATGCCTAAGTACCTAACAATATTATCGAAAAAAAAACTTTCGCCTTATAGATGACGTGTTCAAACATCTTTTCATTTCTTTCCGGTTCTAAAAAAAAAAAAATGTAAATTGTATTAAATTTTTTTTCTTAAATAATAATTAAAAGATTATAAGCGAGGAATATATACAGTAAAAGAGATAAATTTCAGGCGGTGATCTGGCACGTCTGGCTTATCCAGCTAAAATCATCACCCTCTTCACATCTGACGTGTCAGCAGAACCATCGGAACAATTGGGAGGTGGTCCGTGCGTTTACGATCCAAAAGATCAAAGAGCCCTAGCTATTTTGACGAAGTATAAACTTGTCGACAAAGTATCGCAAAACGTTCGCGAGCTGTTAGGGGAATCCGACCCCCGGAAGACGAGGGCGGACGCCCAATTGAACGAGAAGAAGAGGTATAAGTTCGTGCAGCAATATGTGATCGCATGCAACGCCGATGCTATAGAGTGTATGACGACGGAAGCCCTCAAACTGGGACTGTCCCCTTTGAAATTAAACTCCATCTGTGGCGGGACCGTCGAGGAATTCGCGCAGGAGTACGTGAAGATCGCGTCGCTAATGATCCTGGCGGTTGAGAACAAAATTACCAAGTTGGAGATGTACGAGCAGATGAAGGAGAGTCCGGTATGTCCTCTGACCGACCGGAAGGTGTGGGAAATATTCCCTACGAAGGACAAATGGGGCTTGGGGCTATGCCTTTTACTAGGAGGTCGACCGGCCGTTAATCTCGGCGAGAATTCCGGCAAGGGTGGCCCCAATCAAGAGCTCGCCCTCTACTTTTCCTTATATTGGTACATGCGTACAAAGCAATATCCAATTTTGCGAACATACACCGTCTGGTTCCTCGGCGGTAGCTCTTACGGAAGAGACGGCAATACCAGCGCAGCTGGCGCATTCGGGTACAAGAGCCTCGCTACTGACGTTCACCCAGAATACGAAAAAGCGAGGAGTATGTATAAGACTGCCTTCCTGAAATGGCGGAAACTCGCCGAAGATAAACAGAGCGAGTCGGGGATCGCGGTAAGAGCACGACAGCGATAGCCTACTTTATTTTTTATCACGCTCGTGTACAGCCGAATAAAGCGGAAGCGATGAAATATTGAAACACCGTACATTGGGGGGAAGTCGATGATATTGCCAGCCAGGCACGGGGAAAAAGGGGGAGAGGAGGGTTTTCAATGCGGAGCACTTTGCAAAGCACAATGCATAGAACTTTAGATTTGTATTATTGCGGCATTGATTCCGCAGCGCGGTAATTCATGCGAAATCTTTTTGCAGAAAGCTCGCAAAGCGATGAATGACGCAGAGGAAATGAAGGAGAGGTATGCCGCTATTCTGCCGGAACGAGTTTTAAAGGAAAACAACACAAATTTGTTCTTCTCGAGTATCAACAACGGCGACGAATTATTACAAATAAAGAGAGAAAATTATTACACGCTCGCGGATGTCGGAGATCTTCACGTTATACGTATCGCTCGTTTCCAGTGCAACTGCAGCGGTACCTGTCACGTGGACGAAGATAGGATATACGCCGATAGAGACTACCCTGTCAATCGTATGTTATCGGCGACGGTAGTCCCAGTGTTACAATATTGTTGTCGGGTCGCAGCACCGAAGAGCCTTTGATTATTTACGACCCTGTTGTGTGCCGGATTTTGTGATGGATTTTACTCCGTTCGCTCCAAATTCATACACGACCTGATTTCTTGGATTCAATGCATAGACATCTTCCCATTTGACATCTCGCATCAAACATTAAAAACATATTTGCATTAATAATACATATTTAATTAATCAAAAGAAATATGTAATTATACATCGTAATAAACATCAAACTATATTCAATAAATCAATTTTGTGCATACGATAAAATTTTACTACAACTTCCAATTAGAGCATTATCACGATAAATATTTCTGAATCTTGAATCTACTTCTTTCCGATTGACGTATGAATATTTTATCGTCGATAATAATAAATTGCGCGTTCTGAAAAAGCAGATACAGCTATACATTGTCTGCTTTTCTCATTTTGAGATTCTACTATAAAACTTAAAAAAATCTTTTACGCTAAATAAAACGCATCAAAGGTTTATTTATTAAATAATATTTGCAATGTAAGACACAAAATAAATTTATCACGAATAGAATTGTTGCAAATACTTTAACTTGTTGCGAATATTTGAACTCTGTAAGTTTAAACTTAAATTTATGCTAACATATCTTATCTTCTCACACAGCTGTTTACATTATTGATAACATATTGATTTTTATGGCCTCATATTCGCGTCATTTGATATACAACATCACAATATATTGTGTTGGATTTGTACGATTTGTTACAAAATCGTATAAATCCAACACAAAAATGCTAATGTTAATTATGCTTATACAATTAAAATTATAAATAATGAGATTAATGCGATTTAATTTAGTGTGCAAGTTAAACCAATAAATTTGTTTCGTAAATTAAAATTTCGTCGATGGTAAAATGATTCCTATTGAGTGATCGATTCTTCGAGCGAGGACGAATGAAACGAAAGTCCCAAGAAGCTCATTTCGCCCTTCCTTGACATAATAGAGATCTTCTAGCTCGGCATGTCCCCTGAGCTCGGTACCAATCCCGTTCAACAAAGCCCTGGGAATGGACTCACCTACCCACGACATATCCGCGATACGACGTAGTTTCTGTGAGTGCGTTCTTTCTTACCGTTTCTTCGACCAAATCCAAAATGCCTTTGAGAATACCACTTATAGAATGCGTGTACGAATTCTTCTTATATTTAACATTGCTCAGTTTAATCCGATTTAGCTTGTCTGCTGTTAAGAGAATTGTGAGCGAGATATCGATGTCGACAACAATAATCTAATAGGAGCAAAAAAGATGGATTTAAATAGAAACGCAATTTACCTAAGTTAAATTAATCTATTTAATCGGTTCGCAATTTAAGAAAAAATCATTTTTTAATACTGTACTAAAAAAAAATTAAATCCGAATTGACAGAAAAAATTGCAGACTTGTATTCAATTTTTCTAAATATATATTGTAAAGATTTACTTATTTTATTAATAGATGATATAAAGTTTCAATACATTTAGCTATAGAGAAAAATGCTGAAATGTGTTTTCTACACAATGCAATATCCACGAATTTTATTATTTTAAATTCATTATTATCTTATTTATTTTGTAAATATTGCACGCTCACGTAGCTTAAGTACGTATATGAAGAAACTCTAAGCATGATTGTAAAAAATTATATTATATGACGAGGCGACAATCAAGCGTAAGATGCAAACAGTTTTACAGCCTTATCTGCATTCCTGACCTTACAACTATGCGGAGCACTATAAATTTAGTTCGACATTAAGATTCTTCATAACAGTTCGTTAAATCTCTCTCGCGTAACAACATACATATATTGCACAATGAAACGTTTCGCAGTGTTCTGCATTTTCCTCCTATTCGTGCATTATTCAATGCAGGTTCCTAAATATGGTATGTAACTTTACTATGAGGTCTTGTATAAACTTATGTATTCGTTTTCATACAATACGTAGAATATTTTAAATAAGTTTGCAAAAGTGTCTTATATATCTTTCTCCGCTAAAAGAATGATTTATTAAAAGATCTGAACGTGTTCTTTAGCTTTTATTTTCTCTATAAATAATAAATAATATAAGAGTTTTTTAAATATATCTAATCTTTTATCTTTTATATATGTATATATATATATATATATATATATATATATATATATATATATATTAATTTTTATTAACATTGGCATGTATACGTGCACGTGTATAAAAATATTTAAAATTTTTTTTAAAAATCAATTGTATATCGTGCATATAAAAAAGATATTTTCTTCTTTTCTTATTTAGTTTGTAAAAATTATTTCAGAAAACTGTGTCAGTGAAGTGCTTCCCGCAAAAGATCGGCAAAAATGTGTGAAAGTAACATGCACATCACAGAATAAATACAATATAGAAGAGTAAGTTTAATAAATTATATAACAAAACTTAATACCTGTACATATTGATTGCCACTAAAATGTTCAATTGTTGACATAAAGTTAATATATATTATTGTTATATTTGCTTTAGATGTAGCTGTGCCAAGGATGCAGGACAACATCTTGGAGAACGTCATTCTGAATACCCCGTTTGCTGTGCGCGATGTAAATAGTAAAAACCTTTATTAAATATATAATATAAATGTATGATATATTTCTAAATTTCTATATTGTGCGGAAATATATGATTAAAGTGTTATTAATTTTATACTGAATAATAAATAAATTGCATTCACTTTATCACATACTCTAGATAACACTTCGCATCATTGTCTCTATTTCTTATTCTTGTTCATTTCACGCAAATTCCAAAATATATTATGTATTCATTATGCTGGTCCGCGCATTCCTTATTTATTTGTTAAAGTCAAAAACTTGATAGATTAATACAACTCAGTTACATATATACATATACATATATATATAATGACACACACAAAATGTGTTCTACATTTACATATTTCTTAGAAGAAACAGAAATAAAATTATACAGTTGCAAAAATTAAATTAATTTGACAATCTCTATGATCCATGACAATTTTGATAGTAAATAATATATTCATAAAATTATATATTAGAAATAATAATAAAGTAGTAAAGATCGTATATAATTTTAATAAATAAATAAAAAGATTGTTACATATGTATATAAATATTTAATTATTGTAAAAACTATAAGAAAAGAAATCAAAAGAAATCAAAAATAGAAATTTATGTAAAACATTATATTGTCTTTACACATCGGAGATTTGTCAAAATGCAAAACTTTATGAAGAATGGTTCTCCGGAGTATAATGGCCGGCGAAATCTTGATTAAGCATGAAGCGGAGTATATTTCACGTAGTATAGAGGCAACCAACCAAGAGGAGCCATCGCTGTACATTTGCATGTCTCTGCAGAGAAGCCACGGCTAAATATGCACTGCTCGTTACTTAACCAACTACCAAGCAGCGTCGGTGAAGCTCTGCCTTTGCAACTATAGATCCACCGCGAAATTCTACCGTGCTTACACGCACCGTGTCGTTTTCCGCGATTTCATGTTGAAGCGCCTTAATTCAGAAAGGTTTGATTAATTGTAGCTCGACATTTTTATGGCATAAAATTACATGCTTTTTTTCGACTGAATTTCATCTCACCTTCCGTTTTATCAGATTACTAGAATTGATCTACACGCGTTAGACACATTTTAAGTTCTCTGAAATTAACATAAATATTGTTAATGCAAAACTTAAATTTCATATGTGATAATCTCATAAGCGCTTGGACGTTGATGCTACATTATATAACTCTAAAGTTCTATCTAAAAAATCTCTATGCGCTTTTTTCCGGTTAAATCTACAATGCAAATCGAATAGCGGATAAAAATGCTCGCGAGCGAGGCTTGAAGAGACGACATATGCTGTGTAGGTACATTTTTTTACCCTAGAGATCTCCAACTAAAATACATGAAATATAAGAGGAACGGCAAATTTCCATATAAATCTCAGTATTGTTCTTTTGCACCGGAAGAACTGACAGACTATGGAATAAGCATTAGCAATGATATATTGTCCTAAAACAGATTAATCTAGTTGGCCTGATACCAGGGTTATGATACTATCTAAAAGAGATGCAATGTGAGATTTTTCTTCATTAAAGTTGCAATACCAGTATACTAAACAAACGTTTAAGCGACGTGTAATTTATTCTACTAAAGGAAAAAACTTATTTCTCCCGGGCAAATGTTTTAAAACGTTTCTTCGAACAAAGTTAGTCTTCAAGTAGAATACTCGAAGACTTCCAGACTTTATCTTGAAGGAATGCAATTATATATCCTCTATAATATTAATGATAACAAGATGTTCAAATCATAAACACTGTATGAATACTAAAAGTTAAAATCATTTTTTAACATATAGCTGCTTGATAAATAAATATAATATATGCCTTTGAAATAAATATGATTGTATATATATCTCTTGCAGAAGCGTGTTCCAAGAACAATGATAAATCTTTTAATGATAAAGTTTTAATGTGACATGAAGCTTTTTCTTATTATAATAAATTTCTCCGTATAGATCCCTTCTCGTAAACAATTGATAATAAAAATACAATAATTGTTCATATTATTGCAGGAAATATATCTAATTTTTGCGTAAAGTTCTAATCAGTCATTTTAATCGATCAAGAATTGAAATTATCAACGTAATCGAATTATGTTTATATCTCTAATAAACATGAAGGGCAGCCCGGATAGCTTTTCTCTTATTGGTTGACTGATTATGGAATAATTGGATTGGCAGATAGCAGCAATTCTGGTCGATGCCAACGTGACGTCGTATATTCCACTGAGTTTTGTGAATACGCGGAATTAACGCGAAAAAATGAAACTGTCGAAACTTTTACGAATCCGTATATCTGTGTGTAGACTATATATCATACTTCGTAAACAAATCACATTCCACAGACGCATTATGTCAATGACCTAAACATGACAAGAAGTATGATATAAATAGTGAGTAATAATTCCTATGAAAGTGCTCTCAGGAGGAAAGGAGAGGCTAGGGAGAGATGTAAATTGTGCAGATGGAAAGTATCTCGCACTCAGCTCCGCAAATACTGTGCTAGGTGGATCTAATTGCGAGCTGCATTTCATCCCCAGGTTGGAAAAATCTCCAGAGACACACGACAAAGGTACGTGTACTTGTGATACCCACCACAACGTTTCGTAACGAGACGGCTTGAGAAATGATGTAAGAGATTATCAACCCTGAATTAATGTTCTCGTAAGACGCACCAGTACACAAAAAAAATCTCTTGTTTAAAGAAGTAAATAATTATTTCACAGTGCTAATAACTGCGAGCAATTGTATATAAATAAAAGCAAAGGGATAGCATGTAGAATCATTTAAAAATTGCAATCTGTTCTCTTTACTGCAAAATCTTGTTTGAAACAAGCGAGGTAAGAATAGTCTTTGTAGATAAATATCAAGGATTGCAATTGGACATACATATTTTAGAAAGAAAGAGAAAGAAAAAAGAGAAAGAGAAATAAATATCTAACATATAATCATATAACAAATATTTCTAAAATAAAAAAGTATAGTATAATAATAATATAATAAAAAGCGTATATTTTTAAATTATTGAAATTAAAAATATAACGTGTATTACGGTGAATAAAATTTTAATGTGATTTTATCTAGTTTGATCAAATTCGTCTCTGCTTTTATACTAATCCAATCATCATTGATTTGTGCTTTCAAACTTCTATTGACAATTGCACGGCCGACCGCTTTAGGTTAAGCAGAATGGAATTGTACGAACCTAGGTCAGCGATTTCGAATGCTCCGGATTGCTTAAACTCTTGAGAAAACAAACCGTGGACCTCATTTCCATCCCTTACTGTTTCCGTTCCAAGAGACGAGAAATTTCCGATCATTCTGATTATACGTCGATATTTACTTCTTTTTAGATCAAAATTTAATTAATAGGTAATTTTAATTATTTATCGTTTTTATCAAATCCGAAATAGAAATGAAGAAATCGAGTAAGATATTGCGTTAAGAAACTGTCCACTCATGTAACAAAAAAATTATGTTTTAGTATGCACTCATGTTTTTGAACTTATTTTGAAATCCACTTCTTCTTTTACGTAATGCCGATTGGTTATTTCGCTGTGAGCAACTGTCATCACATAATTTTATTACTCTCGAGAAATGAAAATTTACTGTGATAAATATCCGTCACACGTTTCGTGTAATTTATGAAAGTTAATTAATCATTAATTTTAATAATCATAGCAAATTATTTTCCGATACTTGTCGCAATCACGTTTCGAAACGGAATTCGACAATATACAGATCATCTCGCACTACTATCTTCTTACTCGAATCGCGCCGCTCGAATGACAACAAGACTACTGCATGTCTTAACAATAATATGCCTAGAAAAACGATAGTCAAATATCGTGCAACAATTAATTTGTTACCGCCTCGAAATATTTAACATTTTATAATATAAATTTAGGCTGAATATTTTCTGAGTCTTTTGTGCATTTTGTGTCCTTTGTGCATTAAATTTAATTTTCTGTGCATTTCAAATTAATTTCGATGATTGGTCCAACATCACATATAAAATTTAACGTTCATTTAAATAATATAATTTATCTTTAAATGAACGATAGAATAAATTTAATTTATTTAGTTTGAAGAAGAAACTATTTGTCTAAATTAATTTTATATTATTGTTTTACCAAGTTTTCATATCTCGAGAAGATATTTCTTTTTTTTTAAATTTAGGATTTTTTAATTATTGCAGTTTATTAAATAATATATGGCGTAAACAAATAAATGGCGCGTCTCTAGTGGGCGCTTTGTTATGTATATATTTTCTAGCATATTTTCTATAAATGCAATATCATTATGTATTATACATATATCTATAATCTATATACAATATAATATAAATATTAATTTATATATAAAATTGCTTCTATAAAAATATATGTCCAATTATGTGAGAAATGTAATCATATCATATCCATAAATGTCTTTGCACATGTGCACACTTTAAACACATTATTACATATTAATAAAATAAGAGTATAAAATACATTTCATTTTATAATGCAAAACCTACACGCAAATATTATATTATCAAACAGATAATTAAAGAATATATCAATTAAAGGACAGGAGTAATAATATGTAGCTTTATCGAGATAAACTGCTGAAAACATATTAAAAATGTGTAAAAAAAATGATGTAAAATTATATAATCAATGATACATAACATCTCGTAGAATTAGATAAAATAGGTAAAGATAGAATCATACAGAGAAAATGTGCATTATATCTATATATCTATTATTTTACTCATTATCATAGAACAAATGTTTGTATTATATAATAATGTGATAATTTAATAATTGACACTGAAATAACTTCAGGCAATTTTGTTTTCTTTTGATAAATCTTTTATAGTATTCAGAGCTAATTCTTTTCTTTAATGAAAAAAAAGTATAGTCTAAGAATATATTTTACTAATAATTAATAATATATTTTTCTTTTCAATACATCATTTATAAAATTTATTGTACAATTCCTATGTCGCAATTTTTCAACGCTTTATGAAGAAAAACAGATCTTTGGTTTATACAAAAGATATGCGAATCAGCTTTACTCTCTCTGGAGAGATTCTTATACCTATTTCCCATTTTATTTTATGTATATAAATTTAACATCGCATTCTTTTTCTTTCGTTTTCTTCCTCCCCCTCTCTCTCTCTCTCTCTCTCTCTCTTTCTCTCTCTCTCTATTGAATTATGCATCGAATACAGACCTATGTTGACATATCTTTCTTACAAGTTATGTCTCTGGTGGCACTTGATTTCCTTAGAGATATTTAGGAATTTCTCGAGAATCATGTTATGCCTCTTCGACTTATACATTAAAATTTAGATCCATTTAACAAACGTTGTTGCAATAAAATAACATTTTATTTATATAAATATATTAATAAATTAAAGATTGAAATATTAAAATATAACTCTAAATACATACACACACACGTACATAGCTAAAAATAGAAAAGACGGTCATCAATAAACATATAACATCATCCAATTCGAATATCGAACTGATTTGTTTCGAGATCAAAAGTGACATTTTTTTGTCCTCGGTCAAGCTTCAGCCTGGAATTCCATGTTTAATAATCGAACATTTAGTTTCATATGACGTGCTCGCATTTTCAGGCCTATGCGCACAACGTTATAGTAAATATCCCTCTAGCCCATTCCTGTGCGCTATTCAATATTGACACATCGTAGTAAAACAATGGAAATATGTTGTGCGGCTACGGTGTCGAGAGAGAAGCGTAAATATCGAGTAAATTAGCATTAATCTGTTGGCGTTTGCATCTCGGCGCCGTTCAACGGCCGGCTGTTAACGGTTTGAAAATCACGACGACCGAGTTGCCCAGTATCGTTGTAGTTTTGTGTTTGTCGTCCGTTCGAAAGCCCTCTAACAGGCACGCGAGTCATTTTTGAAGCCGTCCTCTGGACATAAAACAGACCGATCCAATCGCATGCCCGCCCGCGTGGGAAAAACGGGATGTTATCTCTTTGCCCGACGAATCGGTAAAGCAAATATTTCGACATATGTACGAATTTGAATTTGATGAGAGAAAGACGAAAATACGGTCAGACCAGTATTTATTTCACGTTACTAATACAACCATATTTATGAGACATTTCACGATTAGTATCTCGCGATGCCCCTATTATTCTCGCCGGCTGTTCTGGCACGCAAAGTATTTTTAATAGGATTGTTTTATTAAATTGTCAAGAAATATGACATTCTTGAAGAGGCACTTTCGAATTACTTACGTGAATAAAGGTAATAATTGAAATCAAAATTTTTTTCTTAAATTGATTAAATACTGTAATAAAAGATATTTTCAATTAAGTAAATCACTTTTTAACTACAAATAATGAGGTTTCAATTAATGACACTTTGGCTGTTAAACCACAATATATCTTCAGTTATAAGAGAATTTTTTTAAAAGAATTTCGTCAAATTAAGCGTTACAACGGTATAAATAATTACTAAACATTGGCTATCACTTTAGCTATATTCGGTATATACATACTTACGAGAGAAGAGCACATAGTTCCTAAGCATTACCTAAATACGGATTTACATTACATTTTAAAGGTCAAACAAAATGATAGCATAAAACGTGAAAACATTTATCGGCGAAAAGCTCGTAAAATAATTATAAGTCCGATAATTTTGTCACCCAAGTAATAGCATAGACTTGTCTTTCACCAGGAACCTCATAATTCTACAAAATGCCGTGATTCGGCGGCGAATACAGCGATGAAACGACCGAAAATTCGAATTCCGTCGACGGAAAACTCCTGGGACGAAATATGATTGACATCTTACCCAAGTTGGAAAGGTGGATCGTGGCATAGACGCGCACAACACGAATGACATAAACCGTCAAACGTGACGGCAGGAGAGAACAGATTGGCCTCAGCGCACAATACGTGATCGGCGTAGGTAGAGTTCTCTGATTTCTCTACATGGGTGTAGAATGCAAAAGAGACATTCTGGAAAGTAGAATAGCGTTTAATACGCCGGGCAGGCGGGGGTGGAACACCGAGAGAAAGATGGAAAGATCGCGAGAGAGATCGGACGTGACGCCATTTCCATTTCCCGAAATTTATGGGCCAAGTTTTGCTCGCACGTGGCCTCGCTAATTACGTGAGAATCGCGGCAGGTTCTGGAATAACGATCGTACGACGACCACTGACTGAAATAGGAAGATGTGAAAAGGATGTACATTTCAACAAAATCATTGAAACAAGATCGTTTATTAACGAAATTCGGATACAATAAATTTTGTATCGTAACTTGAGAGAACGAATAATTGATGTAAATGTATTTTAAGACGATAAAAAATAAAAAAATTAATTTAACTCAAACAAGAGCTAGTAAAGGCATGAATGTTCTCTGGAAAAAATATAAATATGTTTTCTCTCTTTTCTTTCTTTTTCTCATCTTATTTCTTGTTTATGAGGTAACATCTAATGTATTGATTTAATTATGGAAATATTTGTGCACAAAATATATCTTTACTTAAATTTCCATCTCTTTCATTTGACAAGGATTCTCATCTTATTTCTCGTTTATGAGGTAACATCTAATGTATTGATTTAATTATGGAAATATTTATACACAAAATATATCTTTACTTAAATTTCCATCTCTTTCATTTGACTAAGATTATAATATAAGGGTTAATTAAGTGAAATTAGGGATGAATACAAAGAGTAATTGTAGCAGTTGCACTTATTAAAATGATTTTGGCTTTGACTTAATTATGCGTTCATATAAGAAATAATGAAGGTGTTACGTTAGTGATCTATATTTTCGTTCATTACGTTATGCATTTCAGATTAAATTCGCATTATCCAGATTTTTAGTGACCTCAGTCGGATATATCGTTAAGAGTTTTTGTTTGTAGGAACTTTACCGTTTACGAGTTTCTGCTAATTATCGTCTTGTTAATTACGCGAGGTCAAGAAGTAGGTTTATTAGATCCGTGAAGAAGGAAAAATAAACGCGCAGTAAATATATTCCCGTGCAAAATAGAAATAGAATCAGTCTGTTCTCTCTTTCTCTTTCTTTCTTCTGTTTTCGCATACTGCTCCTTGACCGAGGTGTGCAAAGCAGAGGCAGTCCCGTTCGATTAAAATCTTATGAAGTGCCGGAGTTTTGGATTTTATGCGCGTTCCGTAATACAGTTTCTCGAATCTCGAGCACTCTATACTGCTCTCTTGTGCACAATACATTGCTCGCACCTGCGATATGCAACGAGCAGTAGCGTGTAAAATTCACCGTAAATTAATCATACGAAATTTCATTAAAGAATCTCTTGAATACTCACAATTAACGCCGCTTTGGCAGCAGCATTCACCGGTGTCACGGCTAATTAATTGCTTAGTGAAAGTTGCTCTGTTGCTCGCGATTCTAAATATAGAGAGTTTTATTAAATATGATTTCAATATAATTTTCTTCTATTTCTCTATACAAAATATTTTTCTTCCAATTGTAATAAAATGTATGAAGTAGGTTTATATAGATTCGACATAAAAAATATTTAATGGTATACTGTATTTTACATAAACAGTTTTATCTATAGTATTTGGATAAAGTAAAACCATTTCGTATTGCAATTTATACATGTGCTATTCGTAAACTGTGAGAATTTGAATGAATTTAATTTTTATATATTAATTGTTACACTAAAAAATATAAAAACTTTCTAATATTAACAAAATAGAACATTTAAGAAAATCTTAAGTGATGTTTTACAGTTTCACCGGATACACATGAAATCTTATACTCACATATAAATTAGCAGAAATAATGGTTTTCATTTCAATATGTTGGACCTTCCATGTGCATTGTCATACGTGCGACACTAATAATATTTTGCTATGCAAATACAAATGCAACTGTACATTTGCTTAAGATATATAAACTATATATGCCATACATATACACCGAAAAATTCAGCAAAATCCACCGCAACCAAATTTATTCGTTACATAATTTATGTTTCGCTGTCTCCCAAATAACACAGTAAAATGCAAAATATTAAATTAATATTTCGTTGCATACAAAACTTAAGATTTAGAAAATTCAAATATTGCTTTTAATTTTTGAATAGTTTTTCCTAAATCTTTAATTAATTATCATGTATCATGTAAAAACGGGATAATTAAAAAATCTCTTTATTTCTTCTTTCATTATTTAAATCTGATTAAAATCACTTTTCAATCAATGCACATACGTTCTCATAAAGATGTCATTTCAATGTGTTATACGCACGTGAATTTGCGTATATGCATCGCCACAAAGGTAATTCGAAATTTCGCGTGCTATATCGTGTTATTCCGACGCTCGTCGTCCGAGGCTAATAATCATTGTAACTGCTGGCGAGAATTGTAGAACTTTATCATACGTTCTAAACAATGCTGGATTTCGCCGTAATGCCAACACATATGACGTCAGTTTATCAAAGACAACTAATGCAATGGATGATCATTCTAACGTATCCCCGTTATCACTGACATTGAACTATGTCGACGTCATCCTCGAGTATAATGATTTCATGCGGAACAACCGGAAGAATGCACACGTTTCGGCAAATTCTCGTGGAACACGAAATTTATCTTGTTTATAGTCCTGTTATTGAGAATACACCAAGTATTTTCATAATATTGGAAGAATATTATTCGATAATATTGCGAACTTCGAGACAATATTATAAAGCACGATATTAAATGATGAATAAGATATATCGTGGCTTAAAATAACAATATATACTTTCGATTAGTATCAATCAAATATATTACTTTCTTGTAACATATTTATATATTTGTAAAAAATATACATAAAATAAAATAATTGCAGATTGTATTTTTAATTGTATTATCTTGTAATTAGATTCAGTCAGCTCAAGGAAGATCTAAACAGAAATGTTTATGCATTAATATTTGAAGCGATATCCGTAATCTATGTCAATCAATTATTCACATTTTTTTACCTGTCATCAAATATTCATAAATTAATTGTCAACGTCGGATAGACGCATTTTAACGTGATGTCCATGTCGGGCAAAGCTGCACCGCGCATAAAACCGAATTTCAAAAGGTTTCGCGGAGGAGCCGCGAACGGCCCTTATCTATCGATCAATCTGATTGACAATCGTTTTGCTCGAAGGGTACATGAACATTTTCGATTATCGAGCTCAATACCAACCAGCCGAATTCTCTGCTCTTTGATTGACGCATCTGCGTGCCGGTGGAGCGTAAACACGACCCCCGTCGTTGCGTACCATCTCGTAATGGAATCTCGCGGAAACGCTCGGGGAAATTCGTAAGGGCCTCCTAGATCGGCTCCTTTGGGATCTCGTTTAGCGCTCAGCTGATATTGAAACGGGTAAACGGCATCTCAACCGCGAAGGGAGAAGCGCGCGTTTTCGTCGGTTACGTGATGCGGAGATTACTGCGGTTTTGTTTATTCACACACACGTTTTACGCAGAGGTATATACATATTCCTATGAGTACATATACATATGAAAAACTAGGATAAATAAACGTGGTATACGAGAGTTGCGAAGGGAAGGGAAGTAACAGCGCGTGGCGGAAGGAATAAGAAGAGAAGCGGAGATGGCGAAACGAGTCCGCGTCATCGAGAGACGATTCAATTTGTATAAGTATGACAGTCATTCCAGAATCGCCATAGCGAACACACGTGCCACCGTACACACGTGTATACGGTCTTGGACATTGTTGCAGCCGGAAGGGTGCATCCGCTATACAAATTGTTGTATGCGCGCGATGCGCTCGATGCTCTCGCCTCCGCATTATGATTGTACGCTAATAAGTTTCTTTGGGAATACACATAGTGTGGGAGAGAAGAGCATCAGATACTTTATTCCGTTTCATGTCGACCGCGCCGAGTTACAGCCAACGCGGGACGGAGAGATAATTCCCCGGGAGAGGTTGTACACCGCGCGCCTGAGCGAGAATAGGCTCCGATTGTCCTCCGGACAACGCGGGTTGTCAAGCTGGTGAATATTTGATGCCTTCGCGTTTACGTGCATACAGACGCACAAAAAATGCAAACCACACGCGCGTTCACCGAGATATACAAAACATCTCGCGTCTCCCACTTGCTCTCGGTCCCCTCGCTGCGCATTTAAAGACAAAATAGTATAAAAGTGCAGCAAGCAGATGCACACAGTTCCGGAGCAAACTCAAATATACATATATGTACATACATGCATATACACAATATTAGGATTAATGGAGTGGCACGAGAAGCATGATTTTCCGGCAATCCTACATATATACACCGATAAAAACTCACGATGGGCGCGCTCTGGAAAAACACGATTGAAACTTCCGCCCGAGTGTGGTCACGATCAAAATTTTTCAAACTCTGTAATACTGCCGCGAGTTTGCCGGATCATTGCCGGAGTTTATAGCGGGGCATTCTTGGGTTTTCGAGCAGACGAACGCGGGGCCATCCAGACGCGGCCATCCTCACTCGGTACGTTAACAGCTCTTGAAGTCTGAATAGGAAACTTTTACCGTGTAAAGGAAATCCCGCGATCAACTTTCGGCGAGCATCTATTTTTTTTTTTTTTTTTTTTTTTTTTTAAGCGACGCGGCGACGGTGGGTGGATGGAATTGACGGGCTTCATAAAGTTTTTATAGGCTATCCGAGAGAAGTTGCTTCCTCGCATGCTGTTTACGTACATGGCTTTTTACGAAAATTGTTTTGGCAAGAGACCCCCCCCCCCCCCGCGTTTCAAATGTAAACGTTGAAAATTTGTTATCTATTGCTATCATTCATCAATCATATACACGTTTTAAGCTCACTCTTTTATAAAATGTTTCAGAGCTGCATTTTTTTTAACTTTAAAAGAATTCACGAAATAATTTACTATAATACTTTTGTTAATAAAAAATGATATTTCTGATTGATAATATCTCAACAAGGCAATAGATATTATTTTTATATATATTTAAGAAAGCTCTGTTTAAACTAAATTAAAACTATTATTTTCTCCTTTGGATATACTCTCGCATCACCGTTAAAAATTTAATTTGAGAAACAAATTGTCCAAATATATAAAATCGCAGGCACGTCCGAACATTTTGCTCGTCGATACTCGCTTAATCTAATTTATCTTTTTGCATATAATATTAAAAAAAAATAATCTGCTATAAAAAGAATCACTTGTTCATAACAGAAATAACTGACATCTAAGAGCTCTGATTGTGTCCATCTGAATCGTGCAGTCTTTTCTTATCAGAAGTAATAAGTTTGCAGAAAGCTTTTTATTCGAATATTCTAAAAAGAAATGTAAAAATATAGGTAAATTATCATATTATTTCTAAATACAAATAATTTTAAAATCAAATTTTTAAATGTTGCAGGAGTAAAAATATATTTGATACACACGATATACACAGATTATTTTCTCGCATTGTGAATACATTTCTTACGATTAAATTTACTTATTCAATATCAATGTTTAAACAATTTATGACAAACATATAATTCTAATATATGAAATGACATTATAATTGATATTATTAAATACTTTGCACAAGTTATTATCTTTCACTCAAACTATATTTACTTAACTTTTAAAATTTAGCATCTACAATATCATTTAAAATCGGATAAATTACAAATTCCTGAATATTTACATGTATTCTACGAGAATAATTTCTTTCTCCCTTTTTCGCTCTCTCTTCGAAAAATATGTTATATTAATTAAATTATAAACATATTGTATAATAAAATAAAAAGTATAAAATAACAGTAAATATAAAATATAATAAAACTTTGTCGCTATATAACTTTGTTTTTATAAATTGTATCTTGTTAACAAACTCAACGTAACATATGTTACATTGATTTAGAAATAACGATAATTTACGCACATTTGCTTAATTATCGAATCAAAGTGCACGCCACCACATATTATTATTAAATCAATCGCGCTATATTATCGTCGTCCGCGTTGAAATAAATGTGCGAGATATGTCGTCGTTCGTAATTTGCTTAACGGTCCATCTGGAATTTCATTAATACAAATATAATCATAAATATACAGTCATGCTGTGAGAGAAGCGAATACAACTGTGACAATTATTTTTAATTGTAAAACAAAAGATCAAAATCATAAAATGATACTCGAACAATTTATCGACAGCGCATTCGAACGTGTTTATTTGTGTTCATGATAATAAGGACAAACTTGGGCGAACTATGATAATTCCAGGGGATAACAAAATGCATTTGTGGATGCAGTAGATATACAGCATGCGTATATATTCCTTGTTGTCGCACTATACATACGTTCCTATAGACTTCTTTACAGGAAAGGGGACAGGAAGCAGGCCAAATAGGGTTGCCGCAGAGTCGCCTTATCAGCGGTTTATGTGGTACGACGTGGCATGGACTACCTCAGGGCGATTTCTATATGAACGGTCCTTGTATGAGCATGTACATGGTATCGTATATAGATAGATATATAGATAGCTATATGTAACTCTCTTCCATTCTCCCGTTTAACTACCACTATATAAAGTATTGAATATCGTCGAATAAATCAATGGTCTGATAAGTATAAATAGGACAACATTTTCAGTTCAACAGTGACCTACATCTAAAGTTACATATTTATTTAATCTTGAGGTTTATATTCAATTTTTATATTGTATTGTACTTTTACATTATATTATTGTATTGCTATTTTATATGTTATGTCACATGTTACTATGTAGACAACTTGAATTGCCACTCAATTTTAAAATAAGAGAACAAATATCCTATATTTGTATATCTAAGGCCTGTTTTCTTCAATTTCGAGTCTTATTTGAATTAAATTAATATTGCAAAAATTGTGAAGAATATTTACGACTCTTATCAAATATAATAAGAAAAAATAAACTAAGATATTTCTAAATAAAAATTAATATAACTGAATGAAAGTATATAATTAAATATATCTTTGCTATTAAATATATCTTTGCTATTTATATATATGTATATATAGCAGACACACACATTTAATTATATATAATTTAATTACACAAAGTATTGCAGAATCACATTATTAATTGATTCAATTACATTAGTTTTTATAATGATGATAATTATTATTAATAAACTAAGAGATACAATATGTTTATTTACGAACAAATCTCATTTTTAGTACACTAACTCTCTTTTTTTTACTTTTTTTCAGAAATATCAGTCAACTAACATACTATGCAAGAGATGCGTCTTATATTACGCTAATATTGATTGATAGCGATAACAATAACATTAGTCTCTAGCTCTTCAGCGGCCAATTACGCATGGAGCGCCGAGCACTTATCTATGGATAATATATCTCCTCGTCCACCGTATCACCGATACAAACCGGATCTCCGTAATTTCCAACCCACGGCGTCATAACGTCACCGCAACCGTGCGTTCAATTTGTCCGCCGATGGCCGACCAGACACACATGGTGCGGTGCAATATCACCAGCTCTCATCTCATCGATGTATGCTACCGATTTCGCCGTGCATATCACTATTTCCAATGTTTTCGTACAGCTACTCTCGTGAACGTTATCTCCGTTTAACGCGGGATACCAACGTTATTTTAGATCCCTGCATGACATCAGCGGTGGGGGCTTGTCGAACGAATTGAATCGCATGTTCCCTCCTGCCACCACAATTTTGGCACAAAGGGCTAAACGCTGATGAATACCTTTTCTTGCCGTTGGACCATTAGACACACGATCTAGTCGCCGAGGCATCGAACGGGCAGTATATTATTGACGGCTCCAATAATTCCACAACGACGACCCCGAGGGGATTGGGAAACGCTCGGATGAGAAGGCAATCGAACCGATGATACAGCGTCCACCGGCGTCACGACGCTCTCCTATATCGGGGGAAGTAGGCCGTAAATTTCGCGACCTTATTCAGGACAATGGTGAAACAGCGATCGGTAAGATGCAGGAACGGCAGGACGATGCGCGTTCTTTCACGAGACGCTGACTTCCTCGGCTTCTTCGTACCGTGCGACATCAGCAAGCAGTGATGTGAAAGGAAACACACGAAAACGTTGGATCGATCAGTTTCCGAAATAACGATTTGTTTCTAAAGCCATTGTAACGCGATACAATAAAAGCCAAATCTTTCCGACGGATCGTGAAAATAACCGGTCTTTTTCTTAATTGTGATTTGACACAAAACATGCGATAAGTAAGATAGATGCAATAATAAAGTATTATGCAATATTTTGGCATAATTTAATTTAGAGTTACAAATGATTTCGAGCGAATCAATAATGTAAGCCATGAATAAAAAGAGGTATGAATCAAATTTATATCTAGATCAATTTTTATATATATGTAATTACTTAGTATGATGCAGAAATGCAGATGTACGTCTTTTGATATTTTTTTTTAAAGAAGTATAAAGTATTACAACAATTGAAAATATTTTCATAATTCTGATTTCTGAAATTTACTGAAATCTGGCTTATATCATACATATTGTTTCGCGGAAAACAGTCTACACGAATGGTTGTATATCCGATTCAATCTAATCGATATTATTTTCACCGATACGTGGTATCTAAATCGAAGTGCGGAGTAGGATTTAATCGTACAAGTATCTTAATCGGTGCAGTCGGCAAGCAGACAAATAGTGGCCACAGGCTATTGGCTGGCGGGCTTGCGGCAAAGCTCCAATATAACTCAGGCCACCTGATAGTTTCATTACTATAGTAAATTTACCGGCCGTAGTGAGCCCCTTATACGTTCTGCATCGTACATGTGCGAGTGTGTGTTAAACGGTGAGAAAGCGAGAGATAAAGAAAGAAAGAAAGATAGTGACAGAAACAGGTGAAAAGAAAAGCGTTAAGGGGTAGTTTACACTGTTCGACGAGTCACGGTGCTGGTGGGTTGAGATGTATCAGGATCGGCTACGATCAGTAGAAAGTTTGGTTGGGAGAGCCATTCCATTTGTTCTGGCGGAAGAGAACACACGAGAAACGCAAGCGTTTTGCGACTAACGGCACTAAATGGAAATCTTATAACCTGCGATTAATATCTTTCATCGTGGAGGATATCCATGATACATCTATGTATATGCGCGTATTTCAAAACTCTTTATAACGCCAAAGTATTTAAGTATCGAAAATAAATTATTTGCTCAATATTTCAGTTATCAATGAGTTCTTGAAAATTACTCGGTTAGAAATGTTATTAAAAATTTATCTGTGTTAATAAATTTATTTACGACATAACATATATTTTTTTTGAAAGCTAAACAGTTTAGTTATTCTAGCGTAATATGTAGAACGTCTAGTTTATCTCGTATTTCGCGCTTGCGAGGACTTTTGAAAGGCGGCAAAGACCGCATTGCGAGTTGCGAAAACATGCTCTCGGGTCAAAAACGCCGAAAGTGTTAATTCACAAAGGGACCAGAGCGCGTTTGATGCACTCTTTGAGACGTTGTTCGCGTTAGGAATGACTCATTTTCCAATTTATTCCCGAGATTTCCGATGCGCGTCTCTCTCACGCACTTCTCATCCCCGTGATATAACTACGATATATAGATATAATGCCAGTTAGACAGTTCGTTTGATGTGGCTCGGTCGGCAGCTGATTTCTCCGCCGGCACTCCACTTCGTTGGAAAATGCTAAAAAACTTTGCCCGCTCATAACTCGAGATATAGCGCTTTACTTATAGAAACGGGACCCCGCGAGAGAAAGCACAGACGCTTTTAGCGTGTCTGCTCGCGTCCCGATGCGGCGAATAGGCCGCGGCCCGGAAAGTTTATGAAAATATGAATGCTTCGGGTTTATTTTTATTAGAGCGCCCCCTTCCCCCCTCGCCCTTTTTTCATGCGGAGGGTGTGCGCAGGATCCCCTTGCAAGTCTTCCTCCCCGATGGGAAGGGCGCGCTTTTCCATCAGGAAATATTCCGCCTTTTGATGTTCGAAGCCACTTCGCTCCAAATGACATTACGGGAATGGGGGTAATGCGCCGCATTCCAACCGGCATTTTCAACATCCTCGTTCACCATCTTCGGCCCCATATGCCGGAGAACCTCGTGTATGCAACTCTCTCTCTTTCTCTCTTTAACTATCTCTATCTCTATCTCTTCGTGCGACTGGTTCAGCCTGCCGTCGAAAACTCACGGATGACTCTCGACATTCGCGGGCAAATGCGTCTCTTCCCACACCGTGACACTCTCAATTTTCTGTTTTCCCGCTGACTTCTCTTCTCTTCTCTTCTCTCTCAGTCGATTAGGTAATAGGCATATGATATATATTCCTCGCGATAAGTTTTTGCGAGGATATTTCTTTGACCCAAATATCTACTTTTACGTCTCGTGATATGGAAATACTATCGCGATACTATCCTCACTGCGCGTTCTACAGAATGAGAATTGAATTTTTTTTTAGGTCTAAAGTGTTTAAAATATTTTATTGCATATAGTTTTCCTTTTACGTTAACTTGACGAATTGTAAAATAACTTTGATGAAATATTTTAGCTTTATTTTTTAGAAGTTATTTCTGCAAAAAATATATGTATTTATAATAGAATCTAAAAATACATATAAATATTTGACATCGATAATTCGCAATTCAATTAAACTGTATATTATTGTCATAATAAGAAAAATAATATTAAGTATATTTATGGTGCGAAAATATTACACTTTGTACTTAAAAGATTTTGCGATAATATAAATAATTTCGCGAATGACACACGCAACATATGTTCTTGGATTTATCGATTGCTACCGTCATGAGAAGAGTTGGTCGTACTGCACGACTTTCTTCATTAAAACCGTGCTGCTGTATTTCATAAAGATTTTAATGAAAGCACGTAAACGCCTATGAAATGTTCCAACGGCGCACGGTACCGACAAGATTTATTTTATGGCTCTACTTTTCGACAACGATGCTCTAAATTCATTACAGCGAACATTGGAGGTCGGCACACGGACGCGATCAATCGCCAGAATTATTAGCGAAATGTTGTGTAATGCACGAGACTGAAAACCGACTTCATCATTTAATTCGCTACGCATACAACTATATAACGCATTGTTCGTAGAAATAATATTACTGTATATAATATTATCGTTAATATGATATATTAATCTATTAATATTATGCTTGATCTCTCTATCTGATATGGCTTAAAATGGGACAGTACTGCGTATTAAATTAACAATCGTTTATTTATATTGCGCCAATCGTACTGCGTTATTACGTTATTAAAACGCTGCTTGGCAATTTCGCAATCTTTTTAACTGTGCTTTAATGATTGACAGCTTTAAATCTAATATTAATAAGTACCTACACGTTGCAATGTTACAGGAATCTCGATACTAATCGAAACTAACCATACGGCTTAATCAAAGTTTGGATAAACTTATGTTATAGTTATGTGACGTTGCGTAGGTAATCCTGTTCAAAACTATACATCCTCAACACGAAGAGTACAAGTTAGACTCATCCTTGTAACAGAGTCAGAGAAGATGAGATGTAGTTTGATATAAGACAAGAGGTTATATAGAACGTAATTTTACGATAAAGAGCAAAAAAAACATATAAAAATTATTTCATTATAAAAAATATTACAAATAAATCGAGTATGATTATAATAACTTTTAAGCTTATAGTTACAAAATGCATTAGCGAATTATTAAATACACGAAATTTATTAAATAGTATTTACATTTGTATGAAATTACATAAAGCATTATTCAGCCCACTTTTCTTTACATTCTCATTAATTCCAGCTTCTTTATGCGCAAACATCAATTATGCCATTAAACAAAGATACCAAAACACATTTGCGATTTTGATTAATCGTTCAAACTGCGATAAATGGATAAACGGTGTCGATAATGAAATTTGCGGTTTGTTTTCTCTCGATAAAACGATTACATCTGCTAGCAAATTAACGGAAATTGTGGCACCTCGACATGCCGTGTAAAAAGAGCAGTTTTGAAAGAACTTTTAATATGTTGAGTCATTCATGCTTTACTAGTTTCCAAACTTTTTACTTAGGCTCTCACGAGAAGACAGCGTAAAAGCGAGTCGTAAAAAGTGCGAGCAATCATGTTTATACGACATAAATGCAAATTTAACTTTGCCCCAGAAAGTATATTGCACAAATATCTGGTAAAATGGTGAAATTCAAACTTATAAAACTTACAGAACAGTTTCGATACGCGAAATAATAAAATATCAAGTATTTTTATTGATTTCCAATTTCACCTACACAACAAAGAAACACTAATGTAAATATTATAATTAAAAAAACGTATAAATTTAATATTACAATAAGAATTTGACTGAAATGTGGAAATATGGTAAAAACTCTCAAATCTACAATCAATTGCGACAATCATAAGCCAATAAATAAGATGCGCTCAATGATGAATAAAAATGCAATTATTTACATATCAGTCAATCTTTAAAATTAACATAAGAATTAATACAAAATTATATATTCTAAATACTAAGCAAAAATCTAACTTCTTTCTAGAATTATGCTACGCACAATTAATTCATTAACTTTAAAATACTGTAACAATCTGATATATAAAGGACATATTAATATATAATAAAAATTTACAAGTGTTTTTTAAAATATTATTACTGGTCATCAATATTATATATATATATATATATATATATATATATATGCATATACATACGTACCATTTTGCATTGGTTCTCTGTTTCACACATATATGTAAATTGCGAAAGCCAAATGACTAATTGCAATCTGCGCGTACGTTTCACAATTTTTCAAATCGTGAAAAACAGCATTTAAATCTTTCTAGCTGTTTCTCTTCAACATCGTCTCGGCAAGTGCTCGGCGAGACCGATACAGAGCGAGCTCATCAGTTTCTCTAGACGCTGTACCACGGCTGTTACAAAAAGTAGTCGAAATGAAAGGAATCCGCGTCGTCTACTGAAAGACATTCAGCCTCCCTTAATGGTGTCCGTGCAAAGGGCGCTCTTAGTCGAGCAATGTACCGGTTCATGAAGCGTCAAAGGAAATTTCACACTCCGCGATATATTCGTGCCTTTCATAAATATACATGTAACCATCGTGTTTGTCACGCGCTGATCCACTATGCGACAAGAAGGTTCCTACGGCTTCTTTTCTTGTCACATTCACGACACTTACTTATTATTCATTCTCCCAATCGTCGATTCGATAATACGTCATGTTAATGAACTAAACGATTTTAATTTAAGCAACCATTGCTATGGATTATGTCACATTTGTGTCGACTGTTATCGAATAACATACGACTTCCACTTCCACGAACTCCATGGAGACAATCGTTAAAACATTCATGCACATGAGAACATTGCGTATGTATCATTTATAATACCATGTTCTGTTTCTGTTTCTATTAGACGTGTGTCATATTGTGCAATATGTAGAATATCGTTATACATGACATACATGCGAAATGCAACAGCTCCCTACTAAACATTATACATCGCGCTAACACATTGTTATGATGATGTAATAAAAACGTAAAGTAAGAATGATTATATGCGCGTAATAAAATTAAACATATATATTGAACAGGAAACTATAAAAAATATTTCAATTTACTCATAAATGGCATGTCCTATTTAAAATGTACTTTTTTTGTAGTCAAAGTATCAAAGTATATTATCATTAATTTTTCCAAAAATATAATTATCAAATAATAGCACACAAAAATAAAAAAGACGGTTTTTATATGACATTTTACATCCACAAAAGTCGCTGCAAATGCATCGAATATATTAAATTTTAAATCTTTGCTTTCCGATGCTACTGCAACAATGAATTAAAGAATAGAAAGAGATGAGTCCCTAAATAAGATATTGTGTCCGTGACGTGTACCAAAACTCAAAAAAGTCGCACCACGTCATCATGTGTCACGTACCTTTGTATTTACGCCGCAACAAAAGGTGCTCAGGGCAGCATGTTTCTATTGCAAACTTCATTGCTTGATAGGGGCATTTGGACTTTGTCCGAAGGTGCAAGCACCTTTTCCTGTCGCCGTGACCTTGCATACACAACTTAGCCATCGAGTGCGCTCTCTCTCTCTCTCTCATCGTGGCTCCACATTCTTCGTCCTTTACGGCGTTACTCCTCCTCACCCACATACGAGTTTGCTCACGTACTTCAGTAGTCCTATTACCCCGATTTCTTTGCTTTCCGACGCGATACATCATCGAAGTGGCTTTTCACCCCGTCCACCCCGTCCAACCCATCTTGGCACGTACGTGCTTCTTCTGTGCCGCCACTCGTCTCACCCTTGTCCATTATGAGCGTTCCACCTTCATTCGCTTTCTTCGGGCGCAGCCACATATTTTTTTTATCCATACACGAATGCACAATATAAATACGCAATATAAACATATACTTGTAAACCTATCTGTTGATTGAAAAAAAATTATATATCTGCTCTATATCTCTGAGAAATGTTTAAAATTAAATCGTAAAGATAGAAATGCGAATCTGAATTTTCTATTATATAGCAATAATTAAAATCATTATCATTCTTAACATTATTTAAGCCTGTAATTTATCGTATTATTTTATAAGCTATTTGATGTCGAAGATAAACTTAGAAATTTCAATTATCAAAACAATTTATAATACTTACACACTATCACATAATTTATATTTAATTTATAATATCTTTATACCTTATTTGCACAATTGAATATGCATTTTATTTATACTTTGAATAAAATATATCTTAACATTGACAGACAATTCGTGTTTCTTTACTAATATGTTTCTCAGTCGACATTAAGCGTCATATCTCGAGAAAATCTGTATGAATTTCTCAGCATATAATATCTTATGAATTCCCCGGTGATTGTGGTCCAGTTCATAGATGGAACAGGGAGTTGCGGCTCCCTCCCTACGGGATCACCATTACAGGGGTATCGTAGTCCGATGTTATTAGTATGCATATTGAGTTTTTCTATTGTTCCGCCAATAGTCTCATGACTTTTTAATGCAACGGATTACAACCGCACCCCTTAGTACAGGCATTGCATCGTTAATTTAATAATGACCAAAACTTTCATAGTTTCAAAGCAAAACCGATTATAGATCCATCGCGTCAAAACTTCTAAATTGCTTCTATCTATAATATAAGATGTTCAAGATTCCGATAACATACAATATGTACGCTGCGTGTGCACGTATATATGAATACCACTAAACTTTTAATGATAATGTCAATAAAAGAATAACAAAAATTGTTTCTCGCATTTCTATCTTTCAGAACAAATCACAATAATTCAATCCACAATAAAACATTATGAAACGTTAATAGACAATAGATAAAATAATATTAGTTTATCTTTTATTATATTTACTTTACTTTATTATGTAATAATACGCTCTGCACGCGTAATGATACTTAGTAAAAATGAGTTATAAACTTCGCAATTATTAATTAATACAAATTTATAGATGGAACTTGTAGCGCGCAGCTTACAAATTTCAATAGAAAAATTATGTAACCGATGGATAGAGAGCGTTCATTTAACTTAATCGCATCGCGTAATCAGAGATAATGAAATCCTTAATCACATGAAGTGACTTCCAAATATCTACGGAGATTACAATCGATTGAATATTAACAGCATAAACTGCGACGATAACCAAAATTAACGATTACGCTGATGGCTGGAAAATTGGCTCGTCTGACGAAAAGTTATCGCGGCACATGAAAGGCTGGGAATGTTCGGCAGTAACCTTTGATCCGTGAACTATGCGGCTATGTCATACCGCTTCAGCGGTTACGCGAAAGTAATTTAGTTAAACCATCCCATATGCGCAATAAAACGACTTTCTCGTGCATGTATGTACAGTATGCGTCATGTCAGAGGGTATAAGGTCCTAAAATTCTATAAGCACGCAACGGTGCGTAGACAACAATTTACACTGAACTACATAAACTCGCGTGGAATTTTATCATATTTTACAGTTAGCTTAGTCTACGTGTTGCTGCAAGCAATCTGTAATTAAACAGTATAGCTGTACAACTGGAATACATTTAAGTGCAATTACTGAGAAAAAGAATAAGATAAAACGTCCATAAATAATTGATAAAATCGCGATTTAATATTGTGCATTATAAAAAAATATCAAAAATAAAAACTCTAAAAAATTATGCAAAAATTGAGTATTTTTGATAAGGAAAGACTTGATTGCCAATTTGCTAAAGAAGCGGCCATACGTATATCTTGATAATAACATATTTTTTTAAAGTGAATATATGGAATTACATTACATGGACTTATATTACTTTTAATGTTTAACAAAAATGAGAATAAAAATTCTCTCTCGTGCGTTCAACATATATGTATTCAAGTTTCATAAGTGCATAATTTAATGTATATAACATTGGCAGATCTCAAGTTTCCAAAACAAGCAAAATTTATGCGCGCGTTCGGACACTTTAAAAACACGCGTTGGAATCGAAGGGTACTAAAGCGAAGAATGCTGTTATGTGACACGCTGTGAGAAAATTGGTCGTAGTCTCTTCCGCCCTCTCTCCCTCGTATAAAAGTTTCTTTATGCAAATATCGCGGGTCGCCCCAAGATTGACGACAACTTATGCCGCTTCAACAAACTTCGCGCTGTTCTTGTTGAAGGGACAAAGGCGCACGATATCATGAAGGCAGGTATTTCACCGCCATGCGGAACTTAAGCTATTCGAGTTATTTATCCTAAAGATTGCAAAGTATGCTTTTAAAGATGCAACGCATCTCGCGTGCCAATCAATATATGACAAAATAAAACTTAAAACTACACATATCTCCATTTTATATAAAGAAATACTATAGAATTGAATAATATTGATTATTTTAAAGGATTATATGACTTTTTTTTAGATATGAATAGTAGAAAAAATTATAACTTTAGTTGTATGCGATTTATTTTCTTAAGTAATTTCAATGAAGGTGCTAAACTCTTTTGCTGCATAATATTTTCATTTCATGTTGTTTCTTGCTAAACATATTGCACATATCAATTTATTAAAATAAAAATAAATAATAAAATAATACTTAAATAATATCTAATAAAATAAAATACAAATTTTATTTTGTTTTTAAATTGATATGTGCAATTTGATATAACGTAATTTTTTATATTTTTATTGTTTTTTCCTCTCTGGAATAAATTTTTTATGTAAAATAAATAATAATTATAATATTACATATATATAGAATTCTTATAAATCTAGAGGCTTGTGTGTGTTTGAATCGTTAAAATAAAATAAATGGTTTAATTTTATTTAATTGTGTATTATGACTTAAAATTTATTTGCTTGGACTACTTCTTGTCGTAGAAAATTTCGATATGGTATAAAATATTATTACTGTTTTCGTGAGCTTGCCCGTGTATTTTCTCAAATTTTCTTCCGGCCGGTTAGACGGTATTACATATAAGCGAAATGCAGCTATCGCTTGCGCTTAAGTGCACAATTGTAGCTTTTCGATTTCATTTACGGAGGAACGCCTTAGTGGATAAGGCGGAGACCGGTGGTAACAGTAGGTATGGCAATTTCGATCCCTGTCCTCTCCACCTCACCTTGGCGAACGTAAAGAAGTGTTAGCCCCGCAACCAATGTTGTTCACGGTCCAATACATCTTATCGACTTTACTTCGTATCCCATCTACGTGGGAAAACTCTCATTCTTTCCCTCCGCGTCGCACTTTTCGTCCTTCTTTACTCCCCGCCTCACCACTGCCTTCCTACCACTTTGCCGTCCGCTTTCCTTCTTCCTCCTTCTCAAGATTATTTTTGTCTACGGCTTTAAATCTTCTCTCGGTACTTTCAAATAAAGTTTACGGTAGCGCCGGAGTTGATTTATATCGAGAAAAAGGAAGAAACGGGAGAGAGAAGGAGCTGTGTCCGTTCTCGCGTCGCTATGTGGGCGCAATAACTGCGGCATTCTGCGCCTTTGAATTCCAGCTGCACCTTGCATAGAGCCTAACTTCCGAAGCTAACGTACTTTATAGACCACGCTCTACGTGATATTAGCCGTGACACCGCATTTACACTCGTTTCCAGGTTGCGAATCTTCGTAAACCTATACGCTGACACGATTACCACCGGCTCGCGCGATACTACTGTTGCTTTTCCTGCAGGGAGAACCCGCACATTTATCCTGCTTAGATCGCGGGCACGCTGGGAAAACGATCGACAATTCGCATTTGTCCCGCAGGTCGTTTCCTACGACGCTGCGCGCGATAAGATGTACAGGTGCTCGCCAAAAGGCAGCAAACGAGGTTTTTAGAATCTTCTTTGTGTTTGGGAATTGTACAATGGATGTCATGTTGCGTTCACATTAGCATTTTAATAGTGACATATTGTCTTTAGAGAAAAATGGTTGAATAATAATGTAAATTCATCACGATTTTTCGTTTATGAAAAATGGCTCTACTAGTTCAATAATTAAATTTACTTTATACAGCCGATAATTTGCAATCTTGTCCGCAAAGTCATAAATCAAAAGAAATTCTGTCAATTGAACATATCATGGGAGAAAAAATTTATCTGTTTCGAATAAAATGCTCTATCTTCTAATGTTGCAGCATACCTTACGATGAATTACACACCGATACACCTGCTCTCGTCAGTTAAATTGGCCTGCATTTAGATGCGCGACATCTCGGTTTCTACACCATCTAAAGTAAACTGTGAATCTGACTTTGCGCGCTGCTGGAGTCCTCTGGCTACGAAATCTTATCGTAAGGTATACACCTCATGAAACAAGGGAGAGATACAGCGACTATTCTATCGCAAGCTATTACGCGGTGACTGCACCCTCGTTACCGCTTCTGCGATTACAAATAGAGAAGGAAACTTGATTTATCGATTCGTTTAATTTCTGTTCCCTTCTCATTGCGTACGGGATTAATTTTGTTTTACGCGTGAAAAAGATTTAATTGTTTGTAAATGCATCCTCAAAAAAAATCTTTTAAAATTACTTACATTAAAGCGATTACAAATATCTATTGTATGCATTTATATAAATATAAAATTTATATAAATAACGTAAATCTGCTATGAGTTATTTGAAACAGAATTAAAAATTATTGCACGATCTAATTAATCGTTAAATAATGTTAAACAATTCGATAATTTCTTATCAAGTATGAAGATTATGAAATACCGAGACTAAATAAATCAATAAATTTTTACGTAAAATTTTAACTTGTATTTTGAATAGAAAAAATTGTAATAATCGATAATGTATCCATACGCATTACTTTTGCACATGAGACTAATGTTATAAATTGTTAATTTATGAACGGCTTTAATAGTGTTTTAATCAATTTTTTTGTTAATTTAAGCTTTCGTTACATATCAGTTGTGGTTTTAAAAATATCGATAGCACGATTGATGCAATGGCTCAAAATGACCGCGAGTATGACAATATCATTGGATAACAACAATGTTATTCCAGTCATACATACGTCTCACTAATACCCCTAAATCTCTGTAATGTGGGATTTTACAGCGCGTATCCAGGTGCAGCGCAACGAGGTGCACATCTGGCAGCAAACCACGTGTTCACCTGCACACGCTTAATGCCCAAATAGCGTGCCTGTGAAATTGGAAGAAAACAGGAATCTGACACGGGTGAGAACTTACATGCCAGTTATATCACATATGGATCATACATGATTTCGATGAGCACCTAGCGATTTACGTAATTGGAAGGGACGCCCTGATCTTTCCCAAGAGACAAAATTAATCTTCCTGCATGACATGCGTGCAACATATCTAATTTAGAACATACCTATAACGAACGCGCTTAACTCAAATATTCAGAATACAAAATTGCATTTTCTCTCATCCTAAGAAAAGAATTAAAAATGTAAACAAGTTAATGTTTAATCGAATTTAAAAATCAAGAATGTTGTAAGTCTTCAGTAATATCCGATATCGTTTTGAAATTTTTATAATAAATTTCTCGATCAAAATATAATAAAACGAATTATAACTCGTCAACGTACTTTGCTACACAACAATTTTGTAAATGAGTATTATAAGATCGCTATTGATTACGTTCGCATCGCGGTCGTGCAAAATCGCATAAAGAGAAATAAAAGGCATTCCCTGATTATCCAGTGCGAGCGAGCAAAATTCGCTAGTTGAATGCTAAAAAGTCCGCTCTTTACAGAAACTATGTAACGCGACTGGATTCCGAAATCTTCAACGTGAAGGATCGTTTCGTATTCCGAGTAGCGAAGATGTAAATTTTCTCGCGGCGCGGCACCTTCACGCGTCGAAACCCGGGAAAAGACAAGCGACGTCTTGCCCGTAACCGTCCTTATCCCCTTGCTCGCAACTTCCTTAAGGTATTTCGCTCGTGTTTTCAATACGTAGGCACTGCAGTATTTTCGTACGTTACGAGCAAACTTTTCACTTAAGTTCCTTCATTTAGTCGGCCGCGGCAGTATATTGGTTCGGCAAGTTGTACCGGTCGAACTTTTCTTACCCTCTCTCTCACTCTCTCTCTCCGGCTTTTACTGTTTCTGTCCGCTCTGCAGCTCGTATTTACTTACGCGCGGGCGGAGAATGTTTTACCTCGCGGCGGTATGAACACTTACAAAATTTACGTCTCTTGCGCTTCTTGCCACGTTGCGTGCAATCGAAGAAATTACCTTACTGTGGCTCAAACTGCACGCGGATTCCCTGGGAAATCTCCGCTCTACGCGATTCTTTGTACCGTCGCGGTTATCCTAGGAGCGCGTTCACTTCAAATTAATTGCAAAACTTTCATAATTATAAGTTATAATTTATATTGTCTATGCAAAGGGTTCTTACTTGAAACATGCGATTATATGATTGCATTATACATGCATCTCATTTTGGATTTGTGGGAAACTTCCATCGCTTATGTAATAATATACACAATATCGATATAAATCTCTCAAAGTATCGGTTAATTTGTTTGATTTCATATCGAAAAGAAATACGAATTACTGATTTTTTTAAACAGTACGATTAATTAGGAAGCTGCGTTTCCTGAATCGCTTCTTTGTAACGAGTTTAATGTATCATCATATACATACCTGAGAATAATGTAAGTTTTATATGAGACTGAATTAAATTTTACGAACGACAATACGAAAAACTTTGTGTTAATTATGCGTATATTATGAACAAAAGAAGTCTGTGATACAAATAAAGAAAACTGCACGTTATCCTTCCATTTTTTCTACATAGTCTTTGACTTAGCCGTGTAATACAAGCTCGTAATAATATACATTATATGAATATGCAGCCTCCCCTGTATTTTAATCTACATTATCTTCTTTCATAATATCTAATGCACATCACATGCCGGATACGCGCTGTAGTAAAATCATATTTCTTAGATAAAAATACCAGAAAATATTTATAACAAATATTACACGAATAATGACGTTGACAATATGAAATTATACAAACTACATTAAAAAACAAACAATAATAATATTTCTTAAATAGCTAATATACAGGAGAGGCATGTTGCATTACGTTACATTCGCAGATGAATGATGATGATTCAATTCAACATTTACTCACAATCAGTTTTGCGCAGTTTCTCATATTTTGCAGCCAAACAATTTCTCCTTTCAGATCTCTAACATTTTTGCAATGAATAAAATTATCTCTCTCTCTCTTTCTCCACGCTGTAAGACTATCCATAATAGAATTTACCATAAAAATCACTATAGGGCAGTAGTAGAAATGAAAACCAATCGCCTTGCTCCGTGTGCCTAGTTCGCCTACATAATACCTTGCACCACTTATCATCAGTTTTCCCCCTGACCCATTTCCGGGATGCTGCGATGTCGCATCGCGATCTCGCCGCTTGCACGGGAAACGCGTGAAATACCCAACACGGCGGCAGCCACCGGCGGTATGCCTCCAACACCGCGGAATCTCAGCGAAGAGAGTCGAGTAACAGGGAACGTGCGCGAGCGATTTACGAAAGCGATGTGCCACCAGCGCCAACCCCTCTCGTCGGCACGCTGCGATATCGCCGCATGATCGGACCAGCGCAATACACTGGCTCTGGTCCGCGTAATTCTGTACAAGTATGCGCCCATAAACGCCACAACTTTCCTTATTTACGGCTGCCCGGGCGACTCTGCCGCTTGGTCGCGCGGAGCTACTTTTCGCCGATGTATTTATTTGTTGTTCCCGCAACGCGGACTCTAAAACTGGGACGGTCGTACGCGTACCACGTATACATTGAACCGCGGCTCAAAAGCCATTATTTACCGAGGACAAACCTGTCTCGAACGGCGATAAATATGCGTAATGATATGAAACGGGACGTTTTTTGTTCGATCGTGCGGAGAAACGACGTTGCGTCTTATCCCGATGTCGCGACCCTCTACTTTTTGCATCGATTTTGCATCACAATTGCACAATCGCATGTCTATTTACCCATTTTGAATGCAGAGTACAAAATTCCAACTCCTCCTGGTCTTATCAATACCCAGAATCCAACAAGAAAAAGAGAGACTAGAGTTCAATAATGCTAATAATAGAAAAAAGAAGAGGTAAAAGGCATTGTAATACTATCATATTTTATGCAATTGAATCTTATAGTATCAAAAATATTAAATATGTTTCCCAAATTATATAGAAATACATGTATAATTAGATATTAGAAATATTAATTAAAATGAAAAAAATATGTACACTTGTAAAATTACATTTCCTGAGAATGATAAATTATTAAATTAAAATTAACCTGTAAAAATGCAACACGCGTTATCAGCATTCGATATTTAAGTGGCACAAGTTGGATTCTGAAAAGTAATCTTAGTGGTTTTTATTAGCCTTAATTATGTTATAAATTCACGATAAGCGTGAAGCACAAATACAAGTAATGAAATTCTCTCTGATATTAAATAAGAATATTGCGTGCATTACTCTGTTATAACAAAAAAAAACAGATTATCTGTTATATCCATTGAAATATATCAATATTTTCAAACTTATTAAAATATGCTTGAAACAAATATCTTTTGAAATAACAATTGCATGCCTCGATTGCATATTTAACAATACATTAATACAGTAAAATACTATGTAAAGTAAATAGCGTAATGACTAGTTTAACGGGTCTTATTATAACATTTATAATTCACTCATCATATATTATTACCACACACAAACCAGCATTAAATAATTAAATATTTACTTGTTTAAATTAATTACGATAATGTAGGCACACAAATTGGTCACAATCGATTATAATTATCCTATACCGCATTTGTAAATACGCATAATTGCGCAAAGCGCAAAATCTAAATACAGACGAAAAGAGAAAAAAATGACATATATATTTACTCCACTCAACTGTATGTAACTGTAACTAACAGAAAATCTCCATTTATCAGACAACATGATTATGTTATATTAATAAATAAATGTATTCTATCGCTTAAAATTTTTCGATGAATTTTTAGACCTTAAAGATATTTCCCGATTTTGCTATTCTCAAAATTTTCAAAAATTTAAGCTTTAATTTTTTCGAAACATTTTTAACGTCATAGAGATAATTCGTTCTTTTCTAAAAATTCTCAAGGCACTAAAAATTCAAAATTTTTAGACACGTAGTTCTCTTGATGCATTATTTATATCGATATTAATTAAATATCTATGATATATTGATATAAGTTTCAATTATTATCTTTCATATGTAGACAGCTAACAGTGAAAGAATAAGCTTATAAATTTTTTTTATGGATCGCATTTTCCTAGGAAAGCAATGAATATTCTATTACCTCCCTACGGAAATCTCAGAGTATAATCCTGCTCTTCCGCGTAGATGCTTGATTCCAATTTGATGAATTATTCGTATGAGCGACTAAGGTTCACCGTGGAAATCCTGTTCGATGAATAATATCGGTAATACGGATGGTCGGCGAGGAAAGTGAATCGCCGGGCGCGTAACCGTCACCGTTTATCGCCATTAAACTTCGCGGCGCGAATTCTTGAGTACGAGAAAGGCGAGAAGTTAAGGGTGTAATCACTGTTTAGTCAGCTCACTGTGGGAGATTATCCGCTCGTTATCGCGTTATCCTCGACGCCGTCACACCGTCACGTTTCTATAGCGATTTCCGCGGGTAGGATGAGCCGAAAGGAAAACTGGCGTTTACCGCGACGAACCTTTCTACGAGATAACATTGTGCTTGTTTCATGCTACAGCGGACAAGAAAAAAGCCACTTCCGTCGTTATTTATTATCCTGTCTGTGCCGAAAATATTCTCATTATACCGATATTATATATAATAACAATCTTCGGCTATACAACATTTTTCACATCTCCTTTTTAAGTCAACCATTAGCGTTGAGAATATGGCCTTTTAGTATCTTAGATAATGATAGTTTGGATATATTACAACAAATGAAAAATGATTGATCCTAAATATCCTGTACTCGAGAATTATTATTAAATACAATGACGTTGCGCTAATTAAATATTATTGTTATTTTTAAAAGTAATAAATTGTTTTGACGTATAAAAATAAATATGCGTATAATCTATCTTATCATTGCACAAGAGCATATTCTTGTAAGAAAGGCAGTCTTCTTAAATACGGACGTTAATTCAACAATATTTTGCTTTATTTAAAAATTATCAAAACACTTGGTAATAAAAAAGAAAGAACAAAATAATGCCCGTTGAAAGTTGCATCGCTGCGGAGTAAGGAGAAAAAGACAGTTATCACCGGCGCAACTTAATACGAGTCATCTATGATCGATTCAATGGGTGATCTAAGATCGACACGCATTAGTATACGGAAGTTGCACGATACTTGGACTAAAATCATCATATAGAGCGCGATTATCATACGATGCGCGATTGCCATCGTCATTTCGCACGAGTATGCCAGGCACATAGAGTCTCAGGCTTCTCCGCTCGTCTAGTTGTACACACGACCGCTCTTCCAATAATAACATGTTTATCGAATGATGATGCGACTATTAAGCTGAACGTAGCGCTCGGGTAATTATTCGGCGACCTATCAGGATGGAAGCACGGCTCGGTTAACACCATAGATACCGATGTGCTTCTATATTTCCCTACCCCCCCTCCGTAAGCCGCCGTGCATGCGGATCTGGGCCAGCCCAATTACACGCTCATCTACGATCCAGGGATCTAGGAGACGTACAAATTGATCTGTCTAGGAAGTACACCGCGAACCGCCGCTCGACAGAGCGTATGGTTATGGATATCGACGGTATCGGGACGGATTGAAGCCCTCTGTGTGTGCAGCACCGGCGCCGACCTCCTGAAGGCGGAAATTACGGATACTGCGGATATCCCCCAATTTAACAGCCATCGTATAATGCGATACGTCTTCCCAGCAATCATCGAGATATACTGCGACAGCGGGTAATCGATTGCGTTGTTTTCGTAGATACCTCTCTTGACATGCTTGATTGCGCGCGCGCGCGGCACGCTCTATTTTCTTCTCGAATCAAGAAATTGAGAATACGATATACGAGACGCCGCTACGTCGCCGTTTCAGCTTTCCAGAAACATATTTTACATGTCCCGATCGCTAATAACGATAATGATGATAATGATAAAATTGTATTTCTCTTATTTCCATTAAAGATTAAAATGAGTAGGTTCACTCTAAAAAGTCTCTGGAAAGTCTAATATAATAAAGTCTGTTTATGATTATAACAGAATAAAAAAATATTAAGTTAAACAAATTTTTTTATATTTTCTAAAAATTTATTATTTTCTTGTTTATCATCGTATCCATAATTTCTTTCTTTAACTGATTACATAATGTTTGTCGTATGTCAGTCATAACACGACTTTAGACATGAACGATTTAAGATAAATCATGATTTCGACGCTTATTTACGATCAAGGTTCAGGTATTCGTCACTCGGCACTAATGGAAATTGTCGTTTGTTTACGGTCGCAATATCGACAAACCGTGGCTAACTATGGTACTATACTTAGTACCTTGACAGAGACGCATAGCTTATGTAGCCAAGTTTGTATATACGAGGTATATGGTTGATTAACTTATACGGCCTTCGCTCCGTTTGTGATATTGAATCAGCATTCAACAATGCCTCTATTTTTAGATCGAGAATGAGAATAGTTAACCTTTGATTCAAAAACACTTTTTATACTTTGTTCTTATACTTTTAATTTTTTCTCATTTTTACGCAAACTAGTATATAGTATGCGCTACGCTAAAATTTGAAATATCTTGGAAATATTTTTTTACCGGAGTTGATGTATAGCTTCATAAATAAAATTAACTACAATTGCAAACATAAAATTATGATTATTTATATTCAGTTAATAATAAGTAAAATAATGAAAACATTTATCTCTTGTTGTTAAATACTAAAGTCGTAATTTTCTCCGATTAATACGTAAAGTAGATCTGAAATGTGTAACTCGAAGAGCTTTTGAGATAGCGCCTGATTTGCATATCAAGCAAGTCGGTAATGAAATTATTTTTAAGTGCTTAATGAAAGTTTGAAATGCACCATTATCGAATCGAGAAGAGAGCTCGATATTTTACATATCAAAGGAATACTTTGTTCGCGACATAAAAGTGCTACTATATATATGTATGTCGGTCATAAAAATTTTCTACGAAATTTTATTTACATTTCTTGAGATGTTAACACTTCTCGACTATATAATATACGATAAAAGTAAATCAACCAATTAAGCTGACAAATAGCTATTTTAATATATCTACAACATTCTACACGATTGTGAGATTATAACGTGAAGACTTATCTTTCTCTCAAAATGCATCTAACAATGAGAAATGAATATAATTGTTTTATTTCTGACAATGATTATATTAAAGTCTATAAATATATCTCTCTCTCTCGTGTGCGACATTATCTAAAATAATTAAAAATGGAATTAATAATTTTAATAATTTATTAAAGTTTAATATATTATATATAATAAACTATACAATACAATTTTAGTATATGTAGATTTTTCACATTTTCCAAGTTCTAAAAAATTGTTGAGATAATTTTGCGTGATATTTATATTACGAACTAATTTGGATTAAATTGATGTCATTCGGTTTACGATCAATTTAAATGTACATCCGGAGAGAATAACTTCTCTCTGTCTCTCTCTAATTTTATTCAAATTACTAATTGGAAAAGTCTCGTCGGCTAAATTCGATTGACAAAACTTTATAATACTAACTATATTGTATTTTGTATAGCAATTCATGACCAACTCATGAAAACAAATGTACGGGATTTAGAAAATATATAGTATTGCTCGCTTTCCTTAACCCGGTATTAATAAGAAGCGGGAAGCTAATGAATTAATAAAGTCTCAAGTTTGCCAGGACCGGGAGGTCGAGTCTCTTTCCCCGACACCTAACCGTATAGCAACATACACGTACGCTTCGACCGACTTCGTATATACCCGGCGTATACCGCCGGAAACACGACCGCAGTATGACATGCAGCCCCGTGCTTGCGCGAGTCTGGTAGGTGGAAAGCGCACCTACCGCGTGCGAAACGACGAGACTTGGCTGCTGCCGTAGCAGAGGTCTCGGGAAGTTTCCCATTATAGTCTCTCTTAACTGGTAGTACTAGCTCTACTCTCCACCGGCAGTCCCAACCTCCCCACAGTCTCTCCTCTCTACAGCTCCACACGCCTGGCGCCTCGTCCTCATCCTCCCCCAACCTCTTGCCTAAAGTACCGCACACCTTCGGTGGTAAGCTATGAGCTCGAACTATTCCATCGTTACCGCTATAGTTTAGTTAAACGTGCCCTTTCGCCCCGGTCCGTGGCTCGTTCCTTGCTCACCTCTCCGATCCGCATCACGGTCTTTCCTCTCTCTCTCTCTCTCTCTCTCTCTCTCTCTCTCTCTCTCTCTCTCTCTCTCTCTCTCTCTCTCTCTCTCTCTCTCTCTCTCTCTCTCTCTCTCTCTCTCTCTCTCTCTTTCTCTCCCTCTCACTCTCTTGCTCCCTGTGTCTCCGTGCGTCTCTTGGACCTAAGTCCACAACATGCAAATTTGACCCTCGCCGAATTTGTCGAACCAGCCAATCTTCGTTGTTCGGCAAACTGCGGCAACGGGCCGAGTGACATGAAGAGACGGCTGCCTTCGTTGCAGTCGGCTTCGTCAGGATCGACTTGGAATTTCGAGGACGCGCCGCCGAATTAGGCGAATTCGATTAAATCGGATTCGTGTAAACAGCCACACCGCACGGTGGAAAGTTTGGCACGGGTTTACTGTAGCTGCACGCGACGCGCGTAGAGCTATCGGGAGAAGAGAGGGGCGGTTTCTCAGGGGTAACTTCGAGGCAGGTGCATGTGACTTTGGCGACATTTCGGGTTAGACTTTGCCTTAACGTGAGCTTAATTAAGGTTTCGCTACAACGCGCATAAGTAAATATTGTTTGAATGTAACTATCAATCAGCAGGCTTTGTGCGCCGTCCGTCATTAGTTATTGCCTAATTAAGATTTGCTTAATGAGACGCATCGAAATAAGAAAGAGTTAATATAGTGTCTTTATTTTAGTATTTCATATTCTATATCTGTTTATTTACATATAGAGAGAACGCATTCTATATATTAATTTTATAAAAGAAATGTCGAGATTTTAATAATCTCAATATTTATATATGTATTTTTGACATCATCATATATAACGTATATAATACGCATAGAATTATTATTTTGTTGAAAAAGTGTTGAAATATTTTCTTTGTTTTTAATGATAACATAAACACAAATTTATATTAAATAGAATATTAATCATTATCTCTTGCAGATTGTGTCTAAAAACATTATAACGACTTAACTAAATTTAGTGATAAAGCTGGTTTCAAAGAAAAATTATTAAACCAAAATGTTATATTCAGCTGGAAATTAAGACCTCAATTTGCCAAAAAAAGAATTGAGTATATTATACAACTATATAATGTAAAAACTTTGTATGAACGAGATAATCTCAGCAGACTAAAATAGATTTGAAATAGACAGATAAGACAAGATTAAATATCACTCCGTGTAGTCTTTTGGAAAAAAATGGCATGGTATAACGAATGCAAGGCCGTTTCAGAGAGAGACGTATTTCGTCAGCACGATGTGTAATGGGGAGCACGAGATACAATCTTCCCGTTATCTTCTTAATTAGTTTCATTTCGTAATCTCTTCGTGGAACTCCTACAACATTTGACAAATGATGTAAGGGGTTCTTACTGGAAGGATCTTACATCTTGCCCACCCAATCGCAGTGAATAACATTTTTAATTAAGCAACGTTCCTTAACGAATATGCCTAGCAGAAGGAAATGTATCGCACCATATGATATTGGGGGAAAGTTTGATAACGATAAGATTTCATCGGATAATATCCTTCGTTAGACGCGAGAACTGAATTAATTAATTAAATAACACAAGCAAAAATCACGTAAAAACAATAAAGAGAAATCCCATCGCATAATTAATTAAGCAATTAAAAATGTTAAAGAGCAACTTTTAAATATATTAAAATATTTGAATAAATGAGATAGGGGGAGAGAGAGAGAGAGAGAGAGAGAGAGAGAGAGAGAGAGAGAGAGAGAGAAATAATAATCATTTATCAAGATTTAAATACATTTTCCTACATATATGTAATATAAAACAATTAGAAGTATATATATTCTTTATTATATATAATATTAAATGTCATTTATTAAATTATTATATTATTATATTATCATTATATATTATAGTTATAATATAAGAAAAAATAAACGTAATTATTGTATCTCTCTTTCACAATAATCGAATATTACAATAACCTGAAATTTTCTTTCGTCACTATGTGACTTTTATTTCTTTTTTTCTCTTCTTTCTCTTAAATTTTTTAAAAACGTGTTTTATCTGATATACTCTGTGGAGTGTATATATGTATATGTAAATTTGACTGACGATGAATCATCAAATTCAAAAGTTTACGAAAATCTTAAATCAGAAATAAAATTTGGCAACAAAGAAGAGCATTATATATTGATATATGTAATACACATACAAAATTATAATACTGTTTACTTGTAAAAAATTCCCTAATTTCTATCAAAAGAATTTAAAGTCCCAAAAAACATTACTCTGATTTAAATGGCACATATCGTTAGACGGTTGTCTTCTATACAAGGACCTATAATCATCATCCGCGTCAATATATCTACTCAAAGACACACGAAATAATTATAGATTGTGCATTTTGCTTATAGATTATATATTGCAGGACAGATCAAAATCTTCTTAGACAGACTGATGGTGCGAGAGGCGAACAACTGTAAATAGATCGAGGGAGTTCTGCCCGAGTTTTGCGCGCAACACGTTCTGCCGTCGGGCGACGGCACCGATCCTCAAATATACATGGATAGACTTCGTATCGGATTTCCCTAGCGGGCAGAAGAAGCGGCTCCGTTGACGGCACTTCTCCTCGTGCGAATAAGAAGTTCCTTTGGTACGACCCGTCGTGTCGCGTCGGTACATTCCCGTTTGTCCCACAAGCTGCGACGTGAGCTTGGCAAAGGGCGGATGCCAAGGCTCCTGCGCTACGTGATACAAGTCTCCGGCGTGCCCTCGAATCCGCGCGCACGGATATAGAAATCTCCTGAATTGCAAATTATATCGGCATCGCCGTGAGAAAAGTGCGGCTCCGGTGCGCTTTCATATGAGAACGGCACGATTGAATGATTTAATCCCTTCGACATCTTGAGCTTTGCGAAGCTGTTTGGATTATGGAGAGCGCTCGTCATAATTCAATTCTGCAGGGAAATCCGAAACAAGTCGATCGTGAGGAAAAACTAGTTTCTTTCCACTTAGCTTCTTTTTTTTTTTTTGCGAAATTCCGTAACTCGGCTTCATCATCAATCGTTAAAATTACATAAGAGTTTCCGATATATACGAGATCTCGAGTTATATAAATATGTAGATATTTTACAAATTATAAGTCACACTAATTATAAGCGAAAAAAAGAGAGAGAAATATAACGTATTTTTATAATAATATATTATGATAATGTCAAGATGAAATGCAATGATGTGTATGCAAGCACTTAGTTTCAATAATATTAACAATTCGCTGACATAATTTTTTTTTCAATAAATGCAGCCGCGAAATGCGTTTCGCATCGCAGATTTCTTTCAACCGCTTTGGTAAGAAATTCATTCCTTATATTTATCGCTTCTTTTCTCAATCCCAGAAAAATGAATTCCGTGGACACGTTCTTAAATCATTAACTTTACACGATTGTAACAGAGATAAAGCGAAGCGCTTAGTGGTCGTCGATAATGCTGGCGTGGAGACATCGTGTATCCTTTAGCCTGTAGAAACGGTTTGCCATCTCCTCGCTGGTATTTTCCTCCGCATCCTGCAACACTCTCCCTCCTATCATTTCTTTCCCACTCTCGCGCTAGCTCTGTCCCTGTCTGGTTGCCGTGTTCCTATGGGATTGCAGGAACCTTGCCGTTCGCAAATCCCTTTCCTTGCCCCGACGGAGCAAGAAATGCAACTCTCCTTGGGGAATTAATTGCGCCGTAAAACGTAGATTCAAATCCGCGCTTCAAAGAAGAAGAGAGACGAGGTAGAGAGAGAGAGAGAGAGAGAGAGAGAGAGAGAGAGAGAGAGAGAGAGAGAGAGAGGAAGATAGCGGCGCTGTTCCTTTTCTTCCATCGTCCGAAAGATTTTCCCAAGATAGTTCTCATCTCGACTGCAATCAGTGTCGTAAATTGCTTGCAATCGGCCCTGCAATTAATTCCGGCTCATCCTCGGGGATTTATTATTCTCAATAATACTATAATATTCTTAGGTGGCGAAAGAATCTTGCGTTCTCGCTACGTTTTATGTTTTCTTTCTGCTTTGACAGAGACATATTATTTCATATAATTTTATGCACGGTGCATATATTTTTTATTCCACAAGATTTATGTAAAAAAACTCAGGTTGTTTAAATTGCTCGATATAGATTATATGTGTCAATCGAAAAGTTTCGATTCAACTGCACCATGTACCTAGACAAATCTATTTTTATTTTATATATATTTATATATATGCAAAAACTCTATCTATTTTACAAACATATTGTTATTTAATTACAGAGACTAATTACTTACGGTGAATAAAAACGGCATTTAAGTAAATCCATGACTTTTATATCATTTTACGCCGTCCACTTTGGCATAGACTTTAATCTCGTCTTAAATTGCCCCCTTGTATCTTGAGAGCCAAAACTATACCGCGCTAACGCCTTGTATTATATATGTATATATCTCATTATAATGCATAAGAAAAGAAGAATATATGCGACATTCATACTAGATCAAATAATCGACATACTTTTATCAAAAAAAATTTATTTATATCTTTGTGCTCCAAGATATTTTATATCAATAATTATGCGAAAAAAACATTTGAAAAAATCTAAAAAATAATAATGAATTTTAGAGATGATCATTTATATGAACGTTTTCCGCATCGTCATAAAATGTTGAACAGGTATAAAAGAATGTACATATTTATGAGATCAAGGTTCACATTTTTTTGTATATCCTACATGTTTGCGAAGTTGAAAAACAATGTGGCCTCCATTATCTTTTTTTGTTCCTCTTATGTCTTTATGAGTATCATTATTGATGTCATTTAAAAGACGTTAGTAACATGATGATCTACTGTGATAATAGCTTCCATTGTAGTTAGAAATTGTTCCTTTAATTTCAATTTTGTTAAAGATTACAGACAAAAATAAATAGTATTATTAGCAATAAAAATCGGCCATTTATATTAATTACAGGCATTTAAATTAGAATTCGACTATAATTATCATTACACATTCAATTTTTTCTCTGTTCGTCTCTCTCTCTCTCCCCTCTTCTTCTTCTTATAAAAATAATACAATTTATAAAGAATTACATGTGTAGATGTATTCTTGTATTATGCTGATTTTTCTATATAATACATTATATAAAATAACCAATAAATTTATGTGACAGATTACGTATCGTATAAGCCAAACTTAAGCAAATTAATTGTTGGATCCGAAAAATTGTTAAAGTTTTTGTACACCACAACATACATACAGCGCATTATTTATACCAAATTTTTAAAATTGTTCATGTTAATAAATCCATGGAACATATTTTTTATATATGTATTATTTAAAATTATCTTTCAAAAAGATGCAAATATGCAACATCTTTTTTTAAAGAATCAAAGAAATAAAATAAATTTTTTAATTTGATCAAAATAATGAAACACATTATACTATCCGATATTGACATTTTTGTTCACTTATGTCAAGGCACGCTAATATCATCATTGTGCCATGTTGTCGGAAAAATCTTGAGAGACGAAACTATATAAAACGAACGTTTATAATCGATTGAATTATTAGCACATTATTATTCAATATTTTTTGTCCACTTACGTCAACGCACATTAATAATATACCATTGCTCCATGTTGAAAAAAATCTTGAGAGATAAACTATATAAGGCGAACGTTTATAATCAATTAAACTATTGGCAGAACTGTTTAATAAACAAGATGATATTCTACGCTCTTAATATATTCAGCATTGTAACATCTATACTGTGTAGAGCGGAAGATCTTGCGCTTCGTAAGTCTTATTTTTAAAAATTCTTTATATCTTAATATTTAACGAAATAGAGCAAGAAAAAAAATGAGAAATAAAATTCTTTATTTCGTATTCGCGAAATAATTACATGACATAAAAATACATATTTTCTATTTAAAAAATTTAGTCTATTTTCTAATTATATCCGAATTATTTTATTCTAAACTCACATACACTCTTTTACTTTTACTATCAACTATTTTATTCTGTTCTTATTTTTATCCAGCTGTGACCACTTGCAAGCGGAATTCAACTGACTATTCCACCTGTTTAAAAGTCGCGTTAGAAGAATCATGGCCACAATTTCTTGAAGGTATCAATATATTTTTTTACAGTAATTAATTTCATCATTTTGATTTATACATTTCTCCAAAAAGTTAGAATCATGCATTAATTTATATACATAATTGCTACAATAAAGTATTGTAATATTAGGAATAATTTTATTTAATTGTATAATTAGGAATACATTTTATTGTATTGTACAATTAGGAATAAATTTATGTAACTAGTAATGTGAATAAACATTTATAAACTAATTATAAAATAATTAGAATTTTACTAAACAATTATTAATTAGATTCTTACTAAACAAATAAAAAAGAGATTTATAATTTCTTTATATAAATAACATCTTCTACATACATAAATAACAAACTTTTAGAAAATTGATATTAATACTAATTTATTCGTCTTAATAGGACTTCCAGAATTCGATTTTCCACGTTTGAATCCATTTCTCTATAAATACACCAAATTTGTATTTAATAGAAACGGGATATATGGAGAAATAATAGGGAAAAATATAACTCTTTTTGGTTTACCAATTACTCGTTTTCTGGATGTGCGGCCGCACTTTCTGGATGATGTTTTCCGTTTAGAAATTGACATACAAATACCGAGAGTATTTGCTCATGGTTATGCTACCGGGGAAATTAATCTACTCGGAATACGAGGAAGTGGCACAGGTACGAATACAAAAGAAACAATGTAATTTGCGTAAAATGCAATGTGTGGAGCAAAAAATCAACTGGTGAATATATCCGCATTTATAATGGCAAAGAATTAATCATATATCAAATTATACGATTAAGGAAAGATTAGTCAACTTTCTGTTATCACAATTTTATTTTTCGGAGCAATGAAGATAATTGTCACAGTTGCATAAATCTGTTATACTATTTATTAGTATATGATTTTTAAATAAATAATTATATTTAATAATTTTTTAATTGTTACATTTTATCGTTACTATTATTACCTTTTATTAGAAAATGTTATGAGAGATGTCATTTATATATTACACTTTCACAATCTATGTAATAGGACAAGTCAATCTAACATTCAACGAAATCAGACAAACATGGCATATAACAGGGCACGTAAAAAATGATACATGGACTATAGAACATTTTCAAATAACTATCACAATTGAAAGAATGAAGGTTCATCTCAGTGGTTTCTTTGATGACAGTAAAGAGTTTAGTAAGCATTGAATCAAATATATATATATCTTTCTATTCTTTTACCACCCTTTCTAATACACATTAAATTATTTGAGTAAAATGATTATTTAGTCTAATGTTCGATTATATGATTATTGATAATAATATGTTTATAAAAATCGCACAAAAATAACATTAATTTATCGTTGGTCTTCTTTATAGTTGATTAAAAATTGCTAATCCATAATCTTACATACATATTTACAGTCGAAAGTAATTTCATATACTGTAAGGCATTTTAAAATAATCAAAATATCAATAACTATATAATTAAAAAATATAAACATTTCTCTTTTTAGAGACGACATTTCTTCAGATATTTTTAAATGTTTAAAACGCATTGAAGACGTCCTCACACAATTGAGATTTTGTGTATTACAGAATTTTCAAATAGACTTTTAAGATTTTCAAGTTACATATGTCTAGTCCAAAATTGATTAAACAAGTTTACTCTGTTACTCATTACATTAATCATTCAAATATTACGTAGAAATATTACTTGAAGATAGCATATCAGCTCAAATGAGATTGATATTTTTCGAAATTTAAGATTAAATAGTCAGTTATACATCAATACATACAACTATTTATACATATATCATAATTTCTGCAAAAAGACACATAAAAGAAACAAATAAATTTAAAAAAAAAGTTTCTTTTATTCTACAATATTAAATATCAAAATTTTCTCTTTTTATACAATTTTTACAAAAAGAGGTTACACTCTCTATGTATCACTTGCAAAATACCATTCCAATCTGTTAACAATATAATAAAATACCAAATATGTAAAATAAATAGGAATTATTTTTCTAACATATTTACATTTTAACGTACCTCAATATAAATAAGACATGTATTTCCTAAAGTTAATAATTTTTTACAGAGATACTTTAAGAGATATTTACAGAGATATTTACAGAAATATTTTACAAAGATATTTTAAGAAAATAAGTAGAACTTAGGAAGAGATAAACTACAATTAATTTATATATTTGCTTACTTTTTACAGATATCTATATTATTATTTTATTTTGATTTGCTTTTTCTAGAATACATTGTGTTATTAATACATTTTTATTTGCAGCTGATCTTCTTGAAGCTTTTATAAACGAGTACTGGCCACCAATTTTTCGAGTGGTGACGCCAGTAGTGATCGAAGTATTAGACCCTATGTTGACTGATTTAACCAATCGTCTTTTCTCAAAAGTTTCATTTTCTGAAGTATTCCTATAAAATTCATACATTTGTTACACATTAAGAAATGCCAGATTTCATATAAAATTAAAAATATGTTTAACATCTTAAAAAGATGTTTAATATCTTAAACATAGAAATTGAAAAATTATTAAGCAAGAATATCTTATTCATTAACATTACGAATTTTTGTGTGTATGTATATTTGTGCACAAGTTCATAATTTATATAGGCAACAAGGAATTCTTATTAATATAGTTATATGTAGAAACATATATCAAATTGGACTGCTTGTTTTTTAATATACTATTTTTAAAAAATTTAATATTTATAATATACAATATAAATTACAATATATTATAAATGTTTACAAATTTAAAGAAGATTTATAAAGTTCATATATTTAAAAATATATAGTTTTAATTGTAACAGAAAAAATATTATATTATAGAAAATATCTATGATAGAACTATTACATTGTAATATTTTTCAATAAAATCAATAAAAATGTGACATTGTAAAGTGTCTATGATAATGCTAACTTAACTTTTGACAAGATATGTGAAGTCTCTCAAGTCTTATATTTAATTTGAATTTTATTATTGACTAATTCATCTTTGTATACAAAATAAATAAAAAATATAATGCAATAATTTTAAACAATGACTGTTTTATCCCCTTTATCCTTGAGTTTCATCATATCTTAGACAAGTAATAATATGTTAACACATTATCATAATTAACATAACATCTAAGAAACCATTCGAAAGAAAATCTAAGAAAAGAGATATCCGAGAAACACACAACATTATCGAATGTTGTGTGTTTCAACAGCGTCGAATTCTTTCACATCACTAGTTAATATTGAATCACATATAGTAAAAACATACATATTTATAAGATCAAAGTTCACATCTCGTTTCCATACTCCATATAGGATATATATTTGCATAAATAAAAAACAACATCGGAATAAATTTTTATCATCTCTTTTTTGTTTCTCTCATTCATTTGCCCTTATTAATATCTTTTTAGATTATAATAAAAAAAGACGTTAGTAATAAAAATCTACAATAAAAATAACTTTTATTGTGGTTAGAAATTTATACTGTTATCTTTTCTCTTTTAATTTAATTTAATAAAGATAATATAACAAATTTTATTATAAACAATACAACAACAATATTATAAATAATAGAAGGATTGTCTTTTCTAAAGTCTTAAGTATTTTCTTTATTGATCCGAAATTAAAATTGAATTTTAGCAAAGAAGTTATATGAGTTCCGAGAAAACTCGATTGTATTTATTTATTACTTCTAGACACATATATGATTTATAATTTATCTCTTTCTTTATAAAAATAATATTATTATTATTATTAATTTATAAAAAACTATATATGTAAATGTATTTTCAACTTCGATTTTTTTTTGTATTACACGGCATATAAAATAATCAATAAAATTCTGTCGCAAATCATACATCGTGTAAAACAAGTTTAAGCAAAAAGATTATTGAGTATCATAAAATTAATAATTTTTATGTCACGTGTTAATGATATGCGGCTTCAAAGTTAACTATCAAAGAGATCTTGAGAACGAAAACTATATAAGAGAAATATGTTCACAATTGATCGAACTATTCCTAGCAGAGAGTTTAAATAAACAAGATGATATTCTATATGCTTATTGCACTCAACATTGCAACATCTGTATTGTGCGCAGCGGAAGAAGTTACGCTTCGTAAGTTTTTTATTTTTTGACATTTTTTATATTTTAATATTTACCAAAATAGTAAAAAGTATGAAAAAAATCTTTATTTATTAACTCTGCGACGTACATAATTAATAATATAAAAATATACTTCTAAATGAATTTAGCTTATAATTTAAATTATGTTTGAATTCTCTTTATTCTACAGTAACTTATATACATATATGCATATATAATAGCATACATTATATATTTATTATTATTATTTTACTCAATTTCTATTTCTACAAAGCTGTAAACCACTGCAAACGAAATTCAACCGATTATTCTGCCTGTTTAAAAATCACGATAGAAGAATCATGGCCACAATTGGTTGAAGGTATATTTAAAAAATAATTTATATTTTAATTTACATATTTTTTAATAATTAAAATTATGCATTATTGTATACATACAATTACTATAAAAGGCCCTAACATTAATATAAGAATGCTTATAAAATTAATTAATATTAAATAAACTATTAACTTATAAATTTACTAGATTTTATTAAGATCAAGTAAATAATATTTAAAACCCTACCCATCTACCCTACCCTACTTAAATCACATTAAAATATCAAAAGTAATAATATTAATTGATTCATTTTGATAGGAATTCCAGAATTCGACTTTCCACGCTTGGATCCATTATTCTATGGTTATAGCAAAGCTGCATTTAATAGAGGGGAAATATATGGAGAATTAACCGTGTTAAATGTCATTATTACCGGATTAAAAAATATTCATTTCTTGACTTTAAGATCGCACTTTTATGATGACAGCTATCGTTTCGAAGTTGATGTTAAAATACCAAGATTGATTGTTGATGGTGATAGTAATGCAATAGGCAGTTTAGGCGGATTAAGGATGGGTGGCAAGGGTACGAAAATAAACTCTAAATGCATTTTGTATAAATTAGTATAAGATTACAATTTTTTTTTAATTTACCCGCGTTTACCACGATGAAGAATTAATCACATATCAAATTACATATTTAATGAGAAAGATTTGTAAAATTTGTTTTTGTTTTTGTTTTGTTATCATTTTTATATGAACCAATCAAAATAATTATTACAGTTGCGTAAACTTATAACAGTATACATAAATGTGTCTATGTGAATTTTCACACACATATACACACATGTATGAATATTTTTTAATATTGAATTCATATTTAGTTTATAATATTTATTTTATAACTTACTATTAAATAAATAATTACATAACTTCTTTATAATTTTTTAATTGTTATTATTTTATTATTTAAAAATATAATATCATCCTTATATTATCTCATTATTATAATTTTTCCAACAGGACATTTTAACGTAATCGCAGAAAATGTTAGAGCAACATGCTATGTAACAGCACACGCAGAAAATGATACATTAGTTATAGAACATTTCCGAGTAAGTCCAGTAGTTGAAAAACTGAAACTTCATCTCAACGATTTCTTTGAAGGCAATAAAGAACTTAGTAAGTATTAAATTATATCAAATGTAACACACACACATATATATGTATATAGAAAGAGAATATATATATATATATATATTCTCTTTCATTTTACTCTTTCGACACACTGAATAATTTTAATAAAATGCTAATCTAATAAGAATAATCTAATAAAAAAAATCTAATGCTAAGCTAATTTAATGTTGGGATATATATGTGTGAGTGTGAATACAGTTATTATAGATTATAGAGCAATGATTTGTCTAGAAAATGGAAAAGCATTAATTTATTATGAGTCTCTTTTGTAATTGATTAAAAACTAACGGTTCATAATCTTGGATATTAAAAGTTATTTTATAAATTGTTCATAAAAATCTAAAAAATCTAAACATTTATAGCTATGTGATTGTTAAATTAGTATGTAAATACATATTTTTAAATATATTAGATGTATTTAAAATATTCTCACAAATTGTCTTTACGTGTTGTATTAAAATAATTCTTTAAATAAACTTTATATTCTTTACAAGTTTCTAAACAAATATATAATATTTCTTATGTGTTATTTATTCAAACATTTTAAAACTGTTTAAAACAGTTAAAAATAAAATTATAATCAGCTTAAATCAAATTATAAATTGATAAAGCCGGTAGCGAAACTACGCATTGAAGATTAAGATTGCATAAGACAAATTAGAACAAAGAAATATATTTGCTCCTTTTGCTCTGATTGGGCAAATCTGATAGTTTCAATTTTTAATAAACAATCTTTAAAACAAAGAAACAAAGATTTCTTTGTTCTAATTAATCCAATCTTATATTTCTAATTAATCAACTCTCATATTTCTAATTAATCAATTCTCTATTATCTATTTAGATAAATATATAAATATATATATATTTATATGTATATTTGTGTGATTGTATCTCTATTAAGTTATATATTATATATATTTATATATTATATATTATATATTAATTTATATATTTGCCTATCTTATATATTTGTATTACATTATGACATTATTTTTATCCGTCTTTTTTAGAATATTATTATTCTTAATTTTTTTATTTATAGATGATCTTCTTGAAACTTTTTTGAACGAATTCTGGCCATCGTTATATAGAACGTTGATACCAATAGCGATTGACGTATGGGACCAATGGTCCACTAATTTTAGCAATCATTTTTTATCAAAGATTTCCATATCGCAAATATTACCATGAAAGTCATATATTATAATATATTATACAAAGATCAGACTCCGCATGTGTGAAACTGAGATAATACGTTAATAAATACTAAAGTTGTGCAGAGTAATAAAGAAAGGGATTTTTAATTTATATTACATAAAAAGGAATATTATATATTTTATATTTTAGAGTTTTTATATATAGTATTCTATACTATACATATGTATATAAGCATAGGACATTTTACAAATGTCAAATATTTCATTTCAAACAATAGATTTTTAGCTACAAAGATATAAAGTTTAATAAAAATTGATAAATAAAATTGGAGAACAAAATTTCGTCACTAATTATAGACCAGGTAAAATAGATTTGAGAGGAAACAAAATAATAGTTGGATATTAAAAAATCGCTAAAGTTATTATGTTAACACAACATACTATTTAATTAAATCTTAAAATATTTTATGCTAATTGATCAAAACCAGATCGATTTCTCCCCACACAGACATAGGAGCATATATATTTTTTAAGAATTTTTTTCAGAAATTTTTTATAGAAATAACCTGTCTTCTTTGATTGTATCGATGTCAGATATAGCTTAACTGTTCAAGGTTCAAGGTTTTTATCCTTCACGTATCCAACACGCATTAATTAACATGTCACTTCATCAAAGAAACCTTGGGAGCAGAACCTATATAAAGCGAACGTTTATAACCGATCGAACTATTCGCAAGAAAAGTAGGTAAACAAGATGATAGTTTATGCGCTTAGTGCGTTCAGTGCGATTGCAGCGATTGGATTATGCGTAGCAGAAGAGCTTCGTAAGTTTTATACGCTTATATTTATGCTTAGGTTTTTTGTAAGAATTTTTTATATTTTAATAATTGTACATTTTCAGCAAGTCATTATATCAATATTTGTATCTATATCCCTATAAAAAGTTTAGTATAAAAAATCAATATAAATTTGCATAAAAATGACATCAGAAACCAGAGAAGCATATAGTATAAGAGATAATATTATTTCTCAAGAAAACAATTACAGAATAGATGAAGGGAAAATCTGACACTTCCCGGAATTGTATGTATGTCACGATCGAGTTCAATAAAATATCTGGAGAAATAATATAATAATTACTCTTGCTTATTATTGTAAAAAGTTACTTGTTAAACGTTCACATTTTTCTAAATAAGAAAATTGCACATACACACACTAACACTCGCGGGCTCTTATTTATGCCCGCGAGTGTTAGTGTGTGCATAAATGAGAGCCCGCGAGTGTTAGTGTGTGTGTGTTCTGCGTGAATATGGCAAACGTGATTACACAGATGCAACAACATTTACTAATTTATTATTAATAAAGAAGAATAAAAGAAAATTTTCTATGTTGTGCCTGGTACATGCAGAATTAGCAACATACAAATACTTATTGCTTCAATTATATTCAAATTATTTTTATTGTCCAAAGTAATGTCATGCATCTTTATTTTTATTTAGCTGTAACCACCTGCAAACGGAATTCTCCTAACTATTCCAGTTGCTTAAAACTTGCGATACAGGAATCATGGCCACGATTTGTTAAAGGTATTCTTCTTAAAATACTTAATTATATCATTTTAACTTATATATTTTTTGAAAAATGCAATTAGTTGAAATGCAATGCAGTCTTTAATAAATAGTAATAAATAGTTATAATATGTATTTGTACATACACAATTGTTGTAAAGCGTTATAATGTTAGAAATGTTTATAAGACTAATCAAAATGTATAATCATATAAAGTTATTTAAATTTTGATAAATTTATATATATAAATTCAATTTTATCTATTTAAAATAAAAAAGATTTAAAGTTTTCTAATCAATCCATTTTTCAATATTAAAAAATTGGTATTAATACTAGTTCTTTTATCTTAATAGGACTTCCAGAATTTGACTTTCCATCTTTGGATCCCTTATCTTATGAACACGGCAAATTTGTATTTGATAGAGGCGAGGTACATGGAACAGTAATCATAACAAATGCTATTATCAAAGGTTTAACGAAGACTAATTTTCCGGCTGTAAGAACGCATTTTCTCGATGATGTCTTTCGTTTGGAAATTGATACACGAATACCGAGGTTGCTTGGTGAAGGTGACTGTGAGGCAGAAGGTAGGGTAGGCGGATTTAGAATGGGTGGAAAAGGTACGAAACAAACGCATTTATAACGACAAAAAATTAATTATATGTCAAATTACACTTTCAAATTAAAATTATTGAAATTTATATTATTATCATCATTTTATTATAAACCAATTAAAATAATTATAACAGTTGCGTTAGATTATAACAGTATATATAAATGCAAGATTATATTTCTAGTAATATATTAATAATTATCGCTTTTTATATATATAAATTGGCCATTTTTAAATATGTAAATAGTCATGACTTTTCTTAATAATTTTTTAAAATTATTATTATTATATTATAATTATAATTATACTGTGTGTGGAAAATATTATATCATATTTATATTACTGTTATAATTTATGCGACAGGAAGCTATAATCTGACCTTAGATGATATCAGAGCAACATGGGATTTAACAGGACACGTAGCAAATGATACATGGACTGTAGAACATTTCTATTGCCTTCCGTCAGTTGGAAATATGAAAATTTCTTTGAACAATTTGTTCGATGGCAATAAAGAGCTTAGTAAGTATTATAAATTATTCATATATACATATACACACACACACATATATATATCCTAACTCTTTTATTACTTTTTCTAATACGTCCAAATTGTCTGAATAAAAATACTTATTTTATTTAATAATCAAATATATGATGTAAATGTTATTATTATTGATAAAGGCTTTTTAGAGCAATTGCATGAAAATTGCATTGATTTATTGTGATTGATTTGCAATTAATTAAAAATTGATAACTTATAATCTCGTACATATCTTAATTAGTAATAATTTCATAGATTATTTGTCAAACGACCTAAATTGAAATATCTATATTTGAATAACTTTAAAATAGAGGTGATTAAAACCATTTTATAAGAAATTCTCTTCGACGTTTTTTAAATGTTTAAGATACTTTCAAAACACGTTTTCTCACATTATCTTCATTATATATGCATTAGGATACAAATCTTTATGTAAATACTGCATTTACAAATACAACTTCTAATTACCATTAAAAATACGTTGGTCAAGGACATCTTCTATAATTATATCTGACTAAAACAAACAAACACATTTATGACTTTTTTGCTTTCTGATGTGTTATTCAACATAAAATTATATGGTTGAAGGTAATAATTACGGACACATCAAGCCAACTTATTGTTAGACAACATATCGATGTATAACGATGTATTCAAATTTAAGATTAAATTGCAAGATCTAAACTAATATTTTTTCTGTAAACAGATATAAAATGAATTAAAATAAATCGAGAGAATTTCTTTTCTATGGTAGCTCTAATCCTCGAAATTATTTAAAAGTGTTTATAAATTTCCTTTATCCAATAGTGTATTTCAACATGGTACTACTTTGTGCTATGTAATTAATAGGAAATATCACACAAATGTGTAGTATAGATAGAGATTATTTCTTTAACATATTTACATTTATATATATTTAACATTACATATTTAACATATCTTCCTTTTTCTTTCTTTATCCGTTCTTTTTTTCGTTATGTAATATTTAATTACATATAAATTTCTATTTGCAGATGATCTTGCCATGTTTTTTGCGAACGAATACTGGCCGACTTTATATCGCATGATGTTACCTTCGACATCCGAAATATGGGACTCATGGTTGACCGACTTGTCCAATCGCTTTATCTCGAAGGTTTCCTTCTCGAAATTATTTCCATAAAATTTTAGCATTTACCTCCAGCATATATTAAGGAATGTCAGACTTTGCATAGAACTTAAAATATATTTAGATTCATAGAGGTAAACACAAAAGAGTTGTATACTAAGTAACATAATATTATCTTCTAAATTTCATTTAACAACGTTAATTTTCTAAATAGGTCTTTTAACAATCTTTCAGTTTCCTTTAAATTTTTGATTTACAACTTCAACAGCACATGGATTTCAATTACGTAAATTTGTTTTGCCAACTCTTTCCTTTAATTTCGCGAAATGGACTTTTCTGGAAGATAAGGATTAAGAATATTGATCTCCTGCAACTTCAGCAAAGAGTGCCGCATTCGGTGTCGTGTTTGTCGTACACGCTTGCGCCATTTCCTTCTCCTCGTAAGGATTAATTGGTCGCAAACAGGGATCGTGCGAAACTTTGCTCGTTCAATTTACACTCGAGATCCGACATGTATACGAACGCGGACGCGGTCATGCAATTTTCAACCGCGACAGGAAATCAAGATCGCTTTCTTTCGGGTATTGTTTCTCCCTCCCCTCCGTACGCGCTGATATTTTTGTCGTTATATCTCCAGAAAAGAATCGGAAAAATAAAGATGGAAAGAAAGCGTGTGAGAAAGATAGAAACCAAGAGAGAAATGAAGAGGCACGGACTTTGTTGCGGACGGAAAGTCAAGAAGAGAAAGTTGAAATACGCGCCAAGAGCGCGGGAAGTTGTCAAACTTTCGCATCAGGGAATTCTTTCCGGGCTCCCCGGAATATCCGTAATAAAGTTATAAACTTTTAGGAAGGGCCACGCCATCTTCGTTATATAACTGCTTACTCTCAGTTCCTCGTAGTGCACAATGACCGAACTAAATTTCGCTTTTTTTCAAAAATCAGTAACTGAATGACTCGGTGAACAAGTTTCTACAGTTTTTAACAAGTTTTAATGCGTATTTCATTAAATTACGTGATAAATTTGTTGATGCGGAAAATAATCTACCAATTCACGAAATGATGTCAGGAAAAGGTTTTTAATGCTTCTCTTTCTTTACTCTATGTGTGATATATTTTTATTATATATATATATATTATAAATATATAATATATTATTATTATGCAATAATTATAAATGATACTGAAGAGATATATTAATATGTACATATGAGATATCTTATGTACAATACATATAAGATATATTATATGTATATATGATATATATATATATATATAATGATATACTACTACGGAGATTAACGGCAATTAATTTTACACAACTCTAACTAATAAATTAAATAAAATATAAATGCTTACTCGTGGTTGCTCCGCTGTCGCCTGATGTCACCTCGGACCTCATCCTCTCATGTTCGTTCTTTGCTGCTCCTTTATATGGCATTCTTACTTGCAAAAATATAATTTAATTACAATCAAATGCGCACTAATCAGTAGAATATGATGATCGTGCGGCATTTTGCACGGTGTTTTCCCGACGTTAATCATGCACGACGCGCACACTTTATTATGTATATTGCGACAGGAGAACAACGAATAAATCTCGCAAAATGCATTTTGACAAATTACGGCGATGTATAAACATCAAATTTATGTGATACGCGGTTGATAAATATGGAGGTTAATAACGACTGTATTTATTAATTAAAAATATCGCGAAACCGCTCGATCACGAAGTCGATCTTGCGATTTGTGTATTATTGCCCGTTCTTTCTCCATGCGAAAATAATTGGTATCTTATATTTAAATCGGCAAAAATTCACAACACATATACATATGTGCTTGCAAGGAAAACTAGTTTTACGAGAAGATTGAATAGAATTACTATCAAAGGCTGCCAAGGTAGAAGAATTTTATTAATAAACAACATATAGTACACCTTAACGTACAAACGTTGACCAAATAATAATAACCTTTTCGTCTCTCTACACATCGTCCTTGATTTATTCCCCTTCTCAGTTCTCAATGCCTCTCATTATAGTGGGAGCGCACTTTACTACGCCTCACTAACATACCGCCAAATATGTAAATAGCGTCGCTATGCTTGAATCCACAAGCGTCATTGAAAAAACAATTATCGCTTATGAATATCTCAATAAAATTATAATTTACAAAATTCACTTTACTGTCTCTTCGATTTCTACTTGACATATATAACATAAAAAGTCATCTAGCCTTCGAGAAATGAGATAAGAGAATTTTTTACAATTATTACAATTAGTAATGTAATTAATAACTCGTTGTGTCGAAGTGACAGCTATTTATTAGGAATGTTCAAAAATGAGAAATTTTCAAAAATATTTGACAATCTCTGGAAGTTTCTTCGAAATCAGAGATCGACATCTGGAAAGTTTCTTGTCTCATAAGTATGTTTAGATACCCGTAATGTCGGAAATTTATAAACAAATTTATATGACAAAAGTTTCTTTCGGGATTTCGACTTGTCTTGACTCGAATTGCCAGCACTCGCTTTCTACAATTGGATACTTGAAATTACGAGTATTTGTACATATTTATGTGACAACAAGCTTTCGAGATCCCGACTTCGATTTCGACGTGATTAAGTCCCGACCCGCTTCAAATTTTCAGGTCTGTAATTTCGGATACCCGAATGCTTAATAATCATATTTTTAAGGGCAATTGAGTTATCTGATAATTATTCTATTTTGCAATGCAGTCAAAGTGAATCAATTGCGCTTCCGAAAATACGCGCATTCATCGTTTGTATTTTATTAAATTATCACATTTGCATAATTATATGATTTATATAATTATTCCTTCCATTTGAAATCTTATTTTAAATATCAACACAATAACAACGTTTAAATTTACTGAAAGATGTTTAAAGTTAACTAAAATAAAATATATATGTCATAAATGTATTTGCGATATAATACCGATATATTTAATTAATTACCTTTATAATAAATAAATCATATTGATCTAAAATAATTATAACGACAAAAGAGATTATTTGTCAACAATAAATTGATAATTGATTGAACAAAATGACTTACAATTAATACATATTTTAATATATTTAACGTTTCAAGCGGAATATTAGAACCTGTCAAATGAGTGGCGCATGATAGTATAGATTCAAGAGAAACTTGACATAGATAAACACACAGGCAAGTAAAATTATCAAATCTTTTTAAAATCTATACATGCGCACGCATCTATGTGTAAAGGGATATTTTCAGTTGAAAGTTAGTATAAAACTTTTACGCGCAACTTCATGTGAGTTCGAATTTTATAGACCTAAAATGTTCGAAGGAAGTATCAGCAGCTTTAGTAGAAATCATACATCTTCACTTTATGTATAGAAAAATCGGTACGCACAAAGTTACAAATTTCAGCGCGAACAGCAATCTACCGCCATCAATTTTCATGGGCGACTGAGTGACTTCAAAAATTTTGAAGTTCTCAGGATGATTTGCCATCAACAAAAACTTGCGTAATTCGATTTGTCGATCGAAAATATACAGCTCTACGAAATTACAAATTTCGACTCGGATACTAACTCATTTATATTTTTTATTTATTCATGTTATCATCGATTAACGTGCAGCATCGCAACACGAAAGTTAAACTCATATAGACCATAGATTTATCCAGCGTAAAGCATACACACAATTTAAATCTTATATATAATAAATGTGTTATTATAAGAATCCATTCACGATTTATCCATTTTTAAGGAAAAAGAATAAAACAATTATGAAAACATACATACACACAGTTAGTATGTTTGTACTAAATAGTTTTCATCGCGCAAACTCGGCGTAACAACTCTAGCTCGTATTGCATCGCATTCGACAAACGGAGCTCAGATTGACATGACCGATACTTCGCTGTGATGGAAACCGTCAAGTTCCGCCACGTAACTGAATAAATCATAAATACACGACTACCTGTGGAGACTTCCGTTAATACCCGCTATGCGTGACAAGATGCAATTAATCCATAATAAGTGCGATTAATTTAAAGTGGTTTTCTCTTCTCGACCGCATTAAATTTAGCGCGATCTATCATGCCGACGGAAAAAAAAATAAAATCATGAAGAGATCGAGAAAAACAAGACAGGATTTCGCATTCTCTTCATCGGATGTGGCAAACCAGGATGCAAAGGTGTGTTCGTAGGTGAAAACATCGATCGTGTGTCGGCCAGCACGAAGTCGGTAGACGCGTGAATCTTAATTTGCCGGGTTGGTCCCTGTGGACAGACGGTACTTCTACGTGCATTTACCGAACATTTACATAAGGCATCTTCCGTGGTGACATGATATCCCTTTTTGAAAGATTAAGTCGATTGATTAGAACGGCAGCATAAAGCTTAGAAGAATTTTAGTAGTTTAAAATAATTTTTTAATGAAACTTTTTCAATAAAAAATATTAATTGCACACAATTACTGTACTGTACGAAATGTAAAATAAAGAGGAACAGCACAAATATGCTACGGCAAATGTTATAAATGTATATAAATGTATGTTACACATCATCCACTTTTTGTCTCAAAATCGCCAAATATGACATCAATGATTGTCACTCTCGTATGCCTAACTGACTTAATTCTTTTCGATCTCTTGACGATCGTCGTCCATCGAATGTCGTTCTTGGTGACCTGGACTCTTCATTCTCTTTGAATTCTTGGTGGCACAGAACGACACTTAAAGCATTACGAAAAGAGGAAAATGCCGACAGCGCAACAGCATTCGGTCGTAACGGTTGAGCGGAATAACGTCACGAAAGCTTCGTCTGCAAGACATGGCTAATTAATCAAGCTTTTATAGTCGTCGTCCAGTTGAACCCTCGTCCAGTTTGCCGCTATTCTCTCTTTCCTCCATTCTCCGTCGGTCCATCTCGCTCCTGAATGTATGCTTGATCTCTCATGGACCATCGACGGAAGGAGGTCGGGGAACACGCCATTTACCTTTGTAACACTCGTCGCGTTGCTCGTGCAATCGTGCAAGCGCATAAATTATTCATGTCGCGATTAATGCGGTTAAATATTTAGGTACTTCGTTATTCTTTCACTTTAACACGTCGCGCCTCTGTAGATACCAGGCGGGGATTACCACGCGCTGCCGTCTCGCGCAAACAAATTTTCGCGAGGAGTCGTCTCGACGCACAGCCGCCGACTCAACAGCGTCCTTAATTGGTGCTAATTGGGCGGTTATACATTAAACGCGCGCGGATGTCGCGAGCGCGCTTTCTCTCGCGCGTGAAGAGGGTCGCCAATGACGTCTCGCTACGTTTTCAGTATATATAAACGCATAACATATAGATACTTTCTCTAATTCTTCAAATGCATTATCCCTTGTTTCTTCAGATTTTCTCGCGCGTGATTTTTATCGCGATATAAATTATCTCGATAATCAAGTGAGTGCGTTATTTTTTAAATTAAAATAAAAAAATATAATGTGTAAAAACATATTTGTATCCCTTTCGCGTATATTCTATTATAATTGATCGTTCCCTGAAAGTGATTACTGAACGCGTTGCTGTTAGTTAATAAAGAATGGCCTGCTTTATACGAGAAGCGCGTACACATATCAATCCCTCGCTATTACAAATCATCGTACAGCCTCAATGTTCCGCAGGTATCTTGGAAGACGTGCATGATATACATAAGCGCAAACAGCTACGTGAACACGGGATAGATGGGCTACACGTTGTGGCAGGGATATTCTCGGGAAATTCACCATTTTTAAGCTTATCCATGGTACTTATTTCTCGGGAGATACGGGAGGCCCAGGGTTTCACCCTGGCAGCGAGCGGAAGGATACAAAACGAGCGCGAGCTCGCCGGCGTAAAGGATGGACGTGTTTTCCAGCTGTAGGGACGAGATACGTTCTTGGAAAATCGGTGACCACTTTAGTACGAGCCAAACGCGATTATCGGTATTATTCTTACGATTTATCATAATCGAATCTTGATTTAATTATCAAATCCAACATCTTTATATTTTTATCGTATATATTGTCATTGATCAAGAAATATTGCTAAATTATTTTATTTTTTTCATTTTTATTTCGCGCGATGTTTGACCAACGTACCAAGTATTCGATTTATCAAATGTATATGATAGAAGTGCATACTTTCGCGTCTTTACGTACTTTCTGATATAAAGATTTATAAGCAATAATATATAGTAACAATATTTTTCCTTTATGTTTTATTTGCTTATAAATTAATTAAAAGAGTACCACTTAACCAGTGACAATAATTCTTCAGCGCGAGAATTGAATTGAACAGATGATATAGGCTCCCGTGAGGGATGACAGCGCAATTTTTTGACAAAAGAGATTTCGATAATTTGTCCGGGATTCTTTTTGGATATTTTAATGAAATTCAAGCATCATACGAAAATCGCATAATACGAAGAAATGTTCTTGTTCATCCTTAAAATAGCAATTTCATATCTCATTATATTAAAATATTTTACAAAATTGATATATACTTGATATTATTAACACATTTGTACTGCAAAATATCTGACTTGTACATGAAAGCTGTTTGAAGATTTTATTCGAAGCGCAACATAAAATTACGTACAATTATCCTACAATTTTTCTGAATTATAAATTCAAGATTATATCTATTTTTATTGTTTCTATACACACAATTTATCTTATTCCTAAAATCTATAATAATGTTTGATATATATTATAGCATGTGAATTAATTCAATCTCGAATACTTTATCTTAGGTCAACCTTTCATAACAGCCACACACGTATTTCACCGAAAAATAAAACTTTGTTCTGCAGTTTGTCTCTTTTTTTATTCTCATTCTTCACATCGTGACCTCCCTGTGCGGATAATCTTTACAGTAGTTTTTCGACTTGCTGTGCACGTTCGATACTGTGGGGTAGTCCGACAAATTTATAAGGAGCACATTTATTTTTACAAATAAATTCGCTGTTCTATCTTTTTCCATTTTCATTTTTCCATAGAAAAGTTATAATGACACTGTCCGTTTATAGTAAATGAAAAACGAGTTTTAAAACAAGTGTAGAGAAGCTTGTGGAAAGGTTTGTGGAAACGAATCAAATGGCATATTAAAAGTAATTAGATATGCAAGTAACATTTATGTGACGTTTTGAAAATAGTAATTCACAATTAAAAGTAATCTTTTATTTGATCAAAAGCTGAAAGCTTCTCTCTACACTTGTTTTAAAACTCTTTTCTCATTTACTATACCTAAACGGACAGTGTCATTATAACTTTCTTATGGAAAAATGGAAATGGAAAAGGATATAATAGCAAATTTATTTGAAAATAAATGTGCTCCATATAAATTGGTTGGACTATTACAGTATCGAACGTGTACAGCAAATAGAAACTACTGTAAAGATTCGAGACTCAATGCTGTTCACCTTGAACTGTGTGAAAAACCATCGAAATTGTTCGTACGTGCGAAACTGCGATCTTGGGCAACCCGTGGGTCATAAAAATCTGACGTTGTAAAAATTAGAATTGCCCTAGGGAGTAATGTGGAGGGGTTTGTAAGTTTATGTGAGTTTCGAAACCCTCTACGGTTGTAAAAGGCTTCGAGAAGTAGATGTTAAATCTATAGGGAGAATCCTGTATGTTCGATAATAAGTTATATAGCAAGAACTCGATGTGAGTTTTCTTATCAATTATCAATTTACCAAAATTTTAAATTATATTGTTTAGTAAACTATTAAAATTAATTTGTAATTACAAAAAATATATAAGAGAAGAAATTATATAATTATAATTATAATTACATACTATTCTTAAAACAGACAAACAATATTCTCCATGTTAATAAAATTGCAGTACAGAATACATAAGAATTACACACAGAACAACAACAATTAGTATAATGAATAAGAAAGCATCAAGGAAAAGCAGTGTCTTTCACGTTTGATATGTCGGGTTACAACGACGCCTAGATTAAATTTCTCGCGCATTGACATTGCAACAAAGCGGATATACCTTTGTGTAACGTATAACATTACTTTGAATGGCGAGACTCGCAAAGAACATCCCGCAAGAGACATCTGAATATTCACATATCATCTCTTCGCTATTGTAGCTTTTATTTGTATTCTACATTTTCTTTTATTCCGTTACGAGCAGTTCCGGGAAGACCACAGCACTAAATCATAGAACAGCGAAACTGATGAAACGCATTTCAAAATGTGGCCCTAGGGAAAAGCGAGACGACATTATCCCAGATCGATATCTTCAATATAATACGCTGGGCACACAACGAATTGCTCGATATTTATATATAAAAATTTTCCATTCGACATGCTTTACAAAGTCAATTTCTCTTTTTTTTTTTATTACGCTTGTATTAAACAATACTACTGCAGTAATGACAATTTATGATAGTCATTTGTGTGGTACATTTATTCTCATAGTCACTCGGATTATTTTATTGTATTAATCTATAATCATATTTTCAAAAATAACTGGGATTTAATAGCGCGTCTAGTACTAGGGAACCGAGCCAAAATTTTAATAAATTTATTTGTTACTAAAATGGAGAACACAGTTGAATGCAGTTAGAAATTAATAAATCATTAAAACAGTTATAAATTCCAAATTAAGATTTCAATTAAAATGTTCGTATATAAGAAAAATTTTAAATAAAAGAAGTAAATAAGCGGAGAAGTAAGATCAAAAAGCACATGTCACAAAGAAAAATTATAAGATAGTCTGAGAAGAACTACTTTCTAATGGCCAGAAAAATTAGTAATGCAAGTTTGAACAAATGTAAATGAAATAGAGAGCGAGTTTTTCAAAATAAGTAATTCAAAATACGTTACTGATCTCATATATCGTTCATTTTGAAAAAAGAAATTTCAAGTTACATCATAATAAATGATAAGGCGGAGTATATGTATAGTATGATGATAAAATAGAGAGGAATGAGAGAAATTAGAAAGAATTTTCATAAACACCGCATGCGAGCGAGTTGCCTTTCTCCAAATTATCTCTGTCACAATCAAGTGTCAGTTACATCAATCGTAATTGAAGTAAGTCCCTAATTTCATTTAACTCGCTTCTGAAAGGTTCGATCTTCGCAGCTGTGGACAGACGGGGCGAGGCTTCAAGACAACATATCTCGAATAAAGAAAGAGTTTAGCAGGTAGCATCTCTCTCTTTCTCGTCAAGGTAATAAGGACTATAAAACATCCACACGTACTGCGAATGACGTAATTCCGTGGCGCGTCGTCGGTTTTACGTTCTCTATCGATTCCCCGGAACAAACGCATTAACCACGAACCGCGAACCGCCTTAGTCTCAAAGGAGCAATGTGGCTACCGCACTCTACTAATGCAAAACCCTCCACCGCTGTCCCGCGGCCTTCTCTCTCTCTATCACAAGTATACGCGTATCACCCGTCCCTTTTCCGGGCCCTTTCTCCCCGCCGCACGGTCCCTTGCACTTCATCGAGGGCTCGCGGCTCCTAAATTTCCTACCCTTTAGTAATAATATATCTGTCCCTCGGGTGTCGCTGAGAAAAGGCCACCTCGTCCTACCCAAGACCCCACGTGCGACTATTATCTTATATACATATAACCAAGCTCTCCCGAACTCGAGTTTCCTCCCGAGCAATTCTCGCAACGTATCTTCGGACGTATCTTTTTAAGATTGCACACCACCGGAAACAAGCTCGTGCCGGTGCGCCTTTATGCCCACAGCATGCGACGGCGACGGTCCCCTTTGAAGGATTTACCGAACGATGCATAGAGAGAAACGAGACTCCTTGAAAGTACAAAGAAACAGAAAGAGAGAAATGGACGGTTAGCGGAAATTGGAAAGAATGAGTTAACGAAAGGACGAGTCTTTAAATCGATTAAATGTCTTTCAAAACCCGTTAAGGGTGTCCGGCTTCTTGGATCTCGCACAAGGCCTTCTAGTTTTATTATATCTGCTTTATCTCATTTATTGAAGAGCACGATACTTTTCGAACTATTAACTCTGACATCAATTGTCAGCTAATATCCACGAATCGCTTTACTCATATCGTCTTGCATTAATAATAACTTTATATTCATAGCTTTTATAAAAAAAAGTGAAAGCTTTCAACAATCCAGGTAATATTTATCTGAAAAATTTGAATAATAGATATTGAATAAAACTATTCACAATTTTTGCAACAATCTAAAAAATTTAAAAATTAGTCTTATAAAAGGGTTATAAGTAATCAGCTGCTTTAACTATAACAAAATGCAGGCATTAAATAGATTTTTAATTCTTTTTAAATGTTTCCGATAAGTTTTTTCTTATATTTGGAAGATTATATTCTATTATGAAAATGACATTGTAATATCAATTTAATACTTTGTCTGCCAATTCACCAAAAAAACTGTTGTACATCGTGTTTAAAACAGCGTGCTTTTTCAGAAATTGCCGTCACCCATTTGCATTTTAAGTATGTTGACAAAAGAAATATCTGACAATTCGCACGCTGAACAAGAACATTTGCGAGACCCTTTCGCGTTTCTACCGCACGAGAATCTCTTGGGAAACCAGAGTTAAAAAGTGTTCTTGAATTCACCCCTGACACGTCAAGCCGAAAATCTAAAAGGTTGGCTAAATGAGAAGTGTTGCGATTTTGCGATATGTGCGATCGAATTTTTTCTAACGTTCTAAAGACCCGTAATACGGCTGAATGTACAAAAGCTGTTGACATCTGATATGTGCCCTTCTCTTTATTGTTAAGTATCTCCTCTCATTGTCAGTTACATTACCGTTAGGGCATTTTATTGAAAGTCCTCTGAAAGAAAATAATTATTTTTTCAGAGAAAAATTAAAATCAACTCATTATTGTCAGCCGATTATATCTACAGCGATATAATTGCAATTTTATTAAGTGATATTTACAAATCGGATATTTTAATAAGGTTTAAACTTAATATAAACTAAGAGATTTTAAGATAAGCACAAAAGAACTTATTAATCTAGACTTATATATACATTCTTACAAAAAGTTACACACCTTCGCTGAACTCCAAGTAGATTCATACTTTTTGGGCTACTATATTTCTCTTTAAAAGATGACTTTTGTAACATTAGAAGACTTTGTTTAGCGCGTTCGCGGTTTTATCTCCCATAAATTATATTAAAATACTCTCGGGTTCGCATTTTCCTTTTTTGGGACAAACGCTTTCTATGAACATTTCCGCTTGTTATCACAGAATTAAATAACTCTCCGCGCCACTGTTACGATAAAACACATACCAAGAAATGCGTTTCTACACGCTTTTATCATTACAAAACTTAGTGACCCCATAAATAGTCGTCGTTTGAAAGCAATTTTCAAAAATTTTTTTGTAAGATAATACTATTATATTTACAGATTATGCATGGAATCGAATAATGATTAACTGAATAAAAACTAGTAAATATTCATATGTGATTAATAAATGTTTACAGTTTTTATTTAATTAGTGATCTATAAAATATTAATCGAATTATATCTTGTCATATTTATACCATTAAAAATTAATATTATACTTAAACATTATACAAAAATAATGATAAGAATGATAATAATTTTTATTGTGCAAAATAATGTACAACAGATGGCATTTGACAATAGTGTACTGTTTTGTGTGTTTGCAACAAAACGCGAGGCAACTATCGCACTATAAAACATATATTAACATGTCTGTGTTATTATACATAAGATATATATATTGTGTATATATATATATAATTGTATGAAGCGAAAATGATTTATCTAATCGTATTAATTATACGTTCGCGAGGTTGCTTCCAATAAAGGCTGCTATTATGTGACCAAATATGCAGTGTAATGCGGTCGGTCCTGCTGTAGAGTACGAAACTATGTGATTATCGATGGATACTGTGTGCAAATTGTGCGAATTACTTTCACAAATTATGCGGAATTCGTGAACTTCCGCATTTCGGAGGTCGATCATATGAATATCTGCTTGCACTTTCGACTGCTTCTTCGGAACGAGTTTGGTATGCCTTATCCCCTCCCTTTTGACCTCTCGAGAATTGTGTCGCATCAGCTATAATTTTACGGAGCATTAAACATCCGCAAGAATTTGAAGATAATGTTTAATATAATAGTACTCTTTTTGTGACGTGTAAGTAAAAATAATTTAAAAAATAATCAAACTTGTATAAGTACAGAATTGATCTAACAAGATCTCTTTTAAATTTCAGTTTCCTGTTGTCTTACAAATTCCAGGATCCATGAATTAACATTTAATTTGTTCTGAGCAGTCACGCAATGTTGCCTATATCTTCACCATAGCACGAGGTAAAAGTTGTTTCAATTTATCAAGACTCATTACTATGGATCATTTAATATTCTGAATGGATATTTATTGGCTTCATTTTTCGTGCGTGAGCCAACTAAACCTTGCAGGATTAATAAATTAGCTATGAAACTTGACATAAAACGCACTTGAAGTTTGTTCATGATTTAAATAATCTTAATTCTCCAAATAAATATGTGAATATCGTGTAGTCTTGCATTTTATCCCAAATTTTTTTTCAATAAATAAAATCTGCATTAAATTAACCTTCTCTATTTCTTGACATTTATCGTATTTAAATAATTTCAAAATCCATATTTTGTATCACATAAACAAGTGCTTGAGAGATGTTAAGATAGCTATTTCGGCGCATTAATGATTAAGAGTTAGCTCTGAGCACTTTAACGATCGACAAATGGTGGAAGCAGTTCTCGTGATTTAGTTGTTATAGCGCGAATGGTATTATTTCCGACAATTAATGCAAGAGTAAATTCATGCACGTAGTAAGGCAAACCAGTCCGTTTCTGCTGGTAATTGTACGCCATAGAACGCGTAATAGATCGATGAGGAAAGGAAGCGAAGCAGAATAGTATCATCTAGAGTGTTAAATGGAATTCAAGTTAGTGTTGTCTTCGGAATGGAGATTCCGGAACAGTATATAACACTCCATGTAATCTTATGTATTTCGTCTCTTGAAACAGTCGAGAGAGAAAGAGAGAGAGAGAGAGAGGGAGGGATTAACGCGATACAGGAAATGAAATATTTAAATTATCTAACAGTCATTTTCACACTTATTCCTTTAAAGTAAAAACTTACATTTAATTTCGACTTAAAAATTGATTTATATAAAATAATCTAAAAGACCCAAAAATTCATTTCAATTTTTTTTTCTTTTTAAATTGACTAAAACCAAAAAGAGGTTAATTACTGTTAATAATTATACTGAGACTTAATTATGTACATGCAAGTTAAGTTATTTGAAAGGATTTGTTTTATGTAACGCGCAAAATGAGACATGCTGGCGACCTGACGATTCAGCATCGAGCTGAAATGCATAGAAATGCGAAACTGCGTGAATTCGCGCGTGACATACGATTTGTCGATTAGTTATAAAAACACGCATTGAACATATGTAAAAGAAGCCTGATACTTACGGACTGTTTTAAATATAAAAGAAAAAAAAAGTAAGCCAGATGAAAAGTTTGGCAAGATCCCAATTTTCTTTTGACCGAGCGGTATAACACTCCTGAAGGCAGCGCGCAGCAATTAGCGGGAAACGTAATTACAGGCATTTAATTAAAACGAGTTGTCGTCGCGCGACGCACTCCTTCTTTTCTCTAGACCCACAGTAGGCCCTTAAAGTCCATAGCCGAAAAATTTCGGCATTTTCCTTTTTCTCTTTTAGGCAAGCGATATCTTCAGACTCGCGTCGAATCTTTAATTATGCGTCTGCGAGACATTCCTTTTGCTCTTTTTAAATGGTTGAAAGTACGTTAAGGGTTGTACTGGAAAAAAAACGTCATGCCTACGTCAATTTATGTTGGTACCGTGTTTGCGAGAAACGTAGCGATCATTATTTTTATTTTATTTTAATTTCTCGACAATTCAAACAAAAACAACAAAATAAAAAATAAGATTATTATATACATTTTTTATTCATAATTTTAAAAATAATTTTAAAACAGTTATAAAATTATTTTTCTTAAACATAAAAATAACTCTTATTAGTTATAAATTCTTGGTGGCATTAAAAACACTAATATATGTCTTTTAGTTTCTGTGCAGCAATAAATCATCAATCAGTAGGCAATATTGCGGGAGATTTTACAAATGTTTTTACATGGTAGAATATTACAATAAGTTCAAATTTTATTCTTTCTATTCAAGAGTTTTCTTTGCTCTAGAAATAGCATTCGTATATAATAATCTTTATTATTATGTACTTTTAATTAATTAGTTAAAAAACTAATTACTTTATTATAATAATTATATAATAAACAAAGGTGAAGTAACACATTGTGTTACGTTATGCATAAAAAAGAGTGTGTAGCTATATTTTTTGTATCTCATATCATAATTAAAAAGTTAATTGCATGTACCTAGCATTAATCATCTGACACTAAAAATACAAAAGCGAAATTTGCTTGCGAATATAATGTTTTGTGCCAAGAATTATTTTATCGTGTTGTAAGATCATGATTCTCGAAACGTTCTCCAAGTCCGTGCTTTAGATAATGAGTTGCAAGATAGAAGTTAAACGTTTATACAATTATTCTAGATCTAGCAGATAGCAACACCTCGTCGAATTTGTGACAAGTTTAGAGATGGGCGCTGGCACACGGCTCGTGCTCACGCAACAACAAGAGAAAAGCGAGGAACGACTGAGGGAAGACGGAACATGTAACACTCCAATTAAGCTGAGGCATCAGTCCACGATGTCTAGGGTGCAGAGCTTGACAATGAGCTCTCATGATAGTAGATGCCGTAATGAGTTCTAACGGTATAACACTAGAGAGCGAATGCGGGCTCGCCAAAAGTTTCCCGAATTTTCCCACGAGCTTCTCCTTGCTCGTCGCATCGGGGAAGAAGTTAACGTATATTAATGCGAAATGTACACACAACTAATTATAGAGTACCAACAATGTGTTAAAGATTTCGTAACGTATAATTTATAAATTAACATCTTTTCCAGAGACAATTTCAGGTAAAAAGCATAATCCGGCATTTTTTTTAAATTTGAGTTTCTTCAATGATTACAATAAAATAAATATATTTTTAATTGCATCAGAGTGAAAACAATAAATCACCATAATGTAAAAAGAAATCGTCAAAATTAATAAATTTAGTAAATGTAAAATTCTAATAAATACAAACATTTATATATATAAATATATGTATTGATAATATTAAATGCATATAATTTTTTGTATATATATATATGAGATGTGAGAATATGCAAAGAATATACATATATATATCTTTCTCACCAATGCACAGAAATATTATTTCAAAAGAGATATTTCTCTTCGGCCCCGGTTTAAACGATTAAAGAATCAATATCCGTTCTTATGTTTTTCTTTTTATCGAGTATCGTCAAGTCTCGTTTGAAAAGAATATTGAGGGCTCCGTGCCACGTAAAATAAACTGTTTTTTAGCGATTCGTTTCGAGGATTAACGCTCCGTTAGTCACGACGGATAAAACGATGGGCGGCTCCGCCATGACGAAATTCCTGAAAGAAGTCCTCAGGGCGCGGACTCAAAGCGAGCAAGTCTGTCGTTCCTCGTCGAGGCTCTCTCCTCCATTATTTTCTCTCCTCCGTCTTTCTCGCCATCCCCCTTTTATCGCTTATCTCCCTCTTACTCCTGTCTTCCTTACGCGTTACCTCGCTCGCGAAAGTTTCGATCTTGGGTGCTTCACCCCTTTTAATACGATTACCAGCCGATGCGAGTTCGCGTCGCGCTCTACGTCGCCTTTGTAAATCCTCCCCGATGGCAACAGCGCCCTAGAATTCATTTCGGTTATGGAGCAATTCCGCGAGTTGTTGGCAATTTACGAAAACTTGCCGCTTCTTACGTCGAGGCCAAACGATTCGCGGTGCAGACCCGATAAAAAGCGGTATGGAAACGTTTTTGCGAGCGTTTTTCCGTCAAATTGCTCGACGGCGCCGTATTTATACGCGTATTGATGTACATCTTTTCATATAGAATGATTCTCTAAGATTCTGGATCACCGTGAGATAATCGTAAAATACGATGCTCTCTTGAATTAATTTATCTATGAAGAACAATATTAAATATGTTGTTTCCTAAAAATATTCTATACATTTTATATTTCAGGCATAAAAAAATAAATACTATCAAAACAATCACAGATCTTGCTTTCACAAATAAACTTATATACTTAATAGTTGAAAAAGAAATAAAACATAATGATCATTACGGCAGTTGAATTTAAAAATACAAATGCAAATTATTTTGTAGTAAATACTGATACTGCATCTATGATACTGCAAAGTACATATGCGCTCGATCTTGTTAATTTGATCGATGTTTTGCAAGTGTAAAATACAGTTTCGGTATTGATATCTAATATTTGCAGTCGGGAAACCTAAAACATTTGTTTATCTTTGCAAAGTATCTTACTTTATTACACCTCGGTTTTACTACCGCTCGCGATTTTTATAGCCGAAGAAGCTTGTGCTCGAATCGAGAAACAATGTCACCGGAGAATTTTGTAAATAAATAATTGCAGCATGAATTATATTTGCAAATATCGAGGAAAGGTGGCCGTCGGTTCGAACGCGAGTTTTCTCGTTGTGTGTTTAATATTTAAAAATTCATCGCGGAAATCGTTTCGCCGAGATCGAATCTCCGTGGCAATAAAAACGAACGTGTCACGAAACGGCGCGAGATTCCCCGCCGTGTTTACAGTATCTCGCACGATGGATAAGTTTGATTGTCGGCGGTTGCAATTTGCGCGGAATGTCAAGACCACGCGAGAATGCGCTCGAGATTCGCGCGGAAAACTCAGCGAGGAAAGATTTTATTTCGGCGATCGTGAAATCGAGTTGTTCCTAAAGACTTTCTCTCCTCGACTTACTCTAAGCACTGTCAGCTCGACGACGCCCGTCGCTCCTTCGTCTCGTCGTCATCTCTACCATCCTGAGCGCCGTAAAACAATGTCGTCGTACGAATCCGCGAAAGAGGTTTACGAACTTCTGAGCGCGCAACGAAAGTACGTTATTCCTGACGAATGGAAATGTGTCAAGGCGCTCCCAAAAGCGTCGCGCAATATTTCGTCGCGTAATCGTCCCTGATTTATAGAACGCATCTCTACAAGACGAATTTATAAGCATTTTGATTTACCGTTGTGATAATACCTATTAAATTAATATTAAATATGACATTAAAGTTTATGAGCAAGCATTTGTAACTGTTTCATTCTGATACCGAAATCCGATATTCGAATTTCGGATGTAAAATCATTCAAAACAAGCAATATTTATTTTTCTCAAGTGATTTATTATAGTTTGCGAAATTTGAAAAGTCGCTTTTAAATACCAGCACAATCTATATGATTCTGTTAAAATTATCACCAAAACTTGATATGAAATATATATATCTCTTGAATTCTTGTGCATATATACGATATATTTATAATTATGTATTTCATATATATACATATATTCGAATATATATTCGAATATCCGAAAGGTATCGAACATTTTTATAAGCGAAATCGTGTTTAAATTACAGCTGCATTGAATTTCGTGAATGGTAATCAATTTAACACAGTCCGTCGTTTTAATTAGCAAGCTTGATTAATTATTCATGTAGTTGGTGAACATCGCAGTCGATTTTAATAAGAGAAAAGAAGAGTTCACAGATGCATATTTTTGATTTCCTTTCCTCTACTGGTTTAAGTGAAAGTGGAGAAACACGAAAGTTTACGATGTGTCCGCCAAATTTCAATCTGATTGAAAAAGATCCACTTCAATGGTCAACGACCAGAATTTCCGTTTGTTTTAACTCGAATTAATATATTCACAGATATTCTATATATCGAATGTGAAGACAGCTCGAAATCTTGATTAAAGGCTATATTTTTTGAATTTTTAATACTAATGAATTAGTAAACAAATCGCAAATTAACTTTCTTTTTAATTTAAATCAATTGCAACTGAAATAAAAAATAAGATTTTATTATTTATTTATATTTTATTCATTAGAATCTTTTAATTTATAATGTTTAATGATTATAATTATATGCTTTAGACTTATTCTTTAGTATAGGAAGAACTGTCATACAATTTTATAAAAAAATAGTGTAGAGAAAAAGACAAAATGTTTAATACATTATACCGTGTCAGTATATGTATTAACTTTCAGAATAGTAATAGTAAATGCAAAAAAAGAGCTTATTTATGACGCCCTCTAAAATAAAATTAGTGTATTATAACTGAAAAGTAGTAAATACACACACACACACACACACACACACACACACACACACACACACACACACACACACACATATATATATATATATATATATATATATATATATATATATATATATATATATATAGTGTCAATTGATGATCTTATAAGTATAGCATTCAGTAAAATCACTGGAAGAATCAGTTAATGGTAGTAGTAGTTTCAATTAATGATATTTTAAAATGCGTCTCATATTATAATTTTATATATGAGATAAATTTATAGCAATATATGTATGTACGATTTTTGCTCATTTTTCAGTGAAATCTTACTGTTGTTATCAAGAACATAAGACGGAGGAGCAAAATGTGAATGTTTCCATTAAAGATCAATGAAATACTCACTGATCTTCAGTGAAATCTTGTGTTACTACTTTAATCGGAGACATTTTCACTGATTCAGTTTAAGAGAGCGAGAGGACACAAGCACCGCAGAGGCACAAAATATTTTCCATAAAGCTGTCGGCGCGCGTTCCTTCTGCGGTCGTCTTCGAAGCTTGCGCTCGCGAGAATGGTTGCGAGAAAAATAGAAGAAGGCAGTAAAGGTGCAGTATTTATAAAGAATCCTAACGACTCCGTAATTAGTGTAATTACCGCTGGTGCCATGTCTTGCGCGGTCTTAATGTTCGCGTCACTCGAAACGCTCTTTTCGTAATTCCTTCTAATGTATCTGCCGGCGAAAAAGGGACGGAAGGACCCTCAGTTCCCGGTTAAGGTGGAAGGAGACTTCTGGCGCTGCGACAGTGCCTGCAGTATCTAGATTGAAGCTGCGCCGGTTGTGAACGAGAAGGATCCTCCTCGACGATTGCCAGCGAGAACGGATTACCTCTAATCTCTGACATTAGCTCCCGCTCTGCATCGACTGTGCTTCGCGCGCTCCTACAGAAATATGTCTCCATTTACTTTCTGCTCTTTTTCTCGGCAGCTTGCTCGCGAATACCCGAATAAAAAGGATGACGTGAATAAATCTTGGCGGCACAGCGCCTGCTAGCAGGGGACTCTTAGTGAAAATTCTTTGGAAATTACTAATTACAAGAAGGCCTTTGGCTATAGCAGCAAAATATGCGTTTTATCGTTCAAACGCAATGGTCTATCTGATTTGTGTTGCTTTATGTATGAGAAAATGTTGTATCTGTGTATTTTTCTTTTTAAATTAACACTTATAATAGTAATACATAATTATATCTTACATAATTAATGCAGTATTCGATAATCAGTTTCTACAAAAATATAGTTTAGATCTGCTTTAACTAATTTATCTACTTATTCATTAATTAATTGCACATGCACTTTCTTTATATTAAATTATTTTAATAGATTTTAATATATATAATATAACATTAAACTGGCATTATCTGTGCTTGAAATTGGTAGCTGTAATTTCATTGAGATTTTGCTTTCTACTGTAAAAAAAACAAATGTTCTAAAGAACTGAATATTTCAACAATTTTAATGAAATTATTCGCAGTGTGTGTGTGTGTGTGCCACACGAATTACCATTTTATATTTCTAAAAAAAAGAGAGAATACATAAAAATAAATTAAAACACAGGCAATGTCGTAATAATACTCATTTATGTTTGAACTATACATACTTTGCAGGAATACTGGATCGTTATGCGGTGAGTCCAATTAATTCTCAAGTAAGGAAATTAGGATTACGACTGTGAAACGGCGCTCGGTTCTCACAACGCGCTCAACGAGACGTTGCTAATTGTCGCCGTATGGTTACCGATTTATCGCCCCAGGCTAGCGCACTACCGACGTCTGAACTGTAAGTTAAAGGGCAATTACCGGTTGACCGCGACAAATAAAGTGACTTGAGAAAGGTATTAATGCAGGTGGCTGTTATAGTATTAGGTAACGCGTCTCCTGTACCTATCATTGTAGATTCCACATGTATATCGTTTCAAAAGAAGTTTACAGCTAAATATTTATCTTTTTTCTTTCAAAATAATAAAGAACAAGGCACAATTTATATATTAAAAAATTGGCTTTTGTCACTCTTTATACATTTACAAAGATCTTTACGTTTTATGTTAACGGAGTGCGATTCTTTAATGATATCACACGTTCAATAATTCAAGACGTATAAGAAGATGTATAATAAGATGTATAATTTGATTTATCAACCTGCTTGCATTAATGTCCTATTATATTCAAAGAAATGCATACACTGCGTGTGTAAATTTTTAAAACTTTCGCAATGCATACGAAATGCTGATAACAATTTTACAAATATTACATTTAAATATTTTTTTATAAAAATGCATATTAACACAAACTAGTAACATATTACTAGTACGTAAGTAATATTATAATATTATTATCGTTATTATACTTATTATATTTTTCTAATTAAAGAATTAACGAATTTCATTTATATTCCTCTTCTATTGAAAACGCAATAATCGATAAGATTGTATAATCTGGCGCATGCCTGTGAAACATATTTGCATTCTGTAAATATGTATTGTTATATGTCGGACATTGAAAACAATCGTATTACGTGGATATGACATTTCCAGAAAAAATATTGTTGATGATAGCAATTCTACAAGTGTCAATCCAATTAACAAAACTTGCTATGATAACCAACAATGGAAACGATAAATCTTTTCACTTGAATCATGTTAACAGATGAAAGCGTTATTTTAATTGTGGCTTACATGTATAAAAATCTGATTTTATTTCTAGAGAAAAAAAATTCGTTCCTTCTTGATTTTTATTTGTATCATATTATATAAATATAAATTCCTTAGTTATATTCATAAATATGCTAGTAGAAATTTAAACTTGTTGATGCAACAAATTTTATATATGATCTGACGAAGAATCGCGCCCGAGTTGTCAAAATCACTTATGAATATTCTTCTCCAATCCACTCAGTCTCTCGACATTTCAGCTGTGTGGTCAGTTACGTAACTGAGGAAGTTTAGAAGTTTTAGAATGTGATGGGTCCAGATCAGAGGGCGTGTTGCAGCGGATATCTAGTGAAAGTAAGGTGTCGTCTGGCATCTCGCCATATAAAAACCGACGAATCGAAGATATGAAGCACATTCAGAGTCACCTTCTCATAGCACGTTCACCATGAGGGCGTTCCTAGTGAGTAGTGAAATTTTTCGTCAAATTTTCTATTTTCAAACATCCGAATATAAACACGAATTCATTATAATAAAATAAAATTTTAGTATTTGTTATAACAAGTATCAGTATAATATCAAGTAAAAAGGTGCAGTTCCATCTTGTTCAATCATTTTTCATTGGCGAATACATTATAACACGATTAACTATACATTTTTGTTTAATTATATATTACATCTTGTTTATTTATCAATCTTTTTAATTTGTGTCCTTACTATTAAATCCTTTACTAGTGGCAAATTTATCTCAAATGAATATATGTGCCTGAATAAGCGCCTTTCGTAGATCACAGAGCAATATAATATTTTCATATTTATGCACGAAAAAAAATATTAGCTACCATAACTAAATTTTAGATATCCCTATATTACATCTGAAATTTATTTACCATGCCTAAATTTTAGCTATGGTAACTAATATTTTTAAGCTATGATTTAACGGGTAGCTCTCCGTTAAATTATAGTTAAAAATATTAGTTACTATAGCTAAAATTTAGACACGGTAACTAAATTTCAGATGTAATATACCTAAAATTTAGCTATGGTATAGCTAATATTTTTTTCTCCATGTCTTAATACGGTGGAAAGAAACGTTAAAAGTAAATCTCTGCAATAATATATCTATTACCCGTAAAATTAATTTTCTTTTTTTATAATCTCTTTCTAGATATTAATGACAGATCGTTGTTTTTCACACAGACTTCTTTGCTGGTCATCTCTATTATCGCTGGCGATGCATATGCATCGAACAAGAAACGTGGAATTCTGTACGGAGGATCGCCGATATATTCGAATGGACATGGCGGCTTTGTACCGAGCAGCGGTCCCAGCGGCGTGTTGCATGATCACGGATATGGGAATGGATATGGGCCCGGATATGGGCCCGGATATGGACCCGGATATGGGCCCGGATATGGGCACGGGAACGGGAACGGATATGGGCATGGATATGGGCACGGGAACGGGAACGGATATGGGCACGGGAACGGGAACGGAATTCTGCATGGTGTAGGAATCGGCCCAGGAGTCGGACTCGTCGGGGGAGGCTATGGAGTATACGCACCAAGTTACGGTATCGCTGCGGGACATGGACACGGACCCGTGTATCATGTATACAGAACCATCGTGAATCGCGTGGTCCCAGTGCCGATTCCCGTCCCTCAACCCATTCCCGTCACTCGCAAGGTTCCCGTACCGGTACCGCATCCCGTACCCGTCGAAGTGAAGCGTCCTGTTCCAGTTCCGGTGCCTCATCCGGTCCCAATCTTCGTCAATAGGGGCTATCCCGTTAATGTGCCCCGTCCGGTACCAGTGCCGGTCCCTCAACCCGTGCACGTGCCGTATCCAGTGCCGCAACCAATCTCAATTCCGCAACCGGTTCCGATATCGGTTCAACCATCAGCTCCGGTACCGTTTCCTCAGCCCTTACCGATCGGTCCCGATTCGTATCCCGCCCCGCTACCCCCTCAAAACATCCAGTCAATTGCTTCCATCGGGATTGGACAAGTGAATGGAGAAACCGGCACTATATTGGAAGGCGGACAAAACTCCGGATTTGCCATATCCAACGATATCGTGAGCGGCAGTGATCAGTCCTCTGGTTTTGTGGGTCTACCGAGTTCAGAACTTCACTTGAGCGAGCAATCCAGCGAGGGATACTCTTATCCGGTACCGGCGAAAAAATTCCTTTAAGCTAGGCATTCAAAGAAATTTGTTGCGGGCGATATTTATACGCCGTCATACATCTGCCGTTTTCGAAATCTCGGGATATAAAGTATGTATACATGGCCTAAATTATACCCATGTATCCCGCATTTATCCCGCTTGATATTTATGGACTTGTTTACAACGCGAAAAATTATAATTCCAATTAAAAATTCAGTTTAAAACCGAAGGAGATTGGAATATACATATATCAGTATTTACTTTCGCGCTTTCGACGATGACAAGGGAAAGAGAGAGTGATTTTAAGAGCGTGAAAGTAACATAATATTAACTGAGGTGCCGAAAAGGTGAATAATCATGTAAAGCGCGCGATAAAGATGAGAAATACGAGAATCTATATTTGATACTTTCTATGGTAATTTATGGTAATTCGGCATAAGCTAAAAAAGATTGCCAACAATTCTCTTAAGATGATAGTTTGTAAGTTTACAGCTGACTCGTATTCCAAACGGAATGATATGACTAATTATTTGTAATTTTTAATTCGTCTTTTATTCATGAAAATATGCCAAAAAAATATCTCCATCGCATATTATACAAATAATTGTAATTAAATATTAAATAATTATAATCGCATATAATTATAAATAAATTCAAATATAATTATAAATGCACACAACATTCTTCTTATATGTATATTATTTTATATATCTGTAAACAAATAAACTTGAATTATCTGATTTATTAATTTATAACTAGCATTGATCGTTTCTTCCCTGATATGATACTCTTATACTTGAATTTTCTCTAAAGTAAAGCAATAACTACATGCCACATGATCCTGCGGGTTCGAGATACGCGAGTAGATTTACTCCGATTCGAAAGTGATTAAAGTTGCTACCTCCTTACCCGCATCGCATCCCAAATTGCCGAAACTTTGACCTTGTGCTTTAGCAGACTCGACAACCACATAACCGTTTCGTACCGCCTCCGGCTGTGATCTCAGGTCTCTACTCGAGTATGCTCGATTCGCCCTAACTTGCATTATGCGTCTGGACTAGTCTTACAAAAAAAATATCGCGAAAAGATGAAATAATTGAAAATATCAATGATTATTGAGTGTGATATTAATAAGATAAAGCACAAATGCTTTTGCTCTTATATTTTAGTTTTTATTTTTATTTTTTATTTTCTGACGAGCCAAACTTATGCAAATTAAAACTTTTAATAGGGGTTACCGTAAAAATTTATCTACATACGTATAGAAAATATATTAACTTCCTATTGACAACGTTTAGCAAATTGCGTCTTGCATAAGAAACCTAAATAGTTATGTGCTTTTTCAGTTGCCTACCGTCATTTTCGTAATGGTATCTGTAGTCATAGAAGATGTACGTGCTCACGGTAGAATTCTACCCTCCAAATCCACGGTAAGCTATTAGACTTTATGTATATAGGGCGTCTCAAAACCACCATATATAGTTTTACACATATATACATGCACTTATACAGAAATATAAATAATTTTTGAGTTCTAAGTTTTTATATTAAAGATTAAAAGATTTTAGCAAATTAAAATACCAGAGTACAAATAGATGACAAAATTTTGTTTTTAATTTAAAAAGAACCCTCTATTTTAATAGAATTGAAATACAAAATTTGTAAAACCGAGATATTTAATAATAAAATTGAATTATTGAGAAACATAAATTATATAATTAATCATTTTCTATTTGAAAAGTAGCCGGTAAATAAAGTAAAGAAAGATAATACAAATTAAAATTTGTAACTTTGAGACATTCTGTACACTTGAGTATGTACAGATACTGCAGCACACACGTCGGTGTACGCAGGTTCCTCTAGAAAGGTCCACAAGCTCTGCAAATATACCCGCATGTACTTACATATACGTATGCGCGTCCTCTCCTTTCCTCGCAGGAAGACCGGTAGTCACGCACTATTTTACGACTTTCGCCGGGCCTCTGAATTAACCCGAGCTTTTCCAGGTACAAGAACGGTCGTTTATGCACCCCGTCCAGAAATGAAGTGCATTCCTTCTATCTCTACGGCCAGGGTTATACGGTGTCGTTAAACCGCCGTGGCTGATATCATTCCGAAGTCCGTCTCTTACTGTTTTCAAAAAAGTAGCTCGGTATAATCATATAAAGATATTGCAAACAAAAAAGTACAGAGCTTATTTAATATGTTACTCGACGCTTTAACTCCTTTTAAGTATACTTAAAAATTTTATATAATTTTATAGAAATTTTATATAATTTTTTAATAATAATGAAACAGATATATTTTGGTTGGTTTCGTAAGTTTGTGAAAAGTTTTGCTTGTCCTTGATGTTAGTATGAAAGATATTTTGCGCAAATAGTTCACGAAAAACTCGTACACAGGGGCAGTTGAATATTGAATGACCTAATTTACGTAGAGCTTGTTGATTACCACAGATTTATAATTAACGTTTGCTCGCATGTATGATAATTTAAGTAATAATTAATAGATACAGGTAAATATATCGCTAATAGTAATAGGGACGCTATATATATATAACATTTGAAACATTATTTAATCACTAAAACAAAACATCCTTTGCGAATTCGAAATGTGCGGAGCGCAGCAGGAGCGTAGCTAATTGTGAGCATTTATCTAATGTGAAGGATTTACAGACGATGTAAATTTATTCGCGAGACCCTCGCTTAATTACGCAGATTCCGAGGCATCTCTCGCAGCACCCCCTCTCGCGTTACGTAAGGCGCACTGGGAAAAAAAAAAAACAGAAATTAGTCTCGTGTTGCCAAGATATTTGCAGCAAGTAACGTTTTCATAGAACGATCCGCTATCATTATCATTTACTGCTCGCCCTTTACGATCCATCATTAAACGTATCCTAGAGCGCGGAATTCTTTTCATGAGCTGTGCTTTATAGCACGCTCTTAGATATATACAAAATAAGGCTTCGTATTCGTTGTTTACGAGCGCGCGCAGTCATGAACAATAAATGTCACGAAATTATTCGAGGAAAGGTAACGAAAAACGCCGGTCCCGCGGACTCGCGGACGCGGTACCGTGCTCTTTTTTGGCTGAAATATCGGCAAGACGATAAATCGCGTCCCGGACCGGGATTCGGAACTCGAGTCGCGTAATGTAGCAGAACGAAGCCGAAAAATTGTTGCCACAATAACGCGGCGGTGCAATCTGGGCCGGCAAGTCGCGCACCGTAAAGTGTTAATGACACGAGATGAAAATGACTCGTCTAGCGGCGATGAATCATCCTGACATACGAGACGAGCGTCGTCTATTTAATTGCAATAACGTAACACTATCTACCCGGGTCACGTAGTCGACCGGCAACGCGACGCGCGTATTTCGTGTGTCAGAATCTTTTTCCTTGGATTTTATATCGGCAGTTAACGTGGCTGATATATGCGCATAACGCTTATAAAGCCATGCGCACTGCTGTCTTTTTTTTTTTTCTAAACGGTTATCTCTGCCTTAAGCTCGGTCGGCTCGTTCGGGTTTTATGCTTGGGGCGCGAACTCGCTATTTACGATCGCCATTTCACAACATCGGACGCGGCATTCCCTTCCTCGATCCCAGTCAGACGAATCGGCAGTTAATGTCGATATTTTTGAACTAGCCGGCCCTGGCAACCCGCCGAGACTCCTTTTTTTATCGCGACATCGACCTCAGATGCAGCTGATCACCGTCATTGCGCGGCTGCAATGACGGCGCGAAGCCGCAGTTCTGGTTGCAGTGTCGCAGGCTACGCTCAGCCGTCAATAAGCTCGTCGTGCGTGGCGAACAGGGTGCACAGGTTTTATTGGTTGTTTTGAAACGGTGAAATATACCGTAAACACGCCATCACTAGAATCGTAAACAATGAAACGACATCCGTACGAAAGTTATAAGATTAAGCGCCCCAATATCGATTAGAATTTATATCGTTATATGAATATAGAATATTATGCCGACGAAAGACGTGGAAATGATATACTACTCTTGGAAATGATATACTACTCTTCGTTCTGTATAAACACAAGTCAAAGAATGAATTGCGAGGGCACGCGAGGCTACTCGAATTATTTTTTATTAAGTTTTAGCAACAAACACGAATATTCTGCCTTGATTAATATTGCTTCTATTAGTTATTGCTATTGACCATCTATTTAATGTGCGATTAATATATTATTGTATTTATCAACAAATTCTTGCTAGCGTCGTGTCTTGTCGACACTCCGATTAAAGATAAGCCGAGTACCTAACCAGAATCCGGCAGGACCCTACGTTTATCTTGCTCTGTATGCGGTAACCGTTTTCTCACAAGTCATGCTTTATCATATTTAGCAGACAATCGTCGGAATACTAATTTTCTCCATCCTTATTCGTAAAATTAATGATCTGTTAATGATTAACGCAATAATTTGATTTATACATTTTTTATGTAGATACGAGCATTTATTCTTTGTAAATGATAAAAAAGACAACATTCAGTCGCAAATATATGTAAAATAACGTTACTGCAATTTGACGCGTCGTATACAATTTTAGGTTTCTCCACAAATATTTTCGCAAATATGCATGCGAGTATGCTATCCCCAACCATGATTAAAATGTCTGTTGGGTTACGATAATGTATCCGCAAAATTTCGTTCATGTAGAATATTTTAATGGAGTCCATCATGTCATTTGAATTCAATAACGAACTCAAAGAGAGATCTTCATAATATCGTTAGTCCCGTAAAATCAGAGATATTCGAATATCGCTAAAATTTGTTATATGATTCTAAATATTTGGAACGCATGAAGCAATTAGAGCACTATAAAAGCTTTATTTTGCCGCTTCATAATAATTCGCGGTATTGCGGAAACGAGTTAATATATTGACAGGTGACTCGTCTTCCGATCTCATCCCTCTGCTCCGAAAGCAAATTACTCGACCAAAGCGAGGAAATAGCGAGGGTTGCATTGAAAGGGTCCTTCCTGTCCACGACACGCGATGTCATATCACGTTATTGAGAGCTACTTGTCACTCCCTGCTTTGCCGTCATAGCAGGACGGGTACGTCCATGCCGATCATTCAATTAATTCGGACCTCACGCATATATCGGTGATCATCGTTCGCACAAGCTCCGCACGACTAGCATTGTCATTTAATAGAGATTTTACGTGGTAGTGCTCGCTATCGGTTTTCGTGTTCGCATTTTTAAAGAAGCGAATGCGGCAGGTATTTTATGCGCGAGTAATTAAAAACATACTGCAAATTTAGTCAAATAAATATAAAAATATAAAATTATATAGATGATAATATCTAATGTTATTTATTTTATCGTCCAAAAATGATCCTATATATAATGCACGAATATCATATTGTAGTAAATATATTGCAATATTATATTGTAATATTGTATTGCAAAAAATGTTAAGAGCGCATTTCACGTTATGTTTTGAGAGAGAGAGAGAGAGAGAGAGAGAGAGAGAGAGAGAGAGAGAGAGAGAGAGAAAGATATTTCTAATAACATATAATTTTAAAATTACTCTCGACAAAACATTTATAGAAGCAATAACTTATTCGATGTACGAATAAATAACGTTTAAATAGTTAATCATAAAAATATTAAGAATCTACTTTTCACTGTTCAATTAGTCAAAAATTGTATGTTACTATAAAATTCCACTATATCCATTATATAGAAGATAAAATATATGCAATCTTGAATTAGAGACAAATTTGTGTGAAGATTTTCAGTTATCTTTCCATTTCTAAAGAGAATTATGTAATTGATCCTTATATTCTATATACATATATATACAATGTATATAATGAACAAATTAGTATCTTTTATACTATCCAATATATAAGTGCATCCACGATCGTCTTACATCATTGATTTTAAGGGAAGCTCTGCCCTACGAGGATACTCGATTCTTGCCTGAAAGAAGGGACAGAAGTGGCCATCCATGTGACCCTCGAACTATTACCACTCCTATCGCATTTATCCGATACCTGCAGTCCAGTTTCGTTCGAGCGTAATATAATAGCGTATAGAGCTGGCGTGCCGGTCATTTGAGTGGCAGCAAGTTGCAGATTATTTGCCTCGTGGGTCACACAGGCCTCGTACTATTGCCGTTAGGCGTTCATTTATAAATGCCACAATTCTGACAAAGGCACTGATTACGATTCTCTCAGATAATCATCGATACTAACTCTCCTTCAACGACCGTGGTACCTTCTGAGCGATCACGCAACGCGAACGTTATGGGGAAACCAATATTCGTCCACTTTTCTTTCTTCCATTGTGAATTCACGTGAAACGTTTTAATACGGAAACCGATTGCGATAAGAATTTCGCTGCGATCTATGTCAAAATATAATATGATCCTTAATATGTTTCTTACTTGACGAAAGTCGAAATTGAAATCTACATACATAATGAAATTCGATATTTTAATCAAATTCTTGCGTAAAAAAAACCAATTTAATCATTAACGTATTTTAAAATGTTGAAGGTTTTTAATACTACGCACAAGTAAAAAAACTTTCTGTAAAAACCTTTTAAAATGTCAAAAATACTTAAAAGCGAAAAACGTGTTTCCCTGTTACAATATTTTTCCCAAATATATTCCCAATAAAAAGATTGTAATATTATTATTAAACTGTAAAAAAATCTCCAGAGAGAAGAGTGAAATAGAAACTTTAGTATTTAGCATATTTCGTATGCTTCTCTCTCTCTCTCTCTACAATTAGGATTTAAGAAAACCTGGAAATTCTCTCTAGCCAAATGTCAAATTACGCCGGAAGATTTGTGAAGGGCAGTGTTTCCCACAGGACACTCGCCGTCGTGTCAAGACCGACGGCTGTTGCATCCTGACGTAGCGGCGCATCACCGATGCTCTCGTCGGCACGTCGCACGAACGACTGGTGGGGGGATCAAGAAGTCTCTTGGTGGGGGGAGAGGACGAGAGACTCGCGGCGGTGGGGACAGCAGCTCGTGAAGAGCGCAGTCGAGTGGGGCTCCCTCTGGTGTGTGTCTCGCGTCAGTCGAGCCGTGTGCCGCGTCGCGTTAGTGTCGTGCGGTAGTGCTGCGTTTCGCGTGTCTCGTCGAGCACCGACGATGACGTCTTCCTCGTTCTGACTATGAGCGACGCACGCTCGTTACGAAGATCATCACCGGCCACGTTCTCCCCGTCTCTGTCATCGTCGCCGTCGCCGTCGCCGTCGTTTTATTCGATTTGCACGCGGGCCGATCGGAGAAGCCGCGCGTCAGGGCTGCCAACGAACCTTCGTCGTTCGTTGTCGCCTTGTTTCGACCCCACGAAATCGCGAGACCGAACCCGGCTGCCGGCCGGGCGCGATCGTTTTTTAAATCCGTGTGCCGGTTCCGTTCGTAAGTCCGTATATAAAAGGGGAAACTTCAACGCGTGGAATAGCCGACCGTGAACGTCGCCGCGAGTGACTGCACGCAGATTCTGTGGAGAACGTCGGGCTACATTTTTCGAACGAGCAGTGGTCGGTGCTTCTCGGTTCTTCGCGACCTGCGAAAAGTGTCGACCTACGTTTTCGGAACAGGTCATCGGTGAGTAGATCGCGCGGGATTTTGTTTTCCGTTAACGTACGTATGCCGCGTCGTTTAGTTCAGTGTACGTTTATCGAGGACGAGTAACTCGAGCAGAAACTCGTCGAATGTGACGCGTGAATATAGCTGAGTGACAGTGCGCCGCGAGAGTTTTTCGCCATATATAGAAAACGAGCAAGGGGGACCGTTCGCGGTTCATTTCGTCGACGTTTCGTGCTTTCAACGGAAGGACCCTTCGCTCGTCCGTCGTCACGAAGATCTCACGTGATCTATAATCGTCTTCCGCTGAAAAACCGCGGATACGACAACCGGATTTTCGACGGATCTTCCGGAACGACCGGACAACCGTCACTTGTGAACTTTTGCGAGTCTTCTTCAACGACGACAACGTGGATCGCCTAGATTTGTCCTTGTCGGACATCTCAAGCTTCTTGGAATGGTGGACGAGACTGCCGGTTTGTTTCAGTTTATCACGTAGTGCGCGAAACGACTCTCGCGTTGTGGAAATAACGTCGTATTTTTCTCAGCGATTATTAATCTCGCGACTTCAGTGACACAATTGATGATTTGTCGCGAGCGCGCGGTGAAGTGAAATTATTTTAACCAAGTGCCGAAATTCTCGATTTACACATTCAAATTACAAGTTCATTGTTACGTAAATAACCGGTCGCTCGCAGTAAAAATTGTATTGTCAAGTAGCAACGTCCCGAATTCGATTCTGCTCAGTGTACGAAGAAAAAAAAGCAAAACACGACGAGGATTCATCGAGATATCGCGACGTTACACGTGCGTGTATTAGAAAAAGTCGAATATTCCGTCTAAATATTTCTCGAATATTTTTTCGCTTTGTGCTCTCGCGTCGCGTGAAACAGAAGAAAACGAGATTCGATCGTCAACTTTTTCGGTGTAGCTTCGCCTTCGTTTTTTTTTTCCGAGAATCGGTAACACGGTAGACGCGGACGAGAAGCGTATAAAAACTCGGCGAAACAATCGGCGATAAGGAAAGAGAGAAAGAGAAGCGCGATAAGGAACGAGAGAAAGAGAAGCGCGATAAGGGAAGAAAGAGAAGCGATACTCTGATCCTATATATTACTCGTACATCTCGTGATGCGTCGAAGAACGGTCAAGCGGCGAACGTGACCGTCGCAACCATCGTTTCTCCTTCCCCCCCCCCGCCGCGTGTTCCGAAGTCGTCGGTCGCCGAGACGACCCTCGTTAGTACCGCGGTCGATTGTGGAGGAGAGAATGTCACGTTGAAACGTGAGAACGGATACCGATTTATACGCTGAATCGACCGAATCGAATTTCGACGATCCGCGCGCCTCGATGGACGTTACATCGTCTGGAAGGCGACCTCGCGAGATGGTAGCCGTCAAGTACAGCGGATAAAGAGAGGACGCGCGTACACAGGATCGTCGTGCGAGGAAGTAGCGCGGAGGGAAAGGAACAGGCGAGGCCAGGAACAGATTTAAAAGAGGAGAACGAGCGGGGGCGTAGCCGGGCCCACGCGTACACAACGAGAGTGCCGAGATGACCATGGCGAGTAACATCGTGGTCGAGTGGCTGCGCTCGCTCCACCTCGGCCAATACTCGGAGTCGTTCATCGACAATGGCTACGACGACCTTGAGATCTGCAAGCAGATCGGCGATCCGGATCTCGACGCGATCGGCGTCTTCAATCAGAAGCACCGCGCCCGCTTGCTGCAGTCGGTGAAGACCCTTCGCGAGGAGGGCGCCGCGAGTGTATACTTTACGCTGGAGGAGACGAACGACAGTAACTGCGACAATATCAGCTCCAAGTCTTCGAGGACGTCGTCCGAGAGGCCACCCAGCGACAAAGAGGCGCAACGAGCGTCGCCCACGGCAAGTTCCTCCAGCGGCGGTCAAGAGTTGACCAAGTTCGCGGACGAGTACGAGGAGGGCAAGGCCGAGCTGGTGAGAATTCCAAGGATGCAACTGAGGATGCTGCTGCAGGAGAAGCTGAGACACGACGGCATCAGGCTAGCCTGTCAACCATACACCACACCGGTAAGTCAGTTTACTTGCAGAGTAACTTTGTTGTGACATATACATAGAAGCTACTGAAAATTTGTACAGATATCGATGTATAATTTTATAAATTAAAATTGTATGAAAATATACGATGTAGGCGACAAAATAATGTCTCGAGTAAAGAAAAAGGGGAAAAGTCGGTTAAGATAAAAAATAGATTAGAATTATAAAAAAAAGTGTAAGAGTAAAAAAATATATGCAAATAATTAAACTATTATATGTAGAATATTTAAAACAAATTTTACGTGAAATTCAAAAAAAATATCAAATTGATATATAAATTATAATTTTTTTCGTAAATATATTACGTTATGCACGTTTGAAATAATAAAATAAATTTTTATAAAGTTATATTTCAATTTTCGAATATGGAGATAATCTCTATTCAATTAGTTTCATACATTATAAAAGTCAATATGAATTTTGTGAAACATGTAGTAAAGTATATAGATGTCATTTATTAATACATTCTACGATATAATAAATATATTGAAAATGCATTTTTAAAAATGGTATCTGCCGAAATGGTCATGCGTATCAACATATGTTATGCATTTTGTAATTTTAACTTTTTATCAATGTAAATTGATTATTTTTTAAATTTTATATAAATTATTTTAACTATATAAAAAAATATTCAATAATATTTTTAAAAGTTAATGCCTGTACTAAACGATATATATATAAATACGCATATGTGAATATTAAATTTATAACACATATGTTTAAACGTTTAAAGCATACCACATCAATTATTGTGTTGTAAATTAAATTGCATAACGACAACAATATGTCTGTGTTTAATATATATATAAAATTTAAATAATTTTCTAATAAGAAATGTGCTTTTTTCGATATTCAAAAAAATAGTTTGCATATGTTTTCATACTTCTTACAATGGCATAAATAGACGTGTTACGTGTTACTAATTAACGCGTTACTAATTAATTTTGACTTTATAACCGACGATGCTACTCTGCTTTCGTCGGCAATATGTCACGAACATTATGCGCTTCCAGTTTCCTCACGTTAGTCACGTCGACGAGCGTGCATCATCTTTAATACATTACGATACGTGTCGCGATTAGCTACGACAATGATACTCGAATTATCGAGCCATCGAGTCAGCACTCAGGTGTACCAGTCGCGAGGGGAGTATTTGAGACGAAGATAATGCTGAAAACTCGTAGCCCTCACACATGGCACGCCCTACAAGCGTAGATAATCTCCTGATTCATTATTTCGTTGCATTAGCCACCAGCTCGAGATAAGAAGCCTGCAATGTTTTATACCATGCATGTTCTTATCCTCCTTCGGGCGAGATGTCCGATCGTATGTTACATTTTCACTTCACTTTTCTTTATTACTATTCTTTATTTTTCTTTATTCTCACTTTTTTATCAATTCCCTGGAAAAATTGTAATAACTTGAAGCTACGAAAACAAAACTATTAATTTTATCTCGATCAAGAAAAAAATTATTCCAATTTTCAGTGTAGCTCTAATATAGCTGCTTCATTCTTTATTACGTGTCAGCAGCACATGCAAAGTTACAAATGTATTCTTGCATTTCGGCCCAGTTACATCCACAATACAGTGTAAAACGTATTTTCTATGCCGCTGACCTAATTAAGATACGGATACACAACGATAAGCTTGCTAAGAGACTTTCTGTCAGTTGAAATACATTTCCCCCGAGAAACTTTCACGCGTGTTATAGTGTATAAGTAGTCAGAAGTAAGGGGTATAATTAAAAATGACGGGGATTACATTCTGTAAAATTGCAGAGAATATGGAAATTGCAAATACGGAAAAGAGAAATATAAACAAAGATTAAGGTTAGATTTAAAAATAAAAATCGTGAAGAAATAGGAAATGCGTTTTTGTTTTTCGTCTTGTCCAGTGCTGTTGTAATCCAGTGCGGTCAAGGAAGTTAGCAACATAGAGTGGGTAGCAGGTAGAAATAACGTCGTCGTACTGCACGCTAGGGTTTAAGAAAAGGGTCTTTGATACGGTATCCTAAATAGAGCTATAGATATCTTTGTAAAAAAAGAAAAAGAAAAAAAGAATTATAGGTAGGAAAGAAAAAATTCGAATGAATTGTGCAACTATATACGTTTTGCGTTATATCAATAATTAAAATTCGAGTAATTTTATAAATTTATTAACATAAATTACTCATATCTGCTTTAATGTAGGATGCACATACTTTGTACTTTAAGCTTTCAAACTTTATTCAATTTGCACGGAATCTTTTATCTATACTATAGTGTAATTTGACACGCAGCGCAACGTGTGCGCGCACTTAAGATTTAATTGAATTAATTGAATATAAAAATGAACGTGACGAGTGACAATTTCTAGAATGATTAGTTATACGTTTGTTATTACAATTATAAAAGCGGAATGTTTTATTGTTCAAGAAACAAGTTTAAAGCTTCGGCTTTGTCGCTAATGAATCGGAGAAGACAGCAACGCGCGGTTGATGCCCTTGCATGTACTACGCGTTCATTAATTAACCGCACGACAAAATAAATGCGGATAAAAAGATAGACACTTGATATTCGAAAGCGTGGGTGGCTTTTATCGCGCGGATAAGTCTGGCATTACATTCGTGCAATGTTATAAACTGACGCTTGTGTCATCCATCACGATTCTTGGTAAAGATCGAGCTTATTATTTCTGCGACGCTTAAGCATATTGCTAAAGTGCACGAGCACATAATGAAAAGCGTAATGAAATAACATAAAGGAAATTTTTGAATTGAACATGATATATAAAGAAATTGTATAAACAAAAATAATAATTGATAATTACAAAGTCGAATTATTTTATTGTATCAAAAATGTATTGGAATTTACAACGGAATAATTTAAATGCATCATTTGTATATCCGACCAATGAAAATTGTCATCTTGTACAAACAAGGTGAGATAACTAACATTCACATCAGACAAAATCATCGTTTAGAATGCGGCATTAACATAGTTTGGAAGTTTTAAAAATACAGATATATTTCTGCATGCCTGAATTATTTTCACGGGAACTTTTGAATACGGAAAACTATGATGAGATAATACATGCATATTATATTATCTCTTTAATATCAAAACACAATTAAAACACAGTTTTTCCATTGTTTCGACATAGCTACAACACCAACAAGTGTTTTGTTAAAAAATTTTGTAAAATGATTTTGTTTACTGAAACTCTTCATAGTCACTGTAAATTGACACGTAACTGGAATCCACGATTGGAATGCATCGTAAATTTACGACGTGTAGCGGTTTTTATTTTTATACATCGCCGATGTCCATTTAAATTAGTTCGCAAGTTTAATTTATTCCTTTCGTGGCACACGCATGATTCTGCTGCTCTATAAACTAGCTGTACCCATTTGACAATGGAGATTATGGCATGACAAGCGCTTTCGTTGTACGAAAAGCTGTTACGAAAAATCGATAGATTTTGAAACTACAAATATCGGAATTTCTGTCAGCTTGAATTATGAAGAACATTTGAATTGTGAAGAAAGAATTATTGCATTTCCCTGCACATATCAGATTAAGAATAATGATGGTTGTTTCAAGACGTGACTACATTTTTTATAAATTTTAATTTATATTATTTATATTATAAATTAAATTTGTTTGCATAAATTTAACAGTATCTGAGCAGATAAACCTTATTTTTGTGAATAAGGTGAATTTCATGTAAATTTAAGTAAATTTTTTAAATAAATTATTAAAACTATTACTAATTTAATTATCACAATTTTTTGCTTGCTGTTATGTACGGGCGCATTTTCGTTTTAACGCTTTTAAAGCTAAAAATTAAAGAAAATTTTCACGCAAGTGCTACAGAAAAATACATCAAAAAATATTTCAGAACAGAGATTTTTAATGGTTTATATAAAAACAGAAATTTAATATTAAAATTTAATTATAGAGAAAAAATAATAAATGTTATATATTAAATCAAAAGAAATTATAAAACGAATGTTGAGTTGGATAAACAGTTTTTCGTTAAGAATTAAATTTATTACAATTTATATGACGGAAAATGCGATAATTCTGTATATGAAAATTTTATTTTTATAATTTTGCTTGATATGATATTATATGTATATAAATATTAGGCGATACAAATTACGTTAATGCAATTTTTTTCTCTTTTATGGATACATATTATAGTATAGGAGATAATACAGGTATTATTGTTTTGAAACAATGGGAAAAAGTAATACACTTCTCTCGCGATATCGCGACCGATCGATCAAACAACTACAAAAATTGCAATTTGAAATGCAGAAAAGTTTCTGCGAGTCGCAAAGAAAGCGGCATCGAGCATGCAATTACTCATACGCGCCGATTCATTTATGAACTTTCGGGTGGGCCAAATGATATTTTTATTTACGTTCCCGCGTACCAATAAACACGAGTGCACTTTCCATCATGTTTGTGAAATTTTAATGCAGTTGATTCAGACTAAAATGACAAATCCCCCACCTTTGCTGCCCAATATATTCTCGCACCTAACGCGATGTTTAAGATTCAAATAATATTAACAATTTTTTTTAAACACGTAATTTTGCATTCTCGATGAATATGCTTCTTTTCATTATTCTTTTCTAAGAATATTTCACTAGGATAATTGAAGAAAGATACGTAAAATTTTTATTGAAAACCGATTGTTTGACTACAATATCTCTATGCGATATCTTCCTATCCGAATGGAAAGATAATAATGAAAGGGACAAAAAAATTTCAACTTTTTTGATTTTTAAATTTAAATATTTTCAATTTAAAAATATATTCTGGATTGCATTATGCAAATTATTATATTCTAATCATAACTCTCCATGTCGTCCGAAACCAGTTGAACTAAATCGCAGGGCAAACGAGATTTTCACATTTTCCCTCATACATTTCGTAAATTTCCTAATTTCCGAGCACGTGTAACATTCGTGTATGCTCAAACGCGATTTATTTTATAATCAGCGAATAAACATTTCATAAAGTCCGCGGATAATTGTTGTAAATCAAAACCATATGTATTTTCGCGATGCGCAGTCTGCACGTACTTCGGATTCGAACTATCATGTGTGTCGCTGTCGTCTCGTATCTTCGGCGATCAACATATGAATAACATGAATAATATGATTATATAGTCGCGGTTGACTTTTTGTACTCCGGACTTTACACGCCCATATGTTACCTCTTTTTCGCAGAGTGCGCACGCATGCACGTGAACAAACTGACCGAACGTGAAAACGAAAAGAATAAAATATCCTGTTTTTCTCAGAGCACGGTGGTCCGGTCGTCACCTGCGCCTTTCACCCCTCGGCGCAGATCCCCCTCCCCCTCCCCCTCCCCTCCCCCTCCCCCTCCCCCTCCCCCTCCCCCTCCCCCTCCTTCGCTCTTCCGCTCTCGCGCACGCGAGAGTCGCGTGTGGCCGTTCCGTTGTCAAAGTGATACTTTCCGTCTCGAAACCGGACACAACATGCATTTTCGTATTCATTGGCGATCAATCCCGAATCCTGTTCTCGTGCGCACGCGGAAGGTACGATTTGTACGGCGCCTCGGCCGGGCGCGTGTATCTCGTCGATCAACATTCCAATCGTAGGGACTACGTAGCCAATTACGGTACTATCACGATGCTATCGCCGTCGCTACGCACTTATTTATCCGTCCGACCGTTGCTTCGGAACGACAGTACAACGTACATACAACTAACACCTCGTGAAAATTGCACCGCGCGTCGCGCCTCGTCCAGCTGATTGTACGCGGAAAGCACGGCGTTCGGAAATTTCACGGCACGCTCGCGCGATCGAGAATTTATCGTAACTGTTGTTGTTTTTTCTCTTTTATTTTCTAGCTCACCGCCCATTATTCGCCACACCTCCTCGTAATTGTTGGCGGAACAGCTGCCTACCCGCGATAACTCCAAGTTTTAAAGATGTAATCTACGTTAAGCGAGTTTCTTATATAGAAAGCGGTCTTGTGTGTTACGTTCCTATTAAATTAATTAGATAAATGCCACGGATGTGGCTAAGAGAAACGTGTGGTTTATATAATGTAGCCTATAAATCGCTACCACAGGGAGCGTCGTGTAATAACCCGATCAAAACTCCTTAGTTTATTATTTTAAAGAGAAGAAAAACTAAATGCATATATATATACCATCTACTGATTTTTTTTTAAAGAGTATTGCCTCTGTATATTTTCAACTGTCTGCATAGTGCATGTTTTTATTTAATATGCAATTAATTAATTTGCGTGATTATGCTCAGTGCATCATTTTTGTCGATTTATTTTTTATGAAATTCACATCATATTTTTTGCCAGCATAAAATCAATTAGGACAAATATGTACGTCTCGAATCGATATAAAGCACTGTGTACTTAAAGATTTCCACGTAGAATATATTTTTCATTACTTATGCGACATAGACGCTGTATGAGAGATCTTTTGGCCCAGATTAAGCGTCTGGTCACAACAAGTCGTTTAACTTCTCCTTAGACTCTCTGACAAGGAGGAAGGGGAGAGGAAGCGCGAAGACAAACAAATTAAGAGTGCAGGAAATATTTGCGCGTCTAAAGCCCCAGCATTGCAAACTCTACATCATCGAAACGTATTAAATATTCCCATAACGAGATAACTTTGTCTATGAGTGCGATTAGGATTAAATATCCAACGCTCACATGTGGCGTGCCGCTCGCACGTTTCCGACTCGACCTTGTAACGGGAGATAGGAAGAGTTCCGTGAGCGCCATAAAACGATCGAACAAGCACCTCTTCATCCTCGAGGCGTCTCTAACTTGTCTGGCGAATTTCCGTTATTCACGCCCACGGGAGTGGTCGTTACTCTCTCGGCAGCAGCGTGCTACTCTTTTACGCCGATGAGAGTTGAATTGCGTCAACTTCGATCGTAACCCGGTCGCGTCGCGTTCTCTGTTTTCTCGTAATAGCAATCCGGAAACACTCCATGTATGTACACGCACCAGTAAACAATCACAATTTCAAGAAACCTTTTTTTTCACATAGATATCTATCTAAGTAAACGAAATGAATGGTGTCGTAAATCTTGTCAGATTTTTTATCAACGCTTTTTCCAGATTTGTCAATCATTCAAACGAAATTGAGTTTTTGTTTGAACTTTTTTATAAAACGTGATACAGGTATTTTACATTTCTATATAGCTGAAACAACGATAATGATAAAATGTTAATAATAATAGAAAGCAAAAAATCAACTTTTGGCTTAAACATTTTAAATTGAAAGTCGATGAAATAGATAGCTAATAAAATTATTGACATTCGAATGATTGATTCCTATTGATTAATGATCGTCTCCATCATTAATCTAGTAGTTCTATCTCGTCACTCGAATGTAGACATGTATCATATCTGTGTATCTCCGTGTTTCTCATCTCTGCTCGATTTTCCTATTAAGCACGTGGATATAAGCTGGATTAAATCGACAGCGTTTGATATTTTGAGACAGACACTGGATAGTGACCGACCTTCCCGCTCTCGGTATAACTATAGCGCGTACCGGTTGTAATAGCTTTTAAATATTTGAACGAATGTTCAATCGATATACCTATCCCTTGGTCGAGCGTGTCGCGGTTCTTTCCCGAGCCTTCCCTGTTCCATTCCCTGTTCTAACCCATTCCCTTCCACCTAGCAGTTTGACCTCCCGAGCACGTTTTCATGAAATATCGAACGCATGAAATGAGATTCTCTTATTCCGTAAGGGGAATAGAATCGTGTAGAGAAAGAGCGATCGGACTAGTCGGACTAGAGCCCGGGGGAGCAAGAGTGTGGATCGAAGTACCAGATATTACGCGTCGCTCGCGACGACGGCGACGCGGCCGTATGATTGATGCAAGATTGTTATACCAGTCGTATGTGCGTTTGTAGGTGTGCGGGCGCGCGTGTGTATGTACATGTCTCCTCCGCATAGCTAACATGTCTCTCTGTGTATGTGCGTGACGTGTGATTATTATTCAAATTTTCACGATAGCGAGCGCCCGGTGGGCTTTCAGCGAGCGACGCCGATTGCCCACCGAGATTGCTTCTCTAGTGAATATTTATTAAGCGCGCCTATTTGTGTTAATCGTTGTCTCGCACCCGCGCATCGCGACCAGATACACGTCACTTTCGGCGGCTTATCGTCCCGGAGCGTTTTTTCTCGTTTCCGTCGTGCCGCGCCGGCTCTCCATCGTTCCTCGTAAACAGAACGTCAAGTCTGAGGATGTAATCAAGGAGAGTCTGGAAGCATCGTGGGACGCATCGAGCGTATGAACACGGAATTTATGGTTCTCGCGGCAACCACCATTAATAATCCCACCTTTGTCTCTCTGTCTTCGGCTTCCTTTTCCTATCCGTCTTGCGCGATCCTTCCATCTTTCTCTCTCCTTCTCTTTCTCCTTCTTTTTCCTCATCTCTTGAGGAGACACCAAGATTTCGTCTCTCAACATTAGCGTGTTCGTACGTTTCCTCGCTTCTTCCAACCGCTTTGGAACTCGACAAGAACGATACGCCGCGCTATCATACCTGCAGGAAAGTGAGTTTGGAGTGGCATTAATGAAGAGACATCGTCGCGAGTCGTTGTGATAAAGCGAGGAGCCGTTACTGTCGCTTTTAATTAAGCTCCTGCTTTTAACGCGCCAATTATGAGAGCGAAGAATTTATACGTTTAACCTGAAAGTACCAAGTAGCTGCGACATCGATTACGCTACGATGCATCTATGCAAACCAGCAGCCTTCTTGGATAAAGTTTCACTTAAAATGCACTTTATCTGTGCTTGCAGCAAGAAAATCACACTTTCCTCGCGCAAAATTATTCGTGCATGTTCCCATCATTTATTTCCAAGTTTCGCTTATGATATCGTAAACGCGTCTTACGTAAGTCGACGAATATTTAATTGATTAATGTGTATTGAGATGTTATTATGATGAGCAAGAGTGGCAATTATATAGAAAGAGGCAAGACTGAAATATTTATGATAAATGTAGAATTATAGCGAGACAGCTGCGCGCATATTTATCGCGATGTAACAGCGACAGTGAAATATTCATCACGCGTGAGTGTTCACGTATCGAACACGATCTATGCACTGTCACTTCCGTCTCCGTTTCTCGATCTCGATTTCGCTTCGTCGTGCATCGTGCTTGTCGGTTTGTCGGTTAACTTCGGTGTCTGTCTCGTTTCGATTCAATTTGTACTTACGCCTTCTCCACTACCCACACGCCATTGCAAGTACGCCGACAATCGAATTAAGCAAGCACAAACAGATTCAATATCCGATACTATGAGGTAGTTTAAAATTTGTGCCTACATTTACAATCAAAATCACTTCGATAAAGTATCTATTATCATCTTTGTGTAACACATAGTAATAAATATTATTAAATTATTTAATAGCCAGCATTTCTTTCAAGAAACAATTTTTTCATTTGTCAATTTTATTTTTAATATTAATTATATCTGAAAAAAAACATTCACAAATAATATCTTCATTAAATCTTTTTAGCCTAGAATTCTATGAAACAAACTTATGATTAATCGCTATTCATATGGTAGCTTATTAGAAAAATTGGGACATAACTTCAAAATTGTAAATATTATAATAATATCGATGTAATTTCTCTCTTTCTCTCTCGTACAGAGATTACATCTTTAAGATTAGCCGACTCGCGTTCTATCATGCCGCGCTGCGAATAAATTATACCTTTGATAACGCTGAAAAATATACTCTAAAAATACCGTAGACTTATTATGTGTGCACACTGACGGTTCTCAGAATTTTCCGTGCGACTGGTTCCATCGGAAATAATCGCTATTAATTAGCTTATTACACTCTCACGCGGCGTAATTTGCTGCAATCGAGCGTACGCACTTTGTATCTCGGCGCACACGTATCCCGGTGTCATTAATAATAGTGCAGTTCGTTCGAGAAGACCATTAGTCGCTGTCTTAGAGGACTAAGCTACTGCGCCAATGCCGTGGATAGTTAGCAGTAGAGTCTGTCCCAAAGTCGCGAGAGAGCCCGCTTCGTTACGAGCGGATACACGCGGGATAGGATTTTCCTTTCTCAAGGATTTCACACAGGCTCCTTCTTCCCCTCCTCTCTCTCTCTCTCTCTCTCTCGCTCTCTCGCTGTCTTGTTCACCGTTTCCCGCCCTCCTTGTGTACTCCCTCGACTGTATACAAGCCGCATTGAGCTGCCGCTCCCGAACTTTTCCAGGACGAGGGTTCGACTCTCGATTAAGGGTGACTGTAGGTACGCCGTCTCTGAGCAGTAAGTAAACTGCTCTCTGCCTGGGATTTCGAGAATGGAGGGAATGCCCTATGACGTTGGTTTGACCTTCTACATTTTTACATAGGAATGTTATTTTCAACATTGAAAAAATTGCGCGAGATACAATCTAGCTATAAAATTATAGAAAGTAATAAATAAACTATGCAGTGCAACTTTAAATTATAATTAAAATATTAGTTGCGAATTGTAAGAAGAAAAAGAGAAAGGGTCTCGAAATAATCGATGAAACGTGGGCTCGTTCGTTCGTTTGTATATTTGGCGTTACCTCGTTTTGTTTGTAGCTCGTAGTCCGGATATCATCCTCTTTCCGCTTCCTTGCACACGCATTGATTGTATCCTGAGCATACTGTTGCGATCAGCGCGTATGTATATACGCGTACACATATGTACACGCAATCACGTGAATATACAAGCTAAGATGCATGAAAGCGTGAATATTTTCAAAGATATTGATGATATGAAAAAAAAAAAAAAATATATTATTAGGCAAAGTTAAAGTATTTTAAGGGGTAATCTTTCGAGTATATTTTTTTTTTCGTTGTAAAACCAATCAAAGGGAATTACAGTCGCTTTATCCGTATCACTTTGTATAATACACGCGCGCACGCGTGAGCGGATCCGGCAGTTAAAGTAGACGCATTATCGCGCAATGCGTTCCCTCGTCAGCCGGGTTGGCACGCAACGCATGCCACGCGCTATCTAGCCCAGCATTAAGGACTCGCGCCGAGCTGTATTACGGTTGCCGGGTAATAAACATGTTTAATTGCAACGCTAATGGCGGGGGCGGAGGTGCCGCGTTACACCCCTTAGCTGGCGGGAAAGCCATGGTCTAAAGCCGGCACCTCGAGCTTTCGTATCCGCACAATGCCCGCCGTTATTGTCGACGCGACGCGCGATGCGGACCCGAGAGGAAAGGAGGAGCGAGCCCCGATAATCGATTACGTCGACGATTGGCCGGGATGGAAGATGCGAATCGATCGATTCACGTCCGGTGATGCGCCTAAGAGAGCCACGACCGTTCTGCATTCCGCCCGGCTTCTGTTATCGACGTTTATTACTCACCGGAGGCGCCTGCTGATACAGTATTGCGGCGTGGCTGGTTAGTTGGATAGGCAGTCTACAGTATTTTGCGTACTAGCGCGGGGCAAATCGTGCGTCTTCCTTCTCATCTCTCGCACGAAGCTCAACCGAATTGATTACGCGCTTGTCTATCCGCGAATACAATTGTGACTCGCCGATCGATTAGCGCGCGGTACTTTGAATATATCTCTCGCGGCTTTTCGCAACGGACAGAATCGATAATTATCTCATGTCAGTGCGAAATATTATGACAAACAGCGTTCAAATTTTCGAAAACATTTACGTTTCGAGTGATTAGTTGTCGTTATTAATTTGATATAGGTATAGCTTTCTTTAGAAGATAAATTTGGTGAAATTTACTTGAAGTGGTTTAGATTAGATTAAACTATTTTTAGCTTTTCAGTAAAAATAATGCTTCTCAAATTCTTGTCTTTCTTTCTCACGCGTACAAATATGAGCAAAATTTTATTATGACATTTTACTCTATGCTATATATTGATCTTTATGAATAATTATCTTGATGTTAATAAAAACTGAAAATTCGATTAAAACTCGCTGCCATGTGACATTGATATATAGCACAAAATGGCGCGATAATTTCTGTCATGTTACGAATATCACAACATCTACTCGCGCCATCAACATATTATGCGACGCATTTTGATTATGGCGACGATAACGTGTCTCGAGCCACGCTACAGCAAATTCATCTTTTCTTCAGGGGTCGAAAGAAATGCGACTTCAAGTGATTCCGCGTCATAGTGTTATCGCGTCCGGTATATCGGTGGCGTCGCGCACCCCAGACCGATAAAATCATGGGCAAGTCCGTCAGTCTTATCGGCTCCGACCGATCGATCGTTCGAGGGTGGCGTGTGGGTCACTGCTACTAGCCTCGTACTATGGCATGAAACAAAGGCGCAGTCTCTCGTTACTGAGGATTATAAGCAACGCCGACGGAGGCAAGAAAGCCCTCCGTGGGCCGGATCGGTCGAAATTCTTCGGGGTAGCGAGAAATTGCCAGTTTAGGGTGCGGGTCAGGCTCGTCGGAGGGGGAGACTTTTGGTGCTCGTCCTGTGTATAGTACGCTCGGAAATAAAATTAGTTTTTTATTGCTATAAAAAAAAAACATGACATATCGTATTTTGTAATTCTGTCTTTTATGATTGTATATCCGAAAGCAGCGGCACCAAAAGTTCCTCTCGTCACACGCGTGTGCGACTTTTGGTGTTATATATAGTCATCGGTTAAAAGCAGTGAGAGCTTTACCAATAATTTGCCTACCCTCTTTAACGGCACAACATAACGCTCAAAGGCTGCCCTCTCGAAATGTATCTTCAAACGTATTTTTGAGTATCGGAGTGGCCAACTAATCGAGTGGCGTCGACTGAAAATCTGGATATAGGATATTCAACTCTGGCGTTAATCCAGCAGCTGGCCCGAATATCCGGACCAGCGCATTCACATCGTGAATTCGTATATTCCATCTCTGTTTGCATCTGACAAAATTAGACAATGTACATGTCAAGCATAGGTCTGAAACGTAATAGTCTGTAATAACATGGTTCAACTGCGCGTGCTAACGTTTAAGATGATTCTGAACTAGTATGCAATACTACGCAAATTGTAGTTACTAAGAAAATATAATTTCCGACTGTTCGGTGTTTCCTATTACTCGAGAATCTACTTTTACAAATTGTTATTAAATTAATATAATATTTAGACTTACTAATCCATCTTATTTTTTTTATTCCACGTAAAGGAGTTAATAGAAGAATGCGGTGAATTCAAGTACTTAATTTGCATTTTAAATAATATTTTATACATAAAATAAAAAATTAGGAATCGATTTATTGAAAAAAGATTATTAAATATATGAATCGCTGAGACATATATACATATATATATATTATACTTGATAGTATTATATTATGTATACATTGTCATAAGAAAACGCGTAGCAATGAAGCTATCGGGAACGAGTTTATCGTGAAAATAAAGTCGATTATATGCTATACACACTCGAGTTAATAAAATCATCGGTATTAACGTATAACGCAGTTTCGATGTATGTTCCGTGCGATTCGAGCGAAACAAACACAGCCAGGTAGACACGAGACATATTACGACTCGCAAGCATCGAGTATGAAATAGTGTCATGAAATTTCGACCGGTGCACTGGTGCCGCAAAAGGCATAACTGCCGTATTATACGCGGGGCGGGTTGGCAGGTGGCGGTGTATAAGAATCGCCGTAAGTCAGGAATCTTTAATGCTGTCCCGTTAGCCGCACGACCGGCATAAATTATTATCGTTTCCGGGTAACCGGGCGCGAAGCGCGCGATATATCAACAGCCTTTGCTTTGCGTGCAGCAGCGCGGAGGAAAGAATAGTCGCCGAAAAAGTCGCCCGCGTTCTCCAGCCTCTCGGCGGTATCAATCTTTGGGAATCATCAACCTGCCTTGTCCGCGCGAAGTGCCGGGACGGACCTGGATCTCCCTCTGATTTACGAACGAGGCAGATTTACTTCCGCACGTGCGCGACCGAAAAAAAATGACGCGGCTTTACCGCGAAGAGCTTTGTCGTCGGCAACCGTAACGTCTTTACTGTCCGCGATTACGAATCCGGAGAGACGAAGCGAGGCTATTACTCGACTATTCCGGCGTATCTCGAAGTGTCTGATTACTTCCGAGAGTTTATCGTTCTCCGTTAAATCGCATTGTCGCGCCAGTTCTCTCGCGCGATGTTCATCTCGTCCGCGGTTTTTTTTTCTTTTTTTTTTATCTTTATTATTATCGGAATCGGGCGAACACGCGTCGGCGAAGGCGTATAAGAGACGGTATTAACTTCGTAATGGTGGTAAAACGAACGACGTACCGTGTATCTTGTAACAATGGTATCCCGGTAACGTAAGATCTCGTTTCGATCGATTCCCCGAACGTACGGAACACGCCGCGGATATTCTTTCCACAGGCAATCGGTGGCTCGATTACATTCAGCGCCCGCTATCGCGCGCCATGAGTCTCTTTTTTATTCTCGTGGACGAACAATAAAAAAATGGTCGATTCATTTCGCGCAATCCACGCCGACAAACACTATATATTTCGTGAGAGAAATAACGCACCGTAAACATCGCGATACTTTTGTGACATAAAAAGAGGCTTTTATGAAATAAATCGTGCCATATTGTATTAATTATTCATCTCGACACACAAAGAAATTTAATAGCTGTATTTCCGTATTTGCAATCGAAATTGTGTAGTATCTCTAACAGTTTTCAAGCAATTCAAGAGAATTTTACCGCTGGTTTATGTTTAAAAGATTGTCATCCTTTATATAATCATTTAATTATTTAGTCACAATGTGAAAAGCTATTTTGCATTTATGTATAATGGCATATTTGTTTTAATCTATAGATTTTCATATCATATTTATGAATAATTTCTTTATACGAATATATATATATTTTTGATTTATTAATTAAAGTATTGCAATCAAAATCCAAAATATACAACTTATAAGCATATTGCACGTCACATTACAATCAAGAAATTAATACGAAATGTGTGTGATTATTCTTAAATTTCTCATCAAGAAATTTGTGGGACAATATGAAATTTTGATGACGCGACAGATGATATAATGGTGAACATTAAATTTCTTCAGTGTCCAGTCGAGATATATTTTTTTGAAGCAGCATCAGTATTACAAAATCTTATAATATAGCATGCTGAACAGAACGATCGTGCTCGTGACACATCGCTATATTACAAGACTCACGCAATTGATATTATCCATTAATAATAAATCGAATAGCATATAAAGAAGCATAGTCCATTTAAAATTGTATGTGTGTGAAATTTACACGCATATATTTAAAAAACTAAATATATATATACATATATATATAGAAAGAGAGAGTGTCTATATATCTTACGATATTATTTATGCATCATGCGGTACATTGCATGCCTGCCAAATTATGAATGTAATTTTTTAAATTTGTAATATAGAAAAAAATACATATATAATTTTAATATTACGTAATTAAATTTTCGCCTACGCGCGATTAACAGTTTTCAAAATTCCAGCGTACATTAAAATTCTTTGAAATTCTTCTAAATGCTTAAATCCACACAAAAAAAAAACTCGTGAATATTTTTTGAGATCTTTTTTAATGACTAAGGACTCTGTAATATATAAGATTGAAAATTCAGATATGCAGCACAAAGTATCGGCAAATCGTTAGAATGTAGGTATTCTCGATTCTACCCTTCTCGCGTGAGATATTATCCGCAGGTTTTCCCAACAGTGTGGCTGTCGGTCTCCCCGTAGTGATTCCGAAAAATCCTAACCGGGATTTACGCCGAGAAGTTTCCCAGGCCACAAAGCCTCTCTGTCGGGGGCGAATCGGACGTTCTGTGCGCCCTATTCTTTGCCTTACGAACATGCGTCGGTATACATATACCCAAAGGCACAATTATTTCTCGTAGAACGCTTTCACATTTCCTGGAGCGAATTGCCGGCGACGCGCTTAGCACAGGCAATATGACGCAATGGAAATAACCAATTAACGACGGGAGTCGATAGGTCATTCTGCGAAAACGAGAGACGAACGGTAGACTGCGTCACGTTGACCGAAAGCGTCGCTTGCTATGCGACAATCAAGCCGTATATTTTTCATACTGTTTTCCCGCCGGCTTGATTTGATATATAGGGTGTTGTAAACATGCTAAATATGCCAGCTACAAACGCTTTAGTAAATTTGTGACTTATTGTTAACTAAATTTTCTAAAATTTTATTGATATAAGCTTGCTCCTTTTAATAAATATGAATAAAAAATTACACATATTATTAATATAATTGTATATTATAGTTCAATTGAGTTTGATGTTCCTATATATAAATAATAGAGCAATTAAGCTTAAAATTATTATTGCGAAGAATTAAAATTAAGTTTAAATAGAGAATATACTTTCATCGTCTATTTATTAGTTTTGAAGCTCGATTGGTCTTTTATTTTTGAATTCATTAAGTACAAGTCCATTAATGCCTCGTTATTCAAACAAACGGTATTCTTCTTTAGTCCGGCTTCTAGTGTCTGCAGTCGACAGAGAAAGTACGGGCGATGCCCGGGCACTCTCTCTGTATACGCATACAGGTGGAGCGCGTCCGTTTCGCGGCAGGTGTTGATTGCGCTTACAGCAACAGAAGGGAGAAACCCGGAGGCCGGTTTCGCGCGGGTATTGTGCCCGCGAGGAGACGGTAATGGCCCTTTAACCTGTAACCCCAAGTAATTACGGAGTTAACCGATGCAAATTACAATAATTTGCGCCAAGGAAGTGGCCGCCCTTACCGCCCGCCTTAAACCCCATCCCGACTTCGCTTTCCAACCCCGCGCCCGGTCATTCGTTTCGGCGTTAGTCGTTAAGCGCGAGTCGCTTCCGACGCGCTTAAACCGTTATCTGCATTCTTTATGTCGCCTAAAGCATCCGTCGTTCGCGCCGATACGAACGTGCTCCCCATATTTTTAGAGTATATCACGACCGTAGAGATAGAGTGCCGCGTGCTGTTGCGCTATGACATTTCTATGTTGACTCGTCGAAGTGACGTTGACGATGCGGGAAAATATTTATTGACACTTCTTCGCCGAACTGTCGTATGAGCGATAAGATACCTTATTTAGGAATACGGGCAGGATTTATCTTTAGAGAGAATATTATAGAAATTCTTCGCGCATTCGTTGGAAAGTTGTCGACAAACTTCGTGTGTGATAGTTGCAACCAGTTTAGATTTATTCTTATCTGGTGGTGAATGGAGACATAAAGTGGACGATATAATAATAATGCTTCAATACACTATATTTCTACGCATAGCGTGTCGATGTAATAACCGTAAACATGCGAGAATCGAATCGAGATATCCTGATACTTGTCGCAATAAAAAGAGCTGGAATAACATGGACGTTAATCGTAAAATACTGCGGTTGTAGCGATATATTAAGCATCAAAGAAAACACATGTAATAAATAATTTAACGGAGCGATAAGGACGCATTTAATAGCCGCGGTATCTCAGCACGCGGCACAAACGTATCTACCGCAGTGTATATCTTGTAGAAATTTAACATCGAATATGTGCGTTTCTCGTGCTTACAGTACGCTCAACTAACCGTTTGTACGTATTTTACGTTCAATTATTTTCACCATTGACAATCGACCGTTTCATTGTGTCACGCACGCTCGATAGCCGTATAGAGAAACGATGTTATCCCGATAACGCATTTTTAAAGGCGATAATTCGCGAGTCTGTCTCTCGCGAATAGCGCATTCGCGTGGATGCGATATTAGTATCTCTGAAACAATAGTCTCTAATACATCTGCCGGTTTGTACAGATACTTTTTTCCCGATACTTAGCATACGCGCGATATCACGCTCGCTCATACATATCGCAATAAATTGCATTTTATAGTCAGTGCGTATCGGTATAACGCGATAGCTTCCAGCGACGCGCAGATATGCGAAAAATGTTTGCTAAATAGTTTGTTAGATCGATCGTAATGCCAGTGGGCGTGAAATAGTCGAGCTGTGCGCGGGCAGAATTTATATATATTTCTATTCGAATTTCGCTATATATCGCCTGACATTGTTGTACGGCATTGATAATTTCGCAATAGTCACGATCATTGAACTCATTTATCTCAAATTCTTTTCATTCTTGCTCTAACTATTATTGAGTTTTATATAAAGTAAAAATATTTAAAATAAATTTGAAAAAATATACAAACAGATCAAAGTAACAATTCAAAAACATTACTTTTTTATTGTTACTCGAAAATAATAGTGATGTGATAAAATAATTAATTAAATACAAAATAAATTTTCTTTAATAAATATATTTGAAATTCTTGGAGAGATAATTTGAGAAAAAAGGTTAAATATATTATTGTTTTCTATGAGTTTTGTGAATGAATTAAAAAAAGAAATATATATACATATATGTATGTATATATGTATGTGTGTGTGTGTGTGTCTGTGTGTATTTATTCATTTAAATATAAATTTATCATACACATACATTTTCATTAAAATATATTAAAAGAATTCACAGATATTTATTACAAGTATGCATTCTTTTACATACAAAGGCTTGCAGCAAAATGCAAAATTACATTGCATATTAAGAAGATTAAAAGTAAAAGCATGAGAAACTATTTGATTGCGCACAATTCTATTTGACAATCGATTCTCGCGGACGCAAAATCGCGTCAAAGCTGCAATTTGAGCGAGACCGTCGATCGTTTTTGCCCTTGTGACGCTTCCTATATCAATTCCTTTTGTGCGCGTTTCGACCTCTCTCGGCGAGGAACGCGACAGAAAATGACATCACGTTTGATATGCGGCACGTAGCGCGTGACGCAACGCGCCTGCTGGAAGCAAAGTTTTCCGATGGCATGTGTCGAGAGGCAGGTCCTGATAGTTATGCAAAGGGGTCGTCGTGGGCGAAAGGGGAAGACCCCGGGCGCGCTATGACAAATGACAAACCCGTCAAGAATAGAGCTGGAGCGGGGGCGATATGGCAATGTTCGGCGAAGGGCAACGGGTGACAGGGGATGGTTTTCGCAGGTTTGCGCCGAACGCATCCGATGTTGTTTAAACTTTGCGGTTTACCTGCCCATTGAACTTTACACTTGCCGGCGCACAGGCGCGGCGGTAGATCAGGAAAGAGGGGGAAAGAGAAAGGGGGGAACGCGCCGGGTCAACGGAGGTAATTAGCGTATACCCTGGAATATAAATCATGCCGGAAAGGGGCCGCGAGGTACTGCAGACCGTTTATTAATTTGTAATTGCGTGCTCTCGATGTATAGCTTTCCGAAAATTGCAGACCTTGTGCCGCGGCTCATTGCTACCATGGAAATTTAGCAGCTAACCTAACTAGATACTTTCTTTCGGTCCCTCTGTAGTTGTCGGTCTTCTTCGTGTTTGTGTTTGTGTACGTTGTATAATATCGAAGCGAAACCGTCGGGGCTCCTACGTCGGCGCTTTCGCACGGTTTCAAGGAGGCCTTTGTGGCTGCCCGTCGATCTCGTTCCCATGTCGTGAGGCGCGCTACATCATCGACGGGCTTTTAACCGAGCCGTTCAGACGTGACGATTTTCGTGCTTCCTGATTGTTACATTCGACATGCTGATACACGAGGATGAGACGAAGGAAAAGATTGCGGTTGAAATTATGACAACCACAAGCGTGTTATTTCTTTTTGTTAATTTTATCGTTAAAAGACAGCATATTAATTAGTAATTAAAGGCACATTGCTAAATATTCTTTTAAAATGATAATTAAAAAAAACATTGTTAATGGGAGTTATTACTTTACTTAAGTAGAAACTCTAGAAGCTGGAGATTTACTACTTCCAACTATGGCTCTAATTGTGCGACTCAATAACGCCAATTAGTTGCTGATGTTACGTAATTAATTGCTTCGGCAGATACTGCATGTATCTAAGATATGTTTCATAGACGCAGGAAGTAACGTTATAGAAAAAGTAACATCGAAAAGATATTAATTTCCACGGCGAGGAATGGTAGAACGGTCGAAACGAGCCTCGCGAAAGCGCAGGTCTTATCGTCCCTTTATCGTGCCCGGCCATTCGAGCAAACGAGGGTCCGCGATGAGTTTTGGAAACGAGGTCGTGCCAGGAGAGAACGCTATTAGCCCATCTGTCTTCCCTGCTAATGATTGCGCGGCCACGTGACGCTGCGCAGTTTCGACACCGGGCAACCTTGCACCGACCTATACTCATCGTTTATTTCCGGAATCGGTGAGCTCCCGTGTGGAGAGATGCCGATCCATCTGATAGAATTAATAGACATCGAAATCGAGCAAACTTTCGCCACTTACCGGCTTGATCGGTTCTCCGTGTTTCTTCCGCGGCTTCTTCGCCCGTTATATAATCTATCAGCTTTCCGCACGACGGCGCTGACCTGCCTTAAGTCTCCTATGAGGAAGCTTCACTCCTTCGCCAGACCGACCTACCATAATTTATCGGTCCACGTGATGGAGCCTAGACGGAGAGGTTTCCATCTATCATTATCGTGAGCGAAGCCATCTCTTTTGCACCTTCAATCTCCTTTCCCATTTTGCCTCCTTCATCGACGTGCAAGAAAACACTCTTGTCAGTGTCTCAGCATCGATCTTGCTCCGTTTTAGATGTTTCCGCGCAAGAAACTGTTGTCGACTATACGTGGAATTATTCTTTGAGAGAGTTATTTCTTGTTTGTTCCGCGGTTACTATTTCAGTAGAGCGTGTATGACAAAAACTTTTGCAAGCGCTAGTGAAATAGTTGATGTTTGTTTTTCATGATGAACACTATGATGGAGATTTTATGATATAAATAAACGCAGCAGACACTGGAAAAGTAAATATACGAAATGCACGAATTGAAATTGAAATATTCCTTTTTACGAATTTGCAAAGAAACTTGTGCTTGGAATAATAATAGAGATTAAAGATTTTTAGTTACTTTTAAAGTTATCTATATAAGATAAGAAATACAATGCGAACATGTAAGAATTTTTAAACTTAGATTTGATTTTTAATCTCATTTCAATCTTTCGAACATTGCAGTTTAATTTAATTTTTATCTTTAACTTATACAGAGAATATAAACACCATCAGAAATTTTTTATTATTTATTTTTGTTTAATATATTTCATCTTTAAGATAAGCAATATATATACATATGTGTATACAAGGTGTCCGGTAATAATTGCCCCACCCATTGTGTGCAGGTGGAGCGGGTTAAACCGAGTAGAAAAGTCCTCTACCGTTTTGCGATCTTCGCAATAATTAATGACAAATTAATTTAAAAAGATTGGCCGAAGATTTCAATTTATAGTTACTCACACAAATTTATTTCATACATTTTAGTTACTCACACACGCGATTATAACGTCGGTGTAGTTCTATTCATTTTCTACGAGCGTATAGGAAATAAATGTATACACACATCATTTCTCGTTTCGCGCTTATATTCGCGCGGATTGGCCGATCTTTTTTAATTAATTTCTCTAATTATTACGAAGATCGCAAAACGGTAGAGGACTTTCCTACTCGGTTTAACTCGCTCTACCTGCACACAATGGGTGGGGTGATTATTACCGGACACTCTGTATATATATACATATATATATAATTGTAAATTTATGAACAAAGCTAGTTTAGCAGCGAAGAGGGCTTTATCTTTTTGAATGTATGGATATATTGATGTGATATAATCATATTGTCGTGTGTTGTCGTGCTAATAAACAGTACGGTCGTATTGTTAGTAGCACATTGATGTACACAGATCCGTGAATATTATTATGACATTATTATCGCGGTAGAATACATCTCTATCAATTCTCTATTGAGAAATTTGGATACACAAGCGGCCGGGTCAATGGATGACCCGAAATCAGCGAAGCGTGGATACATAGGAGCCATGTGAAAGACCCTTCCACACACGTGTCTATACCATAATTATTGAGGGTTCACGCTAAGGTGGTAAGCGATGTCGATTGTCACAAGCCTTTTGACCAACGGTTTATGTCGATAATGACAGTTTGAGCGTTGTTTCATCGCTCGCCGAGACCGCGCCGTACGTAACGCAATGGGATCGAGAAATTTAATTAAGGACCACCGGTATAATTTCTCGCCAGTTCTCTCGTACCGTTAACGACCTTCTCGCGGCGCTCGCCCTTTTATTATTTGACGGCGTATCAGCGCGAACGACTCGGGACGAAAATGTCGCTAGCAGAAGCAGCAGCAATAGCGGCTTCTTCCACTCCCCGCCTACAGACTTCATCGCCGCATCTACCCGGTTTTAAACCGCGTTCGCGCTCTTAATTCCGTTACCAGCGCTCTCGTCACGTTATGCTGCGATAACCGCAGGTCACCCGATTTAATAACTCGCTTACGGGAAGACGTCAGCTATCGTTAAAGCGTTGTTTCATGATATCCGCTCCCTCCTCCGGCGCGGCTCCCTACGGAGAAAGTTAGATATCTTTGTTGAGGGGCGACCGATATCATTTCTGCTGGTCTTTGTTCCCGGTAATGATACGAGCGAGAGCTGTCATTTCGATCTCGCATCGGACTCGCGGATTGGATGCACTCTTTAACGGCTTTATTTAGAGTGCGCGCGCGTGTCGTAAAAGCGGCACGATAGAGAGAATTGTAGTCTGGTTGCACGTCATATAAAGATGCATGCACTCGAAGATAACATTCGCTTGTGAAATCGTAACGAAGGAGATTCTGCACAGCAATGCTGATATTTTGTTCCAATATGATGCAGACAATTGAGAAAATATCGTGTCATCTATTGTATCATATTTTCGTGCGAGAACTTAGCTGTATGGAAAATATTTCGTTTATTCAGATGCATCACACATTCATCTCAATCCTCGACTTACCATACTTTAAGTAGCCACTTCCATTGCGAAGGTACTTTGCATTTAAATGCACTTCCCATTTCCTCGTTTAATGTCACTTAACATTCATGTTTCGCTCATGACTCATCGTCAAGCTTTTAAAATCCGTACTATCTCTTTCATCGTCTTTTTGTACTCTTCTCAAATTTTTATCAATTTATACCTTGACATAAATATATTAATTGCTATTGTCATTATATAGATATAGAATAAACTTCTATAATTCAGATAGCATACTAATTATGCCATTTGTGTATGCATGGAACTTATTATAACGTGTAGTGAAACGATATTTACACATGACATACATACATCAACTTTCATTACAATTTCTCGCTAATGTACCGAGCTCGTAATCGTCGACACATTAATATTTCGCGTTATTTCATAGCATTCGTTCGGATTAAGCGCACAGATCAGTCGTCTGAGATAACACTATCGATTAGATGCCCAACTATTCTAACGCACTTTGCTTCAACATTTGCGAAATGACGTGACTGATAGATAGCTATGTTTGTCTTAGCATTAGGGTAATTGTGAAATCGATTGCCGTTTTACAACAGGATCAGAAGTGATATCATTTTGTTAATAATATTTTGCAGTAATCGTAAAAGAATGTTTTTAAGTGTAAAAAATTTACATACACATTTGAGTAGATTTAAAGAAATAAAATGTATAAAATTAAGTTATGCAAAAATATTTTTCTCTTGATTTTATTATTTAAAATAATTTTTCAGACGCTTTTGTCTCTATTTATCTCTTATAAGAATAAATTTGCTCTCTCTCTCTCTCTTTCTTTCTTAGAAAGATACAACTTAATTCATAAATTATTAAACTGCATTATATTTCTTTAGACACGTTTGATATTGATAACTTTAACAACTGTGCAATGTTGAAGAGCTTTACGTTTTGATAGCTCATCAAAATTAATGCCAGCTTTCCATTATATTCCTCGAGATTAGACTCTCCAATTCAATCTGCTCATGACGTAAGCGCAAGCAGCGAATTACGAAAGGTTATTCGCGGTTAAGCCTTGCTTATCAAGAAGAGACGGGAGATGCGCAGGCGTTGATTTACGATCACGCGTGCGATCTTTCAGGCATGACTCGTAGAAGAAGAAAGTTGCATTCTACGATCAAGTGCCCAGGGGTCGCGAGTACAGTAACGCAGGTGCAGGGTAACAGCTTGCTTGCTTCTTAGGTACACTGGACAGATGCCATATAGGTATGCAGCCGTCTGCCTCATCAAAGACCACCACTTGCATTATGACTGCATCATATAAGGCAGCAATCACTTCCCGAAACTGACAGTTCTTTATACTTTTGATATATCGGTGACATAATGGACTATGTTATTGATAGAGAGAGTACGGTGTTTTTTTTTTTAAAATATTAAAAACATTTTACTGGATACATATTTCCGTAACGATATGCAACATTAAATATCATATTTTTTATATTCCAAGTAAACAACTTTTTTCAATCTATTACGAGATACGTTATCGAGATAGAATATTTGGTATATCATTCCGGGGTTAATTTATATCAAGCGAGCGAAGCGGACGAATTATCCGCTTTATTGTCCGCGTATAAGACGCGAATGACATTCGAGTTGTTCCGTATAGGTGGTCGATAGTTTTTTTTTCTTGAAGTATGTGCGTGTCGAGACCTCGTTTTCAAAGTGCGTCGATCCTCCACGGAGCCGTTCAAGGTCGCGTGAAAAGAGATCCCGGAGACCAGACCGTGTCGCTTATATATACCAAGGTTACGCCACAAAGCGGTACAAATGATCGTTCTTTCAATATCCGCGTCACTTAATCGGAACAGATCGACAAAGTGCAATCAACCGTTTGACGTTCCGTGACCAATGATGTCTTTTCTTACTTCGTACAAGCCGCAGAGTTTACGTACAAAAGAAAAAAAACATCGAATGCTTATTTGTAAATGTATTGCTGCATCTGTACTGACATGAGTCATTTATCGATGCCATTATCTTATGCGTATACAATTTTTTGTCACAAGTTTAAGAGTATATATATTTTATAATTTTTTTATTTTCTCTATTCAACATTTGTTTAATTTACCAAAAATTTTATTATTATTATTAAATGTGTCTAGATCGTTACATAGAATTATCAGAAGATATAAATTTCTATTGAATGTGTAAAATTTTTATTCAACTCATACAGACCATATACTCTCTATGAGAAGCAATTCTATTCTTCTTCAAATCGTGCCTAATGGTACATGTTTCATCGTTCCATCTTCGAAGAATGGTACTTTTTCCAGAAGGCAATTTTACCTTCCTTGAAAATATTCATAGCGCCAAATATTATACCATTCCATTTTACTATGCGCATCATTCTATGTTATAATTTCCATAATTGAATTAACTTTTATAAGAGAGAGAGAGATAAAAAATCCGCTTGTCTATTTATATCATAACAGATAAATCACTTTTCTCTCTTTGTAATACTACGCATCTATCTTTTGGTAGCTCATACATCATTATGCTTCGTTAAATTAAAATTTTAATCTCAATAATTTTCACAATTTTTTATGATTTTTAATAATTCTGATATTTTTTATTTTAAAATATTTTTTATATAATTTTAGTTTGGGCTTTCATTTTCCTCTTCGTTAAGAATAAACCGATAAAACATATCGTAGATAAAAATAATGATCTACACAATCCGTGTTACTGGCATTTTAATGACCTAGATTATTATCTATTTATTATTTTTGTTTATTCTTTAGTCTTTTAGATACATAATATCTTTAAATATATTTATTAGAAACATTTTAAAGCGTAAACAATAAGCAATTAAAATTTTTAATTTAATGAAACGTTGCGCGCGAATGCTAAACACAGGGTAAACTGTTAGACTTAATCTTGATTGGCTACATCATCCTTGTTACAACCTCATTAATAGTCGCCAGGTGTCGAACGACAAAAACGGCGTAAAAGTCTCATGTTAGGCAGGTGAGAGGGAAACACCGGAAGATGCTTTATTCCAGAAGCCGTACGTGCGTAAATGTTCGAGATGAGCAACATCTCATTGCGGTTCTCGAAAACACCTGAGTCGTGAAACCGTCAGTTAGGAGGTGCATTAGTCATGTCTAAAAGGAATGCCGCAAGCATAGCTGTGTAATCTCAGATCTGCCTTTGTCCCGACATGGTCTTTGTTCAGAGCAAACTGATATAGTCGTTGCCAGTCAACAATGACAACAGTTGAATTTTCTGGCACATGCGATCCCTACAGCAAAAATATGACAATAATACAACTTACTCAGAATCCATCAATTGATAAATGATGCTTGATATTACGCATACATTAATATCCTTTTTACGAAGATGGAATGTTATATTTTTATGCTATAAATTATGCATAAATTATTATTACTCCGATATTCGTCAAACAATTTAATATTTGAGAATTAACAAAGTAACAAACAGTAATATATAAATTGATTTTTAAAAAATTAACATTGCTTGTAATATCTTGCGTCAGAAAGTTGTGAATAAATATTTCATTGCAGTGTTAACACAGATTCACGTTAGAATTCACTTTTCATATACTTTCCAAGTTTATTCGCAGGAAAAACTGTTGCGAAAAATGCGAGAGCGCATTAGTTTATAACGTGGCGTAGTGATTTGCAGCCTTTCACGAACAAAATTCTTTCCTTCGAGGAACCGACGTGCTGCACAGTAAAACGCGGGCGCGATTGTAAACGTCGGAAAGAATCGTCTGGGGCGAGAAAATTTCAGCTGCGAAATACTACTAACGATGTATTTGCGATTCGACCCGTCCCTCCCATGTACAGACTGACCCGTTTCCCTTCGGCTGAAAAACTTGACTGCCGGTGCAATGCAAAGTTCCGTCTTAAAATAGCACGTTGCGCCCCTGCATTTGAATAAAGACCAGAATTAAAGTCCGACCTTAATTTCGAGAACTGCGGCAGCAGGACGAAGTAGCGAACGGAGGCCGCGCCACAAAGAAGCGCGCGATTTGCGTTGCGCTTCAGGCTCGTACGAGCGCACGAGCCGCGCGTACGCACATACATACGCACGCACGTACGCGTGATATATAATTAAAACTCGCAAAATCATACTTATTAAAATTAATGCCGGCGTATTACAATAAAGTATACAATCTCGTTTGCTCGCGCTGCGTTACTTCACGTTACTTCACGACTCGCGTATTCCTACCCGCGTACCGTATAATTTTTCCGTTCCGTTTCTTTTTACTCGTGATAGCCGCCGATGCAAAGGAGGATTGCGTGCCGCCAGGATAGTTAAGGGGCTTTACTTACCGTAGGAGGCGAATAAGGGTGCAAGCAGAGGGGGGGAAGCAGAGACACGTGTATAAGGAGTATGCAGTGATATAGGAGAACCTCTTGTGCGAGGGACCAGACCGGATCACACTAATTAAATCATACTCAGAGCCACCGTATTGCTCAAGCTCCCACGTATAGCATGTGATCTTGCACGCTCTCGTTTCAATAGGTTCCGATCCGTCCCGTATTTTATCGACATACGAATTTGTAAACATGTCGTGCCGTGAGATACAGGGTACCTGTATGTAAGTAACGTTTCGTTAAAAATTGTTCGGCTATCATTATAGCCGCTGTAAGACAAGCGAGTTTATTGAACAGCCTTCGAAGGCCTGAAATTACCGTCGTCATCGAAACGAGAAGAGCGTACTGCAGCCAGAAGGAGGTAGGAGTGTACTTTATTCGTTGCGTCCATGCGTACATCGTTCTGACTTTTTTAATTAAAACGTCGCTGCAGGTAGCGGCTGAACGACCTATGCATCCACTCTCTCCCGTATCCTCCGGACCGGCTTTTTTCCCCTGGCGTTGCAGTTGGCTAAAATCAAGTAACCCAAATTAATTAGTTTTAATAATTCATGAATCACGTTTGACTCGCCAGAGCAACGCAGTTTGCTTCGTTTCTACGAGTAAATAACGCGCGGACAGTGGTACCGGAACATTTTTCTCTTGATTAAGCATTCATATCGTAAAACGAGTGATACTCACCTTTTGGTGTGTCTTTTATTTTCTCTCTCTCTTTCACTTTTTTGCTCTCTCTCTCTCTCTCTCTCTCTCTCTCTCTCTCTCTCTCTCTCTCTCTCTCTCTCTCTCTTTCTCTCTGCATCTATTTCGTATTTCCGTTTCACGCCGTCTCGCTCGCGCCATAAGCGGGTTTAGCAGCGGTACTCTTCTGGCTTCAAGTTTTAATGGGATCGCAGTCGCAGATGATCTCGACGAGGAAGGTAACACGGGAAAAACTAATCCCTTGAAAATCCTACTGCTGTGTAGTGCGAGAATTACGCGGTCAACGAAGCATGCCGAACGCACTCCACTCGTATTTCCATTCAACGTCAGAGCGCCAGTTCCAATTACGCGACGCAATTGCACGCGCCAATTCGTGCTAAAGGGACTCTCGTCTCTCGCCAAATCGACGATGTAATCAAGATGTATCCGTTTCTGGACACTTTTTCTCGAGAACTCTCGAGACACGTATCGACGCGTTTTTAATATTGAAAACTTTATTCAGCGCGTTATCCTTTGACGCAAAATGTTCTTTTTCACAACGTAATATTTTATAGTGCTTGGATATAAGACGGATATGAAATAACTCTCCAATCAAAATGTGATTTTCGATACTAATTTACGATTAAGTATTATTTATTTGTCTTTATTATAAAGGCAAATGATGACTCTCGTCTGTCGCCAATTTAAATATTTTTAAATTTACGTCACCGGTTTGGCTCGCGTTCATAAGTGGCTTGGAAATTATATTTAAGACATAGTCACAAGAGCACAAACGTATATTATTCAATATAATTGATAGAACAGTGACTTAATCAGAATTAGAATTATGAGATATTACTTTATCGGAATTAAAGAGAATTATAAAATATGTATATTAAAATTCTTGAACATTATTCACCTCCTTTTTGTGTGAAATATATTACAATTAGGACGTTTCAAAATTTCTATTAGATAGATTCGTTTAATTAACAGTTTTATGACAATTTGTGTTCATATTAATTATATTAATGATTCTAATTTCCGTATAGATTATTTATAGATATGCATGAACAGGTATATGATTTTAAAATGTTATTTTATTTCGAATAGATCTAATTTTCGAATAAAAGAGAAAAATCTCTCAATACATCCCCTCACGCGATATATTTTCACAATAGGCACGAGTAATATATATTTTAACATAAAAATTTTGACATAAAAAATTACATCCTATGACCTTATCTCGAAATATCAACGATATGAAACGTAAACTTATCGTTAGTCACACTCGTTGATATCAAAGCTCGAGACAGTCGCGATATATATCCTTTAACACATGCCGCGGTCTACAGCTTTGTCGTGTACGTGCATATATATATTTCCGAGAATGTCAAGGCACGATAGTATGCGTCGGGGGATTCTGTGACCTGGCGAAATGTCTGCCGTCAGCGACGTGCGCGAGGAACGCGCTAGAAAATGTGTGGTGAAGCGAGTGCAGGAAGCTGAAGATATAGAAGACGATACGGAGAGATTGTAATATGATAAAGGAAGAACAATAGATATAGAAAGCGAAAGAGGAAAGGCAGATATAAATTTGAGACGCGTGGAGGAACGCGCGATGTAAAGATATACGTACTGAGCGCGCACACGTTACACGTTACGCGTCAAAGTTACGGAGGAATTTTTTAATCACAGATTCCTGATGTAATTTTAAATTAGGTCGACATTTTATATGACTTTATATTCTCTCGCTAATCTTTGTGACGTTCGTGTGAAAATACTATATACGTGTATTATATACATATACGCTTAACATAAAAGTGTAGCCTAACATTGCCAGTTGATACGCTTCATACGATGTAAACTAGTCGTCACCGAGCGTATTTTAGTTAACGCGCCGCTACTTAAAGACGATCAGTTCTGTCGCGCCGTCCTTGTCTCGATATTTTTCCAGGCTTGCATCGCTGGAATGCCCCATGCGGGAACGTCCAAGGCACAATATTGTTTCTTTCGACGTTTTAATTGCTTTCCAGATGCCCGCAGCTAATCTGCGGTGGAATCCAGCCGTCCACCGTCATCGTGCCATCGGCGGTAACGTCCCGCTACGGTATCTGGGCGCGCCGAATTCCACCTGCAAACTCATCTCGCCGTCTCTCTCGATGCACACGTGCCCGAGCGAGTCGCTTTCGCCCAGCTTATCCCCTAAGCGGCTCTTTAATTGGTCCAGGATCTTCTTTGTAATCCGGTGCGCGCACTTCCTCTGTGGAACTCGCCGATCGTTTCGATACGGGCGTTCTCTTTTTCTCGCTCCAGTTTCTTTCTTATCTCCTCGCCGGCTCCCTTTCGGTACCGCGCGACGACTCGTCTCGCGATGTACAAGGCATGCGAACTGGGACTGCGTGAGAAAGAGCGGATTCCGTGACGCGTAGCGGTGCAGAATACGGTATCGTGTCGTGTAGTGGCTCTTATTACGGCTGATGTGGTTTTCCCTTAGATTTCTTAACCCTTTCGCCTTTAAGGAAAGAGAAAAGTTTGAAAAGCTGTTCATGCGAGCGAAAGTCATACCGCAAAGAAGCCACGCTCGAGATTTCCGACAATGGATCTTTTGCAATTTTTACGAAGTCTGAACTCGATTAAAACTGCATAATTTTATTACCCAAAGTTTTTTGCGCGAGGTTCTCGATGAGCGCCGAACAATTCACGGTATTTATGGATACAATATAATCTAATTATATATTCGAACAGAGAAGAATACAACAGCGTATTCTGAGTAAGAATCTAATAGTAATTAATGAACTTTAAACGTAAAGTAATATATAATACTAATATATATATTTTAAAAATCTACTGCAATATATAATTTGATTATATTTCTACTTATTATAAATTACGTATCTGTGCTCGCAAGTATTAGACATTTCGTTGTTGGAAGGAAACACACTGCGATCGACATAAAGAGTGAGTAAATACAAATCGCCTCGCGATACGTCAAACTAAAAAGAGTCTGTGATCGGAGCCTTTTTCGCTGAGTCGAGCAATGTTTTCTTATCTTATTGAATGTGTCAGCGTCGCGGGCAACTTATTCGCTGATTCATTCCGCTCGATACCAATTTCTCTAGAAACCGTATCTGCGTCGTACGTGCCGGTACGTTGTGCGTTTCGACGAAAACGACGATCACGCACTGTCCGTCGCGTCGCCAAGTGTCACGCTAACGTCTCGCGCTCGCACTCACTTGATTTTCGATCTCCTTTCTCTCTTAAAGATGAGTCCACGTCGTCGTCGCGATCGGGTCCAGCCTCGAGAACATGGTACACCGCAGTCGCCCCCCCCCTCCTCCTCCCACCCCTTCGGTCGTTGCACGCGGCGCCCGACTCGGTTCCGAATAAATCACAAGGCCTAAAGGAATCTCGCTTGCGATCTCGTTTTAATGCAAACCGTCTTTCTCGCCCCCTCTGGCCCCTCATTTTCTCCTCTCTGCCGTACCGTCTGCCACCGTCCTCTCCCCCCTTCTCGCCAATCCTCTGTCTCTTCTTCTCTCCTTCTCTTCGCCTCTCACGACGCCCGGACGCGCCGTCTATATTTCACCAGTCGGCTGGGAAAGAAAGATAAGGTGCTAATGTCAGATACTATTTCAATATAACTGCGTATTCGCGTCGTGTGGGAGGAGGCGCGAGGTGGCGAAGCAGCAGCATGGGAGGAAAAAAAAAAAAACGAGACATCCACCGACAGAAAGCTCTATATCGGTGCTTCAAGATACCACCGCGAATGTGCGCATTTCTTCGCCACCGTAAATGTGAAGGAAGGCGGTGGGAGGGGGGGAGGGAACGCTATACGGAGGTGGGCGAACAGACGACGATATCAGGTTTTGCGCGTATACGCATTGCCGTCGTCGTCCCGCGATCGTCCGTCTCACTCCATCCCTCCCTCCCTCCTTTCCTCTCTTTTGTCTTCGTCCTTCACCTCGTCCTCTTCTTCTTCTTCTTCTTCGTCTTCTTCTTCTTCTTCTCTCTTTCTTTTTCTTTTCCTTCGTTCGCTGCCCCCTCGAGAGTATTCCCCTCTCGACTCGTTTCTCACGCTCGCCATGGGTAGACCGATCGCAACATCGGCCGATTCGGCCCTTCTTCGTATACCTACCTACCTATCTACCTATTCCCGATCTACTTCGTCGTGCGAGGGCAGGGGGAGCCGGACTTAAGCCCGTTAAATGGAATTAATAAGCTTTACTATGCATGCACCAGCCCGTGAAATACGATACCGGCTGGCGGGCTCGTTAGGACAACGGGGGAAGGCTTTGTGCCTTCAAGGCTAAACCCCCTACCCTCGTAGGTCCCCCTCTCATCCCCCCCCCCTCTATCCTCATCGCATGTATTTATCAATGCGGATGACCGTAATTTCACTTGCATCGTCTATTAACGTTAGTGATTACTTTTCTTATTTGCGTTATTAATATAACTCCTTTCCTATGCTCTCTCGAATAATTATAGAGAGATAAAACTTATGACCGACTAGTTTTGTCGGACATGAAATATTTCGTAACAAGCGATTGTATTTAATCACCACATATGAAATAATTTATAAAATATCCAAGGAATTAAGTTGTTTGGCAAAGAAAACCTTGTGTACCTAAATTCTCTATTCTTGTCGGATTTGTCTTCTCTTTCAACCTCAGATATGCTCTTTTTTCTCGATACTGCTGATCTGACTTATATTGTTTATTAGAAATAATGACATCATTTTCTTTATCCGTATAATTTTTTTTGTTATATTTAAATGATTGTGAAGAATCGAATTTATGAATTAGTTTTTTTTATGTAACATCAAAGATGGAATATTTTGCAGCGGCAAACAATAATAATCAATCAACACGCGAAAGTGGAATAATTCATTGCGTACGCAAGTTAGGTTGTTTGCAGAAAGGATTTGTATGCATTCGAGAGGTTATATCTTCTACCCCTGTCGATGTCCCCTCTTCTTCTCTTCAATTTTCGCTCACATATTCCCTTCTCAATGCGTACACATGGCCATAATTTTACCTACATTGCCTATTAACGTTGATAACTACTTTCGTTACCTACATTAATTAGTTTTCTTATTCTCTTGTAGTCACGGAGAATTAAATTTACGTTGACTATTTTTATATGGCGTCGAAAATGGGAGTAGACGATAACAATCAATCATCGCATAAACGTCAAGTAATCCATGATATATTTGTCAAGTTTCGACGATATTGAAACTTTGTTTTAAAAAAAAATATGCGTGTGCGCGTCAGAGTTTCGTCATTTTCCGAAGCCCATTTTTTTACAATAGCATATATTTCACTCTTTTTGTAACTATGTTCGCGCGTGCGCATGTGCGCATATCCATACGATAGGTTTTTTGGCAACACAGACTGACTATCGGTATCATAACAATAATAATAACACGATCTCGCGTTGCTAATTACAAGCGTAAATCGCGTTTTCTTAGCAACTAATTTATCCGTCACAAAATTTTGCCAAGTATAAGACGCTCTTCTTCCATTCTGTTAAGTCGTACGAATTTCTTTAACACAGTCGTATCGATCTCTCGGAAAGGAATCCGAGAAAGGCACAAGAAAGTCAAGTAGAGAGGCATGCCAGTGATTCGCATTACCGCGAGATTACGAACAGTCCGAACAAATGTCCGAACAAATGTCTTTTGAGTCTAAACCAGCTTAGAAAGTTTTCTTATTCCATAGCACGGTGTACCGCGAACTTTCCTGGGCTTCCTCGGGCCTCGTCCGAGTTTCATTCGCTATGCAGTCGGCGTATTTCAGTTATCCGCGTGACTTCGGCGGCATCGCCCGTCAGGCCGTCACGTCAATTGGCAGCCACGTGGATTTTCGTGCTTTTCCGAGGGAAAGCCGAGGTAAATCGACCCGAACTTCAACCGAATTCACGCAATCCCGGCGGCCTCGAAAGTTTCGCTCGCGCCGGCGATTCGAAGTCACGTCGCGATTCCATCTCGCCGAGAGACGAATCGTTTTCTGTGCTTTTTGCGCGACGACCCACCTCGCCTCGGCCTCTCCTTCTCCCCCCTCCCCCTCCTTCGTACCCCTCGCTTTTTATCGTTCCTCCGCGCATTTCTGCGCTCTTTGCTGTTCTCTCGATTGCCCGCGTAACCCCCCTCCTCCCCTCCCCCCCCGCCCTCAATCCTTGTGTAGACTCTACAGAGTTTTTTTGCGGTCCCCCGTTCGCCTCGCGTTGCGATTCGTGCCGCGATCTGGCGCGAAAATAAAAAGGAGCAAGGCGTATGAAAATATACCGTAGCGAAAATGACATTTTTTTGGCGAATGTGCGAAGTGAGCCGTCGCCGAAAAAAGACGAATCGATAAACTTGAGGTATCAGAGTGCTTTCACGATTTGCATGTGTATGTACGTTCGTATGCAACTTTTCCGGCCGAGATTGTTGCATTTGCGAAAAATGTGCGCGCAATGGAGTTATAGCGCTGCAGCATATTTTAGAATCCACGATGTGTTTTTGTTGTTTTCGCCCACGAGGGAAACTGCTTCGTTTTTGGAACAAACACTTGCTGTTTACCACGATTCAATAGAGAATTTTTTATTCTTTTTCACGAGCGCATCTTTAACTTCACAGCGCGAGCAAAAATGTGATATGGGAATATCTCATTTTTTTTTCGGATATTGCTTTTCACGATATTGCTTTTCGAATGTTTAGACAACAAAAATAAAAATCATCTGTTTTGATAACTTCTATAATGCAAATTTTTTTCTGTAATTCTCGTAATCCACGGCTGCCAAACTTTGTTCTGATAATGACAGAATGCGATAGTTGTAATTCGCAGCAACATAGGATATAAGAAATTTTATATCACATTGAGAAAAATCATTTTGAAACCGCTCATAAATCCGTTAACATTTCCATGGTCGACATTTTTATTTCTGGTAGCCGTGATTTAAATATCTACAAAAAGAATCTGAATCTACGATTTTTTTCGATAAATTCTATAAATTTTTAAACAGCTTTGTATATACATACATAAATCTTCCGGCGTATTTATATATGTATACGATGCACGTATATACACGTAGAAGCTTTACCTCGTTTCCGACGTGATAAACATTTAATCCAATAGATTACAAGCTTCTTCTTGCGTAAAAGTACGAAACTACGTGAAACGAGTCTGCGATAAAGATATGGGAAAGGACGGTAACGTCGCAAAAATACTGCTACTGATTCCTGCTTATCACAGGCTTCGCATTGCTCGATACTATCGGCCTCAATTTCGTATGATTATATCATTTGTATTTCCGGTACCAAGCTCTTCTCTTTCTCTCTCTCTCTCTCTCTCTCTCTCTCTCTCTCTGTGTCTTGAGACACAACTGTAAAATTATTTTTTTTATTTGTCTGAGTATACCGATCAAGTATTGAAATGACTAAGAAATAAAATTATATAATTTTTTAAAATCTAAATAGCAAATAGAAAAAAGTATTAAATATATTAAATAAAATTGATATATTTTTTATAATTTAAAATGTAACATTTAAAGATAGTTTCATACATACACACACACACACACACACGTATATACACCAATATCGATTAACTTTATTCGTAGCTTTATTTACTCATTGCTCTTATATCTAATTTTACTTCTAAAAAGGGATAAGTAAATTCCATTAAACATTAAAAAACTGTCTAACAACGTTACGTATTAACCATATTGATTTGATTCCAACTGCACTAGATACAGCTCCTCGTGTAATCAGATCTTTCGTGCATCTTGTGTTTCCATCACGGGAGAGAGAGCGGTGGTATATCGTGACGGTGGACCGTTTGCCGAATCCGATAACCCTTTCAGCGAATCGAAAGACTTAATCAGTTGTCCGTGCAGATACGGGCGAGATACGGGATGCTTCGCTTTCGATATACATGTACCGAGTCCGAGATTGAAAATTCACAGTCTTTAATGCAAGACAATGCAACGTGCGCGGTTCGAGTCGCGTGTTATTCGAGCATGCCAAGCGTGCGCGCCGGCAAAGCACCGCGCCGCTACGTGCCCACCAATAACAATAACAATAACTCGGATTCCGGTTATTTTGCATACTCGAATAATCGGATGCCACCTCTGCCTTCCCTCCCTCCCTCCCCCTGTTCCTTCTCCCCGTCGCGGTGGTGCCGCGCCGCCTCCACAGCCAGCTTGGAGCTGGCTCGCACGCTCCGTCTTGGAACCGACGCATCTCGCTTTGCTTGGCAAGTTACCAGAAATTTATTTGCTTGCCAACGAACTCGTCTAAGTCCATTGATTCCTCCTCCGAAGCTCCTTCGAGAGCTTCGAAGAGATTTACCTACCCGCCGTTTACTTGGAGCTGCTTTTGATGTTGCTACTATCGATCCGTCTCGCAGCCGGATGACCTCCAAAGCGAATAGCGCGAGTAATAGTAATCTTACCTTTATCGCGGATATCAATAGCTTCAATAGCCTAGTATTAAAACATCGAATGCTGGCCTGTGGATTGTAAGAGTGATAGGAAGATGTTAACTGTACAACGCGTGTGCGTTTCACCTTTTATTTCAGAAAAGATGTAAGTTACATGGATTGTCACATTGAGAGAATTATTGCTATTCACTTATTATTTTAATTGCATTTTTTTAATTAAAAGCTTTGCAATACTAGATAATTTAATTGAGACAGCTGTAGCATAAATATCGATTTTATATCTCTTTGAGGTTTAATAGGCATATAAATTAATAATTTATAAGAACATTTACGGGTGTGTGTGTGTGTGAAACCACCTTCTTTATTTCTTATAATTTGAGAACTGTTTCTATTCTTTTTAAGACGATAGTCTGAAATTCCTACAGTATTGATCGATATCATTCTGACAATGAGATGATTCTTTCTTTGCAAGTGCCACGAATAACAAGGCGAACTGTAATCAGACGTAGTAGGTATGATGCCATAAAGTTCTCCATGATGTAATGTATATATACATCGTATACGGAAAATCCTCGCGAGAATTTTGAGATGAAATAATTTCAGCTCCTATTCCCTGTTCTGGAACTTCTCTTCCGTGTCCCTGTTCCTCAAATATTATTTTAAATATAAAACGCTGGAGCACATTTTTGCGCTATATGCTGACATTTCGCAAAACTTCTGCGTTCTTATAATTAAGAATTAATTAATTCTCTCATGAATAGGCATCGCGATTTTATACTGTACACAAAAAAATTTACTATCGTTAATCTTCCTTTCATAAAGACTTAAATTTATCAGAATTATTTCTAGATAAATTTTCCGCGTTATCCTCCGCTTCGCCGAACAAAATCAAAGCGCTCAGCTGACAGTCCGCGTTTTCGAAGTAAGCGCACGTAAATGCATGTTCGAGAACGCTATACGCAACACACAATTCCGTTCCCACGCAATTGCACGACTAAGCGCGCGCACCCTGCTAATTACACTGACAACACTCGCACGAATTGTAATTAAAATTTCGTTTCGTAGCGAAGCGACGGCGTAATAGCGCCAGTGGATTTGGTATCGCCGCGGCGTTTTTTAATCCAGCGAATCGCCGCGCGCGATGCCGCGGCAGCTGCCGACTCGAACTAATTAAGCTCTCATTTAGCCGCAAACACACGGTCAATGTTTTAAGCGATTGCTCGCCGTTCTGACATTTCGCCGCGGAATCTCTCGAATTATCGAGCTCGGTCCTTCAATTTCTCGCGCGAGAACTTTATGCTTGTTCGGGATGGATTTCGATAGTATTGGACAAATAGCGAGTTTCAAATTATGCAATATCGTAATGTGTTTGTAACATCCTTGAGAGAGAACCGCTCGATCGTATGATATTTAACCGCCGTTACGGAACAGGATAAATGGGAATGTGCGAGGTGGCCGTTAATGATCTATTACGATAAACCGCTTATTACGGCTTTCCGGAATGGGAATCGATATCCTTCTTTGTCGAGCTTGGAAATTCTCCCGATCCTAAATGTACCGCTTCGTGCTTCCTGTACAAATTGCTAAGGCGGAAGGAAGAGATCTTTCATAGAGAAAGAGAATAGATACACCTGCGTTGTGTTTCGTCGGTGGTATCGATATACCGTGATACGTTTGCACACGTAAACGATGTCATCGAAGATTATATTAGTATTTTTACACAAATATGGGAGAACATATTGGGTTTTTTGATTTTACGGGTTGACCGAGAAAATTTGATATAGATTTTAATATTATTGTTTTAATACAATATCTGTATAGTGAGTTTCGCTATTTATTATATTACTTCCTAATGTAATTGATATTTGATATACATTTAACATGTAAATTATTTTTCAATTTTATTTTATTTTATTTTATTTTTTAGCAACAGAATATTTTTAAATAATATCTAATAGAATTGATAAAGCTTATTGTAAAAGTAGGAGATATTTAACGTTTTATTTTGTTTTAATTTGTTTTTATTACAATACGTTTTTATTATGTGATTGAAATTGTATAAAAACGTTAATCTCTCTTCACCTGGAATTTCGCAAAATATTATGCCATATTTCAAGAGGTATTGCAACGAAAATGAACATCGTAATCTGACGCAAAATTCGTCCCACTTAGCGCGATCGCTCGCTACTCATTTTGAAAGGGGGTTTATATCGTCGGGGAGGCTTATATTTATAAAATGCCGTACCTTTCTTAAAGTGTCAAAACACAAACTGCGGAGTCCCAATAAAGCGACGAGCCGTAATGAGATTAACGTTTCCGCATGTACCAGGAATGGCGGGGAGCTGCGGATCGGGATACGAGATTCGTGCGGGTCTCCGGGCTTTTTGACAACGATAAATAATCGGATCAGGAGCGCGATCGGGGACTTTGTGAGTCATCCCGCCGGGGACAATCAGACGCCCGGACCATTGTGTGCCGAGTCGTTTTTCCTTCGCTGCATTCTCGCCCCGTTTGATCCTGCCTCTCATGCGCAGGGAAAAATAATAATGAAGCCGCACGTGTCCCGATCTATCTGTGACTTTAGCGGACGACGGTGTGCGTCCCGTCGAAGGGTGCGCTTTTTCGATGAAATGACAGACGGCGGTTAGTCTAATTGCGCCCGTTCATTTATTGCGTGCCAATTAGACGCAGTCCGACGTTGTTCTCTCTTTTTCAAATCTGGAAGCGCTGTAAAATGTAATAATTATATGGGTAAAATATGGATAATAATTTCTCAGGTAATAAATTAAATTGTATCCCCTTTTAAATATTAACGCGCAGAACAATTGATAAAGACAGAAATAGATATAAATGAGTTAATCAACTTTCACTTTGAAATCGATAATTGATAATTAATTATTAAAATGGATTAAGAAACGTTATTAAAGGAGAGATTTGCAGCGATTTATATGGCTTTAACAAATGACAAGAAAATATGCAACATATAGCGGTTGTTTTATTTCGTTAAGCAATTAATGCTTAAGATTTGCTCGATGGTTTGTAATGGCTCATTAAAAACGAGAATTTTCATGTATCTTTATTCAGTAAAAGAATTTTTCTCCAAATTATTTCCATTGTCATGGGAAATCATTAAATATAACACGAGCATTGGCAAGGAAATATTAACGGAATAAAGTGAATTAAGTAGACGCTGCGCTATTAATTGCTACAATCTGATTGCGCGTAATTAATTGCCGCGGTTCGGTCACGAGATATTATCTATCAAGGCACGCATATACATGTATACATACGTATATATACGTATAGTTTTATACATACACGGTGTCTCGAAACTGTCGCCGTGTTATGAAGATCAAGATTTTTTTTAATAAAGTGCACACGCGTTTATAATATTTTCGTTGTGTCAGAGACATATAAAACATGTTTTTTTTTCTTTTCTTTTCTTTAGCATAAGTAGTTTATAAATAAAAGCGACGAATAAAAGCAATTTATCAAGTTAAACTTTAATTCTGTGATTGTATAAGTAAATTCTGAATTTTTAATTAGTTTGCAGCAAGATGTATATTAACGAACATTTAATTTATGTGACACTTAATATGATTGAAAGTTAATATTCGAGATTATGAAGTCACAGTTGGATGGTTTTCTAATAAAATTATGCCCGTAAAGCAAAGTTGATGGCAACTTTATCAGAAGAATCAGCGATTGGAAAGTTGTGTTTGCGCGGTATCATTTTGTATAATTAAGTAGTTCCACCTTTCAGGGAGGGAATGAGGCTTATCTCTGGGAATGAATCGGGCATTAAAACTGAACGGACTCTTACATTAAGGCATTTATTATCTCTTTTACGAACGTCATTGCCGCGATCAAAACCTCGATTAATCGACGCAATCGCGTATCGCGTATCAATTTTATTTCAGTGGCACTCTCTTTCTCTCTTATTCTCTCATTCTCAGTATACACTTGGGCCAAGTGCACGCTCGATGCTCACGCTGAATTGTTATGTCTCGTAGACAATGGGAGCGGGTCGAGTACGAATTATCTATCTGGGTCGGTGACGTTTGTGCGATGGCTGATGCTTTCAGCTGATATCAATGATGCTCGCCATGTGGATTTCGTTAAATAGAAAGCACTTTGTTTTAATCGAGAGACTGATGTATGCGACGTGGGAGCATTTATACAAAACATTCGAATATTTGACAATTAATATGAATAAAAATTCGGTTTTGCGCTCGGGAATATATATATATATATTCATTTCTAATATATTGTAATATATTTTAATTTCTCTTCTTCATTATTACGCATCAGACTATATGTACATTTTGAAATAAATTTTAGGAATTTTTTTTTCACAGAGCTTGATAATAATATGCAATAATATACACGCATTAATATATATATATATATATATATATATATATATATATATATATGTATATGTATGTATAGAATTACTTTCTTATATATATACAATATATTTATAAAAATAATAATTCTGTGCCTGCGCGCGTGCGCGATATATCAAATGCTCTGCGAACGAGTAATAAATTCGATATCCTTTCTATCTATCCATCTTTATATGCTTTTTTGTTATCTTTTTTTGTTCTTTTTATCGCTTGCACTTTTTTTACCGCAGATTCCGCGGAACTATTAGTTACGCCATTGCCAATGATATTTGTATTAAGAGTTTTATTCTTTTATAAAGATATCACTCATATCACGCACGCATACACACATCCTTAAAATATACGATGATAAAAAGAATGAACAAAAAAGTACAAATCATTTATCGATAACTTTCCAATAAAAGCGACTTCAATGATATCAACAGATAGCAGAGGAATTTTGCGTGGTGCGCATCGTCTTCATCATTCCGTTGTCTTTATTAAGTCGCAGGTATCGACAAAATGATTTATCTTCACCTACCGCCACTATTCACACACACAACGTTGTGTTACGCGCTACATAAATGTCATCGACATATAACAACAGCATCGTTGAATCGTTATCGATATTCCGTAAAATGTGTCACAGCTTTCGATCATGTTTAAAAAAAAAAAACCTAGACATTCGTCCTAATGTACGAAATAGCCGTGCCTATGCGGGACGAGTCGATCCACTATTGTGATCGTTGCTTGACGCGATCGCGATACAGGAGAGAATCGCGGGGGAGTAGAAAGAGATAGGAAACAAGCTCTGCAAAGGGCGAGAGAGAATCGAGGACGGGGGGCAAAAAAGCGCGATGTGAGGTTATATGGGGTGTTGTCGAATCGTCGCGTCAGTGCTGCGTGTTTTAATTTGACGTCACTCAGCGCGTCAGTTCCATCTGGTGTTGCGAGGACTCTCCTCTCGTCTCGTCCAGGACACGCCAGTCACCAGGATTTAATATCAAACCACCCCGCTCGTTCTCGGTACCGCTCGACTCTTTCTGTGTTCCCTCTCCCGCCCCCCTGTGTTCCCCTTCGAAGATCTCGATGATGGATTTTCCACTCGTGCGAACTGATGATGCGTTAGTCGCCGTCGTCCAGTAAGTCGTAGCGCATATAATCGTCTATCTAAAGGGAGGAATCGTTCATAAAGAAAGTATAATGACTCTTTCCATTGTATTCTCCTGTCAAAATATCAAGTCTCGCTTGGAAATTTCAGAGTGCTCAATATCTAATGTCATTGTGATCTATTCATGAGCACGATGCAAATTATGTCTTAAAGGTTAACGAGAAAGATAGAAAAGTCTAATTAGAAAGTACTGCCTTTTAATTAAGATTATATTCAGTCAGTATTTCAGAGATTATGAAACTTTCAACTAAGTTATAATTATCCTATCCTTATAATTTGTTACATTACTGATTCAGCGCGCTACTAGTATTAATAAATATTTAAAAATATTATATCGATATCACAATATAATCACAAAAATTGAAATCTTCATAGTATATCCAAAGATGCGGAAAGGTATTTGTGTTGACGATAAAGAATTTCATTAATTGATTTTGCGCCTTTGACAGTCAATTACGTAAATCAACATTTGCGGATAAAATATTCGATAGCATATTCGAATGATCGCTAAATTATTATGCAGAAATAAATTTTCTCTTTTATACCATTATTACGGAAATATAAAATGGCATAAATTCTTCTCTGGACAAAATGAAGTATCTATAAGAACAAATTCGTGACGTATATGATAGTTCAAATTTCGAAAGAAGAAGTCGATGCCGAATACGCATGTGACATGTTAGTTGGACTTTTTGATCCAATCACGATCTCTCTCTTTCTCGAGCATGCTATACGTATTCTCTTAACGTTCGCGTCCATGGTCGAATTGGCCTAAATGCCTCGCTCTTCTCGCGTGAACGGCAACGAACTTTAGTGTCCTGGTTGAGTTGACGCGCGTTTACCATAGTGCTTTTATTTACTGGCGCTTCTATTTTCATCTACGTGGCATTTTTCGCTTTGCCGTCACCGGACGTCCAGAAATGTCTCGCGCGTGGCAACCGCTGCTCCGTTTTATTCCGGGAGACGCAAAATGCGCGCGAGGTAGGATGCGGGGATTATTATTTATATCGCGGTTAAGCCCGAATTCTACTGGGCTTTAAGCTCTGGTCTTAACGTAACCAACCCTGTGATGTCCAAGTCGTCACGTCGCATCCGTCGCGCCTCTTTCCTTTCACTTGCAACGTCGCCTCTTTGCTCGTATTCGAGGAGACGGGTAATGCGAGGCTTTCGAGAAAGTAAAGTCGGTAATCGTGAGAGCAGCTCTTTTGCTTCTTTCCTTTTTTCGAGGATATAAAGATGCACCGCGATGTATCCGCGAGCGACTGCGCGATCTCGAGTATCTTTCCGCAAAAGACGTATGCGCTTGTCTGCCGCTATAAAGAGCGCTAAAGTAATGTGCACTCATCGTATCGTCTCTCTAGCCATCTTGATAAGCCATCTTTAAAACTACAAAGTGTCGCGTATATACATTCGTTAAATATACTGTCTCTGACGAAGTACTTTCGACCGTGTTATCACACAGGTGATAATTATTTTACACATAAAACACCTTCCTGATGTTCAGCAATTTTTTTTTACAAAGATGGAAGTCTATAAAAAAGAATACACAATCTTGTGTAGGTAGGTATATGCGGCACTTTAGCTGGACTACTTTTTAGAGAGAAGTTAATAATTAACTTGTATCGATATATGTGTATATATATATATGCACTCTAATCTAAAAATAAGAGAAGGAAAGATGGGGCGTTCTGTTTTAATTACACGGTGCCCCATCGGGCAGGTACGTTTAAAAGCGATCGAATCCCGTGTATGGATAGGTTTAATTCCTGAACTTTAATGGCTGAAGGCTACGAAAATCGGTATACGTGTCTCAAGATTTTAATAGCTATTCGAATAATGCAAAAATTAAAAAAAACATTATTAAATCTTATTTTACATTTTAAACGGACTTTGGAAACGGAATTTGGAACGACAAAATATGTATTAAAGGCAATAATTAATCTATTTAAGAAATTAGTTATTAATATTTTTTAAAATTTATCAAATAGCATAACATATATGTATAATTTCTGATCGTAATATTACAAAAATAGTGTCAATACAAAAAATGTTATAAAACTGCTTGTTGACAATTAAACGGATACTTTATAGTCCTGCGGAAAAATAGCTGCAGAAAAATATATTGTGATAAAAAAGTATTACTAAGAATTAAGAAAGAATTGTATGTACATATATTGAGAGTAATTTAAAAATTTATATAAAAATTCCCATATTTTGATATTATAATAAATTAAGATACTTTTACATTCGAAAGATAAGTGAATTTAATAGTGAATTTTCATTTGTTTGTTTTACTTGTCATTCAAAATTAAAGGGACGATTTTCTCAGGAAATGCCAATTATTCTGTGAAATTTATGCGATAAATTAAATTCATTATATATTTCCGCTGAATTATTTCCGCATAATATATTAGTATTATTTAAACAGCACGAACAATTTTATGAATTTTATTTTAATGTTTTTGACATATTCTTATAAATATTTGATAAATGGAGATGGAATAACATGAATTATAAATATTGCAATGAGATTTAATGAAACTTTAGTTAGCTAAAAATACTTTTTAGAATATATAATTTTTTTTATTTTTTTGGTTTATTTATCGGTTAAAATAAATTTTTAAGTTTCAGATTATTATTAAACGTAAAATGATATTTATATAAGAAACGTAGGTAATATATACTTGGAAATATATCAAATAAAGAGAAGAAATTTTAATAAATTATAATTATATTTTTAATAAATTTATTTATTTATTTGAAGTTACGTTGGCAAAGAAATTAATTGATGTTTCATCTGATTTTTAGAACAAAACTATTAAAATATATTATGAATTAAGTTTTGTATTTTACATCAATAATAAATTTTGCAATCAATTAAAATACCGCGCGCGTTTAAATTACTTTATAAAATATTGTCATCCCTGAAGTTGCTGTCAAGATGCATTATTCTTATTTATTATTTTTTTACAATAATAAAGATAAAATAGTGCATTAACACTTGAAGTTGAGTTTTCTCGGGACGTCGATAATAATTTGCCGCGAAGCAAGAAACGTCAAGTTTACTTTTCAGCGCTCCTTAAATGCAAACGGGAATTTATGATTTGAATGTAAATTAATTTAATGGATATTGATTTGGATTTTAATTGAATAAAACAATTATTTGAAATTATTATATAGCATGTATAAAATTTTTTTAATTTGGTTTAATGAATTAAAAATATTAATTTGACTTCAATTCTGAATTTCGAAATTGTGCATTTGAAATTATTGGCTTTAACACTTTTAATACGGAGTTATTACAGAGCACTACTGTTCTCGTTTTATTTAGTGACGTCTTACAGTGAAAGACTCACTTTTCTCATCATCTCGAAAAATCTCGTCGAAATTATTTCATATTTTTCTCTAAATCTCGCGTGCGAATACGTGTCGGAAGTGCTAAATCGTGCGACGAGCGATCATGCATTGAAAATATCGCGTGTATTTTTGAATTAATTGCGATAATGATCAGCTGTTTCTTACCGGTGGGCGCGTTTATGATCGCGAAAAGAATATGTCGCGTCGTGGATGAAGTGAAATTGCTACCGCGTGCATTGAATTTATCGTATTATTTTTCAGATGCGTAAAAAGAATATGTCTTTAGTACGAGAAACAGTCGAAAGTTCAAGACATTAGAATTTCGACAAACTGTTATCGTGCACTGTTTCGTCGAAATACTCGTCCGCGAAAACAGAAGAAGGAAAGGAGGAGAGAACGGATATATTTTGTCCTGGCTAGAGCGCGTCGCGTTGGCCGGAAAAGATTTGACGAAATAACGGCGTATTTTATGCCGAACCTCGCGCATGTATGTACAAGTTTCGGAAGTGTCGAAACTTGCGACGTGCATCGAAAATATCAAGTAAATCGGATTAATTATCGAGATACGCAATAATGATTGATTTTTTAACGATATTTGTTATATCGGTTTCTTATGCGAGTTTGCAATCGAAAAAAATATGTCGCGCGCACGCGAATACAATGTTGCTGCCATGATTAATTAATTAATTAATTATTTGTCATGAGAGAAATATGATTTTAATATGGAAATTAGAATATTGTGAGCTGGAAAAATTATTAGTAATCTTTCGTCGAATTATCGGATCACGGTAGCAGGGAAGGAAGGTAGGGAGAGGAAAGGTTGGTACTACTGTTCTTGTTTTAATTAGTTACGTCTCACAGTGCGTCGCGTAAGACGTGTCACCTCGAAAAATCTCGACGAAATTGTTTCGTATTCTTCCCTGAATCTCGCGCACGAGAAGCGATCGTGCATCGAAATTATCCAGTGAATTTTGTATTAATTGAAGTACGCGATAATAATTAGCTAATTTATTTTGCCAGGTATACGCGGGTTCGAAAAGAATATGTCGCGTGAAATAGCTGCCGCGCGCATTGAATTTATCGTATTATTTTTCAAACGCGCCAGAAGAATATTCCTTCAGTACGAAGAGCAACTACAAAATCGAAGACACATTGTATATAGAATTCTGAGAACTCTTACCGCTCGCTTTTTCGTCGAAATACTCGCTCGCGGAAATGTTTATGGAAGGGGGAACGGAGTGGCAGGTACTTGTTTTGACTAGCGTGGTCGCGTCTCATTGTCAGTCTTATCGCGTCGCGTCGATCGGAAGGATCTCGCGTACGAACGGCTGTCGCGAGTGTAAGATTTGTGCGAGAAGTGATCGTACATCGTACATCGAAATTATCCAGTGGATTTTCGTATTATTAATCGAAATACGCGATAACGACGGTTGTTTATTGCCGGTATACGCGAGCTCGCGATCGAGAAGAATATGTCGCGGGAAGTTGCTACCGCATGCATTGAATTTATCGTATTATTTTTCAAACGCGCGAGAGGAATATTCCTTCAGTACGAAAAGCAATTGAAAATCAAAGACACATTGTATATAGAATTTTGAGAATTGTTATCGCTCGCTTTTTCGTCAAAATACTCGTTCGCGGAAATGTTCGGAGAATGAGGGGGAGGGGAGAGCAGGCAGGTACTTGTGTTTTTGTTTTAACTAGCGTGGTCGCGTCTCAGTTTTATCGCGTCGCGTCGATCGGAAGGATCTCGGTGAAATAACTCCGTGATTTTCGTCGCATCTCGCGTACGAACGGCTGTCGGGAGTGCGAGAATCGCGTGAGAAGTGATCGTACATCGAAATTATCCAGTGGATTTTCGTATTACTAATCGAAATACGCGATAACGACGACTGTTTATTGCCAGTATACGCGAGCTCGCGATCGAGAAGAATATGTCGCGTGAAGTTGCTTGCATTGAATTTATCGTATATTATTTTTCAAACGCGCGAGAGGAATATTCCTTCAGTACGAAAAGCAATTGAAAATCGAAGACGCATTGTATACAGAATTCTGAGAACTGTTATGGCTCGCTTTTTTTCGTCGAAATGCTCGCGGAAATGTTTGGAGATGGGAGGGGGAACGGAGTGGCAGGTTTTTGTTTTGACTAGCGTGGTCGCGTCTCATTGTCAGTTTTATCGCGTCGCGAGGATCGAGAGGATCTCGACAAAATAGCTCCGTGATTTTCATCGCATCTCGCGTACGAACGACTGTCGGGAGTGCGAGAATCGCGTGAGAAGTGATCGTACATCGAATTTATCCAGTGGATTTTCGTATTACTAATCGAAATATGCGATAACGATCAGCTGTTTATTGCCGGTATACGCGGGCGAGCGAGCGAAAAGAATATGTCGCGTCGCGGACGGAATGAAGTTGCTGTCGAGTGAAGTCGCGTTCGAGAAAGGAGGGGAGGGAGGTTAGGTACTATCTTTTTGTCTCGATTAGGCAGTCGCGTTTCATTGTCAGTTCTATCGTATCACGTCGAATCGGAAGGATCTCGGCGAAATAACTCCGTGATTTTCGTCGAATCTCGTGCACAAACGAGTCTCGGGAGTGTCGAATTATGCGACAAGCGATAGTGCGTTGAAGATATTGAGTGAATTTCTGGACGTAATTGAAGCGCGCGATGGTAATTAGCTTCATACTTTTATCGGTACGCGAGTTCGTGATTGAAATGAATATGTCGCGTCGCGAAGTCGAGTGAAGTTGCTATGTTTAAATTGAGTTTATTCTATTTTTCATGCGAGAAAGATTTTTAATGAAATATAAGATTTACATACGGATTTTAAAAGATATACATACATACATTATGAAACTATATCTCAGAAACTATACATATTAGCTCTCTTTCGTATAATATCGGATCGCGATGGCGGTGGAAGGGAGAGGGAAGGTTGGCATTTTTTGTTTTGATTAGTCACGTCTCAAAGTTACGTCGTATAAAACATCACCTTGAAAAAGAGATCTCGACAAAATAATCTCGTATCTTTTCTTGAATCTCGCAAACGGATGTGGAATCGTGCGCGATCGTCTATCGGAAATTTTTCTTTTCGGATTAATCGATGTACGCGATACTGATCAGCTGTTTCTTTTATATTCGTGATTGCAAAGAATATTTTATATTGCGAAGACAGTGGTATAGTTGTGCGTGAATCGAAATTTTAGATTAGTCGTCGGATTTTAAGTCATTATGTTCGCGGAATTTGTTTTGATATTACGTATAATCGTATCTTACATCTCTGTCGCGACACATCGTGTCATTTCGAAAACGTTTCGACGAAATCGATCCATTTCTTTTTTAGTCGAAAAAATCTCGCGCGCAAACATATATCGGGAGTGCCGAATTTTTCTATCGGTGCGTATTCGTGTGAGTGAATGGATATGGATATTGGATATGGATACGACATTTGGCATTGGGATCAATCGTCGAGGGGATGCTACGACAGTGTGCATCAGCTGGTGAATACATTTATTTACTATTTTTCTTATTACTATTTACTTATATTTATTTGCGTGATAATTTTGACATAACTGCGTCTTATTTCCTGTTTTCTTATTTTCTTGGATTCGTATTAATCCAATCGTAATTAGATTCGCGGAAACGAGAGCCACTTCATTTATCGCGATAATTACCGCGTGAAATAACGTTACGTGCCGCGCTTCTGCACGGCTATGGGCGTGTGACAATTTCGCCGAAACCCATGCGAGTTTGCGCGTAAAATCGAATCGTAAAAATCTTGGAATCCGATGTATCAAGCGCTGACGCGTGCTTCGACCTGTCCGACAAGTGCGCGCTCGCATGCAAATATATACGTACTCGCGAGTCGATATATCGAAATATATGTAGATCGCGTGTCCGAAGTCGAACTTGTATAGAATGCAACGGGACATCGATGGACGTGCGATGACGCGGGTGGGCGCGCGCATAAAATGTAGATTGCAATCGACCAATGGATCAAGGGTAAAGGGGAACCGGACGGCCGTAACGAATGAAGTGCGCCGCTGTAAAAATGCGGTTTTATAGAAGCAGCTTCACATAACGTCCAAGTAACTGAGACGAGGGATCGTCCGAGAGCCGGAAGAACGGCGAGCATGTAAGACGTGTTCACCAAGCGGTTGCTGGCGGGGGGGGGGGGGGGGCAGGGGGGCAGGGGGGCAAGACTGGGGGACACGGGTCGTGTGGGTGCGCCCGTAAAAAGGAACATCATGCACGCGCCTGCACGTCGTAATATCTGGCTCTCGTGCGTCCATACACTTGGCCGAGCTCTTTTTATTCCGCCAGCCTTATCCTCGGCTCGTCGTCTTATGCCGTTGGCTCCTCCGGGTTCCCTCCTTACCCTCTCTGCCTCTAGACCCTTTACCCCTTCCTCCCTTCTTGCCACGCGGCCTTTTTGCCGCGTCTTGACTCTGTAAACCTCCATAAAGCCCCGACGACAGGCTGGAATCCCCGGCGTCACGATTTCGCCGGGCGATATCGATCACGATCCTCGGCAGCGGGATAAGTGGCCGATCGCCATGTCGCGATATCGCTATTTTTGACGCTCTGGATGCGCCGCTACTCGAACGTCGCGCGGACGAGAGAACTCTGATGTTTCGCTCGATTCTCTTCGGACGAAAGAGCGTCCGAAGGCAGCAAAATACGACGCGGTTAAATACGACGACATTCTTATCGATAAACACGTACGTGAAAATAAATTCATCGCCGAGCTGGATTAAAAATAGCGAAAGTTCCGGTAAACGAAGTTATCCACCTTTGATCGCGACGCGGCACAATTGCGTCACAGTAAGCAACCGAAGAGTTGTGAGCGGCGATCGTTGCTGAGAAAACATTAATTCTGTTATCGTTTGCCCCCGCCACTATTACTGTTTTCTTGATATTGAGTGGAATTTATTATGCGAACGAAAAAGTAGATAGAAACGGTCTTCTTCATCGTGTATTTGTATGATAAATATAAGTGATTATGCAGTAAAATCATGATTTGAAAGCCACCATATTAATCAAATGATTTGAAAAATGATTTCATCATTAGTATTCTGTCTAGTGTAAAAAAATGTAGCATTCATAATCCGGTGATCATAATCATTGCAATAATCCGGAGAATTATTGTTATTTATCGTTTGAACAGTGTATATGAAAATAACAGTTTATCAAAGCATCTATGCTGCTTCTTTATAGTGCACTGCATTTTTTATTATATTTCTACTTTTACGATAATTACCGAAATACATAAAAAAATGTATAATTCTTATATGTATGTGTGCTTAGCTTTATATATTTTTTTTTGTTTTAAAATAATAATATAAGTTAAATAAAGATTTAAACAAGACACACACACGTGCGTGCGTGTGTGTGTGTGTATAAAAGTATAGAAGACAAGAAACATTTTTCTATAAAGAAAACGTAACTTAAAAAAGACTGTAAATTTTATATATTACGTTTTAAAATACCTATATGCCACATTTGCTCCTTTTTTCTTTAAGCGGTTTATCTGACAACTTCTAATTAGTTGTTTTCATAAAGCCGATGCTAAACATGAAGTATATTTCGCATTTTTTACAGATTATATCAAGTTTGTTAGTTTTTAACTAACTGCTTTACAGAAATCTGAGTTGTTAATTATTATAAATCGTATTCGTAATTCTTTTCACTTACAAAAAAAACAAAAAGAAATATTATCTACAATATTACCGTGAATATTAAACTATAAAGCTGGCGCATTGAGGTAATTTATATATTTCTGAAGTTTTAAAATTGGAACACATTTGTGGCAAAAAAGTCTGACGAAAAGAATTAACTTATTCCATGCTAGGTTTATTTTTGTTTTATTCTTATGGAGTTCGATATATATATTTTCGATAGCTCCCGTATACACATATCTCTCTTCGAACAGTTTGCACTATTCCAATCGTGTCTTGTTCGGCAATTGACACTGTCAAGGCGACGCTATCGACATGCAAGCTCGGTGCTTCGCGAGGATAGACTCCGTGAATAATTCAAGCAGGATTTTGTAGAAGGATTTCGTCGCGGTTTCGCGGATTTTGTCCTCGTATGCAGATCTTAAAGCGGGCCGTTCTGGAACTGTAGCATCCGTTGTTTGTGCATCATGATGTCTGAATTTACGAATAATTACGCGATATTTGGTATACAAATTTGATATAGATCAATTATAATATGGCTTTAATAACTATAACAATTATATGAATAATTATTACCCAATAAATACAACAAGAAAAATCGTATAATTTGTAAAAATTTTTTTATAAAAGTATACTTTTGTGTACTTTTGTCATATATAAAATCTGATTATTTCACATATTTATAAAATGGGCGTGTTATAAAATAAATAAATTTATTTTATAGTTTACATATGTATACATGTATATATGAGTTACATTGATATTAATAATTAATCTAAATTTATATCATATTTTTTATCTTTTTTTTATATTTTTCTAGGCAACTTACTCCTATACATATATTTATTTCCCAAATATTTATCAATATCATTTATTATATTCTCTCTCTCTCTCTCTCTATATATATATATATACACACACACATATCTTTATGTCTGTGTGTGTATATAGTGTAATAAATGTTTGGAAAACATTAATAAATATGTGTGTTAATAAATATTTGAGATATAGATAGATGTCTAGAAAAATATACATTATAAAGAAATCAAAATAAAAAATACGTTAATTATTAATGCTGATGTGACTAATTTTCCTCGACATAGCTGGGTGTTATTATCAAATATTACGCACAATTTCTATCATTATCGTAATTTTGGCATGAATTTCGCAGCGGACGCGTATGGCGTATGATTTAATGTAGATGCCTCCTCATGCATATTGCTAATAATACAGAATTTATTCGTGGTTCAATGGTATATGGTTTCTGAAATGGGCGACTTGTTGCTATGAATAACGTTGATTGAAGTTAGTATATGGTAGTATCTAGATGTAATATATGGATATATTACATCTGCGTTAACAGATTTATTTAAATTTAGAAATATGGCTCAATAAGAGAGTCTTCAATAAATACATTTCAATATTTTTACTTTAGAGTAATCGGATCAGTAGAAATTAAATTTATTAAATTAAGTTATTATTTCAGGAAACTTATTTTAATGCAGACGAGACGACTGAATCATTTTATCTTATTATAACTTAGCATACAATTCGTTATACGCAAGTATATTTGTAATTATTACAGTTGCTAAAATTATTCACATATATGCGTTCAATAACGAGATTATTTGTATCTATAATATTTATCAGATAATTGATGCAACTCTCGCGTAACCTGCAATATCGGATGCTTACCTATTACATTGACGTAATCGCAAATCGATTGCAATTGGTCGCGTGAATAACTGAGAGGAACGGACGAGCACTTTGCTGCGTATTACGTGAGACACGTTTGTTGCGACACGTGTTACTTGCAGTTCGTAGATGCTGGTCGTACGTAGTAACCGCTCGTGTAGCAAACGTGCGTATAATTACGCATTCAGGGGGAATTTGAATAACCCACGCTTGCTCGGCCACACACAGCTGCGAACCTTCACGTAATGAGACGTGTAACACACACAGTGCGCGGCCACAGAGTAAACGAGATAGCGCAGTGCAATTAATCGCGATACCTATTAATGTAGACTTGCTATATTTATTGGTACGTTTATTCGTAGGAATCGCAACTTAGAACACATGTCGCTACAATGTGTGACATATTTTTTTTCTCTCTCTAAAATATAAAGAATAGCAACATTATAGATTTTTTAAATCGATACATATTTACAGCTAGAATATTAAGAAAGAAAAAGAATTGCAAAGATAAATAGAAAATGATAGCAAGGGAAAATAATTTCTAATGTGTCTTATGCGATTTTATTAATATTTTAAATGTTATTAGATATGATATTACCTACCATGGATATTAGATATGTAAGAATAATGATGTAAACATTTAGAAACTGAAAATTAGTATGTTAGTTATCAGCCCGTTATTACGACGCTTAGATGGCACTAGTTTTCAAGTAACATTGTCATCAAGAAAACAAATTGCCAAAGTTAGAAGTTGTTTGGTAAATAAATTATCAACTTTGGCAAACGTAGGAAAGTTAGCATGTTTGTGGCATATGCTTGATATTATATATACTTGGTACAATGAAGTTCTCGGAAAGTTCTCATTATTACCTATATTTACTTTCGTTGGCAATGTTTCACATTTAACCCGTATAAGAAAGGAGTTTTGTTTACATATTATCACATGTTTTTTACCGCAGTTTTATTACTTGAAATTTTTTTAATTTTATTTTTTACGTTTGTTATATGTATACGTGTTATACAAAAAGAAAAATTTTATAATACATTTATTTTAGGAATTGTACAGATTTTGCGATTTTAGAGTACTAAGACGAATAATTTTATTAATTATATTTTTATTTTATATATATATATATAAATCTTTTCATATTTTTGTTAATTGTCTCAAGATTTTATATGATGGAAAAAAATTCAGAAGTAGATTCCACATTAAAGGTTGACGTTCGTGAAATTATCGTAAGTTCGCAATTTTATTGATGTGAAACAAGCTTTAGTAATCTACCTTTAGTTTTTGTCAAAAGTTTAATGTATGCGATAGGATCAATTAACGTCCATGAAATTCACGTTCGTTATTTTTCGTTATTTTTTCAATGCATTGAATATTAATTATTCTCTCTATTACACATACACATATACACACACACAATATGCACAAACTTTAATAGAACTTGAGAATGGTTAATAGTATTTTCTATTCTGAATAGTATTTTATAATCTAATTGTCATTGGAATATATTTTTTATAGATATTACAACATTGATACAACGCAATAAACTTTTATGTAATTTAATAATCTATTTAAATATAATATATTAATATGTTAATTTCTACTTTGTTTCAGGTGAGTATCAATTCCTTTAAGTGGTGATCTCATTTTAAAATATTGGTGAGTAATATTATTATTACCAAATATTTAATATATGTATAAATCGAAAATATATTTATCATATTATCATTAATATATATTATAATAATATAATATATATTTATTATATTATTACATAAAAACGCTATTGTTGGGATAAAATATAAAATGACGAATTTATTTAAAAAATATTTTAATTTGGAATTTTTTTACATCAAAGTATATTTTATATCAAAGTATATTTCTTTATCATCTCATTTTTTAGTTAAATAATTTAAATAATAAATGTAATTTTTGATTGTTATTCATTATTGAATTTATTTATTGAATAGTTAGTATATTGCGAGTTATTCATTATTATGCAATCTTTCCTCTCTCTCTCTTCCCCCCTCCCCCCCTCTCTTTCTTTCTATTATGTATGCCGTTTTAGATGGTAATTCTAAATAGAGTCTTTCAAACTGTATTCCTTACAACGCTTAGTTTCTGTGGAAGCTTGCTAGACTTCCGCGCAGTATTTCGCAAGGGAAATTACCTTCGTATGCATTTGCGAGATTCTTGAATTTTACAACAGTTTCTGATATGTTCTGTACAATGATACATATCAAGATCCTAGGCAGTATTTTGTTTTTCAAATATCAAAAGAGATGCAATTATTATGCAATAGTATTATTATATATTAATAAATTTATGACCATTTATATTCTTTATGAAAATTATTAAAAATTATAAGATATTCCACAAAATGAAATACGTCCAAGAATTATTTCTTTCAAGTTTATTTCTCCAAGAATTATTTTTTTCAAATATTGCTTAAAATATTATCTTCTTATATAATTTAACATAATATGATTTTATTAATTATAATATGTAATTTTATCAACAAAACGGTATCCTATAATTTAAATAACACTTGCATTAGATATCAATCGAAATCGTAAATTGTAAAATTATTTCTTTGTTTAAACATCAATTTGTTAGTTTTGTTTTAGGCGCAAATATTGAATTGTTTTTTATTAATGTTTTTTTTTACCGAAATATTGTATTTACATTTCGCTCGAGCATCTAGCGTTTTCCTCTGGAATGCATATGAAAATTATATCGTCTTGAGGTTGAATTATATCAAATTATATATCATGCGATATTTTTATCGCATGTCCAAGAAAATCCAAACGATAAATATGAAGAATATGTAGAATAGTAAAAGCCTGAATTTTTATTTGAAACATAATTTAAAATGACAAGCTTTACTGAATATTTCGATGCATAGAGCTGTAAAAGTTAATACGAGAGATTTCTTGACAACACACAAGCAGACATCTTGAAATATATACATATATCCTTGTAACGTTTTACAACGATATTGATTGAAATTAAAATACATAAAAAGTTTCTCATAATTTTATTATAACATAAAATACTAGTGCTTACTACAATATGCCCGAGAATAAAATGTAAATATAAGTGAATGTTTTCCGTATTTATTGATTTAACATTGTAGGTATATTAAAAATAAATTAGGCGCTTCTCAACATATGATGCGTATAAAAATTGCAATGTTTCCGCAATGTTAGCGAAAGTGCAGGAGAATGCACGTTTGCACGGAGTCAATCGAGCGAAATCTATTATACGACGTCATTCGACACGCTTGACTTGAATAGAAGAATCGCTGGCTATATGTAATCGTATGGTGCAGCGATTGCTGCGGCCAAGAGGAGGAATGCATTCATAGGGTTATCGCCGAGAATATTCTCATTGCCCGCATTTAATTCCCTTTAGGGATCGCTACTGCAATTTCAGAAGCAGGAGAAATCTCTCATGCATGATCTCCCTTAGCAGCTAATATTTTACCTACAGCTCGATATAGTTATTTAACGAAATATTGCAATTTAAATGTTAATATTGTATATTAAATATATATGATATCTTTTTCATTATGTAAATAAAAGTAAATTTGAGAGAGAGAGAGAGAGGGGGGGGGGGGAGCTCAAGCTGTGAAAAAGGTAAATTTTTCTCTAACAAAAATTCTCGATATTGGAAACAAATTTACTGTTTTTACTCGAGACCATAATTCGTGTAAATTTTATAGGAACAAATTAATTTATTATTGCCAGCATTATCTGCGTGCTGCAAAATTGAACATATCACTAATACGTACACGCAGGCTACACAGAAAGATAGCGTAGTAAATTTTTGAATTTAACTCGATATTCACGCAGTTGAAAAATTAACCGAGCTATCCGCGCTACGAAATAATATAAATTTCTCGCTCAGCTGAGGCGTTAAACCAGTTTTCACGCCTGAAACGAGCTTTAATTAAAGAGCACCCGCCGTAAATGCAGCTACATCATATTTTTTCGAATGCGCCTTCGGGTATCAGGTATTACGTAACTTGCAATCTAGTTTATTTCGTTCGCGAGAGCGGCCGCCGGTCGGTGTGCTCTTTTATTTGCGCGAGCTCGCGCGAGAAAAACGGGAGTGGCGGTCCGTCGAGAGGGCTTCGCGAGAAAGAGGGCGAATCTAGCCGCGGCTCTTAGGGTTCTCGAAAAACGATGAGCTGTCGAAAAAGCGTGACCGGTTCGTTACGTCGATTATTGCGCTGCTGCTGTCTCTCCCACTCGAACGCGAGCTCTTCAGTCTCGCTTTATTTTGTCGGCATTTTCGCTCGTTGCGCCGAGTCGGGCGCACATTGCGCGGTCGCTTCGCCGTCGCCCCCGCCGCTCATCGTCTTCTTTTAATTTCTACGTCATGCATCAACGTCAGCATCACTCTGCCGCAGCAGCAGCAGCTGCTGCTGCTGATTCTCCCGTTGCTGTTTCTTCCGCCGGCGCCGATCCGTTCGCCTACTCGCGCGCTTCTTCGCGCCGGATGGACCGGCCGGTCTGCCCGCATGCCATCCTAATAACGGGACTCGCCAAGGGCTAACGACACGATTCTGGATCTCATGGCGTATCGCGAACCGATCCGAAACGGCGTTCGTTAAAAAGACCGGAATTTTCATCGACAAGGACAGTATCGTTTAACACGCGTTACTCGTGAGACTTCGTTTCAACCTACTTCAAAATTTAAGTGCGTATGAAAATTTTTACGAACATATCATTCAGATATAAAATCTTACGCTTTTTGCATTCTTTCCGTCTCAGTTTTTCATCTTTGTATTCTTTAAAATTATTTTGGAAAAATGCTCAACTTGAAATTTTTACCGCTAGACGAAAAGAAATCGAATACGAATTATTATGTTGCGAATAGGAGGAAAAGGGGATGTAAAATAGATAAATTGCGGAGAGTTAATTATATTCGCAGATAGAGAAATACCGGAGGCATATATAGGAATTATTCAATCAATTCAATTATACACTGGCATAGTGCGCTAACTGTAATTAGCAGTGCTTCTAATCGAAACGGTCTGTCCCAAATCGTGTTATTACACATCAGTTTAGTGTAAAGAAGTTATAACGATCGTGTAATTAGTGAATTGCAGAACGTGCAATCGATCAATAGCTTATACGGTTTATGAAAGGGTTGTGAGATCATAAAGGTGAAACAGTTTACTATGGAGATATGGAATTATGCAGGAGGACACACGTAGAATGAAATATCAGAAAGAAAAAAGTATAAAATGAGAGAGAGAGAGAGAGTACAAGATATATTAATACACGCAGTTATACCATCTTATCTATCACGTAACCGTATCAGTTATATCATAGCGTCATTGTATCAAAAACCATGTTTGAAACATTTTTAATACACATAAAAGCGATGTAAAAGATTTTTAAAATCTTTAACTTTTTTAACTTTGTTTTTTTAACTTCATAAAGAAAATGAAGGATAAAGTTTTCTTTTCAATTTCGTTCGCGCCTGAACTCGGTGAACTGAAAAAAAAAAAAAAAAAATACCATTGAAAAATAATAATAAGAAGGAACGGATAATAGAATATCGTTCGATAAGATTCGGGATAAATTCAAGTTCAGTTAGTTATATTAAATCATTAGGCGCGTAAAAGTTCTTCGCTGGATGAGATTAATAAAAAAATATCGAAAACGCATCATATGCAATTGCATGATGCATATTAATAGAATTATGTTGATGAGGGGACATCGTTGATTAGTGACATCGAAATGAATATATATTTACGACTTGTCAGTGAGATTACATATTTGCCAAGCTAATCCTTGACATCGTTTAATGGGTAAATTATCGTTTGGTCGAGAGAGCCAAGCTGAGAAAAGAGCTAGGGAAGAAAATTTCAAGCAATTTCTACCGAGGAACGAGGTAATCGCATTATTGGTCGTTGAAAGGAACGTCGGCGACGGCGACGATGGCGACGAAAACGACGGAGTCGGCGAAGATGACGGCTCCGCCGAGAAACTCATTAGACGCATCATGCTTCGCGGACGCCGGGAATAATGTGGTGGCACCGCGACTGGTTTTTGTTAACCTGCCTTGGCACTTAAATAATGGGAAATAAAACGACAATGTGGCTTGAGAGAACCCATAAAATACGCCGTACTCCTCTCGGTTCGAAGAGAGTCCTCTCTGTTCCGTCTTTCTCTCACTCTTATCTCCTCTTCTCCACCGTGTCTGTCTCTGTTCCTGCCGCAGCAACTCTACATCTCTATTCTCTTCGTCTCACACTTTGGTCTCCAAAGGAGCCTGCTCTGCCCGCTGACCGGCCACGCGGGTGGCACTGCGGTTCTCCCAATGGCTCTCGACCACAAACCGATATGAGATCGACGGCCACTTTCGTTTTCGCGAGATTATATCGGCGTCGCAAATCGATGTACGAGATGCATCAAACCGTCGTAGAAACTTGGTCAAATCGGCGTGTATCGGATGAAAATGTAAAGCTCGTGATAACTTCTTTCGTCATCTGTCGTAATTGAGTCAACGAAAAGATTCGAACAAAATATATTATTCAGACGAAATAAACATAATGAGTTAATTTAGTTTTTCTATACGTATATTCATATATGTATTTTATTGCTTCTGATTATATTAATTTTTATAAATATTTGCATCTTTTACGCGCCCAATGATTTAATATAATTAATGAGCTTGAATTTATCTCGATTCTTATCGAATTAACGATTCTATTATCCGTTCCTTATTATTATTTTTCAATGGTATTTTTTTTGTCAGTTCACCGAGTTCAGGCGAAATTGAATACGCCGTCGCATATTGCGCTAGATTCTTGCCGGTGTGAAATTTCGACGACACAATGGTCCGCGATCTTTAGTATCTTCCATTTTTATACGATATAGAATATCCGTTTCACAATAGTAGCCCATCTACGAATTCGCCGCTGCGTGAAATACGGACATAAACGACCGTTATGTGAGACGGTGCGTTTCGTCGTTTCCTGAATTTCCCCGGATGTCCGTCGGGAGGGGGGGGGGGGGGTTCCTCTCTTCTCTTCATCCATTCATCCATCTTTTCAGTATCATCGCAGGATATTCGATTGGTTCGTTTTCCGCTGAACTTGTAGCTTCTCCCTTCTATATTTCTTTTCTATATTAAAACAATTTTATATTAGGATATTCTTATAGATATTGTTCTACACTTTACGTTACTCTATATATTTCGTAGATTCCATTTTTATACTAGTCTAAATACCGCTATAATAAATTTTTTATTCTGTTTTATTTTATTTTATTTTGTGAGTGAAAGGTTTAAAAAGAAATGTATCTCCATAAAAGTAAATTTTACATATGACAAAAAAATGGTAAAATAAATGATAAAGTGACATTTTCGAGAACAGAACGAAGATAATTGGATAGCTGTACGAACCGTATGCTACGTTGTTAGAGATGGCCTTGTCACATAAAACGTGCGACACAAATTGATTCTGTGTTGAATGGTGACAGAAAATCAAATTTTCGAAAAAAATGGGAATATGGCCTTTCTGTCACAACTGATTTAATTCTTTCACTATATTAGAGTCAAATTTGAGACTAGCGTGAATATAAAATACGTATCAGAAAAGAATTACTTGTTAACTTATTAGTTAGTATATATTCTCTTAAAATTCTACGTATAGTTATTTTATATTCTTTTAATATGTTGAAAACATGTGTGTGAAATCTTTTATTTATTTAGATTATAGAATGATTTGTACCACAATCACTATTTATATTTAATCTAATTAAGATTAACGATAAGAAACTTAATTTAAGCTTTATAATTGCGTTATACTTGTTACTGCAGTTTAACACATAATGGTATTTAGTCTTTACTGAATTATTATATTATTTATTATTCTTTCTATTTTAAATTTTATTTAAAATAAGTACCTAAAAAATGAAAAGGATATCTTTTTTTATATACTGCGCGTTAGGTGGCTGATATATAGCTGTTATTAAAAATCCCATATAAGTCTTCAAATACAAGTAACGAAGGAATTTGCACATTTGAATTCTGCAGGCTTCTACCTCTTGATAAATAACGTACGCGTTTCTTAAACCTCGCGGGATCTCACCGGGCTCCTAATTCCGAGAGTACACATGCACGACTCTCTAGAGATCTCGAGCTTTATCCGGTCAAAAAATTTATGGCGCGATGCTCGATTTCATCTTTTATCTATATCTATATCTTTCTTCATGTTTCTTTACTTTTTTAATTCATCGCATAATGATTTTGCTGTTAAATTTTAATCCTGCCTCATTTTAATCTTCTTATCAGTTTAATTTCGCCTACTTATTTGATTTATTTGATTATTATTTGATCATCTTAATAATACTTAACGAGAAGCTTAACGAGCAGTATATCGTAACAGTAATTTGATATAACACCGTTTTTAATGGAGTTTTAAAAAATGTAAACATTTTTTTAACAAGCTAATTTGATTTAATTCATTTTTAACTATCTCATGAAATGCAGTCTAAAAAAGTGTGCATATATATTTTAAAATTCCATAACGTCAACGGGACGGAACGCAAAGAGTTAACGTTATCATCATAATATTATCACAAGTTTACCGCGCGAGAAATGCGGAAGCTTCAAATATAAAATATCTATTCTATTCGATAAACATTTTTGTCGGTATATTTTTTGCCGATTTTGGAAAATAAACATACTGACAAAAAAGCTCAAACGTATCATATTCACGAGCGGATTGCTCCGTGATTTTCCTAAAAGCGCATTAAGTAGGGAAATATTAAATATTTTTCTGTCAATGTTTAGATTGTCGTTTGCGAAAGCAATCCAGCTAGTTAATCGCACAGAGTATTTGCATTCGTGGATCAAACATAGGATTTTGCGTACAGCTAAAAATAAACGTGCGGTTTTCACACCGCTGCTTTGTAATATTTGCATGGAGCACACGCCGCATACACTCGAACGATATATTTATCGCATCGTTCCTGTGCAGTCGGGCACATATATATATATATATATATATATATATATATATATATGTATGTATGTATGTATACATATATACATATATATGTAGCGCGCGGTTACCACGAGCCACAATTACGTTGCGATGTGTAATTCGTGCATGGTCATTCTTGTCTTTCTCTCCCGCGTCTTGTTCCACCCACTTTTTTCTCGTATGCGTAATAGCCTTTACGCTCCTATAATTGCGCTGGCAAGCCGATAGAACCGAGGTACCCATAATCACAATGGCGCTGTCGCAAAGAGCCAGAGACCAGACGAAGACCCTTTCATTAAGGGTACAAGCAGGTCTTCTCTTTGACCTACCGTATCGAGCGTGCAAGAAGAGTCCCGGGGCTCTATTCTATTCTTTTTCTACAAAAGAAATTAAGAAGTTTATCCTGAAGACGGCTGTAGAGGCGAGGTCAGTCGCGTTGCGATGGGATACGCCCGGGACAGAAAACCAGAAGCGTGACCAGCAACAACCGTGATCGTAATATTTGATTGATAAAAAGAAAGAGAAGAACAATTTTTTCAATAGATATTTTTCATGTCGAGGAAGCAAGAATTAAATAGTCAAAGGTTATCGTAGGAGAATTAGATTAGAAAAATACACAGACGATATTATTTCGTGAGATCATTGCATTCAACGATTTATCTGGCTGTTTTCTTAAAATTTTTTTTTAAATTATTTAATATATAATAAAATATGTAGTGAAGAAATAGTCTCTGTAATGGATCTGGGCATTGCATTGATAAAACTTTGAAATACTGTACGATCTATAAATGGTTTATTAAATAAAGCTTATAACGTTCTTCAATTCTTGTGCATATGTATATTATCCCTATACGCTTCGATATTCTATTCTTGAAGTTAGTGACATCCGATGATTTTTACTGACTCATAGGATATTGGTTTCTTGAGAAGCTACTTTACGAATATTCCCCCGTGAGAACCTCAAGAAAATGTCGGTGCATCCCTAAAATACACATTGTCTCCATCGTGACATTTCAGTTTCGAAACAAGAGTATCGTTTTCAGAATAAGTTACGACATATTTCACATGCTTTTAAAAATAGAAAAATGTCGGAAGAAATGGCATACTTATCGTATACTTCTCTAGTTGATGGCATAGAGAATTGAATTTCAAGAATTTCATTGAATTAATAATTTTTAAAATTATTCAGATAAAACATACACACACATGAAGAAATTCGTTTAATATTATATGAGAAATATTTGATATCATAAGAGAAAATAGTAAGAAAATTCTTTTTGGTGTTGTTTCCAAAGCATATAAAGTATTTTAGCAAACGATAATTTCTATATCTGTTAAAATAATTTTTTGAGCACAATTTTTTACGACAATTGAATTAAGAATGTATTACAATATAAATGCTGATATCTATACAAAAGGAATTATAAATTAATATGTGTTTATATATGGATGGATGTATAAAATCTATTGGTCAATTTAGAATCTATTATTTTACAAATAAGGAAAATCAGATGTATAATTATATTAATTAGTATAACTTTAATTAATAAAGTAGAGATATTAAATTCTAATTAAATTAAATTAAATTATTAGACACACATATATCTCTCTCTGTCATGTATTATCTTGTAAATGTATATAGAATTTAACTAATACCTCTATACTTTTAATCTAGTTCGATAAACTCGTTTCGTAACTACGTGAAGTATAAAAGCATACGCTTTCACTCTGCTGTAAAACGTGGTTTGATGGCTCGCGATCTCGTTGAAAAATAAAAAAAAGCATTAAAAGGTCCTTTCACGTACAGATCCTCTTGATGAACTGAAATATCACAAACGGATTAAAATCTGTAGAATTAACCAAACGATATTGACTGATGCGAATTCTGCAGGAAAATCAGTCTATGCCTGGGAGGCTTTAGCTTTGCATTGTCGGAGTTTTTATTTAAAATGGAATTTTATGAGTAATCTATAATGGCGAGCTCCGCTCGTTTATCTAAATCTTCTCACGATGGATAGATGGTTTCCAGCGACCGCCACGAATGACCACCACAAATGACCACTGTGACTGGGTCGTGTGGATCAAGCTGGGATGGATAGCGTAGGTGGCGAGGATCTACCAAGTTCACGTATTCTCTTAAAGGTACAAGATCTTCCTCTCCGTAAATGGCTTTCTGTGTACGAGAGCGTACGAACTATCTCTCGTCGGTATATAATCGTCCGTGTATACGTTCTTATCTGTATATACATAATGGCGTATGTGTTACACGAAGTGATGCGTCGACATTCTGTATATATAGACAAGAAATTCGCCAGTGTGTGTTAACCCTTCGCGCACAGAGACACATTGTTACAAAGGTTCTTCGGTAATAGAACTTTTAGTAAGTGTGCGTCTCTGTCTCTCTCTCTCCCTCTCATTCCTTTACAGATAGATATTTCGTTACACAAATATATACATATACAATACCTATTCGCTTGTATACGAGCAGAGTCGCCAGTGCACCTTTACCCTTCCCTAAGGAGAGCGCGCCGTCGCTGCAAAATCGGCAGCGTACGCGAGTAAATTTATAAGCGAACATGTATATGCACGTGCGTATGTATGTGTGAGCCGCGGTTGTACGCATTGCTTTCTCTACCTCACATACCGGCGATATGTTGGGAGGATCACCTGCCTCCAGAGGCCAAGCATCGTTTCGGAAGGGTCTTTCTATTATGTATAATAGGGATACTTCAGCTCCTCGCGCTGAGACGATTGTTTGCTATCTATCTGTCCGGCATATTTCAGCTCGCGGAAAATACCACCGTTTACCGTTCTCCCACGTGGTAGTAGCACATGTGGTATTCCACTCGTTTAGATGTCGCGAATACATCAACCGACGATTTTATTATGAACGCCGTGTATTCTCTTACCATTAATGTCGTCGTTACCGTTGAAGAAGCGAGACAGTCACGTCATCTATTCATTGAAACGCGATAGAGATCTATCGAAATGCGAGAAGAGATCTTACCTTCGCCTCTTAACGCGAAATGCTTTCCGCTTCTTTCGCTCTTCGCCAACGATACGATCCGATTCATTTTTCAGCAGAACAACTCGTAAAGGCGTTGGTGCTTTTAGTACGCTTCTTCTCCCTTTTCTCCGGGTATTACCTTATTAGTTTTTAAAGCTTCCACGAAACTTTTGGCCCGTTCTTTGTACGTGGTGTAAAGCGAACTGCAGGGAAACGTCTGTGTGCTTTCTGGCTAATTGACAAGTGCGGAAGCGCGAATTAAGCTAAGGGGATTATATAATTCTTGAAAATAGCACGTATATAGAATTATTCAGGTTTAAGAATATAAATTTATAATATATTTATAAAAAATAATTAGTATAAATTTGATAGAGTGCTAATTGTTTTGATATTTAATATGTTTTTATGTGCGCTATATGAAATATGTGATTAAGTCCATTTAAAATTTATTCACAAAGTATTACAACAATATCTTGTTACTTAATTACAATTACTGAAGCCTAAATCGTGCAAATTTTATTTATTAATTTATACTGTATTATAAAGTTTTTTTATCAAATTTTTAAGTACAAACTTCTAAATGCCTCATATACAATAATATTTGTAAATTATTTGAAAATATTAAAAGTTTACGTAGAACAATATTAATGAATATTTTTCATAGAAATAAAATTACATTTTATTTTTCTATAATCATCTTATTTTGGTTTATTTATTATAGTTATCGTGGTCTATTTATTATCGGAGATATTCACAATATCGCATATCGGGAATGTTAATAGTCTGACGTTTCATTTATAGAAGATCAATTTTCCGGTCGATCAATTTTTCTCGCCACCGCCACCGATGCATCCTTCGCATCTCGATAAAAGACATTGCCGCCTTTTCACGCGCGTCGCAATTATGGCGACACGCTTATCAAATCAATTAGAGCGGAGCGCGCGACTCTTTTGTCCGAAACAGCTGATGCGTTTAGGTCGATTATTTCTCTGAAATTGTAACCGCGCTTCTACGAGCATTCCATCCAGACTCAGTAACGATGTGCGATGGTTGGTAGTTTCTTTCCGCTTAATATGACGTCTACCCCTCGAAACGGAATGATTCGCACCAGTGGAGAAGGCTCGACTAACGTTTCGCAGAAATCAATAGTTCCGCGAAGGACGACAAATACGAGGGACCGGCCCTTTTGCCTTTATATCTCTCCACTGGTAAAGTTAGCCGAACAATTGCGAGTCGTGTGAAAAGCGCTAAAATGTGAGGAACATTTGGTTTCCCGATGGATAGAAAGTATCGAGCAGGAGCGGTATCGAACACGTTGACAAATTTACAATCGTATGTGGAATTTTAAACTACGGCATATCTCATCGACTTTCGTTCGCCCACGTACGTATGTTTCGTAAAAGGAAATATTCATGTGGAAAAAGCTTTGTGGTCGCGCTGGAATGCGAGATGCTGCGCGTGTAAAAGTGAAAGCATCGAAACTCGATAATTAAAAGCGTTTCGCTCGGTCGTTTACGAACTCTGATAAATTGAACATTTGCGTAATATATTAAGTACTCCAAGTATCAAATTTCCTTGTGTAATGGTTATACTTTATTCATCTTAAGAATGATTTTAAATTTTTTACTGGCTTTAAGTACGTCGTATTTCTCTTAAGTAAAGAATTCAAGAGGAAATATAATACAATATATTCAACTATTTTGGATATTTTCCTTTAATGCGACCAGTGAGTCAGGGTTTTCTATGAAAAATATGTTATTATATTGTCTAAACAATATAATGAAATTGATTTTATATATATATACACAATACATATATAAAACACTATTTGCAATAGAAAATTTTTATACTGCTATAAAAATGCGTTTTCCATCAGGCTTATTTTATTTAAAATAATTTTCCAGCAAAACTTCGCATCCACTTCATTAAGAGATTAGTATAGTTTCTTGTCTTCGCACTGAACCCCTTCAGTAAGATACAGTTAATGATGTTTAAACTTTTCTAACCGCTATCCGAACTTTATATTAGAGAAAAACCGGGAGAGGTCTTTAATTAAACTTTCTAAAAGACGAAATACCTCGAGTTAAAATTAGCGCATGAAAACTCGATCAGATAACTGAACGTTCAGAAAAATCTCTGTCAGTATCCTTTTTTGAATGTTAAACTTTTACATTTTCTGCGTTCATTACGAATTATCAGTGGAAATTATATCAAGAACTTATCTGCATTTTTGTTGATTTATATTTTTCCACTTTTAGTGTTGAATACGATCGATTGATCTCGAAAATATATACTTATTCCATACATCGTTGGTTTTATAGTTTAATAATCATTGTCACATTAACGATGCAATGTATGAGGAATTTTAATGTCTCATATTTGTAAGATAATTTTTCATATTTATAAGATGTGATACTTCTTCGATAGAGTTCTCTCGCGCATTAATCGTTCTCGTTAATAAATGCATCAGCTGGTCAAATTCATATACCGTAAGTCGCACGGTAGTGTATAGCATCTGTCAGGCAGCTTTCAGAAAGCGACATCACAATGGCGAGGGCGTAGGCACGGACGTGTTCGCATATCGTCGCCGCACAGGACCACACCGCCTGCCCTATCCTCGTTTCTTTTTAAACTCGACGGAAGGAACCCACGGATATGAAACGTGTGTTTCTATCGGACATCTGAATACAATGTCGACGGTACATAAATTTTTTACCATAAATTAAAAGACAGGGCAGCGTGCCCATCTCTCGCCTTCGCTATCCTCGCCATGTCCCAACGTATATTCAAGAAATAATTGTCATCCGAGAAGACCCACCTATCCCATCTTTTCTCTTTCTCTCTCTCGACATCACCTGTGTCTCCCGTGCCTCTCTCGCGCTTTCTTTTTAATGTAGAATGAGCGATGTCACAATGGGCGTTCTTTTTACCTCCACTTTTTTATTTTTTTTTCGTCCTTTTGCGGCATTTCGACGCTTTTCTTTTCATAGAAGGCTGAAGTCTTCGAGGTGTGACTCCGCTTAAATTTATGCCGCTTAGACGCTACTAATTAATGCTACCAGTTTTCAGTCGCTTCTCGAGCAGGCAGATACGTTCGCTCGAGGGTGTCTTACAGACACACTCACTTCATTATTTTCGAGCACGGTGTACTTTGCTTTTCAAGCTGACAGTTGCAATTTGTTCGTAACGTTTATTAAAAAAAAAAAATAAATAGAAATTTACTAGAAACTATTCAATATTTTGCAAATTATATTCAAGAGAGTCAATTGGATAACAAGTTTATATTCTTTAATTTAGTCTTAATTATAAGTGGAATTTTATTTTAATATCTGACATTTATTTAATAATAAAAACTGAAAAGTAATTAATAAAAAATAACGTCTCATCGGATTGTTACTTACAAAGAATTTATTTTAAATTTGTCGAAGACTATAAAGAAATGATGTATCCGATACATCTCTTGCGCGTCAGAATATGTATATATGTATATCTAAATCTAGACTAGAAATGAGAAATCAAAAAATCAATAATACTTATACGTTTCTATTATAAACGACATCTAGCATTTGCACCTGTTGTCATAATGCGATTCAAAACTAATTGTTCTGTTAAAGACGCGATCGTATCTTAAAATTGAAAAATTGAGATTTCCTAATTGCGTCGCTAGTTTTCATCGGAATGTTCACGGCAGCATTTTTCGAAAGCACGACGCTCTTTCCATATATTTATATTATATTGACATTTATTAGCGGAATTCGGCCAAATCGCATAATCACAATGGAATAGCGAGGACTTTTAAGCGAATATGGATAAGCTGAGCAAATATGCTTATCGATAAATACAGGCTAGACCGGCAGGATAGCATACAAGCGGAATTTCGCATCGCTGGAATAAAATTCTTCTCTCCGGTGCGATCTGCATTTATCGCGGATCGCGACATAAACGCGCCGAGCGTAGCGAATCCCACCCATTTCCCACCGTTTTTCGACACACCGCTGAAATTCTCGCCGGAAAAATCGGATTTTTTTCCTCAGCTCTTTTCGCCTCTGTTATTTGATTCACACCGCGCGATGCGGTCGTTTTCGACGGAGTGAGGGAAGGGTGAGAAGGCGGTAGGGCTAAATCCGAGCAGCGTTATGTTTTATTACAATAACTTTCTCTGGAAATGGATATATATGGAGACTGGCAGGCGAGCTAAATCCACGAGGAAAAATTCTACGACGAACCATCGTTGGTCTCTCTCCTTCTTGGACAGCGTGTGTATACGCGCGTTCGTATTATGCGACTCGAGTCGAAATAACAAAATGAAATTTTTTTCCGGCAAAAGATTTTATGATATGTCTTAGGGCAAATAATTTGACGTATAGAGTTGTGTATAAACGTAACGGAGATGAAAGTTGTGCCCGAGAACATTTTCACGTTCTGCTATTTACCAGCATTAGCGGTTACATAATGATAATCCTTAAGTCTTTTCCGACTTGAAATCGTGGGATAAGATGAAGAGATGGAAATTCTACTTTTGCTCTTTTATTGACTATTAATGAATGATATCAGAAAATCTTGCATATAAAGATATACTTATATGTAAAATGAAATAATTTCTGAATTAGAATAGTTTCTTCTAAATTTTTCTGAATTTGTAAAATTTACGTAAGCTCGCTTTGATTAAAATTTGTATTATTTTATAATTTTATTCCCGATTTCGATTTTTATAAAATTGTTGCTAAATATTAAAATAAGTAATTCAAGTTAATCTCACACAGAATAATCTTTCGTAAAAATATATTTTAAATCAACACTTACATACGTACTAACTAATGACAAAATGTGAGCGAAAATACGCACGATTAGACAAATTCACGTGATACGCTTATCCGCGTATTCGTAGGTCGAACAAATATCCGTTCAACGCGAGAGAATCCGCCTCGTGCCGGAGCATCGTCGAATCCCCAAAATCTTTTAGCTGCTCATCGAGCGTTTCGTGTGTTATTTCTTCCAAGAAAAACAACAAGAACGCGGATCTCGACCGGTTACCATGAGGGGTGGCCGTTTCCTGTGATGGCAAGTCGCGCGTACGAGCATGTTTTGCGAATGCAGGGCCCATCCGTAGGATTTCAATAACCATTCCATAAATAGCTCGCGGGATTTCGCGGTCCCTCCGCTCGGAAACTCTCTCCGTTCACCCCCGTCTTCCTCGTGTCCCTTCCCATCAGGCGTTCGTCTCCCCTTCCCTCTCCCCTCGACTTCCCATTCTGGCAGTGCGCCCATGTAAATGAAAACAAATACTTTCCCTGTGCGCGCCGCTTTTATTGCCTTCTTGATGCATGCCTTTATAAGCGGAACGAATGGTTATTACTCGGCCAACTAGATCTATACATACACAGTGCGCATTTATACAGCGAATTCGTATGCCGCGACGACTTCATCACGATACGTTCGCGATTTTGTTGCTCAAAGCAAATCGCGGGTAAGCAACAGTCGGAGATATTTTGTCTCGCCTGATGCTTCAAAAGTATGTTGATAATTGGTATGAAATAATAAGGGGGTAACATAGGATAGAGATTAATGTTACATTAATTTCTTAATTATATATCTCTCTTACCATGCATAAAGTAAAAAATATTACAATTTTAAATATAACAGCAATAGAGGATTTTTAAAGACAGTGGTATATATTTTTCAATACCGATGTCGATATTACATATATATTCATAGTTTTTCTCGATATAATATTTCTGATAGAACAGTATAGTAACTTTTCGAACCAACATTAGAAAGATAGTTAAATTAATAATACCGAAGTACCCCGAATAAAATTTTAGTGGAAAGTGTGCGGAGCAGCGTGAGATATGGGCCACGGATCCATGGATGCCTTCCGCAGATTCTCCCCCAATTTTCCTGTAGAGGTTTATGTACTTCCCGGTACATTAGACTTAATGGCTTCCCTCAATCGAAATTTTCGAGTTATAAGTGGGCCGTCTGTGGAAGTCTGCGCATGTAAAATCTCAATGCGAAATGGCACGCCTTTTCCGCCATTTTTTTTCCCCGTTGGTGATCGATTATGCCATTGTTTATATTAGTTTTGTCGGACATTTGTATGATCTCAGATTTTGATCGGATGCCGTTGATTTTTTATAGCTTTATAATTTGTATCTTTGAATATTTTGAGAGAATCGAATATCTCGTATTAAAATAATTTGGTGAAAGAACAGAACTTTTCAGACACACATCTAGATTGAATTGTATATCGCTTTAATATTTTGTTCATATTCTTGTTACCATTTGTAATAACAGCACTTGTTATACTTTCAAATATATTCTGCTATGCATGGCAAATACTCCGTTATTCAGTATTATCAAACACGAATACTAATATATTGCGACGGTATCGATATTTCACCAGTCCGTTTTTACTCGCGATATTTTTTGCATAGTATCCCAAAGTCCCATTATTTCCGCTTTATTTACGATTTTTTGATCAATTTCAAAGATCGCTTTCCTAACTAAAATTCATTAAACTTCTTTTTACAATTTTTAAAAAAGTTAATTTAATTTTTTATCATTAATTTTAAATATTTCTGAAACTATAGTTTTAAATTAAAATTTTTGTTAAATTTGCTATTAAATAAGAGGTAGTTTCTGTTTTTTTATTTGCATTTCTAAAAGAGAGAGAATTCATAAAAGTGTCTGGATATTTAATTGCTTGTAATTTAAGAACTATCGGTGCTGCAATATATCTTTCTCGCAGAAATATCGATTCTATACTGATCAAAGAATCTGAAGATAAAAGAACGCGCGATAAATTGAAACACCGCTGTCACGGCTCTTCGCTTCACGTGGATAACAATAATGTTGGAAGAACAGGCAAATGCTTTTATAGGTTTATTTCTACTGCCGCAGAAAGTAGATCTAGGGTAGCGCCGCTCGTTTCGAATCGTTCGAGCCGAACTGTATCTGGGAATGTCCGCATAAAGAGAGCACGCTTGGAAGAACTAAAGCGCGGAAGAAACACGGCCGACATTTGTATGCCGCGGCGGGCGAGCATATTTAGTGCATTGTCCTATTTCGCAAAGCCTCCTTCCTCGTAAAGTAATGTTATACGGACGCCTGTCGAGAGGCGTGTGGCCGTGGTCGAATAAGGGGACGAGGGATGGGGATAAGTTACGGCTGTGTACATTATATCTCCGGTGGCTGTGCGAGCGGGTTTGAAGACATCTTGGGACACCTTAGACTTTAATGATTAAACGAACTTACCTAGTGAAGTTCGATCATAATTATGCAGGGGGGCTCGTCCGGATGAATAACAGTGTGTAGTCGTGCCTTTATGCGCGCATCCACAACAACATTCAGATTTCGAAAATAGTATTCCTAGTAGGCGCGGGGCGTACATAGTAACGGCTTTCAAAGTTCAAAGCCAAAGAACAAATCGCAAGAAAAACATAGGGGAGGGAAAATAATCGTAAAAAAGGGAGGGAGGTTCATCCGGACGAGCCCCCCTGCATAATTATGATCGAACTTCACTAGGTAAGTTCGTTTAATCATTAAATTATGCCGGGGGTCTCGTCCGGATGAATAACAGTGTAGATGTTTAGAGAGCGATTTGTTAAAAAATTTCCGCCAGGAAATCTGAAAAAATTTGGTGTTTTTTTTTTTTTTTTTTAATAAAATATTGATGACAATAAATGGAAATTTATTAATAATATAATTAATGACAGATTTAGTTTAACATAATTGCATTAGAAAACGCATCAGGATTAATAATTGGACGGTTATAGAATTTAGCGAAAATCTGAGAGTCGGCGGTCCAGCCCGCCGCTCTCTTAATTAAATCTATCGAGATGCCTTTTTTGGCCGCGAATGAAGTCGAAGCGTGACGTGTGCTATGAGCTGTGAAAGAGTTATCAACTCCGCAGTCTAATAGAGTTTCGCGAATCCATCTACTGATAGTTTGTACACCGACAGGTTTATGTGGACTTTTGAAAGAAATGAAAAGTAAATCAGAATCTTTTGAACGGAGTTCTACTGTTCGGAGTAAGTAATGTTCTAATAAGCTAACAATGCAAAGATTAGCACGTTCGTTAAAACGTGAGAAAAGTAATAGAGGTTGAAAACGATCTGGAGCAGAGGTTTTTAAACGGTCCGGAACTTTGATAATTATCTTATTATTGACAAAAGAAATAAAAGGAATTCGCAAAGAAGCGAGGGTTTGACAACGTTGACCCGAACCGAGAGCGAGAAGGAGGACCAATTTCTTTGTAATTTTTTCAAGAGAAAGGTCCTCATGAGGGAAAAGAGAACCGAGTTTTAATATGACGGGTGCAGGGTCCCAAATATAGTCATAACGAGGTTTCGGTGGTTTCAAAACACTCGCTCCTTTGCAAAAACGTCTTATTAGAGGGTCATCTCCTATCGTGTTATTAGAGATCAAAGAAACGGCTGATCTCGCTGTATTAAGGGTGGAGAAAGAGCCTGCCATACTTAATACTTTTGACAGAAAAGAAAGAACGTCACTAGATTTTGGCGAAAAAATAGAGACTTGATTTTCCTTGCAAAAAATCCACCAATCGTGAAGGGGTCGTGAATATTGTTTTATCGTAGATGAAGCTAGTGATGCTAATAATGGGTCTAAGGATGACTCTGGTACTTTGCGGTTCTTAAACGCTTCCCTGATAATTTCGCGACCCCCAGGGAAAGTGTCTTGTGGGATGGATGTCGGTTCCTAAGAGGAGAAGAAAGAAGAGATTTAGAAGGATGCAGTATAAGAGGTTTGGAAACTAAAAGGCGTTGAAAAAGAGGGAACCAAGATTGAGAAGGCCACCAGGGAACTATTAAAATTCCTTCCGCTTCATCGTTTATGATTTTACGTAAAACTTTTGGAATAAGAATGAAAGGAGGAAAGGCATAAAAGTAAAAATTTTCCCAAGGTAGAGTGAAGGCATCCACGGCAAAAGAACCTGGATCTGGGATCCAGGAGACGTAAAGATCGCACTTGGCATTAATAAGAGAAGCAAAAAGATCAATATCAAAAGGGCCAAATTCTTCCAAAACGAAATTAAAAGCTTTTGAAGAAAGTGACCATTCAGTGTCAGCATCCGGACGCCGAGACTCAAAATCAGCAATTTTATTTTCGGCCGAGGCGATGTATGAAGCGAAAAGAAAAATATTTTTATTTTCACACCATTGCCAAATATCTCTGGCGATGGATGAAAGGAGACGATGCTGAACTGAGCCGAAACGATTGATATAAGAGAGAGCTGTTGTATTGTCTATCCTGAGAAGTATCTCACAATTTTCTAAATTACTTGCGAAACATTTAATAGCGAAGAAAGCAGCTTTAAGCTCGAGAGCGTTAATGTGAAGAGATTTGTCGTCTTCAGACCACCAACCATGCGAACGGAGAGATCCGCAAGAGGCACCCCAGCCTGTTAGAGAAGCATCTGAGAAAATTTCTAAAATGAAACGACCGGTACATATAGTGTTAGCTTGTCGTGGGTTAGATAAAACACTGCGCCACCACTTAAAGTCTTCTTGAAGAAAAGGCGGGATGGATAATTTAGTAGAATATAGGCCGTTTGATTTTAATAAAGCAAGATATTTTACTCTTTCAAATAATTTAGTGTAAAGCAGACCGTAACGTACAGCTGGGCAAACTGAGACAAGAGAGCCAATCATTCCAGCAAAATCTCGGATTGAACTAAAAGATTTTGAAGAAAAATCCAAAATCATTTTCAGAAGTTTTTCTCGACGTTCCGGCGGGATCGCGATAGATTGATTTTCTGAATCGAAAATAAAACCGAGATATTTTCTTCTTTTAGTTGGTATCAATTCAGATTTATTATAGTTAATGATGAAGCCTAAGGATGATAATAAATTAATATGAGCTTGAACATTATCTCGGCAAGAATCTATTGACGATCCTAAAAGTAGAAAGTCATCCAAGTAGACGATGGATTCAAAACCTTCTTCTCTAAGAAAAGAAGTCACAGGACGTATAATCTTGGTGAATATGAATGGAGCAGTAGACAGACCGAAGGGAAGTACTGCGAATTCGTAAAGAATTTTTCTCCACTGGAATCTAAGAAATTTTCTGTGAGAGACGTGTATTGGAACTAATAGATACGCGTCTTCAATGTCCAATGTCCATGTGAGTATCTGGCAGCATTAGTCGTATCACAGTCCTCCAGTCCTCTAGTTTAAAGTGTGGGGGAGATATGTGAGAATTTAATTCTTTTAAATTGAGAATGAAACGCATCCCCCCCGAAGATTTTTCTCGGAGAAAAAATGGAGAAAGAAATTGATCTGGCGTATAATCAACGATATTAATTGCTCCCTTTTGTAAGAGACGGTCAACCTCGTTGTCACAATGAGTAGCTTCTAAGGTTGAAAAGTTTGGTTCAGCAAGAAAAGATCTTACCGGTGGAGGGGAAGCAAAAGGAATTTGATAACCCTTAATAGCATTCAAAACCACAGGATCCGTAGTTAATTTAAACCAATTATTCGCAAAATTGGCTAGGCGGCCTGCGGTTCTTACCATGTTTAACGGCGTCGGGAGCGAGAGCGAGCTCGGTCCTTGTATCGGCTCGATGTTCGGCGTGCCCCTGGGTGACGAGCCGGGTAAGATGAGTGACGAACAGGGGCTTTCGAGTTTCCCGAGGCCTTCGGTTGAGGATTCTGTTGTTTTTGTTGAGGGTGTCTATAGGGTTGAGCGTTGGGCTTGGCAATGTTCGGTGTTGATCTGAGAAGATCTCGAGCTGCTTTTTCGCATGCTTGGGCGTCCTTCAATCCTTCGGCGAAAGAAGAGCCGAAAAGCCATTCATCGACGGGAGCGTTGTCAACGGCATTCTTCCCGACTAAACTAAGGGATGGCTTGATGAAGGCGCGACGAGCCAGAGAAAGTCTGTGTTGGTGATCCGATAGAAGGTGAAAACCATCCGCTAGTTGACGGAAAGCAAGGCTGGCCTCATCTGGTAGAAGTTGTTTGATTTCTGGACTTATGAGAAAAGAAATCGCTAGACCGAAAGCATTTAAAGAAGCCGCAACTTGAGCTTGAGAAATAGATTGGTATTCGTCCCGTTTGATGACTGACGCGGAAGATTTCAAGGCAGGAATAAGTAACTTATTGAGTTTCGGAGGGCCTAAAATGGCAAGCGTATCCTTGGCTTCATATTGTTTAAGAAGTTTCGATCTTCGATCTTCAGTCAGACCCGAACACACGATGTTTTGGGCAAAGTTGAATAACGCAGGAGTCCAAGGAGAATCGGGGGAGGATTTTTCGCAAGTACCGAAGAGCTCGTCAATAGTCTCGTTGACACACGATGTTGATTCAGATTGCGTCGGAATAGTAATAGGTTGATCCAAAAAAGACACAGAACGATTACCTTCTGCTTCGGGATCTGAAAGATTTTGAAAGGAAGTGCTGAGAGGAGAGAAGTCGGTTATGTCCGCTCTTTGCCACAAATCCAATGAAAATTGGATATGAGGGTCGACGAGGGGACATACCTGGTTCAGAGCCCCGGTTCTGAGGAACCGTCTCCTCCTCTGTGAGCTGATGGTCTGATGCCAGAATTTCGGTCGAAGGAAGGGGTTCACCCGCCGACGTCATAACCTCGATGCAATGTAAGCGTTCCTCTTGACGGGAGAGTTTCTCCAGGATTTGGGACAGGATATCATTTGGTAGAGAAGGTGAGTTACCCGAGGGGATGCTGCGAGAACGGCTCCGTGTTGTATCACGAGAATGTCTGATTGAATTGCGATGGTACGAGTCCCGAGACGTATCACGAGATTTGCGGCGAGATTTTGAATGTTTATGACCTTTACGACGAGAGGAAGAGTTTGAGCGTGATCTATGTTTTCTTTTTCCCATGATTAAGGTGGAAAAAAGATTATTTTATCAGAGAAAACACCAAATTATGTGTTGCAGTTGCGAACAACAAAACACAATTGAAAGCCGTTCCTATTTCGCAAAGCCTCCTTCCTCGTAAAGTAATGTTATACGGACGCCTGTCGAGAGGCGTGTGGCCGTGGTCGAATAAGGGGACGAGGGATGGGGATAAGTTACGGCTGTGTACATTATATCTCCGGTGGCTGTGCGAGCGGGTTTGAAGACATCTTGGGACACCTTAGACTCTAGAATTATGCGTTATCGCTGCTACCATTGCTACATCGTTGTCGCGGTTAAGGAATAACGAAAAGCTGCCGACAAGTTCGCTATGTAATTGCGCATAATGCGTCACGAGTATCGTTCATATTACGAGGAAACACAGTCTTTCATATATTTATGTGTACTACAAAATCAAAAATTTTTTCTATGTTGCGATTTTTCTTTAAAAGTCGAGTTACTGAACAAAAAACATTTATTTTACTTTATATCTATCAGTTTTAGTAAGATTTTTGTAAGAAATTGTGCAAAACTTAACAATAAGCGAGATCTTTGCAAAATATTATAAAGTAAAAGAGATATCGATTATTATCACATAATTGTCTTTCTCATATCTGTATATATTATATATACATATATATATATTTCTTATCTGATTAAAATCATGTAAATAATCGTGTGAAAAATAATAGGATGCTAACGAGATGTATCTTACGACCACAAGTTATTGCGAAACAAAACCGCAATTTGTTGGAGTTTTTCGGTAAATTTCTGTCAGGCGTTTCTCTCTCTCTCTCTCTCCTTTGTTTCACACCGTTTATAGTTACAGGCTTTTGTTTTATGGATCAACCGCAGATGTGTTCGCTCTAAAAACAAAATAAAAATAGTGACGTTTAATGCTTTTGTCTTTGATGAATTTTTATTTGACAGAGTGTAGTTAACTCCAGTAAGAGAGTGTCGGATTATTGTTTCAACTCTATATATCAAGCAAACTTTTATTCAATAGTTTTCATTTCTATTTTAATATTGACATGACATTTTTGTTTAATAATAATAAAACATACTTTGCAATTATAACTATGTTGTTATACACACTTATTAAATACACACTTATTAAATTATTAAATTAAATTACACACACACACACACACACACACACACACACACACACACACACACACACACACACACACACACACACACACATATATATATATATATATATATATTAGCTGATATATATATTAGCTTCACATTTAATGTATTTCTTGTAAATATTTTTATTTTTATATGAATTAAAAAGCCAATTTATCTACATTATTTACGCAATTTTTTTAGGTTGATTCGTTACATCGTATACATATTACGGCACTTTTTGCGTTGATATCAACAAGATACATTTACTTTCCGAGTTCTCGGAAGCTGAAATTTAATATCACGAAGACTTCGTATACTTTATACTTACTTCTTGTTAGTAAATGATTGGAACAGGAGTATCCGTTAACCTCTGAGACTCCTACCGCTATGTATTACTCTGAGCAGCTCGCTACATCGTGAATTCTGTATTTTTATCAAGATACCAAGAGAGAGAAAGAGTAAATATACAAGTGGAAAATAAAGCATTTGTACGTACCAATGTTTTAAAAATATTCTAAAAAGACAATTTGTGATTTATTCCGTAGAAGCCGCTCAAAAACTTGTTATTTATTAAGTATCGAAAAAATAAGATTTGTTATAACATATAAGAAGAGAGCAAATATATATGTTTGACGATTTATTTATTGTTCTCATATAATTCATGCAAAACACTGAGTTCTATATTCGTATCTATTTTTTTCTGGCTGTTAAACGCGAGGCACGTTCGGCTGATTTCTTCTCTATCTTCGAAATCTTTGTCGCCGCTATAAGTATTGATCCGCTCGTACGAATTAATTGATTAAATAAAGCGCAAGAAATAGAGAGAATTTAATTTGATCTATCGGGTACCCTGACGTATTCCCCTTTCTCGCATCTGGTATCCTTTCCTCGTCCTCTCTCTCTCTCTCTCTCTCTCTTTCTTTTTTATTTTCCTCGAACTCGTTTTTAATATTGCTCCACCCTGAGTTCGTTTATACATATGTATGAAGAGATTTTAATGTTCTTCCGACGTGCAGGCTGCCAACGCGGCACACCAACATTATTGCACCTAACGCGCTTCGGTCTGATGCACGTGGCGCACGGTCCTGTCTCCCGAAGAGATCCCACACACAAGTATGTACTTCTACGCGGTCCCCTCGACCTTATTATACCGTAGTAGCATAGATTGAAAACTGATCTCTTGACGTAACCGGCGACGAAGCTGCGACTTTCTGAATAATTAATAAGTGGTTCTTCAGTATCTCAAAAGAAGCATCAGCTGTGCAATAAATTCATAAAATAGAATTGCAGATAATTATTAATAACACATACGCACACACAATTTCGATACAAATGTTTTTTGTTATAATTTTACATTTTTCAAATTAAATTTTTAAACAAATTATTAAAACGTAAATTTATTTATATTATATTGAGATATAAATACAATATATATATATATGTATGTATGTATGTATGTATGTATGTATGTATGTATGTATGTATATATGTATGTATGTATGTATGTATGTATGTATGTATATGTGTGCGTGTATATAAATATATACATATATATATATTATATATAAATTATTATCTCTGAAGTAAACTGAAATTAAATCGAAGTTTTAAGTAAATCCATTTTATGATTTATATATATATATACATATATACATATACATATATACACATATATCATAAAATGGATTTGCTTAAAATTTCGATTTAATTTCAGTTTATTTCAGAGATAATAATTTTGTGGTATATGTACATATATAGGTATGCACATGTATATATTTATACACATATTCATAAAGTCACAAAAGTTATTTGTGGGATTTCAGCTAATAATTATACAAGAGATAGCATACAAACGAAAGCAGAATGAATAAAGTTCGTTGAAACTTCTACACGAATGCACTGTCGACTTTCAGATTGCACAACTTGCGTGTATTCACTTTCATATTGATGATCATATTTCATTCTGTGTGCTATTAATGCAACGCAATCATAAATCGCAGACTCATACGATTGCACTTTAAATTAATTGTTAATTTGTGCTAATCGGAGAAATCGCGCAAAGTCTGCCCATTTTTTATTAAACACTCTAAAACGTGATTTATATATCATACATGAGCCGTTTATTTTGAAAGTGGTATAAGTCCACTTTTTCTTGTAAATAAAAATAATTATAAATGAAAACTTTACCTCGATTTGTAACTATAGCAACATTATTATCGATTTTCTCGACAAAAATGGACTTACATCACTTTCAAAATAAACGGCTTATATATATTATCTAACAGTAGTTAATAATTAAAACGTAATTGTTTCAACAGAGTTAAATTAGCTTTGACTATGTCACTTACTCTCGTATTTTCGTTATGTATAAATAAAACTTTGCAGCCTTATGTGGGATATAACAGTGTTATACAAGATATACAATACTGTTCTATATAAGATCGCATTTGATAATATTATTTCACATATACATTAGAATACTTACGTAATGCAGGAGAGCAAAATTCCGAGTTTTAAGTTTATATATTTAGAATTTAGAGTACTTCACACAACTAACAATAAGACAATTATTTATAGATAACGGACGATTATTGAATTAATTATTTTAAAAATTTAATATATGTTCAGTTTGGATTGATTATAAGCTTTCTTTCCTGCTCTTAAATATAAAAATATTATATATAATTTTTTTAAATATTTTGTTATATTGATTTTTATTATTTTTGACGAAATTCGTATACATGATAAAACTTAAAAAATTCAATTAGTATCATCTTTTTGTTACATCTTCAGCTTAACACGAGCAATTGCGGCCAGATTGTAACTTAATTTAGCGCGCATCGACTCGTTAAATCTATTGTAATCTATCGTGTGGAAGTATGTACACGAGAGAGAAGTTGGAAAATGCATTTCCGAGCGAAGTTTCGGATATGGGAAAAGCGGCGTACGCGCACATGTAGTAGGTAATGGTGGCGAATAGGCACAGCAAAGATACGAATACATAGTACGGTTAAGCGGTGTCACGCGTCGCGTGATTTATGCAACGGCATAAGTCGTCGGGTATTATGTAATTAGCGGTAAATCTGGTAATGCGCGCTCTGCGCGCCGGCGAACAGCCGAGTGCCACGGTCGCTCCAATTCCTGAGCCGCGAACCAATCGCATTAATGCCGTACCGTATACGGCGGTGCCGTGCACTGCATCCGCATGATTTCTGGTACTGGTTCCACCGTCCACCGAAGATATTTAAGTGGTTAACCAGCTAACTAGTCAGTCCGATCCCAAACCGCCCGCGCCGCCACGCTCCGTACACTCTTGACGGATCGACATCTCGACGATCCTCTCGCGCCGTTGAATTCGCCGAATTCGTTAATATTTCATCCCCTCGCCTCGGTCAACGATAAAGAATCACAAATTCGGTCCACGATCTTCTCTACCCATAGCCCACCATCCCTTTCGCCGCGTGGTCTTCCTTTTTTACCTCTTGCGCTTTCTCCACGGCAGCTAACACTTCTCTCTCTTTCTCTCTCTCATTCGTGCGCCGCCAACCCTCTGTATATCTCTGCCGGTTTTCTCACGCGTAGACGATTTATTGGATTCTCATTGGCCGAACATGCCTCTGAACGAGAACCGCCGTCTAATTCGAATCGCTTTCGACGCACGAACGGACATCAGGATTAATCGTTTTTATGAACAGGTGAATGCGGTTGCCGTCGAAGCCATCACAAACTCGCTGCGCTCGTGTCTTGCTTTCTCTCTTTCTCTCTTTTTAATGTCGCGTCGCATTGCGTCGTGTCGCCTTCTCAGTTCTCGCTCGTTTCGATGGAATTGTCTGTCGACACGTTTATTGGCCAAGTCGCGACAGATCGGATTGTATCAGGGCAAAAAAAACGATCATCCTGACGCGCCGGAAAAACGCATCTGCAGCAAAACAGCGCGCTATACAATTGAAGCGACGAATGATTTGTTGCGCTCGATGGTACAATAGTCGCAGAATATTTTTTTTTTTTTTTTTTTTTTATTATAACGTAATCGCCAATACAGCCGCTATAAAACTTTAGGTATATATATATGATTTAAATATATTTTTAATATTTATTATGTATGCTTCTCTGTCTTTCTTTCTCTGTCGTCTTCTTTTTGTTTCTGTCTTTTTTTAAACATAATTTTAACAAAAAAAGACATTTGGATTTATATTTTTATAGAATTATACTAGAGAGTTAAGTAAGATTTTAACAATTGTTAATATTTGTTTCTAAATAATAAAATATCTGTTAGCGCGAAATTTATTTAGCATAGCACAAATTGTTACATCTTATATTACTTGCGATTATTTTGTCAAACGCACTTAGCGGCTTAGTAGTAGAGAGTCTATTATAGCTCTTACATTCAGTAAATAACTCCGTTTATTATAATTCCCATTACACCGTTTCCGTACGTGTTAACGCGATGTGCCACACAATAGATGTTCTTCTCGAGCGCTACCGTAGCGCTTTCGGAGCACAAAGGATTCTTCAACTCTTTTCCTCTCCTCAGCGGTAACTCGCTGCGTTCTTATGCAGCACCAGAAATTACAAAGGATAGCTGATGAACTTGGATACAGACTGCCGTCTTCCTTCAGAGACGGGAATGCTTTCTCCTCGCGTAGTAGAAATAGTAATGCACAGGCGTGCGTCATCCCTTATCTCCTCTTAATGACATAGAACTTAATTGGTGCAGCACTCAACACTCTCGAATTTATAGAGATCCCCGTCGGTGTCGTCATTAATATGATGCATTACCCGCTCCGTCCCGCCTCAGACTTCTCCACTTCAACTCAGCGCAACTCCACTTCATTCCGCTCCGTGTCGTTCCGCATATACAGGGTGTTCAAAGATTATTGTTGTATCTTTAATCCGCGAATTTTATTTAATAAATTTGAAATTGACTTTTTCTTAACAAAACTTTTATAACACATAGTTTATAGCACAGTTTTTGAACAGTAAATTATCAAAGATAAAAAAATGTTTAAATAAATTAAATTTCGAGGAGCAGCATAATTTTGTATTTTAATTAAGTTGATTTTAACAGAATGTTAAGACTAAGATTAAAAAGTTTAATTCGATATTTTAAAAATTATATAATTAATACACACACAACACATAATCAAATGTTTGTTTAAAAGTTGATTTTAAGTTGCACGAATTGATCAGAAAAGAGGGTCGCACATAAAGAAATTTTATAGTTCTAGGACACTAGGTATATTTGTTGGTGCCTACTCGACCCTCGTTTACAATGAGAACACGATCTCTCCGGAAGGTTGTCTCACTACCAATCGCGTCACCCTATTCGTATCATCCCTTGTCAAAGGGTTTATTCCTTGGTGTTGGCAGGTACAATGAATAGACGAAGATCAATTCAAGTCACGTCTGATTATCCAATAAAATATATAGGTATTAATATATACGATAATACTGATAGCAACATTTTTAAAATTATATACGAATCTGCATACAAGTGAATATTATAACAATATACTTATTGTTAGATAAAAAAATGTTTTACATAAAATTACAAACTGTTATCTTGTAATAGTAAAATATCTCTCACGATGTGTCTATAAAATAAGGAAGAGCGGAGGAAAGTCGGGCAAGATAAGTCGTAAGGAAATGAGATCGGTGTGTGAATTAACTTTTTCGACCCTCTTGTCGTAATTCCTAAACTTTTAAATCTACGCCTCGATAAATCCTCGAAACTTTAGTAAAGATGTACTGTCGCGAGAATGGTGCTGGAAAAAGTCGAAACTTTCCTGCACTTGGGAATTATGAGGAATTAAGAATTTGGACTTAAGAATTTAGGTAACTAACCTATTTACGTGCAATTCAAGATTTTAAGAACAGAATATTTAAAATGCTATAAAAAGTTTGAACTCGAGAGTTTTTGTGTTTTGTAACATAATAATCGTATTTGACAAGAGCAAGCATTTTATTTAAGGCATAATTGTCGTGTGTTTATGTAAAATAATACGATAATTATTTAAATATCTAAAAATATTTTACGAATGTATATATTTTCTGCTCCTATAAACCGTATTGTTTATTAATTTACATCATTTCCATTGCCAGAGTATTTGATGAACATTTCATATTCTTGAAATTCGTGTCAGGGTAAATATAGATCGTTTAATGGGAATTCGCTTTTGTCGATAATATACATTAATATGTCGACCATTATTTGAGCTGATTCACACTCGCGATTGCATCATCGTTCAAACCTGTTCTCTATCGATTTGGCAAAAGCCGTCTAGATACGTACTGTAGCCAGATTTGCGGTTTACCGCGAAGACCGCAGTTCCATCACGATTTTTACGGTGACAATAGCCACACTTCGTGGTGTTTAATTATCCTTTAAAGCGAACCGTCGCAATATGCGAACGACCGTTATTCGACACATATAGCATATATATTTCTTATGTATCCTACCATATATTTTCGTATAACTGATAATTGTATCGATTAAAATATCATTAGTATTTACATTTTCCCATAATAGATAGATGAAATTTTTTAACCTATTTAATTGGTTCACTCCATTAAGGATATTTAATCAAGATTATGCGAAAATCGATCAAAAAAGTCGCCGTCAGCTAATAGCATTCGCGGCTGTTTTAATTAATAGCACTTTAAAAAATGCGATAAATCGATAATTAAATTAATTGCTATATATATATGTATTATCCCGGACATATATAGATTATATAATTTATAATTATATAATAATTATTTAATAATTAATTATATAATACTTTTATACATAAATGATATAATTCAGAAGTAAAGCATAATTATCTAAGTTTGCAATTAACAAAAAAAAATTTAGTGAAATATATTACATATACATATATCCATAGAGATATAATATAGGATTTACAAAATTTTCAGGAAAATACGAAAATTTCGCACAATATATTTTTCTAATATACTATAATACTTTATTAATTCTTTTGACTTATCTGCAACTTTGTATTTTGATGGAGATTGCTACCGGTGATCGATCTTCTAGGTTTTTCTCTACTGTCGATCTTAAGATCGGCTATCTCTCTGATGTCAATGAACCCCATCCTTGTCAAAACGAACTCATCCTCGGAATGTGAGATAAATTTATACGACGAGTGTCTATTCAACCTCTTTCTCACTCACCAATTCTCTCTCTTTCTTTCTCTCTCTCTCTCTCTTTTCTGCTTCCGCGTTTCACTCCTTAGTAACTTGAAGGATCGACCCGTCTTCCGGAATTTCTCCTTCACCCCCGATAGCAATGCTTGTTTGTCTGCTTGTCACGAGAAATGGACAGACCATGTCGGTAGCTACTCGACGGCTATGGAATTTGTACTGGTGCTCAATTTTAGACGATATAGAGCAATGTTACATAGTGGACCTTTTCCCCTCTCCCAAGTGCACTTGGTTGCACTCGAAAGCGGCCGCAAGTTTTACAAAATGTAGATGTGTGCGAGTCATGTATGATGGATGTTGCTTTATGATGTACATTATTCTGTGAGTCATCAATTCAATAGCGTGATGCGAGATAGTTTTCACTCTCAAAACGACTCACTCAACAAAAATATTTCTCGACTTTCTAAATGCACTGTACATTTTGTAAATATATGTTGTAAGATCTGTCGTTATAACAGGAGAAATACAAGATTTAATTCGGTATATTTTGGCTTTGTAAATTATATAAATAAGTGAATATGTATGTGTTGTGTGTGTATGTGTACACAAAATTCTTATTAAAAAAAAGTAGAATATTATTTGTTATAATATAAGAATTTATTTATTTACTGATATATCTTTATATGCATATATAATTTGCTTTTATTAAAAATATATCCATAGGACATAGCACAATGAACTAATTGACTGTTCTGAAAAAGTCATGATATAAAATAACGATTACATTTTCTCAATAAACAACAATTATTTTTAATAATGCTTTATTTTAAACTGTCTTTATTTAAAAAAAAAAAAACATTAAACGCTTGCGCCTACTGTTGAATAGTTTAATCATACGAATCTTTTAGTATGTTGGGACACACTAAGAATATGATTTTTAGTATGCATCTTAAAAACCAAGGACATGTCTCACACATTCAATATGACAGGAGCACTGTTATAATCTGTTCGTACTGACATAAGTAATGTTGTCTCAGAGACGAAAAAAAAAAATCTTTTATGTCCAAAATCTAAAGACATATGGCTAGGAAACACTATGCCAATGTAATATAGAAGCTACTGTTTCGTAGACAGAATCCGGAAGGAAGTTTCCGACGTGTTTAAATGAAACTCGAACGCGAATGGTGCGGTGCCCTTTTCGGGAGAGAGTTACGCGTACTGTACGAGGGCCAACAACGTGTGCACGCTCGGTTGGATATCAGATCGAAAGTTCGTGTCTCTCCTATTTTCCGCGGGAATTTTCGGCACAGCGCCCGCCCGCGAAATCCTCGGAGATTTTGGAGGCGGGGTTACGAAGCTCCGGCTTACCTCGAGCGGAAAATTCGACACGGTTGCTCGATCAAGCGAGTCGGCCGTAGACGATTAGGGGAAGCTCCCAGAAGCGAACTCTAAGGGCAATCAAGCTCTCCGTGATATGCCCTCTATTATATGCGTTTCAATTCGCGTCGCGAACCGTTTAAACAGGATTCTCCCGAAAGTGATCCTTTCGAAATGACCCAAATGATGGCATTAACGCGGGATTTATAGGTCAATGAGCGCTGAATGCGGAAGTAATATTATTATGCGCTAGCGAAGACCTTATTAGATTGCTGCGCAATTAAATTATGATGAATTACTTACTGTGCGATTTAATAATGGTTAGATAAGTTGTGCGTCGACCAATCAATACCCTATAGCCATAAATTGATAATTTGTTTCTTCTTACACGTATTACCTGTTGAAAGTAATAAAGTTTATAAGCCATGCTTAAACTAACTTGTAGCGCTTCATATTATAAATATATGATTATTTAGCAAGCGAAACGAGATCAAAATTCTTTTATAATAAAGTTTCTTTTTTACTACATAAACTTTGTTTTAAATGCACGAAAATATTCGATATTTATTATGTTGAAACATAAATTAAGTTTGCACATGAGACGCATAATTTCTGTCAACGCGAAACTTTGCAAAAAAATCTACACTTTGATTCTTTTCTCGTGTGCTTTTGTGTGATTTTCTTTTAAACATTTCTATCTTTATTAAGAACCCCGTTTCTTGCCATCCAGCGAATACACAGATTAACGTTCTTTTTACTTTCTCAAGACTTGATGACACAGTTGAAGAAAACGCGGGCATAACTTCACGCGAAAAGTTTTCTCGCGACGATCGCACCGTCTCCGATTCAGCGCAAAGAGAACAAATTGTCCCGCGGACGCGCGTTGACAGGTCCACAGCCGAGAACTCGGGAGATAACGGAGCGAGAATCAACGAAGTAAGAAATGACCGTGCCAAGTCACTCGACTCGACATTGCGGTCGAGAGAATTAGGCGAGTTTATTACCAGGAAGGGAACTTGCCGCGAGATAGCGAGAACGGGTTCTGTTATCGTGGATTTGTGCAACGGGGTGACACACCTTTCGCTCAGCTGCATCCATTCCTTCGTCACTTTTTCCTCCTTTCCCGATTTACGACCAAGTATTGCCAATTTCGAAAAATCGAATTCTAAGTCAATATGTTGAAACGTCTGATTGTATATTCATGTTTTACATATTCTTGGTTGTTTTTTTAATATATACTGCAGCTTTTATAAAAAGTAATATATTGGATAATATAATAAAACTATACATGTTAAAGGAGAGTATATGTACTAGAATGTACATAACGTTATTATATCACAATGTCAATGTTTGCAATATCAAATCACACATTTTTGCTTAACGCGTCTCTTCGGACGGATAACGTACTGAAAAAGAGAGAAAACGATGCGGAGATTACGATGCGAGAAACGCGAAGAAGAATGACGACGAAGGGGAAGTGCTGAGCATAATATTACGAGCGGCGTAAAACTATTCAAGAGTCATTGCTGTCACGGCGATGTGTGTGTCTTCGAACTTTGAAACTACTCTCGTTCGTGGCTGACGGAAACATTTACGCCCGCAATTCGCGTGTTTTGCATTGAGACAAGGATGACTCGCGGAAATAACTCGAGTATTTCCATGAGGCGGATTTCCGCGATGCGACGGACGAATTCAGACGAAAGGAAAAGCAATATGTGTGCGATATCTCTTTCACATTGTCCTGTTGATTCGCGTTTCCATGTATCATAATGTAAAAGTTTATTAATTTTATTTCTGACTTAACAGTTTTATCTGTTATTTTATGATAGATTAATCTGAACACGAACACACACACACACACACACACAAGACTGCAATATATTTCGATAATATGATATTCGAATTCTTTTTATTTTGAAATTTTGAATTCGACATTCTTATGAATCGAATTGGCTGTATATATATAACTAATGTTTAATATATGATAACAGTTATTAAGTCTACATCTTTTAATTTCATAGAGGATGTTTCAATATGTTTAGCATATTTAAATAAAATACAAAATCACAAGTAGCACAATTTACGATTCTCACATTAGAGAATGAGATTAAATCTCTTCATATGTACATTTCATATTTTATTGTGAAATTATATTAATAACGATGGATTTTTCTTACGATAATAATATAACAGCAGACGATAATATGAAATATTGCAAAAATTACTTTTTTCAAAATTTTCACTATATTATTAATATCCATTTATATGACAATAATTAATAACGATTTGTATAATTTTATGTTTCAGGTAAGTAGAACTGATTGTCAGATTTCACTACTCGTGAACGTACGGGCAGAAAGCGAATCCTTGCAAAACCTTCGGGGGTCGAGCTATGCGCCTACATCCTTCGAACTTGACAACTGTTTAGCCTCTTGCTAGTAGGTACGTACGTTAATAACGATCGTTAAATCGAAAATTCGAGCGGAACGATTGCGACATGCGTGTCGGTGCGATAAAAGCGCGTAATCCCATTTTATTCGTCGTAGTCAAATTCGCGCATGGTTGTCTAATATGCGGAACAATCTTTTTCACATCCAAGATAGGTTCCCTTGAAATTCGCTCCGCTGACACGTCATTATTAACAAAATTGTGCCAAGTACAAATATCATTCTCCAACCCTCCCGAGAACGGAGCGTTGCGCGTTAATTGGCAGCGTCCGACGCGACGTCGGGGATGAATGCGCATCACCCTCGTACCTCTTCGTAGCTTTAGGGTCAATGCCGAGGGGTGGATGATGATCGAGAGATGGACAAACTGTACCGGACAGCGCATTTGTGTGTCGGACTCGATGCATTTACATGCGTGTGCGTCGGACACATATTTCCCATGTGACTTGAGCACATTCCCTTAGTGATATTCGCCACCGACATGTCCCTTGTGTGCGAAATTTTAAGGCAAGCTTCACATTTAACACAGCTGCGGTAGAGTTTGACATATGTTAAATTAATCTATACATATCACCGCATATGTTAAATTAATCTAAAGATATAGATATATAAATGGAAATACATAAATAATTTTGATATATACATATGTATTATATATGTATATATATATTTTTAAAACATAAATTAATTGCTGTGATTCTTATGCTTAAATATGAAAATGTGAGAGATGTCTTGGAATATTTTATATTATTAATATAAAACATTATTTAATAAATACGAAGGCATAATTTTCATCATAATGAACTGATAAACTAGATGCAGTTTATTTTTAATTATGAAAATAAAAGAGGAAGAGAAATTTCTGAGAAGATAATTGAATTTCTCAACTTTCAAAAACACGATTGATAATAAAATATAATTTATATGTTGAAACACGAATGTCAAATATTATCGTTCGATTCGCCGTAAATTGTACGGAGTTTTGAAGATAACTGTTGCATATATTATTACGACGGAACTGGCAACCGTACTTCCGGCCGAGAGTAGCTGAATATTTCATTTGTTAGCAAATAAAAATACCGTAACGTTCTATCTCTTAAACACGGCATTCCGGAGCTGAATGTTATTCTTGTCGAGAACGCTTGGCAAGCCATCATCTCCGGTCGACGGTCGCGCAAACATTTGCGCCCGAAACTTCTACGCTCCATAGTAACCCGGAAAATTCCGAAGCGATAGCGCCAAGTCTCGGGCGCGGGCTGACGATAATTACGACGGAGATTAGCTCTCGCGGTAATGAATATTCCGGCAGATTGGCACCGCGAGACCGGAGAGACCGCCGAGCTCCCGCAGGCAGCGTAATTCGTGATCGATAATAATTATGCTAGGCACCGTCGCGTCGTCTTGCGTCATCTCGCGCAACGCCTATCCGCAACGCTGCAACACCTCGCTCTCTTCAGTTCCGGCCATTATTTCGAGGTCGAATGTACATACTTGTCCTGCGTGTAACGATTCGGGAAGGCGGCCGGAAAAGTGAATTTCCACCGCGCGCGTCCTCGTTTTGCTCCCTCCGTTCCCCGGAGTAAAGTGGGTTAACCTCGCGCGCACGATTCAATCTCGTCATCGGGACTGCGCGAGCAAAAGTAATTGGAACATCGGAAACGCGCTGCCGTTTCGTTTTCACGATTTCTGTTCGCCCTCTTCTGCCTTCGCTTTACCATCCTCCACGTGCACGCCGACTCTAATTCCCCTTACATTCCTTCCCTGTCTTTGCTCCTTTTCCCTCGTTTGAACCGTTTTTAAACCGCGCTTAAACCAAGGCAACTCGTCGAACATACGACAATTAAATTGGAATCATAGAGCAGCGAGGAATCAAAACAATAAAGTATGAAAAATATTCTAAAATATTCGGAGTTAAATGCGACTGTAGGATTTTTTTCGAAATGCTACATTTTTTTTTCATCTTTTCACTGAAACAAAAAAAAATGCAATGCTTTAAATTTCACAAAATCTCACTAGCAGCTCTTCACATGCCATTTTAGAGATGCAAAAATTATAACCGGGAAAATTCTTAATATCGGCATTCACTCGATCTTGTCTCGTCAATTGATAAACTATGCGATTTATGTAAAAGGTGGTTTTATGATGTGGAATACGGATTCAATAGTACTGTAGAGTGGGACTGAACGAGATTATTGTCGATGAGCACTTGAAGTGCAGCAGTTTCGCAGTATGAAGGATTTATCAGTACTGTTTCATAAGCAGCTGAGAGTATAAGCTTTTCGCTGTAATGTACAGAGACAATAATTGCTTGTATTTAATATAATTATTATAATATTATCATGTGATACTCTGCCATTAGCTACTCGAGATCATAAAAATTTAATAACAATTATCTGTGTATGGCGATGATGCATTTATATCTCATTGATTTACTGTATATAAAATCTGCTTCGTAATAAATAGCAAATTATCAGTAATATTATTACTGATATTATAATATAGCGATCAAGGAAACTGATATGATAGCATTTCACCCACATTGAACACGCATTCTTCACACAAGTTTGCATATTCAAAAAGTTTGCATATGACTGAAAAAAAAATTGAAAAAAAATGGTTAAAATGCTTTTTAAATAAAATTGGAAAAGAGAATGAGAACGTATATATACGATTGCAAAAATGTGTGCTCAGAGAGAGATTAAATGCAGCGATGTATGTATTTGAAACATTCGCTTTTTTATATACAACAGCGAAATTCAAAGTTCTCATCGATGAAAATACGTAATTAATTTTTTAAAGTTCTTATAGCTTTTAGCTTTATATCAGAATAAATAATTGCCTTCATTATTGATGTTGCAGCCACAAGCCTTTAGTGTTTTATAGCCGTACTTTACGGGCGTGGAGTAGAGTAATATTGTAATGATCGCTGACTTAATTTTCTACTTAACGAATTATTAATGTATGACAAATAACGAAGCGACAGAAAAGGAAGGAGGAACAAAAAATGCTTTTTAATAATATAAAACCAAAGCACACACAGTTCTTTCTAGAAGTAACGATGGAAGCATTGATAGAAGTAACTATATCAATAATGTGATTATCAGTTTTGTTAGACATAAGATAATAGTATTTTTAGATAATAAGAGAAAAGAAAAACATAATTGTGTATCACACACAAGATCATAATGAGTCGCGTAAATTGTCTGTAAATTATGTGTGTGCAAAAGTAATACATTTTTTGGTAGATATTTAACTAAAAAATAATATGCTAATGCAGTAGTTTTATATGCGTCTATATGTAAATATACGTCCGAGTTAATTGCATCGCACTATAAAGAGTAGAAAAATGTCTAATTGAAACAAATGTAACGTGTCCGAGTTTTGAAGCACTTTATCCACCGTATTTGCGTGTAAATACCGGCACGCATTAATCTCGACGAGCTCGGATGTTCCACTCTCTTTCTGTCTTCCCCCTCTTTCTCTTCTTCTCTCTCTCTCTCTCTCTCTCTCCCCCCCCTCTCTCTCCCCCCCCTCTCTCTCGCATAAAGTCAATATCAAACCGTGTTTTCGGCGCAGTGGAATAAGAGTCGGCCATGAGAATATAATCTCGTTGGCCGATTCTCATCCGGTGCGGCGCTGACAAATGACTTCTCGGCTTGATTACTGTTGGGATTTTAACGCGAGCTTAATTAGATGGTGTAGCTCCCCATAACTGATCGACTGAGCCACGAAATGATCCTTTTCTCTTCCCTTCCGCTGGTGTCGATGTATCAACATTAGTTCGTAACGAGCGAGCATCTTTCGGAAGGATCACCCAAGGAGAGCGGGTCCCTCTTTGCCGATTTAAATCACCGGCTATCGCAAGCGCGTGCTAATTAGAGATATGCCGTTATTCTTCGCCAACGGAGATCTCATCCTTTTTCGTTCTTTTCTATTTCTTCATATAAATCAATGTTAATATTTTTAATTAACTGTGAATTGCTATCAAAACTTGTTTTTCATATCTTTATGTAATTTATTTTATATATTTTCTGTACATCATAATAAATTATATAATTAGAAATTAAAATATAACAATAAATTTTTAAAGAGAAAGTTTTATTCTTAAAATGGTACATGATGAAATTAAATAAAACATTGAAATTTAAAAATATATTTTTAATGGTTAGGTGCATATACTACTTTTTATTTCACACTAATGAATTAGTTTGCGATGATTTTCGTTGACAATAACACATTTCAAACACGATCACAGTTTACAGTGTACATCGCGCTGTTTACGTAATAAATAAAAATTTCGCGCGAAACGCGCATCTGCGAGCGTACTAAATTCTCGTTCATTTGAACACCGATTATCCGAAACGATGATCATACGAGGCGGCAATTAATATATGCGCGAATTAATCGCGGTATTTAGCAAGGTACACACGCGGTGTCTCTGTAGTTGTAAATAAATAATGCGAAAATTGTATTCCCCTGCATTAAACAGGTACTGGCGAAATTATAGCCCCTCTACAAAGAGCAGAATTGTATGATGAAAATTAGGCGACGAAACAGGGCGATCTAAGTTCATCGTTAATTAACAATTAACGGCGCGCCTCTAATAATCTCATAATCACTTCGAAAGTAAATTCCTATTAATTACCATGAAGTAATTTAAAGTTTAATTAGACGTTTAAAGAACTTTTAAAATTATTATCGGCGCGTTCTTGACTGGTTAGGAACGGTTCCGAAGTTTCGTTCGAAAATTAGCAGTTACTTTTATCGAGTTTCCATAAGGCTTCTGAGACATACTGCTATTCGCCGCGTCGATTCTCGTTACATCGAAACTGTCAACGCAGTTAGGTTACGTGAAAAGCTGCGAACTCTCGTTCGTTCGCTCGCAGGTAACAGGTGTTCTCACTTCGATGCGTATTATATATTTAGATTTAATTCGACAAATTGTACATTCAGATTTGAGGATCTTTCGCGCGAGCTGGATCGTCTCGGTCACCCACTCACTCGACGCGTTCCGGCGAGTTAATTACGATCCTTGAAATTAATCAAGGGAGCCGCGTTATAAAAGAGATACTTCACCCTCGACTGTAATACGACCCTTCCTCGACGGACGGTTATTTGTTCTTGTCTCGCAAGAGCGCTCTTCGGATAGATACGTTCGGCCAAACAAGAATCTTCATTATTCTCTCGAAAGTTTTTAAACAAGTTTCATTTACCCGTAAGAAAGTTAATTTGCGCTGCGCCGGTGGCACGAATGATTTAATTACTTAATAAACCGTGGCGCTTTACGAGTCGGAGCACCGCGGAGTGCCACACAGCGGAGATGAGAAAGAAAGCGGCAGGTGAGGAGCCTCCTCATCAAGTTTGCGCGGATTCTCTCTTTGCTATAGTAGCGTGGTAATCGATTCAAAGTAAATCGGAAGATACAGGCGCAATGTATTTTCTGCGTCGCTTTGAACAAAACCGCTCTTTCGTCTTAATCGATTATCGGAGCCTGGGGAAGAGGCGGTTCAATCAGAAACCAATCTCGCGGATCCTCGCATTATTAAATATATGTTAAAAAAAAAAGAGAGAAACGCGTCGCGCAAAAAATCTCAACGTAAAGAATATTCTTTTTCAGTCTGTCGTATCGATCGCACGGGGATGCATCAGGGCCGAAAAGTTAACCGAAAGTTCTCGCCTCGCGTAGGATGGGAAGGAATCTTGGAATGGGAAGGACGAGTCGTTAATTTCGTCATTCGTTGCGTCTCGCGGGCTCCCCGTCGTTGTTCCTTAAGGTTTACAGGTCCTAACTTTTCGTCCTTAACTCGTTAATTAAGGACGAAAGCGTGACGGCGAGATGGGGCGGCGGGGCGGCGCGGCTCAGCGAAGGGCGGCGGGGGCGAAGAAGCGAAGTTTTAATAACATTACCGTAATAATACTGTCGGTCCCGCTCCTATTCGCAGCGTGCCCTAAATTATCAAAGGATCTTCCGTCTCTCGTTTCCCCCCCCCCCCCCCCTTTCGCCGCTTCCATTCGTTCTCCATTGCGACGAACTTCTCAATGCTTTACAGCCCGCACGAAACGCAGTTTAATGTACCTTCGATTTCACGAAACACTAACTTCTAAGACGGTCGGCATCGTGAATGGCACATGAAAATCGAAAATGAGAGACAGGAACGAAGATAGGGAGAAAGAGAGAGAACGCGCGCGAGAAGAAAGCGTCCATTTATTCTATACAGTGGAACATTCTTTTAAGTCCGAAATAATGTAGATTCCTTAACGACACAAGTAAATTCAACAAACAGAAACTACATATAGCAAGATATAAAAATGAAATATAAATAAATCTCAATATATTACAGCGTTTATAAAAGTAACGCATTGTATAACACAGGGATAATATATATAATGTAGCAGGTTTGCCACAGCACTTTACTTCCTTTATAAGAATTGTTTGAGAAATATGGAGTTTACTTTTTGCAGCAAAAATCTTATTAAGAATGACATCTTTCTTTACAACCTTTTATTATATGATATTAAGTACGTAAAGCTTAAATTAAATCTCTATCAAGCAGAATCGTATTAATATTAAATGAAGAATGAAATTATAAGTAAAAATTTATAGATTATTTGATAATTTTATTTAAGATCTGCTTGATTAAAATATTCACAAATGGAAGGAAATATGAGATTCCTTTCAACTAATGTGCAAATTTTCAATTTTTTATTTTCTAATTACTTATAATTAAGAAATTATTACGCTTTTATATATTAATGTAATATATTTTTCATGCATTTAATTTTGCAATTTCGATGCAATTACCTAATTTCAAAAATAATATCTACTTTATTATAAAGAAGATAACGATATAAAAATCGTATTAAGCCGTAATAAAAATATAAGGATACTCTAAAGATAAATTTTAGTTTATAGATAACTAAAGATAATATTAAGAAGCGCGTCGATAAATCCTCTTATCATCCTCGCTACATTTTATACACACTTATACAGCGAAGCTCTACAAGTCACTATACTATATGCTGTGAATGTACGAAGGGAAGAAGGAAGGTGGGCAGAGAAATTACTCGATCGAGAGGGATGGCACCCTGACATTATCTCGCAATTGCGCGAATTCCATCGAACGCGAAATTCCCGCCGAACGTCATCGAGTTTCTGCTTGGAACCCCTCGAGTGCACGATTTGAATCTACGAAAGGGCCGATAAAGAGGAAGGGCATATCGGCGCTTTTTTATGAAGAGCCGAGGGAACACTAATGTTTATGTGTGTGTGTGTGTGTGTGTAGATGTGTGTGTAGATGTGTGTGTAGATTTACAGGACCGGCGGCGAAGGGAAACGGATTAACGAAAAGAGGGTACGTAGAAAAAGGGGGTTAAGAGATACTTTTTATGTCGCGGAGATGTCGTTCGCTATCCAAGGAACGTTGCAATAATCGTAAACGCATTCCGAAATTGCAGCTAACGTAATGTACGCACGCACGCACGCTCGGATTTCTCGCAGCTGCAGCTGCATCCGGCCCAGGTGATGTTGTCCGAGAACCGCTCTCGTAATTTCGGCTTTATTGTCCCGCTTTTGCAATTAGCGGCGGCTACGGGACCGTCGCTCGCTATCAACAGGTTACGCGCGTCGTCGTCCTTTCTCGGCGAGTCCTTAATAAAAACGGGCATGTATAGTGAGTCTCTCTATCTCTTCTCTGTTCGTATCCCCTTTGCCACCTGGCTTGTGCCTCTCTTGTTTTATCCTACTTTTTACTCTACTACGGTTCTTCTTAACTCTGTTCCGTCGCGTACACGCGACTACACTCTATCTTCGTTGCTCTATCTAGCTCTCACGATTCGACAACGCGTCGCCGTAATTACATCGTTCGCCGAAACAACCGGCCTTTCGCTTTGTAATTCGAAGCTCGCCAACGACTTGGCGTTGTTGCGCTGCGCTAATTAAAAACAGTAGGTTCGCGAAATTCGATACAAGCATCTTTTACGATTGAGCCGTGCATCTCATTTCGATGGTAAAAATTTTGAAATATTCTTTTTGGCATTTATAATAAATTGATTTATAATAATTTGGCATTTATAATAAAATAATGGCATTTGTAATAAAATTTCAAAATCTTATTTGTGTGTGTGTGAGAGAGAGTAAATGAATTGTAAAGGAAGATGTGAAATACGGCTCAGCATAATGGCTAATCTTGATAATGCGAGAGAAAAGATGTTATTTACGTAATGATTATGGCAAATGAATGCTCTTTAAATTTCTCTTCTTCTTTTTCAGTCACTGCATTCAGATACGTCTACTTTCTTCTAATCTAAATCCAATTTTCAAAATGTCAGTCCATCTACGTGACGATTCGTGATTTTAGATTTAATTAAAGTTCTTTATTTGGGAATTTATTCGCGATTGAATGTTTTTTTTCAAAGACTTGACTCGATGTGATCATCTGGCCTGATGTGTTATCGTATGAACTGATTCCAATTCTTATTTATAGACACTGTCTAAAAAACTTAATATTTATATTATCTTTACTTTTTTAAGCTTTTTATTTAAAAAATCAATAGCATACGGCTTTAAATATTGACTTACATATGATAACGTTCCGAATAATTATCGAAGAATATATTTCTGATGTCATTGCCATAATATTACATTAATTATATTATTATCTTGTACATTGGTTTTTATTATTTCAAACAAAATAAGTCATTTTAAGTAAAATATTCATTATATTCGTAAATTGTTTGATTTTATATTAGAGAAGTACGTTATACAATTATATTACTCTTAACTATAAAGACTTATCATCTAGTGTTATTAACGAAAGATTTTACTATTAATATCATTTTTCCTAAACAGAACAATCAATTTTACGATAAAACATAATATTTCATGACATTTACAAAATTTTATTTTCATCATTTTTGCACAGGTATGTGTCTATATGCGTACGTGCGTGCGTGAATTGAAGTCGCTCTGTAGAAATGCACTAGATTTAAGGAGAAGTGAATCAATACGCGTTAACTATTTCCATCGTTTGTCGTTCCAACGTTGATCGTTTCGTCTCTTCTTTCGCCTATCGTTAAGATATCGCGCGGCATAATTGGATGCATCTTGGCGGAAAATGCTCTAGGGAAAAACGACGACTGTATGTTAGTCGGCGCTAATTGATATAACGGCGACTTTGTGCATACACCCTAAAATTTATTGTATCGCTCTTCCCCGTAACGAGAGCGCGCTCATATGCGGGAACGATATTAATTACTGCGCGCGCCCGAACCTCCGCGCCTGCTGCTTTTGCCATCGATACCGTTTGCATTTGATATTTTATGCACCATTCGAGCGGGCGGCGGCCGTGTGCCGTTTTGGTCATAACGTTTCACGTGTATCTTGGGAGAATATCCGCGCGTTTTGATCAGTGAAAAGCAGTTATGCCCTTTCGCGTGGATAAATGGCAATCGACAATACAGCCGTCACGGGCAGATTTCGCTCGTAGCTGTTGCAGCTAAATCCGTGGAAGTCACGTGCGGCATCGCGCGCTATGATCCCTTTGAACGATGCAGCGGTATCTACCACGGAAACATACCTTTTGTGCTCTCTTTCTCTCTCACTCTCTTTTTTTCTCCCTTTCTCTCTCTCTGTTAGACCGTGCGAACCCTTTACGATTGAGTTAAAATTGAAAGCTCGGTTATCATTTAATTGCTTTTGACATTTGGCGAGAAATCTTGTCAGAATGCCTTATCAGAGACTGTCTGTTGATATATTTATTGTATATTTTAGGAGAATTTAGATTTATCAACTCGCGATATTTTTGAACGATCCAAATATATAAAAATGATTTCTTTTATCGACATCTCGCGCGATGTCTTCCGTTAGCAATTTAAATATTGGAATTTATTTTTGTCTCGTATTGTGAAATACTAACTTTGAAAGTGTTACAGTTGTGTTAATATTGAAAAATATACCTAGTTTTTTTATAATCGTATAAAAATAATAGTCATATATCTTATATCATATATTAAATCTAGCGCAATGTCTGGCATCTTCAGATGGAGCGTCATGTGCGCGTTAAAAGATTTGATGGAGAGATGACACTAGCCTTTCGTAATAGCGCATTTTTATTTTCATATCAATGATCGACTGCAGAAAATTGTTTCGCCTACGAAACTTCACCCAAATCAAGTAACTTGCATTCGATTTCTAGTAATGAGGATTCGGCGATATTTACACGCGGCACGACGTGTGGGCGCCCGTGTTCCTCTCAACAGGCACTCGTTCCACGACAGAGCGAGAGTTGAATTCAGATTCGCGAGTCGCTACTTGTGTTTGCAAAATAAACATTGCGCCACGATGTGTAATAAACGCGCCGAATTGCATCTATGTGTGCGTGTTTCGTCGACAACCTCTTGACAATCATCGTCGAGACTACGTGTTACACACTTCCTCCCGTATGTCGAAAACGTGCCTGTCGGCGATCCGAGTAATAAAGACAAACAAGATCGCGCGAGCTAACGCTTTGCAAGCACCGACAACGATGAAAAGATTGGAAAACTAGAAACAGATAGAGTTTCTCACTTTTCAAAGTCGGCAGAGACGATTCGATGACGCGTTGTTATTTGAATGTGCGAAAACTATGCGAGGTGTGGAAGTAGAGAACGATACATTGAGAGTAAGGACGAGTATCGTGAGAGCAAGAGAAAGTGGAAGGAAAACCGATGGCGAGAGAGACTTCTGGAAACATTACGACCGCTTTATCGTCTCGCTCCAATCGGAGATATCGACTTCGTCGCTTGGCGATAGCTCGCCGCTTTACGGGACACTTCACCGATGCACCCTTCCGATCGCACAACCCGTTTAGGTCTCAACGAGCTTGAGTCTTGAACCAGCTTGTTATCCGCTCGATCGGCGTCTAATTGCCGAATTATTAGTAGGGATTTATTTTACCACGAGGTCGAATGCATTGTCTATCATCATTTCGTTCGCGCGACTGATCGAGTTGTTCGTGGATCGTTAAAAAATAGATGATATATTGAACGGAGATACTCTCTCTTCGCATGGTGAAATTACACTTGGCCGGAATGTGATTTTATTTTTAGACACATTACCCCGCAATGGACATGTAAAAACTGTATATATATTTGCGTGTAAATGTTTATAGAAATATATTAGTGTTGGAAACTTTTGATTGCATGCAATCAAAAATTTTACGCGCATATGCATATGCGCGTAATCACGTATCGCGAAAGATTGTCTATATTCCTGTTGCTAAATTTCACTGTATTCTACAAGGTGTGTATGTGTGTGTATTCAGGAAAATTATAAACTCTATACCTCTCAAATTATTTATTACTTGCAAAATATAAAACTTAATTATATCTAAGATATGAAGCTAATAGCAAAAATTATAATTATAAGCAAATGTTTGTTGAAATAAAAAGTAATGTAGACGATCATTTCATTTGATATTTTCTAACGTAACAACTACATTTTGCAAAAATATAATTATTGCACATACGTATAAACTGATGTTGAAAAATTTAAATAACACGAGGAACATTATTCGATTGCGCTCAAATTGTATTACGGATCATGTTAATCAATAGCTGTTATAATTCATGGGCTATTAATGGTAACTTATTAGACAGACGACAGACATGCAAAATTCCAGAAAAAGTATTCTGCAAATTAGAACAGCATTTAGGAATTAGATTATTCTGAAATATATGTCATCAGGTATTATTTCTCGAAATAGCATTTCTCGATATAGACACTCGTCGAAAATCAGAGCATCGAAAATTGAAGTGACACCATTCGAAACTCTGCATTATACGGAAAAGTCGACATTTAAAATTGATGTACTGATCTAGGCTTTCGATATATTCTCGTATTTTCTACTTTTCCATTTTTACTTATTTTTTATTACGTTATAACTTTTTATTTTATTTATTTGCTCAATTTACGAACATTACATTTACATCTAAACTGATTACCACAACTTGTAATACTATTATTCACATACTATATAATTCTCTTAAGCAGTGAAATCCGAAACATATACTTATTTGTTTCTTCTTTCTATTTTTCTTTCAATTTAAAAATTATTTCTAACATATCTAAAAAATGTTCTAAATCTAATTTTTAAACACATTATGAATTTGAATACTATTAAAAAATGTAATAAAAGCATTATGTTTACGTCACTTCAAAAATAACTAGTCCATATATCGCACCGAGATACTTCATAAGAGTGCATATTTTGGTACTCGTCGCTGCCCTTTTCTAATCTCGATATTCTGATTTTTCCGGGGTCTGTGTGTGTGTATATGTGTGTGTATGTGTGTGCTGTAAGCCCTCGAATTCGCGTTTATTCTTGGCGATGATCGCGACGCGAGCTGGAAACTGACGCGATTTATCACGAAAAGCGAGAATGTGCGGACGGAAGGAAGCGTCAGTTCGGTTTATCTTCGCTGATAAAATTGATTAACGCCGACGCGACGTTAAATTTAACTCGATACACGGTTTGCCATTATTAGTGATAAATTACTGGCGCGAGCCCCGCGTCCCTTTACGAGGGAGGCGTCGACTTCTTAAGTGGCGACGTTATGTTGGCGCAGAGAGAAAAAGAGAACAAAAGATCGAGACGACACCACTTCCATGTCCGTTTGCCTCTCTCGATTTTCTCAGCGGATGCAGCGCGTACCATGTCGCCTTTTTTTCGCTATTGGTCCTCGAAGAAGGAATAAATGAGGAGGGGGCTCGCGACAAGACAAGGCGCATGCCGCTTTGAAGTTATAAAACACTTTGCCGTACGTTAACACCTAACCCCCGCGCCCCATTAATCGTTCTCTCAATGGCATTCGCCCATGTAAAAGTCCCTTAGCCTTCCTTTCGGTATATAACAGCGGACATGTTAAGTATATGTGTGAAAGTGCCGTTGCGCAATATACCTTCGTTATCGTTTGCACGAATCTTTCGATCTTTATCATCGTATGTGATGTTGCGGCACTGATTATGAATCGACAATGACAATGTTTGATTTATTCAATCTACAGGATAATATTTTAATATACGAGATAAACAGAAGCAAGTAATTTTAAAATTTACAAACAAGCAAAATATATCTGATGATAATCGCCGCGAATTCTTGAGATATATTCTTGTCAGCTATGCTTGATCGATTGTTTGACGATGATTTTCTGAATATTTTTTTACATACGTATAAAGAGTCCGTTTTGACTACATCAAGAGAATGAAGAGAATCTCTTAATTTATAATTACATCAGATATTACGGTTTTTCTTTCCCGGTATTCCTTTATCACATTTCTTTTTAAGGAAACATTAAGAAGATTCTAGATCCATATAATTCCGCATGTTTTATAAAAACTGCAGAATAACAAGCTTTTATTTATTTGCATAAAATCTTACAATTTTTTAAGTATCTTACAATTTTTTCGAAATAATTAACAAAGGCGACAAATAATGTGTTGCAAATCAACTTGGACGATCCGTTGAAAGACGAAATAACATTCACGAAGAGAATATCTAAATTTAATTGCATCATAATTCAAAAGAATGAAATGTCATTCTAAAATTCGATTTAAACTTGATTCAATTTTTTAAAAATGATATTTCCCTTTTCAGAACCTCTAAAATTGGGATGGAATAATCTTATAGAGAATGAACGTTATCGTGAAATAGTTTTCAGGACATTCCACGTAGGCCAACTCTTTATTACGCAGACACAGCGGAAACTTATAATTTCTTGAGAACTTCGAACGAGATACTTAGATATAAAATGTTATTAAAATCCGCTCAAAGAGCCAGCCGCTTGAGGCTACATTGGATGAACCATCTGGTGAATGTGACTTTTACGCATACACAAGTAAGAGAGAGAGAGAGAGAGGAGAGTTATTATCTCTAGAATATTTATACATTTATAATAACACTGAGAGAAAATATATTCTGATTTGATTTATCTAAAATATTCGTTTAACGAGGAAGATTATTTTATACTGACTTTTATTATTTCATATATATAAAGTCTGTCCAAGTCTCTTCATATTCATTCGTGTGTGTGCACACATAATGTTTAATATAATAATATTTCTATATTTCTTGATCAAATCTGTCGCGTTATAGAATACTTCCTTTTTAGAATGCGTTTGTATCATGCCGTTATTACAATACATATACGACAACACGCCGAAGCGTGACGTTGACTATAACTCGCGTCTTTTCCTTTGAAGCGATTTCTCGCTCGGTTTGTGCCGCGCGATGTCATATTTCCGATATTTATCGTATCCGGACATATGCGTGCGGAAGCGAGCGCGAAAGAGCGATCGGAACAAATCCGTGGAGGCATTTTCCTCGCGGTAAACGGACGGTAAACGATTTCTATGACGTGATGCATTTGCTGGTACTCGATCGAAAATTTACGAGGCTACTCCCCGTCGACGTTCGCCGAAAGGGTTTTTTCGGTGACCGAGCCGGCACAGAAAAAACTGTGTCTTTTATGGAAATTATAATATTCTAATTTTATGATGGCTCTTTTTTCGCATTACGGCGAACTTTGCCTTCCGCACGTTTACGCCAAAAGCGTAAGCTTTTATTTTCCATAAACCTTAGATGTTCCGCGCGATATAGACGTTGGATCGTAAAAACATGGTGGATATATCAGAACGTTAAACTTCTTTCTGTGCATGCGCCGATAAGACTTCACCAAATTCGAAGTAAATTTCTGCGTGAGATGGTTCTGAAGGCGTTTTTACGTTTGGCTTAATACGTACACGTGGAAAATAATTGAGAATTAACTTTGATGTTTCTGGCACTTTTTTAAGTTCCTTTTTTATTTGACCAGCAAGATTAGTTTTATGAATGAAATGTGCTTCTTCATAAATGATTCAATCGATTGATTAAACATAACGTGGAATGATTGTGGTATTTTTCTCGCGGTTTAATGAAAATTATTGAAAGTGTTTGATTGCAAATTATATAATTATATGCAGCATTATTAAATTTTTTTTTCGATCGTGTTATTCACATTGACTAAATAAATCATTTTTCGAACTAGCAATTGAACACGAGATAAATTTAATTTTATGCAAATAGAAAGAGTTACATCTTCAAATCCTTTCAGTATGAATTATTCCGAAGAATGTAAAAAATCTTACATTACTGTTATCATATTTCTAGACTATAAAACTTGCCAACAAGTGAACGATTCCGCCTTCCAACAACACAGATACGATTTTATGCTTTTCTCTCTCTCTCTCTTTTTTTATCAAAAATTAAGCAAAATTCTTTAACCTCAAATTAATCATAATGGCAAACTAATAGTAGATTCAAATCGTCTATTTATTTATTTAAGTTGTTCAGAGACGTACAACTACTATACTTAGGTATAATACAAAGTAAACAACTCAAAATAATCTATATATTTGCTAATGTGTAACAACAAGCCGCATAATGTAATGTAATGTATACATCAACGAGGTCCACTAAAAAAATAATCAAAGATGTTAAGCGCAAGATGCGTTTGTTCGCAGGCTTTCGTCGTGCATAAAAGAGAATGGGGACGCGTGTGCAGGGCGGATTATCGGGTGGTATGGAAAGAGCGAGGCTCGCTCGAGACGCGGCCGATTATGCGCATAAATTAGCTACCGCACTTACGATAGGGTGGCGAAGCGGGACGGGGGTTATCGGGCGGAGACATGCGGTGTAATCCAGCATCAGAAACGCATTAACAAATGTCAAGTCGCGCGGCGAACGGGGTGCAGCTAGCCGTACGTAATCCGTAGCGGGATGCACTCGCTTCTCCGTGCTACAAATCAAGTTTCAGGCCGTCTATCAGGCCGTCAGCGATTTCTCCCCTCGGTTTTGTTCCTTCCGCCGATCGTCCCTTTGGTCTCTTGCCACTCCGTAGAGCCGTTTGTTTCTACGGCGTTCGATGTAGTACTTCACAGAAGAGCGCGCGGTCGCACTACAGCGGTTGCACTACATCTCGAGAGCCGAGAGATGCATTCGGTCTGTGCATTTCACTTTTCAGAGACGCGACGCGACCGTACATATCTGCGACGACCGTAGGCGCGCAGCGGTTCTCAATCTCATTTGCAAGCAATCTCGTTTGCGAAGCAATCTCCTTTTCTGTGTGAACGCTGCCTTTCTGCCTTATTTAATAATTATATGTCGCTGCAAGAAGCAGAGCTCTCTTCAGCCTTGAAATATCTTATAATATTATTTCATTCAAGCAGCAGCTTTTAATCATATAGCTTTAATTAAATAGAAGAAGAAAAGGAACCGAGATATTCTTGCTTGGAAAAGATAAAGAGTTTCTTTTTGTTATATTTCCTAGGCAGATAAACAGAAATCTTTATAGATTGTATGGACAGTTCTTTCGTGTTATATAAATTAGTATTTTCTCGGAAAATATCATGTCTATATTGATTAATTTTTGTGTATCGAAATTATCCATACACGATTAGTCTGATGACTAATCTGTTTGTAGATGAGTTTGCGCGTAAAGAAGAAAGAGTGAGCTTTTTGTATGCATTGTTTAACATATACAATGATAATAATAGCAGAGAAGAGTTTATATTGTGTGTGTGTGTGTGTGTGTGTGTGTGTATATATATATATAACGATAATTCTACCAAAAAGAAAAAAAAATTTATAAAGTAAAACAGTATACTGTTGCTATTCGCATTTCAGGAGAGTATTGCTCAAAGAATTGTGTATTAAAGTTACTGAAGTTTAATGCAAATTTTAAGAAAAAAATCTGTAGATATTTTTATAAGAGAAATAATATAAATATAAAATATATATAATTATATAAAATAAAATATATATAATCCGATATATAAAGGCATTAATAGATGAGATATTCGGCGCGACGTGGTCTGCGCTTTAATTATCACACGTTCCGACGGATTGTACGGATTGTACTAATATTTAATCCAGATGCGTCTCGATGCGTGGATCAAATTTAATTATATCGATTGCATATTTCTCGACGCTGATTACATATTACACGCTCAGGTATTTCTCATTCAGCTTTATACGGCAACATCGATCGCGTCTACGACAACAATTTCATTTCAAATTTAGTAGTCTAAGCTTAACTCGTCGCCCATAACAGACTGTAACGACGTGTTACCGCTGCAATATTCATGAATACGCGTACATGAATGCAGGCGCGGTGCAAAGACTCACGAACGACTGTTGCAGCTCGGAGTATCTGTGAAAGTCGCATTAATAATGCATCGATTAATTATCCGCTCACGCGAAAGTAGATACACGCTCGCGCGACACGCGCATAGGCCCGATCAATTTTGTTTAGCCCGTGATAAGCTACACCGAAATCCGACATCCGCCATCAGTAATTTTACATCACTATTGATGAACCGGTTGCACTCTGTAAGCGATGAATTACTATTGACTATAGCCAATAATGATTGCATCTGTCTCCAAATAAAACACGTTAGAGATCGGTTATTTAGATAATTTTATTATTATAATGTTGAATATTATACGACAGACGATGTCTTTTGAATATTTTGTTAACGAAAAATTGATATTATATCCGTCAAAAGATTTGTCACTTAAATTAAAATTAAAAATTTTTGATTAATATACCTATATTTGATATTTAATTTGATATTTATATTTTATATTCAATATATAATTTTGATTAATATATACATATAATTACATATGCGTGTGTGTATGTGTAAACAATTCCAAGTGGATATATGATAAACTAATATTAAGTCACATGAGATACTCAATCATTGACGTGTGCGATATCCATCAAACATAAATAGCTACACAGCGCAATTACGAACGATTCTTTCGGAGAATCTTGTGTTTCGGCAGCGAAGGTGCGAGTGAATCGCGTGTCGCAGCGGCGAAACATAAACGACGAAGACGTTCTCGGAAGCAAGCGTGTTGACATCGATGTTGGTTGGATATCGTGGCGCGATGCAGTGCATAAACTGCACGAGGGTCCATCCGTTCGCTGAATTATCGCGCCGTGCCGAAACGCGCTCATGCGTGGCGCGCATGCAACGCGTGCCGCACGCAGAGGACGTTCCTGTAATCCACACGCGTTGAACGGAGAATCACGAAATGATCCTCGCTCTTCGCGGATCACCGTAATAACCAAATTGGTAATTACTGCGGAACCTCGCATTCTATCCCCTCTCGATCCTCTTTCCTGCTTGCCTCTTTTTTTCGTCGTCCTTCGTCTTCGTCTCCCTCTCGAGCTGCCGCGAGATGAGAGATTGCGGGATACGAGGTTTGCGTTACGAGATGAATGCCAATTTTTGCGCAGTGACTCGGGACAATCCTTACTATGCCGCTCGCGGTAAAACGCCGATGGTTATGTACCGTTATTTGCTTAAGTGTCTGCTTAAAGCTTAAATCAATCGTATTTAAATATACGTCCGTGAGATGCACCTTGCACATATGTGAATACTTTGTCTTGCACGTATTTACATGCGCGCTAGCGGTGCGGCCTGCAAGTTCCCATTAACTCGTGATGTTTCGGACACGTTGCCCGTTACACGTGGTTTGTGATATTCACGACCAGTCGTGATTGTTATTAAAGGTGACGCTAGGACTTATTGGTACATCCGCTTACCACGCATTCGCCAAATAACTGTTGCTAATCAAGCACCAATGCATATAATATACTTGTTTCCTTTATTAATCTATACATATATCTGTTGTTAACACGATTAATCGATTCATTATTTTCGAAATTAAACGAATATTTAAACATTTAAATATGTACATATGTCATAACAAAATATAAAATACAAGTAAAATAATTGCCATTTTTAGATCCGTGTTTAATCAATTTTCACGTAATTTTATTTAAAAAATAAATATTCTTTAACAAAGTAATTAATTTAGTTAGGTATATTGTTAAGAATATGAAAACTTTAAATATTAAATATTTTGATTATAAATTTATAATAAATTAATTATATAAAATTTGTGAGCTCAAGATTTGATCGAAATGAAGAGATGAAATTAATATATATTTCATTTAACCGTATAAATGTGAATTAAAGTAAATTAGAAGAGAAAAGAGAACCACTTTATATATATATATGTATATATACTTTATATCGATACATTACAAACGTTCCCTCTTTCTATCTATTTCAACACAGTATCGATTCGCACAGATGTATCGTAGCATTTTGGAGTTTATCTTCATTCTTCCATGACCGTGCATCCTGTAAATACACCACAAAATGGCTAATCCGAATTTCTGCAATAAAAATCATACAGTAGGCAAAGACGAAATCCGGCTAAGCTCCACTCCGCTAACCCCTTTCTCCGTCCCGCGATATTTCTCACGAGGCTCCGCGCACTCGATACCTCATACATACATAAAGCATCTCGATCTGTGGCCCCCTCGTTCTTCTCACACACTCAACACGCCTCGAGTCTCAATCTGTCGGATGAAATCAAGGTCGCCCTCGTCTAATGTGCTCCCCGATCAATTCGAGAGTCTCACGCGCGCCCGTCCGCTCGTTCTGCTCTCTGAAGAAAGGGCCGAGAGAGCGGAAACAAGACGGCAGCACTCTTTATCTCGCATCCTCGGCGAGTGCTCGCGCGCGCGCGCGCAAAGAGCATAATGGAAACAAATCGTCTTCGGGTCGAGAGAGGACGAAGGTTTCTCTCTTCCCGCGTTATCTCTTCCTCCTCCCGCACTCCCCGCTACCGTTCTCTTACGTCGTATTTGATCTCGGTTGAATTGACGAAACAAGGGATACGGGCGGCGGTCGGCGGCACCATCAGCAGCAGAGGCGAAACGCAGTCTTAACGAGCGAAAGAGAATGAGAAGGTGGGAGAGAAAAGAGAGACGGAGAGATAAAGACAGGAGAGGAAGTGGATACGACATGCTACGGAAAGCAGGGGAAAGAAAGGGGGAACTTGCGAAAGCCCCGAAGGGATCCATCGTCGCTTCGCGATGTCGAAGTTCGCGAAGGGCTGTCGCACATCCAACGACGGACTTTTCGACGCCGAGCGCGGTAGATTGCCGGCGCGCGTTGATCTTCCTTCGAGTATATGTTCGCGACTTACGAACTTTCGCTTTTCAGCGGACGCGTAATACACGAGTTTACGTTCATCGTCGAGGCGGACTGCTCTATTACCAAGTTTTACAGACACTTTGTAGCTGACGTTTTTTTACGTTTTAGAACCGCGAATACTACTGGTAACGAAATGGAATCGATGTGAGTACAATCGAGTACAATCTGTTTGCATTGGAAGACGCGAGGTTTTTAAGAAATTTCGATTTTGCTGCATTTTATTCTGCAGAGAATATATGGTGAAATCTGTCATCGAAAATCTCTCTGCTCGATGTAAATTAAAAGTTATTTTATGTCATGAATTGTGTGTGTGGAGAATAAAGATTTTGTAATATCAGTATATGTTTTACAATGTACTGCCATATGCAAAAATTTTCATTAATCGTAAAAAGAAGGGACATTATAAAAAATAGATTTATATTTTATATGTTTTTATATTTTACATTATATGTAAAAAAAATCGGATTTTATTATAACATTTCTAAAAAAAAAAAATCCAATCAATATTTTTTATTATTATAATCGGAATTATTATATTCGGAAAATTTTTCGCGTACGGGTTTTAAAATATTTTCTGTGTCTTTAGTTTGTCAAGTCTATTTAAGGGATCGTAATCGATCGCGAATAAAAATGACCGCATTAATACTCGAACCGAAAAAATTCTATCTCTTCGCATACTATAATTTTTTTTTACATTTCACGCTAATGCGATTCTCTCTTTTTTATATTCTCGACTCCCACGTTTGGTCGCACGAATTTCAAATCACATTTCCACCGATCCGGTGGAAATGTCGTAGGAGTAAAGAGATATAGTAATATCCCACGAAAGAGAGATGGGATAATGTCGGGGTAAGAAAAAAAGCTCTCAAGAATCCTCAAGGATTTTATTACCGTTATATGACGCCCGACGAACTTCAGAACGCTGAAGGTCCACAGAAACTGCCGCAGTGAATCTTCGACTTGTCATTGAGAGGTGCTCTGAAATTCGTCGACTGGGTGATTCGAAGGCTGTTGTCGCCTTGTGACGCCTCGTGTTCGTCGAACCAAATATACAATTCTCTGAGTCAGAATGCTTCATAAGAGGCAGTGATGACTACTATAAATTTCCCACTATTTTTGCTGTTCTGTTAGAATAAAATAACATCTCAAGATTGATATGGGACAGTGTATTTTTTCAAGAAATGATCGATGTCTTTTTTATACCGCCTTAATAAAATTTTGCGATATAAAATTCTAAAATGATAAATTTAACAATTTTCTACATAAATAGTAGATCGTGATAATATGTATATACAAGAGAGATATATTTATATAACATTAATATAAAATATAAAATATTATATTCATATAAATTAGTATTTATCTCTACAATATATAGCTTCTATTACACAAAGAAAATTATTAAAAAAGACGTAATAAGTATAATTCGTATTCGCAAAGTAGACAGATTTATATCAAGATGAATTTCTCAAATATTTGCAGCATGTTTAATTGAAACTGATCATAATTTGTTGATAAAATTGTGTAGTAAAAACGGCAAAAAACGTGCTGCTTTCGCTAATGTATTCGTGAAATAACCGTTATTCGGGTGTGTAGCAAATGCAATACCAATTACCATTAAAACCGCCCTGCAGAATTCACACGTTTAGTGCCGCGCGATTCTAGCACGCGCACAATGCGCATTGTGTTGGCGCAATACACGTGCATTCAGACCATGAATGTGGGAAGACAAAATACGCGCGCGCGCGCGTTCCTAACTCACGTCGGGGAGAATTCCCCGGGCGTTGCACAGGCAAGGACGGAAACGTCAATCCCAGGATTTCGCTGGGGGCATTCTGACCGGCTATTTATGGAAACTTAACCCGCCCATACTGCTCCTCGGGGAAGCCGGCCTTCCGACATCCTCGGCGTTTCGTCGAGTATCCACCGGCCTATCCTGATGATCGCCGTTTATCAAGTGTCCTCTTTCCGAGCCGTTAGGAGAGAACTCTCCTCGCTATTTTGCAACCCCTCGCGGTTTTTCCGCCTCGTTTTCCCGATCCATCCTCGCCCCGTCAGACCACTTTCTTACGAATTCCGTCTTAACGAATCCCCAAGGAGGTTTCATCGATTTCCGCCTATAATGCGTTCAGCGTCTGATGCCCGGATAACGCAGACGCCTCCCCTTGTCCGCGCCCTAAAGTGGAATGGAGAATTTATCGGCTGTATTTCCGACAATTCGTGCCTATTATACGACAGCTGCGTGGAAAATGTTTCATTAATTTACACCGCGTCGCGTCGCGTCGCGCCACCATCGCGTTCCTCGAAGTAACGAAGTTAATTTGTAACGCGACAAGGTGGATCGTATTATACGCGCTTATATACATATATACCAGTGCTCTTGTTCTTTATTAAGACGCCGAAGTCTTTCAATTTGCACTCCGCACCTGAAGCTATCTAGTGAAGTCGCGTCGATAAGAGACACACCAAAAGTTCTCGATAACGGTTTACGGCTTACGACGACCAAAGTTCGTCGACTTCGACCGAGTTTTACTATGGGACGAGTTCGGGAAAATGTTTGTGTCGCGAAAGAATCGTCTCTCGTCTCTGTCATTAGAAAAATAATTTTGTATTTGATATACATATACATATATCAAACTGTCCCAAAGCAAATAAAATTAACGACAATTAATACTACGCGATGAAATTAATTATTTACTGCTATAATAATTAATCTTGATTTTTCTACGCACACATAGAGGTGCGATATTTAAATACGCGTATTGATATATTTCAAAGCTTGAGAAATAATATAAGAAATTAAATTATTTTTTCGTTTATCAATAAAAAGACTCATCCAGCAAAGTTTGTTTTCCGTAATTTTCAAGATAACGAGCATTGTCTGTAGAGACAATAGATACAGGAAGCGCTTCCGTCTACCGCTAAATCAAAATGGTCAAGGAAGTTCACGTTATAATCGTCCAAGAAGAGGGCTCGATAATGCGAATTCGCATAGTTTGCACGCAGCCGGAAGTGGATACATGCTCGGCGTTGGTGCGTACCTGACGAAGAGAAATGACCAGCTAGACCAAACCATAAATCCAAGTGCGGCGGATTAATCGCGGCAGTGTCGGCGCGGTATTGCCGAGCAAAACTCGTTGCGAACTAAACTAAACTAATCTAAACTCGTCCAGAACTGCCGCCAAGACCGTTGAGAAGCCTAAGATGGTGCGTATACGTCGACGCTATACGCTCTGCGCAACACATTTCCGGCACGCAATGATCTGTCAAGTTTATCTCTTTCGTTTCTTTAACAGCGAAAATACGGGAAATATGTGTCATAAATATAGGATTAAATATACGTGACTTTTCTAATGCAACATTGCTTTCAGTAATGGAATTCGAAAAATCTGCGTGTGAAATAAAATGGAAAGATAGAGAGAAGCTCGCATTATTTTTTTTTTTTTCACGAAGATCAATCTATGAATTATTTTTATTTTAATTTAGAATATATTATGTGTTTCATCTTTTTCCACTTAATACAAAATGTCTAAAAATTCAATTACATGCGCGCACGACTACGCGGTTGTGAATGGACTAATATGACTCATATTCATGCTCAAGGAAAACTTAATAAATTTATTGCGCGTGTTTTACATCGTCTTAAAACAAATTAAAATATACAGCGACGCTAGTTGCTATGATAACAAGGATATCCGAAGCGTATTTTCCAGTAAAGTTGCCACGTTTATAACGAAGAGCGAGTGAGAAAGAAAGAAAAAGGAGGATAATAGGTACCTTTAAGCTTAAGGAAGTAAGACGCGAAAAGGGAGAGTAGTGTGAAATGGTATGCAATAACTCAATGATGTAGAAAAATCATCTTCAGGCTATTGTAATATGGGGAACTACGCGTCCCGCCGTTCTCCCGTGGGGCTTTATTACGTCTCTCTTATGTGAAGAATATATTTCCCATGATAATGCGCGATGGCGTAGGTAGGTTAACATGCGGCGACGGCGCGGTTATTTTATGCGTGGAGCATGCGGTGAATTTGATGAATTATCCTTACGTTTCGTAGCAGCGAAATCAATTGAGCGCGCAATTTGTATCTATACATACTAGATATTATTGGAACTTTATAGGTTTTACACTCGAAATCGAAATTTTTACAACGATCGTTTTTCTGTAAATGCCGATTTGGCCAACGAGATGATTTGTTTTCCATGAATAGTTTTACTAAATTGAGTTAGAATGGTAATTTTTTCCATTTTACTTCCGTACTTTGATATTGTTATTTACGACTGATATCTGAAATGAAAGTAACTTACACACATATCCCGTTTTTTCTATCCTGATAAAGCTAGGTAAACGCGATCATTCAACTTTTATGGAATATTTTTTGCGGCATGATATATCCGCTTTTCTTTTGAAGCGGCTAAATGGATACCGCGAACATACCAATCGTTTATCAGAGAATACTTCGCATGCTGCTTCGCGAAAAGCTTTTAGCCATTACAAGCCAGACCTGCATCGATAAAAGGGGCGAGAGGGAAGCCCAGCCTCAGGCTCTAGAGGATCAGGAACAACAGTTAACACAAAAATACATTCATTGCTTAAATGGAGGTCGTTATATTTCTAGAAAATTTAATGCAAAATTGTATGTCATATTTAAGAGCCAACAATAATATTTGTGCGATATATCTGTATGTTCATTTTATTCATTAATCACTGTTTCAATTGTAGAAGTTATATTTCTACCTTATAATTTATATCACATACGATATAAACAATGTATGTTTTAATTGCGCGAGAACATTTTAAACTTTTATCGCGACCGTAATACAAAGAACATAACATAGGATATATCGTATAAGTATTTCTAACGATTATTTCTATAACTATTCTATAACTATTATATTGAAAGATCGTAATTTTCTTTTTTATTCATCTATTCTCGGTGATTCAATAGATAAAACCTTTTTGTAGATGTTAGCGCGAAGGTATGCGCCAACTTTGAGCGTGGCAAGCAAAGTTTCGAGTGTTTTGCTCAAAAGGATTTAGCCGGATCAAGCAGCCACCCCTTTTAATTTAGCGAGCTTCGACGCTCCTGAAAGCCGAGGGATAGAAAGCTCGTTTCACGCTCGTTTTACAAACGTCTCGACTCTATTTATTTCTCCACCGGCGATTCCTCTGTGGATGCTTAGATGTGTTTCATTTGTATCTCCGTCACAAATAACTTTTCGGCTAAGAGATGAAAAGGATAATTTCGTGAAATTTATTATGGAGAAAATTCCAACAAATTGCTAAAGCAAATACATGTAGAGAAAGACATTTTAAATCCGAAGTTTATCGAAGCTGCAAAAGTATTTTATAAATAATATTGTGAATATTCTTGTTGATTGCTTTTTGTCATACTGTAAAGTATGTAATCCTTTAATTTATCTTTATTATGTTCTGATCACGTATAAGTTTCTGTGAATCACGTGAAAGTACATCTTTCTCGATATACATAAAATATAATTAATGATTTTTAAAAAATATTAAAATTTTTTTTACAAATTATATATTATCATTTAATATACTGCTGTATTCGCTTTACTTAATCTTCTATGCAGAGGATGACCATTATAGTATCGAATCGATTAAAAAGTTTGCAATCGCAATTGCGCTTTGCAGAGTGACATAACGTCGTTTCTTACCTGAGGTTTTCTTGCGGTATCGTCGAATGCGCGGTTGCAGCAGTTACCTACGGCAGGATCCCGGTTGTGGGTAGCCGCCATCGTCATCGGGGGATGGCGAGATCGGATAGCCAGTGAAAATGGCTCGGTTGAGCCTCCGGACGGAAGTAAACGAGAACCCGGCCGCTAACTTTATTCCCAACACGTGAGATTAACTCGACTCCGGGATCGTCGGTGCCTTGCACTTACGGTTCTCTACCCCCATCCGCCTCTTAACTTTATTAAGCCCCGAGTCAGGTGAGTATCCTTTCGAGACCATTCGAGAAATTGGGACGTCGGTGGTGAGTCCGCTTCCGGGGGTTCGTTAAGCCGAAACCACCTACGAGCATCCACAAGGTATAATCCTTCCTTTCCTCCTTTCAATCTCTCCTTCTCTTCGCTGTTCTGCCCGCTTATCGATATATGATCTATCCTTCTCATCTCATCGACGTGTGTTTGTACTTTTGTATGCGATGCAGCGGATATCCGGAATATAAACGAACGTCATACTTTCTGTACTGACAGAAATACGGTGTCGGGAGGTTAGGGAAGGGGGAGAGGGGCATTGAAATCAGTAGGAATGTGATGTGTGTATGCAATTCCTGCGGCTGTAATGCATATCTACATATAAAAGATTCTTGTAAAACGCGAGATGTTTTATGTTGGCTTTTATTGCCATTTTCACGTTAAGCTTGACTTTGAGTTATGCGGAAAAAAGCAAAAAGTTAAGGAAAAAACATAGAAGAGTAAAAAAAAAAGATACGGAAGAAGAAATTTTTTTGCGATGTGAAGGTAGAAAATTATATCCGTGATCAATTTATATGAGTAGAGTAGATGTTCAACGACGACTTATATCGATTCAAGAGAAATTTTTTTCTTATTTTTTATTTAGATTATAAATAAAATCAGCACTTGGGAAAAAAAAATAGGAAAATGTTATATATCATATATTACACTCACGCATACAAGACACAGATTTTTAACAAATATGTAAAGATAAAAATTGGAAATATATTTTAAATGTAAGAAAAATGTTTAATGCATGAGATTTCTCTCTATACTGGTAGCATGAGGTCAAGTATTATGAAAGAAACATGACCGTACATCGCGCACATCAGTGGTTATACCTCAAAGTTTAATCTGCGGACCACAGCCGCCGATGCGGTCGATGAGGCCAATATCCAATGTCCGATCGTTATGATTAAAGATTCGCGATAACGCAATTAAGTGCCTACCCAAAGACGCCTTTCTACCCTCGTACTTGGGATTTAAATAAAATCAATTTGCGCGAGCGTAGGCAAATGTTGACTCAAGGCATTTCAATGTGGCTGACTGCACGAGAGAGGGCGAGTGCTCTCCTGCCGCAAAACGGAGGGAAATTGTAGGTAGGAACGGTTCTGCCTGGCGTTTCGACCCATTTGCAAACCAAATTGCCATTATTGATGGTAATAACCATACAGTCGAGACCATCTCTCCTTGTATCTCCGCCCCCCCCCTCCCCCTCTCCCTCCGATATCGCCTTCTTTCCCCCTGCTTCATCCAAGGCATGCTTGACTCATCGACGATGTGTATCGACGGCCGAAAAATGTTAACAATATTCTTCTGTGTCAATATAATTTTTTTTTTTATTCGCCGTCTTTCATTCTTCCCGTTTTTGTTGAATCGGCCTTTGTCCATCTATCTCTTCGTTTGTACAGTAGATTTTCGTTTTCCAACTTTCACATGAACGAACTGCCTGTCGGCTCGCTCGAAAATCCGCGATTGCATTAATCATCGTACTAATCGTCACGACGCGACAACGCGACCAATATTCAACGTTATCGCGCATTTCCATAAAACAGTTGCCGTTCGCGAAAAGCCCTTCGAACGTGAATTATTAATGATTAATGTATTATTAACGGTCGAATTCGCTTTTTCCGGCACTGTAGTAAGTCTGTATTAAGTCCGATTATTAATAATTGAGCTGTAAATGCGCTGGTAACAATATATGTTTGTTAAGTACGAATGATAGAATTAAAAATTAACATAAAAAATTGAGAGGATGTTAGGTCGCATAGCGATACGGCAGGACGAATAAAAGCACTTGATGCAAAATACATATTTCTATCGGCGTAGTGTTGGCAAATCCCTGATTCATCGGCGACGTGTGATGTTTTGACAAGGGGTTCCAAAGGGAGCCACTTTGCACTGGCCCTACACGTACGTGAGCGTGTCCCGATAAATCATGCGCGTGTCTTGATAACGAGAGAAGTAAAGCCAAAGTGATAGAGATAGAACAAAAGGTAGGGAAAAACTTTTTTTTTTATCACGAAAGCAAAACGAAAATTATAAAAGTGTGCAATAAACGTTTAAATTCGGATTTTAGATGTTAAATTCAAATAGTCAGATGAAAATACAGATCGCAGGCGCATTAATGATTGAATCTTCTCTCTCTCGGTATGTTGGAGATAAGAACAAATACGTTTTAAAGGTATTTAATGAGTCAATTTCAATTAGAGAAAATTAGTGAGAATAAAAGAAAGTGGAAGAGAAAACGAGGGAAAAGGAACTTGGATAGTGTCTAATTCATCTGAACAGCGAAGGCGCGATTTGTTCCTGTGAGAATTCTTCTTGTTCCTCACTTCCGTTCGCTGCCGAGAATCGGATACGACGGGCAAGAAAACGAAAGGAATACGTATCAGTCGAGCAAATTGGACGATTACTTATATTCCTATCTCTACCTGTGTACTCGAAGACGAAGCTCGTCCGTCGATCGGCACTCGTTTCCCGCTCGATCTCCCTTTTCCCCTCTTATCGCGATTCCGGACAAATCGATAGGGCTCTCTAATGGCAACGATTTCATGAAATGGCATAATAAAACGTATTTCATTGGATCCGTCGAGCTCGTTTCGAACACGCCATCTCGCCGAATGTTGCGCCGAACCAAAAGAGTCATCCGATCACATTCGGATCGCCGCATAATCATAGACGGAAGATACATAATATCGATACTCGTAGATTTTTAGAATTCGATGCAAAAAAATAATTTGCAAAAATAGTTTGCAATATAACAATAATAGGAAAGATTTGGGGCAGTGTCTGTACTTTAAACGATAATCCCAGTTTATTTATCGATTGCCTTTCGTAATTTTTTTTTTTTTTTTCCCCCATAAAGATGCAATGTATTGATGTGATGTCTTGCATGATTGTTAATGTATCGCTTTCTTAGATAGATTCATTTACATGATGCGTCAACTTCACTATCACATATTAAGATTATCAACTAACCGAATTAAACGCGTGAAAAAGAAAAACTGGCGAAGAACAGGTGACAATATACAATATTTCGCTAGTTGCGTCGCAACAAATTTCTATCCTTTTATCGTATATCGAGTGCAACGTATGGAGAAGCAATTAACGCGCGTGGAGTTGTATACGAAACGATGTATTTCAGTTTCTGGAACGAATAAAAAGCTTCGACGATTGACGCGATCAATAAGCACGCCTTTAACGCGGCACGTTTTCTTTTTTTTTTTTACGCTCTGCTGTATATCAACAAACGTACAGCTTTCTAAAATTAAATTTTTTTCAATTTTGCCATAAAGAACTTGTGATTATAATTCTTTACAAAAGATTTTATTATATTTCGAAAAAATTAATTAATATTTGAGATATCGTAAATATTTATTAATTTCAAGAGTAACGTCTTGTCACTTTTTAACTTTTATATTATATTATCAATTTTGCGAATATAAAAAAAATATGAAAAGATGTGAAACAGAAAAGTAGATGCAATACATCGTAGAATAGCATACACATACTTATTTATTTTATTATATTGCCTTTTAAGCATTTCCTTGTCTAATAAATGATTCACGATATCAACGACATATGTTGACAGCTTGCTGAATAAAAGTACAGAGAATCCTTCAGATTCGAACGTCGTGCAGTTCGAAGCACGATCGAACGTGCCCGTCGATCAGATTGCGTGGCAAACTATCGTGAGCAGATAAGCGGCCTAAAATTCAACAGACTCAATGTAAAACTATCTATGCTCGTCGTTAATCCTGGTCCGAAACGTTGAATTGGTAGCCACCGATATCCTGCCTTGCAATCATGAGTACTGGTAATCGTGACAGGATGGAAAGCGGACGAGAGGAAGGGAAAAGTAGGCTGGTGGCATTACACGTCCTGAGCTACCTAAACGCAATGTAAATCCAACGTTCGAGAGTTGCCGTTAAATCCATGGTAATCAAACGCGTCTGCGAGTGGAAATCGTAACCGAGGCGAATCGATGAAACATGGACTCTTGAATATCATCGTTAAATGTATCGTGACACGATCTCGTGCAGATTCCCTTATGTTTGCAAAAGATGATAGGAAGAAAAACAGGTTTATGAAACGAAAAACGTGCGACTTTCTCTTCAAGTTTTGTCGGACTAAACAATCTGAATTTATGCGAAGATATAAAATAGAAAATATATTTTAAATGCTTCTCGATAGTTTATAGAACGTCTCAGAGAATCAGCTGATTCGCGTCGAAAAAATCCTGACGTTTTAACCTGTCGCGGCGATACTGCAATGCCGTCGAAGAATACCCTATGAATAATCATTGCTTCGTAAACGAGAGAGATCATGCGTTACTTCTCAATACGTCTCGAGCTTCTGGTTTAAATTGCGAGGGGATCAGCGAGGTGGCACTGAAAAACTGTTTCATTTTCGAATGCTCCCCGACCGAAGCAGCTCGACGTTGCGTGGAAAATTACCTACAGACTTCCTTCCCCTCCCTTTCGCTCCTCTCTTTACGAGAATACTCTCTACGTAAATCTCGGGAGAAGTTGAAGTTGATAATATGCATTGTATTCACTGTGCGATTTAACAATACATTAATTGCTGGTATCATTCTGTCTGATAAAATGGCGGGTTGTTTTTGTTTCTCCGCACTTACGAGGGAGTTTATCTCTATATCTAATGTAATACATAAAAAATTTTGAGAGATATGATTTCTAATGATTGAAAAAAAAAATATAATTGCTTTTAAAATAAAATAAAAAATTATCTATAAATCATATAGGCGACAATACTCATCAATGTTGTTTTTTTTTGTTGCAGGTACGTAAAACATTGCAGAAATTTTAGGAGATTGCTGTTACAGTGAGTCATTTATTGTGTTTTTATATAGTAAATAGCAAGATGCCTCTGACCAAGTACATTCCTCCTCAACTTGATGTCGATTTTTTTCAAAGTTTTTGATTATTCATTAAGTACTTATAGTTGAAAACCAATGCGATTGGTTAAAGGCATCGTGTACACATGGGAGGGGTTGAAGAATTCGCGCGCGCAACGTAATCGCGGAATCAAGGACAGGCGCTGATGCGATCGCTCGGGGGTAAGTTATGGGGTGTATCTTGCAGTCCCCGAATGGCACGAATGGCAGCGTCTACTCTTATAAAGCGGGACGCGCGCTGGCCGTACGAGCGATTCGGGTCCCTGATTGCAAACTCCGATCGATTCCCTTCGATTGGTCCATTCGTTGTAACGTCCGATGGAAATCGCTTGTGCCGCGCCAAAATCGCAGCTTGCCAATCTTCGTCGCTCCGCGGGCGATGCTGGGAGAACGAGATATAGAGATCCGGATGCGTTCGCGCTGATAAATGGGCACCGACCTTTGGGAAATTGAGTGGTGACTTTGTCGTATGATTGCAATTATGCTCACGGGCTTATCTGTGATATTTACGTCCAATATCAGTCCTTTGAGACACAAATTATTTTTGCCCCGCTTCATATTCATCCGATTCACATTCAACTTGACGAAATTTCGGAATTATTGAAACGTTCGATCTTATCCGTTATCTGTTATTCTTCAATTATCATCTGTCGGATGCAATAATATACTTTTATTGTTCTTAATATAGCCGCAAAGGTTTGAAAAATTTTATTTTTGCTTTGAAATGTAATATAATAAAAATAGTCAGCATAACAAAATAATCTCTCTTATATTTTTTTTTATATTAAAGAAAAAACTACTTTATTATATCTTTTTACGAGATTTAAAATATTTATATAACTTTCGCATGTATGCTCGTGCAGATCATATATATATTTAAAATGTAATTTTATATTATATATTTCAAGACAACTATACTCTGCTTTACTCACAAAGCAATACAACTTTGATTTATCTTTCGTAATCAGCCAGATGACAACGGCTTTTAACAATAAATGCGATTTCCTTTCTTACGCGAGGACGGGATTTAGCTGAAGCATTGAGGGTAAAGATACGAATGAAAAATTCGTATCCTGGAATCCTAGAAATATGCCAGTTTACGTTCAGAAAGATGTTACGTCAGAAACAGTAGGGCAAACTGGATCGACCCCGATCTTCCTCGCCACCTGCTACTCACGTGCTCCGTTTTCGCATCTACGATTCTTCGTCATATGCTATGCAATTCGTGCGACATATTTTGCTATCTCTTGTCGTTCGATATGGAATAATAAAACGCTTTTGAATTCAACAGAATTTCTATATGCAGCATTCGCAAAAACAACAAGTACGTGTCTGCATCGATTTTTATTAACTGAAAGACACATGCACGAAAAATTTGAAACATAACGTTTGTAGTAAAATTCTGATTCGTTGGAATTGAGGTAGAAGAGAATCTTTTATTAGACATATATGTATACTGCTTTAATGCAATAATATGATGGAAATATAGGTTAGCAGCATTGGAAATTATCTATCTTTTCATTTCTTGCTCATCATGTTGTTAAAGAGATTATATCGAAGACACTAGTGCAAAACCGTAAAACTATTTTTTTATTGTTTCTTTTTACATGATTGGCGGTTATTATTATATAAACAATATTTTAAACAGGATATTTCAAATGTGTAGACTGAAAGAGTATTCATTTGTAGCAACAAACTTGATCGTGGACAAAGATTGTTCCTAATGCACTTTGGCTTACCGCGGTTTTAATCGTATTACGATTTTAGTTTTATTTCATGGATATTATTTTTTAAAAATATTCCTTTCACTATTTTTTCATTATTTTATTTTTACAAGTTTCACTGTAATTATCAACTGGAGGTTGACAAATTCTTATGTATAACATTTCAGTAATATTTCATATAGCGAATTGACATCGTAAAAGCACGCGCGCGCGCACACACGTATTCGTGGATTATACATATATTATTAATAACGTTATATTATTTTATTGTATCCATGACAAGAGAAAAATAAATTGTCCAAATATAAATTGTCAAGCATATAGATACGACTCAGGTGTGCGATCAGTCGGCTATTTATTAAGTCGCAATCTAAGCAGTTACACTTTATACCAACCGCGACAGCCAATGCGCGATCGACCCGACGTAAATGCGGCCATTGACAAAATAACACCAAAACTTGGTGACAATCGAATACTCGCAGAACTCGTGCGCTCGCCCAATCTAGCTTTCTGCTTACGGCTCGCTGCCGCTTGTTCCGGTGCGCCATTATCGTATATTCCGTACGGTATCGAACTTTCCCCGTAACCGGCCATACACACGACAGTCACTGATATCTACGGTGGATGATACTAACGAAGCAGTATTACACTCATAAAACGCCTCTCCTCTCTCCCCTCCCCCTCCCCTTCTCTCTCTCTCGCACGACGATTCTTTTTAACTGCGGAAATACGCGCGTTCTCGTATCAGTTCGATGAGGAAAAAAAAAAAAAAAAGCGTTCGCCCCCGAATCGTCGCGTATACGAGGAGTACCTATTATTCTTGATTTTTCGCTGCAAGTGAAACGACATAAACGTGATAAATATGAATCGAATTTCATTTACACGCATACGCGTATGCGCGATATTCCCGTGCGGCTCGCGAAACTGCGCGGAGCTTCTCTGTTTGTGATAAATGGAACGCGAAATTTGCAGTGATGTAATAAATGTTAAGCGTTTGTGATGTTTGCATTTGTCTGGTACGTGTGTATGAGACGTGATTTATATTCTATTTATTCTCTTGAACTTTTACAATGGATTGCCGCAATGGCGCGGTAAAGTGCTTACTAAACTAAACTGTCGACGTGTGAAATTTTTTAATTCTCAATTAAATATCATATCCTTTCTATTATATGAAGTAGGAAATGTAAAGCAATGCAGTCATGAGATTTTAAGTAAATAATGTCTTACGTTTGTTTTTTGAAGCTTCCCGTTATAGTGACATACAACATATTTACACATAATGTATAATTTTAATGAGTACATTTCTTCTATGTATCTAATAATGATAATGATAATAATCTACAGAAAGGTAATTGCAAACACTAGATAAATTATTTGACATCGTGACGCTTGCGATAAGCCGGAATAATTCTTTCACGTGTAATTTATTACTGACGGAACCCCTCGCCTACCCATTTTTATGGTCGGCTTCAGGTGGTTAGCGGAAATATCGAAGAAGGTCGGGAAACCTAGAAAACTTTTCATTCCGATTTCTACTGAAACACGGTACGCGTACCATTTTCCGGTCTCATAAATCTTGCCAACTTTTGCTTCGCAACATCGCCGGTGTTACACGGCGGTAAAATACCTACCTATATCAAACCACAGAAATCGTTGACGTATGTATGCGTCTATGCGATCCCATTTATACGAGCGTTTTGATTGTAGCACTTTAACAAACTTCATTTACTCGCATCTCTCAAATTAACACATTTCGTCTTTTTTTTTCCAATATAATATCGTTCAATTTATTATAAGGCTGAAAATATTACTATATCTATTTTTATTCATGTCAGTTTCTCTGGAATATTTTTGTTAGACTTTCGACAACTGTAAACGACAGTTAAGAGCTATTATTTAGAACTCGCGATGTCTCCCTTCACTTGCATCAATTTTTTGCAATAATTTACACCAACATTTTTTTTTATTTCGTTTTCACAATAATAAACGGATACTCTTTTTTAAATGGCGTTCAAGTTCTCGCTGAGGAATCGCCGCCGGTTGCGTGGCCATATTTTTAGATGCATTGCACTTCAATGTAACGTTTCCTGACGCAGCCATGCGTCCAGAGTAAATCTTTATTCAGTGGAGCTTCTCCCGACGAATCCTGCAACATAGCAACCTCTTCACCGGATGACGACGTGCACATTGTATACCATTCCGACACATATCCTCGTCCGTACGAGTGCGCTTTTGAGACGCGAACAAAGTGGATGTATCTCCGATGACGTCGATACCGATCCGATACGAACCGAGGGCGAGTCTTAAATGGCCGGCGAATAGAATCCGACGGAGTGGAGAGAAAACGACGTACTGAAACAGAAGTCTATACGTTTCCGGCCACCCGCGCGAACGTGTATGCGCGTGTGTGTGTGTGTGTTACGTGTAGATATACGAACATCCGCGTACGTCGCGTATGTGACGTATCTTGCCGACGGTCTCGTGTTATCGTAGCAACACAGCTTGCTCTATTCCACGGCTGCGAATACCTAGTATCTGGTATGCAAATTTATCGTCGGAGCCGCATAAGTTTAGCATACATTTCTTGTTTTCGGCTGAGCTACGGACGATCACGAGTACAAAAGGAGAGAGAGAGAGAGAGAAAGAGAGAGGGGGGGGGGAAAGGAACGAACGAATAAGTAGATAAACGTAGAGGGAAAGTGTGGAGAAAGTATAGAAAGAAGCGAGAGAAGAGATGCACAAGTGAGATGAGATAAAAGAGTAGTAAAGAGCAAACGATGGAAAAAGAACTGTGTTACTTGAAATGATATTCCTGTACTCCTCTCTTTTCGTTTCTATCTATGCTTCACCACGCTCATGCGCTCGAACTGGGAAAAGGAACACGATAGAGGAAGCCGAGCCGAGAGTATCATTACGAGTTTTGTTTATAGTCTGCGAGTCTGCGCGAGGGTGGCTTGTAACGGCCAGCGATGCGTTGAAACGGACTGGACGGAACTTTGGCAAATGGGGATGCAAACTGGCTTTCCTCCCCTTGTTCGCGGATCTTTGCGAGCGAATAACAGGCTAGAACGTGGTCATTCCAAGTGGATATCTCAGGATACCATTGTTATTGTCTATTTCGTCGTGTTTTTCGTCATATCGTAATTCGCGCGTTGATATAAATTATCATAATTGAAAAATAAAAATTAACCATTTAATTTGATCGTTCATGGAAAATAAAGCGAAGAATGAGTTACGAGAGATGAAAACGCGTGTACTAAATTAAACATTGCCTCGGGCAAGTACTTTTCAAACCACAAAATTACGGTATTCGAGTCGGATAGAGATCGAGCAATCGAGCTTCACTGTGGATTTGATTCATTATTAGATAATTTTCGACCGTCGTCTTTTTTCCTCCTCGGAAGATTAAGAGAACGGTGCCGTTCGTTGTAGATTTCATTGAAAAATGAAGCACCGCGGGATATACTCGCGCGAGACACGCGCGCCCGTTCGATCGCCTCGCATGATCGCGGGCCGTAAATCAGGTTGGTGATTAAGGCGCGCCTGTACATACACACCTACTGACAATCCGGCGATCGAGAGTGTTACACGGATGGGATTTTCACTAGGATGAAGAAAGAGCCAACGCCGCGCCGCAGCTGATAGTTTACTTCTGGTACCGACTGCTTTTGGCATCGATAGTTTATCTTCCGTGTTAGTTACATGTCGATACTTGAGAGCAAACTATCAAGTAGAGAATGTAGGTATATGTGCTAGATATTATATATGGATGGCACTTTTAGCTCGAGAAATATATTTTCTCTGGTGCGATAACTAACAGCTCCGCCTAACAGACCTTACAACTTTCAATTATCTGTGTATGTGCGTGTGTGTTTGTGTGTATTGTATTCTCATTTTTCTTTCTAGTAAAAAGATGGAAATACAACACATTTGGTAGAAACTTATACATAAAAATCCCTCCCATAAAAGATAAAAAATTATTATCATATGTTGTGCTAATATATATATTGTGTACAGAACGAAGAGTATCTATACGTAGCATTGTATGTGCTAATTTTCCATATTTTAAGAAAATTTAATAGCACATGAATGTATATTAGGAACATTCTTGTAAGCGTTAAACATGATTTTTCGTAGCGAATATTTTAATAAAAGATAATATTTTTTTCAACATTGATTATATAGCAATTAAATTTTTATTACAAAAACATCGTTTAAAAAATTTCGTTACTTAATTATAGTCTTGAAACTTAAATCGCTTAATAGCTTTTGCTTTTTGATGTAAACTCCGTTTGAAATTTATAACCATCAATTCAAAATTTGCTTTTCACTCCGCTAATTATCTTATCACACGAACGTGCCAAAGAACGCGTTACCTTACCCAATTAGAGAGTGATGCTGTTTTAACGCGCTCGTTCTCGGGCCATGAAAGGAACATGAGGGGGCGCGATGCCCGAAAAAAGAAGAGAATACGAGAATCATTGAGTTGGAAGTTTACTTATACTCGCTATTCACATATATCGCATGTATACGCGACTTCATTACACGACTTTTTTTCTGTGCGAGACGAGCGTTTCGCATCTGTCTCTTGATTACGCGAGCCTCGTTTTCCCTTTCACTTTTCGCCGAGGATTTTGCATTGTGCGTATCCGGCCTGTTATTGTGCGTTTTTTCCTCCTCGCATTAATCCTACCTAAATAAATCGGCATTAGCGTACAATAGTTTATCCGTGCGCGGTTTTAACGAGAAGCGAAGTTTGCGGTATTTTTTAAGGAACAAGACGAGAGCAAAGTTTACTATATTTTTAAGGAACGGGGGAAGCGGAGATGATGAACAATCTCGATGTAGAGTGCATTTGCCTCTTTCTACAGTATCGGTTATGGACTCCTATTATGAACTTTACATCATTACACGTTTATATACCTTCGGAGTAATTTAATTGACGGGTGCGATGTTCAATTTATCCGGCCGATTAAAGCCAGTTGAATTGAAATTATTGAACTTCGAAGTCGAAACGTATATATGTATAATACGAGAGAGAGAGATAATAAATTTTATTATATTTTCAAGACAATAAATTGATCGGATAAACTGAACAATTTTCTGTCACGAATGCTGCGATAATATTGCAATAATTACTAAATGCATAATAAATCAGTTCTGAAGTTAATTTATAGCGCATATATCGTAGGAAATCGACGATTGTAACTATTACTGCTCATTGTAAGCTGCGTATTGTGTTTAATTTCGATTTGAAATGCGACGTACAAAAGCCATGTCATACTTGTTTCAATGGTGAACTATTCGGAGTTTTATTTGCTGTATATCGCTAGATAAAAGTACAGCTTTAGAAAAGCGAATTTAAAAATATAGTTCTATTCGAATAGTGAAAATATTTTTTTTTAAATATAAATGTTTTTATACGTGTATTCAAATTTGCGGACGTATAGAGAAATTCTGCTGTGAGAGCTATGATTAAAATATTCTGTGAATTCTGAAATTAGGAATAACTGAATTTATCAGATAACGTAGCGAAAATCTCGTTAAATTGAATAAATAATCATTATTTGTTTATTATTTGTCACATTTTCATATTCATGAATATTAATTCTTGCATTCAATAAATTTGCAGAAAACTGCATCGATAATATATATGCTCATTAATAACTTTATTATATCGAAATATTAATATCTCCGAAATCATTTTGTTTTCTTAAATAAACGATACAATTTTATATCAAGTTATTTTATATCGTAAATTAAAATATATCGCCGTCTCGGTGATTTAAATTTCATGATTATAATTAAGTAACGAAATCTTTAAACGATGCTTTGGTTAAAAATTTAGTTTCTACATAATTAATGCCGGAAATAATATTATTTTTCATTCAAATATCGCTACAAAAAATCGTGTCTGAATTCATAAGAAATACGTATTATTGCTACTACCGACACCTACGCATGCACACGTATATCGCGTATACAATCATATCGCGCGCTATTGCTTGAGAATTGCAGATTTCAAGTTGCGTTTGAGAATCTCGATCCAAAAACGTGTGTGTGCGAAAACAAACCGCAGAAGGCTGTTGCGGCGTCACGTCTGTCGTCACGTTTGTGCGACGCAACGCATTTGTCGATAGCACTTGACGTCTACGCGAGACAAATTCATCTCTCACGGTGCTCGCGATGCGAGAGATTTCGAGATTTTAATTTGCGTACGAGCGAGAGCGGAGGCGACGACGAACACGCGCCCGTTAAACAAACGGGGGCGAAGACCGCGCAAAACGACGATGAAAGCGACGGCGCGGCGCGATGGAGAAGCGATGCTGCGTTACGCGCGAGACGGATTGCAGAGAAACGCCGCGTAACTGAGGGTGTGTGTGGGTATGTATGTAAGTGGGATCTATGTATGTGTATACCTATACCTATCCGTACGTATACGTATGCACATACGCCCGGCCGATATTTCATTCGATAAGCGCGCGGAGAGCGACTCGGTTGACGGTGGCAAAGAGGGGCCGTCAGAGCACTACCGACCAAGGGAGAGGAAACTCGAAAGCAGATCGGATTCGCCCGTTATTGCTCCTTTGAATCGAAATACCGCGGCGATTCGTTCTCATCCCTCATTCTCTCTTTCCCGCATTCTCTTTCTCTCCCCGATTGCTGCTTTCTTTATCAGAGGACGAGAGAGAGAGAGAGAGAGAGAGAGAGAGAGAGAGAGAGAGAGAGAGAGAGAGAGAGAGAGAGAGAGAACATCTCTCTCTCTCTCTTCTTTGTACACGCCCGCCTGCAACGTACGCCGTCTGTAAATCTAGACGCGAATGCGTCTCTGTCCGGATTACAAATCGAAAGCGGTTTAGCTACTTGCCTTTCATAAAGAGGAACGAACACGTACGCATAGACATACGTCCAATCTCGGTCTCTCTACCTTGGCTTCTGCGTTCTCCCGTATTGCCCCGCCGCGAACGCTTCTTCCACCAGCGCGGGCCCTTCTTCTTTTACATTCGCGCAGCAACCGCGACTCGATTACACGAGAGAAATAAATCGAGTTCTACGTGAACGGACTTGACAATTCCGGAAAAACTTTGCCGGTAACCGTGGTTCGTAAAACAGACTTGTGGAATGTTAAAAAGACGCGCCCTCGGGAGAAAAGAAGTGCTCATTATATACATATTTAGAAATTACCAGTGTGTTCCACGTGTATCGTAACACCGTTATGAGGTATCGGATATACGTTGTATGAATAACTACAGAAAGGCAAATGTGGTTAATTATTGTTCCAAATCGTGAATTTCTCCGATATAGCTATTAATAGTTTATTCATATTTATAGATAGACAATTTATAATATTCTTTTACATGATTTCTAATATCTGTAAAAACTGATTATCATTAAAATTCATTATTATTTTACGACAGTATTAAAATTGCAAAATTATACGAGTATACGAACGAGTTAAAAAATATACTACTACATTGTGTATCTTTTAATAATGTTTTAATATGTGATTCTCTCTTGCATTATACGTATATATACATATACATATCCCTTTAAAAAATTTATTTTTTATTTGATTTTAGAGAAGTTGTAAAGATACTTCGCTATTGTTTTACAATACACAAATATTTCAAATATATCTCTGTAAATTTCATTTAATTCGAGCAATCGTAAACTCCAGTAGCAGGACGTTAATTTTACAATTCACCGATCTTTTTCCCCGTTGAATCTGCATTTCATCGGCGAATACACCAGTCACGTTTCCGAGGTACGAGAAACGAACCGCATCTCTGGCGCTGATTCACTGTAATATAGACGAGCCAAGAGTCTAACTGCGACGGATACCGCGGGTCATTCGCGGCGCGAATAAAGTCAAGCGGTATGAGATATACGAGAGAAAGAGAGAGAGAGAGAATGGAAAATCAGAGGAGGAAAAGGAAAATAAGGGTAGGAGGCGGAAAGAATTATCGAAGGAAAAAGAATATCTTTATGCAGCAAAAGGAAGAAATGGATCAACGAGATAAACCCTCGAGGGCGCAATCCAAGCCGTGAAACAAAGCTCTCCCCGCGGTTCAGGAAGCAGCCGGTAACGTGACTCGTGGTGACTCAGCGAAACCATAACATTACCCTGCTAACTCTACGTACATATATCTCGCTGTATAGTACGCGCGGCGATAATCCGCGTACTATATTATACACGATGAAATACAAGAACATTAAAAGCGTGATAGAACGCCAAGTTTCGCGCCGATTCGATCCCGGAAGTTCTCGCAAAAAAAAAAAAAAAAAAAAAAAAAAAAAAAAAAAAAAATGTATCTCAGACAGTGTGCTTACGGTACACTCACGGATATCGATAAAATTCCTTGCTTGATTGTCACGTCGTCCCTTGCTCTTGACATCTTCTGTCATCACACCAACACGGGATAGCATTCTATTAGCATTCTTAGAAAACAATTCGAGAGTATCGCGCGAAACGTGCCGAGGTGTGTTAAAAGTGCTAGAAAGCCAGAACGAGGTAATCATGGAGTTGGAAGATATCCTCGCGAAGGAGAAGTTGGAATCGGATCCCGGATAAATCCTTGAGGGCGCAATCTGGCCGAGTGGTGGAACAAAACGTGGCGCACCTGCGGACTAGGAAGCAGCACCGGTGTAACGTGACTCGGGCGCCTCGATGAAACCATAATATTATCCGACGCCCTTCATCTCGTCCATCCCGCGCAACCACGTGAAGACAAAGTGGAAAGAGGCGTTCCCGGACACAGCTAGGGAAATCGGATCGCGGAAAGAGAAAGCGTTTCGGCAATCGCGCCGGACAGGAAACGCGACGCCGGAAGGGAGAGAGGGTGGGAGGGAGGAAAAGGGGGGAGGTATGTACTGTCGCGAAGTGACGAAGCGGATTACAGGTAAATCCTCGTCGACGTATTCCGATCGCCTGGTTCGTTCAATTCCGTTAAAAAAATATATGTATACATATCGCGTGTCACGTCGCTAGAGAGTAGATAATGAATATGACGAAACGGCGAGAATTCTTTATGTGATACTCTCTATTCCGAGTACTTGAAAAAGAAAACATCGATCGTGACCCCCGCGCGTTTGCGTTTCTTCATATTTTCCCATAAGATTAATTATGCCCGTAAGATTAATTATTCGCATTTTACTATGATAGAATTATTGATGGTGCGATTCAATTTTCGCGATGTAAATGATTAATTTGTGGATGTAATATCCGCAATTAATTTACTCGATTAAATTGTATATTGTATATCGTGATTCGCTACTATTGGGAAATGCTTATTCGTGCGCGCCTTCGTGTTTTTCAATGTACATGATAGGATCAGTATATATTTAATATAAATAAAATATAAAATATTAATGGAAATACATTTTAGGGAAAAGTCTTAAATTGTGTTGGAACTATACAAGAGAGAATTTATAGCCTGCAGTAAATGCAGAAATATTATAAACTGTTAAAGAGCGTGAAGAGAAAAATTTCGCAGTCTCATACAATTTATTCGCTTCAAGTAATTTAATATATATTTTCAATATGTATTGCCTCAAATCCTTCAAAAATACATTGTATATAAAAATATATATTGTAATATATATTAAATTGCGTTAAATTATCACGAAATGAGTATGTTCTGCATAACGGTTTTCGCGTTTCCATCCTTATATCGTCAACGATATTCTGCCAATGTTATATGATCGCGAATAAATTCTCCGGCATGCAATCTGGCCAGTCTGTGACAGTGCCTCGTATTCCGAACGCACATTTATCAAAGATGTAACATCTAGCCCCATTTAATCTGTACAGTTGAAACATCACATCTTTGATAAATGCGAGCTCTAGATACCGGTCTCTGGATATATACCGCGTGCTTCTACGATCTCGAAAGCGTACACACAATAATGATTATGCATCGATGAAAGCCAGCTGTCATTACGTTCGATTCTAACATTTTCTTTACTCACAAGAGTACACACACCGTATAGAGTTATCTTTATATACATTCTTTCCGATACTTATTGCTCATTGAATATCTACTGTTAAAATCAAATACCACGTTGATTCGTAGAGATTTTATATGTGAATAAATCGATAGCGCGTTTACATTGCTTTCGAACGTCAGGAGCGTACATCATAGTGCAAACATCGCCCTAGAACGTTGGCCTCGGCATACAGCAGCAGCGGCGGGTCTCGAGTGGCGAATAAATCTGGAGTAAAGATCCTCGGGAGTGCAAACTAGACAAATTGGCGGAACAAAGCAGACGTGCGCGCCGTAGCAGTAGCTGCACGCTAACACGGTAACGCGACTCAGGTGCGCCAATGAAACCATAATATTATCCCACGCTCTCTTCACCCTCTCTTCGCCCCCTCCGAATCTACGCGTACGCTTCATCTGCACCGGACGTGAGCGAATGCCCGGTGAAACGTACGTTGCACCGATGCGCATCGTTGCAACGCTGCGGCGTGCAAGCCGCAGGATAAAGAGATAGAGGCGCGTTAAACGCTACCAACGCGCCGAGGAAGACGGAATGTTCAGCATATCCCCTGTTTCTGTTCTATCGGGTTTAAAGCGCGTAATGCGGAGGCGGCGAGAAGCATGTGGCCTGCCTGCAATATCGCCACTGACTTAAGCCTTGGGAAATTGGCTCATTTATCTCGTCCGCGGAGACACCCGCCGATGTTAGTATCACGCTTGGAAAAATATCTTCGGAGAAAGGTGTAGCGCGGCCTTCTTACGATTCTCCACTTACTAAAGGCCTTCGTGGCAAACGACTTGAAAAATGCATTTAACAAAGCGAGTCGTCCAACGGTACACGAGGTCAATCAAATTTCAATTTTCATAACCAAAGGGTACGGTTTGAAAAGTCGATTATTTCAATTTACTGAATTGACATTCCAAATTAACATTCTTCAATGCTGGAAATAAAATGCGAGGCGCGCTCTGTTTGTTGTGTGTTGTGAGGAAGGTATATTATGTAAAAGTATTTAATATATTTTTAAAATATATGTACACGGTTACGTGTGTGTTGACTGACAGACACAAACGATCGGAAAATTTTTCGTAAATACGCTAAGTGAATTTCGAGAATTAATTTTGCAATACACATTTTTGCGTTAGCGTTATCGTTGTAAAATGTACAAATTAGTTCTATGCGCAATTGTATCTGTTATTCTCTATCTCTCTGTGTCGCTATAGTAGTACGAAATAATTAATACATTTTACTAATCACACGTGTCCCCCGTATCATCCACGAACATGTACAATCGCAATATCAATATTCATACGTCACACAAGGGGGCATTAAACCAGCGGCGAATTAGCGTACGTCATTATTTCCATTAGCTCGTACTATATTTCTCGCGAGCGCGGTTATCCGCGTTCTGGAAATCTGTGCCCTCCCTCGCCGGGACTTGTCCGCGAAACGAGAACTTCCGTCGAAAATACAACCGACGGAATAATTCCCCGGCTAACTTTTCGCACCGACAGCGGGTTCTCCCTGCCCGGAGGACTCTCAAACTGGATAATCGCATGAGCGGAAAGCCCGAGCGAACGAGGGAAAAGGAAGCGTTTTTCCGCGAGGCTGCGAGGAAGGCCGTCAGTCAAGTGCGTAACGCGACGAAATATCTGATCCGAGAGTTCGCGGACTCATTCTCGAGAGTTCGAGGGCGAGGAACGAGTTCGACCAAGTGTAAAGGATGGTTAAGGACAGACGGACGAAAGGAGAGGATGAGTTACCTCGGCGGGTGCTTTCAGACTACGCCATTTCGACGTTGCCGCCGCGCAATTTTCGTTCCGCGATGTAAAAGTTTCTACAAGGTTTGCGTCTTGAGCCTTTTCCCGAAGTTAGATACCAAATGGATTTTCTTATTTTTACCGCGCGCAGTTTGGAGAATGTGTACCGTATATAGACTGTCGCATCGCATCGTCGAAAATCTTTTCAAGTATAGATATCATGAGAGAGAAATACTGATTAATATCTGTTTCAATGTCCAGCTATCGATTATTATTTTTCAATTGATTGGTGTTATGCTAGATTATGATCAATTATATCTAGCTCTCTATACATATAGTCTATTCTAGTATACGATTTCTCGGAAGAGACGAGCGCCTAAGCCAGCAGATATACGCTACGTGTTATACATATATCGTCCATCCTCATTCGATTCGTCCCTACTCGGCCAATTTCTACGGCCAAACGGTCCATTTTAATTGAATTTTCAGGAAAAAGGGGTGGTCCGAATTGACGTCTACGAGGGAATTCGATGGCTGGGTTAGCTCTCGCGTTCGTACCTTCGTCCGTTTTCGATTGTAGCTCGCGGCTGGAACCACCAATAAAGTAATTCCGGTTAAAGGCAATCGCGCCAAAGGTACTTCACTTACTCGTCCTCTCGAAATGCCATTAAATGCCGAGGGCATCAGCTGCCAGGACGGCCAAACGTTTTCGCGAAAAACGATATTCGCACTTTTCAATGATGCTAAAAGTGTGTCAGTTTTACTCAAGCGAAATTGAAATCTGTGAGATATAATTAAAAACATTAAAACTTTTTTTTTTCCTACGCAACACGTGACATTTCCAGATTTAATGGGATAATTGTTGCGCGAAGCAATATTTCAGAAAGTTCGTTATTTACGTTTCCTTAGATACGAGAACCTTGCACATCAACGAGCTGATTACTTTGAACAACGGTTTCTATCGTGATCCGTCGCGGGAGATAAGAAAAGCGCACTGCAACAAGTCGCAATTCTTAGTTCCTTCCTTTTTCTTTCTCTTTCAGATAGCGTAATCTGAGTGGCGCGAGCGTATTACAAAAGGCGATCGTTACAGGGTGTATAGTTACATTGCGGCATGCGACGTATCTTGCTTAAAGATGCACGCTGGAAATTCAAAAGCGAAAAACGAGCAACATCGTCGGCTGAACGAGGCGATTATCAGTGAGTCATTAAACGCGCGAGGCCGCTCAGATATTTGTCCCGATAGCTTTGCCCTTAGGACGTGTATACGTCATCGCGGGCGTAAAATTTTAATTAACAGGAATGCGTTAATTAGTTTGTGGAGCCGATAGCCATGTACAGTATGTTGTATAACAAGAAACAATAGATCTCTCTTTTCGCCCTGTCGCACACACACACACACACATATACGCGCATATATATAATCACATACAAAGATAGGAAACGCAATATTCAATATTCAGCTGATATATTTACTTTAAAATTTGAATAAAGATTTTTTTTTAGTATTAAAGTATGTATATATAATAAAGGATAATTAAAGGATATCACGGTATGAAAACAGAAATAACGAAGCGCGAATCAATAAATCAGTTTTGTAATGAAATTTCGAGATTAGTCGGAACAACGACTCTCTACGGTTGACAAAGTAATCGTGAGATCAGCCATTAAATCGAATTTAAAGGAAGGGAAACGGCTTAATGCAATTAGCAAGAAAAAGACTGACACATAGGTAGAATGTTAAAGAGGATGAAAGAAGGGAGGGAGGAGTGTATGAAGACACACTGCCGGCGAGGAGAGAGAACGAGGCTGAGACCTCTTGGTCGCCGTTAACGTCAATTAACATCGATTACGATCGGTTATAAATACGTTTATAATGTGCAGTTCGTGCGCTAAAGTAAAGTACGATATTTATAGGAAAATGGACGGAATTAAAATATATGTGGACATCTTGTTCCTTTCGCACACTTCTTTTTCTCTTTTTCGCCCGCACCATTCGATTTCTCGCTCCCACGCTTAATTGCTTTCTTCCAAATAAAATGGAATTTCATGCATGCATTCGAGGAATCATACTTTTACACATACCGCTTTAAATAAAATACAAATGTGAAAGATACGGATTTACAATATTTATTGTTTGTTTGGTTGTTTAAAAAAAATTGAGAAAAGAAACAAGATTTCTATAAAGTTAAATAAATTTTATAACATGAAAGCTCGGAACTTCATTTTTCAGCATTTTCCGACTTACGGCAATTTGATTTTAAGATACCCAATTTTGTGTGTTTCGTAAGTTGTCCGCTGACCTTATTTCTTTCTTATCGTTTCCGCGTCTACTTTTAAACATATGTGATAAAAACTTTCTTCACAGAGCTACTTTCAAATACATGCGTTATATCAAACTCCATTATAAACTCGGACAGTTCTCAGTTATATCCGGTTATACAGTTCATTTTCGATATTGTATTTTACTTTTATTCCAAGAGTTTTTGCTTTTTTAGCATTACGGTAGTCACGGCTTGTATCTTTACTGCATTTGTATAACTCGATATTCCTTTGCTGATCTTTTTTGCTATATTAACAATTTTTAGTGATATTAAGTCTTTTATTTTAGAGTAACAAATGCATTAGTTTTAATTTCTATGAAATTTTAAGCAAAGGAAGAAGGGATATGTAAAAGAATAACATTTTTAACGTTTCTATTATGATATGAAAATCATTATAAGATAGATTTTCATAATATTTACAATGCAAGAATATGCAACAATATAAAAAAATTTGCTACATATGAAATAAATTTATATAATATTAAATTGATTACCTCGCACATGTAATCAATTTAGTGTTCAGAATTATAATGCATCACGAGATACTGGCAATTTTTATTATGCTTAATAGGATTATACGTGATAAATTACTTATTCCCTATTTTGCAGCCATATAAATATCCGCTGTCGCATGTTTAATGTTAAATTTGGACAAAATCGTACTGTCGTATCTAATTCCAGTATCGCGGTTACTCGCTTAATGGATGCCATTTAAATCGTCATCGCGTCGAGCAATTTCCCTGAGAGGAAGAGTCTCCTTCGCCTTCACACTCTGACGATTTCTACAGGGGATTCCGAAGGACGGTGGGATGAGATATCGATGTACCGACAAGTACGAGAGGTAGGGGAGGGGAGGGAGGGGCGAGATCATCTCACTCATCTTCTGACATCTCGTATTGTAGCTGAAATTGATTTGGGAATAGTTGCGTCGCCAATATTTGCGCGAACGATACCTTGTGATGATTTTCGTATGATCGAATGTGCTTATCCAACGCACACGTATTTTGCGAAATTAGCATGAAATTTATATTTAAATATCAAGTATTTCATAAATTTCCGAATGATGTAATCTAAAGGAAATCTAAAGAAAATATAGCATTCAAGAATACTACCGCGATATGATTTTCAGTTAAAATAAATTGACATAAGATGTATGAGCAACTTGATGAAATGCACAAGACGCATATAATAAAACTAATTATGTTAATAGCGTCAATAAATGCTAAATTTCTAAACATATGCTTGAAAATTATTGCGAATCACAACGTAATGATCACCAGATGACGCATAGTTGTAAATGTCCTATTATGAAAGCTATGCTATTATTATGTCGTTAATTACGCAAGCTGATAATAGATGCTAACATTTACTATCTGTTATGAAAGAGTGATGCTGAAAAGAGTGACGGCAAATAAAGATAACATGGATAGAAAGAATATTCTTTTGAAAGAATAATAAGCGCGCAAACTCCTCTTAATTACATAAATAATAAATAAATAAGCTGTTTTCCAAGCTGTCTTTTTTTACCGTATATTATATGAATGTGACAAAAATTACTGTCGAAATTCAATTCTTTCTTTGTTCTGAAAATACAGATAATAAACTTTTATTTTCAAATTGACTTTAAATAAATTATAATTAATAAAGTTTTTATTTGATCGATAAGTATAAAAAGATTAACACGAATAATTAAGATTTTAAAAAATCACTAAAAAAATTTTTACTGAGGAAAAATTTACTCTAAATTGGAGAAACAGATCTGTGGATTAAAGTATTCTGAGAACTTTTATACATTGTGTTCGAATAAAAAAATTAAATTTCGAGATTTTGCTTTGCTAAACATGAAGAAGATATAATTATATCCAGAGAAAGGAAAAACCACAAAGAATGATAGACTCTTTCAGAAACAATTGCGGATGATTATGAGAGAAACTATTAATAATTAATAACTATTAGTTAACTATTAGTTAACGTTCATCGAAATTTTGTGAAATCGATGGAAATCAAAATGTTTATATTAGAGACTCATCAACGGCTATTATATTACACAATTTTAATGAGAGTTTTTCACGATCAAGTATTCATTGAGAGTGCTTTGTTGTTCGACCAACTCAATAAAGCATTGGACGAAAATATATTTGACTTCAAGTAATCGTTAGAGAAATAATTATTACCCGTAAAGATCGCAATGAAACGATAATTTATAATTTTTATCCTTGTTGCTCCAATTCCTATTTGAAATAATAAATGAATAAATCCCAAGAAATACGCGCTTTGATAAAGGCCTATCATCACGATACAGTTACGTCTTGTTTATTAAAAGTTGATTAATCGTTAATTGTAATAATCACAGCAAATTATTTCTCGATACTTGTTGCGATCGCGACAATATACGGAATGTCTCACACCACTTCTCGTTCGAGTCGCGTCGCGCAAAAAAGAAACAATGACTGAAATACTGTGTCTTAAAAATTAATTTGTTACTGTCTCAAAATAATCAACATTTTATAATATAAATTCAGGCTGAATATTTTCTACGCTTTTTAATTTAATTTTGATGAGTAGGCCATTATCGCATATAAAATTTAAAATTTAAAGAATATTTAAATGAATAGGTATCTTAGTTTGATCAACAAACTACTTATAAAAATTAATTTAATATTATCATTTTAATATATTCTTAATATATTAAATATATTCTTAATAAATCAAAAATATTTTACTTAATTTTAATAAATCAATATAATAAAATTTAATTATTGCGAGAAAAAAGTTACATATTTGCTACCGCGTCACTTAATTGAGAGAGCTGGAGATAATTTGTTATAAGCAACGCGTGTTAATGCATCATTATACGACGATTAGACGATTAATTTCCAATCTCGTAAAATTGAATTGAGAAAAAAATAAAATCTTTTGGGAGAAAATAAAATTTTCTCTAGATTTCAACTCTAATCGCAATTTATTTTATTACATATTTTGATAACGAACGGATAAAATTTTGCCAAAGAAATTTGACTAAAAAAAAGATTATTTACGCCCATTGCATTGTGCACAACGCACGACATTTTATAACAATTACCTAGTCTACGCATTAATTCGCGTATTCTTTTACACGGCCCCCTGTTTTATCCGTTGTCCAAAATTGCATCGCGGTGTGCACACGACACGGTTCTTTTTTTTTTTTAACGTTTTTTTTCCCGCGGCTAAACGCGAACACTGCCGTTGCGGTGCGTTGAATACAAAACGTTTGGCACTCACCCGGGCCTCCTCGACAAACGAGGAAGTCCGCGGAAACCTGTGCGTGCTCCGAGGCCGTTAGTGGAGCACTGCTTTCGCTTCCGTACACATCAATACACAGACAACCTGCGATCACCCCGCGGGCGATGGTAATTCTAGGATAATTCCAATTTCGAGTGGTAATTTTGTTGCGCAATTCGTGTCGAGGAAGGAATACGATATCACGAGAACTGGCCGTATCGTCGCGACGCAGACAGCTATACGATTCGACCGATGGTCGATCGACATGCGAGACGGTCGCTTGTCCTGCTAATAACAGGACAAGGTACTCTGGCATCCTGTGCTCTAGGCTACTATCCTCCGGCAAACCAGATTTCATAAACTAACTCGACAGCACTGTTTTAAATAGGTCTTGTGATACGGCGTACAAAACATGGGGAAAAAAGCGAAGCCAATTTTATTATAATTTAATTTTCGTTACTGAAATATATAACTACTAAATTAGAATTTAATTGGAATTTAATTACTCACTGAGTATCAAGTATATTTTCTCGATTTATACCTTGCAATTAATTGTCGCGTGTTACTACGTATTTTTTATTAATGACAAGTATAAATTTATTTTAAATGACAAGTATAAATTTTCAAGAATACATAATAACGACTCGTAAAAAATTCAACAAGATTCTTTAATATTTAGAATCGATATGTGTACGGTGCTGTTCGCGCGAAGCAAATTGGGGTTCAACAGCTTCCTGTCCAACGGGAAGAGACCTGTTTCCTATTCTGAGATATCGTGGCAGTTTTATAGTCGGTACTTGCCACGTACGAAATAACGTTTTGTACGAAGAACGTGCTTGGAACTCGGCATTACGATATCAAACGGCACAATTCAGTGTCCGACAGAACATCGGTGTGTGCTCTCCTACGATTGTAACCTATTTCAACTGTGCAACGTAGATCCACCGACCCTCTATATCACAACTCGATCCGTACACGTAATCGTTCGCGATTTGTAGCAGCCACGCTATAAATGACTTCTCTTTTGTCACGTACAGAGTTATATGTAAAAGCCAGGCGTTTTTAAAGGTTCCTTTTAATAGATTGCGCTGTACGACGCGCATCACTATTCCCGCGTAATGGTTTTTTTTCCGGAGAGAGGAGAGAAAATAAAAACACAAACTATTCGTTTATTTTTCTGTTGTTCTCTGCATAGCATCCAATACGATTGATATTTATACGATTGTTTTCATCTTATAGCCACTGGGAATTGAAGTTCCAAAAGTGAAAAGAATTATAAAGAAAGATTGACGAAACAACCAGAACGAAAGAAAGCTTGCACAGATATTGTTACACATCGGTAAAAATATTTAAATACATTCGATAGATATAAAAAATAATCAAAGTAGAATATTTTATTTTGTATAGATTATTATCTTCAATTAAATATTCATATATAAAAAATGCAGTTATGCTGTATAACATAGAAATACGATTGTATTGAGAGTTTGTTAAGCTATGCATAATCTATAAATAATAACAAGTCACAAATGCGTAAAAATTGTAGTACGCATGCAACAATGCTGAAAGTAAATGTACATTACGGTTATTCGTCCGTGTTTCATATTTAACTGCGACAATGATTTCGCGCACTTATTATTGAAACTCGCGCAATTTCCTGTGTACTACTACTATGAACATGGTAAGCTTTTGCGCGAAAGCTGTGTGCCCCCCATTCATGAATTACGAAATAGCCTGCATACGCAACGCTGCCAATCGTCGATACGCCGTGTGTCTACCGCGGAGAGTATACGATATATCCCAGCATCCCTCGATGCCGGCCTCGATATTAGGCCATATTTCGTCGATCCAGGTAGTGGTTTGCCTGAGTCAATTTAATCGAGGCGCTGCGTGTTCGTATATGTACTAACAGTCTATCTCCTGAGTAAACTCGCGTGCAATAGATATGCTTGTTTCCTATTTTCTATGGCGAATGCGTTGAAATTGAAAATCGCGTTGCACCGCAACATCGTCGATACGCCTCTTTCACAGATGAATAGAAATATTATTTATTATTTTTGTGTTTGATAGCATTTCCCCAATTCTCTTTGGCATTCTATATTTATTTTACATTATTACTGAAAATTATAATATGATCTTGGTGGCAACATAGAGATCATTTTTCTTTTTTGTTTCTCATCAAAAAATATATTTTTTTTATTATCTCTGACATGTAAATTTTCTTTCATAGACTTTTAACAAAATAATATTCTTACTGATGAAAATTTCGATATTTCTCTAAAAGTATATGTCGCAGGAAATTATCACTATTCTTATTTTATATTTTATACGTTAAATCAAAGCGTAATAATTTCGGGAGATTGAGTTGGGAGATCGAGAGGGAGTAGAGTTTTTATCTTCAATAAAAGCGCGCGATTAAGATTTTATGGCCGAAAAATTGTGATTCGATTAATCGGACTTCAATCGCGCAGAACGGATTCTTGCATAAGGGGTTTGGCTAGAATTTAAGCGATTCGTGATTGTCGTTCGTTACCTTCGATCCTGTTACATCATCCGGCAGAGAAAAAGCTCTCGCGATGAAGAAAGATCGCTCTGTACTTCAGCAACTTCTTCGAAGACTTTCTTAATTACGAGCGGGACGCGATAAAGGTCGGCGAGAAGAAAAGAGGTTGGGCGCAAGACTTTCATCTAGACGAGGAAAGTATCGATTCCTACTTCTGCGAAAGGGAATCTGAAAACTTTTATCTCTTAATTGTCATAGCGCCGCTAAAGTCTATTGTTCTATCATTTCCGTCTCTGCTTTCTTCGTTTGGTTCATCATTGCTCGATTAATCTGCGAATTTTTCCTAAGGCTTTTGGAACGAAGCAATGTACCCCGTTAAAATGTCTTCCATCTTTTCGAGCGATTATTTTTGTGCACGCAGTAATTTCGAAATAAATCTCGCCCGCGATGGTGTGTTTGTTTAAAATTTTAAAAGTTATTCATTATACATAAATGAATAATTTATTATATAGACATTTTTTTAGATAGTTCCACTAATTATATCAAAAACAATTATCAATTAAATTCAATCAAAAGTTATGATAAAATATACAATAAAGTAAACACTATAAAATATGCATATCATGCACTGCAGCGCGAACATATTCACATACTACGTCTATTTAGAAATTTACATCTCCGCGAATCAATTTGACAACTTTGCGCAGCTAATATGTTTACGTCTATTACCGTATTTGGTTAACAAGCAGCCGCTGCGGCGACGGAACTCGCGGCGTGTGCGTCAAACAACTGGCATGCTTAGTGAACACGAGTTAGATTCGTCGGTGTGCAACCGCTTTAACGCGGAAACCTTGGAATCGCGGGCTTACGCTCATCGGGCGGAAGTACTTGGTGGCAATTTCGCCGCGGCTCCAGATCCGGCGAATCTGCTCGCCGCTCATCGCGCTAATGCATTATAATCCCGAACATAGACGGAAGCCGTGGAATCGCGCGCAGTGGGTGTTAACCGAGCAACGCGCGCAGGAACGCAAGCCCCGAGAGCGTCGTTCCTTATCCCGTCTTTCATCATCAGAGTCGGGATCCACGGAACAAACGCGTGAGATATCTCTCATCTCTCACAAAGTGAGTCGCAACGCGCGACGACGCTCGTACCAACGCGAATTATACTTGGCTTTTCATCATCACAACATCATCTGTAATACGCGTAGAACTATTTGTCGGTATAGCGAAGCCTTCCCGATCGTCTTTTTCGGCGAAAGTTTATAGCGTTTAAACATTGAACTGCGCGTTAGGAATAAAAAGATCGCAAGTAACTTTAACTACAACAAGTATCAAAAAGCAGTAAACCAACTGTCAATTATCGTCTTTCCTTTTATTAGAAAATTAATACCGTCATCTTATACAATATGATATAATATATTCGATATAAAAACGCCGTCTTTTTTTAAAATGCAACATCATTCTCGTAAAACGCATAGGTGAGGCATCTGTATGACAGATAACGTTGACTACGATACACGTCACTCGTCCGTTGTAGATAATCGCGGCTCATTAAACCAGGTATTGACTCATTAAGCAATAAATCTACCTAGCCGGCTAATTGGCGGCAGCTTCTCCTTCCCTTCCCCCGCCTTCTCCCCTTTTCTTCCGGTTTGTACGCAAGCAATGATCGAAGGTTCATACTGTTGAGACCGATCCCCGAACCGTATCGCCACGCCGCAAAACGGGTTCCTCATTAACCTCTCCTCTACGTTGTCGTCGTCGTCGTCGTCGTTTTTTCTCCCTCGCCACGTCTCTCTACTCTTCCTTTTTTTTTTTTTTTTCGGCGACCCTCCTCCGCGCCACTCGGCATATGGCCGAGCGGATGTGACTTCCTCGAAGCGTACTCTCGCCCGGCGCGGGCGCAGCCAGCGGTCGTCGGAGGATGCAAATTAGACAGGCCGGGCACGACGCTTATCTAGGCCGCCATTGGTAATCCTTTGTTCACGTGGTTGGTTACAGGGGGATTTGGTTTCACCCGATATCCCTGGCGAAGACATAGCATCGCCTTGCGCTCTCCCTCCCCCCCGTTACGTCGTTTAAAATCGTTCCGTGAGCCGCTGCTGGCGCATCTTTTTACACGATCCGATACGGCTCTGGTGCACGACTGTCGTCGTTCTTGCGACGACTTTAAAAAGCCCTCATCCGGGTCAACAGGTTGGAAGAAGATATCTTTTTACCTTCTTCGGAGGAAGAAGGTTTATTGGGCCGTAACGGGCGGTTTGGAAGTCTCGAAGCAGCAAACGTAATATTAACAAGCGTAATTATAAAATTGACACTTTTATCAAACTTTTCGCGCACAGTGATATATATATTTGCTGAGAAAATGGGCGAGATGGAACGAAAACGGATCACACACTATTCATCGTAACTAAACTCACATGTGACAAAGTGTACTCTGCGTACACCTGTGTGAAGGGTAGTCCAATAAAAAAGAAATATGACATCGCGCACACACACACACACACATACACATACATACGCACGCCGGTGCAGACAGCGAGTGCGCGTGACACGCGGTGTTGAAAGTTAAAGCTAAAGGGATAAATTTCCATCTCATGCCGCAACGCACGTAGGGCGGATCTATTTTACGAAGAATTTCTATTTGGCGTAGTTTGTGTGCCATTGTGTGTTTATCTCCACTTTTCGCTTACTGACTACGGGAGAGAGCCGACTCGAGTGGAAAATGGAAAGTCAAACAGGCAAGCTCTCTCGGAGAACACGATTCCCGTAAACATCTAAGGATAGGCAAACTTCCGACCCCTTTCGTTTTCAGGCGCATTAAACGCTCTCTTGCGAGAGCAACCTCGCATATAATTTAGATTATTTAGAATGTCGTTATCTCTGTCGCCAATCTGCGGGACGTTATATTAAATGGAGGATTATCGAAAGAGAAAGCGACTGTAGAGAAAGAATCGACTCACTCGATATTCTCGCGCAGATGCATATTCTCGGATGTAAGGCAAAATACGTCTTTTTATCAGTGTTAAAAATCACTGAGATGAGAAGTGTTTTCGATTAAAAAATTAGGCCGTACGGCAATTACTTAAAAAAGTTGCGCGACAGTCAACTTTTGATCGAGAATGGACTTCCACGAAAAATTTGCGTGCACCTAGCTTACGGTAGTAACGGTTGCAGGTGCACGCCGCACTGCAGCTGTCTCTTTGGCTACGTCGTCTTTTATTTATATCCTCTGCGATGCACCTCCGGCCTCATTTCTTTTTCTCCGAAAGTTGCTCCTACAGTGAAGATATATTGTTTCTGTCATGACTACAACACACGGCATCTCTATAATAATCAAGCGTATACATACCATACGTATATGTACCATGACAAAGAGACGATTGGAAATATATAGTTTTATTTAATTATTAGGATAGAAATGCAATAATGTAAAATGCTGATAATCGTTTAATTAATATTTATACAAAAAATCGAGCTAATAAAATAATTTTGCCTTCTGATTACTATTAGTCTCTATCAAAATAATTATTTAAAATATGACAGTACAATGAACGTATTATATCGTCGATCCTTCTTAGATTTTGTTATTTATACTCTTTTTGAAAAGTTACTCTTCTCTCTCTTTGTGAAACACGTAGACAACGCTTTATCAGAAAAGATTATATGATAGAAGCTATATATTACGATAAGAGCTCGTACTAGGTAGGAAACTTGAGAGAACAAAGATCCAGAGTCGCATTACTCTCGATCGTTGCTACCGTTCAGTTCACGCCTCGAGAGATTCGCGCGCAAGCACTTAAGATACGCGATAAAGCACGTTGTCGGCGTTTGCGCGAATCGCTTTGTCATCGAAATCGAACGCACCGCCAGATCCGAAATTCACATTCGCCCGAACGCGCACGTTCCTAGCACGACGTCGAAAATTTCGTCGAATTTTCCGTCAAATTTTCGCGCAGCCACTCGCTAAATGAGGGAAGCACCCTCAGAAAGCACAGAGTGCGGCCGGATGTAAAAAGTGGATTAATTAGCCCGGCAAGCCACCACCTTGTTTCTTCCTTCGCTTACCAAGCGGGACCTTCGCTTACCCATCTCGGCTCCCTTGTCGGCTCTTTTTACTCTTTCGTTCGCATGTCCAACGATGTTTTTTTGCGTCTATCTGTAAGTTCCCCTCTCACCATAAAGAATGATCATGCTTTAAAAAAAAAGCGAACGTTTATGTTGCAAAGTTAGACTTTAACCTTTAACTGTTCGCGCAAAACAAACTTAAATACTCATCTCGAATCACGTTTTCATAAATGAGAGAATTGTAGAAAAAGAATTGCAAGTGTCAAATCTGTCAGATATGATGTTCTAATGAAAAATCTTACAATACTACATCTTGTGAAAATAATAACGTTTGAGCGATATTGATATACTATTTGTTATAAAAACTTTTTCTGTGTGTTAATTATTTTTTTATTATTATATAGCAACATTGTGAAATAATGCTTAGAACTTGTGAAATAATATTTTGTTTAGTATTTTATGCTTATTTGTATTTTTCGCTTCTTTGTTTTTATTATGCACAATGACAATCATGCGAGTTTCAAGTTTGGCTTTAAAGATATTTTACATTGCTCAAGTCTTTTATTTACATCGCACTTTAAAATTACTGTTGTCTGGAATTGTGTCTGGATGCTTCATTAAACCTTATCTTTAATCAAATGCACGATTTAGCGTGCCAACGAAAACTCGGCACGTCTGGAACGCGTTGCAGTAGTAACAGGTAGCTTCGCTAGAGAATGTTAAACAATTCGCTTATAACTCAAGTTGAGACTGCGTAATTTACTACCGGCGATGTACATAATGTATCGTAAATCTTAAATCAAGGAAAGGGAGAGATACCTATTCTTTATAAACTAGTTTAATTTCACGAAACTAATTCATAAGTTTCTGAAACGTTTGAAAAATGAGAGGCAACGTTCCTCTTTCTTACAAAATTCATTTATCTTCACGCAACATTCAGCTGAGTCAAAGTACTCAAATAATGTTTCTGCTTAAATATTATTTGTTAATATTCTTAGATTTGAATTAAATGTACTTTCTTTTTAATTTCTTTTTATTTTAAATTGCATATATTTATGTAAATTAGAAAAAGTGGTAACATGATTTTGGGGCAAAGTCTCTAAAAAAATTTGATTTTGAAAACGCTTGAAAAATGGATTTATATTCTTGTTCTTCGACGGAAGTTTAAAATATTATATTCGAAGTAGAAATCTAGATTCGATTCCTTTCTACAAAATAAATGATCTAGCGTTTCTCATCAGAGAAACAAAATGCACTTTATTTAATCCCCGTAGCGACGCAGCTGGATGGAATCCGAAGGTTTGTTGACTCTCTTTTTCAATTGCATATACATGTTTTGACTTAGCGAAGTATAAAAATACTTTCGTGTAGACGAAAACTTTGTTAATGACAACGAGAGAGAACTTACAAAATCGAGATGATGCCCGTATTTTTCTTTGTTCGTTACGATTATTACCGTCGCCGGTAGCGTGTATTCGTTTGTTGCTCTTTTATGAGCGTATACATATTTACGCGAATGCCTGAAAGTTTTACCGTTTGCGCGCAATGTTCGACGATGATCGAGAGAGGCAGATATATATATATATATATATATAGAGAGAGAGAGAGAGAGAGGCAGACAGATATATATATATTCAGAGAGACTATCTATCAGTTACGAGTGCACGAGTGAATATTATATCAATCGTTCGTTTGCGCGGGAAGAGGAGACGCGTTTGTTCCGTTCGGGAAATGGACCTTTGTCATTTGCCGCGGCATAGAATATAAGCGGGTCGATTTCTGCAGCGACGACGGACGGGCTTTGATCTTTAGCGGAATATGAAATACACGAACTCTGTGTAGCCTCTCTACAGGCAGGTTTGACATTTCGGAGCTCAGGGTGACTGACCTGAGGAAGATATTTAATCGCGTCGCGGTCATACTGTGAGTTCGTCAGAATTGTTATCTCTCGTAGATGAGAAATTACGGAGGCGAATATAAACGTAAGAACATATCGCATCGTGTGATCTTTAATACCGAAGGCTAGAGACACTCTAGGCAAAATGAAGGATTAAGGTAGGATTAAGGTAGGATTAATCAGCAAATATTTTATATACTAAATAATTGAAATGATATAATTAGATATAAATACATTTTTAAATCTTCGTCCGATTCGCTTTAGTCCATGAGAAATCCGGATATATACGTCAAAATATTAATTTTTCTACTGATATAAAATCCTGCATTATTATTTTTATATATTATGTGACATAACATGAAAATGTAGGATTAATGCAGGATTAATCAGCAAATATTTTATATACTAAATATAATTGAAATCTATAATTAAATATAAATATATTTTTAAATTTTTTATATTTTTAAATCTTCGTCCGATTCGCTTTAATCCATATGAGAAATCCGGATATGTACGTCAAAATATTAAAATTTCCATTGATATAAAATCCTGCATTATTATTTTGATATATTATGCGACATAACATGAGAGTGCTTAGAGTTAGCCAAATTTCCAAGATAAGAATACAAATAAAATATTTTTACATACACATAAATCGCTCAATCATGAGTATGAACATGACAAGTTAGGAAAGCGAAACTTGGAAACGAACCAGTTACGTTTATAACTAGGCTACCGTTACCTGTATTCTGGTACCTTCTGTTCTCTATTCTATCCGTTAACAGCGTAACATTGGCGAGTAACCCCGCAGTCGGCTACTTCAGCTAACAATTGCTTTGTCTAGGAGCTCGGTTGAAACCGCTAATTAAGCGCATTCTCTGTCACGATCAGATGCGACGATGCGTTATGAATCAAACATCCGACGGAAACAACGACGGTGCCCAACGGTTCTGGAATTCATTCAACGATGCGTCCAACGCGCGAGTCCTGCTCCCTTCGTTTAACGACTAACCACCGCCACCGGTAATGGCCGACGAGTGCGCCCAGAATTAAATTTTACTACGCAAAAAGAGAGAGAGGAGGGGGGGGGGAGGAAGAACCGGAAGAGAAAGAGAAAGAGAAATGACGCCCTCTCGTTCGATACGCGTCGCGAACGAGTGACCTGGCGAACAAGCGAGCCCGTCGAACAAAACGCTCAAATAGCGCTTTCACCGTTTAATTAAGAGTTTCGGCCGATAATTTACGGAAAGCGGCGATGCGCGCTCGATGAAAATAAACCGCATTTATGCGGCGCGCTCGCCGCCGCGAGGGGACGCGATGATTATCGTATCGATTATTTATAGATGTAAAACACTGTAATTCGCCGACTCCGAACAGGACGATCGTGCTGCTACATTTTCATCAGCGCTAATCGTTAATTACCATGTCGTTCATTAAGTCATTACTTAAACTCGTTTTAACGAGACAAATTTTCATTCAAAAGTAATTAATTTAATTCAGTATTCTTAATTGTCTCCTACGACTTTTTTTATGCAAAAGTATAAAAATTATTTTTTTTGTTGTAACTTTTATATATAAAATATGATATGAGAATGCATGCTCTTTTGATCGAATTTATAAAAAAGAGGATATACACGATAAATATGATATACGAAATATCGATTGACCAAGCTATATCTATAAAGCTGATTGTAAAAATTATTTTTTACACACGAATTTAACGGATAACGGATGAAAGAGGAAACGTTGTGGGATAAAATTGGGATGAAATTTTTGTTTATATTGTTATCCACATAGTACGAAGGGATTAACAAGGGATTTAATGAGAATAGGGTGTAACTATTTCTCTGTGTATTTCCACATCTCGTACATGTCATTTGAAACTCTGAATTTAATGCATTTTAGATGCACGAGAAGTAATTTATTAGATTTGGTGGTCTCGTTCTTTATCATGTATATTAGTTTTAATTCGATCATCTACGTTAATAAAATACATTTTTCATATTTGCATTCATACAAGACTATTAACAGATTTTATATCTTATTGTACTTTTTATTACAAGAAAAGAAAATTTAAATTTAATTAAAGGATTATAATTAAAAATTGAACGATACGTGTGTATTAACACAGAATATTAATCAAATTTAATTGATAAGATTCCGATAAGATCCGATCCAATTTAGACTTGCGATTGACGGGAAGAAAATGTCTTTCTTTTAATTAAACTTTGAAAAGATGGAAGGGAAAGAAAAGGGAAGAAGCGGGAAGAGTAATTATTACGAAATGAATGGCGGATTGTTCTAAGGGAAGAGAACACAATGAAGGATTCAGAGTACCATAAAGAGTACCATAAATCGGCCGGAAAAGAATGCCTGTGTTGTTAAAATCCGCCAACACCAATCTCCCGCGGATGAATAATGTACAAGTGAATATTTTTCGGCGCGACTCTCCGTCCACGACGTTTCACAATCGGCCTTATCTCTCTCTCTCTCTCTCTCTTTCTCTCCCTCTCGACCGTATTAGAAATAAAAGCGCACGCAAGCCGGTGTGTATGTACACATACGTATCGGCTCAATCGCGATTTATTCCTCGGCCGGATGATTTGCAAGTGCGGCGGTGACCACTTGCCGACGTCCCCTTGTTTTTCATTTTCGGTCGCCGCGCGGTATGTATGTATACGCGCGCTCGGACCGCGCGAAATTCCATCAATTTTTAGCCTATCGCAATTTTCCACCCCAGCAGGCGGTTTACATAAATCCTCTTGCAGTCGACGCATTCGCGGTGCAGCGCGTGGCTGCGAGGGGTGGAATCGAGGAGCAGGAGGAGGCGATGGCGGCGGCGGTCGGGAGGTCGCGGACCACGGCAAGGTGGAAAAAAAAAAAGTGTCTCGCCCGATACCTCCGCAATTTTCTCGTAACGCCATGAATATTCCTCGCGATTTAACAGGGCGTTAAACAAACCTCGACGCGCGTGCTCGTAAATTAATAACAAACTGTGCGCTCACCGCGCGCTCATGGTGGACCTCGAGCGTGTTGTCACCCTCGTCCGCGCCCTCGGCCGCTGTCGACCCTTCTCGTTATGTGCAAACTCGACCGGATCAAATAGCAAGCCGCGCAAAAGCGACGCGTCTCGTGCACGCGCGTATCGCTTATCTAATCGCGAAACCGCGTGATTGCGATGCGCGTATGTAGATCGTTTCTCGATTAGCAAACACCAAGTGCTCGCAAAAGCCGGAATCGAACTTGATCGTAATGATTTCTCGAATATCTTTGTTCGCGATCTTCGCTGATTGGTGGATTAAAAAATACTCGTGCCGAAAGGTAATCTTGCCGCTTCGACTTTTTCGGTTTCATGAAATCAGACGCAGATTTGTTCACCGACATGTGTCTCAAGAATGCACAAAGGAGACCGGTAGTCTCTCCTACGGATTCAAAATACGGATGAATGGTAACGCATTGGCGAAGTTACACAAACACATGTCAGTTCGATAGCGTGACATTTATCTTTCGCCATATGTCTGGCTTCAGTGCACCTCTACTCGCAGCAGTCTTTAAATATGAAACGTAGACAACAATGCGCATTGCATTTAAGATACATCAAAGCGATCTGGCTGACAAAGGGTGCATTGCGATATAGAATCGAGTGGTGATACGAGAAATAAAAGCGAGTGCGCGGACAGGTTAAACAGGAATTTCGAGCTTTTTCTTTGTGCGACAAACGTTACGAGTGCAAACACTACTGATTTAGGTCAATCGAACGCGAAGGGAGGAATGGAGAGGCACACAAACACAGAAAGCGAGCACGAACGCGAAAAGTAAAGTCCGAGAGAGAGAGAGAAAGAGAGAAGACTGATTAATTGCGATGATTGAATTGAAAAATGCACAGGTGCTCTTAATCGTTACAACGTTTCGCTACTTGTTTTTTTACATCGTTGCTAATATCTTTTTCCGATTTTGTGCACATAATATTGTAGATATATTTGATAATAATAAAATGCGTAAATCACTGAAGCGAAATAAAATATCTAATGACATATTTGCAATAGGTACATTATAAAACATGAATTAATCCATTCTTTTTAAATAAGTGTAAAAATTTATTTCTTTTCTGTTTCTCTTGAAAGGATTTCAGTGTAAAGAAAAATCGTGTCTCTTTCTTATATTATTATATCATTGATATTTTATTTAAATCCTTTATCAATATGTATTCGAAAGTTAGAAGAACGGATTGTAACTCTTCGCATTTGTATGCGGATATAGAGCAGATCGATAAATTCCAGGTCGAACAAAAATGTTTTTACAAAAATATTTTCTTCTTTATACACTCACATTTTCATAATTTATGTCTCCCCATTCCAACATTTAAATATTATTTTTTTTCCAAAATGACGAAGAGCGCTATAAATTCCACGTGATTACTTCGCAAATAATAGCAATTAAGAATATGCTCCGATATGAATTCACCTGATTCTCTATTAAATTGTTTGCACAAATTATAATTTTTCTCCAAAAATACGCTCAACTGTGAAGACAAGTATAGCTAAGTATAGCTTAGTATAGCTTTATATTATATTCACGGTCGATTTTTGCGCTTCACGTCTCAAAAGCAAGTCGACCGTAATACAAAAACTCAGCGCAGCGTGGCGTTAATGCACGATGTAATGTTTATTCAACAGCGTTATAAAGCGACGTTGTATTCGAAGTACGCGCGAGCGCGTAACTCGGAGTAATGATCGGTCGTCCCGGCGTAATATCGGTGCCTCGTTATTCCGATTGCCGTATGTGTCGCGGAGCACGGAACTCGGTAACGTGATAATTACATGAGAGAGAGAGAGAGACGAGAAATAGGAAGTCGGACCGATAGCCGCGCGACGCAAGAACCCGATAGCGGGACTCAAACGGGGACTCCTAAGCTCGACGAAAACGGGCTCGCATGCATCAAGCCTCCGGAGTTGTTGCGCTATCGCGTGAGGCTCATTTGCATTGCACCCTGGCCAGTATCTATCATCTGAAATTAACACTGTCAGCCACGCTTTCCGAGATCGGCCCGCTTTCATGCAACACATATGGAGTCACGATTAAGTCACCACTGCCGCTCTGTGATGTACACATCTGCCGCCCCTTAAGTATGTACAAAGTACCGTAAGCACGCTCGCGTGAAAGGATCGAGAGAGAGCGTGCTTCTTTATTGCCGTTGTAATTAAGATTAACAAAGTAGTTCGAGCGTATTAGGTCGATAATATCGCCGCGCTGCTTGATCCCGTATTTACGCGCCACGTTAATCTGATCTTAGAGATCCTCGTTGTATTAAAATTGCTTAATCATTGCTTAACGACTCGGCGGATGCAACGAATCGCAACACGCTGTGAATGGATCTTATCAAACTATAAATATTAAGTCGGTTAGTTTTTTCTTTGTCTCAGATAATTACTTCCGCATGTAGGTCCCTGCAGGAACGTGATCTTAACTGCGAATCGTACGAAGTGCTTCGTTTAAAGCATTTACGATCTCGGATCATTCATTATGAATGAAGGACTCTCAGTTTGTTTGATGGCAGATATTGCACACGCGAATGGTATGTCGCATCTGCTCTTGGAACTAATATATCTAGAATATATTTCGGTGATTAAAATGACATAATTACAAACTTCAAACAGAAAAATAAAACGTTATTGCCGATTGTTGAACTTGATTTATCAAGATAACAAATGAGATATGTTTTATAATATGCAAGCGTAAAAATAATGATATAAAAAGATAAAATAAAAATTTACATTACTCTATTTAATAGAGATATTCTATTAGTTTCAACATAGCATAATACATAACAAGTTGATTAAAATATAAAAGAATAAAATTTCTATAATACTGATTACATGACATTGATCTATTTATATTATATCGATGTGATATATCGAAGAATCTTATCAACGTAATAAATAAATATTGAAATCTATTTTCTGAACATTACCATAGCTTTTAGATTTCGTGTAATAACAGAAGAACGCGTGAAGAATTGGTTTTCTGCAAAGTGAAATGACGCGCAGTTGGAACAATCTTCCGTGAGAATCACGAGCTTTCGTTGGCGAATACTTAAAGCTAGGTGATCGAGACTGACGCGTACCCTCGATGCGACGACGACGCTCGTGGAAAATAAGATTTTCTCGCATTTTCGCGCGCAGTCGTAAACTCGCGAGCTATTCGCGAATACCTCGATCTCTCTCTCTCTCTCTCTCTCTCTTGTCTTCCATCCTCTCTCGTCGCCCCAAACCCTTCACAAAGTGAACCCGTAACGAGTTACGCCGTTACTGCCTCACCGCTCGGTATTAACATGGGGCACGTACCTTGCGGGGATTTGATTCCGCGAGGTAATAACCTCGGAAAGCACGTTCGCCCCGCGAAAGCTCACGACTTACTTCTTGCGCCTTCATATAAGACGCGAGATACGTCCATGTGGCTTGGTACACGTGGCCACGTATAAGCATCCACCTACGCTCTCCGTCACCTTAGAACGGCGATCGTAAACTAAGTTAACCGTTACTAGGCCGGCATCCTAAGTGAATGAAGGGGTTTTAGTGTCTCAAAGGCCAAATTGAGACACCATATCGTAAACTTCTCTCGCATTCCTTTTTATACTAATCTACGGGACGAATTTAACCAGCGATGCTCTGCTCGGTTTCGTTGCGATGAGGTTTTATGTGACGCTTACGTCATGTACCAAAAATAATCCTACGTTAGCCATTAAGACAAGCTCATAAAAGATTGTATGTTTCTTTAAAGATTCTATATAGTTGGCGAAAAATATACTGCGGCAATACGTGCTAAAAATATAAGAGATATCATATATAGTAATTAAATTGTTACGAGTAATTTCACCATTTATATTCAAGCATAAGTTTGCACCATTCCCATTGGCGCCATTGGGGCTTTCTACTGTGTTCAGAAATCGCTATATGCTTTTCCATAGCGCCGCAATCACGCCAGATAATTCCCGCTTGAGAGATGATATTCGTTCAGGAAATTGGTGCCGGCTTTTTTGCCGGCTTCTCATAGTCGCCATTAAAGATTCTACCACATTTATAAAAAAAATTGATCCAAGTAGTTTCACAGTAGTCCGCTGAAAAATCCCGAACGAATATACCAATGAAAGAAGCGTCAACTCGATTTCCATTTAGAATCGAGTGCGAGAAAGCGGTTTATCTTAATCACATAGCGGACTCACTTTAATCATTTTGTATGTCTGTAATACCTTTTTTCTACGCCAAAAATGTGCTCAAGTTAATATCAAGTTTTTTCAACTCTTGACTTTCCTAAACTGTTAAAATGAATTAAATAATGCTATCATAAGTCAAACTTTTATTGATATAATTTATAACCTACGTATACGAAAATATTTGACGAATAATTAGTACTAATTCATTATTTATATAATAATAGATTTCCGTCATTATTAAAATACTAATAATCAATAAATTTTGATTATCAGGCTTTATAAAACTGTGTTTTTACAATACAATATTACCTATGTGCATGGAGACTCTTTCATAATGAAAGCGTATTAAAGCCCGGGAACAAGAGTATCGTATAATGGTTGTAAATTTATTAGAGACGCATGAGTAAACCGTCTGTTAATTAAATGCGTCGACGTACGAATGGGTCGAAATGCGAATTCACGAAATTAAGAACAACGCGGCATTAACGCCGGATAAGTAAATATCGCTGAACAGATAACGCTTCATACGTTATAACTAAAGTTTCAGCAGCGGGTATTCCCATCCAATTATGGCGCCGTGGAATCTCAGTAATTGTATTTGCTTTAACGAACGAAATTCCGTGTAATGCGGCGCTGCAAATTGTTCAACTGCGACATTAAATTACGCCATAAAGCCTATAATCCGGCGCAGTAAAACGCGCTGCAGCTGTGTTTCATACGAATGACTTTCGACAATAACTCATTTCGGTTTTCCGAAAACTGCCGTGCATTTTAATCGCCAAAATGATCTTTGACGAACGTATGAATTTAATGACAAGCGAGGGGGTCCATCTGCTAAATCATCATATTAACTGAGAACGTAATGTTGCCAAAATTCGCATTAACTTTTCGCGTGATTAACGTGATTACGAATGACCGGCACTTAATTTCTATTATCGAATATAATGGGAGAAGTTATATATATAGGAGACTTTGACGAACAATTAATACTATGCTGTCTCACGCGTTTATTACAAAACATGTATGTGGCGTGTGTTGTTTCTTAAAAGATTTAATTAGGCCTCTTCGTTTAAAACGTTTGAAAAATTAGCAAAACATGTTTTTTTAATACTCTTATAATTTATGTAAAAATCAATTATGTACTATTCTGTTTACAACTTGCTTGACATGCCGTTTTCTTAATTTCCGTGTTTTTCCAATAAATATGTAGACATTCTCGTAAATACCTAGGGCAGAAGAATCTGGACATTTCTCCTACCTTCCCTTCCCTCCTCCCGGATCTTTAAGAAGCTTTCGGGATTCTCGAGGGATTTTGCCGCGCGATCGTTTTATCGGATATCGAGACTCGAGATTTCTCCGCCAAAGTACACAGCCCGTTTGGAAACTCGTGTATCCAACGCAAACCGATCGTAGTTCGATACTAGTAAACTTCACATCTGAAATGCGCGTCGTTTATCTAGCCGACATGACGAAGATAAAGTTTGGCTTCTGAAGATCGCTCGCGGCACCGTACATTTAATAGAGTATCGTGTCGAAATCGGTCCGCCGAGATCCTTTTATCCCGACTTGTCCCAGTCGAGTATTCCGCTTTAGCGGATGTGAGAACGTTATATATATATAAAGACATAGAGCATATCTTAGTGAGCTGATCGAAGTATCCCAAAGATCTATAGATACATCGCGATCTCGAAGAAATTCGGTTTCGAGGCGGAAGACGCTGTGTATCCGTGGATTGGAACTTAAGCTCGTAATCGTATCAATTTTACGGATATTTGCTCGTTTCAGACAGCGAAATCGCGGAGCAAAAACGACAAGTATTTATGATTGTAACATATTTGGCTTTCAACAGCACTAGACGAAGGTCAAGAAGATGATGGACGATACGAAACATTCCCTCAATTTGCGAGACTTTATACGGAGGAGAAAATTGTATACTGAGAGATTTAGAAAATTTTATGTATGATATATTTCGCAAATTTGTGCACACACATGCGTACGAAAGAGGAAAAAAAGCATGGCAAAATATACTATTATGAATTGGATACAATTTATAAAAGTTCGCGAAATATATCTTTACGTATACGCAAATGTCAATGTCAAATTTTTACATGATTTATCTCTATTAATAACGTATTAATAAAATGTCGGATAATGGTTTCGACGCGTAACTAAATTACATTTATGTGGTTAGAAGAGTGTGTTTGTAAGAGTGTAATTGTGAAGCAATTTCGTAGATACTTCTCGTAGGCCGAGTCTCTTGCCCGGAGATAATAGTTAAGCCTAAGACCGAGCAATCGATCTCCGTCAGTCTGTTCGTGCTTTACCGTCACTCAACAGTCTATCTCAAATCGTTTTGCCAAATATATAAAAGCATTGCGGGCGGTTTCTCTCTTTCGAGATCGATGGAAGCAAAACGTTCTTGAATGTGGGCCGTCTTTCTTCTATTCCTATCGATCTAAATGTCATCGAATCGATCCTAACATATATCACGAAATTAATAAAAGGATATTGTAAAACGTTTCACACAGTATTTTAATTACATGTACGAAGTATCATGATTATTATGCATGTGTTTTGCCGCGTATAATAATCACGATTATGCTAAAAAATTTACGAAAGATTTATCTATTCTAATGCAATCACGCGTTTACTTTATAAATATTCTAGCGTAATAATCCTTATAGATATCTGCTAAATATATTTTTATGGACGCATAAACGAGCGCATTGTACAAGACATACACTTGAGGCTCAGAAAATTGCAACTTTATGCGCATCTTATCGTTATTAATCTCCGACGCGCGAAACGGGACTTGTCTTCGTTGGACCCCCTGATGAATCGCACCAACCGATTTACACGATTCTGCACTTTGACTGCAACTTTGCTTGTTGGCGGAAACCGGCCGCGCTGCACAGGCATACTTACGAAAGCGCGAAGAGCCGTGCGTGACCCTTGAATTCGCTCTCGTTGCGCCGCACTTTATCGAGGAGTACGCCATTATCATCCATCGTAATCAGTGCCACGTTTCTTCTCGAAGCTTTCTACGTATCTTAAGATGCGCTGTCAGGAAGAAAGACGATAAAACATAATTTTCTCGCCCACATACGTGATCCTCAAGATGGATCTTCAGTAACATGAGACTCGAGCATTGTGTTGCTCTAATTTTTCCCGCAATGCTCCATGTACGAAAAGATATTTTTAAAATTCGTTAAATCCCCGAAAAAGTTTCCCGTATATTTTTTATTTATTAAATCAAATATTTTCTATTTTTCAGGTAAGTCTGCTTTGACGATGGAACGTTATTGGTCGATGCTTCTTCTACCTATCTGCTTCTATCTATTGCAGCACAAGTAAGCGATTATAATATTCCTTTATGTGATACGCATTAAACATAAAAAAGTTAATATTCTTTTAATAGTAATTTGTAATATTTACTTTATGATTAAAATATAAGCAATGAGGTTTTGTATCGGGTATAAGAGGGTGAGGGAACTTGTTCACAATTGACACATAGATCGGGGACATCAGACATTTGTTCTTATGCCAATATCTCGATATTAAAAAGAAACAATGCCGAATGCGGTTTCTTTGCCAGGATTCATCGCGATCGACATTGTTTCTCCTTCTCGGACGGACTTTTCTCTGCCAAGACGAAGGAAAAGAACTAAAGTTAAACTTCGAGCCAAAACCCTCTCGCGTTGATACGTACTCTCAGAAGATTCGCATCATTCTATAAAGACGCGAATGTCTACTCGCTGCTGCCGGGATTGCAGGAAAGAAACTATTAATCCTTTCGCGTCGTCGGTATCAGCGCAGCGCCGGCTGTTTCTAAGCACAGAAATAATCCTACCGGTATTACCGTCGACGACATCGCCGTCGTCGTTGTCGTCGTTATCGTTGTTGTCGAGCTCGTTATCGTTGCTTTTTTAGTCGTATTCACACTACAAGTACGGAAGAATCGAAGAGATATCGCGATTCTTAAATAGAACATTGTCACGATTTCGCGAAATTTATAGGAAACATTCATAAAAATTTGAAATCGACATATCAAGCGAATCAAAATATCTTGTAGCAAGACGATCAATAATAAGAAGATATTTACGTTTGAAAAGAAATGTTAACGACGCCGGCAGAAATACTAACATTTATGTCGGTAAAAATATCTCTGCAATCGAAGTTTCCATAATCGTCTTTCAGTCAATAGATTCGCAAGCACAGACAAGCGGTTTCTATCGTATTAGTATTATCGATATTATATCTCACATAAAATGCCTCACGAAATACTATATAATATACAATATTATGGAAGTCATAATTTCCAAGTGACCTATGAATTTAACATTGGCGACTTTAATATCAAAAGAAAGAGTACAGTCTAGAAATATTCTGTATTTAGTAAAGAAAAAGAGAGAGAAAGAGAAACAACTCCAAATGTACAATATATTCTCTCTGCTATTTCTTTTTTCTATTTTATTTTCTATTCTATTATATAATTTTTTTTCGCAAAATATTTTTATATAAAATTTATACATATATTTACAATGGATAAATTTTTGACAGCTTTTTAACATAAATTTTTGACGGCTTGAGATAATTTATCGATAAAACATTATTGACGATCTCACGCATAAATCGGTACAAACAGTAGAGGTTAGAGAATGATGATGAATTAATTACGAAATATATGCGAATGTGAAAATTATCATGTACGTGGGTGCAATTCTATATGTATGCAATTCTATATTTATATATATTTATCACAAGTAATTTTCTTGAATTTAACAGATATTTAGCACATCAGAATTGTATATACGTGAAACTGTAATCATGAAATAATATCATCATTATCTCTGTAATAATACCAATACCTATTTATTGCACTAGTTATGACTCGTATAAATTATGTTATACATATATACGATCATCTCCCGATTACAAATTACTTTTTACACAATTATTTACATATAAATAGTATATAGTTAGGTATAAATAAAATATTCAATTTCGTTTAGAACTTAATATAGAGCTTTTTCCAAAAAAGAGAATATATTACAGTACTCCGAGTTGATCTATAGATGAAAGAAAATATAGAAGATGTAAGTCTATAAAGTAAACTTTATGTCTAAACATATATGTATTTTGATTCATTAAATATTTAGCATTTTACACATAAAGAGAGAAAAGGAGAAAATTTCTCGTAATCTTAAAAAGATTATAAAATACCTTAAGGACGACGAAAGCAGATTAAGCTTTATAAGTGAAATTCGGAAGTGGAATCGCGCGTACGCCGCCAATCTTCTAAATTATTAAGTGCAGGTGGTCCCCCAATATATACATATATATATACATCAGTCTGGACTATCTGTCTCAAGCAGCCACTCCGCCTTCTCTTTCTCTTTTCTCAGGAGCGGCAGCAACACAGCAGTGAAACGGCGGCATCTCTCGAGAAAGGGCATTGTTTTATTCCGACCGCGTAGCAGACACTCCTCATCCCCCTTTTCCCTCCACCCCGCTCAGCTTTCCCGACTGCCACTCTCGACAATTTAGCCCCATCTCTGCCCCCACCTCATCACACCCCGCGCCGGTTTTCCACTCATCCCTTCTTGCACCTTCTGATAACGCCACGGCTTAATGACTCGTGGCTGCCTCAATATCGCATTGTCCGAAACGTATCGCCGAAACGTATCGGTGTTCCTGATGGCGATTCTTGTCCGTCTCGCTCATAGTCAAGTATCACCATGTCTCTTCCACTGCGTCGATGCCGGATATATCTTTGGGAGAGCTTTCGGTTTAATATGTGGAAAAGCTCGCGCGCATACAAGCGGCTTATTGCCAGTTGTTATTTTCGGCTCGCAGGAAAAACCGGAAAGTCGATTGAGCGATATATAGGGAGAACGGAGAGGGGATGTCGCGTCGGCAAACGAACGAACGAACACGGGAGAAAAAAATACTAGTATCGTGTTGACACTATTAATCATGGTCATCACAGAGACGGGATACGTCATTGCAGCGACGGCGAAAGCTCCTTCTCGGCAATTTTTGTGTGGGGGAGGGAAAAAAAAAAATAAAAAACCGTCAATATGCCCATCATCGCTCGCGTCTCACCAATCTGCGCCGCATCCGTTCGAGTCTGCCTGATCGGTTCCCTTCCCGCTCTGTATCGCCAATCAGCGCCACGTGCTCACCTGGGAATAACCGTTTTACCGGGCGTATCCGCGCAGAACTCGCGGTACACGCGTCGGCTAACTGCTATTGAAAAAAAGGCGGAAAAAAGGAGAAAAAAGAAAATAGCGATAAACCGCTTTCGACTCTTGCAGATTGAAATGTCGTGTATGCCGGTGTTTCGTCGACAGGCAACACCGTTGGAACGGCCGCTAACGTGAATTAGCGTAGCGTAGCTCGTCTTTCGCAATTTTTTTATTTTATTTATTTTTTTTTACTTTTTGCAAAAGTGTTTGTCGGAAGACGGGGAGTTTATCGCGCGCGTTAAACGACTGGTCGTCGTCGGTGCGTGTAGAATGGAACTGGTTCGAAATACGGTTGAAGTGATTGCGCGACGATCAGGTATAAATTCGCGAGCAACATATGTTGCTTCGCTATAGTAGCGAATTGATTCTCGACTGCCCGGCAAAAGCATGCGGTTGTTAATAAATCTTTGATTATTTTCTGGTTTTCTTTGCGAACCTAATATTAATATTTTACGTACCATCCTTATATTTATGTTTTTATGTTATCAAAATACATATATATATATATATATATATATATATATATATATATATATAAGTGCTAAAAAATAGATTAATAAAATACAATTTTGGGACAGATCTCTGTGCGCCAACATGTTGAAAATAGTCCGACGAAATAATTTATCGATAGGACGTTATTTTTCTTCGGCGCGCGAGCTCGCCATGACACCCCAAAAACGGTAGGTAAAGCTGACGTTTTGCAGCGAGGGAATGAAAACGTCGACGTACATTTGTTTCGCCCCGAGTTATGCACACACCGTAAATCCTTCCTTGCGAAGACTCGCAAACCTCCGCGCGCGCAACGAATAACAGGTATAATTGCATCGGGCGAACTAACTCTCTTGGAAATTAAGCACGATCGAGAAACGAGGAGTCGGATAAGCTTCGTTGTACGCCCGTTAACAAAAACTTAAAGAGCGGACGAGAATCGCGGTGCCATATTTAACAACTAATTTGATACAAGCGGTGTCGTGAAAAGACGTATGAAGAAAACTTAAATGAGATATTTTAATAATTGTTTCCTTTTTACGTCAACAAATTCAAATAATCTTATCTCTGTATAGCGTTGCAAATTCAGATATTTAATTTCGCAAATAAATACTTTTATGGTAGTTTCTTTGTACATACACAAATTTCTTCAAAGATTTATATCTTTTTTTACTCTACAGTGCTTTGCTAGGAACGAGAACCTTACGAGATCATAGAATAATCTGTATTGTTAAGTCGATAATTCCTTGCTCTGATTTGAAATAGAATATGTTCGTATGAATGTGTATGTACGCATATCCGTATTTCATTCACAGAAATATAAATACGATCGAGCAACGGTTGGTGCAAGTATTTAAAGCGTTGTACGTGTGAATGTAGTTGGGGAAAGCAAAGCATGATCGAGTGAGCTGTCCGGACGAATGACGATGATGTCTTCGCGTGCACATACACATATACATATCGGTGGTTTTCGATCCCTCGAATAACTACGGTTCTGTACACGTAGTACGTTGCGATAATTTCTCTCAGGGATCTCTCTCGATTGCGAGCGTTGAGAGAGTCTCAATAAAAACCCTCTGGAAATTGGTTCGGAATAATAAATAACACTCGGCATGCGATCGTTGACATTTCTTACGACAATAACGCGTTCTCGTGCGGGAAAATGTAATTAGTAGAGCTCTTCGTTTTGCTCAAATAAGGGGATTTGTTTTTCAGTAGCACGACCGTGCGGGATCGAGGACGGGAACAAATGGAACGATCGCGCTTAGGGCGCAGTATTAAACATCCTCGCCTGACGTTTCTGCTATAATTAATCTCCTAATTAGAGAGGAGTAGCCGCGGAAATTGGCAAGAGCGATGGGATCGAGAGAAAGCCCTGCGGTAGAATGGGGATCCGCCCGATAACCTTTCCTCCCACGTATAGAGAAGGATATTCGTCCTGCGCGAGCCTTATTAATTATTATAGCCGGAAATTATGCTCGCAGATTCGCTCTCCTCGAGTAAACGTTATGCAATCATAATGCACAAAGTTGTAATATTTTCATAAGCCGCAGTGACTGGACGATGTTGGCCGCTGCTGTAATCCCGCGAAGATTCACGGAACGTTGTGTGTAACATATGGCGATTGCCGTTCAGGTTTATTGCCGTGCATTTATCACTTCAATTATAAGGGAAAATATTTTTAAACGCGGGGGAGGGGAAGATAGTTTTCATAAAAATAACCTAATTATTAATTAGACGACGTTTAATACAATTTTAAGAATAATTTTAAGAAACTATTAATTTTAAATAGTTTAAGTCAATTTTTGCGTATTCAGCGTATTCGATGTATTTATCCGCAGCATATTCCTTTCTTCCTTGTTTTAAGTAATCATTATGCTTTGTTATTGACTGCTATAATTCTTGTTATTTTTACTTTCCTTGCTTTTTCATTATTGAGAAATCTCTGGTTAAATAAAGTGTTTTGGGCTTTCAATATTATAGTTTTTCATTTTTGGGTTTCGAAAAATACGAGAATATATTGCGAAACATATTTCTTTGTGTTTATTGCCTTCTTTCTTTTTCAACTTATTTTGCATTGTGTTTGTGGATATGCAGTTTTATAATGAAATAATGTTATTATAGAAAATATTATATAAAAATGGATTTTGAAAAATATAAAGATTTCATAATGTAAAGATTTGTTCATAAGAATTCGAAGAAAAAGATTACTATCTGGTGATTATGCGAAGATTATGGATTTTAATTTCCGAAGTTGTATAGAAAATCTAAGAGACGATATATAAGATTGATATTTTCGTCGCATCTCATCTATCGATGAAATTGCTATTTCACAATGACTGATGCGTCTATGTATCTAGTATCTCAACCATTGTTCGCTTGAAAAAATTCGCCGTTCTCAGCTTTTTCGCGTTACTGCAATATATTCGACGGTAGCGCTGTTCGTCTCATTCTACTAGTGAGAGCAGTGTGTATACACTCGGTCCAGGTGATGAACTGAAATGAGGCTCATTCGAAAGCTCGGCGGACAGTTAAGAGAGTACACAGTGCCAGGAGAAGCTTTTCCACAAGGTTTCTCTCCGTTTCTCCATCCGTTGCGTCCACAATTTCTTTAACCTATCCTAGTGTAGTCGCTCGGCTGTACACACCACCCCGTCGCCATCACAATCACCCTCGTCGTCGCTACCGTGGTTGCGACGACCGTTACCTTGCAATCATCGGCAACGATACGTGTCGTTTGCCTCTGGTGGCGACGTTCAACCAACCGCAGCGAGATAGAGAGACGTCGAAAAAAAAAAAAAAAAAGAAAGAGAGAAAGAGCTGATGCACCAAGAGACTCGTAGAAAAAGCGAGGATCACGTACGGTATTGTATCGTTGTATTTTCTCTATTCGTTGTGCGACGTGTATCTCCGGGGCGAGCAGCTGCCACGACCGGTCATAGCGCAAAGTTAGCTTGGCTTTCGCTATTTTTCCATGCCATTAACGACCAACTCAAACGACCTCTATCAATGGCTTTATGGCGGTTAGCTTTTATTCCCTCTACCAACGGTATCTTCATACTTTACGTCGCGCACCCCCGCGTCTTTCCACTACAGCCCGACCTGTCGACGTCGCGGCGTAGATTCAATGGGCGAGACCCTTTCTCTTCCTCTCTTCACGCGTTTCTTACGCTTCGTCCTTCTGTGTAGATTACACGTGTTTGCCTCTTATTGTTTCTTACACCACGCACAATACGCGTAACAACACTTGCGAGTCGGATTGGTCGATGAAAAGCAATGATTGGATGAAACTTCACGCTAAATCTGGTTAATTAAGCGAAATGATAAAAAATGTGATGAAAAATCAGGAAAGGAAAGTAAATGACAGAAAATTGCAAGAGTGGGAAAATTAAAACAGAAGACGCCGCGTATTTAGATTTCTAATAATTAATATACAGTCGGATGTGCAATGGAAAGAATAGTAGAATAACACTGTTTGTTTTTTTTCTTCTTTTCAATTTCCATTTCTTATGTTTTTTTTATCACATTCTTATCACATAAATATTTGATAATTTGTGCTCAACGAGCATGTGTATTAAAGTTTGAATAGCATTTCATAAATAAATCAGCCATTCATTTGTAAAGTGCTCCGACAAATTATGAGAAACAGAATACAGAAACATCATTTATATCTTATATATATATATATATATATGTATATATATATTTAATTATGCATTATTTATAATTATATATAATATGCATTATTTTAAATATACATATATATATATATATAAAATAATGCATGATTCATCTCTGTTTGTAATCGCTATTGATTGAGAACGATATTTTACATCTATATCTCGAAGAGGCAGACAAATAGATATATCTCGAACATAAATTAGACGAAATTAAAAACTCGATCGCTCCTTTACTTCAACTTCACTTCCATTCATTTTAACTTACTTCGTTAACTTTCCTCCGAAAGTTAATAGTACTAATCTCGAGGAAGCAATGTCTATTATATCATAGAATATGACACATATATAGTATACAGAAATTACTACATTTTCGAAAAATTTCGACAAAAAGATCAATCTGATATATCGTGCAGGACAAAATGAACAACTTAAAATTATAGAAATGTTAAATCTGCCCAAACCTTCTCTGCAATATTTTATATATATATATCTAATACAAACATCTTAATACTTTAGATAAATTTGTGTAAGGATCTTCGCGGGGTATACTGCGAATAATCGAAATTGCATAGTTACACTACCAACATTTGCACATCATTGACTAGGAATGAAAGCGGCGTACTGCATACTACTTACCTACATCAGCGCAAAAACGAGCGTCGAGGGGTGAATAACGGAAAGACGAACAACGTGCGGCCTTTTAAGTACCGCCCTTCTTTGGATTTACGGTCACGTGTGTTTCAGCGATGACAGCCCCATATTATCCGTATACAGGGCTTGTAACGGGGTAAATTGTGAAACCCACCGCGCTGCACGAATTGCGGAAATTATTTTCGCAATGACTCGTAAGAATAAAAACGTTAATCTTGTGCCATTAAAACTAATATCCGCGTCATAAATTATATCGAAACAACTATTTCTTGGCACACAAATTAAAGGTATAAGAAGATTGGAAAGAACGAAAATTACCGCGAAATTTGCTGTTATAAAATATGCTGCCGGAAAGCCGACCGTTACACTAGCAGAAAAGGATGATCGTATTAATGTAACTACCTGCTTAGGAGCTTTCATGGATTTACAAACGGTTGTAAGACCCAGAATCCGAGAAGAGAAGAGGGGGAGAATAAGTGGTCTTCTTTAAAAGCATTAAAAAACTTGTGCCATTTAGCGGCGCAAGAATAAGTGCGAGAGATACGTTCAGACAGATTCATTCATCTGGAGGAACTTAAATGGTGTGTTAAGCTTACCTATATCATGCCCTTTATTAATCTTGATTCGCTTTACCGTTCTCGTCCCGCCCTCTTTATGTAATCGCTACTCATGCGCGGAGATCTTCCATCTGTATAACATTGGCTTCATTAACGGTACGAATATATTGGAACACACTATTGTATCGATTACATATTATACCTCTCAGCGATATCGCAAAATCCTGTGTATTGAATTCCTCCAACTATAATTCGACACCCGCGCTGTCTTATAAGCTATAAAGCGCGCGCGATTACCGTGTTCCCTATATTTGCACGTCGTTGTTTTTTTTTTCCCGAAGAAAAAATGTATCGACACGTATTTTATTTTCACGGTAAAGGACGACGATCTATGTAGCTATATCGGGACGACCATTAAGAAAACGCGTCACCGACCGGTCATAACTACAATTTTTCCCACGATTTACGAGCGTACGTGTTTCAGTCACGAGACGCTCGCGTGCTACGCGAGCGGGATAAATCGAAAAAAAAAAAGGAAAAGATGCGTGAAAGAGCGAGGCGAGGAAGAACCGCGAGATGTGGCTCGCGAGTCACAACGATTATTCCCGCAGTAAGGTTTTTCCAAACCGCGAAACGATCGTGTCGCACTTGCGCCGCGCTTATCGAGAATCGCGTCATATTTGAGAGAGAGAGAGAGATATCGCACTTTGGTCCTGCGCCGCCTGTAGCGATACGCGAAACAACGTGAGCAGTAGCGAGAAATTGCACGCATGCACGTTGGTGTCGTACACCGCTCGAAGCGGCGCGATAAAACGCATATAATTTGTGGTCGCCGGACGGCGACGGTACTGAATTACCGGAAACCATCCGGGCGGTCGCGTATCGGCATCGATTGCCGCGGGGAAATTCGGCGGATCGACTTTTGTCGGGGCGCGGGTCGAGCACTGATTACGGGTTAACCGTGCAAAGTTCACTTTGATTCTCCGGTTTCACGCTGCGCGAAACTGGCCCCGCGGAAACTGGCCAACGATCGAATTGAACGAGCGGCAAAGGGCTTCGGACACGTAGAGCAATAGAGCGACGGTCGAGAGCGATGGAGAACGTCGCGCAACAAGAGCACGTAAAACGATTACGATAGACGTTGAGTAGTCAACGGTAATCAATAGAAATGTCGAGAGCGCTTTCCTCGAAATGATTTCGCGCATCGACGTTAGAATCAAATAGCACATTTTTATGTATATTATTTTTAATTTACGCCGTTGACTGCACAATCTTACAGTTGACAAATATTTATCTATGTGTGTGTATAATTATATCAATATGTATTCAATACGAATCTAAAAATAAAATTGCGATAAATCTTAATGTGATCTTAATCACAAGTTATTTCTCGAAAATGACATCTTTCATACACTCTTATAATGTGTAATTACGTATCAATGATGAGCATTATTGCAACAGAACATACAGTGTAAAGGACCTTGTTAATTTGCTGTTTGTTTTTACATCAATTTTGCTGGTTTGTATTTGATTGACAATTTTATTAGCTCGATTGCAGAATCTCGATTGCCATAGTAGAAATTTCATTGTCTTAGTTTTTTTTTTACTTGTCTAATTGCGATCATAAATTCACGATGAGACAGTTCGCGATTCGGAGTAGTTCGCGCAAAAATATGACAAATCGCACTAACATTAATTCGTAAAGGCTTTCTGACATAATTATGGTAATCGTATCACGTTGAATCTTGCAAACGCCACTCCCTTCTTGCATTAATCCAAACTCCGCGTACGTAATCCTGAAGAGGAAGATTAATTAAAACGGTATTACCGCGCGAAAGGATTAATTACATCGTTATGCTCGCACTACAACGAGATATTTTTAACACCTATTTTTAAAGCGACGTATTTTCGAGGATGTTGTTTACTATCTTTACCGTTCAAACGTTTGTCGAACAATGTCAAAGTTGTGACCCGTCAACGGTATCGATAGATAGAGTATAGGTAAGCCACAGATGGCTGTTCAATGATTTTGAGTCAACAAGAGAGAAACAGTCAGATAGCTCGGTTAACCATAGGGACACCTACGTCACGGCCGACGAAATTCTACGAGTTTGCACCTGCGCTCTCTTGAACTGCGACCACCAATGCAAACCGGGTTGGGAATACGTGAAAGCGGTACTAACCACTGTACCCTCGCAAACGAATCGTGGTTTACATAAATTATTCCATTCCCAGTGAAAGCGGCAACGCGTATCGGAAAAGGTCGCGGCAACGTTTCGCTCCGGACAGAATATCAGACGAGAATATAGAGTCCCTTTAAAATTTTCTCCGCGCAATATTTCCATTAAAATCGTCTAACTAAAATCGTACTTTAATACAACGAGTTGTATCTGTAGCGTTACGTCCGCGAGAGTGATCAATGTCATTCGGTGTTTCGAAGCTATTATAAGTGATACCGTATGCACGATATGCATCACTGACTATTTTAGCTTCAAGTCATACAATGGCTGCGATTGACCCAGCTCCCGAAGCTACAGAACAACAATGGTTGCACTAACTTTGTTCCTATTGATTGACAGTAGTTTCAGATTCAACCGTCAGACATAAACGCATGTATCGCGTGAAATCTAAAGATACAAAATCCCAACGATATTATGTAGCCTAAATAATACAGTGTTCTTTAAAACCGTAAAATGTATCTTCGCGCGTACAACAATACTTCGCAACGTCAGGAACGCCCTTTAATAATGCGTTTTCTAATCTTAGGCGGACCGGAGAAAATTGTGTGCGTAATGTCGACGAAATTCGTTGGTCCCAATCGTGCAAACCCTTCATCGTTGCCTCCGGCGACGAAAGATCTCTCCCCCACTTTGAAGGAAAATCGTCGAGTTTCGTATTCTCGCGAATTCCAGAGCGAGTGCCGGTTCGACGAGCCGTTTCTAGGTCCTAATCCCACCTGGTCGTCGAATCACACGACCGTCGGCTTACGACTTCATCCGCACGGCGGTAACTGACTCTCCTATTCACCGTCTGATCACGAACACGACACGTCAGAACGGAGGTTGAACGAGCTTACGGCCCTGCGCGCAATAATATAACGGCTCAAGGTGTAAACGCGAGGCAAAATATTGATAAAACGGATCAGTTGGAATCACCGTAATGCGATCTGGCCACATGTAAATCGACAATGTCCATTTTGCGTATATTAGTTTAATCCATGAAACGTGAATGTCTAATTTGAAAATCTGAAAAAGAGACTCTAAGCTAAAGATCGACGAGATGGCAAACTTTATTGCATATGTGCTTTTATACATGTGAATAAATAAAATATAGTTTCAAAGAAAAAGAGGATGAAACACATTCTAAGAAAATATTCTAAGAATGCGAAGACTGATAGAGTCAAGTCGCTCGTAGAAACAAGAGAAAGATTATTATTAAAATAACTGAAAAAAGAAATATATCTTGATTATAAGTTAAGATTATCTGTTACTTCTATATGTATCATCAATTTCTATTATAGATACTCGATCAATGCTAAATTTATTATACTGTATTTCTCTAGCAATCGTGGCAGAAAGACTTATATAAAACTTATTTAGTAAAAACATATCCACCTTGAGATAAAGTTTGCCAGCAAATACAGGATCTTAATCCGATCGGGAGTTTGATTTGCGCACTTTTATCGATGGCGATGACTATAATCGCTTCTCGAGGAAAATATAAGTAGCTTTAAAAATATAAGTGAAAGAGATAGTAAGGATCGATAGCAGAATCGAAAACATATTTCTGTGATATCCGATTGAGCGTGTAATAATAGCGTCCTTAACTCGATAGTAGAACGATTGTAGAGCTCTGTAGGATAATCGCTTTAGCTCTAATTTAAAAGCATAAAGATATCTGAGCCAACAACGAATTTTATCATCGAGCTCAGAAAGGAATATATGTATAACGTTTTAGTGAATAATTTGCAAATCAAATCGACGAATTTTCTCTCTCTTTTTCTGTCTCTCTCTATTATACATATATATGTATAATTTTTTTTTCTTAATCTTCTATTCTCGCGTTTCCAATCGCACACAATTATAAATTAGTGTCTTACAAATGCAGCCATTGAGAAGAACGTCGGCAACAGCTGTTAATACGGATCCACGCGATCGGATGTATCAAGATAGCTTCCCTTCGAGCAGGAGAAACCTACGATTACATTCTTAGTGGTGCATAAATCATATTATCACCACTTTATACCACGCAATATCACCGGTGATTATCTTCGCTCGAGAGAACCAGCGCAAAATCCCGTCGCTCGGTCTAATGGCTCGACGCGCCGTCGCGCTGACGAACCAATTTCTCCCCGCTATCTCTCGGCTTTCCCGGCGCCGTTTCCCGTTCTCCCCGACGATCGAGAGGCACGTTCGCCTCAATGATCACGGGGGATATCTCCCGCGGGCGTGCATACGCGACGCGTATGCAACAACGAGCGCGGTAACAGATGTAATAATTCAGCAACGGGCTGTTGTCCGCCACCGCGTGTGCGACTTGTTTAAAGGGGAACTCGCATAAACGAGCGCGCCGACGCGCACTTTCTCTCCGAGCTTCGTCTATCCCTTACTCGCGCGGTCGTTTTCTAGCCGTTCTCGCTCGTCCTCTCGTTTCTCTCGAGCCTTCTCACGAGATCGATGCATTAGAAATGATAGTTTGATTTATTCGAGTTCCTTCGTTCGCACTAGAGCATCGATGGCAAAATTTTTAGACGGTTTCTCTACTCGGGCAGAGTCGGGAGCCTTTTCCTCCGTCCTCCGGTTTTCGCCTCCTCTGGCTCGCGTCGTGTCTCGTTCTTTCCTTCTTTTTTTTCCCTCCCCGTCGCCGCTCCCGGCAATATTTCACAATTACGCAGCTTTATGGGCCACCATAAAGATACGCGGTGCGTGTCGGTCGCATGATGGCCGACCCGCGCGTGAATTTTTATTACGCTCGCAAGCGGTCGGAATCGCGCGCGCGAGAGTTATTCCTCGTCGACGACCGCGTTTTTTTTAGGAAAGGAACGTGCCGCTTGCGGAGAGAAAACGGAACGTCGCGTCGGGACCGGCGCGATGCGCCGTGTCGCCGAGCTACACACGCGACATGAGAAATTTAGATTACCGGCCCGGCCCACTCCATTACCTTCATTCAGAGGCGGCCGCAAGCTTAACGAACTGCCGCTACACTCGCGGACTTGTCCGGCTACCAAAAGAGGGACTCTCTGCTCTCCCTTTTACCGTCAAAGAACCGCACACCACCATGCGTCGCCGCGTTTCCATCGAAAAATTCGGGATGGAGGCGCCCTGCTGAGACTGAATTTACGCCGTACATAACGTTGCCCTCGAGTTAAAATTTAGTACCACGTACGAAGTGCCTCGGGGATTAAATATGCGGGGATGCTCCTTTCGCTCTAATTAAATTCGCTTTTAAAGTGTTGATTTTTACGCTAATTTAATATAGTAAGGCGTGCGAGACAATAAAACGATTGCACTTCGTGCAATGTAATTCTTCAATTTCCTCCAAAGTTTTACATACGTTTCTAGCGCTTTTGCACGAGTAATTTGCATGATTGACATATATATATTTTTTAATGAGTAAACATTTGCATACAATCGTTTCTCTCTCTCTCTTCTCGTTTTTACTCACGCTAATATATTACCGTTCAATTACTCGAATCCATTTATTCTCCCCGGCAGCGACAGATGAACATAATCACGCAGCATTACGTGACTGTCTTATCAATCAACGTAGTTGACGTATGCAATGCCGTAGTCGATCTTACTCCTTGATTATAATGGGAATCCGATATATTACGAGCATGGTCGTTAACATTGATCCTCTGGCAGATGATATTAACAAGCAATCGACGGCAGACAACAGTTTCACACACGATGTATCGTCGCTTGTAGAACGTCATGCATACAAACCATCTCAGGTCAAACATGTGTCGTCAGTTAGGCAATAACCAGACTCATATCCTAATTAAAAGAATAAGCGATTTTCGTTGCAATACTTATTTCATAAAAGATTTTCTTTTTACAAATAAGAAAATTTTCAAAAAACACATTAACAATCTCATTATCTATATCTTAAGAATCTCATATTTAACTTTTTTTATTAAATTATTGCAGACTGTAATAAAAGTTGTTACAATTATATATTATTATATTAAAGTACAAGTAGAGTAATATTTCACTTATGTAGATATTGCGATACTTTAAATGAGTAGAAAATATAGAAATTAGGAAGAAATTGAAAGTATAATGAGTGTGAGAAAAATGCAATAGCATTTATGTGCACGAAAATCTATGCCACTTTATATGCCGACATAGCAAGATATGTGAATTTTCCATGGAATTAATCTAAATATTATCGAAGAAGTATTTTTTTAGCGCTTTATATGTCCAGACAGCATTTTAGCTGATTATTCTGGTTACCCAAAGGGGTTAATCAACGTAACGTATTTAAAAAATGATCCTCTTATGAGATAATAATCGATCCAGACATCGCATAGTGTACGCGAGACCTGAAATAGGCGCGTTTCGACGGCGATACTACGGGTGTCGTATTTCCTGATCATTATTACACTCGGCCATTTTGCCTCTCTCCCGCGTGTTTATCGCTTAAATATTGCTTTTGCGATAGCGGCCGCCGTCGAAGCACAGCAGCAGTATTCGCACCTTGAATTGCAACATCGTAGTTTTGTATTTTATAAAGCGATAGCCCTCCATTAAAAATGTACCGGCATGTAAATCGAGCCGAGTAAATGCGGGATTCCAAATAAAATATGAGAAACGCTTCCAACTCTGTTTGCTTACTGTCGATTCTATATAGTCGCCTGCAAGTCAGCGTTTTAATGTTTAAATTATTCGGAAAATACATTACATTTTGTGTGTTATCTTCTCTTCTCGCGCGTTTCGTTAAATTTTTATCACAAGATACATCACGGTTTGTTTCGGAACAAATATTACATTCATAATAGAAGGTATAAGTAGGTATACGTTTGTGCGAAATCGAGAAAATATAGCTACGTGTATCACATTTTATTCATGCTCGCGATGTTTTATTTAAAATTTACTGCGTGGAAAAAAGAGATAGATTATGGATATAATCGGACAAATACTCATTAAACATGCGATCGGGATAAACTATTATCGTTGATAGAAATAATACATACTCTTTTCGTCACGTTCGTCTGTGAGAGAAAAGTCGATATTATCCGCTTATAATGTTTCATTAACGATTTAAGATACCACACCTTTGTTCTGTCGCGTTAACTACTATTGATTTAAAAAAAAAAACGCTTTTTTTTTTTTAAGTAATGTTCCTACACTAATGCACGCGAGAGAGCTCGACGTCGTACTCTTTCAGGATTAATTGAGTTCACGGTTAATTTTCAACGAACCTTCCACTTTAATCCTCGCGTGCTCTCTTTACAGCACCATCTATGCACACGAGTGTACCTACATGTACATAGGTACTTGCTGAGCTTGCACTCGGTGCTGCGCCCCTTTCTCGCACCTCTCACCCATCTTTCGTCTATCAGGACATCCACCCTTGGTATCCCCGTAATATGATACGCGCACGTTGCTACATTAAACTTTAATTGTGTCATTACGAAACGAAAACTTCTTCACGTTCTTGCTAAGCCAGCGTCATCGCATGCAGATATGTCACACGCAGGCAATTTAATTCTCGATTGCGAACAAGTTACGTTGATCTAATTGAATATATCCTAATAGAACATTTGTTTAGTCCACACGCATCTCGATGTGTGACTTATGTTGTTGTGTACATCTATGAATACATATATATTTTTACGAAATAGCGAAACAATTCTAAAAAATCTGTAAATGTATATTTTCGTTAAAATCAGAACGAGCAATATTTTAAGTTAAGTTTTTATTCTATTGAATTGTATTTTTGTCTCGAATTAACAACATTAATACGTACGCTCTATTAAATTCTATATCTATATTAATCGTTAATTAGATTTAGGTACATTGATATCGAATTGTATTATATTGCACCGCGTCGACTAAAGTTTGTAATCAATGCAGTAATAAAGTCAATTTGTATTAAACAGCGCTTTAGATCAGAAAATAGCCGCAAATCCTCCGTTATAATATGCACTGCTTTCATAATACGCGAGATTATACGAACTCGAAGCAACACGTTTGCCGATGGTATTTCCCATGCGCGCGCGAAACTCATTGTAGTAATATCAATAATGTACAACACCGCATTATCAGGATTATTCGTATTCACGGCTTAATTCATTACACTATGGCGCAAGGATAAGGATACTGACCATTAATAAACAATGTTTCAAATCTCATTAATAATCTATCTGCACAGCAGCTTTATCAACTTTACAAAGTATGAAATGAGATAAAAACTTCCCCCCCCCCCCTTCTTTCTAAGTCATACGCAAAGTTGAGTTTAATTGCTGAAAATTCTGGCGTTTAAATTAAAACCGGGACTCCAAGAAATAAATTATATGATAAAAAAAATCGTGAAAGAGAGAAATTACGTGATAAAAAAAAATCTTTGCCTTCAAATTGACTTGGAAACTGTTAACTGGGAGATATACTTTTTGTAAAAAAAAAAAACATCGTTTTTTGTGATGATTAAAATTGTTTAAATAGTATCGGCCGCTATTCTACACCAGATTCTTGAAATAGTTGTAGCAATTCCGAAAAATATGATTTCGCTCTGGTTGGCGTTACTGTCCTAAGTTATCCCGTCTGCACTGTACCAGAGCGCGCTTCCGTCTTTATCAGAAATTCCATTTAGAAATTTTCCCGAATTCCTCCACTCATCGTCTCGAGCTTATCGTCTCCCGGGCTGGTATTTCCTTACTCCTTCCGCTTTGTCGTTTCCGCGAAATCAACTAACGAGACGGGTCGAGCGTGTAATTGAATTTCTACAATCTCTCCAGATGGATACAAACAGGCGCATGCATACGTCACTTAACTTTTAAACCAACGCGAAAAGCGCCCTGCGATACGAAATCAATTCGGGTCATCTTGCCCCTTCCGCGCCGCGCTTTGTTGCAGCTCCATTTTCTCCAAACTCCGCGTCTATCTCGCGTGCGAGATCGCCAGAAACAGACCCGCGGAAGAGAATATTTATTGCGCTGTCTTATCGTCGCATGGGAAAAGCGAGCAGCGGCGCGAAAGAGAATTCTTCACTCCGCCGGACGTTTTCTCCCCGATGGAGTTCCTCCCTTTTTCGACTTCCTTCGGCGCTTCCTTTTTCTCTCGTCCTCTCTCTCTCTCTCTTTCTCTCTTTGTTCGTCCTGCAATCGTCGTATCTGTCGCCGCACTTGCACCCTCCTGCCACGCTTCGGAAAGACTCGGACGGTATGGACACTCGTTATACGCTTCGGTAAGAACGCCAAGACCGAAGGACTACCGTGTATCCGGGGAGACGCGCGGTCAGCTGGACCCTCGTCCGACATATCGAACGTCGGAAAGATCGTGGGGGAGACGGCGGGGGTGAAACGCGGAAAGATTAGAAAAAAGGGATAGTCGTGCGGAGAGAAAGGGCGAGGTTAAGCTAATAGCGCAATAAAAAGTTTCCGCGAAGCAATTTCACATTCCTCCGGCTAAATTACACACTCCGCAAGATTGCGCGAGCTCTTTCCTCTCCTCCCTTTTCCCTCCCTCCCTCCCTCCCCCTCGTGAACCTTCCCCGTCGCACAGCGATTCGTCCCTGCCCCTTCGCGCTGATGTCCGCTCTCTCCGTTCGTGTCGCGCGGTAAACGGAAGTCGTATTCCGACGCGGACGTCCGTCCCCGCCGTCGACCGTGGACCGAAACGGCGTGAATTATAACCGCGAGCTAACCTCGTGGCTTTCAGAAAATCCACGGGAACGTAGGAGGGAGGGGAAACGGATAGACGGTGGACAAACCCCGCCGGGAGTTGAAATCGTTGATCCATGGTGACACCGTCCACCGTCGCGGCTCTCTCTCTCTCTCTCTCTCTCTCTCTCTCTCTCTCTCTCTCTCTCTCTCTCTTTCTCTTCTCTTTTGAAACGTGAAAAATTCTCTTCGCAGACTTATTCGCGAGGAAACTATGATATGTGGGTGAGGGGTCGCGAAGCATCAACGGATTACGAGGAATATTTATGAGAGGCTATATAAACTTCAATGGGGCGGTTTGAATTTGTTCGGATTAAAACGAGATTTTTAATCTTCTGGTTTTTCTTGGCTGCCATACTGTATGTTGCGAGCAAATAAATGAAGCGATGTCGCAAGGGCACTTTTATACGAGCACTGCTCATGGTAATATGATACGTTGTTGGTATAACTGTAGCTTGTATCTAATATACTATATATGTTACTTTCAGTACCAAATATTGTTAATTCTCTCTTTTATCGTATTCAAATTACAGAATACGAAATGATGAATTTAATTAGCATTTTATACGATATTATTAAACTCATCGCGATTATTCGTTTAATTGGCCGACTGACGCGTATGAAAATCATATATTGTTGCGGTATTATGCGATTATATCTCATTCGCGGTATTGTGACCGATCGCGGAATACCGCACGCGAAAAGCATCGTGCTAAAAATGCAATTTCGGCTTCTCTTATTACGACGCAGCGCACCTGGGAAATGTTTGTCGGAGGCAGCGATAATACCGTGTCGTGTCCTCGATACGGCACGCTTTATTCCCACCGCGCTGGAGAGAAGACCCGCGGCCTCTAAAATCCGCCGGCATAACCAGACCGTGGCGCGATAAAATCGCAAGAATTCTTGCAAATCTGACGTATCGGTAAATCTGCGGAATCGTAAAATCGCGTAGGGCGTTTCGCGTTAGGTCGCGCGAAGGAAGCAGCAGCACCCGCCGCTTTATAGCGCTTACGATAAGAAGAAGGGCGAGGAGGAGAGGGCCCGTGGTTTTCCGAACACCGCACGAGAAAGAGGAGCTTTACGTCTCGGGAGCTTCGAATCGACATCAATAGAGGAAAGTAAGGCAAGAGAGAAATCCCTCAATGGCTTATCCGCTTGGCCAACCGCTAGATTCCCTTTCCGCATCCTGTCTTCTGTACCACGTTTCTCTCCGCCCGCCCTATATTCGTCCCTTTTCTTCGTGCTCGTTTCCTCTTTTCCTCTCCCTCCTATCGTATATATATATATCCTTTTCTTCCGTCCATACACACATCGTTATCTTTCTCCTTCACTCTTGTGTCTCTCGATGAACGCTCTCCGCGGGGCCGGCCACTCGTAAATCTAATAATCTCGGCCACTCTTGACAAACGACGCCGTCAAAATGTAATTCCGCCGCGTTCTCGCTTGCTCTTCCTCGTCTTGAATTTCAAGTGGTGCCGATACTTGCCGCGATCTTGCATCCTACCACATCTTACCATCGGCGGCCCCTTTCTTTATCTCCTCTGTGATATAGCGTTGCCGCCACATCCTCCATCTTATTCCGATTTTCTTCCCGTTTGCAGTTTCCGAACATCGTCGGTCTTTTATAGACACCCTTCAATCGGTCGTTCGCACGGTGAAATTTGACAAGAGAAACGTGACTCGCAGGTGCCTCGTACATCCGGCACCTATGGTACGTTCGCACTATGTATGTGCGCCGGCGACAAAATCAATGGCAATTTTCTCGTCCGTCACGCCCGCTTCGTGAAAGGACATTGCGATCTTTATCCTCGGATGCGACAACAAACTTTGGCTATCAGATTGGCGGATGGACGGGATATTCGCGAAAATATCGTCACGATGGCGGATTTCGCGTCAACTCGGAATTCAAAATTCGACGTGCGATGCGTGTCTGAACTGGTAAGTGTATCCACTACTTGAATAAAGTCGGTTCCGTCCGCTTGTCAAATATTCGCCGATTCGAAACGTGCGGTGAATTTCATTGCATTGTCACGTGCAATTACATGCGGAACTGAAAATTGACGAAAACGCGTTTCGATGTTAATTTTTTTAACAACGTCCAGAAAATATGGAAATCGAAATTTTAATTCATTTTAATTAACGCTTTATTATGCGTAAATTTTGTTGCTTTCAGATAATCATATCAAATTCTGTAAACAGTCAAATTAAATTATAATTACTGGAATACGTCATTTTATTTAAACTATTTTTTTTTTATCGCGAGTTTATTATATTATTTTTTCGTAATTCTAGACTAACTGTGCACAAAAATATTTGGATTATTATTTAAATGCCAATATATATGTAGAATCCCGGAATTACAACATTTTTACATCTATATACATGAACTTATACACACGCGATAATAAATTGTATCAACTTGGTCAATATTTGCCAGGAATGAACAAGACAAATGAATTGTACATATACGAATGGATGGATGCTGGAAGAAGCGTGAGTGAAATCTGACAGGGATCACATAAATAGTCATTAATTATCGCAATTTAATTTCTTGCATTACGATAAGTATTATGATAACGTACGTCGAGAAATACAATTTTACGTAGATATATAAGCCAATGCAATAAATATAATTGTACTCCGGCACCAACGCCGCATAAGGCCTCGGAACACCGAGGTAATTTGTAACTGTTGGCGCGCAAAGCCGCGCTTAAGGCCATATTTGCATTTGAATCCACGCCATCTCCAAACATATTAAACGCCGTTATTTGTGCACAAATTTATATGTTTCGTCTATATGTCGCGCTGCCGACTTGGTTCCCCTGTATTGATCGCTTGAATAATACACCCGATATACATATAAGCGTCATGTTTAACGTCGCGGATCGATGCAAGTCGCGAGAGTCGTATTGTCGAAATGGAAGAAAGGACATGAGAAGTCGTACAGTGTATCACGTTGAAGAAACATATCGATATGCCATACGAATGCCGTGACCTCAACGAAATTATAATGATCCCCCTTTTATTCGTTCCCGCCAGCTTGATATCCGAGTCAACCTGAATAATGTAGAGTCGCGCTCTTTATGAATTTTTATGCCCGCCACGGAATGGAATACGTTTGTTGAATGAGTTTGTTCCAACTCATGCCAGAGATCCGGCAGATGCACCTGCAATCACTGCACGATGGCCGTATCTGCTTCCATGCTATACTTCTCGCCCAACCGCGTTTATCGACCATAAATCGGAAACGATCGGTCAACATCGGAATATTTATGTGTTTAGCTGAACAAATTAACCGCATAACTTGTCCGTATTATGAAATGTGTTTCACATATCTTCCTATAAATTTTTTTCTGGACTTTACATCAAGGTTTTGTTGAATATATATATATATATATATTTTTAAATAACACCTATATTTTAGCGCAAAATGCACGCGCAATATATATGAGGAAGAAAGCTCAATTTTGATTATAATAGCAATAATTAACAAGGTTATTTTCAATTGCTTACTATGCTGTATATAATTTTTTTCGTTATTATTTGCCTCAATGCACGAATATAAATTCATCAAACACGTTGTGCCATGGCGTGCAGCATTTGTACATTAATTACATGTACATTTCTCAAAACTTTTATAATTAATATTGCGGCTTAAAGACCGTGAATTTTAAATCTTTGTATAATTATCTTTTTATAATAAATGATATGTTATCATGAAGAAACATAACTTAACCTGCAGCAAAGTTTAGTATTCGTAGCCGGAATATAAGCTCGGAATGGATTAATTTCTAACATTTGCAATTTTCTTCTGGCTTGGCAATCTTTGTTATGGATATATATCCAATGTTTCTGAGTTTTATAAATTCCTTGTTTTTTAAACTATACATAATGTAACCGGATTTAATGTTCTCTCCCCCAATCCCTTCAGTTTAAAACCGGTCGACAGAGTTTCCGACCGGAAGATGTGCGAATAATGTTAATTGAAATGGTCACTCGTCTGGTCAAACTGCAAATAGTTGCTCTCTCAACACCTGGTAATCCCACCGAACGCCAAAGGTCGCCGGTATTGTCGCGGAATTGCATTTGCGCGAAATTGCATTTGCGTTCACAGAGAAAAGTGCTCGTCTTTTATTTGTAGAAAATATACTCGTTCGATGAAATGCGAGGAAAACGGTGTTATTGGCTATTACCGCGGTATACACTTTATTTAATCGCAGATACGTAGCCAATTAGTTTGTTCACCATTTTCGTTGTTGCATCTGCGTGAACGTATTCGGCGAAATTCGATTTTACTGGCAAGCTAACATTTCATTGCGCACGTACATACATATCGAAAATGCACGTACGATATCCGCGGTTAATTACACTTTAGACATAAGCAATTAAGTTAACGTAACATATTGTGCTTTATACAAAACTGCACGTTTATGCTGTTGCATTTTTATGCATTTTTGAAACAGTAGCACAGCGATTACGTACATAATTACTATTACGTCTTTATGTACGTTACGTCTTCATGCTTGTGTAAGTCATTAAAATTGCATTTTTTAAGCAATTTTTATTTTAAATTCAATTTTAGCGATACACAAATAAATAATTCTATTTTTTTTTTTTTTTATTATTTAATTTCAGATAGATATTATTTTACAGAGATTTTTCTTGTTTTTTAGCCGAAAATTGAATATAAAATAATTTTGCGTACAATATTATTGCTAACTAAAATAAATTTTCCCCAGGAAAAATCAATTACAAATTGGTCACGGAAACTATAGATGAAAAGCGGAACGGGAGATATATAATATATACACGGTATATATAGTTCCTTCCTTCGTTTTGCAATGCACATTTTCTCTCATTCGATATCTCGCCGCGCATATTCGAGACCGCATACGAATAAGCCTCCACTTATATGAATTTCAAGGTCCGAACGTGACTTAGGCGAGTCCGTTAAGATAGGGAGCGTTCGTTTCGAGATTTTGCCCGCGACACGTCTCGCCTGTCGTGCTACTTCTTACGGCGCGAATCTTTTCGTAGAATCGTGGCTCCGCTGTCCCCCCGCTATACTATTACTGTAGCCTATAAAGTTTAACTGCACTCTTTACACCGAGTTTGCGATAGCAGCACCACCGTACCTCTCACGGTAGGCGGACGACTTGGAAAAGCTCGGCGGAGAGTTCTTATCGGCCATTTCCCTCCGCTCCCTATCACTTGCCCGACTCCCACATAGCCGTCCCTGCTTTTCTTTCTCTCCATCTTGCTCCTTCTGCTCTCGTTTTGCAGCTATTGTGATAACCATTTACATAAGGAATCCCGGAACTACGGGCGGCAGTTATACCGCAGACGGTATACCCGGATCCTACTAGGGGGGTTGAGATGAGGGGGGTTGAGATGAGCGGGGTCAGTAACAGGACTATGTCTGAGACCGGAGATATTTATGCGCTATTGCGCTTTCATATTAGAGTAACCAGTGGGATTTGTGGTACCGCAATCATCCGCAGAAAGTAACGTACACAATGAAAACAGATGTACGTGAGTATGAACACAGCATATCATTCTCGTTATAGCCTTTATATTTCTAGAACTTCACGATTATTACGTTTCTCTCTATGAAAATACAAGTTTTCATGATGGAAAATTTTAATTAAATCATCGCCGAAGAACATCTCGTGAAAATTAAATGTTGATTGTTTAATTGCATAATAGATACTTAATGATACTTATTTTATTCCAAAAAATAATTTTCTTATTCTTTTATTTATATTTAGAAATCTATGGAATAATTGCACATACATTTATTTTATATATATATATAGAAAAAGATAAAAATATTTTTAAATATGACCGAAATAACTTTCTCATTCCTTCGTTTTAAAAGTTCGAGAGAAATTTTAAATTTATTAAATTGCATTTGTACCTGTGTGCTTTCTAATAATATATTGATTATCTCAGAAAACATATCGTGCACGCCAGCTGTAGCCTATTCAATGATTCAATAAGATGCTATTGCCTTGATTTTTCGTTTCTTCTGCCTTTTCTCTGGGAAATAAAGTATAAAGGAACACGCACTGTCTTCGTAAGGCACAATGTCAACAATTTTATAGTGCTTGAATCCTGCTACCGACAGGTCACAGCAGCAATTGTACTCACGGCTACCTGGTATTTTCGAGCTGAACTGCTTTCGTACCAACCTACTTCATGGGAAAATCCTCTTAGCCCGGTCTTAATGAGGCCACTCGTGGTCGCTACCGGGATTTTAAGCTAATTGAATAATTTCAGTTTTGAGCCGGTCGGGGGTCGTCGGGCGTGTTTTGTGTCCTAAATAAGTTTAGCAATGTCCCGCAGCGTTAACGGAACGGCACGGATGCAAATGTAATGACCGTCGGAACGATAAGAGCTTCGTGCACAGAAGCGACGACTTACCTAGAGTCGTCGCCCGAAGCTCTCCGCCGTAAGAATTAATCCGAGAGAAATTCAAGAAATCCCCCGACCTCTCAGGAAGAGGCAAGAACTTCGACCTCGTTCCCTCTTCGCTCTCTCTCTCTCTCTCTTTCTCTCTTTTAATAACATTGTGTTGCCGGCGTCGTGACTCGCGCAGCATCTTCCGATGCGGAGCGTCTTGTAATTGTATTTAAACGACCGCGTCATGTGCCGATCGGCAATGCGCAACAGTGTCGTATACGCATTTCTCGCGAGCAGCTACATCGAATGTGTTCATTACGTGGAGCGTGGGATACATTTGCGATCGGATTCATTTGCCTAATCGCGGGAATATATCTTGAGCTTAAACGCATTAAATGTTATTGCATTTACAGCGAGATCTTCGGTAAATGCAGAAAATCGTCTACTTTTAAAGACTTACTGAGTTTTCTATACAACGTTCATTAAAGTATACGGTAATGCTGCGCGCGCGCACACACACACATACACACACACATACACAAACGATTGTAAAACGAACGCTACGCAATAATCGAAAAAGCGATTCCCTAATTACCTATTATTCATGATTATTTTCCGGCATTTTTAATTCAAATGTGAGGGGAAAAAGATTGTCTCTTGTTATCAATTCCATTCGATTGTTATTTATTATATTGCTTCCGCATATATTTCGGTATATTATAATAATTTAATATAAAGCCGGAATATATATATATATACATCATTTTATTATTATTAATTTTATCGTGCATATTGCAGTATTTGTTATATAAAATGTCTAAAATCCTCGAGGAGAAGCAATTGGATAGTGATTTTCTAGAAACGTACATTTGTATTGTGATGTATTGGTAGCGCAGACCGCAGTCCTGATTGGGCACCGGATAAACTTTCTTCCTTCGGACCGAATTAAGCTGCTGTGATTGCTCGCTCCACCTCCACGCTTCTTCGCCTCCATCTCCGAACCTGTCAGTTCAGTCAATGTTTATTTAGCCACCCCCGTTTGCGGATCGAAGGGTACAAATTAGAAGCAACGCCGCTGATGATTCAGAAGGGTTCCCACTACGTTCGATTATCCTCGTCTCGACGAGCCTCATTCGCCATTTGTCCTCTTCCTCTCTCCTCGTGCTCTTTCCCTCTCTTAGTTCTCTATCTATGTATACATGGACTTCGCTATTTCGATTCGTGTCATTTCGATTGCTTCGCCCTACTTGTCGTACGGCAAACTCTGGAAAATTCGCACGTGTCTTTGCACGTATCGGGAAAGCTTTGAAGTCACTCAGATTATCGAATTATATATTTCCATTTCGTCGATAAATCGATGAAAAATTTAATTTAATTTAATTTAATAATTTCTACTGTTAATTCGTAATTCGTTATCATTTTCTATTTTCTGACGAATCTCAACTGTGTGAATTAGAACAAATTAGTGATGTAAAATTGCTCAAAAGCACTTTTTGAATTTTGTTATATAGGAACTTTATTTTCTCTGGTTCAATCTCTTTCTCATCTCTCTTTCTATCTCTCATATATCAGCGAACGATGATCATAATCGGCAGGTACTCGAGATAATATGCATGGCGATAGCAAAACGCCGGTGGTGATTTGATCTACATTGCATAGATACCATTTACGGCATGTAGATGATCGAGAATAAGCGATGTGTATCGATCGTGTGTAGATCCGGCTCGGTTGTTTCCCAGTAGCTTTGAACAGCCGCCCATACTTATTGGTGAAATATGCATTCGTGCGTTACAGATATCTCGATCGTTCCGTTCCTAGCTATGTGAAAGATAGGCTTGGCGATACTTTAGCGTTGGTGAGAATGTTTCATAAAAATGTGAAAGTATAATAATAGCATACAGAAAGAGAAGAGAAAATTTCTCCATGGTATCGGATTGAACAATCTGATTTTTTTAATAACAATTTCTTTAGCCAATGTTTCTAATTCTTATAAATGTCTAAAAATAGATATTTCCATTTAATAAAAATAGATTTATGTTAATACATTGATAGAGTAATTCATTAGTAATTTTATTGATAATCTATTTATTTCATTTTTTTTAAATTTTCGTCGCAGAATTGCAGCTGCAAGAAGAGATATCAAGCGCGCTAAATAGAAGTCGCATTAACTTTCTCGCCATCTGAAAAAACCCAAAAAGCAATGTACAAACAAAATGAATTATATTTCCTCGATGACACTCGATCGTTCCCACATATCGGTACATAGTCGATGACGTGCACGGTGATGAAATTGCCTGCACGGTTATAATTTCGATAGCGCGAGCGAGGGTGTTACGTTTCGTACGACACACCACGCTATGCCTATAACTCGTGCGTCGTATCCGTTTGCTTCGGCTGAGTTCGGAATTGTGTTGGCACGCACGATGGTGGTCCCTGGTTGCGTGTGTGGGTGGTCCATCGGTACGATGAAGTTTCCGCTTTCTGTATAAACAGGCTGCGGTACGTCGTAGCGCCGTGATGGCTCTGAGATGCGGACACGATGCAGGCGTTAAAGCGGTATCAGTAATTACCACCGTGTTGGCAAACAGGGAGCAGCCTGACCGGTACCAGGGTTCAAGTGCTCCCAGGCTCTTCTCATACCGTTTCTAGGGCGCGTGGAGACTTAGATATTCAATAGACGATGCTGCCACAAGCGACGATACTGTTTGTCGTCGTTTGTCGAGATTCCGGTCGAAATAATTGAACAATGTCTCTTTCAATTAAATTGATAATCTTGATATATGAATTTGCACATTCTTGTTACTCCAGCTTTCACATTATTACTTAGATAATATAAAATTTTATTAAATTCTATTTAATTTAGAATTATTTATTATTTATCATTTGTTATTTATTATTTTTGAATTTTAATTTTATTTATTATTTTATTAATTTTATTAATTTTATTATTGTGATAAGATACATATCGTATAGTTTCTCTCTACGAGAAAATACGAAAACTATGATGAAAAGTACTAGTTTGATAATTAGCTTAGTAATCTCGTAGCGTGTATCTCTCGTAAAATCACCGGCAATTGTAGGTTACCGTGTCGCTACGATTTGAAGATACGTCGATCATATAGAAGGTAGGAAAGCAAGTGGCTTCCTCGGAGTGAAAAACGAGGAGTCCGTTATCGCGCTTTCGACGGCGTGGTCGTCGGGGCGATTCACGTCAAACGCATCTATCACGTACTCGTAAGCGAAGGATTTTTCACGGGACAGAAACGTTCCCATTCGACGGAAACACATGACACTCAAGAACGACCGAGCGCCGTCAACAAATTTAACGTGCTGCGCACCTACAATCCCTTTTTTTTTATCACTTTTCTATTGCCCGAGGGCGAAGGAGAAGCGTCTTTGAAACAGCTTCAAAGCCGACTGCTACTTTCAGAGACGATACCTACGCTGTTGTAAAGAGCTCTCCGTTGGACCTATCTGAAACGGAGAATGACCAATGTTGACGATAAGTGTGCTATTTCTCTCAAGTTAGATGGCTTCTTCTTTTACGTTAAAAGCGTTTCCATCTCTTTACGATGTCCAATTTATCGTGAATGTTACAATTCGCCGTAGATTTCAATATTCCCGATCGATTTTCATTAAACTTTTATCAATCAGTCAGTTCCTCTTTACAGGTTGATATATTTTATTCACTGACTTTTTATTATCCATAAAAATTATTAATGACTGTATTATTATGATGTCTATATATATATATATATATATATATATATATATATATATATATTTTATCAATATTGTTATTTAAAGAATGATAATTATTTTCTTACGGTTATATTCTTACGTTATCGTCAAATTAATAAATTTATCATTATCATTATAATTTTGTTATTTACCCATTAAACAGCACAGAACCGATTAGATCAAATGATTTTCGATGTATCGTTCAGCATATGTTTTTCTAATCGTATAAAAATTGAGAATCGCACGCAGAGAGATAAATTACTTCGCTCTGTTATTCATTTGAGAATTAACGAAAGGAACATTCTGGCGAGAAAAACCAATGAAGGATTACGCGGCATTAAAAATTGTCTCTTGTATCTTTCATCGGTATCGATCTACACGTATATCCGAACGTAACGAATGAGCGAATATGTACGATGTAATCCAACAAAAAGAACGCGCGGTATAGAAGTGACGATTCCATCGATAGAGTTCGTATTTCGATCGTGTCGTGCTCATTGGCTCGAAATCGAATCCGTTTATCCATTAATACGCGGACAAAGTCGTCAATGCGACGATCGCTACTACGAAGATGGTAGACGAACTAACGAAACGGGAGGGATAGAGAGAGAGAGAGAGAGAGAGAGAGAGAGAGAGAGAGAGAGAGAGAGAGAGAGAGAAGTGGAAACAGTAGGCACGTTGCCAGCCCACCAGCCATCCGGTAGACCCAATCTTTTTTAAACGGCCTGCTCATTCATCGTGGCCAGACAGTCTCACGATTATAAAGCGCAAATCCTTTTATTCCGCCGTTTCGTTCCGCCTCCGCTCTTATTTTTTGCCACTCATTTCCACATTTCTTTTTTTTTTCGTCCTTTCTCTCTCGATCTCTCTCCTTCCTCGCGTTTTCGCGCGTCTATGCGCATCTTCTCTCTCTTTTTTTTCCTCTTCTCACTTTTTATCTATCAGTCCTCCCGTCACCCAACGATATTGTTCCCGGCGCTCTGCAGATTATTTTATTATCCAATTACTCTCATTTGCTTTTGACAAGAGGAGCCGATAGATAAGCGGCGAGGGAAGCGGGATTCGACAAAGAACATCGGGGGCAAAAGATAGAAGAGTTATCCACTTAATTAGCAGTCCGCCTATGCGAAATCCGCTATCACGCTTCGTCGTTTTCGCGTGTGAAACGCGAATGCGAAACGTGACGGGAAACGCGAAAAAGCTGGAAGGGACGAAAATATGGCGAACTTAGCGAAGCGTTAGACAAAGAAAGCGTGAAAAAGAGAGCAGCGCGTTTACATCGCGTTGGCGGCTTTTCCGTGTCCACGGGAACTCAGTCGCCGTTGCTAATCCCTAGTGTCGAGCTACGAGGATCATCCTTTTAATACCTTTCTTCCGACCGGAATACGAATTACGTTGCACGAAAGCGTATTTACACAAGTACAAAAGAAAGCGCGGTGAGAGGGATAAGGAGGATATGTGGTGATTAAACTTACGAGGATAATTTATAGACGCTTACGTGAAATCATAATACTTCTACTTGACTCCTGATTGGCTAATTGATTTATAGCAAAAAAGAATATTTTCTTTCTCTCTTGATTACATGCATTAATAAAAAAATTATATATTAATATTTTTTATTTAAATATCCATACAGCGCACATATCTCTTTGATTCCATGAAAAGTGATAATACAGAATATTAATATATATATAAGAAAAAATGCGTTTGGCTTTTATTAGCCTTTTTTATTACTTACATTGAAATATTTAGAACCCTTTTGTTTTATTGATTTATAAGAAAAAAAAATTTATTTTATGCAACTAGGCAATCACGTTCCACTTTTCTCGTTACAAGTACATTCCAACATATATTTTCCATTTTTTAATGTAAATTTTATATATTGTATGCTGAAATTGATCAGCATATATATAAATATTAATATGCTATAAGAGAAAATTACATATTTTGCAATGCACACGCGCATTGAGTGAGCCTCAATCGATAAATTCGATTATTTCTTTATTTCAGCAATCGCGTTCTACTCATCATTCTTCTCATATGCGTATGTAAAATGTAAATACAACAGCCGCGGGGTAACTCGAAGGGAACACACGAAGGGAGAAATACATATTAAACGTAGCACGAGGAGAGAGGCTTCGACCACAGCCGCGCATAAAGCACGCGAGCTGCCAAGTCCCTGATAATATTTACACATAACAAAATGTGCATTTGGGTTTTCTAATTATACATTATTAAAGTAAATAGCCCACTGCTCGTAATTCTCAGCTACGCCATGCCCGGGAATATCTATCGCGTAAATGCCGCTACTATATGCTACAATAATTCAGCTTTCTCTACGGAGAGAGATAGAGAGAGAGCTCAACCGCGAGATGTACGCACATATTATATTCACTACAGATACGTAGACGCGCATGTCTGACGTCACGATGCTCGGTGGATGAGATTTCACACCCGACGTTTTACTTTTTACGACCGGAGGGTTGAAAGGAGTAGCTTACCGCGGCAACATGTTGTTCTTTATCTTTTATTTCCCCTTATGCTCTCATTTTTTCTCCCTCTCCCTCTCTCTCTTCCGCGCGCGCGCGCGAGTAGAGCAGGCGGAAGGATTCAGGCGGAAAGCACGCTCTATATATACTCGGAGAGGTTCAGCATATTTCGTCTATCCATTATTCATTGTGGGCAGCCTTCCCTTGTTCTTTTGTTATGTGCTTCCTGTACTGGGGCTGCTCCGCAGCGACTGCCTTCCCTACTTTTCTCCTTTTTTTTTTTTCCTCTTTTCGTCCGAGGCCTACGTAATACATACATATGCATGTAAAATCGACTGCGTATCGTTTTTCGAATTATAATCGTATGTGGATGTTACGAGGATGATGATGTTGAATTGTACGATGGATTCGCGCGCCGAAAATCTCTCATGGCGCACGTTTCGGAATAATTCCGGGAAATTCATTGAACGATTTTACGATCGTTAGTAAAACGCCGCGCCGTGGAAACGTTTCCATCTCGAGATGCTCACTCGGTCGTCGTCGTGACGACGACCCGCGAAAGCGTGGCACGGAAAGGAAGGATAAAGCGAACGATTGACCGTCCTTTTTCCCGATTGTCACACGGCTATCTAGGAAGTGCGTTTGAATTATTCATGCCAGACGAGCTTTCTCTCGCGCGAGAGATATTTTTATCTCTCAACCGTACCTCCACGTGTACCGTCGAGTCGCGGAACTTGTAAAAGGCACGATGATGGAGACGAAATTGTTATGCTGATCTCTGCTTGCTAAGATAGCAAATCGTGTTATTTGTCTACAATCCTATAACTATCCTCTAGTGTCATACATCGTTACTTTTTCGAACAATATGTAGCTTCTACTATCTTTCGAGACATTAACGAAGATCGATCGTTTAATGCCTGTAATGTGTGCGCGTTTTAAATTAATAACGTTCTGTCGTTTCGTCGATATTGCTGAGTAGAAAGAATATAATGTCCTTCGATAATAATTAAAGTAGCAGATATTTTTAATAGTTTAATTATAATTTGTATTACACTTTATTACAAAAAAAAAAGAATATTTGTTATACGAATTTTACTTTATATTAAATTATATTAATGTGTCGATATTTCACGTTTCCCGTTGATTTCTTTAACTCTTGAGAAGATTTTTCAAGGTTTAACTTTGATCACTGCCAAATATATGTCGATAGTTGAGTTTGAAATTATGGAAATCCGATAAGATTGCGCATATAGACACGTCCGTATGTAAACCGATAGTACACGTTGAGAGATAGTTTCGAGAGCGAATTACGGAGCGTTTTATTAAGTTACACATACATGCCAACGCAATAACTCGACGAATGCCGAGAACGGAGTGAAGTCTATGAATCCGTCATCTCTCCGAGTTCGTCCGTTCGAGCGCAAAGCGAAATTGTTTAAAAGGAAATGCAGGCGGAGCGATGCCTTTTCGTAGATAGATTCGGCGACGCGAATTTCCATTGCTCGCCGAGATATTTGGATTTCTTGTTTCACAACGCGGCATTTTCCTACCATCGTATATTAGATGCAAAAATGCGCACATCCTATAGATCTTAAAATATAGAAGAGTCGACTGTATGCGCGCGCGCGCCGACCTCCCTTCCGGAGCGACGCTTCGCAGATTGCATCGAAAATTTAAAGTCGGGCACTCAAAGAGGATTCGAGGACCATTTTCCTCTACCATTGAAATTGGCTTGAATCAGATTCGGTCCGAAATCGGTCCGAGCTGAACATAGGGGGGATATGCGCGCATGCAACGTCGCGTCGCCTACGATGCCGGGCGAGAAGGAATAAAATGGGTTTCCAGCACGCGAAAAGATTTTCGTCTGTCCGTTTGCGCTTGGTTACCTCTGAGCTCTCTCTCTCTCTCTCTCTTTTAAGGGTTACCATAGTTCACATCGATCAAACTTTAACGAGGGTCTCGGCTATAGCTACTCGGAATACGAGAATATCGCTCGACATGGAAATAAAATATTAATATCTCAAACAACGCGAAGGCATTTACAACGGATCTTGATGTCCAAGAGATGTTTGCAAGAATTAGGATATTTCAATGTTCGTAGTATATATGTATATGCGATGGAAGAACTCGCTTTTTGTGTATAATAATTTGTAAATTCGTGAAATATTTCAGTGCAAAACTGTATCCATTTAATAGTGTGTTGTTTTTTATCCGACATGCATAAAATATTAATTATACACTAGCATACTAAATTAGTTGATGGTGGATAATGGTACGCTTTTATGCATGCTTTTACGTATGCTTTTATGTATTAACATCAATGCTAGTACAAATATTATACAAAAAAAACAACTATTCAAAAATCCATTAAACAGAAATGCTACTATAAATAGAATTTCAGAATATCTATCTTGAAGAAATGTGCAAATTAAAATCGAAGAATATGCTCTTAAAATGTGATTACCACTGAAATTTTTTTATTTAGTTTCATTTTTTATTTAATTTTTAGATACTCTATACGAGCGTCACATATGCTACAACGGTATTTTAAGAAAATATATATATATTTCAAGAGTTTTGTAGTCGCGTTAATTACGAAATCAAGAATTCAGAATATCTCAAATTCGAAAAGAGGGCAAGGTTTCCCGGTTTTGCCTTTGCGTGCATTCGCACAAATTCGCATTGTTGCACAAATGCATCAAGATTTCCACCTCGAATAAGCTTGAATTCGCGTCCCGCTATGAAGCTCCGGTTCCGCCGGAGAGCGAGAGCGCGTTCTTCCGTCGCGGATCAAATGGCGCTGCAACCAGCACGTTTCGCTCACGGCATTATCGCGCTTCCACCCGCAACCATCGCCCGTTGCTCCCATGGATCATGGTTACGCAGTGGACGTGGCCCATTTGTTATTTACCGCGGGTGCGGATTCCGCGCGATACGCAACGCCGGCGCCGTGGAACTGGGCTGCATCGGACCAACGAACAATGGGATTCGCCCGAGACTTGCGGGGAGAAACAATCGTTGAATGCACGTCCGTATAATCGCAATCGCGTTACCCTCAATCGTGCACGGGGGGAAAGAGGCGTATATACTACCCGATTGGCCGAGAGCTCGCATTTAGAAGCCACAAATCATTTTTACGTGATCATTCTCGAGCCGCGTAGACGCTATATTACTCCGCAATTATTATTTCTCTGTAATTACCTCGCGAATCGGCCACATCGTATCTTCGGAGAACGATTTTCTGCTCCATTTGACGTTTCATGCTGGAAAATAATACGGCGGATTAGTTCCGTAACGAAATCGGTTTTTTTTTCTTTTTTTCCAAGAAATAATGTAACAACCATGGGATGTCACTACCGGCAAAGCACATACGTTGATGAAGAAGTATAAAAAATCTAGGTTAATGACGATAAAATTATATTTCTAATAACACTGATAACTCTAACATACTGTACGACCGACGAATAAAAACGTTAGTCTAATAGTCATCTCTCGGTCAATATTAATTTCTGCGACCATTGCTACTTAATTCGATGAGCCGTGCAGATAGCCTTATACCGGATTTTCATCCCGGTTTCATCCCGACATAGATATTGCGCACTAGTGGCGAGCGACTAGACTAATACGAGCCCGTAAAAGCAATCGCGCAGCGCGACCATAAATCCAGAGGGCCAATATAACCGGAGGAGAAGTCCGTGCGCGCGAGGGTTGCAGCGACATGGCACGAAGGGCGCTAAGATTACCACTCGGCTCATCGAGTATTAATTACATCGGGTCGACGCACAATCCCCGCAGCCCTCTGTCTTACGCGTCGCGGGGTGATCGCGAAAATCACGCTACAGCCGAATGCCTGTTTCTGTCTGTCCTTTTCTTCGAGGCACTTCGTCGACTGCCGACGAGGGCGCCGGAAAGGGCGGGGATGTAAGGGCGAAGAAGGCGCAAGGGAAGGGAAAGTACCACCAGCGCCTGCGGTGGTTATGGCGTTAATGACTGTCTGGCTCAAAGGGAATTCGCGGATAAATTCAGGCAGCCGTAACGAAAGAGCCTCACGAATGTCTAAACGACGACGACGACGACGATGGCGGCGCTCGCTATGTATATTAATGTATCCGCCACGGCGGCTTTTTTTTCGTCGACACGGCACGGCCGGTGATTTTCAAGCACGCCCCGCAGTTCGCGCACGTCCGACTCTTTCCGCCCTCTCTCCGTTTTTCAATTTGTAGCGACGTGAAAACCAGTGAGTTAAATCGGTTACACGTCACATTATGGTGGTTAAACTTTCGACTATCTTTTGAAACGAACCGCGAATTACGGTAATGAACCTGTGTCGGGGAAATCGGAAGCCGCCACTTTGCTACCAGGATCGTAACGACCCGAGGATAACCGCTTCGAAAACTAGATAATGACAGAAGGCGAGCGGATTGTTTTGTCGGAAGCTGCCGATCGGAAGTGTTGGGATAAGAGGGAAACGTTCGCTGAGTATCTTCTTTGCTCAGAGAAGAAGAGAATGCAACGTTTGTGTGCCGAAAGCTCGTTTGAAACTAGAGGCAAAGTATTGTCTATGAGCTCGGAAAATCTCTTTTATCGTGAATTGTGAAAATATTCGCCAAACATCTCGATGATCTCTTTACATATACAAAGACGTTTATATATGTACATCGGTAATGTAACATTCCATTTAAAAATCACAAACAGAATATTTAAATAAAATAACATTGTTACTTATCAATATTAAAAATACGTAAAAATATACATAATTATACGTAATTATATGTATACATTTATGCAATAGATATTTTTTATTTTTCTCTGTTTAGACTAAATGTAGAATAATAAGATGTTTAAGGTACATTCTTTTTCATTCTCTCTTTTTCTCTTTTTCTTCTTTGGTATGCAGAATTTAAATTATCTCTTAAAGTGAAATAAAAGTATAATTAATGCGGCAGCTGGGTGTTGCGTTTTACTGGTTTGCCTATCTAGATTGGTAATATAAAGTGATAATTTAAAGATCCCACCAGTAGAAACATTATTGGGAAGTTTGCTGTGTGCAGAATATACGTTCGCATTTTCCGCGCCACCGCATCCTTCATTGGCTCGATAGTTTACGGCGATAATGCAGGTAATAAAGTGTGGCCGATAAAAACGTCGGACGGGCGTGGTCGTCTCGCGATAGGAACGCGCGAGGAAACGGTCCAAAGATGGTGAGAGGAAATAAAAAGCCCCCGTTAATTGTCGCGGCAACGACGACGCTCTTCGGTGCGAGCGTGACGAAAGCGCGATAAGTAGTCGCGGCTATAATAAAACGCATCGTACGTACGAAAAGATCGTTAACACGCTCGGACATTTTATTAGCACTTCGTGTCGGGCGCGCTAGCATCAAATCCGTTAATGGCCGGTCATCGATTTGGTGGTCTATGGATAGCGATCAACCGAAACCGTCCGACAAATCAAGCGTTAAACTGCAGCGCGATTGAGTGAACGCGAAATAATTATTTTACCCCGAACGACATCGTCGAAATTCAGCGCGGGAAAACGCTTGGGGATACGCTTAAAATTTTATGATTCTTGCATCACATTGACCTGCATACGTCAGAATTTAAAAATTCTGCTATACAATTTTCAGTACAGATATGCAGTGCCACATCTACAGGTTTACAAACGCGAATAAATGAAAGGATCGAAAGAATTTTTTAAAATTAAGCTTATCTCAGACTTTTGACAGAAAAACGTGAACGTAAATACATCTAAATGGTAAATTATATTTCATGTTCTATTGATCAACGTACTTGTGTGCTTTAAAGACACTATTTTTGTAATAAACTGTGCTCAAGCTTTATGTATAATTCACCGACTTCGAGCTCATGTTAACTACGAAAATAAAGTTCTATATATAAGTTTAATGAAGAGAAAAATTAGCTTTCTGTAGCAATCTTTTCTTAATCAAACTTTGCTCCATGTTTATCAATATTTGAATGTGTACAAGGCTCAATAATCGTGATGCTAATGATGATCGACGTGTAAATTGAATGCAAAAATAACTATGCATTTGATCGTTGATTAATGCGTTCAATTTGCGCTCATTCATTTTGTAAAGAAAATTCGACTTATCCTAATTCGCTTGCTTGCGAAAAATAAAAATAAAGTCCGTATTTTTTCATTCCTCGTGTTTTTTTTTGTGCATAATAAATTAGAAATCAATAATCTATATAGACGTGTATATAACGATCTATTACAGTTTTATCGAATGAACGTCTTTTTGTTAAAGCAGAGCGCCATGAAAAAGTCTCGTTTTCAGAAAAGATGATTTGAACGATGCACCGTCCTATCTGAAAACTTATACTTTGGTTATACAAGTTTTCCATACCGTAACGTCGGAATACGGGTGATTAATCTTTACTGTACGGCACGAGTTTCTAAAACGTCATCTAGTTAGACAAGATTAATCGTACACGGTTGGAGTAACAACTTGTAAATTTATTATTAAGCCGTAAAAACCATTATGCTATTCGCGAGATACTTTGCAACACGAAGATGGATGCGCAACACATCACGCGACTATAGAAATTTAACGAACTTGTATTCATTCACTTTCTAGTCAGCGAGGTTTTAAGACATATCGCAGTTGCAAAATTATTTTGACATGATTAATAACTATTAAATTGAGTTATGTAATTAATAGAAAAAGTAGATAATATGTTAACTGCTACATTAATCATGTATAAAAGACGAATTTCTCGGTAGCAACGGTATTCATACACGAGAGAGAATGATGGTTTTACTTTTCTTTTCATTCATTATATTATTATCTATGTTTAAATGATGAGCATAAAAGGGAGCAAACCGGGCAAAAAGTAAAGTGTTTAATCACTTCGTAAATTCCAGGAGCAAAAATTCTTGGAGCAAAATTTCAACATTCGCTAATCATAAACAGGCCTGTAGACATGACTACACATGTATAAATAATAGAGAGTATCTTACTGTTGCATCCGTCATTATCTTCAAATTTTTGTATACTGACAATATAACCAATATAAATCTTGCCAAATCTCGAGATTAAAATAAAATATAATTTATCACTCACCAATATGATGCGCAACAGCGTAGTTGTAATACATAACGTTGATCTGTAAAATACAAATGTATTCAAATTGTAAAATGTCTAAAAAATAATATTTAAAAAATATAATTATTGCGCGGAATTTAATTTTTTATTTGTTCTTTAAACAGATATTTAATTTAAAAAATTACGTAATTTTTGAAAAACTAAATTTTTACAAGATATACTAAAAATATAATTCTTGTATATAAGTAATTTAAACAATTTCAAATTTTAACAATATTTTATAGACAATTATAAAAAGCATTAATTATTATAAATATTTTTCATTAGACATTTTAAATATTATAAAATCTAGAAAATCTTATATGCATACATATTATACATTGATGTTAAAATGCAACATTATCGCGAACATAAATGAGCAATTAATTTCACAAGTAATAAATAAATTAAATAAATTATAAAATGCTTACTCCACGGTTGCTCCGCCGTCGCCCTTCCCGAGCCTTCTTCTCTCGTTCATTTTTTGCTGCTCCTTCATATGGCACTCATATGAGAAGTTTTCACTCGCAAAAACACTTAATTACGATCGCGCACATACTAATCAAAAATTCACTTTGCTTGACATTAATCACTCGCGACGCGCATTTTATTATATTACCGGAAAACAACACGAAAAGTACAGAGTTACGAGTCGCTTCAGTACTCGAAAATCGCATAGCCAATTCATACTTTATTCATCGTGTGTTGCTAATAAATAGTATACGCACACACGTATTGTAAGACAAGTTTACTACGCAATATTACAATTATAGGATATAATCGCGCGTTTCTCTCTCGAAGGATAATGCGACGACACACACGAAGCGGCTTGAACAGCTGACATTCTGTTCGAATCTCGTCGTACGAATGACAACAACTCTAATGTAAAAAATAAAGTCGAACATAGTTTGATAGTTAGTTGTCGCAATGAAATATTTAACATATCACGAAATAAATTCACGTAATATTCTATTTCTCGAATATAATATTTTAAATTAATTATTAATTAGTCATTAATATATCAGGATTTTTCGTTATTTGATCCTGTGATTAGTGTATTATTATCCGCTCTCAACCCAAAAATGATTATTAAATTATATTTAAATCGATAAAAACTTTAAAGCACAAACGAAATATGTTCGAATTTAAGAGACAAAAGAGAGAACATTGGAGAAATAATTATTATTCTAAATATCGATATAAAACAATAATTTATGATTTCCACCTCGTATCTTGTTTCGATGAATATATTATTGGAAATATCTGTTTTGATAAATAACCAGCCGTCGCCGCGATACTTTTACAAACTATTTGTTGCGAAATAGTTATATTAATCAATCTTGCGAACCGATAATCGTTAATTATAATATTCGTATAGAATTTCAGAACGCGATCAAATACCGATACGTAATTATTAGCACAATTATAATGATTATCAGACGGATATACTATGTATCTCGTATCGCGTTTCAAAGTTTTCACCGATTTAAATGTAATTCGGTAATTATGATTATACTCAGAGTATGTAAGGAGAACTAATTTTACGATAGGATTGGATGGAATCGACTTAAAAGCTGCTAGAATTTTATTGAGGGCGATACGACACACAATACACCTTACTTAACGTACGAACGTTGATCGAATAATAACAATCTTTTTGTCTCTCTGCGCGTCGGTCCTTATCCTTTCCCCTCCTCGATACCTCTCGTGTAAGTAATAAGGGTAGCTCACTACGTCATGCTGACGTACCATCAAATATGTTAACGAAAAGACGCGTCGCAATTCTTACAAGCACAGTAGTATTTTGAGAGCGCAAAGTAATACACGAAACGGTATCAGTGATTCTAATAACGAAAAAGTCTGCACATTTATATCTTGTATATAATTTAACTTATATTAATTGAAACCAAGTATAAAATAATATGAGATCTCATAAATATTTTATTACAAAACGAAAGAATGTTCTATATAAATTAATTTTATATAGTAATATATATTCTATACATTAATTTTATTTTAAGAGTTAATTAGTTTCATATATGTATATAAATCATGACACATCAAGAGTTAGTTAATAACTTAAAAAGTTCGAGGAATAGAATATTCCGAATTTTTATAACGACAAGGAATTAATATGTCCTATGATGTTTCGCTTTCTGCGTTTTCTATGACGCTATTATTTACATTCCAATCTTGTTATTCCGCGGCGTTACTGTAATAGGAAGATCGCGGCTCTAATTGCTCCGTGTTACGGCGCATTATCATTGGAGAGAGAAACGTGATCGCATCCTATAATTATCATACGAGTAAAATTGCCTTACAATACGAGTGCGTTTACTATTTATTAACAGAGATAATATTGCAGCGAAATTTATCGAATGTTGAGCGAATTGTAGCTTTATGTCGGTAATTTTTGACGTTGTGCTCTTGTCACAATATATATAATATAGTGTGTGTTGGGTGTGTTTAACGTCTGGTGTATCGTTAATAAAATTCCGCGCGATCGTCGTACTTTGCTGATTAGTGCGTGCGTGATCGTAATTAAATCATGTTTGCGTGAGTAAAGTGCCCTGTAAATGAACGAATAGCAGAGGATGAACAAGAGAGAAGGAGAGACATCGGTCGATAGCGGAACAATCGTGCGGTGTGAGTAATTTATAACATATTTATTGTGTCTCTCTTTATATATTTTATCTGCGACAGTGTTATTCCAATTTTTATAATCTGCACACCCATATCTGTGCAATTTAACTTATATTAATTGAAATCAAGTAAAATAATATATGAGATCTGATAAATATTTTATTACAAAACAAAAAAATTTTCTATATAAATTAATTTTATATGTAGTTACGAGTCTACTTATAGCTTTGCAAACTTCAATTTTTGAAGAAATTTTTGAACGCTCCATATAATTTTAACGAAGTCTTTATTTATATAAAAGTTTCAGCTTGCTCAAAGAAATGCAAATGTCTATGTATGAACAAGGGCGATTCAAATTTCAATCAATTAGCTTCAATTAATTTCATTTAATTCATAGATAGATTTTCAGTGATTCGAAATTAGCCAAATGTAACGCGTACAAATTACCAATGCGCGCATGTCACGAGAGATTAGGGAATAGGATGATGAGGGTCGCCGGGCACTGTATCAATTTAATTTACAACACACTCGGAACGGACTTCGGTGTCGCGATGCAACCCTTAAGCTTCGGGGCTTCGAACGTACCATTAACAAGTGACCGCCATTCGGTGCCCTCATCATTCACCGTTGCGTAAACCCCCTCCGAACCTTTCTCCCTTTCCGTTCACCGCCGCCGCCGCCGCCGCCTCGGCCACCATCATGTACCACCAGTCTCGCACCCTCTCGCGACTCGCATTAAACTGTCTCGGAGTCGCAGCAGGAGCAGCCTGGTCGGCCGTGTAATGGGGGCTTGCGAGTTTCCGAGCGCGGCGGCATTTTCGGCCCGGCACCCGTAAGTAACTCGGGTTATTTACGAGCTCGCGTAAGCACAATACGCCTGATGATTCCTAATGCTTTATCAGCGGGCGACAGTCCGCCCCTGAGGCACGTTCTGCCCCGAAATTTCGGGAACCCTCCTTCGTCACTGTGCACCGACGCGCCGCCGCTCTTTCTGCGAAAGATTTAATGTCACCGTCTACAACGACCGCGCCATTCTAAATGGATCCGACGAGACGAGACCGCTCTCGCTCAATTAGAGCACCGGATACATTAAGTAATCATGCAAAGACGGGGTCATTAAATTGCGAATTCTATACGCGCGCGCTTATTTAACCCAAGTACTATCAAATTTTGACAAATTATGTTCCGTACTTTAGCGCGTAAATATCTTAATTGATGGATCATAAGTTAAATTGAGCAACGTAACGTTGTGTCTTTATATTCTTGCGCGTTACAATTTGAAATAATTGTGGAGACGTGAAAGGAGAACTTCTAATGATAGTTGGTTGGATATAAATGAGATTGCCAAATCTACGCAGAAGTACTGTACCGAAATCGCGTGAATAAAGATAACCCAGGGGCTAAGTTCGTATGGCTACCTAAGCTCATGGTCCACAACTCTGCATTAAGATAATCAAATGAATTAAGAGGGGCGGGTCACACTGTCGACTCTCTTGGCTGCTATTTATATAACTGTGCTATACCAAATCCGGCATTACGATATAACACGTAATTATACAGGACAATGATCGACTCGAAAATTCAATCATAAATTTACTTGATTTATTACTTTATTCTATTTTCTGCAATTTCTTATTCTTAATTAATTACTTTCTTAACGATTATGAATTTGGAATGATTTTATTATTTTTATTATTGAACATTCTGATAATATTAAGCTTTAAATTAAAATTCTGTTAAATATACCACTTGAAAATATTTGAGATGAATGAAAATGAATGAAAAGGAAACAATATTTTTTGCTATCTGTTTATGAATTTGCTTTTATTAATTTGCTTAAATATGTATGTGATAATTTATCCTGTTAAAAAGACAATTTTAAATTTGTTAGAAAATTTGTAAGTAAAGAAAATATTTTATACGTTTGATACACCCTACATAAGATTTTCACATTCGCAACGGCATACGTAGAAAATCAATATCTCCCTTTTCTTGATAAGTACGGTAAACAGGTTTTTTTATCTCGAGAATGACGAAAGCCCCTTTCGCGACAATGTGCTTTTCCGCTACACTAACTTATACTCGTGTATGTACCACGTGACATTGCGGGGGTGACAAAAACGACCGATCCATCCTTGCGTTACACGTGCGTCATGCGTGATTATGCACCCTTTCGGAATACACAGACGACGTTACAGCAACGTGTTTCCTGTTACCCCTTCGTGTCCAGCATATCGTTTTCGATGCTGACCAGTTTCGGACAATTTATATTGCCATTACGAAACATCAATTCCGTGTTATTTTATTATGAAATTGTATATTTTATATTATATATTCTGTATTCTGTAAAAGAATTTAGTTTGGTTATTATTCGATTTTGATTTTCTGCGATTTAATCGTCAAAGATGCAAAATAAATAATTAAATTCTATTTTCTTTTTAATTTTAACTGGGCTTTACTCTAACAAAAGTTTGATTTACGGCTTATTATTAATCATTTAATAGCGAAAAACAAGAAAGAAATTGATTTGTTTTAATTCGACGATTATGTTTAAATTCAAGTAAAATCAGTATTTAATTACTAAAGTAATTCTTACGTAAAACTTTTGCTGCGAATTGAAATAAGAAGGTTTTACCGATAATTATTGTTTGAATGTGGCGCCGCTACCAATTTTCGAACTAGGGAGTTATAGTGACGGACTAGGGAGGTTAATGTGCCACATATGGATGCAATGCGGCAGCTCGTTTTAGGAGAAAACGTACTGTACCACGACCGCGTTCGGCGAACGCGAATTGAATAATAAAAATTACGGGAGAAAAGCGTTGCAGGCGTCCCGCAACCCGGAGACGAGGCTGCGAAATTGCAACGACGAGGCAGCCGGAGAATAATTGAAGGTAAACTCGATTGCATTATTAAAATCGTTGCAATTTGCACCGACCGGCACTAATGGCCTAGCAATTATTTCGGCAAGTCATTTAAATAATAATGCGGCCCTAAAAGCTCGTTCGAGGCTCGAATTTGATGGTATCTCGCCGATCGGCGAATTTGCGCGAAAGAGAGAGAGAGAGAGAGAGAGCGCACACATTTCCCTTCCCCCTCTTCCGCGTGCTCATTGATTCGCCACATTTTCCGTGACTGCGTGCGAAGACGCCGTTCATCATTCGAGATTAATCGGCCTGACGTACCACGCGCAGTTTGCTCCGCAAACAACAGCACGCGCATAGCGGAGACTGGTGTAAGCGGGATACCGAACGAACATTATTCATTGTTCATTGAGCGCGTCGCTACGTTACTCACCTGACCGTAAATACGCCGCGAACTTCCTTACGAGACGGCGGAAGTTTTACGCCTGCATTAGACGCGATACGCCGTTCAAAATAAACCGGCCGTCTGCCGATGACGTGCTACAACGTAATTACCCTGTATTCTATTGTATCGTACTGAATATACGGAAGAAATGTCTGGAAGTTTTATTAGCGCAGCTGTCTCTCTTTCAATGTGCAACATTGCTAATTTATATTTCTCTTTCTCTCTCTCTTCCTCTCGCTCTTTCTCTTTCTTGCGCACGCGAGCGAATAATCATTACTAATTTTGCATAACAAAACCGAAATTTTATCGAAAGGTACACGAGAAATTTTCTAGCGAACTTTCACAACGCGAAAAGAAATAATAATATTGTAAGAAATAATAATATTGAAAAAGTTTTTCACGTTTGTTTATTTAAGTTAACAAGCCAGTTAAAAAGATGTCGTAGAAACTCGTTATGGAATCGCAATTCATTGCTCGAAATTCACTTATTTATCGAGACATACACGGGTAATTGGATAGATGCAGCCCAAAATGCGCGGTTTATGGCCTCGAGTGATGTACGATTATTCGACAGGAAACACAGCCGCGGTTGATTCGTATACCTAATGGAGATATCGTGGCATCTAACCCGCATCGCGCGGGAATCGAAAACGGAAAATATACCTGCAGACTCGCGGCGCCGTCAGGAGCAGAACCGCAGAATTTAATGTTACCGCCGCGGAACGAAACGCAGAACCGTTAACCCAGATTCCATGCTGCATGCCCGGTCACGTGTCGGTGTCATGGTTCCGCCATTAACGCCGATCCAGGGAGCCGCCACGGCCAAACCGCTTCCATTTCTCTTTTCTTCTGATCCGTGCCAGAATGCGCCGCGACTGTGATTTCAATTGGCCGTCCATGTCGCTTATACTTACTACCTCTCTCGTGGATTTTTCTATTCCATCCTTTATCGTCACGAACGGCCCTCGTTGCCAAATTGACAAAGCATGGAGTGCATTTCCTCGGTGCTCTTCAATGATCTCTTTTATCGTTTAGACTCGCAATTGAATTGGTCAGTTTGAAAAACAACTATTAGGATCGAAACTGACATTGTTTAAAAAATAAAAAAAAATGCACCGCGACATAAAAAAAATAATATTATTATTACATGAGGTATATACCGCGTTCATGGATTATTTCTGCCTGGAATAGAAGTTTTAAAACGCTCTGCGTGCTTTCACTATATGTCGATATTAGAAATTTACGAATTTACGGAGAGAGGGGAGGGAGGGAGATGTTTTCGAACTGACTAAATTCAAAAAATTTTGAAAACCTTAACAGCAGCATGCTGAATCACGTGAAGGAGTATCATGTAGGATTTGACTAGGATTTGTATCTATTTACATAGATACAGATTTATCTCACGAAAATAAAGTACAAGTTGAAATACGCCTTGCAAAATAGTTGCTGCCAAATCATGTTTTATATCTGCTATTTATAGAAAGGTTTTAAAACTCTAAAAGTTTGCTCTCTAAAACTATTGCTGCTCGTGAATTTGTAGACGATCCAAACTAAAACAACAAATTTCTGCTGTTTTCGACAACTTCAAAGTAACTTCAAGCAAGACCACAAAGAAAACTTGTCACGAAATGATGTGTAGCACAAACATACTTTTCTCTTTCCTACCTTGCAAAAATCCACAAACTTTTTGGACGTAATGTAAATAACACACGACGAGAAAAATTACAACGTTCGTCGGTTTATAACTGCTCTGTTCAAGTCAGTCGTATAAAACCCGTTATCAGCATCGGGGCATGCACTTTTCATCTCATGCACAAAAGATCATCAGATTAAAGGTACATATAACATATGCTCGATACGAGCTTTAATACAGCTATCTACGATGTAAAATCCCGTAGGATCTAAAATTTTACTCGCTAGCAATAATCGTAAATCGCGAAATGCCGTATATATTATAGGCGCTTTATAACAGTTTTTCGACATTGATAGCGGATCGGGGGACGAAAGACGCTATTTTGCGCCACCGAGAACAGCGTTAGCGCATTATACGACTCTCTATCTATTTAATGCAGATACACCCTTTCCATCGCGCTCACACGCAAAGGGTTAAGACACACGAGAACGTATTACCCGCAGAGAGAGAGGACTCTTGGCGCGGTTATATCATCCGGTGGCGGTCATGCGAAAGAGGAATTCACCCCGGACCTCGAGTAGGGCCGTTGCCGAATTATTAGAGTTATTTTTGCCGGTGACGAGAGGCGATTTGCATTTAAACAAGCCGGGCGTATCCCCCGGGAGCGACGGCGGTGGTGGTGATGGTCCGTCTGTCGTCACCTCGAAACGAAAGGCAGGATCAATTTGCCGAGGTATCGAGCTTACTGCGGTTTTATTATCCTGTTTATCCCGTTCCCGTCTTCCTTCCTCCCGTCGACCGCGTCTATTTTTATACCGTCGACTCGTCGACCTCTCTTAATCTACGTAGTCATGCGCAGACAACAAGGACGAGACTGGCTCCTTATGCATTTTTATTGAGCTATTATTCTCCGTAATCTGAATCCATCGATAGAGCCGCGGCTCTATATAATGCCTAGATACTACGGCGGATATATAAACGGATAAAGCAGAGACGTCGTTTCCAACAGGAAACGTGAAATAAAAGGCGCGACAGAGGAGCAGAAAACGCGGCGGTTGCGTAACGTAAAAAGCAGCGACGAGAAAGATCGATATATAATATAAAGATCGACGAGAAAAGGCGGCGCAAATATATTTCGGACGGCTGCCCGAATGCGGCGCAAATATTAACATCGCGATCTCTCTCTCTCTCTCTCTCTCTCTCTCTCTCTCACCTTTCTTTTTAAGCGAGCGAAAATCCTTGTGGAATATTGCGGCGGCGCGACAAATATTACACATATGCGAAAAGGAAGGAACGGTTCCACGGCGCGGCATGCAGACAAAGGATGTAATTCGATTATAGCAAACATATCTTGAAATTGCGTATTACCGCGAAGATGGGAATGGAAAAAAGTTAATCACAGCTGGTGCATAATTAAATGCCGGGGGAAAGCGCGCGCGCGAGACGGCCGCGTGTGTTATGTCATAAACGCGGAAACGTCGCGTCGCGACGCTGCTTGGGTGGCTTGGTACGTACGTATTATCCGCGGAAATGCAAAGGCGAAATAACGTGTCGCAGACAGCTTTTATTCCCCGTTTTACACGCGCCTTCGCGCTCTCCCCCCCTCCTCCCCTGTTGTATCCCTCAGTTATTTCTTTATTCGCCGCCCGTAACAAATAGCGGAGCGCAAGTCGTTACTCGAAATGACGTCGCGCGTGCATCTATTAAAGTGTGGTAGCACCGTAAGCGTCCTTTTCTCAGTGGGAATTTTAGAGACGCGATGTATCATCGTGAATACTAACGCTCTGTTGCGAAAACACCACCACCGCACTGAAATAAAGTAGAACGAGTGAGCGTTTGCGAAAAATGAGTGTTTTTTTGCGCAAAACGATTTTATATAAGCGATAAAAGCGCGGCACTTCAAGATTTTTGCTTGAGTAATTTTCGTTCCGAGACTCCGCGATATAATGCGATAAAATGGATAGAGAAATTAAACTTTGAAAAGAATTGTTTTTTTCAATTTATCGTGGAAAATAGCGCACGTTTCATCTGGCAACGGAGAATGCTTTGGTTTGCCACGTTTCGCGCGATTATACATTCTAGATTGAAATAGCGATGTATAATTAACGGTAATCCGTAATGCCGGAAACGAATGCGGCGGACGGAACCGGTACTCAAAATACCCATTTTGCAAATTAATAGACAGCCAAGGGAATTAGTATTGGTCGCGACCGCGCTTCTACCGCTTTAATGCATGCATCTGTAATTTCTGAGGTGGTTATGTAAATCCGGATGGAGAAGTTTCCGGGCATAAAGCTGGAGTCGCCTCGGAGCGTGAGCGGCAAACACATCTCCCCTTGCTTCAGTTAATTATTATAACGACGCGTCGTATACAATTTGTGTCCACAATGCATTGCTAGAATAAACTGACGGATCCACATAAACATCGCATCCGTGATCCACGCAAGGTCTTTTCACGCCTCTTTCCGCTCTTGTTATTAATTTATTCCTACAATAATACAATTGTTAAGCGGTTAGAGAGATTCTATACGAAACGTAGGTGCAAGAAAATAATTAAGAAAAATTTTAAAACTGGAATGTCAGATTATTCGCTAAGATATTAAATATGAGTTATATAACCCTTATTACTGTAGACATATTTTTATCGACAAATGCGATTAAAATTTTTTCGTGAACGAGCTTCTCCACGATGAATTAATATAAAATATAAATTTCGAGAAAGTATGACTATGAATTTATTAAATGCAGAAGACACCGTTTCTCATACTCGCGAATAAAAACTTGAATAGATCTGCTTTAAGAACACAACGCGAAGCATGTGTACTGGCGTAAACGAAAATTTTCTCAATTAAAACGGTACGATTGTCGGCGTGCGATGTCTAGCTCGACGGCGACGAGCGAGGTGGATAGAAAGGTAAGGCGCAAGGCGCGACAATTCACGGCTACTGTAAATATTTTATTTATTCTCGCACACACATCCGGTACATCCGGCAGTATATCCGGCGACACGGACGGAGAACGCCCGTGTGAATTTTTGGCTATTCTTCCCGCGCGAATTAGTAATTAAGAGCTTTATTACCGACCGCTTGCCCATTAAACTCCGGCCACCCGTCGGCTGAATATATAAAGGACGTTTTAATGAATAATCTAACGAGTCGACGAGAGAGAAAGAGAGGGAGAGAGAGAGAGAGAGAGACATGGTGTAGCTCCGACCGATGGAAGAGGAGACCATCTCGTCCTGGCCACCGGCCGAGTCGCCTAGATAATCTGTTTTGCATATTTCGTCCTGCGTACGACGCGATGTAAATGCGTCGTGCGGTGCTCCGCCAAACGTTACACGGATCCGCCCGAAATTCGCCGTGCACGCGGCCACTAATTAAGTCGAAATATCCCTCCTATACGGATGCACAGCTGTGCGGTCGAGCGACGGTCAACTTAACGACAGCGACGACGCCCGCGTAAATGCATCCCCGTATTGCATGCGCGTATTGGACGCCGCACTGTATCGCCGCGAAACACGACTACGCAAATTACCTTTGACGAAGTGACCGAATAAGTTTAGCGGGCGCTACCCCGCTCTATCCGCGCGTTCTATCCGCTTTCCCGAAACTTATATACAGGCAATATAAATTACGACGTTTACGGTTCAGGAACGAGCCGCTGCGTAGACGTCATTATATAGAACGCGTTAGAAAGTTACGAGACGCGGACTCCGCCGCGCTCGGCGATCAATGCAAGAGTGTAAAGCATAAGTTAGCCGTAACTTGGTAATTCAACTTTTCATTGATATCGCGAAAATTAATTTTATTAGAAACTTCTTATTTCGTATTGATGTCGAATTTTCTCTCCGGCTTTTTTTACACGCAAATAGAATAATCGAAGGACTCCGGGGAGGCGGTGGCAAGCTATGTAAGCTACATAGCTTGCATCTTGCAGAAATGAGAAACTGAGAAAGTTACAAATAGTTCGCGAGCTTTGATATATTTTTGTGTGTTCTTTAATTTTCCCAAATAAACTGTAGAGGATAAACTGTACACGTTAAAATTCGCTGTTGTCTTTTAATATCTCGCAAGTGTAACATTATCTCGGTATACAAACGTAAGCGCATCATCGAAAACGAAAAGCTCTCTCGCAGAATGCTCGAGTTGAAATCGATCACTTTCGGAGGAAGGCGGAGGATATCGTGTAGCAAGTCGAGCCAGCGCTTTTAGTCGCGACCGCGACCCCCCCTTTCCCCCCCCCTCTCCCCCCCCCACGCATCCCTTCGCCGATGACGATGTCGCCGAGGGTCGCCCGCGGCCTCGTGGCTTTCATCCCTGCCGGATATATATATACGATAGTCAAGATCCGCGAGCTACTTAGTAAGTAGCAGCCACCTCAAAGGACGGGATAAATTGCCCCGTCCGACAAGGGAATTTGCATCTTGATAGTGAATTAAAAAGTTTCAACTTTCCACGCGCGAGCGCGTCTATTTAATGTTCGCCCGCCGGAGAGGTGAAGGGTGCGACCATTCCGGAAGAAAATCTCCCTCGATCCTACGACGTCGCATTCATCAAGGGAATCCAGTTCGGAGCACCGCAAGTAAAAGACACGTGCGACGTTCGTTGAAGATTTTTCTCGAAAAACTTCGAGTTAATTGTCGCATATTTTACGCTTTCGGAGGTTCTGCCGTAACGTTTGAGCGAATAAATGGAAGGCTTTTTAATTCGATCTTCTTGTATCTTTTATTGTTTTAAGTTGTTCAAGGATGATAAGTGACTCGTGAATTTTCTGTCTCTAAATGGAGAAATCTTTAATTCAACTTTGATAATTTAATAGAAAAATAGATCTACGCTTTTTTCTCTTTCTCTCTTTCTCTCTCTCTTCCTGATATACTTTTACAGAAACAATTTTTTAAAAATTATAAGAATGGCTATGTTTGAAAAATGTAAATGAAAAATGTCCAACAAAAAGTGGCGGCCAAAATTCAGAAAAAGCAAAACAAAATTTCTGCTTTTGTTTCGTTTTATGTAATAAAAATATGTACATAACGCACAACTGCTTATTTTTTTAAAGACACACACACACGCATACATTTTTAAATAATATAGAGCGCCAGAGGATACATAAATCTATTTATATCAGACAATCTGCCTGCGTAAGCCCAGTTTTGTCAGGACGTAGCGTTGAATCTCATAATGGGAATGGTACGAAAACGAACGCGGCCGTCCATAAACCGTCGGATCTCCATTACAACCCCATTACGACGGGCGGTATCGTCGTCGCGCGTTATCGTGCGAAAAACTCGCATTCGTGGAAGGTATCGCAAAGAAACATTTCAGCGCGATAAAAGATACAACTATTATTCCACACAGCCGATCCCCCTTTGATCGTAATTTCCCCTCAAAGTATCGCGCGCCTTTCGGCTGAATATCGGATTTCCCTTTTTGCGCCGCCGGGAAAAGAAGTTTCGCTCTTGTACCATCAATGAAACGGCTGTTTCTATTTCTTTGGGTGGATTTCGTTGAAAAGTATCGATGACGAGGTTACCGTCTCTTTGTGAGCGTGTCTTTTCTCAGCGAGAAGGTGAAGGTTGGTAGGGCGAGAAGAATGCGATTCGTTTTGCTCGCTCAATGTAAGGAAGAATCGTGTCGTGTATATCGCAGTCTACCGCGTGAATATGGAAAATGTTATCGTATTGTTCGACGAATAATTGGATATTGTCGAAAATTCGTCGTCTTTGTCGTCGGCAAAGCGAAGTAACGCGAACGATTCAGATTTAGCGAAAAATCAATATCGCGGTCCCCTGAGGCCTCCCCGGAGGTTAACTGCAACGAAAACTTCTTGATACATCTGATCCCTTTCGCATGAAACACATGTTTTACTTCTTAGTGGGATAGGGAACGTTCGCTCGATCTGGTTTTTATTTTGCCGCAAGCGGATTCGCGTGAGAAATTATTGGACGTCTCGCGAGACTCGTGTGCTCAGATATCTCTCTGGCGCGGCTTCTACCGATCTTAAAGTAAACCGCTTCTATCATTTATTCCATCATATACAGTTTGCTTACCTTTTGCCGATGTTAAAGAGTCATACGTATACTTATCACTATATATACATATATTATAATATTTTCTAAAATAAGCGCGTAAGAGGCTTTTCATATACATGAAAAAAAAATTGCGCTTTTCCATTGATATCTAAAGTTTAACAAAATTGATTTGAAGTCATTTTCATTAGTCTGAGATGCTCGCGCGCATATATTTTTGCTTTATCAGATTGCCGAAATAACTCAGATATCGCTCGACGTGTGACTTCGGATTTCTCTTAACGCGAGGAGGCGAGGGCGCGCCTCTTTCCTCCATCATACATATGCGCACACATACGCGCGCACATACCACACACACACAAAGAGAGAGAGAGAGAGAGAGAGAGAGACGCGGAAGCAGATTTTATTTCAGCCGAATCACTGGGACTGACACTTCGGCAGCATCCCGGGGGAATCGACATAGTTACATACAACTACGTCCGCGCAATTCACCGGGGAAATTCAGGCGTCTATTCGAGCAGTGTCGGGCGCGTAAACTTTCGCGAAGGATCCCCATTCGCCGATGCGAGGGCCAAAAGAGGATGGCAGGGTAGGTGACTCTCGGGGGCTCCGTAGGGTTGAACGGGATACATACCGATGGCCGATAGGGGTTGAAAAACCAGCCGAGAGCTGGATTTGCAGCCGACAAATATATTTCGAGCGCGTTTGCTCGCACGAATTTACTGTGCGAACAATAGACGGCTGCTGCGGACTTTTATCGAGCCATCGATCCGTTACCGTTTCCCTTGTGACCAAACGAGACATTTGTTCGTGATAATACGACAGGAATTCATGTAAAAGAAGAAGATTGAATCGCGAAGAAAGGAGACCGTCAATTACAATTAAAGTTTTAATCTCATTAATCTCGTCAATCGGCTAGATAACATTCGAAAAGCTGGATGAAAAGCTGATCATAAAGTATATTTATGGATGTTTCAAATCTATTTGTGTGAAAGTAGAAAGTTATAAATCGTATGACGAAGTAGAATCCCTGATATGTTATGTTACATCCGCTTGAAATAAATATGACAATTAATGCGTCAACTTAGATTAATACATCGGAGTTTGCTCTCGTGTATTTAATCGTTATGTGCATGCGTAAAAGTCAATTCGTAAAACGTGATATTCGAATCGAATATTGTAAAATAAGTTCTTGTTCGTAACACAATTCGCTTTGACGCTCTTCCTGTGAATAGTCTTTCTTCTTCCGGTACTCTTTGACTGTATTACATTTTTTACGCACAGTCTCGCGCTTATGCTGAAACTACTTCTCGCAGTCTGCAATACTGTATAATATTAGCATATGCTTCTGTTTTCCTCTTCGTACTTTCTAGCTGAACTTGTCTCTTTTTACGGACGGAATGTTTTATTTTCGGGCGCATTGACACTTCTAAATCTGACACTGTTAATTTTTATACGATTAATGTTTATACGAAACTAATTTTCATTGGGCGGAATAATTCTTCGCCATCCATAAGTTACTTGACAATTAACGTTTTATATCAGTGTTGCCATATTCAATTATGTTTTGCTCGGAGAGCAAACTCGAAGAGAGAAGGAGAGAGGAAAAGTCAATATAGGGTATTTCATAGATTTTATACTTCAGATATTGTATTCGAATATAAATATAATAATTTATAATGTTTGCATTTGAAGCGCTATAACAATTACGTTTATCATATATTATTATAATTTATAATCCGAAAAGATTAGCGAATAACATATAATTACAATTTTCACAAATTAATGACGATTTATCATATTTTATATTCGATGCATTATATTTCATATTAAATATCAATATAAAATACTTAACAGCAGAAAATAAAATTGGATGAGGGGAAGGAATAAATCGAATCAAAATTAAAAATTTGAAATTAAATTGATTACATGAATGACAGCAATGATAGTAATTCTCTAGAGTATTTTGTATACTTTTCTCTATGCTAGAATTCTGACTATTATCTAGGTCAGAATTTATCGCACTTTCAGACAACAGTATATGTTATAGCTATTTAAACCGCACATTACACGTTGATATGAACGCGCGAGAAGAATCATATCCGAATTGACGATCCTGATATCGTGACGACACATTATGAAAGTCATCCGCGCCACGAAGATGTCAACTCGCACAGATAGTCGCAAGTCCGAGCGATTTCGGATATGGTCCTCGAGCCGTATTTGCTGGAGCAAACTCCCCGGGTGGTATTTGACACGACAGTTTCACTAGAAATCCCGTCATCAAGTGTATATACCGTATGCACAAAATCCACTTCCCTTTCCCCACGAACGATTTGTCTTTATCCGTTAAGAGAATCTTCATTCTCCACCGTTTCGATAGCAGAACTCTTGTTTGGAATACGCCCCTTCGGTTTGCGGCGGCGGATCAGGCGTCGTTCATCAATACGATGCAAAAGTTAACTTCCTTTCGCACCTCCCTTCGCGGTTCCGGATTTCGCAGTTTCGCTGTAATCTCGTTAATTCGCTGAATGATACTCGGAAGGTACAGTCGCGGAGTTTGTAAGTTTTGTGCGAGAGCAAGAGATTAAGGAAGTATTGATTTCTGATTATGGAAGAGAGAGAGAGAGAGAGAGAGGGAGAGAATCATGCAATATGAAAATAGCATAATAGAAACAGGGTAAAATATTTTTTCAAACTAATCTCTAAGTTTTATATTTTCATTAATGCATTATATAGTTAAGAATTAATTATATTTCAATATAATTGTGTAAGAGAGAATTTATTATTAATCTTCAGCAGGGAAAAATTCTAAAAATATACTTTGTATATTTTCTCTCTTTCTTTCTCTCTAAAAATATTCCGCGCAATCTGATAGCAATTACAATTAATGTGATAACGCGTTAATTGCTATATGCACCAGCAGCTCATACTTAAAAAATCGCATGACTATTCAACCGTCATTAATAACATATTCATTCCGGAACGATAAATGTCGATAAAGAAAGTTTGCCGCTATATAAACACCTTCCGTTGTTGCGGATTCTTGTTAGCTTGAGTCGGGATTGCAAAAGGAAAAACGAGAAAACTTCTTTGTCGCCAAGAAAACAGCTCCGTTCGAGAGCTATTAATCGACCCGAACGGTCTTCAAGGCGCTTTAAAGTCATCAAAACTTCCTCGCAGTCTCAGCGTCGAGTATCGTCAGACGGACTTCCGTTAATCGTTCTTAATTACTTTCGAAGAAAAACGTACTCGAGCGTCGTTAGGCGTATCCTATTGAACTAGAGAAAGAAAGAGAGAGGGAGAGAGAGAGAAACCGATGAAAACCAGTCGAAAATATACCGCGATAGGAGAAGGCGAAAAAGTGGAAAACGTACAAAAGCATGGGATGATGAAAAAAAGGCAAAAGATGCAAACCTGTTAGACCTTACAGATAGGATATCTATATATTTTTTTATACGTTGGGATAGCATCGGAAAAAGTGGGACCTTGCAATTTGTAAAACAACAATAACACTATATATGTATAGGATGTACTGACGATCGTTTCAACGATTTTTTTTGTAAACTTAAAAATCTATAAATAACAAAACAAATAAATAACTAAAATTAAACATTTATAGGAAATAAAATAAATCTTTTTAACAAGACACTTTATTTTTAATTTATTTGAAATGAAATTAAATTATACAGACTTTATGAATGGCAATGTTCGGTTTATACATTGCGGTTTTAATACGATAAAATGATAAAGTGAAATATTTTTAAATCATGATTTTGTGAGTATCCAACTACGATGAATTCTAAAAAAGTTACGAGATTATTCTCTTACGAGAGGCACCTAAAAAAGAAGACATATTCACGAAAACCAGAACGTCAGGTCACCCTATCTAGAGAGAACGTAAAACGACAAAGAGAGGAAATCTAGAGGGTGTGAAACGCCAGCTTATTGGGGATGATTAAATACCGCGATAACTCATGGCGCGGTACTCGCGGGGTGATATTTTAAGATTGTTGCCTCCAGTGCGAAGGGAGAGAAGGGGGCGGCAACTGCCTGGGCTCCGCGAGAAAGGGTCGTAGGACCGACGAAAGAAACCGAGGCACGAAACTGTAGATACCGCCGTCGTCGTCGTCGTCGTCGCCGCCGCCGCCGCGATGTGGAGCGGGAAACGCGGGGGCGGCTCGAGATAGAAGACGGCGAGGGAGAAACGGATGACGCCGGTCGGACGAAGGGAAGAAAAAAGGTGAGGCTGGCGGTGTGCGGTGCGGCGCGGCACAAGCCCTTACTCGGCAAGCCAAATCTCCGAGGAACTCAAAATGCCGAGGCTATTCTACGCACGTATCATCGCTCCCCGCCTACGACCGCCCTTGCCCTCGCCCTCTCGTCCTCCATCCGGCCTTTCAACCCTATCCACAGAGGAGAGGACGGAAGAGGGATGGAGGGACCGAGAGAGGGTTTCTCGCATCTCTCTGTGCACCTCTCTGCCTCACCGCTATTCTCGTTGCCCTCTCATCCCTCTCCTTCTCTTCTTGGACACGGTCCCCGCCACCTCACCTCATCTCCACCAACATCTCAGACATGGAAACGGTCGGTTGGGCGCGCACTTCGAACCGACTGGCGGCCTTCTAAAAAATGCACTCGCACCCTCCGCCATCCTCCTCAGCGCCACCCCTCGTTCGCGCGTCTCTCTCTCTCTCTCTCTCTCTCTCTCTCTCTCTCTCTCTCTCTCTCTCTTTCTCTCTAGGGAAAGTGTTTCAGACCTTGAAAATCCCGACCGCGCTCCGGGGCGAGGCTCGAATCGATATCCACGCATACATCGCATATAGCACGTATAGAGCTATATTTTGTATATGTAGTGTTTGTATACATATATGTGTGTATGTGCGCACCGCGCCGTTGTTGCACGTATCGGGTCGGTGAGCGATGGGAATTTCTCTATGAAAGACGTGCGGATAAAAGCAACGAAAAACGAAATGCACACTCTATCGCGTTGTTGCTTTTCTATTAAATTTTTAATTGTCCGGCAAACTATTGGCATTTTTAGTGGATCTATTTGCCATTATGACTAACATTAAAGTTATTCGATTAATAAAAATGTTTTATTGACATGTGTGTGACATGAGCCTAAAATCTACAGTATGCAAATTTTAAATTTTACGAATAATTCAAATATAAATTTTCTCGTTTGATATGTTTAAGAATTACGAAATTTATGAATATATGGGATTTATTTTTACTGCAAGATGTTAGAATTAATAAAGTTTTTTTAGGTAACGAATTGTTTAATAAGAGGATATTTATGAATCTTATGACAATAGAAATTTATGATAAAAGAAACTCACACACACACACACACATGCACTGCTTTATTACTGTTGATAAAAACACATACTGCGACATTAATAAAATTGTCCCGGGCAAGTTTGTATAAAAAGATTTTCTAGTTCAATGTTATATACGATGTTTATAATTCGGAATACATATTGTTAAAATCGTGAATAGAAGACACGGACGCATATGTAGAGAAATGGGATGGCATGTCTATGCGTGCTACGTTTCAGATGGGTCAGCGAGAATTTCTTTATGGGAAAGTGTGCAGATAAAAGCAGAAAGAGAGATAAATTAAAGAAATGGACGAATTTTTTTTGAAATTTGAATTTGACTGACACTTTTAGGAAAATTAAATCGAATTACAGCGAAATATAAAATTTTGAAAAGGTATACCTAAGAAAAGTGATACGAATGTAAGTACTAACATGAAAAATCGTATGTAATAATATATGACTAATTATGATATACATATATCTAACTAAATGGATCACATCGAAATTTTTTTATAATGTAATAATAAATTCTTAAATTAAGAAAATGAAATAAAGCAGCAAAGGAAATTTGGTTGTTTAATATCGATTATACAAATTTAAAAATCTTTAAATGTCTTTTAAAAGGCTTTAAAAGTCTTGCAAGTTAATATACAATTTTCATAAAATGTAATTTTTTACTGAAATATTTAGAATGTAATCAGAGATTTATAACTTTGCTGTTATTTTTTTTTTTAATTATTGCGAATAATACTAATATATCGCTATGTTCATGAGAGAAAAGAAAAAAATGTAGATAATTTGATACTTGGAATTTTATCGACTTTCAGACGAACAGGATTACTTTGGACGAATTGTGATTTGGTTTACGATACACGCCGCTCTTTTTTACGACAGCGACGTGCTTCATTCGCTCCAACGAATATCAGACTTTAAAGCCTCGATAGCCGCGTCTGTCTTGATACTCGAATTCACGAAATGTAATACTATCTTCGTCAATAGTACAAATAATCTAACATCTAACTAAATACTCTTATTCAAAGAAAAATTTCTGCTATCAGTTTTAACTACATAATTATCATTGAATTTCTAATTCAAACATTTTTTATAGTAGTTAAAGATGTAGTTAAGATGTAGATTTAGATGTAGTTAAAGAAATAAAATCAGTAATATTCAGACTCACTCGATGTATCTCCCAAATATGAAATTAAAATTAATATATTATTCAGATAGTAGCAATACACAATTCGATGTAATCAGCTTAATTGGTATTAATTATCTAGATCTGTTGATAGAAATTTTACTAACTAATAATAGGAATGTCTCGACGGCACAAGACCTTCGTCATAAATCGTATGTCGGATCCATATACTTGTAGGGTTGTTGAAAGCGTATTATCTCCTGTTCTTCGACAGATCTCGTTGATTTCGCCGTCATGAATAAAGACAAATGGCATCGCCGCGAGAACAGCGGAGGTAAAACATTATTCAAGGACAATACCTCAACTGAGTTAATTTGTAATTGTATTATCCATCTCGTCGGTATATTATGTGGATAAGTTCTTCTGCGGTGATGCAGTAAAGAGCAGTGCAATTAAGGAGATAACTGTATAAGTGGAATAGATCTCACCTCGAGAATATCTAAGAAAAAAAAAAAAAAAAAAAAAAAAAAACGCGGCGTTGTTAATTCGACCGGCTGCATTTTTCCTTCGACTCCATTCGGTCTCGGAATTGTGGAATTTAAAGGTGTTCCTCCGAGCTTCCTGGGAGAAAAGGCTTTTTTCGCCCTCGCACTGAGATGCCCGACGACTTTAGATTACAGAGGACGTTTGATTAATTCGAGCAAGAACGGTGTGCCACTCGTTTCTTTAACCGAGTAAAACGCGCGTATATAAACTCAATTACTTAATTTTTTTTCTTGCTTGTTCGACATTGACCGTTGCTTTATTTTGCCTAGATTAACTTGAATTAATTTGATATATTTATCTTTTCACCAAACACTAACTATATTAATAAAATATAATATAAGATATTGAAATTATGATCGTTTTACAACGTATTGCAAAATATATATCGCATATTGCATTATCATGGATGACATCTTGAAATCTTCAATCCGGACTCTCGTTTCCTAAAGATAAAATAAATTATATTATTGACTAGTAGACAGTTATTTGCCATTTCAGTATTATAACGAGCTAGAGAGAGAGTTTTATTATTCTTTGCTAATGCAAATTAATTACCTATGCACGAATTACTGCGCTAGAAAAGTTCACTGAGAGGACGTTAAATGATGAAAGACGCCCAGAAGGAGGTATAAAGAGAAAGAAACTGGTCGAGCAATGGCTAATTGCTGAAACTTTTGAAAATCTTTGTATTTCGCAGCGAACAGGCACATAAGCTTCGTTTGCCCGAAGCCAGAAGCCAGTCGTGAAACGAGGTCCGAGCGGGAGTGGAATCGAGAAAGAAAGAACGAGGTGACTTCGAGCCGACTGCGCTCCGGACAAGTTGGAGCGGAAACAAGTTGAATGGCCGCGGTGCCTTGTGCGGACGAACAAAGTTGGGTAAAAATTAGTGTCGCGTAATTAACTCCGAGGAATAAATTCGCATTAAAGCGACTGGTACCGCGAGATGGCGGCTGCGCCCGGGCCTCTTCTCGGCGGATGTACGCGCGAGGTGAGCAAAAATCGCACGACCGTAAAAATTAATTACTTCGAAGGGGTCTCGTTGGGATGTGACGAATGCTACCATTCGGTACCATTCGCGTTTCATTCCCTCTTCGAGGGAATTACATGCAGCGCGACTCATCTCGTACTCTTTCGTGCGCCGCACGCATTTCCGTTGTCGCTGCTACCACCTGCGCAACATTTCCTCCCGCTCGATAGCGAACCACAGTGCGAAAGCGAAGTGCGTTCCGCGAACGAAATTACTGAACAGCTTCCACTCTGAATAGCGCTGTGTTCATTCGCGCACCGTTGCGTGTATCTGCACTCGCCGCGCCAGCGGTGGCGAAATATCACGCGGTGTTGTCATACACTCACATATCGCTCGGAAATTCCCCCTTTAAAGGACAAAGAGAGAATGGCGAAATTAATGCTCCAGTAATTTTCGTGCCGCTAATGTCGTCTTCGTTCTGTATCAAATGCGAACGATCTTTCGTATTTCGTATGAAAACCCACGTGTCTCAAATGGTGTTAGAAAAAGATATATAAACATAATAAGACGCAATCAATCTTAATTAAAAAATGCAAAGATGTTATGTTTAGCCATGCAATTTTATTATAAGAAAAAAACCATCACTTATAAAAATTCATATATTTTCAAAAATTAGCTTATCTAGACTCATTCGTATTAGAAAGAACGAATTGTATAATAATATCAAATGATTGAATTACTTTTTCTTCCCGAAATTAATTAGAATATTACGGCAGTTTGCTACAATGCACGGATATACAAGCCGTTATTCAAAGGTCGCCTTGGTCATACGCGCACACGTGCTCGTAGTAACATAGCGTGTACGCGCGTAGCACGTGACTAGCCCATTCAGATATTCCACATCGTGTTTTCTCCTCCTCTCTTTCCGCCCGGTCTCTCTCTTTCTTGCTCGCTCATTCACTTGGCTCGTCAAACAAGCGTTGAATTGCGTTTGCCACATCAGCATCCTACATCGTTCGGAGCAAGTATATGTATATGGGCTAATTCGCATACCTGTGTGTCTCCCCAAACACGCGCTACTAGTTCGTCACGTTCCACTATCGTGCCGCTTGTTATTGCATCACGGACAAGTTCTTCTGGCGTGTGTCGTAAAGATAAGATAATTTTATGCCTGTGACAGAGTGAATGCCGCGTCTGGCAAAGATAAGGATCATGTAACAGCTTCCAGATATAACAGTGCTTAATCCAAGATTTGTGAGATATAATTATGTCATAATAATTGTCTAGACGTTCGTTAATTATGCCACTATCTATAATGATTTGTAATAAAAGTTATAAAGTACTTAGAGAGAGTTGTGTGAAGTAAACTAAATTTTTATAAAAAAGATTTGTGAAATATGCATTCTTATAATTATCTAAAAAATATCTATGCACATCTCCTGTTTTTAAAAATGTTATTTTCTAAATTATTTTCTAAAATAATTATATGAAAAGAGATATTTTATACTCTGGTTTTCTCAGAAGATATTTTTTTTATTTTCTTGTATTTACATTAACTCTAATCAAATTATTATATGTATAATAATTCTAATAGACTAACGTAGAAAAACAATTATAATCTCTAATTGATTAAAGCATTAATATGCATAATTGAATGTAATCGCGTCAATAAATAGAAACGCATTTATTAGCGCGATCTGACATTTATTGGTTGGTGCGATAAATCAAGACATCGAGCGCAGCTGTGAAAACCTTATCGATCACATTTCACGGGACACGTGTCGTGCACCGTGTAAGAAGTTAGGTTGCCGAACGCGTAAGAACCTTCGCAGGTGATATGCCATGTTGATCACGATCACCAACTACCATTTTCTCATCGTTAGCAAGGACCACCGAAACCATTGCCATCGCCGTCGTCCCACTATTTTGAATAGAGCGCAAATCCACACGTGAGCGTAAATACAATCACCGTCTCAAACCGGTGTCGCAAAACCGACGAGGAAGAGAATTTCTACTCGAAGGTGGCGGCGATAGTAATGGCGTTAAGGTGCACGATCAACAGGGCCAACCTGCAAATTGAATAACACGGTGCGCTGTCGGTTGATATGTATCGCATCCTGAGCTAAACCCGATCGCACTCTCGCTTATGGTTATACATATATATCTACTTCCTATATATCTATCTCTCTTCCTGTATATCTATTTCTCACATCTGTGCACTCGCGTGTGTGCACACATGTTTACACACACACACGCATGCATACTCGTGCATACTACCGTGCACCTTTTTTCTCTGTCGATTCACACGAACACCCAGATACACCCCTGTACGGTCCAATCGCCCGCACCTTATTCTCCTTGTACGGGGTTTCTCGAGACGCGGTACGGAATACCTACGTGACACCGAAACTGATTCGCGCTACAACTTTACCGGGCGCCTCTCTTCCGCTCTGCCCTCCTCTCTCGCCGAGCGCAGTCGGGCTGCCTTCCCGCTGCCCCGACTGCCAACCAACCCTCGCTCTCTCTCGTAATCGGATTCCCAAGATTTTCCCAACTTTTCCTTAAATCGCTCGCCACCCTCTTTTCCCAGTCCGTGCACCTCTTTCTCTGGATCGCGTGCGCGCGCATCGCTTCGAGGACTGCGACGGGAGGCTGGCTCCGTTCGTGGAACAATCGGCCGCCGTTGATTCTCTTCTCTCAGACGCTTCGATCGCGTTATTTCGTTGCGAGGGATCGCTCAAGAGACTTAAGAAGCTCAATTGCGCTTTTATCGTAAACTATCTAGAATCGTGCTTGAACGTGAGTCGGAAACAGGCGGCCGAAGTTCTTTTGGAGTTCTCAATTACATGGACCACCGTATCTATATAAATTCTTTCAAGTAATATGATATAATTGAACGATAGAAAAAGACTTTCTTTTCGCGATGAAATCTTTATCACAAATTTATAAATTGTATCATTCTAGGTATAGTTTCATCCTTTATGTAATATTCCACATATAGTGCATTTTTTTAGATTTAGATCATATAACTACTTTCTTTTATTATTTTTTTTTTTTTTTAATTTTGACAACTTTATTACTTAAATATTTAAGAAAGAAGCGCGCTAAATAATCACTATATTATTTTATAATATATATGTATATATGCTATTTATTAATATATATATGTATATTAGATAATATTTTCATTTACTGTTAACCATAATGTTAATTAACATACTGTTATATCAACAAATAATTCTCCATAATAAAATGTTCTTTGTTGTTCGTATTCATTACGCGTGCTTTTATCGATACAAACAATAGCAATAGTAGTAATTGTTACAAATTTGATTTCGATAATAATTGTAAAATAACCCCAATTATAACGGTCAAATTACAAAATTGGAATTATATTTATGTAAATTGCTATTAATTAAACTATTGATAAAATGATTCGTGAAATCTTTTGAGCGATAAAATATTTTGAATCGTTATGTATCTTCAAGGAAGAGAAAGAAAAAGAGGGGAAAAAAGAGACGATAATATTTTTTTAAACTATCGCAACATAATCTATTTTTATTGTTAGACGAGCTTCAAGCGCGATTCAAGTGGGTTATAAATTACTTTAGTCATTATAGCGTGCCGGATTGTTCGAGGATTAATAATATTCTAGCGAGCTAGCCAAAGCGTGTTCACGATTATGCGAGCTTTTCCTTCCATCACCTTGAGACTCAATTTGCTTTGTTGTACGGTATAAACGGGCGCTTGTATGGTTGGAAACAACCTGCTTTTCGCTTTCCATAAACGTTATTATTGTTTCATAAACGATGGTATCTTTCATAAACGATGGTATGCTTCTGTTATGATTTAATACAGACTTGATCTTGCACGCATAGTATCTCGGAAAGATGTAAATCATTGCGTAACATATATATATATATATATATATATATATATATATATATATATATAAAATTTACTATGTATAATTTATTTAATCAGATGTCATTTGTCTCCAAAATATTTCTCAAATCTAAATGCATAGAGTTTTATATTTTTTCAAGCGTACGTCTAAAAAAGTGCAAATGACGGATCGTTAAAGCAGAGATACAAAAACATAAAAAAAATTATAAATAGCTAAAAGTTTCCGCATAAAGTCGCAAAGTGTTACGAAAGCTCGGGCGAAAGAAAAACGCGATCGAAAGCGAAGGTTTTGCGGCTGCATTAATTGAAACGTTCGAAGCTTTTGAGCACCCCTTTCTCTCGTCTACGGCTACGCCGAGCACGATGAGAGAAAGCGCGAAAGAAAAAGGGCAGGGAAGAGAAAACGCGCGCAAAAAGGAAGGATAGCCGGTTATACGCGAGGTGCAAAATTGGGTTGGTTTTTTACTAATTAAAATTTCAAACTTGACACCTGAATGTGCCGTCTTTAATGAGACGGCGTCTGCGTTTCTCTCATTATTTTAATGGGGTGTCGGGGTTACAAAGGGCCAGATAGGGAGGTCAGGAGGAAAAAAAAGGAGGAATCTTAGTAATACGACTCGGGGGGAAGAGTGCGTGAAAACGCGAGCATACGTGACGAAAAACTTATACTCCATCTCACTCTCTCGCGACGTTAAATTTTATCACGGAGAAATATTCGAGGAAATAAAAAGGTCAATGTATGTGTGAATTACGTTAACCTTCGGTCGTAACATGGTTTTACCGGGTTATCTTCCTTCTCTTTTCCTCTTTGTCGCAGACACACGTATCCGACACGATCGTGTAGGATATTATCGAGCGGCGAACGACCGTGTGTGTGTGTATCACTGCTCTCGTTCAACCGAGCGTGTAATATCCGTACCCCTTTTACTTTCATTGTGTATGTTAATTAATGTTTGTCTTACGCGGCGTCTACAGATAATTAACTACTCGGTGCTCGTCATTAGATTTTCCGTCTTATTAGCTCGATACCGCGAACGGGGGGGGTCCTGGTGTCTCTCTGCCTTCTCTGACTCGTCTCTCGCGAGTGTGCGCGTCCTCTCCCTAATGACTCTCCGTCTCTTTTACGACACAGTTAAGTCCACATTCTCGAGCGCTAGCGTATAGTTATGCGACACCGTCGTCATGCGTTAATGGTTATTGTATATTTTCCCGTCGCGAAACGAGAGACAAGATCGGGCCACGGAGATCGTAACGCGGTTTGCCGCATGCGCGATGTAATCGTTTTTCGAGACGCGCTCTTAACGAACCGCGCGGAAATTTGCGGTGTAAAGTTGAACGTGATTTTTCACGAATCGGCACAGATGCAGGGTTCGTTAACATTGTTTCTGACCTCTCTTCTCTTTCGCACGTAACGTAATATCTTTTCCGAACGTTAAAAAAGAAAAGTGTTAGAATGTATAAGATAAACGTTTTGTGCAGGAACGTTAGGTTAAAGGTACAATGTAACTATATTTTCGAAATGAAACTTCTCTATGATATATGAATAATATAAGATAAAGATAGAGAGAAATCATATATAAAGACAAATCGCTAATATCTACGATTCGTTAAAATAATTTGATTATTTCACAGAGATTTGATCATTTTCTTGCAACTAACCTTTTATTTTCATATATTGTTTTTGCTTTAATTTTTAATATTGAAATTATGTCAGATTGCGTGAATAGGACAAATTAAATGATCGATGTATTGGTACGACATATTAATAATTACAGGGTAACGCTTAACTGAATGAACAGTATGCAATAAATGCACAATAGAGGCGGACGCGTGTTGTTCTTGTCGGGATTGCGTTTTGTATCGCCGTTTGATGGTACCGTTGTCGCTGATGATCATGAATTTGCCTTTATCGATGCTTATAGTTATTCTCGTTCCGGGCCATTAATTCCAGCTTAACAATAGAAAATGATCATTGTTTTAAAATACTTCGTCTCCATCGTTTCCAATACATCGTAACGTACAAATTAAAGCGAATGCGAGAGCCACACGAGAAAACAGCACAGCACAGCAGCATTCACGAAAGAAATACGATACACAATATACGATAAATATTTTCAAAGAAAGTAAAAAATAAGTGCTGGGGCAATTTAATATTAAATTCGATATTAAAATCGTCTGCTTTGCTCTGCTTTGAAAATAAAGGATAACGTCGATTTAGCAAGGAATTTTGATACGAGTATTCCGTATTATGCGTATCTTCTTCCTTCCGTATATAAAAATTTGCAGAAGCATCACGGTTTATTGGCCAGAAAAGGTATTTTAGCAATTCAAATCTTGTCCCTTTTGCTCTTTGCGCCGCCTCTGTACCGCTCGTAATTCAAGCATATACCGACAGTCGAGTGAAAACCAACCGTAGTGGATGAGACGATCCAGTAGCCGCAAGCCACAGAGATTGCTCAAAGGGTCGGCCTTTGAAAATAAATGAAATATACCTACTTCCAGATGTGACGAGGGTCTAGCGTTACTTCAGTGATTACGGCCGGAAATGAGCGGACTTGTACGGCTAATATTCAGAACGCCTCGAGGCTTATTTCCGCACAAGTTGCACCACAACAACGGAAAGATTTTATGCCACTTTTTCTATCATTCAACCGAGCTTGAGGCGCAAATCTATATTAAAATCTTTGTTTTTATTCGTTCGTTTACTTTTCTCAAAAGGGATCATAAAATTGCATAATTTAAATAATCAGATATTTCAGTATGAAATGTATTATGTAACAATTTGAGAAGAAAAGATCAAGAAAAGATATATCTAGAAAACTTTTATAATGGTTTTTATTTGACAGAAGATGCAAAACGCAATGCAATAAACCAATAAGAAATATTAAAGGAGATAAAAATACAGAAAACGCGAAAGACATAAACTAAACTGTTACCATTGTATTATTATAAGGGATTCTATTACTCCTTTTGATTATATTTACGTGCAAAAAAAAAAAGATATATTGGTTTTTATTTTTAAAAAAAGAAATAAGATTATAGATTTATTTGCATAAATAAATTTCTCTCTGATTACAATAGCGTGCTCCAAGAAATTACACGTGTTTTAAATCAATATATTGCACAAACAGCGCACAAATATTAATTATTAAAAATTGAGATTAGAATCAACAAATTTACAACACTCTGATTACAAAATTTTCCAACATTTTCCTATCGGTCCGAAATAAGCGACAAAATTGAGAGCGAGAGAAATTGACTTTTGCAGCGCTTTTCACGAATGTTTGCTGGCACGTCAAACAATATCAGTATAATCCCAGTTAGCTCTTTCTGCGTTAAACATGACAACGACCAATTTTGCATTTGACGAGAGAATTTCAGCAAATAAAAAAAAAACAGAAAAATAAAAATAAGAGAATGATGTGAATTGCACATTTCCAAGCATTGCGCTTATTGTGCATTATATCAATAACAATAAAAGAATTATTACGAGAGTTTTAATTACGAAATAGATATTAACAATTAATCTAAAATATCACTAATATCACATATGAGTTTCCATGATAGAAAAGGATTATAAATTTTTGAAAGCGAATAAAACATTTAATACAAACAGGTGTGTATGGCGGGTCTTTTTTAGTTTCTGTTAGTTTCTGATATTCGCATGATATAAAGAATAATCGCGAAAAGAAATGTTTTTTTTTTTTAAAAGAATGGGAAGATACACAAAACGGTTTTAAATATACGGATGTACCGCAATCTTGTGTACGTTTCCGATGTAGCTTTTAGCCCGCATTAATATCGTGATGAGCGGTGCGAGCGGTCGCGCTTGACGGAAACGTCAAGGAATTTACACTGTCGGAAGAGTATCGCGCAAATCGTACAGAGAGGAGAAGCAGAGGCGGACCCGAAGAGGCGCGCGACTATGAAAAGAGGCGACAGAATTTTTCCGCGACGCGAACGCGGCGAGAAACGCGCGCCGAGAGCGCTAAACCGACAATAGCGCTCTTTTTTTCAGGGCCGCGTTCGTGCACTTAACAATGCTACAATCCACTCCCGCATGCACTGTTCTTCGTCCTCCGTTCTCCGTTTCTCGCCGCCGTCCGTCGTCGTCGTCCTTCTTTACATCGTCGCGCCGCCTCCGTCCTCTTTCTCTATCCGCATTGACGTTTTTCCTTTTTCGCTCCTCGTGCGTCTCCGTCCCTCTCGTTTCTTCCAGTCACTTCCACTCAAACGTCGGGCCATCCTTTCGCACCCTGCGCTTTTTACCCCCTCCTCGCGATATATCCATCCGCCGACAACAAGCGTCGTCCACCATCCCCTCGTTCTCGGAGCCACCGACGGTCGGCACAATGCGCAATGCATTTTTGTGATTAAAATTTAGTGACGCCGGTTCTCTGTTCCGGGGTGTGTCATGGCGAACGAAGTGCGCCGAACATGTGTATGTGCGCGCCGGCGTGGAGGGAGGATTCCCGGAGGATCAGGACGTCGAGATCTTCGACGAACGCTTGTCTGAATGCCGGGTAACTCGTCGCTCGTGTCGGTGAGGAATTTGAGGATAATTTTTACAAGCAAAGTCGTGCACTTTTTGTGATTTATAGTCTTTCCCTAGAAATTTTCACAGTTGACTTTTTTTTAAATAGATGTTTCACAGAAAATCAGACCGTTGTTAAGCATTGATTAATTGTACGAAGTTTTATTTTTATATATTTAACACGTACAGCATTATACTTTACAAATATAGATATATAATCCAAACGAGAAATTTAGAATTTCGTGAAAAAAAAAAAAAAATTATCAACCTCTCGCGATAAAAATACAACTTATGTAGAATATGATCGATTCAACATTTTGAAGGTAGATTCAATATTTTTCTAAAAAGGCAGATCAGCTAAATATGATGTTGACAAAAACACCACTTAAAATTCGAGCTTTGCGAGAAAGGAAATGCGAGAAAGAGCGTTTCGAGCGAGTCACACGCGCCGTTTCCCACAATCTTCTCTCGAAAAAAAAAGCCCGACTGCCTCCGAAGATGCGGCATCGGTCTTTGCTCTTAGCCGCCGTTAACTTTCGGGTTCCGTAAACATTCCATGGTTCTACGGCCAAAATAAAAGTCGAGAAAGGAAGAAGCTCGGAGCTTTTGCCGTGACGTGCTTTGCCGTGGCAGAAGACAGGCCACGGCGAAAGTTGACGGCAGCCGCCGCAAGAAGGATGAGAGCCTGAAAAGGAGTAAGACGCGGGGAAAGACGACGGTGGGATTGCGGTGTATAGAGGAGAGAACTGGCCGGGCGAGCGGAGATTAAGGCGGCAGCTCTTAAGCCTGACGCCGAAATCCTGACGTCGAGGCTTTCGTCGAGTCTGAAAAGGGACGAAATACCAACCACCCGCCGTTACGCCGCGCCACTCGTGGACCAGTCTGCTGCGCATTACTCGCCGACCTTTGCCTCTTATTGTTAGCGCTTCCATCCTCCCCGTCATTTCGTTTCCCTCTTCCCTCCCGCCTCGCGGTATCCGAAACAACGTGGAGTGCTTGCCCTATCAAACCCAACAGCCTGATTTCTACAAGCTCTCCTCGCGTATTTGCATCAAGAATTATTTCCACTATCCCGCTGTTTTCTAAAAATGCGAAAACTGTTTCTCTTCGATTTAATCATTTACGATATCGACGCGACACTCTTGCTCTATATTATTTTTTTTTTTTACATTTACAATTACTATCAATATTACGAGTCATATACATATGCAGTGGGTAAATAAAACATTATTGTCACTTTTGATTTTTTTAGCAATGTAGTATTAATTAATTTTTTATAAATAATTGCTCAATAATTACAATTATATTTTACGGATCGAGTATTTACTAATACTTCAGCAGGGAATACTTATTATGCAATTTATAAATTGCAATATATATATATAATCGAATTACATAAAAGATATATTTATATACACTTGTAAGCCATTATATAAGAAGGATACATCTATGAGGAATAAACAAAAGAATATGAAAAGGGGGAGAACGTGCATTAATAGTCTGCAAGATAATAATAATCTTCGGGACAAGCAAGCGCGCGTTTTTAACGAGCAAGTCCATCTTCTGACACACCGCTTTTAGTCGTATTACGATCGTTGAAAAACAGAAGTACGTGATTTTGCTCTTCGTCATCAACCGGGTCCTCGATCAGGCTTGAATCCGGAGAACGTCTGGCGCGAGAGAAGATCTGTGGATTGTCGGTCCGCCCGGCTTTTCGTGGATTACATTTCGTCGATGACGGGCTGGGCGCGGTGATAGGGTGCGAAAGCGAGTAAATGAAGTATATGTAAATAATGAGGGTGAGGAAATGAATACGTCGGCGGCTGCTTGGGCCGCTTTCCGTTAATGGCAGGGTGCAACGCCCGTTGAAGGGACCACCCGAAAATAATTCCGTCCTCTATCCCGGCAGGAAGAGTGGTGGAGAGCTCCCACGTTCCGCCCAATTATCGTAAAACGCCGTCTACTTCGCGCCTCGGATTTTAAGCGGGCGAGAAGCGTCGTTCGTATGCGAAATCGATATGCGTTTCTCTACGAGAAATGGTTCGCTCTCACAGTGAATGCTTACGAATGCCATTTTGCCACGAGAACAGTCAGTGATGGAATGGCCACTGCAACGACGGTGAATATTTTATATCCAATACTTTGTATTCAGAGATCTTCGTACTCTGCGTTTAGTTTTACTACAGATATGGAAGACGATATAATTTTTCGACGAGTGCAATTTTCATCGCAAAGTTCACGGGAAGAACATTGTTACACGACACTACGTTTGCAATCACATCGATAAGTAACTGAACTCCGCTGAGCGAATCGACGAGCGGAAAGTGTACCCGCGACGATCCCGGTACACCGTGAGATGAGATGTAAAAGAACAAAGAGAGAGAGAAAGAGAGGGAGGGAGAAGGAGAGATTATCGCGAAGACGGAAGAAAACGATCTACCGAGAGGTAGAGAAAAAGGAAGAAAACTGAAGGTATAGGTGGATAAATAGACCGATATAAAAAGAAGGAGTAGTATAGGAAAGAGTAAAGCTCGTCTTGCAGTACGCGGTTAAACTCCACGATCACGTCGAAGAAGGGGAAGCTTCTTGACTTTTCAATTTTCTTCCGCTCTTCTATCTCAGTTCGACCGCTTCTCCCTATCCCTTATTTCTTTCGTTCTCCTTCACTACTTCTCATCGCCTCTCTTCATCCTCTCCTCCCCTCCCCTTTCCCCCTTTTCCCCCCCTTTTCCCACTCATCCCGCAACCTCGTCGAAGCGATCGCGGCGAGTCAATAGGGATTGCCTTTGCCCCGAGTAAAATAATTTTCCGGAAAGTTGTGCCGCTCGGCAATGTTAACACTCTGAAAGTGGGTTTGCCTACTTCAAAGGAAATATGAGAACCGACGCGGACGCGCTTGATTTTTCGATCCACCCCCCTCCTTACTTTTTATCCGTTTTAACGGGCTTTATCTTCTTGAGCAAGACGGATCGCGCGCGCATCGCTGACCACTTTGAATTCTGACAGAGGAGAAGGAGCACGATACGAAAGTTAACCGAGAGAATCGCGAATTTGCCGCGAGCGGAAGCAAACGATAGATAAATAGAACTGAAGTTCACTTTCGACTTTTGCGATCTCTTTTTGAGAACCGCATTCGATTTCCGACGATCGTTGAAGAACGATTCTCAATGCAACGAAAAATTTTTCAACATCAACGATTGTTATAACTTGGGAGTGAGCACGCTACTTATTTGTCAATTCAGCATAATTCTTTTTATAGATGAGAGATAGATTTTCACGCGGAAAAGTTCTTTTCTCTGATCGTGCTTACCACGTTACTTGAAGCACATTTTTCGTTTCGTTTATTCCCGCGTAATTCGCAATCGCGTCGACGATGTTTCGTGAAAAATTTTAACATGCGAATACGCGATAGCAGTTACACTACATTGCGGAAAGCATTGCGTAAATGCTCATTTGGGACGCATTAACATGCATTTACTTTTTTTTTTCTTTTCTCGCGATTTTTTTCATTCTTTTTTTTTGCACGACTGTAACTAATGAAACTCCATTTTACCAAGAATGTTTTTTTATGAACGATAAAGTGTATATACATATACGCGCCGTAATAATGAAGCAGCGTCATGTATCATGCCGAACGTTATCCGTGAAATTTTCTAGGCCAAAGAAGCGGCGTTTCAAGCGGCAATGTGTATGTGTCATACAGTTGACATCATACAGTTTGACGGAAAATCCATGACGGAGGGCGAAACATAATTACGGTGCGCGCCTTGTCATCGAGCCGCTGAGAGAGGGCGGTCGTCGTTGTTCGACGGATGTCCGTGCAATGTCGAGTCGGGTCAGCTGGCAATGTTGTACTGCTGCTAGCTCGTTAGAATGAAATGGCTCTCAGGTAAAGAATGGTAGCAGGGAGAATTAACTCTTACCACGAGACGGGTACTTAGATCGTGCAGAAAAACCTGCGCGCCAAGTGTTTTTGCCGTCTGTGAGAGATCTTATTGTCCCTTATAAAACCCGGTTAATTGCTAAAGTCCGGTGCTCGTTAAAAATGGCGCATTCTGCCAGTGCAATTATGTCGTCATCGTCTGCCCCCCTCCCCCCCCCCTTTTCCACACTCTTGCGATAATTCTATATCATTTAATTATATGGTATAAAAAAAATAGATCTTTTTTTTTAGAGCTTGAAAGATTGGAACACGTTTTGATAGGTCGCATAATAATAAAAACATGTTCTCATGTTCATATTTTTTTAAATACATTTATCTTGCTTATCCCTCATTTATTTACATTAAAAGCGAACGGTGCGACACCAAAAATCTACATTTTATAATGATAATACACATACGCGTTCTTTATCAATCGTTAAATCCCTGTAATAAGAAATGATATTTAAGCCGTAGCTCTTTAAAGATCGTTTTTTGAGCAAGAGGATAAACGATCAAGTAAGTTTTTGATGGGACATGAAAATGAAGAGAGACAGAAAAGAGTTTTGTGTCGACCGCGGGGACATTTCCGCGGACGTTTCGCCAAGCGGCTCTTGATAAAATGAACGCTTTAATCACTCCTCGATTATCCCTTCACGGATGAAATTTTAATTTACGATGCAATAAAGTTCCAAAGAGTCGTGCCCGCGCGTGCAAAATTCGCTCGCTTTATGCGCTCTCGATTTGAAAGTTTCAGTTTGACCGTTAAGCCTCCGGAGGGAAATGATGGGGCGGAGGGCAGCAATTCGAGGGGGTGGATAGAGGGGGAGGGGAGGGGGGGAGAGAGAGAGAGAGAGAGAGAGAGTGGAAGGAAGAGGCGCTGGAACAAGAACTGCGGAGGAAAGTGCGGAGTGGCGGGGAACATCGTATTAAATCGGAAGATTGGAATTCTAATTAATACTCGCGGATTATCGATAAAGGGGCACGAGGGAACAGGCACGTTAAGGGGAAGCAGGGGGAGAGGGAGATGGCGGAACGATGACTCGTTCCGTTCGTTTCATCCTTCGCGCGTCTTCGACATTCGCCTTAATGTCTTCCCTAACCCACCCCCACAAATGGCACCACCGTTGGAATAGATTATATCGTAATGAAAATCTTGACGTTTGACGTTCTGCAATTGATGACTTTATATTACCGTCGATTTATTGAATATCTCGCTTACCGATGCATATTACATGTCACGTGTCTTTGCTACAGACTAAAAATGGATTTTAATAAGCTGACTGATTATTTTGCAGGAGCATTATTAAAGGAAATGTTGAGAACACGCGCATTTCACGTCTACGATCACGAATATCCGAGTTCTTTCGGTTGATTTGTAGATACTTTCTGCAGAATTCATCATTGGAAAAATCATGATGACTAATTTTGTTTATTTTTAATATTTCGTCAATAATGTTGCATGAACATATATTCTTTTTTTAAGTCAGATATTTTCTAATTATAAATCTGTTATTAGTATATTGTTACTACATAAGATACATGGGAGATACACACACACCACTAGTCTGAAAAATTCAGTATAATCACAAAAAAAGGAAGCATGATATCAAGATTTTTATTTGAATGAAATATGAGTTTTATTTTATTTCAATCGCATGCTTTACAATGTCATACGGTTCAATTCGGATCGCTCTGAATATCTTTTTTCACGCAGTTTACTCTGCCGCTGCTATAATACAGGAAAATGCGACGTCACGCGTGTCATGAATTCTTTCCGCGGATGGAGCGCGCGTTTGGCGACAGCTGTGTATAATTTTGCAAAACGGATACGGAATTGCTGGAATGTGCCGTACGTCGCACACCCGAGAGAATTAGTCACGCGCGTGCATTTTTGGTACGCACATTCCATTTCCATTCTTTTATCTCGTTGTGAACAATAAAGGTCATATTCTAAAAAGATAAATTATTAAACAAATTGTTTAAAACAAAATCAATAAACAATTGTTTCACAGTTTAACAATCTGATTTCGCATATCAATCGTACACAATCGTAAAGAACATAACTGCTTTGTCATTTACTCTAAACATACTTTGGCTATTATTATTAATAAACGTAATTCTACTGTGGAATATTGTTGATATTTTATTATGCATTAATGTTATATATAAGAAAGAGGGAAACAGAGATTTTTTTTTATTTCTCTCTCGAGAAGTTAAATGCATCGTACACTTTGTCGCTTTGAAGCTGCTCGGCTGCACGGCATAAAAAACTGTCAGCGCCTTTCGCGAAAATTGGAATGGGAGCGCGCGGAAGACGAACCGCTTCTTCGCGTCGGGCATAATTCCCGCGTAATTCACTCACAGCCGCGAAGGGAATATTTACAAATGGGATTTAAATCCGGGAGACGACCGCGCGCGGCGATAGCCGCGGAATATCGTTTGCCGACAGCCAGCGGAAGTGACGGCGGCGACGGGGAGGAACGGATGGATGGAGAGAGACGCTTAAAGTGTAAATAGGAGGCGACTCGCGCCAGACAAAGCGTTTCCTCGACTCCCTCCCTCTCTATATTCCGCTTCCTTCTCGTAGCTATAAAGGGGAAGGACATAGCCCTTCCACGATTACTACGAGTCTCGGAGTCGGAATCGAGAGTCGGCGGAAGTGGAATCCTGAAATATTAATGTGACACCAACCTTCGTCGTACGCCGATCCTTACCTCCGGCTTCTCTTCCTTGTCCGTTTTCTTTCTCTTTCACCGTGATCGTACGTCCGACGTTTGGCTTTTCTTTCTTCTCACGTCCGCCCTTGCGCCACCTTGTTGAATCATATACCACCCGCGTCGGCACGTTGGCCTGGCACGATTCGGAAAAACAGAATGTATATACACACATGACACACACACACACATGCTTTTACGTACGAATGTGTTTTCATGTGAACATCAGTTCGCTTGATCAAGTAGAAGAAGCTTTAATGTAACATCGTCGAAATTGATACGTGAATGTGTGCAATGAATGTATTGATATAAAAAGGCTTTTAAATCCTTTTTACAGGAACTATTTATAACCGTTTTTACAAATTTTTTTATTTTCATGTTTTTTGCCCTAAAAGTGAGTACAGGAATAAATATGAATTCTGTTTTATTCAAATGCAAAAGATGCGATAATGCTGGTAAAGAGAGCAGATTTAATATATGGCTGTTATATATCGTATATGCTTGAAAATCGGAGAAATATTTCACCGGCGCGTATATTAACAACTTTCCACACAATCGTAGATAGCAAAACATAGACTTTCCGTTTAAATGTATTGCGATTACGTGTGTATCCGACTATTTCGAAAAGTTATACCGGTTTAACCAGTGACTCTATTTAATCAGACAACATGTATTGTTCGTTATTATTTGCAGTATATCACAAAATTCCGTGCTTTTGTCAGCCTTCATTAACAAATAGCTGAATAATTAATCTAATCTGTAAAATATGTTCCACGTTTTCAACGAAAATTGATTTTATGACAGTTGTATCGAAAATTTACATTTATTTATTAATTCACGAAGAGAAGGAATTTATTATAACACATTTTATACAAATCTGCTTAAGCATACATAATTGATTTTTGACACTGTATCTATATACACAAAAAAAATGTATGTATTATTTACTTGTTTTCATTTTTCTATATAGTAATTTCGTTTAAAAAACGATTAATAATTTATCGTTTTGAATAGTCATCCTTTGCGGATCTACTTTACGCATCCCTTAATTGTACAATACATCGTCCTGCCAACATGCCGCGCATGATTGACCGCGATAATGAATATTTCCGTACTTTATCATATAAATGATGCAAGATACAATTAATAACGTGCCGCGTAATCACAATTAATTAACTGTGACAATGCGGCCGATCTTTCTATATGGCAAACGACATACCTTCAGGATATATGTACATATTTATGCATATATAAGTGGTATATATCGCATGTGTATCGCGTTATCACGTTTGCTTTCGACGATTCCTAACGGTGTTGATATTACGTTTTTTCAGGAGGGCGAGAGGGGGTATTTGGAGGGACTCGCTTCGAGGTACGCGGACCTCTTCAGAACACATTACGGAGATGTTTTGGAACCGCTCGAGGAGTTACGCCGGCGAGAAACAAACGCTTCCGCCAGAATGACCAACACTCAGCTCACCACCAGTCATTCACAGCCCATTTATGTGCCCGGGAAATACTCGGTAAGCAAAATCCCTCATATTCGCTTTTACTTGCCGCCCCTTCCCACACCGTCAATTCTCTCTTTATTGCTTCCGCGGGCATCATAATGCGGTTATAGGATGACATATAGTGGCTTGTCTATCGCCGCGATTTCTTCTTATTACATCACTCCCCTGACACTTCGCCAAATTGCTTTCGAAGGGACAGAATTCGCGGGAGGAACACGTCCAGTTGATTCGATACGAGCATTTGTGTCTCTTTCTGATGGATAGAGACAATTTTGTTACGAGGAAAATTGTCAGACATAGACAATCGCGTGTCGATAAAATACAAACGTTATTTATGACGTAAAAATTGCGTTTTAACAGTTTTTGGAACAAAATTATAAACATGTACCGAGTATTTAAGATAATGATTAATGATAGCAATTGATGGAAAGATCATTATATGAATTACAGTATTAGGTTTAGATAATATTTTAAATATTATAATTTAAATTATAAATTTTAAATTTAAATATATTAAATTTTAAATATGATATTTTTCTACTAGAGACATCTTTTCATATACTTGAACGATGTACTCAACGAAAAGAGAGATTTAGCAAAGAATGATTTACGAAGTTCAAACACTTTGCATTTGTGGATTCGTGGCTCCTCCATGAGTAACTTCCTAAAGTGCTTTAAGGCGATTAACCATGTAGACTCTATCGGTCCTAGCTTAAATCGGTTATTGTTCGTTACCCCAGACTTTCTCCGCGTCTAATCGAGTTTTCAAGCGCAAGCAATCGATTGACGATTAAAGTCAAGCTCCTCCGAAGATCGATTGTATGTCGATTTGGGAAATTAATAAAAATCACTCGCTTTCCGGAATATTACGTCTTGATTAAATGTGAGAACGATTTTTCAATTGTCTTGCCTAATTCAATTAACTGATTGTAAGTATCGCGTTTAATTCTTTACATTTCTCGATATACATTTATAGTTTGCATATTATTAAAATTTCATGTGTTCAAAAATATGATATAAAAACAATTTTGTAAATATTTAATTATATATTATGAAAATTAATGTTAAATTAACAATATTAGAAAAAAATCTTACGCTGATTTTGTCTTATTAAAATTTAATTAAATTATTTTTTTTTTACAACTCTGAATTTTTGAAATCAAAGCTACTACTAATATAAATTTTATGTAAATTAAATAAAGGATAACGATTCTTTACCTATATGTATTTAATTTCTCGAAATTTATATGCAAACAATATAATATTATAAAAATCCAATATACACAAAATATTAATTATAATCAACAATGCAATCAAAATTTGATACAGATGTATCATATAAGGAATATATATAATTCTATTATTATACTCTATATAATTGGGAAGATTTTTTTTGGGGGGACGGCGGGGTTTATCGTCTCAAAAGACATTATTAGACTGACCCTCAAGTCAGACTACGATCTCTTTTCTCACAAAATTTCGCGGCACAACAACGCTGCCTTGTAACGAGTTCTTAATACGACCCCCGAGGCTCCTCTTACTTACGACGTAAGTGGTAGTCCCGTACTGCTTCGCAAGCAAAACCCGCCGCTCTGTATAAGGTAGTGGAAAAGAGCGAACGTTCTCCATTTTTGCGCAGCCCTCGAGCTGCCTCAGCGACAAGGAGGAGGATGAAATCTATGGCTTCGGATACGGGGTCTTCAGCAGACAGATGCTCCAGCATCGACAGCAGAAGCTCGCACTCGCCACACAAAACACGACTGCCGCCGTAACACCGGGTGGACCTCAGGCAACCTATCAAAGGTAAGGAGAAACGCACGTTGATATCTGTATAATGCAATAATTTGTTCGCAAATATGATTTGATTCAAATAGATAGTAATAGACATTTTTGAACTGTATATGAAAACGATACTAGCAGAATGCGCAAAATATAATCTATATATGAAGAAAATTATTACTATTTTTCTCTCTTTCTCTCTCTTTTTTCTCTCCCTTTCTGTGTATGTGAGAGAGAGGTTAAAATGAGCAAATAAAAAATTAGTAATTGAACTACAGAGAGTAATACGGTGATTAGGCATAATAATAATGTAGCGATCAGAAGAATTAGTAGAATAAGTCGAAATTAATCAGACAGAGTTTATATCTTAAAATTTTTTCTAAAATTTCTTTTACTATCAATTCTATTTATTCTTACAATTTCTTCTTTGTATAATTTATTTTTCTGTGCGTGTGTATACTAATATTCTAAATAAATTATTAATAAAAGAATATAATATAATAACTATTACTATCTTTTTTATACTTGAACACGAACTAGTTATTGCATAATGTTAACGCGGCAAAATTTTTGCTCGAGGCGCGTCAGCGATGCCCGACATCGAATATATTCATCGAATACTGCAAATCCGAGAAAATAGGACGATTTTCGCATTTGACGATTCGATTTGGATAGTCAGATAACACTCGCGCACATAGTACGCGTAAATATTAATGCTAATGGTTCATCCAGTTAATTCCCAAATTTGGGTATGTCGATTAATTAATCTTCCCTTGAAACAAATAACTTCCCTTGAAACAAATTATCGTAAATGTATCGTATAGGTTGCCGAATTTCCATGTTTATGAAGCGTGGATATTTTTGTGGATAATATTCGCTTAATATTCGGTTTATTGAATATGATATGTTGCTTTAAACGAACAGCACGGATATCAAATTCAAATTAGAGTCGATCTCGCCAAGTGGTCTATCAACGTGAAATAAATATTTTGCTCTTGAACGACTTTTCTTTTAATTTTGAACTTTTATAGTTTGTAATCCTCTAACTTTTTTTTTTACGGAACTTGTAAGCTTTCAATTTTTATATCGATCCACGCTACCATCAACCCTAGCTCATACATTGGGAGAGGGGGAGGGGGGAGAAAGATTTAAAAAGATATCAAAATTTTAAACACATTGGAGATCCTTTATATTTAATGGTGTTCCCATTTTCACGCACCTCTGCACAATACAAACGCTACTCGGCTTTCCGGACGGTTCGCACAACACGACACCACTGCGCGCCGCTCGCAGTCGCGTAGTCTGTTTATTATCCGTAATTGCCCATTGCTAACTGCTCTAACTGATCCGAAATACCATCTGCGTGCAGTCTCGTGCCGGCTGCTTGATATTTAATGGCTAATTAACCGACGAACCGAGCCAGTGAGCGCGTTTGGCCCGGCATTCTCGTGTACTTGCTCAACGATGCCGCGCCGCATCGTTGCTGGCAGGAGAAACTGAAAGACGAAGGGGGGCGAAGAGCACCGAGACAGAAAGAGAGAGAGAGAGAGAGAGAGAGAGAGAGAGAGAGAGAGAGAGAGAGAGAGAGAGAGAGAGAGAGAGAAGGCATATCGCATTATTAAATTCCATTATCGCGCCGTGGCCATCGACTGTTTTCGTGCACGCGCGAATAACCACGATGCTGAGCCCATGAAACTGCTCTCTCTCTCTTCTCTTGTTGCCGCGATGAACACGCTTTGCGAATGAGTACGCTTTCACACGGACCACACTCGCGTTCTCGGTACTGGCTTCATGATGACGTAGAATCTGAATCGAATCCATCGAATCCTTTTTCAGACAACCATAAATTTCTGTGACTCAAACGATGACTTTCAGAAATTGCTGCAAATGGTTTTCATTATTTTAAAAAAAGACGGATTTTTTTTATCCATATTTTCAATGATAATTTAATAGTTTAATAAAATGATAATTTAATAGAAAGAAATTGTTACTCTCGCACTGATTCAAAATTTTGAAATGTATGTAAACATGTAACCATGCAATATTGTATGGATCTTGTGACATGCTGATACCAAAATTATTGCTCAATCTAATAATGGCACTAATTTGCGGTGACTATAAAATTAATTGCTTGGAAATAACGATTGAACGAAGCTTTTTGTGGATTTAATTGGCATCCTGTTGCTGTAAATAACGAGAATCGAAAGTAGCGTTCTTCTATTGCTCTCTTAAATAAGGAAGATCAGGAAATACAGTGAGCAAAATAAAAAATGACAAAACGATTATATAGCTATGGAAATAAATTAACAGCTATCAAGCGGTCAAATACTAAAAATTAATGAGAATAAATATAAGAAAATTTAAAAATTAATTAAATTACGATTGTATATTTATCGGCGTAATTGTTTATTCAATAATCTTAATTCTATTTAATCATATATTCTATTAATTGCTCTTCTTATTACAAAACACTTTACAATAAAGTTATCAAGGCATGAGAATGGGATGAAAATAACAATAATTGGGCAGTGATGATCAGCGAAGAGATTAACATCGGGACACGAATTCAATATCATATCTTTATTACGTATCGTTGGAAACTTATCTTCTTACAGAAATTTCTACGTTTCGAAGGACAATAGGCGGGGATTTTTAATGGGCTCATAAATATCATCGCAACGCTCGGCACGTTAATGCAACGAGCCGAGAGAGCGCGGTCTCCGTCGCCCACATACGCCAAAATAATTACCGACTTCGCGGTAATTTATCGCGGTGCTATAAAGCATGTACCGTAGTATCGTTACATGGCAGATTGCGCGAAAAACGTTGAAAAATAGTCGACGAGATACACGTCATCCTTCATGCCACGTTACAGTCTGACTTGTGATAGAAACAATGTCTAATAGATACACCGCGGCTTCGATGACGATCTTCCTACTGGAATGTCGAACAATCTGCTTTTTATTTTTCTTTCCGTCGCGTAACATTAGGGTCGAAACTACGTGGACCTCTATTACGTCTATATCTCGCGTTAACAAGATCAAAATTTTTTTTCGAATATATAACGAGAATTTTAAATATTTCAAATATGAATGTACAAAAATATTCTCTCTCAATATATGTAATAGAATGAATATATATATATATATATTTTTTTTTTTTTCATTGAAACTCTAAATCATAAAACGAATGAAGAAATGAAACAATTTGTAAAGTTTCTCATATTTTTCTCCCTTGCGTGACTTAATTGTTTGTTTCCACTATTTTGCAAGAATAAATATCTCTTCTGTGGGATCTTTCCCACAGAAAGGAGATCCCGGGATAGCAATATCCTCTACACCGATCTTGCATGCAACCGCTTTTATTCGTCTGAGCGAGAGGATGCCATTCGAGCCCGTCGTCGGGACGCGCGTCGAAGCGGCGAGACGATGATCGTGGAATTCATTAGCAACGCGGAGATGGATATCGCGTCCGATTGACGAATGGATCGCGTGCATTAATTATACGCGGTTGCGCACACACGGCCGGCCGTTTGTCACACGGTCGATGATGCGTTTAACGATTATCCGCCGATGATGCAACCGACCGGATCGGCCGGCCGCGTCACGTCTTTCCACCGAGGGTATTTGCGCGCGCGAATGCAACGTCATTATCATAATGCAATACTACACCGTCCGGTTTTTCGGACGCGCGCGTTTTATTTTTATCCCCCTTGGAATTCATTTACACACGACGTGCCGATTCGTATGCATAAACTGCACGTGACGCATTAAATCCTTTTTACTGTCGGATTTTTTACGCGTATTTGTGTTCAAATTTTTATTTTATTTTTTTCACACTTAATCCTGGTCGGTACTTTATTCAGTTTCTATATTAGTTACACCGAGCCGAATCATCCCGCACGTCGGCGTATCCTTTTAACAATATACGTATGTATATAGTGCTGGAAATAATTCATGATAGAAAATTAATTGCGGCTTCGAACGCGCTACGACAGATCGAACGACTCAGCTGCGCGCCCTTCGTATTCGTTCGCGAAAATGGGCGTCGGAACATTCGCGCTATAAACAATCGCACGGACCGTGGTCATAAATTAATAAACGGACAATAACGCGGCAAAGTAAAGCCTGACTGACGTGTTGACAGCCACGGCCGATGGTCGGTTTTGTCGTGTCGACGGCCAGGCAAGGTAATCCTATCGACTCGTCGGGACGTCGCGTCGCGTCGCGTCGCGCCGCGCCGCGCCGCGCCGCATCGCGCGCGCCAGAATGCGCGCGCTCGATTATCCGCGCCGCGAAACTCTCGACCTCGCGCGCCCGTCATTCCGCGTATAATCGCAGTTTAGTCCCTTCCATATTCCGGCGCTCGCATCCGGTCGCCTACAATTGTTGGCCGTGTGCCGCGCGTTTTCGATCGATCGATCCCGTAGGACAAAACAGATTTTTCGATCACACCCTTCCGTCCGCCTTTCCTCCCCCCTTTCCCCTTCCTCTTCGCCGGATAAAGCTGTCGAATCATCACGTCGTTGCTTCTCATACATATGACCTAGCGCAGGTGTGTATTTACACGGCGCCGAAACACAGAACGATTTCAACGTGCAGCAGATTTGAATTCTGCGCTTATCCTGATTACTCGGATGTTTTATTATCTTCATGGCAAAGCCGTTTATCATTGTTAATATATTGAGGGCATAAAGATAACAGTATGTGTGTATAGAAAATTACTGTGATCATTATCGTTAAGAGAGCAGGCTTAAATAAATTTTACATTTTAATAAAAGACAAAGTTATTATTTGAACGCGTTAATCCTTCCGGCTACAAAATTCAATGTAACACATACATTATGTCGATATTATTAAATGAATTAAAAGCACATTTGTAACCAGTTTATATTATTATCATTGTAAATCTGAATTTTTTGTCATTATCGAGCGCCTTAGATAGCGTTAAAGCTAGATACATATTTATCGCTCTTTATGCGTGAAAGAAATTACAATTATTAATCGTAACGTAATCTCGTAATATTAAATGTGGATTTTGCGGTAACGCACGTTTTATGAGAAATGCGCGATTATTTTTGTCAAACAAAAATAGCGGACTTTATTGAAATTTCAACGAGGAACGTGCGCTTATGAATAACGACGGAAACTGTTATTCTCTCGTAAATTCATTCATTATTACAAATGTATCGCGCGTGATTATACTGGAATCACGTTAATGCAGCAAACCGTATACGTGCCGTTTCTATGCCGTTCTACGCCAACTGCACGCTAGGTATTCGGCGTCAACCGCAGACATGTCTTCATAAAAAACATTAAATTTAGTTTGCAATTTAGTTAGATACCATTGGTCATATTTTATTCATGTAAAATTAAATTTTTCGTATATCTTCTTTTGCATACATAAAAATTGTATGACACCCTTTTAATATAAATGTGAAATACGGGCTTTAGTTGAAACTCTTTTACCTCTTCAATTGATGCAAATTCTGAAATAACTTATAAAAAGCGTAATATAAGAATAATCATACGCACAAAGTCATTATAGCATTATTAATGAATATAAAAATGCAGCATTAATCAATCTATTAAATGTGTATTACAATAGTGGTTTATTAAACATTCTATGTTATTGTTTCAACTTCTTGATATTATTTTTGAGTTGAGAAAGAATGAAAAGAATGAAAGAATGTCGAGAAAGTATAAAAGGGAGTGTATAATAATCCTAATAAGATTTCAAAGAGTTTTGAAAGAGAATTTTATCGCAAGGCTTCATTAATTTCTTCGCGAAACGTGCTACTAGCATTCTGTAAACATCTTATAATATTTTTAATGTCCATCTACTGAAAGAATCGTGTGCAAGGAGCGAGAAACAACACGAGAAACTCGACGATCGAGGACACTCGTGCCGGCTCCATCGAAGAAATTTGCATATCCGAGTGTTCTCGAGCTTGGCAGCGAACGTACAGAGTGTAAAAACGTATAGAGCCTCGTATTTTCCTACAGTTTTCAATCGCGTACCAAACATATACGATAGAAGACCGTCTCTCGCATGCGAAAGACCGTCTTACATCAGCTTACTTCGATCCCGCAGCTTCATCAGGATTCCCCGCGCGACCTAACTTAACGTTCCACCATTTATTTGTGTCGTACTACTCGGAGCACGGCTCTTCCGACGCCTACTCGTCGTAGTAATCATGACTCTTAACAGCTCTAAATCGATTGCTACTTGGCACACAGCTAGATTCGTCGTTACCTAAGAAAGAAGCAATCACTCCTTCCGTCAGGATGTTGTAAACTTAACGAGAAAGCAAGTCCAATACAGTTGTACATTCGAACCGTGACAGACGTAATCGATTTTGCGACGCTTAGGTCTCGACTAAATAAATGTCGGGATTTCTATGGATGTTGAAAGTCTCGTAAACTTCACTTTCTCAACATTTAATCGTTCAAAGAGCGGCAATTTTCTTCTCTCACTTATATGTGCTTCCGTTAATCTGTAAAGAGTAATCTGTATTTTTTTTTTTTTTTTTTTTTTCCCCTACGAAATTAACGTTACGAAGAGTAGGCAAAACTACTCGCCGTTAATCTCGATCGGGTCTTTGAACGCAACGGATATTCTTCGTTGTACCACGCTGCCGGTAGAACCTATTGCGGAATCCATTGAGGAGAAGGGGCCACTCAAGGCAATCGATTCGGGATAGTGGACCGTAGTAGATACAGAGGAAGAGAGGCAGGCCGCCTTGGCTAGGAGTGGCCGCCCGAACGGAATTGCAACGCGCGCGGCGGTTTACCCGCCGAGATGTTAGCTTTTCGTCAAAGGATCCTATTAGTATGCGGTTAGTATTACGGCGCGGTGTATCAGGACACATTGAGACAACGACGCGCTATCTATTACCGATTCGATTCTCTGGCACGTGAACTATATCGACCCCTTTCCCGCGGGCCATTCCGCCGCCCCCGATTGAACACGCGTGTATGTGTGTTTATGCCATGGTGACGTTTCCCGACTTCCCCGACGAGTGGTTTGCTTTGCGGTCTCGATAGAATCGGGATCGACGTTGGATCAGCCAATAAGGCTTATTAGCTTGTGCTCCCTGACTCGACCCTTAACGTCGGCTGGAAATCGCCGTGCGCGCACACACATTCCGGCGTGATCTACCGTAAGAGATCGATCGCTCTTAGGCAGAGGATACTTGGAATACTTCGGCGAATACCGTCATTTACGAAGACACGATAGCTCCACGTGTTCCGAGATGTGTATCGGGATTCATGTGTACCTTTCCGTACCGTCGAATGTAGGGGGATCGCATCGCGCGCTTCCTGTCGCTACATCATCGAGATATTTTAATTACTCGCTCAAAATTTATAGAGAATCGAGCGAACAGTAACTCCGAATCGTCTTACGATAGAGATAAAGAGGCGTTACCTACATCATGCTCTATTAATTTTTCTATGACTTATTTGCAATTGTCTATCCTTCTCTTTTTGCAATAGAGTAAAATAAAATCGCTTGATTGGCAAATCGATATTAAAGTGTTAACAAATAGGGCTAAACGCATTCTATCGCGTCCTTCTCTCTATCTCTCGCTTTACTTGTCTCTTTGTACTTTCGCACGATTTTGAACACGCACACATTTACATTTCGAAAACGGATTGTCGCGCGTACGGATGGGTTGTCGGACGACTGTAATTGTTACTCAATTAAATACTGCTCCATGTTGCAAATCACTTTGATCTCTTGTTTCGTTTGCGACAGTCCATATATAGAACGCGAGATGGATAAAAAAAAAAGAAAGAGGATTTACGCAATCATTCACTGGACAACGTAACGGTCACGGAAACCGCGTATGTCGCCACGGGAAACTGCATTAACGACGTAATAATTCTACAATTTTGTCATATGGAATTGCGCATTTGTTAAACCGCACGTATAATGCTACCTTTGACCATCAGTATATAATTTATTGCCCGTAGGGAGATCACATCTGAATGTGCATGAAACAGAATAATTTTTGTCTTTTTTTCATTATCATATATTGCGAAATATTATTTAAAAAGTTGAACTTTACGATCTCTTTCCGCTTTCGATATAAATTCATAAACTGTCTTCAACACTATTCTCGCGTTATACTCTAAAAAAATTATTTTAAAATGACAAAAGATATATATGTATATATATACATATATATATATATATGTATATGTATATATATATATCAATATTAAGGCATTTCATTAAATAATTGCCTTTATTTCTTTATCGCCTATTTTCGCAGAAGATAATCTTCTAAAAGATACTCCGCAAGCAATTTATGCTAGATAACGCTATTTTGGACATTATACAAATGACTGCATTAAACTCGAACGAGAAGCCAAATCGTACCGCTATAATACGTATTACATACTAATTAAATTGAAATTAACTCGACAAACACTAGTAAATTCATTAACGACGCATAATAGTATCGAAACACGCGCGCCGGTTGATCAATTTCATATATCAAAGGAAGTATTAAATCCCAACGAGACCAGTCACTCTATTACGTTTAATATCAATACTCGTAACATTGATGCGACCGTGTTTACCCGGAAAACCACCACGTGTTCCCGTGTAGAACGACGAAACATCGCCGCGGGCAAAAACGAAAACGGGCAGCGAAGTATAGAAGTGCGCCGGGCGATCTGCCAAGCGGCGTCGTCCCTTTAATTGTCAGCATATTTTAACCGTAATTTTCCTTTCTGTTCCAGTTGTCTGAGCCCGAGATCTGCGTTCTTCTACGAGTTCCCGCCTAACGGTAAGTCGCACATAGACTTCGCACACGTAGGTTCATTTGTCTCTCTGCTTAAGATTTAAGAGGCGCAAGGAGAAAACTCGAACCTTTCTCCGTCGCGTTTTTTTTCGTTCGCGAGGCAAAATTAGGACGCGTACGCGAGTTTACAAGTATGTACAAGTATGCGTTTCGCGAACGTGGCTGCTCAGTTATCCGTGGATACTATATAATGCGTAATTATTAACATATGTATAATGTATAATTTTAATAACGAGCATTAAGCATTAATATGGTGTATATAATCTCATGAAAAGTCTCAGTTGTCTCACATATTATATTCGCACTTTATATTTCGACTTTCCATAAAAGTAAATTATGTTTAACAAACGATGACCACTTATACTTTATAAAGTACAGAGTCGTCGCAATTCTCCCTTTTGATTTATCGACACTCGCAGTATATAGATCTTACGCAGAATAACTCCGTAATAGATTGAGAAAACTATGCCGAAGCTTATCAAAGGAAGAACGAGCTACATCAGAGATTTGAACGCAGTAGGAGGTTATTTAATGCATCGATCGTAGGACTTTGCATGATGCATACATTCCCGTGGCGAGCACGTGCATACGTGTACGCGATTTTCAAGAGGCGAAGAGGCATCGTTCCTTTGTGCGTGTCCCTACCAATGAAATACATCTAAATGATCTAACAATGAGGACGACCATGAACGGACGATACCTTTCCTCTTTCCTCCGCACTTGCGATGCGCACGTGCTCACCTCGTTATGCGAGAATGTGCGAGAATCACGCCACGTGCCTTTGCGGACAACCGATCGCCAACATTACCAAATAGCTGCAGCTGGCGTTGCTCGAACAATATTGTTGTCTCGCGTCTCGTCTGTTATACAAATCGGATAATACCGCAAGAAGCGCTCGTAGAATAGGTAACCAGCCATTTTCAAGCCGAGAGAAGATCGAAGTCCCTCGATAGCTTGACTCGTAGTTGTCCCGTAGCTCTTAAGCCTCTTAACCATCTCGCCAAGAATGATAAAGTTATTTGCAGATCTACTTACGGCGACGAAAAAAAAATGTAGAGAAGCTTTCTATGCAAATTTGATATTCACACAAATGAAAATTTTATCGAATGGATAAGAGTAGCGGACAGAATGATTTAAAGATGAGTTTTAGTTTCTATAATACTATATTCTTGCTCCTTTATATCATAATACAACATTCCCAATCAATTTATGCGCAACCATACATCTGTTGTACAATGAAAAAAATGTCCAAATGAATATTTACCACCATCTGATACCACCCGTGTAATCGTATCGCATATAAGAAATATTCGATGTTACAACTTGTATTACTTCGAGGCGCAGCCTCGTTCGGGTCCACCACCGATTTTTGCCGATGAGATACGCGCTCGAAAACGTAGTTATATTACTGGTGCACATGCAATCGGCCTGGCACCTGGAAGAGAAGAAATAAAACCAAGACGCGCGACGTAGTGCGGTGGAATTTTTCGAGATATCGAAAAACACTTTAGAGATCCCGTATTGGAAAAGCGACCGGGAGGGAGAAGGGCGCGACCGATCGCGAAATGCGAGGGGGAAGGAGGGAAACTCGCGTTGATATTTCATTTCTATTGACTTCTACCGTCACCCTCGTGCACGTTATACTCTTTCCACCTATGAATACGTAATTGAGAGATCTAGTTCTCTCTCTCCCTCTTTCTCTCTTCATATATTCCTCGATATATCTTTAGCACTGACTCAGTTTTCCGCTTTTGCCTTCTTTCTATTAGAAACGTTTTGATAGTCTATTTAATTTAAAACATTTTGTTAGAATATTTATTAGACAGATCTCTCACATTTTAATGTTTTATCTTGTTTCTCTCTATTTAAATTTTATTTTTTATTTTGATATAGAGAGAATATGATTTATTTATATATATATATATATATATATATATATTAAAGTTATTTTATTTGATAAAACGTTTGTCAGTTGCAAATATTTATATAAAACCAATATATTGCATAATTATCATTATTATATCGTATCATGCTGTAAAACGTTCTAACGATAAGTAATAAAAATGCTCTGCATTCGGAGGCAAATTCGCATCGAGGAATTCACATCGCGTCGCAAATTAAGTGTTACCACGATTCCCGTTATTCGCTCAAATTCCAAAATTCCGATGCTCGTATCCGATGACGAGTCGTTGACACCTCTCGACCGTCTTCCGACAGCAGCGGAGAGAGGCGCTCGTGAAATTCTCGATTCCATCCCCCGCGCCCCTCCGCGCGGCAGAGAGATACTCCGTTGAATCGCGGGGACTAATCAGTTTAGGGTGGAAACGCGCGAAGCGACGCGCGCTTAACAGTAATTCCGTGTAAGAGGCGTCGATGCCGGATTGCTGCAGCACTTAGCAGTTGTCGCGTAATACACAACGGTAGTGTACGGTGGGGACCAACCGAGCCAACCGAACCCAAACCCCCGAAACCCCCTGGCGCGGGATTGCCGAGTAACGCAAACACCCTCGCGCGCGCGGTTGTGCTTGCTTGGCACGGACTAGGAGAGAGCAAGCCTTGTTTGTCTGGACTGGAATCCAAGTAAGAGGCGGGCGGCCAAGCAGCGGCGAGGCGCGGAGAGAGAAGTTGAGCAAGTGCGCTTATCCCCGCATAACGCGTGCAACTGCATCCTCTCTGGTAGTAATGCGCACGGTATATCGCGGCGGTATATCCGTACCAGGATGAATGGTAATGAATGCATCGTACGTTTGTGCGCGCCGTATGATGAATTCGTCGAGATGTCACGCGCGCAGCTTCGCGCGCTCTGAGATAGGAATGACCAATGATCGCTGTCTGTATCCGAGGAATTTCTGTTAGGGCTGTGTTCGTGTAAATACATATCTTGAAAATACATATCTCAAGAGAAGGTATAATGATTGCTAATACTTTATCATTAGAAGTTCGAGAGTTAAAACACTTTACTACATCCGCCAATGATTGTACGAGTAATTAATGATGGAATTATTTGAACAATTGCTTCTCTTATAACATAATGGAATTGTTTAATGTAATTTAATGTGATTTTTTTTTTTTTGAGATGAAAAAAAAGCACAGAAAGAAATCGCTGCATTGCCATTGGTTTCTAGAACAATATTTACGGATCATTGTAACAAGATCAAACAAGTACATTGAATTTTCCGTGACGAAATGCATCGTCCGTACGGATGGAATCCCGCTAGAATGATGCGTTTATCCTTCGTGCAAGTGCATTTCGCCAACGTCACGTTCCGCTTACTGTGACGATCGCACCGGAACCGATGATTGTGTGTTGTTGCGCTGCTTGTGCCTCGAAGCCGCCGTGAAATTCCGTGTGCGACGAGCGAACTCCGGCTGTTCAAATAAGAAATAACGATGGAACTTGGATACGTAGATATCTCTCGTATATCTTCCTTTTTTTTCTTACAGATATGTAACTAGTACGACAGTTTTATCAGGATAGCTATCTTAGCACTTTAACCCCAAAAGTGACATTAAACGGAAAATGTATTAACGGAGAAAGATATTATATTTATTGTTTATATTATATTTATAATTTTTTATTATTATTTATTATTTTTTTTATTTATTGTTAATAATTTTTAGTTTAATTATATTTTTTTCCGAAGAAATCCAGTCTTTTTTATGATTTTTATAAAACATGACATTTAATTATTTTTTTAATGCGGGATAATTTAAAATACTAATTATATAATGCAGTTACGAAGAAATAGACTTCACGTATAATTTAGGAACAAAGTTATAAGGATACATAAATGTTGAAAAAACAAGACAAAAGAAAAAGACGATGGCGGTTTACAATTATATATGCAGTTTACAGAATTTTGGCATTTCCTTTTTGTCTTTTGTCTTAAAAGATGAATGGATGCTTGCAAATAATTATAATATCCGTAATTAATAAATATCGGTATTAGCAAGTTTTACATACATGCGAGTACAATATATCGGTTTCAAACAAGAAGCCGGTTTGCCCAATGTGTTGGAAAGGTGGATATCGTGCGTGAATTGATAGTCGTTGCAAATTCAATTGCAACGGACTGTTGCATGACAACTGGAATGCTTACTCGGTCGGATTGATTCCTTGGCCACTGATTGCTAAATACGCATCTGTGGGAAAGCAGATCTGGTCTGTCTGGATCAGAACCCTTGGATAGAGAAATCTCTGCGTTTGTGTATATCTCGCCGCGCATTGAATTGCACCAACATGCCGAGCTTTCATCTAAACCCCAACGGCGGCGATTGCGTTTGTATTCTACGACGTACGGTTAAATTCGTCGTGTCGTCGTGCAAAGTTTCGTGCAATAGAACGACAACTTGCAGAGAACAGGGATCAGCGACTTTTAAACGTGGATCAAGGAATGCAAGATGCGAAAGAGAATCAATCTATAGTTTCAAATAACTTTTCAAAATTTGCATTTCTCCATATAATAATATACAGATTATGACACACAGATGAATTCGCGTCCATGAAATCTTTTGCCGAGTTCAACGAAATCAAGCTTTTCTTTTCGTCTCGATCTGAAAGCGATATATTTTCCTAGCTGGACTCCTTTTCGATTATTTTCCCCTCTCTTTTTGTCCTGAAGGATGTGCGTGATCATCAGCCCTCGGGCTTCTGTATAACGACGCGGCGAATTGCGACTTTATTCGGTCGTTTTTCGCGAGTGAATAAGTCCGATCGAAAATACATTCGGTCGATGGCAAATGAAAAAAAAAAAAGGAGGCAACGGAACACGTTTTCTCGAACGACAAACCCAACGGCAAGGCTTTTTAACGCGATTGCTCTCTGACGGCCCGCGTCCTGGCTGTGTTTCCGTACGAGCAATTGAATCACTGCCGGCAATCAAGAGGAACTTTTGCGCAAAGAGGAAAAAGCGAGTCGCATGGCGCTCTGCAACGATTGCCGTAACGCGATTTGTCCGTCGCGATTCGCGGCTCAGTTATTGTGCTTTTAGCGACGTTACCTTCGTCGATTGATTTTTCATCTCGGATGACACAACACGAGATATAATAATTTGATGAAAATGTAGCGAAAAATAAAATACCTATCGCTTTTGAGAAGCGTTCTGCTTCGTTCTCGTTGACGCGTAGAGTAAAGTGATATTGTTACATATCTCAACGAAAGTGAACAGAGAGCTTTCGTCGCGTTTTAATCATTTTGGCAACATTTCGACACTTTGATATTTGATGGCTATATTACGCAGTGTCGCGAGAGAGAAGCTATTCTTCGTAAAAACACTTTCACGGCACGAGAAAAATTAAGCCCCATATATTAAGGCAGAGTCGAGTCTTTTAATACGATATAGGTGATAAAGCGGCATAAGCTTAACTTTCTTAGTGGCACATCAATTGAATGATGAAGGTAATAAAAAGATACGAGTATATGCTTTTAACGCCATCATACTGCTTTATGGCTTATAGCCATTTCACCTTTGCGCAGAACTCATAAAACAAAGTACCGCAAATAAGGAAACTTGGATAAATAGAGCAATTCGTGCGCGCGATTTTCCAACATATCTTAATATCTTTCTGCATACTGTATTTTTCATGAATTTACTGTTCGTTTACATACGAAAAAAATTTTTTAAACTAAAAAAAATTTGTTTTCATATTTAAGGAAAATTTCTTATAAAACATGTGTGGGGAAAATGGAATTTGGTGAAGTATTGAGGAAACTTCAGGAACAAAAATATAAAAGTATTTAAATTTATTTTTTTTCTTATATTATTGTTAAAAAGAAGTTCTATAATAAATGTCTGTAATTCTATAATGAAGAATTCAATATTGTTTAAATCTTTTTGTAGATACTAGAAAATAAATCAATCTTGGTGAAATTATTAATTTGGAAGTTTTGCATAAATTGTCATTCATATTTAAAAAGTGATAATATATGCGATGATCTTAATATTCATGAAATTATAAAAACATCGTAAATTTTAGCACTGCTTATTGTAAAGTATTGGAAATACATACTTGTCATATTAGTATTTATTCATTGAAATATATCTGGACGATGCGATCAATCCCTCCACGAAATGACCGAGCTGTATTCGCGAATTCGCGGTGCTTTATGCGCGCACGATGTAGCTCTGGAAATATTCTATTCAAGCTCGACCTATCTCTCGCCCTCCTTCGCAAAGTCACGGAGTGATGTTCGGACGAAGCGATGCGCCCGTTCGTCGCGAGCAATGTGACGACGGCGGAAATTAATAACTTCGATACGTTCCTAATGGCCGTTTCCGCTAACAGCTACTCTCGAGGCCGCGCTTTTCAGGATGTCGTGTCGCGCAAAAGCCCCCGCGGACGTTACCATTGAAACGTCTCCATTTCAAATGCCGCGAGGGGAAATATAACATCATAAATCATCGCCCCAAACGCTTTACCGGGGCACGCCGCGGTAGGGAATGCGTTAATCTAAGAAAGATTGACGTCCGGCTTTCCCACAAACGGGATATAAAGCGACACGACGACGCTTCGTTTCGCGTCGCTTGCTCTACACGATCATTTCTCTGTTATGGCTGATCTGTTATGTTAATCTTTTTTTACGCGTCTACGATTACACACTATACATAGAATTCTTTTTTCTTGAATAATCGATAAACAAATTCATTTTTCTACTTCTTAAAATAAGTAGTAGACTTGTGAGCACGAAGACACAGACTCGTTACAGAAGAATAGACTGCGCGATTACGTACTAAAGTTACAAAAGACATTAATAGATATTACATCGAAATATATTGCACAAGTGAAATAAGCATTATCGCATAATTGCGCTATAGTTGTTATTTCTCATCCCAGATGTTCGCAATTCACGGCTACAATTCCCAGCTAATCGAACACTCGTTGCAATGTCGATAGCTGCCTTGCCGCTGAACATTGACCGTCATCCAGTGCACAGGATGCAACGGAATGCAATCGAATTATCGTGAGCTCATCACCGGCATTTCTCTCCCGACTGGCGCGCATCGTCCCTTGTCTCTCGCCTACTCGGTCGTTCTCTCCCATTAAACAATACCTTTATGCAAATCATCCCGGCTTAATTGCGACTGCTTTGCATGCGTGGACTATCCGCGTGACAATCATGGTATCGCGATCGCCAATAGTATCGTTCGCGGCCACAGGAGCCTAACCCACGTCGTTTCCCATGCTCTACCGTACGTGGGATACAATGGGGTTTTGTACGAGGCACAGGAAGGATCCTTGATAGTTATATCCGCGACATCCGTAACAAAACATTCTCATTACTCCTTCATCCGCATTCCTGGCTTCTTCAGAAACGCGTCTTGACGGTATTATTATTATCATTACGCGTCTCTCCAGAAATTCGGTACGCGTATTGTTCGGCGGGTAACGATTTAATTTCATGTGAGAAGAGGGACGGGCCGAGTGGAATTTATCCTTTACAGCGTTTACCGAGCGCAGAGCAATTTGGAATGAAAAAAAGTAATAGCTTCCTTTCTAAAGCGTATACAATTAAGATACGATCACGGATCATAATCTCGTTCCTGACAGCGTCACGCGTGGACAATACTTGCATGAAAAGCATTCAGAGATAATGGGACTTTATAGTAAAGAGTTCATGCTTATATGATAAGAATGAAAAGAGGCTATGTAATATATATATACATACATATATAGACACATTATAAGATGACTAAATAATTTGCCAAATTAATTGTCATAGTGGATCAGATTTTGTTATAAAAAATACAATAATAATTTTATTCTGCAATAAACATTTTATCAAATAAACAATAAATTTTTGTTAAATCTTGTGTAAGACTCGAACACATAATGGCGCTCGTAATATTTTTTTTTTTTTTTTTTCGAGAAATCCCGCGTAGAGATTTTTCTACCCCTACAGAGATAGAAAACGTTCCGCTTCCTAATTAAAATAGCAAACACAGCGGAGTGTGGATTACGAAAAGGAGCGCAGCAATGAAAACTAATCGCGGCGCAATCGCACGCACCTCCGCACGTCGTCGGAACCCCTTCGCAACCCCCACGCAAAGGGTCTCGCATACCGAGCCTCGCGCCACCCTTTTCTCAACGTGCTCGCCGGCCGCCGTCGCGAAAAGAAACGAGCTGATACTTTTGTGTGTACGCACCACTCCCGTCACGGTGTGTAGCCATGGTAACACGACATAGGCAGGATTCCGGGGCGGCAAAAGCGTGACGAAGTAAGGAAGAATAGACAATGATGACGCGCCAGGTCGCGCGGACGACGACGACGGGGGCCTCTCGACGTGACTCTCGACACACACACACACACACACACACACACACACACACACACACACACACACACACACACACGAAGACCGCAAGTGAGATCGCCCGTTGCACGCGACGACACCCGTATACCTTGGAGCTCATCCAGTTTTCGCACCCCCGCTTTCCTATCTCCCGTATCTCCCGTCTCTCCCATCCGTCCATGCGGGAGACTCGAGAATCCCCGGTGTATTCTTTAGATGCTGCATCGCGCGTCACTTATCTCGCTACCTTGCCGCCACTTTTGGACCGGTATAAACGCATCGCAATGAGTGATTGTAGGGTCCGTCAAAATTGATACGCATCTCCTTTTAATGCCGGTTGAATTCAAGAACTCGGGGTAATAACGTGCTAATTGTAAGTCGCACCAAGAAAAAATCTATATGAGACTTTTTTAATTAGTTGTTTACTCTGCCGTATTTATTTACAAGCCGTATTCATTTCAAAATAAACAAAACTTAGCATTTTGTTGAAAAGTAATAAATTAAGATATGAAATCTTAGAAAATGAGAAGTTGCAGAAAATAATCTTATTAAATCTTATTAACGGCCGTCTTAATTCATTTGTACAATCTGATCTGACTTGAATTCATCAACAGCACATTGATGAATTATATCTAAAATGTATTTCAATGCAATTGGCATGTAAAATTTGAAAGGAATTACACTGTTATTAAAAATTTTTAAGTATGATTTACGAATATTTTTAATTTCTAAATAGATTTCTGTAATTTTTCTGGAAGAATTAATTACGAACGAATTAAGAACGATACTCTCTTTTGTATGCTTACCGAGTAGGTTCATGTTGAGATATCATTCGCTTACATGTCTTGGAACGCATCCAGCTTCCGTAATCTTCACGTGTCCCCTCTTTATTTTGTATTTATAACTTTTAAATCGTTGAAATTGTGCGTTCTCTCGTAATTTCACTTAGCATTGATTCCTTTGACGTCGATTAATATTAATTTCCATTTATTTTACGTTTATTAAAATTATAATTGTCATTAAGAAAAAATATTTAGTGAACTATAATTAGCGCTAATCGGAACGCAGCGAAAAGGGAAATAGTAGAATAGTAATTTTTTCTCGCTCAAGTAAATTAACGCAGTCTGAAATTGAAAATCTATTAACCAAGGCATTTTAAATCGATACAGGAAATAATAATAAAGAGGATATACTACAGACCTTTTTAAAACAAATGCAGATGTTAATTGGACATTTATGCAATTACTGCTTATTGTCGACACATCAAGCTCTGTACGATCATATAATTGCTTGTTAGAATATATAGTGAATCTGCTTTTAACACGGCACATGTTATTTTATTACTACGCACACATCGAACGCATATCGATGAATATTGCCAGCGCGGAGAGTTTCAGATTTAAATCGGGCTTCATTTAACTTAACGATATTGATCAAATATTTTTACTGATTACAACGGTATAATTAATTATTCACTTCTCGGGTCGAGTCCGCCACGTTCCGATACGAACAATATCGGTTGAGTGAAAAATGGATCGCCCGATAATATCAGCATTCTCTCGCCATTTATCTCGACCGGTTCATTTATTTGACATCGTAAAAAATAGCGAACTTTAAAACCGATATTGACCCAACTCCGTCGCCAACTATAGAGACCGCGCGCCGCGAAAAGGACACACCATAAACCGTGAAGATTACTCCTTCAATATTCATGTACTCCTGTCATTACCATAGAACTACCTCTAAAACCAGTCGCTCGATTCTCTCGGGAAGGAAAGGTAGGCTCCGAATAATTCATTCCAACATCGGTATCCATGCAAGTAAGTCGTATACTGGCGAGTGTGTGAAACTAACTCGGCAATATAAGCAGTATATTCGATTTTATATAAAAAATACCTGTGAAACTTATATAAACTTCGGGCTCTTAAGTGTCGAATGGATCCTTCAGAATCTAATCTTCAATTAGATTTTTAATTGGTTTTTTCTCTTCTTTAATGTTATATATCGTATATATAGTTAATATGCGTACATATTTTTTTTTTGTTTAGTTATCCCTTTCTCTTTTTTGGGGGGGAAATTTTATTATCAGGTTTAATTCGCGCGAAAGTTTGCCATTCATTCTTGGTCGCACATTTCTCAAAGTTACTCCGCGTTGACGATGATCGATCAATCGTTTCTCTCGGCTATTGTAGATCTCGTTTTTGGCGAGTTTTGCTCACTGAAAGATCTCGCGTTGAATCACGTCTCTCGGAGAATCGGCAGAGACAGGGAGAACAGCGCCCCGGGCTTAGATAGAGAAGCGCTCCGAAACGAAGTAAATTGTTGAGGAGGACGAAGAGAAAGGAGAAGAGGAATGCCATTACTCCGCCCGCGAAGCCGAACTCGGCGCCTACGAGGAGTTTGGAAGGAGGCGTCGAAGATGGGACAGGTGCAGTGGGGAGAAGAAAGTGGATTTTAATACCGCTTATTTTATTCATGCTTATAACCCTGGCTTTCGCTCGCTAAGGATTTTCATAATAACGGGCTTGTCCTCCCTCTACTGCCGAGGATCCGCGGGCGTTATAGGCGAGAGGTAGTCGGTGTCGAGCTTACGAAAATTCTCCCGTGCTCCTGAAAGCGGAATTACGCCTGCGGCACTTACACAAATGCAATACTTCCACATATTTTCTTTCTTAGATGCGAATAAAGGACATGATAATGTGAGAGATGTAATATATGAGATGATAAGAATAGAGTTCACACAGAGAGAAAGAAATATGTATATCCACGAAGCATCCTCGGAGAGGAGAATAGAAAAGCTTTTTCAATTCATGCATATATCGGTCTGTACACTTTACATTCTTTTTAATTTAATTTAATTTTTAATGAAAGTATGAGAAATCACCGATGATTATAAATTTTCGTCCAAACGCGCGTAACCGTTAGGCGAAGTTTAGGTCATCGTCAAGATTCTCCGCAGAATAACTATTTGCAAGATGCCTGACAGCATCACGTACACCTTATAGAATCCCGCTATTCCAAAGTAGTTTGTGTTTGCGAGATTTTACGACTGCCCTCTCGAGGACCCGCGAACATTGTCTTTTCACTATGTAAGTATGCTCTACTGCCGGATTGCGCCGACTCCATCCCTCTCTCGAAAATCGAATTTGGCACGCTGGTGGCATTTCTTCTCCGACATTTCACTTCCGGGTCCCAACAAACGTTTTCCCCAAGTCGCATCCCAGCGACTTTATTATGCGCGTCACACGCGAGGCACTCCGCAGCCACTTTCCGGCCGCGAACTTCCGATTTTTCTGGCCATAACTCGGGCGTGTAAACCTGAGCTTGCAGAATACGTAAGGCGCTTCTTGACCCTCAACGTCTCCTTTTTACGCGGTCGAGGCCAGAGGGGAGAACGTTAACTTCTCTCCCACTCCCTCGCGAAAAGTTTTCGATTCCCGCCCCCTGTTGTCTTTCTCTCCTTCGTTCTTCTTCTCTTCATCCACTCGCGCGTCGGCTTTCTCGTTCGCGTTGCTCTAAAACAATTCACGAAGGAGCGAAGAAGTTTCGCCCGGACGCATACCAGACAGAGAGGGGGAACGAAGAGCGAAGAAGTATGAAGGGAAGATGGGGTAGAAAATCGCAGACTTTAATAACGCGTTTCCGCCGGCACGTGAAATTCTTCTCGCGTTGAGGTACAATGCGGAAAATCGAGAACATCCCGCCGCGGAAAAGGGCGCACGAAACTCTCTTCGTAATTTACGGGGAAACGTGCCGGGAGTCGAAAACCGGGCAAATATCATTGCCCGTTTCTTTTTCCCCAGTGGTCCAGTTATAATCAAGGGTACCCTCACGAGGAACCAATTGAATTTGTCGGCAGCCGCCCGCACTATTCCCGCCGCCTCTCGCGAAGAACTAATTATTAGACCGCGGAGTTTCAGTTACACGTGCGCTCTATCTGAACTTTTATCATCGAGCAACGTAAAGCTAATTGAAAACGGCCGAACGATATGTTTATCTTAATTAAGCAATCAGAGAGCACTTTCTGTTTGTCATATGTTAACGTTATATTTTCTATATGTTGTAAAGATGTTGTTCAAATTCTTATAAGTTTTTTTGAACTTGGGAGAGGTGCAAGTTTTCGAGCGTATTCCGTTATTTGAACCTAGTATTTGTTAATTCCAAGTGCGATATATTTTTTCTTATCGTGAGTGCAATTTAAATACAACACGAATTATAATAGGTCCATATAATAGATTCATTCTGCGTATTAAATATTTATAAATTAATAAGAATTTTTTCATCAAAGGATATATTTCATCTTCCGCATTTTTTTTTTTTTTTTTCATTTTCGACAAGCTCGTGCAACTTTATTAAAACATGTTATTGAAAAAAATACGGAAAAACAAAACAAATTATATCTCAAAAAGAAAGAAGATTGGGTGAAAAAGGAGATTATCCGCGTTGACGTTTAAATCCATGGTCGGGGACGAATCCGCTACCAGCGCGTGGAGCCAAGACGAAAGACGTTCCGGGACGAAATCTCGGGGATTGGATAATTTTTCGTGTCCACCTTCGCGTAAGCTCCCGGGGTACGTACTTACAATCTAGAGTACGTCGAGAGGACAGAGACGGAGAGGCAGCGGCGTATAAAACGGGCGAGGCGAGAGTCGGGCAGGCGTGTGTAGAGAGAGGGTGTCGCGCGGATGCAGCCGGCTGTAACGTAACCGAGTCTGGCGCCGTATTTGTCTTTTGGTGCAGCTATTTTCCCCGTATCTCACTTTGGCTCTCCCTCTACATCTTCCGTCTCTCTTTCTCGTTTTCCTTTCTATCTTTCGGCATCGTCGCCGGAACGGCATGCGAAGGCATTTCCGTCTTTGCGCACAGGTACTGCGAGTAATTCCCGGGATGTCGTCACAATCAGGGTTAATCATTGTCGGAAAGCTGTTGATGTTGAGGATGACAAAGCTTGAGTGTGATAACGAGAAAAGGATCGTTAAATGATTATAAATTATTTTTAAAGGTAGATTTTTTATTTTTCTAGCGTCGAATAAAAATGCGATGCAAATTGATCAACATTCAAGAATGGAAAAACAAGTGTAGTAAATATTTATACCGAGAATTATACTAATACTGAGAAAGAAATATATATATTATTGTTAATAGAGTATTCTTTCATAATTTTTGAAAAATTAACTGGATTAATCGCCTAATAATCGCTGAGCAATAATCAAATTTCAATTATTATAAATAAACAATAAATCTATTTTTGTTTTACTTTTTTTCAAAATAGAAATAAAAAACTACTTCTACATATTTTTATTTATACAATTTAATATTCTATTTCTGAAGATATAATATTTTTAAGAATTTTACTGTAATTACCGAATTGATTTTAGTAAACTTCTTTACTGTTTAAGTAGTAGTTTTGCATATAATTGCCATCCTTGCGAACGTATACAGATATCCGCATTTATTTAGTCTAATACTTTTTCTTTTTTTGAAAAAAGTTCGAATAGCTACAGATGCTACTAAAAAAACAATAAAAAATTTAATTACAAAAAATGCCGCCGTAATCGAAAGTATTCCTTAAAAACGATGACAACGTCGATAACAAAAATTTTGTCAAGAGATGGAAACCTCGTATTTCCTTCTTCTCTTTCCGAGATCCTTTCCTTCTCATCTCAATTTTCCGGACAGCCTGTCAGCTGTTACTCTCTCGGCACCGAACTTTGTCGATGGTGGGAATACTCGTATCGATGTCGGCGAAGATGGATGCGGCACAAATGTCGACGTTGATTGCTTAAGTAAAATAGATACGCGGCGAACGATTATCCCGAAATGTTTCGTAAAATTTCGTGAAAACGCATAGAAAGAGGCGCCACCTTCGTTGGCTCGTGGCATTTAATTCAAGAGCGTAGGGTTTTTATCACGAACCCAGAGAGGTATATTAGGCGTTTTTTGTACGCGTTCTCTTCTCTCACGTGCGCGCGCGCGCGCGCGCGCGGGCGCCTAAGTACCGCTCGAACTTCGTTTCGGAGCGGGTGCCGACGACGATGAAGAGGGCGAACTCGGCCCGGCCGTTTTATCGCGGCTCGCCGCTGAGCAAGCAGGGAACTCCATCTCTCACGCAACTTCAGGATTTGATGCATGTGCCGCCGGAACATTTGTTCGATCCCCCTCGAGTCTTCCCCGTCCCACACGTCGTTTCTCTCCTCTCGGGCGCTCCATCCCTCCGGCCTGCTTTCCTCTCCCCTCGATGTCTTCCTTTTCTCTCGAATTTCTTCCTCCGTCGCGTCCTGCCCCGCGTACCCCGCGTCACGGTACCCGCCAGGGTATTGGACCTTCCGTCTCCACGGTAGGCAGGTTTATTTTTATTCCATACGATTCATTCGATTGAACATGACTTGTGGTTACAACCCCGGCGATATATTTCCGATATTACGGGACGACATTCCAACTCTCGTGGTCCCGCGAGTCTCTTGTATTCTTTGCCCATATCGCTCGTTCGCCCCTTCCTCCGCGCGCTCTCTCTCTCTCTCTCTCTCTCTCACTCTCTCGCTGCCGCCGCCGCCGACCGCGGTAAAATACGTACGATCCTCTCTAGAATAATAGCGGCTTCCGGGGAATTCATGGATGCACCCCATCCGCGGGGTTGGCGCGCGGGGGTGGCGGTCGTTGCAGCTGGTTCGATTTCAGAAATTAGCCCCCAGTATTTCCTGCGGCTCGTGGAAACCCTTTTGTTGGGTAAGGGTCGTCCGGCGGAAGACGGATACTGCCGCATGGTGATCCGTTAACCCACATACGGAGATGCACTTGAGCGCAGGAAACCCTTGTTAGTAACTTGTCTTAATTGCGGCCGTGAGTAATTGCGGCCGTAGAAGGAGCAAATCCATTTTCGTGAAAGTGGCAGGCAATTGATTCTTGATGTGTGTGATCAGAAATAAATATAATACCCTTTTTTTGCGATATTAGTTATCGGTTTATCGCGATTGGAGCATTTTAATTATTTTTTAGATATCGACATCAAATGTCAGTCTATTGTACTACAAAGTATTAGGATCGCGAAGACACAAATAAATACACAATGCGCAATTACGAGACGTGTCTGACTTGACATGTTCGCGGTAGATGCGGTGTAAGGCCAATTTAAAGAAACTAAAGTCTCATTTAATGCCTGTCACGTATATACGTTAATAATAGAATTTCGCAGGCGATATCATTATTACACCGAAACGCGTTCATAAAATGCGGACCGTAATAATTGCGCGACAACGTTAATTCATTTCCCTTCTCGCACGAATAATTTTCTATGTAAATACGCGCATGCATAATAGTCTCTCTCCCCCCCCCTTCTCCCCCCTCTCCCTTCCCTTCCTCCTCCCGCCGTGGCCCCCTAATTAACACGTTACGCTGTCCTAACGCGTCGCTTCGCCCGAAATCGATATAGCGCGGCATTAATTATTGCTTTACGATGGTCCTTGATTAAATCACGATATCGCTGGTTACCGTCGACTTGGATGTCGTAACCAATAGTATCCACCCGGTAAACACTTTGCCGTGCGCGCGCGTTTCGCCGGGGAAAATTCAGTTTGCCGCTCGCGCATTAACTTCATTTTGTAATATCATCGCTATCGGGACATTGCGCGGCTAACGATACTGTCGTAATTGCGCGTGCCGCGATATAACTGGATACTCAGTAACGATCTCAACGACGTTAATACCTTTTATTGGTTTTCCTGCAAAATGTTTTTCGTAAATATAGGCATACCGTTTGCCTTCAATTTAAATGAAGGGACAGCGAAAAAACGCTGTGCAAACGCAAAATTTATGAGATGATTGTTTCAACGGAAAGAAAATTGAAAAGTAGGGAACTAGTAAACACAAAGTAAAGAGAATTTCTCTCTATGTGATGATAAAAATAATAGTCTATAAAGAATAAATTGTGTGTTAGTTCAATTAAAAATTTTTTATTACGAATTTAATACATTTATAGTCAATACTATAATAAAAATTAAGTAGATTATAATACTCAGGATTTATTTCACGGTACTATTTTATCGATTTTTTTTTACTTACTGATGAATTTCAAAAATATCCAACGGGATGTCCAACGGAATCCACTTAATTAATATTATTTTGTTTATGACGCATAATAATTAATTCTTGCCAGCTTGCAAGATATTTTGATGATGACCGTTCGATTGAGAAGACTCAATAATTAATTTCAGTTTATATCAAAAAATCGTAAAGGTTGCTAATTAAGTGACGCTATGCTAATAAACGGATGCGTTGACATTATACAATATAATAACCGTCATTGTGCGAGGGAGCAACCGGGACAACTAACAACATATCTGAATTATTCGTTAATGAATAGCAATATTGCGGGCAACCCCGATTGATTCGATTATTTGCGAGATTGGTAGTAGCTCGCTATCACTACTCAAATTGGGGATTTCGGAAAGATTCTCACGCATCGGCCGTTAAATGGCACAACTAAAATCCGCTCTGATTCGATTTAAATCACGAGTGTCGGCCACCGTCGTTAAAGTATGATAAAGCGAATGTGTGTCCAAAACAGCGATAATAATCATCTTAAAAAGTCCAATATGTATTAGTCTATATTTATGAAAGATTGTTTGTATCGATTTCATAACTATCTCATCGCTTATAAATAGATTTTACGCTGTTTGTTCAATGAACGGAAGTGCAATTTATGTGAGAGCTTAAAATTGCGTTTGCAATTTATACAAAAGGAATCGAAGCCTTTCCACTTTGGTCTTTGATCTGATTTCGCAGTATTTATACTGATGGATTGCTTTTAGAATAATCGATCCTAATGAGAAAGGGAAATGCTCTTCTAAATTATTCAAAAACCATTATAATAAAATTGATAAATTTCTGATTTATAATTAGGAAATTGAATATGGTGCACGCGCGCATGCGTCATGGTTTTAACAAAATAATTTTATCGTTCGAAACAGGAAAAAAAAACTCCGACTATTCGTTTTGTTTCGATTCGATTCTCACATGCCTTTTATAATCCGCGCGAAGTCTAGAAAATAAAGCGAAACATTCGAAAAACATCAAAAGTAATTAAAGTTTTTGATGTATTTCGATAATATTCAATTAAATTTTTTTCATCTTCTCTACTATGTCGAATATAATGTTGTTGATTCTGTTTGTGCGAGAATTGAAAAGTAAAAATGATCGGAAAATAAATTTTTATTTGCGTGTATGATTGTCCGCTCTTGATTAGTTGCACTCTAAAATTTTGATTGAACCGGCAATGTGCTTTTAAAATATATCAGTGAAATCCGCCGATTTAAATTGCAAAGAGATAATTCTTGAATCTACACAGTATCACAAACGAGAGACTGCAATAAATAAACAATTGGAGATGGGATCAATGAATAATTATTATGCATGATAATCGAGAAAACACTCGCCCCTCTGCAGGGAACGTATCCTATCCTATTATGCATTAAATCCATATAATATTCCATTATTGCTTTGAGAACTTGCCCTTTAATAATTCATTCCGTTTCACTGTTGTTACAGAACAGGGACAAAATACGAGTAAGAAAAAGACGACATTTTCAAGACTGTTACGAGGATTGAAGACGCACAGAAAAGAGAAACAAGGCCAGCAAGCTCAAGGCTCACCCAGGCACGGTCGCGCAAGGATGGGCGTTCCTCAAAGGGTAAGTGTGTATCTACATAATATATTGAAGACACTATACGTATATGAAGAGATAACGATGAGATATCTCGTCAAGCCAATCACATTGAATTTGACATGAGTAAAGAAATTAAAATACCGTACTAAAACGGGACCGGAATGCACAATTTTTGAAATTTCCCAAAGCTCTCAATTTTTCTTTTTTTTTCTTTTTTTTTTGTCAGCATATTTGTCATACCATATGTAGGCACTCCAGGGAGTGCGGCAAACGAGATAAAATTGCATTTTGCTTCACCGTTGCATTCGTTTTGATCATCGCACATGTAGTGTTTTACAAAGAGTATCGCGTAAAGAACTTTTTCAAAGGCGAGTTCGCGCGCGTAATAGGGAAGCGCTGTTTAATTCCGTTTCGCGGATCTACTTATATTTCCGCGGGCATAAATGCATCCGTGTAAATCTATGTCACGTAATTGCGTAACTGTGCGACATTATCATGTACGTTGAAGTTCCTGCGAGCTCTTTCAACGACAAAATATTAAACTTCACGCCACGCTCTTCGACGAGAATGCAGGATAATTTCCATCGCCGTTGCTTCCGCTGGCGCTTTTATTAAACACGTCCAGCCGGCAGCGAACTGCCACACGAGAATGACGGAATTCGGAAGTTCTCGTCCATCTATTTACTATGCATGCCTGTTTTTCGGTACGCTGGAGAGCACTTCTCTCTTTTTCTCTCTCTCTCTTTCTCTCTCTCGTCACTCTGAAAAGTCACTGTCTGACGCGGTATCACTCGTTTTTCACGTGAATTGCACCTCTCGATGGCCAAATGCTCAGCTTTAATATGCGCGTTAATGGCGATTCGTTTTTTCGCCATTAAACTGCCCTGTAGATTGCTGAGTAACGCATGATAAAATGAAATAATTTATAACTAAATCATAGTAATACCTATGTTGTTCCCCTCTATTATTCTTGTTTCAAATTTAATATAATATTTAGAATAAGAATTTGAAAATCATATATTTCAAAGTTTATCCTAAACTATATTTTTAGCGAAAAAAATTGCAAGAATAGAAGATACTTGAATCGCTTTCACACAGTTTTGCTCTAGTTTCTTCAATGATTAAACATAAAAAGCAGGATTATTATAAGAAAATCGATTTATTGATTTATCGATGGGCCGAAATAATTCCTATTCGAAGTCGACGTTCACGTTTTACATGAATTATCTAATTATATTTGAAGACTATATAATGTGCATTATAAATCATTGACATAAAATTGACTGGAAAAAAGAGAGAGAAAGAGACGCACGATTTATAATTATATTCTCGTAAATTAATATTGGAAAAGCATATCTACTAGAAAATATTGCAGACTAATTATTTTATACTAAATATCAATATCAAAGTAAGTTGTATTAATTTCATCCATCGATATACTTGTTATTTATAAACCGCCATGATTGTAATGTATATCTCATAATCAGTGTACTGATTTGTAACTGTAAGTTTAAAACGAACATTACATTTCATTTTTATTTTCCGAGAAATTCTCATCCTCCGCATTAATCCGAGCAATGAAGATCGTGGTAGGTAACAACCGCAGCTCGTTTATTTCCCTAGCGCATTCTCATATTTCGTTCGACGAAATGTTTTTCATCGAATACCGCGAAAATGTATCCAATTAAAAAACTGCCGTTAATCGTTTTGCGCCGCATTCTATACGATGTAACAATTATCGATTTGCTGTTCACCATGATACGATATTTCGCTCGCCCTCCCCTCGACGATCTCGGTAAACCCCAATAGGAGCACGATGCAACAAATCGCAATTAACAGATATTCACGAAAATCAATAATATAGCTCGCTTTCAAACAATTCTATCATTTTACCGTCAAAAATAGAGAGAGAGACAGAGAGAGAGGCTTTCCAAAATTTTTATTCAAAATTTGATTTTTCTTCTTCAATCTCTATTGCATTAATAATATAGTCTTGTTTATGAAACTGTTATAATAAGCTACGATTATATTCTCACAAATGTCCCACTTTCGAACTGCTGTATAATTCGTTTAGTATTAAGTGACACCAATTATTATCAGTTATTGTGAAATAATTATGGCTGACTTCTCTGTTTTGCAACCGCACAGGTTACCGAAATAATTGTTCATATTATAATAAATCTTCCATCTTCGTGATTCGAGATATTATTTAATAGCAATTACATACATACACCTATATGGATACAAACATCGAATTCGAATCGGTCGCGAACCAAGAGAATAGAAATAACGCGACTCGGCACGTGGGAAATTCCGGTTATACATTTTCAACGCAAAAAGAAAGAGGAGCTCCATGCATCCGTAAGTGCTGCTGAAGAAGTAAAGACACCTAAGATTTCCCATGTGTCGCCAATTTGTTAACCTGCGTCGACGACTCCGACGTCCCACGGGACCCCGCCGTCGCCGGCGCATCTAATTTTATCCGTGGATTAGTCGCCCGATATGTATATATGTTCCGAGATATCGCGGAATAAGCTCGGGGACTGCGATTCATATCTAAGAGAAGACACTGAGTCGCATCAGGCATGCTCTGTGTGTGTGTGTGTGTGTATTTTATATATGTATATGTATATTAGTGAAATTTTTTAACCCAGCGATTATTTACGTCGACTTATATAGAAGATACATAATTTTATTAATGCAGATTGCATTGCACACGATGAGTTACAATTATAATCAGTATTGTCGATCCTGAAACTCATGTAAGAGTTATCTTAATAATAGAAACATGAAACAATAGGAATAAATACTTTATATTTCAATTCGCGCATAGTCGCAATTTCGATTTAAAATGCAATTACAGGTAAAATATCGCGAAATAATTCTTTCTGTGTATTAATTTTTTACGCGATTTTTACAAAATAGCTATTATATGATCTATACTGTCTATTTTCTGTATATATCGAAACGGGAGAAAAGTTTGAAAAAACGCAAATGAATGTTTTATATTGGCATTTGCAAATAGTCGAATTTATGCTTCAAAATGCACTAGTAAATCGCAGTTGCTGTATCGTTTTTTTTCATATTAGTTTTTCGGAATTTTAATAAAATTGTTACGATATTTCTCTCGTACTATGTACGCGTACATCTGGTACGCATGATTTCCGATGAATAAATCTCGAAGGTAAATAAAGCTTAAAATTATAAACTAGCGACGAGTACATTATATATATATATATATATATATATATATATATATATATATATATATATATATATATATATGTGTGTGTGTATCAGAGAAAAAGTTTTTCGTAAATGAACATTTTTCCGAGGTTCACATACTGAGACACGCTGCCAGTGTCACTCTCATGTATTAACGACAAACAGACCGAGGCGAGGGCGAGTCGCTTGATCTCTATATACGTATTCCGTCCGCGTGCATAGACCACGTCACTGTGTGCACGCGTCTGCACCCGTGCATAATGCGGGCAGCCGGCGAGCCTGCAAGTGCCAGCAATGAGATTCCCACGCTTGGTTTAAAATATAGGTATATACATATATATATATATGTATGTGTGTGTGTGTGCGTTTATATCACTCTCCTGGTCGCATCTGAATTTAGAGCGTAAACGCATCTTTAAACAGAGAGGACGTTAGCTCGTTGACCCGTGCAAATCAATTTATGCGTATGCAATTCGGAAAAATGTATTTGCGTTACGCTCAGCGATAAAGTGAACGGTGTATTTTTCAGCGACGCTTTCGAGCTCGTATGGACACGTGAATTAGGAAGGAAGTAGATTTTATCTTTTCGTATGCACGCGTGAAGAGAGAAACATTGCGAGAAATTTGCAGAGCTTCCATAATATTGTATAAAAATGTTTCTGTTTATTATGTAAAATGCCAATGTGTGCTAAAAATGCCAAGGTAAAATTGATTAGGTAACTCTTTGAAGCTTCTTTTTATTTGTTCAATTATAATAAATCGATGCATATGTAAATATGATGTATTTTGAAATTAAATGGGGAATCGCGCACGAAAGTTCTCTTTATCGCGAAATTCCACAATTTTCTATTGCTAGAAAGACTTTTGTAGCATTTTCCTGGCCGATTATAAACGCAGATGGACACTCAACAAGTGAATGCTTTCGTGTTCTTTTCGTGGTCGCATAAAATATTACGTTATAAATTAAATGCTGCCACCTTTAATAAAACGAATTATGCATAAACGTATTAAAATGAAAAATGTCATATATAATATAATAATATATAACAAAATTTAAATAAATCTAGAAAAATTTACACAAAATTTAAAAAGCTGAAATTTTTATATATTAACATTATATATACGCTGTAGGAAGCTTCTGCGTAAATAACGCATGAGAGTATAAATATTCAAATACGCTTAATGGGTTTATTCATAGTTGGCACCAAAAAAATTATTAATTTTATGTGCTTAGTGTATTCATTCGTTGAATTTCACAATAATAGACGAGTATATCGGACAATATCGTGCTTTCTTTTCTTATCTTTATCTTTCTACCGATTCCTTCTCGTGTTTGTCAAACATTTGAACTGTCGCGTGTTTCAAGTACTCGCGACGGAGAGAATCGGTGGCATTAAAACTTGTGCGAAAGGACCACGCCCGCGCATAATGCAGTCTCGACGCGGCCTTGTTACGCCGCGATTTCAATAAGCGCTGAATTTATACAGGTCAATGGGTCTTTATTCACGTTACAAGTTCAAGAGGAGCGATCCCGCGGCGCCCTTTTTACCCGCGGTCGAGTACAACAGGTACGGACGTATGCAACGCGCGCACGCTTACGGAGACCCGTCTCTGAAAAAAAAAAAAAAACCGGAACATCGATAGTACTTGGAATGAAATTTTCTCGAGAGCCCTCGATGAGGAGCAGCCGCTGAGCCGCGCGCTCTTGAGAAGCAACGATCCCCCTCCAGCCCGGAGTCACATCGTGTTCTCTCGTCCTCGCGGTCGCAGGACTTAGTCGTTGCACCCGGAGACGAAAGAACGGCGACGGCGAGACGAACCGGCGGCATTCACCATGACGAAAATTGAATTATGCCGGCGGGGAACGCAAAGCGAGGCGTACACGGGGGTCGCCGCAGCGAGACTGTGGTTTCCACACTACCACAGCGATTTTAGAGGTGACGGAGGTAGCGAGAGCGAAAGAGGAAACGAGAGAGAGAGAGAGAGAGTCTGAGAGATTCGCTAGAAAGCGAGAGGTTACTGCGGTAGCGGGGGATCATCTGAGTTGGTCAGCCATCGCTGCAACGGAGAGGTCGGACTCTCCATTTGACATGCGGATGGGGCTTTGATCATCTCTCTTGCCGCGGCCCTCTCTTCTTTGGCCCTTGTTCTCTCTCTCTCTCTCTCTCTCTCTCTCTCTCTCTCTCTCTCTCTCTCTCTCTCTCTCTCTCTCTCTCTCTCTTTCGAGTGGACCACCGGTGGTTCCATCGGCCGCAGTGGCTGGTACGACGAATGAGAGTCTATCGCTCGCCAGTCTGCCGCGGCCGAGTATCGCTACCAGCAGCAATCGCTCCCCGCGACTATGATGGGTCCAGCCAGCCATGTCCGACGAGTTCTCTCCGAGGATGCGATTCCGCCAGATGGAATATCGCTGCCTGTCAACGGCCGTATATGAGCCGCTTCTCCCGTGCAACGATCCGCGTGTATCCTACGTGCGTCCTCCTCCGTCCCGTCGCGACTGCAACGTCGACGCGACCGACCGCACCGCGTCATTCGTCTTGTTTGGACCTGACTGCTGTCAGTAGTACAGCCAGATGAGAATCTAATGGCGTATTCACCGCGAACGTGCGCGTCCGAGCGATTCGCGTGACCGCACGCCGTGTCGAGAAGCTCGCGCCGTTGCAATTGTCGGGGTTGATAGGTCGTTCCACGATCGATTACGTTCGAAAACTTTAAATATCCATCGCGCCACGTTTGTTTCAGGGTTAAAGCAGAATTTGTAATCTTTCCCTCGATCGGGCTGCTAATGACGAAAATTGCACGACCCTCATTACACACGGAAAATGTATAAAAATATAAAACTTCCTCTTAGCTTTGTATTGCATCATAAAATTCTATAATTTCAATTTGTTTGTTATTATTTTAGAGGGAGGGAGAAAGTATTCTGCAAATAAAAATTTAACATATTTTTCTTTAATATTCTTGATTCATTATGGAGTTATATAATTATCGCGAAATGTTTAGTAAAAGTCTATATTGCAAAGCGTAATCTTGATTCCTTTCGAAAGAAACGTTTACGAAAATATTACAAATAACACTTTGACAGCGTAACAAAAAAAAAATTATAAGACTGTCAAGACTGTCCGAAACCGTTATTAAAGACTCAGTCGTGAGAATATTCTACTGCTTGTCAGAGAGAAATCCAATGCTGAGATCTGGCAAGAATTAATATGCGCTTCATGATTGACGTGAACATAAATCTAACCTGGTAGTCTGGTCACGTTCCAGGAGATTGCATTTCAAGCTTAACACGTAAGTTACTACATTCTACTCTCAGTCGGACAATATTCTCAAAAGAAACAAGATGTGAAGAGAAAAAAAGAGACATGACTGCCAACGGAAATAACATCATATATTTTTTTCTTTAATCGTTATGCTTTTAATCCTGCAATAAGTACATATGATGGTATAAAATGATGTCTACGACAGAGAAACTTAAACGAGCGAAATTGCATTTATCTCTTTCGACGTATTGTCTTCTCATTTTGTAAGGAGCGCTTTGCGATGTTAGCATACAAGAGACGCGATTCCTGCGAGCAGCTCTTTTCAAGAACTTGAGAAAATCAAATCTGGCACTCTGGGATTCATTCTATATACACACAGCGGCGAATACCCTTTCTCGCGTTGATCCGCCAGCGCATAGGTATTCCGCGAGATTGCATGTGTTGTGTCGCGTCGCTATTTGATGTGCTCGGCGCTCTTGCTATTAACCTAGTTGCGATATCATCGTATATTCGCAACGCTGAAAATCGCCCCATCAAAACAAGCTGCAAGCCATTACTGCGTGGCATTAACAGGCACATTAACGAAAATACGCTCGAAATACATGATGAATCTGTATAAAGTGGTACTCGTTCGTTCACTTGTTCCTTAAGCGTTTACGAATATCGAGATTTGCTGCACAACTTCATAGAAGAGAGAAAGACAACAACGAGCGCTTTATATAATAGATCGCGTATTATAATGGATCGCGTGCTCGCGATGAACAAGCCGCGATGTACAAAGGCTGCCAACAAAGGCATGTAAATTTAAAATGGTTTAGAGCGAATCGAGGTATTCATAGTTACTTCAACCATTTTCAGTACGAGAAGAGAATTTCGTCCTTTTCTGTTTTCGTAAAATCCTTATATATACAGAATTTTCGTAGAATTATTTACATGACCATCTTATATACATTATGTACAAAATTATTTACGATTGGAAGACTTTGAGATACGGATACAATTATATACATCATATATAATAAACATATAGACATGTGATAAAAATCTATATAATAATAACATATATACATAATAAAAATCCATTATAGCCAATTAAGAAATTAAAGAATTTTTTACATAAATATTGATAGTGTCAATAAACGCAAAAATTAAACAAGATAAAGCATTTGTTTTCTGAGTACGCAGCATCTGCAATTTTGATCTTCCAAAGATTTTATGTCAAACAAAAGTTATCGGAATTTATTATAACAAAAGATATCGGAAAAATAACTCCGCGCTCAAGATGCGAATATGTTAAGAGCTCTCTTCAAAAATAATAGCGACGATCAAAGAAGCTAGAATCGTAAACGGGGTAATTATTCGCGGTAAAGCCTGTAAACATTCAACGGAAGAAGGCTCCCAAACGTAAATAAGACGGACCACCTCGCTTTATATGCTAATACTAAGGTTGGTAGGGGCGTGAAATACAGTCAGCTGTTAACCTCGTGATCCTAGCTATTGCATCAAGTAAGTATTTCCTTTGCGACAAGAGCCTCGTTCAAATAAAGATAGGATTAAATCAAATATTTAAAAAATTGTCACTTTAACGAGACGAGCTCTATGTTAAATGTATAAAAGAAAATATATATTAATTTAATAATATATCAGTATAATGTCAGTGCATAGATTCTTATAACATAAGATTAATCTGCTCATATCGCTGGTAATGCGAGAGATAAACCGTATATGTACTTATTTCAAGATACCTTTCTACTTTCGCGATTTTATCTCTCCAGTCTAGACGTACTGTATACGGAGATAGAGATGTATTTTACTTTATACTCGACAAGATAACTCGTTTCTCATAAGTTTATGAAAACAGTTTGCGTTTTATCCAGTGACGCGCATATTTTTCTATAATGAAGACGTTCGTCACATCCAAGGCAACCGAAGTACTAGCAGCCATAACGCGACGCATGTCGATAAACTTAGTAAACATATCGCCACGCACGAGAAATATACTCTTGCGCTCGCCTCCAGCGAAGCAATCCACTTTCGGGCGGCTCTGTGGCACGCGGCAGTGTGGCCAGACATCCTAATTTAATTTCGGGCATGCATCATCGCTCACGGCAATGGCTCGCAAAAAGTCATAACGACGCTTGCGGCTTCGTTCCTCGCGCATCCGATGAATCCTCTTAAGAGCGGATCGTTGTTCTCGCGATGACGAACTTCACTCTCGCGGATGATGAAAGAAGTTTCAGAATGGCATAGCTATCATACTTTCGGAGCGAGGAATATATATATATATATATATATATATATATATATATATATATATATATATATATATATATATATATTCGTCGGTGTGTGTTGGTCGTTGAGACGCCATTAAATCCTAAGCATGAGAGAAGCTCGGTGTAGCGTCATTAAGATAAAATATATTATATCCGGACTTATGTATACTTTATCCTCCCTTGAGCTTTCCCGATGCTTCAACAATGATCCAGCCTCTCTTTTGACCCAGTCTCCTTTTTTTTTTCTCGCCGGCCGCCCAACCGAGGACCGTCCCTCGGTAAAGGCTACTTTGCGAGACGGCGTATTACTTACTAACGGTATCGTCAACCGTGTCTCTCGGCTGAGTGCATTACGGCGTCATTTACATCGTCGACAGTGTCGGCGCATCGCACCTGCCGGCACTTACAACGCGCTAGTTACGACGCGCTACGCTACGACGAACGGGGGAATTACATCAGCCGGCCGGAATCTCGTTAAGGCTGATTTTCCGCGAATATAAAGTGTCCGGCGAAAGAGAGAATGCAAAGTGAGAATCAAATCGCGTTGAAACGCGAAAAGTTAGCTCTCGCGTCCTCGTAATTATGCAGAGCGCGACGAAACAGCGCGCGCAATTAAGTCGATTCTCTTCTCTCTCTCTCTCTCTCTCTCTCACCAGCATTGCCGATCCGGATTCTTTTGTGCATACGATAGCGATATATAGCGCAGCCTCGCTCCTGCTGCTAGAACCACGTTCGACCTACACCCGGGTAGGAAGTTCGTATCGACCGGAAGTCGGACTGCTTTACATAGAAGACATTGCATTGCCGCGGCGAAGCAACGAGGCAGTTCGAAAAACTTACGGGCGCAGTTAAGTAGATCTACGACAGCCCGGGGTTAACCGGTAATGCATCTCGAGGCACCACCCTCGTTTGAATTAGCCTCGGGATAAAAGAGGGGCGGAAGAGCGAACGAGGCACAATCGACCTTACGGCCCGCGCGTTTCCATAAGCAAATCCTCGGAAAATTTGAAAGTTCGCGGCAGAGAACAATGGATTATCCGGCGCATAGTTGAGAAGAGTAACAGCCTTTGCCTAATGAATTAATCCGTAAATTGCCCCGATGTCAGATTTTATATTCTATCTCTTATATCTATCTTTTATATCTATCTTTTAAATGATACCTGTCGTTCTCGATTCTATTTTTGCTTGTCTATTTATCGTTACCGCAAAAGTCAAATCTGATATAGAAAGATATTAAAAGATAAGATAGGATATTTCTTTTTGCATTGAAATTGAAATCAAATCTTCCAATGATTTGATTAAAATTATTATCTATTCCCCGATACACATCGATTTTCTGATTGATTAAAGATCTAATAATCCTTTTAATTTATTATAGAAAATAAATTACATAAATACTTTTTTTACTATATTTTTTATATTTTAAATATCATTATAACTATATTAATTAATTTAATTGTTCAGATGAATAACAATATTAATATCGGTCAAACGAAAATATGATGATACGGGGCTTGCTGCATGCCAATATACCCGACTACAACTTTCAATCCTCTCCTCTTTTTCTCGGCAATACTTCATAATTGCTCCGTGTCGTTAGAAACTCTTATTTCCTCCATAGATTAGCGTTATCGGCAAGTTTCACGATCCACAATCGCCCGATTTATTTCGTTTGCGATCGTGCGCGACACGTCTGGCTAGGGGCACGTTCCTCGTTTCAGGAATCGATCACTCGTCCCCCCAAGGCGACGTTTTTCGATCGTAAAGCGAAATTGTTTAACCGGCAGGTACGTGCCGCCGTAGCCGGCAGCCGGCAGCCGTCCTCCGTCCGCCCATCATGGACCAGCGCGCGTCTCGTCCCGGCATCCCAGCGCCCTGGGGAGCGCGCCGCTATCCGGACGATGGAGCTTTACGCGAATACGCTGGCGAGAGATGCGCGACTTTATGGCCGTAATGCAATCTTGCGTTATCGGTGGCCCGCAACCGGCCAATAAAGCCGACAAACGCGCGAACGCCGCGTCGATCTTATCTACCGGAGTATGTGAGAGAGCGCGCGCGCGGCTTCGCATATACGCGTTCCAATTTCGAGGGCGATCGTATTCCCGGGATAGGTGCCGAGGGGGAAGAAGGAGAGAGAGCGGTCCATACGGCCCGCCGACGGCCTGCAGGCAATGCATTTCAATGCACCAGCACCTCCGATGCTTTCCTCTCTCTCTCTCTGACTGTCTCTTTGTCTCTCTCTCTCTCTCTCTTTCTCTGGTCTGACCCGGCCTAGCACTCTGCACGCACCTAAGTGATTCCGGATTGGCGCGCTAATGACTGTTTCATATTCATTGGCCGCGATAGTGTGCGACCCGAGGCACCTCGGCTACATCGTCTAATTCACTTTTCCCCGCCACGTTATAGTTTCTTCATCTTCGCATCACGTCCATCACACCACGCGTTTTCTGCCTGACATAGACGACCAATTGAACGGTTCGTTATTATAAGCAGTGAATATATCGTTCAATCGATAACTATAGGTAATTGTTACCTCCGATTAAATCTTGTACCCTGCAATTCACTATTTGCGCGTTAATGTTAATCTGACATTAATTTCTTGCATTTGAGTTATATCTGTATGATAATTTCGTCACGGAAGAAATTGCTGTGATTTTAAAATTATAATATCTCCATTATTTCAACATCAAGTTTTTATTTTCGTTAAGAGAAGAAAGTTTGATTCTAACGCTATCATTCTATCATTTTGTTTTTACGCGACCGTAGAGATATATATATATATTTGTTTTGTAAAGTGCACGAGTTTCATATAATTAATATTTAGCATCGTTATACATCGTTCTACAGCGCACAATATACATTGTAATTATCGTGAAAGCCGCGTTTCTAGTTCGGGAAAAGAACCCATTACGAAGGACTCCCTCACAAGCAGGATCAACAAGAAGCTGACTTCACGAGAAATTAATTAAACTTGATGGGGCTTTTTAGCCGGCGTTAAAGTTGCCGTGTAACTTATTCATTCAGTAATTCCCGGGACAATTGGACGTCGTCGGGCTGGTGTAAAGCCGGGACGCATACTAGAAGCGTCGGCGCGGAATACGCGCTTAAGCAAACGCGTGTCGCACGTGTAAGGCGCGCACGTGTACTATACGCGGCCGCGAAGGGCGCTAAGAGGATCTCGGTGCTTTTCGCGCGCGTCGTAATGCACACCCGACCGACTTGCAGGGAGAGCTGGAAGGGGGGGGGGGAGGAGGGGGTTACACGAGGGGAAAAGAAAAGAGAGACGGGAGAAGAGACCGCAGCGCGACAACGAAAGATGGATATTTCAGGTGCGATCGATGTAGCACGATGTTCCACCACCCTCGCCGTCCCTTGAACTTTCGCTCGCTCGTCACCCTTTCGAGCCTCGCGCAGAGAGAAAAGCCCCTCTTCATCCTCTGCCCCCTTTCTCCCTTCCCTTGTCATTCTCCCGCGCCGACGAAAGCTTCAATGTCACGCAATTTTCTTGTCTGAGCACTGACGCGCAGCAACGAGACAAGACTCGACGATGCTCAGACAGGTCGTTCCAATTAATAAATGTATCTAGCTCGCGAGATAATAATTACGGTGCTGGGGATAACGCTAGGGGGGGGGGGGGGATTTTTCTCTCCGTCTGTCCTGTCGAATATCGGCCGTGTAACACCTTCAAACGCGCGCCAATCCCCTCTGGTATGCATTATACGAACCAGCCAGTGGTTTATTGAAGTCACGCAGAATGCACACGCGATCCTGTTCACGCGACGTCGCGTACACGATGAGATTTCTTTCTCTCAAGTGCAATCGATTCGTTTCAGCCAGTCTAGACGGCTTATACCGCGTTCACGTCATCTTTCTCGTGCCACGTCGCACGCTAATTAGCCACAGAAATTGTCCGTCGTTCGACGTGACGACATTAACTCGTTAAGCGCTATCGTCTCGTACACGAGATGACGTTTCAAGTGAGGCGAGCTTATGTAGAAAATAATAAGAGCAATATTCTGGAATACGTTATTGCATAACGCTAAATTGCAGAGCATTTCCATGACGCAATGATGAACAGATGAAGAAACACACAAAAATTTAATTTAATTTTTGTTTTACCTATATTTATTAATAATATTAATAAATCTAATTTATTAATAAATTTAAAAAATTGAATTTATTTTTATTTTATTTTATTATTTTCATAAACTGACTTTTGTGTGTGTGTGTGAACAAATTATATGTTATTATTAATTATATATACTCATAATGCAAAGTATTTATATCAGCTGTCGTGTTAATGTTTGTAACTAATATTGAAATAGTATCGAGGAAATAAATAATAGCGAGATCGATACGTGCAAACAAACGAGCTCGATGTATCTCTCCGTTGCTTGAGAGAGTTTTATTTTCACTATCGTTTTCTTTCCACGTGTTCCGGCTTTTCAAACCGAAATCGAGGTTTCCCTCATTCTCTGCGGTACACCCGTGAACCCGAACCGCTTCGAATCGTTAACGCCTTTCGTTAACTTCGTTCAGCGTCCTGCAGTGCCGCTGCAACGGCGACAGTACTGCAACCAGTACCGACGTAATTAGGACGGAACACGTCGCTCCGCTTCTCCTCGATGATACTTTTTTTCGTACTTTATTTTCGGTCTTCCTGGCACTCTCTCGTTCTACGTACCTACACAGAGACACACTTTCGCGTCCTCTCTCTCTCTTCTTTTCCGTCTCTTTTTCTCGCGATCTTCAAGCTGACACGAGACATACACAAATATCGGTCTATACACACGTACACGTGAGATCCATGGCCGGTGTTTGTTAGTGCGAAGTCGAAGGATCACGGAGTAGGAATAAGGAGAACAGGACAGGGCGAGGCGAGTGAGTCTCTTTCTCTTCACTTCTCCAGTCTCCAGTGGCGAGTAACGGTCGCTGGAGGCTTTGAAGCCTCACAATGGGTCGGCTTCTTACCACGACAAGATGCCGCGCGCTTTAGAGGTTCGCTTAATTAAACAAGATATCAGTGCACGCACCCCGGGGTCCCTGACCGGATCCTTTTCAGTCCTTCCCCCACCGCATCTCGCTGCTGCTCTCTCTGCTGCTCTCTCCGTTGCGCTATCTTCACAGGATTCTTCAACGATTCCAAATACTTGGACGCAGACTTTTCACATACATATAACATACCTTCTGCAACATCTTTCTCTCCTCGCGTTCTTCTTTCCTTTTTCTCTCTTTTTTTTCCCGCCATTTCTCCCTCTAGTTTATTCAGTCCTTCTTCCATCTTGTTATTTTGCTTTTTCTCGTTATGCATATAGCGTTTTTATAGCGAGTTTTTCCTCTTTTTACTGACATTTCTTCTTTAATAACGCCGGCTTAGGACTGGCGTTATCTTAATCTTAACGATCCTTTTTACGAGTTTTAAGTCTCTTTTCCTCGCGAGAAGAGGGTATCAGTTCTTTTACGCTTGATCGTTCGCGTCGGAAGATGCCCCGAGGTGTCTCAATATCGTTTGATACATTCGGCTGATAAGTATTGCGTGCTTTGCGATTATAATATCTCTGGAGTTAACTTCGTTCAGAAGTTACTTTTAGCAGCGTCGGCGTATAAGCACTTCTGTATAGCGCGAGGATACATATAAAAGTTTCTTCGTTAAAAATAGGGGGGTTGTTCGATCAAGCGCATAAGCATCTTGTTGATATTTTGGCATACGTTTGAAATGAAGATAATGATCAAATATACGTACGTGCGATTGATAACAGAGTGACTTATCTGTATAGCGAACTTTAGAAACAAATTTTTAGACTTATACATTAATTACATTAAAAAAATTTAATGATAAAAATTTTGGGTAATAAGATTTTCTTTGTATTCAATTTTCTTTTTTTTTCACTATCGAATCTTGAAGAAATCTACCAGCTCTATTTAATAAAATCATTTCATGTAAAGGTATTCTCAAAAGTTGTAATAGTCACGCATCGCAGAGTACATCGACCTTGTCAGCGTACCATTTTATTTCGAGGGAAAATATAAAAAATTAAGCGGACGCGGAGAAATTTCATGAAAGATTAATATAGTATTGAAAAAAGAAGAATTTTAATGTTTTACTTTAATAACAGAATTTTTAAAATTTTAAAGTTTTTTTATTTTTTATTACATATTGTAAGAATATTTTAAATCTTATATTTTAAGTAACACATTTCAATACAATGATTTTAATGCTCATATATAAATCTATTCATATAATTAAAAGATTATATATGTCTCTCTAAACACCTGTATATATTACAAAATAACATTAATATGCGCGATGATATCGTGCAATATGATGCTCTTATTGTCTTTCGATACACTCGAGAAACTTATTTAATTAAGCACTTGTACCTCTCCTAAACTATAGTGAGCCGACAGTTAAACTACGACAGCACTATGTCGGCAAATATTTCCAGCACGCATCAGTTTTATCATCGCACGAGGCTTTATCCTGAAGCTCGTATTATATCGTGCAAACTTTCTCAAAGTTGTAGCACTAATTGGAGGCAAGAAACATCGACGTTTAGCTTCCGGGATTGAAGAGGACATTCTCATTACGTCTTGCGACAAAGTCACATTGTTTCCGCATTATATATCATCTCGAGCTTAAATCTTTAGCGCGCTTCCTGGTTTATGTGGTATCTGTCGCGTACCCTCTTATGAGATTAACGGATTTCCTCTGCTATGAACGCGAGAGCTCATTCACATATTCGCATGATATATGATACAAGTATTAAGTATTGTTTGTCTTTGTACGTCGAAATTTAAAGCGAATTGCGAGCTGTTAACATTATACATGTACAGAAAATCTAACAATAAGTATCTACTGTCATTTCAAATAAAAGGGATAATAAAAGAGATTAAATGTTTTATCTAAATTACGACAATAACTGCACCAGGTGATGAAAGGTAACGGTTGAAATGATGAAAAAGTTAAAGAGAGAGTCACGACAAATGACTATCTATCACACTTTAAATCTTTACTGAGCACATTTTCTAATTTATCGAAAAACTCGCCGCTCAAAGGTAACTTGGTAACTTGGTTATCTCTTATACTTTCATAGAAAGCATTTTTTTTAGATTACGACAATGAGTTTTTCTTTGTAAATAGTGTAACGTATTATATACATATACTGGAAGCGTGAAATTCAATCTACTGCGCTGTGAACTACATTTTGATGGAAAGTACCTGTCCCTTTTTATATGCAGTTTTAATTTTAATTTTTCGTAAAACTTACAAAGCGCGCGAAAGTTATAAGCAGCACGGCTGAGAAGAATTTATCTCGAGACCACTTCTCGTTTTATGCGATATCATTTTTACGGATATTTACGTCACAAGAGACGATTATTTTGGTAGCTGTCAAATCGTAAAAGTTTCCCCGTCAGCGCATATTCCGCGCATCAATTATGCACCGTCATTCGGCCGCGTAGACACTTTATCGACTTTCGCATGAGATGTTATCCCGAAACAACGACCTAATTCAGTCAGAACGTAAACGCTCCTTTTTATTGGCACTAACGAAAATTTCATATTACTCTTCCTGGCGCGCACGATCGCGCCATACCATTCCAGGTCGGCGACGTAGCACGAACATTTTCTCCACGCGAGGATTAAACCTTAATCGCATACGATCCGCATAAATAGCGACGCGATGTCCGGCCGGTTGATGCTTTCGCAAAATTGCTCGTCGACTAGCGAGACCGTCTTTAGCTTGCGCGAAAAAAGAACATCGCCGCTTTCTTCGAATCGTTGAAATTATTGCGGGCGAATACGACGAGTGAAGATCGTGGAAATTATTTCGACGGCGCGCTCGATTCGATAATTTATTACCGAATCGCGTGCGCAAGCTTGGAATGCCTCCGTCTCGGTCACGTGCACGCATAGAATCGGCACGACGATATCGATTTGCCAGATGATTGAAACCAACCGCGTTGGTGCTTATACGTACATTACATACGTATGTAAACGATATACGAGGGTGGCGATGTAAAAGAATATTTCGAGAAAGCCGCTTATCGAACGTTTTTGCCCGGATTAAAGCTGTTTGTCCGCAATTCATAAACATAACTGAGCTAAAAGAACGACTTTATGCTCGGATAGCGCGCCCCAAACTGGCATTGCATTTGCATCTTTTTTTTTCTTTTATCGAAATAAGCTTAACTCTTATTTAGCGCGGAAAGATTGCACCGATGCTCTTGCGGATTAGATATTACTGATATACATTTGTTTTAAATCTGACATGCTGGAGTATCTCTTTATTTCTTCTTCTTTCCGTGTAATTATTAGAACAGTTAAACAGTTTAACAATAATGAATGTGGTTATGGAAATTTATCACATATTAAATAGAAAATATTGATCAATTCTTGCAAATTAATACTTATGATAAAAATGATTAGTGTTTAACCTTTTTAATATCATATATCACATTTCCAATAGAAAAAAGTCAACAATTGTTACGACTTCCTTTTTTTTAGAAATTGTAGTTAAAACAACTAAAAATAAAAATTATTTTGCAGTTATATTGTACGAGAATTATTATACTTTCAAAACTATATTTTTACATATATTTGTCAATGCAAATATATGAAATATAGATACTCGTCAAAACAAATATATGAGTAATATACTTGTGTTTTTTGACATCACAGATTATTCAACAGAGCAGAAATCAGTGATATAAATTATAAAAGCTCGTCTGTTTAAATGCTCGAAGTTTAATTAAATTAATTACAACCAATAATGCGTATTATTATTCGAGGCGAGGATAATTTCGTGAAGAAGAGATTTTACAAGCGGCGCAAGTATCGATGAGTTTTCACGAAAAACGTCAGGGCAACAGGACTTTAGTATGCTATATAGGAGGAAGAAGAATGGCCATATTTCGCACGCAATAAAATCGGGAATAAACCAAGGCGCTCTCTCATTATCATTAAATTAGATCGCGGTCGGCGAAGAGGGCGGCGAGGCCGACGGGGCGAATAACTGTACAACCGTGGAAATTGCGTTTTCACTTACGTGGCGAGAAAATTTCCGTGTTTCGTGCATCGGCGGCGCGAACGAAATAACCCCCCCTCTCTCTCTCTCTCTCTCTCCATAATTAGTCGGGTGAGTCTCCTCGACTTTCTGCACTCGCAGAAAGTCCTCGCAAAACGCGAGTGGGATGGCAGAGGGTGGTTTGGTTCTCCGACTGCTTCCCGAAGCTACCTGCCGAAGAGTGCGCGAGGGTGAAAAATTTGCATGAAATATGATCAGCATGCGGCATACATCTATGACGTACACCTTCCGCGCCGCGTAAAACATTTTGACGACGGCCATGGCTCTTTTCACGACCTCGCCGTTTTATTTGCATCGAACGATGCGTTTCCTCCCCCTTTCCTCCCCCTTTCCTCCCCCTTTCCTCCCCCTTTCCTCCCCCTTTCCTCGCCTCCTTTCCTGGCCGCTATCCTTCGGAGGGAAGAACACGAATGTATCGCGAAAGATGTGAGGCAAAACCATCTTTGGAAGTCGATATATATTATGTATATCGCGAAATGATGCTTTTAGTTTTTATGAAAACTTAAAACACGATTGCGGTTACAAATTTAATAGGATACTCGTAAAACTATATGGCAAGAAGCGACAATTTCGTCTGTACTAAAAATTCATATCTTTTACTATTTTTACTATTTTATTATTTGATTTCGAAGGCAACTTAACATTACATTATTATTTCATAAAAAATATTGGATACTGTAATCAGAAGAGTCTGAAATTTACAATATTTTTTATATATTTAGAATATATTTAATAATATTTTAATATTATTTTTCTAACTTTATAGATATATTTCAATTTCTAAAAAATGTAATTAAGTTTCTATAGATATATCTAAATTTCTAAAAAATTAATTAAGTTTCTACAAAAATAGATATAACTATTTGCAAAAGGAATAGAGAAAGAGAGCGAGAGAAAGAAGATTTAGAATAATAATATACATGAGAGTATTATTTCTTCATTATTTATATTATATATATTATTGTACCATATATGAGAGAGTGTATATTTATTTAGACATATTCTTATAAAAAATAGTTACATTTTGCGCAATAAACGATCTTCTTGCTAAGAAATGTACAATTTTTTATGTAACAAATGACAAGAAATTTGTCTTGCAAAATATATTCCGCTACAAAGAGCAGTTTGTAAGAGCAAATAAGGACATGTATTTATTTGTGTAAGGTAAGTATTGCTGTTAAAATTCAAATGTTCCGCGCAAACGAATGCTCCAGCTTAGCTTCGAAGATTTTCATCGCATTCATATCCACTCGTCAAATCGGCGACGCTCAAAACTCGAATGACGAGAGTATTCGTTCATGAATATTTCTTTTTTTTTATTATTATTTATAATAATCTTCAACAAAATTATTGCCGTACCGTGATATCAATGATAAAAATCACACGCTCGCAAGTCTGTAGTTCGATACATGGAATTAAAGGGAAGCTAATAACCACTGGTTCAGATGGCAATGACAGTTAGCATATGCGTATCTATCTTCCAGCTTGTTTTCATGAAAATGTGAGTATCCATTACCGTTTTTACTTTCGTCCCCACGTGTACTTGTTCCAGACTTCTACCGCAGGTGTCGTCGTTTCGACGCACCCCATAACGCCCGAGATACTTGTATAACCAGGACTCGTTTCACCTTGTCGTTAGATGCCAACGGCGTAACGTCCTATCTCGTTAGCTAAATTTTAGACGAGGCAGTTGGTTTGATGCACCAGACTGCTTCGCTCCACGACCGCTATTCACAATTAATGACAGTCAGAGCCGGCAATGTTTTAAATGCGAGTTCTCTGCTTTCGGAAAATCCACATTACGGACAATCTTTTTGTTTCTTATTTTACACCTTATTTCTGGGCCTGTTATTCGAGTCTGTTTAAATTAAAGACCTTAGTACAATAACCGGTGGAAAACGTAAACTTTGCAAGGAAAAGAAATATTTTGAAGAGAGTTTCCCATGAAATTGAACAAAGACAAAAATTTGAATCTTATATTTTTTTATTCGACTCTTATAATTCAATAAGTATTTTTGCTACTTTGTTTTGTTGAGAGAGAAATAAAAAATATATATTTTAATAAATTTTTAAATGTTTTAAACTTGTGACAGAGATATTTTTACTGATTTGTGCATTTTTTGTATTTTTTATATACCGATTAAGGTCTGCGCAGTGTCAATATATATTCCTTACACACACGTCTTAACGTGTTTCACACTGTACAGCATGAGCAACTATATATATTTATCCTAAAAATTTATTATAAAGTTCAAGCTACCGAGAACCCTCGGACTTTATCATTATTATTTATACAACAGCTCACGCTTACGATTATATCTAATACTTTACATCGTTATTAAGCCGAGATTATGCTGGTGCGCTTTCCGCCATATTCCCACCGAGCTGCGAAGAATACTTTGTCAGAGTAAATGGACGCGCATTCTCTCGCAAATATCAACATTAAGATTCAAATGACCGAATAATCGAGCGAATCCCGCAGGACCTGTTTCTGCGCTTAAACAGGCACAAGCGAAGCACGCGAGGGCTTCGACGAATCGTCTCCCTGTATCTCTACCTATCTACCGTGCCTGCCATAGGTATGCCTTCATTACGTGCAATACGATGCATACCAGACTCGCTATATCTGCCATACAAGATGCCTGTTGTATGTACAACAACATCGCTTCCCTCATTTCGCATTTCGTGAGGCACCGGTAGGAAAGTTTACACGAACATGTCGGAAATTTCACTTGGGTTAGTTAATCAACGCGCTATTATTTCTTATTACAGTTACGTCAATTCAATTATACCAAACTCGCGATTTTTAACGAGAGATAAATTCAAAGTTCTGATAAATTTTCGCTAAAAATATCTTTAACGCAATGACAGTTTTGAATAAATTAAAAATTATACATATGTATAATCTTTTGCATAAATGTATAAAATTTCTTAGAGTTATAATGTGTGTACATGTATGTGTATTATTTATAAAAATTTGCACGTGTTCACCAAATTTACCTGTATATCTGCAGGGGGAAGGGAAATGTATACATACATATATGTACATCTTGAAACTAGAAAGTCCCATTTTAGAATAAGCGAAATAAATGGCGTGTATTCAAGTGTATGATTTTAATCTTTTCAGTTTCAAGAGACAAATATGTCTCATGCGTTACAAAGCCTACTTTGGGAAAGTTCATCGCACGAAACTAATATTGCAAAGTGCTCGTAAAAGATACCGTCCTTTCAAATGATAACTGAGACTGTGTCATCGCGTTAAGTTTTGTTAGAGAGTAGATGTAACTGTGATTTTGTAAGAGTATTATGTTTCTGTCGTATATGTATCACGTCTTAATTTTTTGGCATTTATATACTATTCTTGTGGGAAAAAAAAATCTTTCTTTATATTGATCCGTATCGCTTAAAAGTATCAGAAATCTCTGCGTCTATGTCATCGTAACCATTTATATCGCGAGTTTGCCGAGTTTCACCGCTGCACAACAACAAGTTTCTGCGTTGACTAGCTCATAAATAGCCAACTTCCGTGGCAATCTAGAGCCGTATAATTACTCGCAAGCTCCTCTTACAGCCTTTCCTATGTGTACAATGATATTATTACGGTCGACGCTACTTTTCGAGATAACCGCAGCTTTCCATCGTTCTAACGTAGTTTTCTCCAAGTATTATGATTACGCTTGTGACCGAAACTACCGCGCGAAGTAATTCCATACCGTGGAATATAGGATCGCATGTTGCTCCCGTTTACACATTGAGGAGCGATACTTTACAAGCGCATATTATTAAGCGTATATTTAGATTTGCGGTGTGATATATTTGACGTGGCGGTAATGCTCCGAGATTGAATAGTTATCGAATAGTATTACAGATTTATCGATACTATGCATCGTAGATTTCGCGATGCGCCACAGATAATTTCGTGCCGCTATTTCGTTCGCAAATCTTGTCCAAGATTCACTGCCGCGCGATTCCCGCAAGCTCCATTTATCTTCTGGCACGTGATATGTGCGATATTGTACGCAGTTTCCAATATTTGTCGCAGGATCTTTTTCTGAAATATCTTATCCGAAACAAATAACCGAACATACTTACGGGACGTTTGTTAGCTAATCAACACAGGCCGATTTAAATAACGCAAACGTATTATGGATTTTTTGATTTGAAAAAAAGGATATATTTCAAAATAAATAGATAAATTTTTAGTGACTTTCTCATAATATTTTTCGACTTTGACTCAATGTGCCTGAAAATGGCAAATATTAAGAATCGATTTCTTGAGACTACGTGAGTCTATTTCTTCGTTACGAAACATGAAAAAGATAAACACGTTCCGCTCTTATTTTTTCTCAGTTACATTTATACGCCAACGACGTCTCCGATCGTTAATGTCAATTTTCCCAATCGGCGGAAGGTCGATGCAATTTCATTCCGTTTAACCGGCGCTATTATTTCCGTGACCGGAATATACCATCGTCGCTCGATTGTCAAAGCATCGATTACGAGATCAGAGATGTATGTATATTCTCTACGATGATCCAATATTTATTCGAATCGTTCGCGACTCGTTATACAGATATGACAATGTTACTACCCTCGGTCTGTACGTTCGATCGGTGTGTCAATTCGGCACGCGGGATATACATTCGCGGTCGCGCGCGAGAAAAGCTGGCGATGCCACGTTTTACGTTTCAATCACTCCGATAATAGCCAACCCTTCTAGCGGTGGTGCGCGCCGCGGTTTCGACGTGTCCGAAGTCGCTTCGTCTCGTCGATAAACAGCGACCACCGACGGCCACCGCAACCGTATCCGTTCGACGGTTCCTCGCCTCTTCTCGCTTCGTATATACGTTGGCACATCGATACCACGCTAGAGGTTGTGCGGACCAACCTCGACTTCGTCCCGCGTTGCGCTGCCACTCGCTTTTACCTAAGTGCCGTGATTACGCCCGTGACCGGAATCGAGACCTGGGCCCACTGCATAGCATCGTATCGCCCGAGTACAGAATTGGGGCTGCTTCAGCGGAATTTCAAACAGTAGCGGATCTCTTTCGCGGTGCATGTCTGTTTATCGAGGCAGCCGTCGCCATTAGGATAGAAACCAGGCAGAGAAAACTATCATGGGTATCGTGGTGTGGGATAAAAATCTTCTCCCCGAAGCATTAGAATTCTCAGACGCTAACGTTCTTAATGTCTAAGTCTGCATTGTATCATGAATAAATAAAATTAATATGACTAAATTAATATAAATTGATACTATTAAATTAATTAATAATAGAGTTTACCATATTGATTATATAGTAAATGGCCTTAATGGAAAGATTGACGACCTCATAAATATTGTTAATAATTCATAATTACAGAAATAATTTTTATTTAATTACATATACATTATATGTACTAAACAAAATTGCAAATTTTAGGAAACCAATCTGGCAGTAATTGCAGCTGCTATACTCGTTGGAATTCTCATAGTAATAATACTCGATCCTGCCTCGTATGATGAATAGATTGTATATAAAGGAGCTTATCAGAATTGAATTTATATTAATACGTATGAAAGAGAGTAATAGATTAATATAAATTTTATTAAATTAACTTTAAAAAGCTGGATGATATATGATACTGCATATTAACATACTTTATGTAATTATTTCGGTTATCGGTAGTTATTTTAATTGAACGCACATGCTTGCTCATTATGCATAACTCTGAGAATGATGTTATACGCACAGAGCTTTGTAGTTCAATTCAGTAGTAACCTTATTCACATATTCCATGTTCTCGAGCGATCCAAGGGAATCCCGGAAGCAGATAGATGAGCAAATTACCAGATCCATGAGATGAGATACAAGTTATTAACACATCTCCAGTACGTTATTCACGGGACGAAATTTCGGCTGAAAATTCAATTTTCTTTTCCGACACAATTTTTTTTATATCTATCCTCACGCAAGTAAATTTGTTACGGATTTCCGGGTATATCAATTCCCTAGCGTATCACGTTTCTCACGTCGAACATTATTACCGCGAAAACAAATCGCGCGGCAGTTTAACGTCGCCGTTAAACTGGCGGCTTCCGAATCGTCGTTCGTGTTCGTAAATCAATTCGCCCTGATAAGAGTCGCGCGGGGGAGAAACGATCCGGTTGAAGGTCTATCCTATCCCGACGGAGGAGGCGATTACTGTCGCTGTGCGCAAGAACGAAGGTCTACGACGGTGCATTCCGTGCAACAGCCGGCGGCCCGTTACGATGATCCCGTGCTGCGGGGCATTCCGACAGGAGTCTTCACGTAGTCGGCTGCGAAGATGACCAGATTACAGGTTTCTCGATGCAGGAAGTCATGAGATGCTTAATTGCGTTTGTCACGACCCTACATGGCGGCATATCTATCTCGATGTGTTCGGCTCTCTCTCCCCCCTCCCCCCCCCCTCTCTCTCTCGAGTCGTGCCGAAGCAATAACAATGCCAGGATAAATTAACCGGTAGGCAGTACGGTCGACGCGACTGACTGAGAGCGGCTATAAACCGATCTTGTAAGGAGAGCTCGCCCCAGGTGGCCAGTTAACCGCTTAACCTTCGAAAAAAAGAATATACATATATATATATATATATATATATATAGTCCTGTTCTCTCTCTCTCTCTCTCTCTCTCTCTCTCTCTCTCGGGCCCTTTGCCACCCCCGATCGTCTGCTGGACCCACCGCTTCTCTCCGGGTTTTCTCCTCATTCGATCACGCGCGTGAACGAGCCATCCTCTCGGACACGCTTGTTCGCTCACAAGCGAATCTTCGATACGCACGTCGCACGCTCCGCGTGCCATTTATCCTGGACTACGCGCAGACTACGACGGGCTTATTGTGATTTACGTAACGGACGTAGGAGAGCGATTGCTTAATCTTTCGTCTCCCGATCGAGGAGGCTGCGTTATCCCGGAAGAGAGACGGGGCCGGGAAAGAGATTCGCGTCGGTCCGGACGCTAACTGATGGAAATCGTTGCGTACGAAGATGCGCGCGCGTACTCGCGATCGCAACATTTATTTCCAGACGAGATGCATTATCGAGATGTCGATCCCGCGGTAGATAAATGGGCGAAATTGTTTCTCGGAGCGACTGCTATTTGTATCTGTATATACCGCCGTGCGCTCCGTCGTCTTAACTCGCGACGGAGCCAGGGATGCAAATGCACTGGGATCTCCTCGTCGTTGTGCAAAGTATTTGTTGTGCGCATGATTAGTGTAGGAATTTGTCGGACTGTAATATTTTTTAAATCGAGACATCGCATATATCTTTTTCATATTAAATGTTACACACAAATTTATAATTATCTTAAGATATTTAAATTCTAAGATTACATAAATAAACGAATATTATATTACTGTGAAGTAATTGGTAAAATAAAAATAAACACTCAAATAACAATAAATGATAACAAGAAAAAAATGATTTAAAAATAATGAATTAAAAATAGATTGAATAGAAAATAGAAAAATATAATAATTAGATGTAAATAGATAATAAGAAAAATAGATAGAGAAAGAGAGAGAGAGAGAGAGAAAATACAATGACATCAGATCACGATATAATCTTTAGATAACCATAATAAAGAGACAGCGCGCGATATAATACTCGTATGTATTACGTTTTCATATCATATCATAAGAGGCAACAATCCGCAGTAAAGTCGTCGTATCAGAGAAGATTACATAGACTACCGCGAGAGGTTCGCGGATAAGGGATGCGTTTAAAATGCATCCCCGGACGTTTGGGGATTTCTTTGGCTATTCCGCTTCTCGTCGTCCGTTCAAGGAGAAAAAGTCAACAGCGCGCCGGTAAACAGGGTGCAACGTAAATTCTCAGCCTTGTCTCTAGGTATTATTCAGGCTTAGTGGATGCTACAGCCACGACCGTGGAGGAAGCTCAGTCTGCGAGCTCAAACAAACGGTTCTAATCCGTTTAACATAAATACCACGTGGTTTAATTAAATCGCGCACCGCAAGGTAATCGTCCCGGTGTTGTCTACAGACACACGGCTTTTTCTTCCTTAGGCATCGAGATTACCGCGCGATGGATCGATATTTCTTCATGATACGACGCCTCTTAATTCGGAGAGTCTAATAGAACTGCTGCATTAACTCAATTTTGTTGTACGGCTAAGGTTATATTATATTCTCAGAGCTTCATTTATTATTTTTTTATTATTCACGATACTTTAACCGCGGTGCTATTTATTTATTAGTATTTATTACACATTAATATTTTTTTGCAAAACTAATTTTTTTTTGTCAAATCGATGAATTTTATGGAAATAATTTTATACATATTTTTTTAAGAGATATAAAGAATTTAAAAACATAATATAAAATAAACAAGAGAATTTGATCCCCATTAGAAAATAATTTTAATTATAAATAAATCAAGAACCTTGAAAGGTGATAAATAATTCTCTGCAATAAATTGCAATATTAAAATTCTATTTAATAAACACGTGATTTCTGTTAGCACTCGAACATTATTGTTTAATGTTCCGTACAATGGCATTTTATGGCGACACTTTGTAATCTCAGCTTGGAACATATTTACTTATCAAAATGTATATATCGACATTTTCACCGATAAACTCGATGTTGCAAGCAAACCTTTTCGGTTATCTCTATAGTATTTCAGTAACAATGTCTCGAAGACAATGTGAAATAATCTCTACAGACCGCATTCACAGAGTGTCAACGCAATAATTTTCGTCGTGAACCATTTCTCGAGCGATGGCTCGTTGTACGACGATGCTACAGCAACAACGAAAACGACGTCGACGACGACGACGACGACGACGCGCTGAAAATAGTAAGGAAAGGGAGATGAATTTCCCTACTCAAGGCTAATCTCGTAGAAGAGACGGTCCTTTGTAAATACTTCGGAGGCTTTGTCTGAAGTTACCGCGGGAACGAAACTCTCGGGCTTCTATCTTAATCATTCGACTAACGCAGTGCTTGCAACGCGCAGCCCGTTTTACCCGCACGATTAGAATCTCGCGCTACGTTTTTCCGAAATACAGTGGAGAGACGGTGTATTCTCTCTCTCTCTCTCTCTTTCTCTTTCTCTTTCTTTCCCCGAAGCAGGACCCGAAGAACGAGAAATTGACGATCTCCATGGCGACCCTTGCCGCGTCCTGAATATCTTATGCACGAGCCCATTAGCGGCAGAAACGTCGCGAGAATAAATGGCAGCCGCTTTTAAGGAGCTCGACATTCTATAGAATAGGAGACGCTCTATGAAAGGGAACGTTACACTTTCATGCAAAAATGTGTCCTCGCGAAAGCGGATTTGTACGACGATCGTAATAAATTATTGCGTCGTTTGTAATCGATGTCCCGACTATTGCTACCGCGGATCTCATTATTTTATGTTCGCATAAATTGAATTCTCTGAAAGTAATTTGCGTAATATTACATTATAGAGAAAGCTAGAAAAATGGGATGTAAAATGGGATAAAAGTATCAGAGAAAAAGGAGCGAGAATATTGAGATGTGACTTTTTAACTTTTTTTCAAATATAAAAATTTGCTCTGATGTATATTGCTTTATATAAATATGTTTTTATTTATGTCATTAGTTTATATATATTTTGTTTGTTTTTCGATGCGTTAAAATCAAAAACATAACGAGTATTGCACTCGTACCTTACTCCTACTTTTATCCTTTATAACATGGATGATAGAAAAAGTTTGATGCAGCTAATGGAATGTGTACTCTTTGATGTAGCTAATGGAATGTGTGCTCTTCGGCAGTGTGTATATATTCAATTTGTTTCTAATAAATTGCCGTAGTAATCACATCTGTGTTCTATTTTGTTTATACAGGTAGATACACCTGACAGTGTTCTGCAAAGCGGTTTGGGACTCGGACCCGATATGGGACACACGATTCTTCGTTCGATGGTGGATCCTAGAGATTACGATCGACTGAGATATTTACAGATGAATGGCGGACAACCAAACAGTTTCGAAGAAACCATACACAGGGTAAATTGCATTTTATCCATATTTTATAAAATAATACTTACAATTAGAATCACTCATATGCATCTAAGAAAATAATTTTATTTTTAGTTTTAATTTCACGCGTACATTGTTTGTGTTATTTTTTTAAATATTAGATAATTTCTAAGACAAAATTATATATAGAACAAAGACAGATAAAACGAATAGATAATAATTTGCGTTAGTAACAGAAATCTTGCGAGTGAAAGGCGCTTGCTCTTATACAAGCCATCGTGATCCTTGAACTCAGTCGGAATGTTCGAAGTCACTCGCGGGAAAGTCGCCGATAAAACCTTTTTAAACGAAACTTAAGAACGCTTCCATTCCCTTGCATTTTTCAGCTGAAAGTTCAAGAGGCGCTACGAAAGAAAGAGCGATTCCACAAAGAGCACGAGGAGGTGAGTGCATCTTATATCCACATCTATCTCTCGATTCTATAACGAGATTTTCGGGGAAATTCACCGAGTTTTTACTAACGAACTTACTTGTAAAGGACCTTGCGGGAAAGGTTAATGTCGAGAATCGCCGATGGCTCGGTCGCATGTGCACGCGATTAAATTCGTTCTATCTCCCTCTCTCTCTCTCTCTCTCTCTCTCTCTCTCTCTCTCTCTCTCTCTCTCTCTCTCTCTCCCCGCAAATGAAAGTAGATTTATCCTTCTTTTCCCGCGCGTTCCCTTTAAATTGTCTAATGATTCTTCCGTGAGGATATATCTCTCCGCTACTCTCTCGTGCAAGAGTTCACGTCCCGCGTTTCGCGCGCGCGCGCGCGCACGAGCATGAGCGAGCGACAATTTTCGTTATCGTGCGTACCGATCGTGATAAGGATAGCGCGCGCCGTATCGCGATTAAACCACCCCACGGCTCGTTTATTTTCTTCCTGCGATTCCCTTGTGCATTGCCTGGATCATCGGCAACCCTCTTCTCGTCGTTCGACTGATATTGGCCCTGGGAGCCAGTAGCCTTATCCGATACAATCCTGCCTCCCGCATCGGAATTCTCGCAGGACGAAATTTGCATATATGCGCTATCACCAAGGCCACCTCTCCTCCTCCGCCGATGATTTCCCTCTACATATATACATATATGTGTGTGTATGTGTGTGTGTGTATGTCGCTGTCCCCCTCCGTTTTACGTACGCGCGAGAGCTTGTTCTCCGCTGGTCTTTTGCCCCCTTCTTCCTCGGACTGTCTTTCGCCAACTCGATACCTCTTATTATGCAAAGCAGCCAGATCAGCGTGATATCATCATAATCGTCAATGCATACCGCGACGTTGCACCGTGAATTTCTTATGCACGATCTCGCGATATACGCATTAGAGTTTTTCGTGTTTTGCTTATTTTTCGCTGTGGTTTCGCATCGTATGCCTGGCTTTCCGTCTCGTTTCTTCTTGTCTCGTGATCGCGAACTGTAACATATCTTTGTAGATATCTTTTGCTGTTTATCGCTGGTAATATTCGATTATTTGATTAAAATTTGAAGATGATGAGATCGTGTAATTGAAGGGTACTTAATTAAAACATTGCACACTGAACGATAAAATTCGATGGAAGTCGACTTGAGAATTTTAGTAAGGAAGCGAGGGAAAATGCAAAAGTTACAAGAATTATCAGGATAGATTAATTTTACGATAAAATCAGTTAATTTGTTGCCGAGAATTCTATGGAAATTTTAATAAACAACTCTTTTAATTATATATTCCATCAGCTTGATCTGAAATTCTTCTAAAATTTATTTTGCTAAACAATACATCGTCCTTGTCGATTTTTGATGATAATTCATGATAAAAAGTTTATCGTCGTTAATTTATCTGCGGTATATAAAGGAAGGAATATATATATATACATGAAGAAGATCGGGATATACTAAATCAACTACTTGAAAAGAGTATTCGGGATATAATGTCGCGCGCGCAGCTTTATTAAAAAATTAACTCCGTTAAAAAGTTAGTCGAACGTGCCGTATAAAAGTTATCGCAGTCTTCCCTTCTCTATTGCTCTTATCTACGAGATGCTATTATTTGTTGACAAAGTTCCATCGTCGCAATTTTGCAATTTTCTGAGAAAAGAATTAAATATTTCGAGGATTATGCAAGCAGAAAAGATTTTTTATTGCGATTAATACATAATGCAAATGCAAGTATACTGCGGTTAGATATTTAATATTTTTGTAGAATTACATATTAGAAGTTTTACGAATTACAAATAAATATTGAAATTTTACGCTTGCATTTTAAGCAAACTTTACTTTAATGGCGTTTCTAATTTCGCATTAAGATATTTAATATCGTGAATCGAAAAGTTGCCTAAAGGGATTATCGTCCGATCGAATTTTTCCTAATGTAAAATAAGCCTGTAAAATTAACCAAAAAATTCTTACGTAGAAAATAACACGGCAGATACGGCATATTCCGAAAATTCCACAGATATCCGGTAATGAGGTAAAAGTGGCCGTTTCGATGCAATCAAGTACATCGTGCCGTTCATGCATAAGCGGGCACCGTATAACGCGCTGTTTCACGCGAGAGACAGTGTATTACACACTTTTCGCACGTAACAACACCGAGATTTAAGCCACGGTTGCAACGCGGCAGCTTAGCTCGTTACATATGTCGCGTATCCTCGAGAATTTCTCTCGCTCTCCCTCCTCCCCGTCGTTCGTCGTTTGCCAAAAACTGCCCATTAGGGAAAGAGCGCGCGCGTAAAAGCGAAGTAGCGAGCGACGAAGTAGACGGGACGAACTCCCGTTAGGTAGATAGTAACCGAGCACGAGTCGAGAGTTTTAATTACGCGGACGTAAGCTCCGCGAAATTTCGGGAAGTTTTAAAGGGGCCAAGAATGGGCCGTTGAAATATTCGAAAACTGGCGGCATTACGGGCCGCGAATTTGCACGCGTAGCGATGGCACGGGGGGAGGGCGGGGAGATCTGGGACGAGAATGAGAAAAGGGCGGGCGGAGGTACCGAAAAGAGACATAGGAAGAAATAAAGCGGCCATGTTCCTTTGAGGCTACGAGGCAATATGGAAATAAAGGTCGGTATCCGTGTAAAAGTTTTAGTGTCACCTTCGCCTGCGCGGGTTTATTGCTCCCCGGAGAGAAGCTTCTCTTCTTTCTTTTTCTTCCCGGCACTCTGCTGCCTCTTCTTCCTCTTCTCCTCTCTCTTTTTCTCTCTCTCTCTCTTTCCCTTCACCTCCCTCGCTTTAGCTTTTACTTCGATTCGGTAGGGACCTACACAGCCGCAGGCGACCACCTCGACAACCTCCTTTTCCTCTTCCTCTTCTTCTTCCGTCCCAACTGCTGCTCCGATCTTTTTTCTCTTCCAGGAAACAACCTTTGACTGGGCTGTCCCTCATCAGGACGTTATTTTTGCAACGTCCTGACCGATAATCGTTTTTTGTTTTGTTTCAACGATTATCGGGACTTGCGGTCTTCCACAGCAGAAAAACCGAGTATATATGTACACGGTTTTTCTCTTCCTCATCCTTCCTCCCATCTTTTCTTTGCTTTATCGTACGGTTGCGAGATCTCAAAAAACATCGATGGTGGTCCAGTGGCCGGATAACGGCGATTATCCGCCGTAAAAGAACCCGCGCATGTAAGTTCCCGGTAATACCATTTAAATTACACGCGATTACGCTACCGGTGGCGATCTCTTCTCGGCATGAAATTTAGTCCTTAGGCGCGCCATTACTTCAATTAACTACTTGCGTAGAAACGCAATTTGCGTAGAAATAATACTCAAACGTATTAAGTTTATAATGAAACTCTGACATCTTTAAATAATATATTTTTTAATTTTTAAATAGTATAAATTTTTAAATAATAAAAAATTGAATGATATATAAATTTAATAGTTATTTGCGCGATGTAAAGCTTCAAGCGAAAAAGGGGGGAACTTTGATAGCTTAATTATTGCACTTAAAGTTCATGAGATTTAATTTAACAAGAAGACACATAAAAGTTAACCCATAAGTATTTGCATGAGAACGATGCTCAGATAACAAGTTTTCCTTATATGCAACGATATATATTAGATATCATCTTTGTATATTTTCATTTAATATAATGTTCCAGAATATTCTAAGGAATTATTCGAGTCATCTTTTTTAACTCAAAAACGTGAGAGATATTTTTCTTTAATTCTCATTAGATAAACAATTAAATGAACAAAAATTTTGCGTGCTATCAAATCAATTCGCTTAATTTTTGAATCGGCAATTTAATAACGTAATGACAAATAAAATGTGATAAAATCTTGCGATATCCCAATTCTTTAAGCGTTTATCTTTGATATTCGAGAGAGAATCGCGCCGAAATCGATGAAAGCAATTCCGCGGCATGCAAACATCAGAGTGAATGCGACTAATAGCAGGTTTTAATCACAATGCTGGATAAACATTTACCCACGACGTTATCATTGTTGCTGTTTCAGATACTGAGGGATATCCGGCAGGGTTTAATGCAGCTGGGACGAGACGGACGGGGTCAGCTCCCTGGGGGTAAGTACATCAAGGACTAACCTCCAGCTAGTTGTCGCCTCGTCTCTCCACGACCTATAACCCGCCCTCTTGCAACCCCCCCCCCCCCCCCGCGTACGTGTGGGTGCGCATACGTGTTCAGTAAAACGGGGTTGCGCGCCCGTATGCGTGCACGTTGAACAAAACGCGCACGTGCCAGTCGGTATGAGAATCGACTCCCAAATGCCTGACACCTCGTATGTAGTCGCTCACTCTCGCGAGACTCATTTCGAGCATTCGTTTCCTGATGGCTCCCCTCGTAGTCTTTTTCAGGAAATCTCGCTCCCCGTAGCCTCAGCAGCTTTTCACGATAAAGTGGAAGCGCAGCGGAATGACACCTACGCCTCACAAAAAGGCAGCAGAAAAGAGAAAAGAAGCTTTCGCTTATCCAATTAACGTCGAAGGGATAAAGAAACTAGAACAAAATATAAAAATTAATATAAATTAAATATAATGAAAAAAGATCTTGAAAGATTAAATTACGAAATGTAAGATTGCAAAGATTATGTGATTAAGATAAAGATAATTAATGTTTTAAAAAACGTAAAATATGTTGCTTAATTTATACATATAAAAAATATATTCAACAACGAAATTTTATTCGGAGTAAGAAGCGATCGATAGTTTAATATAATTTTTAGAAATAAGATTTGTTACTTACGATTTAATATTTATTTTTATATTTTTAATTAAAAATATTTCAGGCAAAATATGCATACTTTTAAAATTAGTAATACCTTTAAAATTTAATCGATCAAAACAAGATACTTGGAAAATTATTAATTCAAAAAATTAGTTAGAAAATTATAATATGAATTTATGAGAATAATTAAAATTTAAGATTAAAGTGTTGTAATAATCACAGTGCGCGACTAATATTATTTCACACATTCCAGCATGAGTGGAACATGCTCTATGCTTTATTGTCGATTTATCACCACACTGCGCTGGTTTTATTTTCTATTCACAAAGGCTGCTGTGGCACGGCTGCGTCGTGAAACCCCTCGTATATGCGAACTAATCTTGTTATTGTTAGCACCCGCCACCTTCATTTCCCAAACCCTCTCTTTGCTACCTCTCTCTTTCTTCGCACAATCGTATGCTTGTGATTCCCAGATTTCTATACCAAAAGAGAATCTAAATTCTTTAGTTCGTTATTATATATAATTTAATGCAGCATTCTCATGATAATCGGTATTTGATATTTGATTTATACAATTATATATATATATATATATATATATATCAGTACATGATATATGATGAGAAAAATATCGTTTATCCATTAAAGAATTTTTAAAATTCTCAATAATTATCTATTTAGAATTATTAATTCCCATGTTTGCAAATATAAAAAGATGAAACGAAACGCGCGTTGATTCGCAGACGACACGTACATGTACGACGAAGACGCGCGATGCGGAGGTGCGGGTGGTTTAGGACCAGGTGGTCAACACTGGTACGATGAACCGCCTTACGAATCGGACCCCGAAGACTTTCTTATGGGAGCTAGCGGCGGTCCGGTGCCTACCGCGACTATCCAAAATGGAAGGTAACGTTTCCATTTAATTTTAAGCATCTTAAATATAAACGTAAATAAACTCTCGATTATTAACGTAGTTCGCAAAGTTCGATTTTAATACAAGCATTTGATAACGTATCAGATCTAAGTTAAGAAACATTGTTTTTTTTTTTTTCGCATTAAATTATAATTAAACGGCACGATCGAATGTGTCAGGGTATGCTTTACACTGAACTTGAGGCCGGAGAATCGAGGGGAGGGCGTGATCTCTCTTCGAACAGCCGGCGATATCAGCCTGCCGCGCGACCGTTCGAGAAAAGGTGCGACGTCGACGATGCGAGGTCTCATCGTTCCTCAGGGTCACAATAATCCGCCGACGATTATACCCTTAACACATTCGAGGGCTTCGCGTGAGAGCGGAGATTACGCGAGTAGCGACGTGCAGGTAAGTCCACCGTCGTCGTGCGATGATCCGGGCAACCGCCACGTGTGCCACAGTCTGTAAACTTTGCACTACAAACATTATATTGTCGTCTCTTTGCTGCTATAGTCAAATTACATCGTCCTGTGTGCGCTTCGATATTATAAACCTAATCTGGCGAATAATCAGCCTGTTGTAAACGTAATATACCAAAAAGAAAAAGAATCTATTATTAATGCACAATCTTTCTGTGAATCCGCATTTTCATAATTTCTCGTATTTAGAGAGTAGCGTGGGGGCTAATCAACTTTGACAAACTGAGAAGAAGTAGCACACGCTACCTCATCGCTCCATGCGATTCCGCCGCTCGAGATTACTAAATTATCGTACCCCCAAGTCATGAATCTCGTTAAGTCGCGGATAATATTATTGCGCCGAGGCGTAATATCGAAGGACCGAGGAATCTCCAGTCTAGATAAATCTTGTTAGATCGTAGCCGTCACTCTCCACATAGCGGAATTACATTAGTCACTGCGCTCCGATAAGTTCCCACGCAAAAAGGGCGCCGTTGTTCCTTGGTCCCTCGCCTAAGTACCGATCTCTCTCGCGAGAAGCGCGGATTTCGCGACCCCCGGCTCCGTGTCCCACGGGCTTTTATTTAGGGAAAAGGAGGGAAGGGGGATGGGGGAGGGGGTGGTCGTCGCTCACGTTCACTCGCGGGGCGTACGTCACGGCGTGATTTATTTAATTTTGGGGCTGCAGAGTGTGAGCTCGAGACTGTCGACTGTGTCGGTGGACACGAGTAGGAGCGACCAGCCTCCGGTGGGCGGTCGCCATCCCGATCGGCCGGAGCATCACCACGAGCACCATCACAACCATCGTCATCATCACGAACATCACCACTCGGTCTCACCCCGATCCAATCAGCGTCACCCCGCCGCTACTAGCACGACCATAACCAACACCGCCGACGCAACGTCACCGCAAAGCAACGCGCAACGTCGCCCGATTCCCAGATATGTTCGTATCTGCCGAACTTGTATACTTGGATAAACATATGGATCCCGTTTCTCCTCCACCCTGCACAGACACACCGCCAGTTTCCATACCACTACTAACCCACTTGTGCACTTTTCCCGCGCACATGACGTACGGTGTTCGGTCGTCCATTGCAGACATCGGGCGTCTTTGGGCGCAGGAAGCGTGAGATTTCGGTGAGATTTTATACGCGAGTACGTATCGTTCTGGAATTCGGGAATACGTACAAATTTTTCGTTCGTGTATATATACGGAGGAAAATCCCGCGATACCATAATCGTCCGTACGCGGATGATTCGATAGCCGCATCTATTATGTTTTAGAGAGAAAGAGAGGCAATTTGCGGTTTCCGATATATTGGCTCAATCGAGGCACCGGGAACCATTCGATCCATCCGTCGGACCGACAATTAGATCCTGTGATTTACGGATTGTTTGCGTGGAATCACACGTGACGGCCGGTGCCGGCGGTTGCGTTGAAATTAATGTCGAATTTACGTCGGTCTCTCCCTCGTCTGCCGAACAAACGTTATTCTTTCTCGTCAACTTTGCAAACTTGATAACGATCGGGTACATTTTTGCGATAGAACGTCGCGTCGTTTGCCGGCGTGTTCTGTTTGAATTATCGAGAAATCGTATGCTTCCCATAATTCTTTCCCATTTTTCTTCGTCGATCGATATTTGAGATATAATAATACATGAAGATAAAATATTGAATCTCTTTTATTAAAAAATAAGAAATTTAAAGTAAAATTTGTAATACAGATTAATTATCGAGATATTTGATAATTATCGAAAATTTTAAATAAAGATGTTTAATTTTTCTGAATGCATGAAAAAGAATATAGGTACTTACAAGATTTCTAGCAAACTATTCGCAATTTTAATAATATTATAAATAGAAAATAGAGAATTCAGAGTACATCACATTTCTGAGATGGAAAATATTTATATTTAAAAAATCGGCGAAGTATGGATCTCGTTCGCGCACGTCGTTATACGTCTATATAGTTGATTTATATCTTTACTGTAGTTTAATCGTGCGCGCGCGCGCGCGCGATAGTTGAACGTGTAATATTATGATAATCGTGCTTGACGTTCAAGCAAAAACTGGAGAACCTCATAATCTGATCAGAGCACCCTAGAATGAGGTGTCTTATTTCCTGCTCTGACGCCTACACAGCACTGACAGCCTCTATGTGTATAAATAATACTCACACACTGACACGCCAATATTAAGTATATCACTAACCCATCTAGATCGGCGTAGCCTGCATACGTTATTTACTTCTTGTGTATAACACGCAACTCCCCTCTATTAATATATCGAATGTAACGTGGTTTTAACATGGTGTGCAACATTTTATATATTTAATCCCCCATGACTCATACATATTTGCTGCTATTATTTAGTTTGCTACGCGACAGTTACCTCGAAAGAGATATATTTGAAAACGGTTGATCGATTACATATGCAATTCTCAAACATTTCAAAAATATTTTAATATTAACAAATAAAAGGAAAAATTTCAATTTCCTGAATTATTTTACAATTAAAGTTATGAGATTGAAAAATACAAGTTATAGATTTCTGATACGTGAACTTTTATGATACATGTATGTTGAAATATCTGATGTCGCTGAATAAAATTTCTGGAATCGAATAAGAAATTCTGTATAATTTAAAGTAACGATTATAATGTGTAGTTAGAGTAGATTCAGTTTTATACCATTTAATATGTTGTAAAAATACTTTTGAGGTGGCCATCGTGCTTGCACGTACGGTATAATGATTTTTGACATTGGATTCATATCTCTATGTCTCCCAAACACCTGCTGACACCGCGCTGGTGACAGTCTCGTATTCGATATCACCTAGCGATGCTCGTCGCCCCTTTATCTAACAGCATCCGCGCGCTATTAGATCCATCATAGTGTCCGCTTCTCCCTCTCATACGCTATTAGAACTGTCTCCCGCGAATGTCAACGTTTTAGAGCCGGAGTAGCGGCGAGGAGGGACTATCGCCCAGCCAGAGTAGCGACTATGAAGATCAAGAGGAACTCGAGAGTCAACACTCGGCCGCTGTACACACAGTATGTAATATACACATATGAGGATATTCCTTTGAGAAAACCAGTAGATTTTATTTCTCGGTCTGCACTATTCCCTTTTCACTTTTTCACTATTTCTGCACGTATGCTCGAACGCACGACATCGTTAATCATTATTACACAAATAGCCGACGTCCAAACAGTACGATAACTAAGAAAAATACTAGCTTGTGCGCGACTATTATTTAGACGATTAATATAATCATGAAATTATTGCTTAGCCTCTGTTCTATGTTTCTACGTCGTGTAAAGATGTGTATCTTTTCAAAGCATAAATATGCACTAAATAGTATTGCAAAATATTTTCCGCTTTAATGCACGCGCGCATTTCGAAAAAAAAGAAAATAATTAAGTTAAAAACTATATTGTAAAAATATTTTAATATTTAGACGAAACATTTATACAATAAATTTATAATTCTCTGCCATTATTAGGCGAAATTTTTATCATGTGAAGACAGAAAGATTAGAGGAAAAAATGATGTAAAAAGTTAATTATGTATATGAAAATGTATGTGTTTAAACAGAAATGTTTACCGCAAATTCGGCTTTAAATCCTATCACGATGTTCAATAGAATCGCGAATACTCATAGTGGTTAATATGGATAATACATGAGTTCACACATACTGATCTCATTCGGAAACTAATCCGCGTTTGCATTAAGCCTGCAGTTATGTCGTTAATTGTCTGTCACAAGTACAGGCTTTGGTCATATGCCTTAATGAGTATGCCTGTCATGTAATAAACACACTATGACAACAATGTGTAACAAGCAATCTCCCATTGAAATGCATAACATCGATATAACGTTGTTTCATTGCCATTATGTAAGCAAGTGAGAAATATGAATGCTATTAGAGGCTCTAATAAACCGAATTGCATGACAATTCACGCAAATTGAATTACCGAAATCTGTTCTGATTCTTATTTCGAGTACACATTGATTTGTCCTGAAAATTTAACGCTCGTACTATTTACCTTTTTTTTCGTCTTTTTTCATTGATGCAGCATGCTTTTCAAGTAGTATCTTAACATCGTAAAATACACGCAAGCACAGCACCTCCAGACCTGCTCACGAATTATACAATCACAAGATGTTGATCTATTCCACCGACAAGTCGACGGTAGCGTATAGATTGGGAGACGAAAATATTTGTTTCTCTATCAAAGTCTTTCACGATTATTTGCAATCGGTGCATGCGTTTAATATAACAAAAAATAAGGCCACTCGAATATAATTCCCAAATTCTATATAATTCTTTATCAAGTGTTTGTTCTTACTTCTCAAGGAGTTACGTGAGAATAAGTTTTAAGAAAAGTGCAAGTTTAACAAATAATTCAACAAATGAATAACAATTATATTTTTTAAATTTAATATATAATATAATCTATACTGTTATTTAATATTAATATGATCCAGTTCTCTCCAAGATACCGATCGAAAAAATAGAGTTCGCGCTTTTTGACAGACGACACTTTTCGACGTGAAGCGATCGGCTTGCGCGATTCTTCATCGCGCCGCATTCCAGGACGTCATAAATGCATTATTGAAAATGGCTCGGTCAATGGAGATCCTTATTTCACATAGCTCCTCGATTTAATTAACGCGTCTTGAGAGCGCATCGGTCGGCCTCTTCTCCCATCCGCCGAAGGCAGGCGCGCATTCGATGGAGCACAGTATTCCGGGCACGGTGCGACACCCCGATGTTCTCGAAAACTCAATTAAAATTTCCAGTCGGAGGCCAGCGCTCTGCTGGAGGGCGACGCCAGGACGGGAATCGCGGGCCGGGCGAGGAATTTGAGGCACGACGTGCAGCGAAAGATCTCGAGGCTGCGCCAGGATCGCGCGTCCTCGGAAGCCTTCCCGTGCAGCGCGAGCAGCGTCGAGAGCCTGCCGAGCGGAAGCGGCTCGAGCACGCAGGCACTGGTACGCGCGGGAAGCAATCACAGCTCGATATCCTGCGAGGACAGGGACGCAATCAGCCCGACGTCGATCGGACCTGTCCTCTGTAGAGCGAGGGCGCTCGTGGATTACACCCCCAGTCCGTACGACAAGGACGCGCTGAAGTTCAAGGTCCGTCCTCGCGATAATTGATTTATGGGCGAAATTTCAAGCGCTGCATCGAAGCGTCAACGACGCTTAAATTTATCGGGCAGATTGATCGCGTGTAAATTATCTAGGCGATTCGTATTATTGGCAATAAACAGTGATTTTTCCTCACTGTTCTCACACACACACAACTTGATTTCTTCATTTTTAAACATTTTGATAGATTTAAAATCTTAAAGGGAATTTTTTTGACATAACGTATATATTTCGCGCGCAGTTTGATTATCGTGACGACGAAAAGAGAGAGCTCCTCCTGCGAATGTTCGTTGCGTGGCTACATTGTTTCAGAAGGGGGACATAATCGATGTGGTACAAATGAACAAGAGCGGGCTATGGAAAGGCGTCGTACACAACAGGATAGGCCACTTCAAGTTCATAAACGTCGAGATACTGAACGACAGGGTGCCTAGACGAGGAGAGCCGGAGCGGGGCAAGTGGGGTCAGAGATATAGGCAGAAGCCGGGCTCCGTTCAAGAGCTCTTGCAGAGAATGAATCTTCAGGTAGAGAGAGAGAGAGAGAGAGAAAGAGAGAGTGAGAGAGAGAGAGAGAGAGAGAGAAATATCTCGCCGCGGCTCGAACAAACTGATTCGCATTTGCATGGCGTCGAATGCAAAGTAGAGAACCTGCTTTTATACGTTTCTTTATTCGGTGTCCCTATCGCGCTCTCTCTCCCGCGTTTCCCTTCATCCCTTCTCGCATCCCCTCCCGCCATTGCAACAGCTTTCTAGCTTATACTTATACCTTATACTCGCACAGGTTCCACAGACCATGACGAGTCCTTTTTGTTCGATTTTCCTTCTTCCTATTCGTCTCTCTCTCCGTTTCTCGCCGCTTGTCTCCGCCTTGCTCATTTTTATTCTCACCCGATACACGTTCTATTCTTTCCTTTATCACCTCTTGGTCCTTCCGACTTCCTTCTGACTTCCACACTCGAAATTTATACGAAATATCGTGAAACCTCGCCTTTTCAACCGCAAATATTAAAAAAGATATTTATGGGATTAATAAGAGAGTTCCGAGAGTATATAAATAACAAAATTTTATTTTATAATTAATTTTAACTTTACTTCATTTTTATATTAACAGAAACTTTATTTAAGGATAATTGTATCGGCATTCCGTGTTACATGTTTATATATATAAAAAGACGTTTTTTATTAGCGATATATATAATCCATGTAAAAAATAGAAGAGTCGACTTGAAATTTATCGAAGAATTTACGGTTAGAAGCACATTCGGCAGTTCTCGGATATCACGTATAGTCTCGCAATTCGGCAACAAATTAGGTACGATCCTGAATCACTGTCGGAGGTTCAAGAGGCGCGTCTCCCTATCGAAGGGACGGAAGCGGCAGGAAGGGATAGAACGAAATGATAGGGCGAGGAGTCGCTGTACCGGAAACGTCGGTTCCTATTCGGGGGAGCCGTGCCACTTAATTAAGCCACTATGATCGATCGTTTAATGAGCGCCGTAGATTCATCCGTGTGCACCTTTTCAACGTCTCGATATACACTTAATTGAAGCTCGAGTAGCTCTCTGTGCGAATTATATCAGCGGACGGAGATCCAAAGTATCCACTTCCCGCCTGGCTGCTCAAGATCGTCGTTAAATTTCGTTTGACTATATACATTCCCTGTGAAATGTCCAATCATTGAATATCTTACAAGTCGCGATACTTTAGATTCTTTGGAGCGAACGCTGTCATAATTATAATATCCTTCCGTGCTAAATCGTGCTTACTGACATTTTCTTTGATTCGAAAATGATCCGACATTTGAACATATCGGTTTTATTATATTGCGACATGTATTTCGCAAAAATTTTTTCTGATGCACAAATTATAAGTATCGAGCAAATCGAAAAAAGATACATTGCACAATATAAAAGAATATTTTTAGTTGCTTTTTAAAGTTTATTTTTTATCGTTTAAGTTTAAGATTACACATATACACACGTACATATACATATGCATTTTCACTGCATTCCATTTTTTAATCGTCGAAGTACAACGCTCAATTTAACGTTTTTCAATCAAAGTATGAGAAAAATTGCCTTAAATAAAGATTCATAGGAATTCCGTAAGCTTTTTTTCAAACGTATAAAGTACGAGCGCATTTTGTTGCACAAGTGAACTGTTCAAAGCTCTGTTACGGTGAAACTAGTATCTCAAAGATGAATGTTACGCTCGCGCAGGAACATATTCCAGTTTTTATATTGAACGGATACGAGGATCTGGAGCTCTTCAGGGAGTTGGAGGCGGCGGATCTGGACTATTTGCGTATACATCAACCCGAGGATCGTGCCAAGATACTCACCGCCGTGCAGCTTCTACACGATCTTCAATGTGAGTATACCGAACAGACCGGCTACATATGTATTATTCACGGTTCCCTAAAGACCTTTTCATCATCGTCGCTATTCGTCTTGCTGCATATATCGTGTTACAATTAATACGAGTCATATATCTTAAAAATTTTTTATAATTTCTTAGAAGCAGGACGAGTATTTTTTATATTATTAATAATACAAAAATATTTTAATCTAAAAAGAATCTAATAATATTAAGCTACAACTCAATTGCTTGCTTTAAAACAGTGCTGATATATGAGAATAAAAAGTTCAAAAATTTTATTTAAACTTTTTATATTTTTGTCTTTCACTAAAAAATAAAAATTTCTAGAAAAGAAATAACATCTTGGACATATTTTATCAAAATTATTAACATCTATTAGTAGATTACGAGCATAAATTGAATTAGCCGCGAAATATCACGCGCGCACGCGTTTTTTTTTCACCTGTCCTTACAGCGGGCAGCGAAGGTGACCTGGCTTCGAGTTCGGAGGGCGACGAGGTCAGCCGTCTGGTCTTAACCTCCGGCCAGACGTCCGGCCACTGTTCTCCCTTTAACCGACGCCAGTTCCCGCGGGACTCCGGCTGCTACGACGCGCACAAGAATACGACCAGTCGGCGGGCCATCAGCCCGGAATCAACCACGACGTCGGCGAAGCTGTCGAGGGAGAACGATTTGGACAGCGCGTCGACGGCGGCCACGAAGAACGCCGGCGGTGCGACCGCTACGGAGGGCGGTCTGGCCGATTCGAAGGACGACTTTCATCCCAACATACCGATCTCCGGCCCGGTAGAGAGGAAGGAGAGCCAGTTCGAGAAGTCGCCGTTGCTGCGGGGCGGCAACGTGCGATACATCGCGAAAAGAGGCAACTTCGGCGAGACGGTGGTCATCGAGGACGGCTGCGAGAGTGGCCCGAAACTGGGTGGCATGGTCAAGTACATGGTCGGCGGTACCGGTGATCTCGGCCTCGAGAGCGCCAGCAACGTCACCGGTCTCGGTCAGCGCGGTTGCCTCAGCGAGAAATCCAGCGACTCCGGAGTGAGCTCGTCCAGCATCAGCTCGGCACCTCCGCCTAGAGACAAGGTCCTCGCATCCGCCAGCGCCCTCTCCGATTCGCCGACCAAGAGCTTTGGCAGCTTCACCAGGGCGTCGCCGACCTCTCAGGGTAGCAGCAAAACTCAGAACAACGACGGGAGCTACCAATGAGAGAAGCAACGAATCGTTAGGTCGACGAGTCGCGGCGCGATCTTGAGCCCGAAGGTAAGAAAAATGAAAATGAGAGAATTGCTTGATGATCTTAATGGAGAACCGACGGAACACCTTTAATTCAGATTTGAGATTTTACGTGATCGCGATCGTCTCTAGGCTACGATTCGTTCGCGAAAAAGTTGAGCAACGTCGGGTTCAACGAATATTTCGGACATGTATTTTGTATTCAGTAAGAGATACAACTTCCGAATCCGATCCTAATGAACATACGTCACAACAACAAGATGTTTCTTCCACTCTGAATAACTAGTAGAGTTAAAGCAATTCTAATGAGATTGATAATAATAATAATTAACAGTCGCTCATTGTAAACTGTATGGTGCGTACAAATGCATCTCGATTTGAATACGCAAAGCAATATCTTATTTTCTGTTATTCTTATTGAAAAAAGAATATAAATAAAAGGATCTTACTTTGTTTGATAATTTTTGTCACGAATGCGCGCGAACAGAAATTCTAATATCTCTTGACACGCGCCGATATATTAACGTCGGGAGAATATTTTGTTATTCCGTATCTTGGATATTTGATGGCGAGAGAAGAGAGAGGGGGGGAAAACGACGAAAAGAACTGAGACAAGAATCGCGCGAAACGAGCGAAAAATTCTGAAGTTCAGAATTTTTAAATTTGTAATAAGAGCTGCCGGAAGGATGCGCAAAGTGAAGTTTCTTCGCGTGTTTGATTCGAAAGAGGTGCGTTTCGATTTACGAGAAGAGCAAGGCTGAGCATGATGTCACTGCCTGTCATCATTCTGATCATAACACCTTGCCGATTGTTCTTGGTTTATCGAAACCAAGCCAAGTCACACATCGCGCCTACGTAATTGTGTAATTAATAATAGTAATAATAATAAGCGAATACTATGTGATACGGTAGCAATATACGATCGATTAATCGAATAGGTAGAGAGGAAAGGAACGACGGCCAGCGACGACGTGAATCGCCGTCGCGATCCAATGCGTACAATAAATAAATGACGAGGAAAAAAAAAAAAAGAACGAATAAAGAGATCCGTTGTATATAACGAATGCGCGTCCATTAGTTTTGATTTCGCGTTCGGTATTATCTGTCGATTTCATCTGAGTGACGACCTCGCGATTAATCACTGCAAACACTATATAGTTTGTCTGACATCTGACGATATAGTCCGTCAAAAAACTGCCAGCGTTATCGAGTTCTTGTCTCTCTTCAGATAGCGCGGTCTCTTATCTCATATATATTTTAAACTCTTTTATACGTTAAATCGATCTCATCGCTATATAGAAGACACGTGCGTAAACCGTACGAGAGAGATAGTTATGAATCATCTCGAGACAATTTTCCGCTTAAATATAGCGAAACTCGCGAGGATCCATCTTTCTTATCCAGTGATGTAGACGGATTATCGGATGCACAGGATGCCTTACGAGCGTTTTTCACTCTTACTTAGCTTATTTATACGCGACTTTAATAAAGCTCAGTGCATACACTCGAACACGTCGACTCTCGCGAGGGAATATCTCCGTTTATTTTTTATCTTTCGCATAATTTTGTACGGAAGAGCGACGATACGAAATTTCGTAATGAAACGGCGCCGATTATTATGCCGCATCGCTTACTATTACGATCGACAATCCCCCATCGTCGATGCGACTCGTCAGTTCTTCGACACGATGGTAATCTGTACATGTGTATATTGACCATACCACAGGAGAGAGGAAAATATTGAAAGTTACAGAGATTTTGTATGTACATAGATATATATATACATATATATATATATATATGTGTGTGTATATATATATATATGTATATATACACGCGTAGAACTTAACGATGTTTTGTATTGATCTTGCCCGTTTGCCAAAATTTTAGACTAGGCTCTATACATACGCGATATAATACAATATATCTCGTACCGTTGGATTTTATTGTACATTTCTTGTATAGTGTAAAATCATAGATGAATTTACGAGACGCGGGAGCGCAATCAGAAAAAGAGCTGCGGGAACAGATATGGGCGGAGCCGAGAAGCCCCGACGGATAATAATAATTTGTAAGTAATAATTTTAGCTGTGCGTGTGTGTGTGAGAGAGAGACGATTCGACGCGAAACGCATTATTATTAATTAAAGTAGAAGAAGAAATATGCAGGGCACGCACCCATCCCGAATGAATGAACGATCGAAGCGATATTGGCGAATAGCACGTTGACGGAAGGTGATGATATTAAAGAGTTCTTGCAATGCCGTGTCTCGCGTTTACGATAAGCACTAAAGAGTCGTATATCCGTTCAATTGACAAATAAAATTAAAAAACTTGCGCTTGATGTGTGTATTCACGGTTTCAAATAGAATCTCTTAATATAATCGTCAGATAGGGATAAATTTAAATGAGCTCAAGGGGCGATATTCATTCACGTGAATTCAGATGATCGGGTAAGTTCGAGATGAAAGTTATCGAGAGTTTAGTGCTTATCGTATTCGATACGCGTTATTGCAATAACGTTATAAGAATTTATTGAGAGCTACAAGTGTTTCACACGATACATGTACATTTTTCACATCGTCATCATCTAACGTATAATGTAGAGAGCGTGCTTCTTTTTTACAACGTTGTCGCGACACGAAGAGCAAATTGAAGGAGGCAGAACAAAGATTTGGTCGGTTCAGAAGTCGGCTATGGTTCGATCGAATATGTAATCGCAAGTTGCTTCCATCGACGTCGAGATTGATTAAATGCGACATACTCGATCGCGGCCACGCGCGTGCGCAGCGAGTGCGAAATTTCGAGATCGAGATCACTTCATCAATGGACCCTTTTTTTTTTTAACGAGTTTGTGTGATGATTCGAATAGTGCCGAGAAGACTTACCCAATAAATGATATTTCGGTGACGTCTGCTAGTTTATCCGTTCCATCGAGAATACTAAACAAGTGTAGAGAACGAGCGAAACGATTATTACGAGACAAAGAGAGAAGAGATGATTGAAAATTGAGCGTATGCGTGCGCGTACATGTGTGAGAGAAAAAAAGCGAAAGGAAGAGGGGGACGACGCGATGTTAAATTAGTAACGAGTTTATGAGAGTACGAATAGACACGATAGTGATTTTATTAGCTCGGGAAATTATGCAGCGTTTGATGTAAAGTAAACTTATTCTAATCGTAGACCCCCCCCCCCCCCCAAAAAAAAGGCGCAGTAATCGAAAATAGATAATTTAAGGAAGAATCTTAAGGAAGAAGTCGTCGATGTGAAAAGAAAGCCTACGGTGTCGTCTTGCACGTCCCTCGGAAAAAAAAAAAACGACGAATCGCGATCGCTAGATAAATTTATTCGTCAATCGAGAAGCGCTGCACGCGCGGAGCGCGGACGCTTTCGGGGATTTGCTGGCGAAAGAAGTTAAGCGTTTACGTAGCGGTCTAGTCCATTCTTCTCGCGTGGTTATAACGAATATAATGTACATAAATTAATAAAACGATAAACACAGATCTAGAGAGAGAACGACGATCGCGGCCGCGAATTAGCGCGCATCGTCGGACCTTTTTATAAGCTGATTTTGTATTTATTGGTTAATTGCGGGATTTGTAGATGGTCACGAATCACACACACATAATTCTTATCGTCTCTCGGTTCTCATATGGTTTCCAACGATAAGTGTTAATTTATTGACTGTGAATAGAAATAAACGATGGAAGATACAAACGAGGATTTATCTCGTGCTTGCGTGTATTTCAATTTGCGAGAATCACATGCCCTGGCAAACTTCCGATTCCATAATCCGCCTGATTATTCCTCCAAGAGACAAAGGAGCAGTTGCGCCAGTAAACGGTAAGTGCTTCATTAAGATAATAGCGTATATAGCGTAATCTTAAAATCCTGGCAACTTCGAAACGATTAGGTGATTGCTAAAATTTTAAAAGCAGACAAAAACACTTAATACGTAATTAATGCGTAATTTGCGAATTAAATCATTATTTTCTCTCGCAAACTCTATACGACTTTATAAATATTTGAAATTATTGATTCATAAACAAGCGATCATTTTTGATCTTTTTATTAATAACAATTTATAATAGATGTACATATTTCATGAGTTTTGCAACTGAACGAAGCTTCGCGTGCATCGCATCCTGAACCTAATTGAGGAAGCGCGAATGCGCTGCGAACGATTTTAAAGAATATAAAGCGAGTCTCTCGCACGGAAGATCTCCGACGAGTTCGCGTTCTTGCTTTCTTGTTATTTCGGGCAAGATTCACGCAAACGGAATAATTAGACGTTTCTTACTCGATTAACGAGCTTCACTGACATTAAGCGTTGCGATGTCATTTCATAAGTACGCCAAACCCATCTTTTACGCGCTGCCGCGCGGGACCATTAGCGGGAAGAAGTTCCGAGTGACGGACGACTCGGCGTCCGCTGCTAGTAACTCCGAGCAAGCAAACTTCGCGCTTTGGTTATCTGCCATTACTTGGAGAAAGATCCTCTTATTTAACTATCTTCCTGCTCGCCGTGGCTCGTAATTGCGGAAACTCCGGGAAATGCAGCCATCTCTTGCAGAACACAGTTAGTCCAAGTGCAGCGTGACGATCATTATTCCTCTCATCGCGCTCCTTGCGAAATTAAATTAAATCACAAATGTACATTTTAAATGCGCATTGGTTCTCGCAAAGAATTCGCTCATTGTCTCTATGTGCAATTAAATATCGTCACGGTGCCGCCGCCGCCGCCGCCTCTAGCTATACCCCGTACTGCTAATTGGAGATAATTAATATAAAGATCTCGCAATTTTATTATATCTCGTGTACATTAATCGAGAGACTACGACATCGTTTCCATTCAATTTCACGGACAGATTCTCTTTATAATGTCGTGCCGTGAAATATATTATCGATGGCTTGAACTCGTTCAGCCAAAAGAGCGATCGCACCGGAGGCTGATCGGACGCAGATCTTCGAAAAAAAAAAAAAAGTACGATAAAAAGCATTTAGTAATGTATGTAAATGCACCTTCCGAGAATCATTCCGAACGTTACGACGTGTACGTGTCCATTCGTGAGCTTTATTTCGTACCCCAGGGGGCAACAGAAACTTTTAGTACGCCAGATTATGGCGGTAATAACTCGACGAGCTTCTTTGCCCGCGACTCGTGAGCAAATTCTTCATCCCCCTCTGGGGTGAGATCTAATTTAACTTTTAGGGTCGCGCAATCACGGCGGTTTCTGGTAATTCAGCCTAGCCCGCGTGAATTCAGTTATATCTGTATTATTTACTTCGCTACATTCTCATTATTTATTTATTTTTTTTTTTTCGTACGAAAGAAACCCTTTGTAACACTTTACAATGCGTCCGAAAATTTATCCATGACATTGTAACGTAACAGATGCTCTTTTTTTATTGCATAAATCTGCGATATCTTAATTCTTTGCACGGATAATCGCGATATAAAATATAAAGTAGCGCTATAAATTCGTTAAAGCGATAAAGTCGTTAAGAAGAGATGTTTATCTCGTTACTTTTTATCTCTCAATTGTACGGAATCGGACGCGCGAGATTCATTGCTGTAATTTTAATAACATAATCTAAAGCCTCGCCTGTATTTCTTACGCGAGATTTATCACACGTAAAGGATACGCCAGTCCGCAATACGTTCGTATTGTGGCGCATTATAAATCGTAATCGACATCTACTTTAACCGGTCCCGGTGTTATCGGACGCGATCGGGCAAAACGATCGGTTATACTTGACGCGGAGACTTTTGCGCTTCTTGCACGCCCATAACAATCTTAATTACTGTCCACACTAATGAATCAACGAAAGATATCGCTATTGGCATAGCTGTGCCGGACGAAGCTCCGTCATGAGATTGCTTCACACCCGAGGCGAGATAAAACCGGAGCGCGTCCTTTTTTTTTTTTTTTTTTCCATCCGCTCTTCTCTTTCCGCGGGGCGTTATGTCGAGGAAGCCGCGCAATCGGCTTCATCTATTTCTATATTAGAGCTGGTGAGATGACTCACACACATAAATCAAAAGTCTGCGTAAGCCCCCTATATACATATATATATATATATGCACCAATCTAAATAACTACATTCTCTATGATATAATAAAAGCATTTCGACCGTTATAGATTGCCAATGAAGGTAGCTAATATCTAGTAATTGCAGATCACCTTCTGTAAAGACGATCCGAGCATGCAACACGACTTTGTGACGCAATAGTCCAAGATCGTAATCATAAGTTATGAACAATGCAATTAAGTGACAGGAGAATCGTTAAGAATTTATAGTATAATAGCTATTTTTCTCTCTTCGTGAAATGTATTTTATGTTTAGGCAAATGCATTTTATTATTATTATTTCTGTATCATGTAAATGATATGTATATTATTTACAAATATTTTTATACATTAGAGCTAAAGAAAATTAATTCTAATTATAAAAAATCTTATAGATGTGTAAATATAGCGATAAAATCTGAAGCTGCACGTGACTAAAGTATTCATATAAAAAAAATAGCGCAAAAAATAATTTTTTTATTACGATGTAGGATGTAGAATCATATGTGGTGTTTTACAAAGAAATTTTAGATATATAAAATGATATGTAAAATGTTTTAAGTGGCTTCGGACACATTTCTTGAACAGTTTCATACGTGTTATATATACATGTATTTGTAAATGTTATTTTATGTCTAATTCGTTATTATCGGACTTAAACTCACCCATGATTGGTAAATACTCAAAATTTGCATAGCTTGCCGACTAATTGGATCCTCAAAGGTGGAATCCTAGTAAACTTAGATAACTAGCCGCACCTTGTTGAGCAACTATTGTTCTGCTCAGTTTGCGAGCAACAAGTTGGGCACCGATAATTAGACAAGTTAAGACAACTATGACCGTCCACAATCGTTAGTCGATAATAGGATTAAACGTACTTACAGGAAGTGCCAGTTTAGGCGACAAACTATCCTCCAACTCTCTCCTACATATTACAAATAATGATTTTAACCTTTCCTGGCCACTTTGAAGATTCCATTAAATGGCACGAAACAGTGTCAAATGCATAGACGAACTATTACTATTAAGACAAGGCTTATAAGAAAAAATCTTCAGAGTCTTATGTAAGATATTAATTATTTTACTAGCTTTCTGTGTGAAAACAATGACTTGTTTATATATTTATGCTTTTTATAACATAGCATTTTTATATTTCTCCTCTCTTTATATGTATAGTATATAAATATAATAAGAAATAATTAAAACTAATTGTATATAAACTTTATGCTCTCTTAGTATATAGATTATCTTCTATTTGTAGTGAAAGCAATTATCGCAGTAAAGACAAGCTCTGAACACACAACGAAGGATCTAAACGTAGCAAACTTGAGACTAGAAATATCAGTCATGTGTGTAGGAATATGCATATCCGAAACGAAACTCTGCATATGTCAAGTTATGAGCAAGGATTATATTTACTTACGACGTTCTCTGTGTGTCTCATAGTTTCTCGTTACCGCCAGAAACGACATCCCATTAATATCGTGATAGAAGGTCGTCGCGCCATAGATAACGGGAAATTCGGTGCTTCGCATCGTCATTATGCGCACACAAACCACGGTACGGTTATAGATCTATATTAATAGAATGCTAAATGAGATGATGCTGTACGCAAACTTCTCGATCGGTGCGCATGCTTGTAAAGCGTTAAATTTATATAAAAAGTTACCGCAAGAAGCTTTTACGTCTTTCTTCAAGAGCTTGAAGCTCTCCAAAAGTTCCGGAAAATACTCTTTCACGATCCAATTTTCAGTATGATGCCGCGTGTACTTTATTCTTATCTCCTTTTTCAAATTCAACACCGTATACATCTATATAACGTACGCTAACTTCTTGTGTCGCTACTTTCTGCTACGAGATTTAACCGCGTAATATCTGTGCGACGCATCGTATTTTATTTTATTTTATCCGCTTTATCAGATTCTTCTCGATATATCGTCTGACGAGGGAGTGCTACCGAGATACAATAAAAAAATGCAAAGATAAAAATGAGAATACACAGGTAGAAATATATGATGTTTCTGTGAAAATTTATGCATTTATCCGAACTATCTTTTGTATCAACAATATATTTCTGTTATTTTTAATCATTTTATATCAAACTTTTTTCCAGCATTTTTACACGCATTTAGATCGTGAAGCGTAAGACAGTCGGAATGTATACGGGGTGGAAGTCAGATTAGTGTATGCATACGAATGCGCGAATTTCCGCCGCGCTATTTTCGCGAAACACTCGAGACGCGGAACGCCAAGAATGATACTTGGCTTCGGCATCGGTAATTACATCCGATCTACGTTAATTAGTACCCCCACGGATTTTAATTCCGGACGGAGCGCCGATATCTACTGCGGCATACGTGAACTTTGTTCAGGATTCACGAGAATTCGCGACTCTAATTAGGATGTCTGACAATGAGCTACTATTTTATTCCGGATGAATCGTCGATGTTGCACTTAACGGCAAAGCCGATGATTGGAAGCCTCCATTGAATATACGAAGTTTTATTTGATTTTATTACTTAAGTCATATTTATTTTTAGAAAGTGATATAAGTTTTCAATTTCGAAAATTCTTCTAAAATTGTGATCTGTTTATTAAAAAAGCTAATGCTTCTCGAAAATTCAGGTAGTAGTTTATTGATATTCTATAGTGCTTTAATCGATTGCGATTAAAATTTTATTACATTTAAATAAAGTAGTAAGTTTTTTGCACATAAGAAAGTCTGAACAAATATTTTCTTACTAACGATGAAAAATTATTCGTGTCAAAAAATCTGCGTAACGCAAAAGCGTAGCGTTCTGATTTTGCGTTCGAGCTGCCAGCGAGAAAGATCAATGACCGGTCAATAATATTTTCATCTTTTATCGACACGGTCGCGCGCATTATAAAGAGTACGTGCGGGAGCGCGACTAGCTCGCATTAAACACAAACCAGTCATTAATAATGTAGAACGTGGCACCTTTAAGGCTCGCGGCCATAAATTCCGTTGCCGGGACAGGAACGGCAGTTTATCCGCGACGCTCGAAATCTAATTTATTTCGCGATGCAAGCACATAACGCAGTTAATAGACGCTCATGGGTAGTATGCGTACGAGAAATAAGACGATGCGGCAACATTTATTGAGCCTGTCCAGTCTTGTATCGAAACGAGATATCTTCGTATTCCTTTTTTTTTTTTTTTATGATCTCTAGTGATCGCGATAGATGCATTCGACGCAGAGATTTTCAATCTACGCGCTCTATCTCTCTTATAAAGCACAGCGCGGATTACAATAACTTCCACCAGACACGAAGGGCACGATATTCCATCAACATGAATAATTATCCTCGCACTGATATAATAACGTTCCTCGAAACTTGCTGATGCGGTGTATCAACTACAGTTTCGCTACACCCATACATCTGGATGGCGCGCGCGCGCGCGCGTACACGGTTCGCTAATTAATTATTACGTTTTAAGGACGGCGCTGACATTTCCGAGATACAGTCAGCTCGCGCATTTGTACGACTAGTCACGCTAACGACGTGCACGTGCATCAATCTGTGCACGCGTAATACAAAGTAATATCTAATATGCGAACCTCGTCGAAAACCGGCGCGCTATTACAGTATCATTACACAGGCGAGATATAAATTGACAATGAAATGGAAATCTTTAATGGTATATTCCGTACATATCGAGACAGAGGAGTGGGACTCGCGTTCCACACCCTCTCTGACAATTTTCGTTTATACCCGAGCCGGCAGATACCCGCATGTACCAGGGGGACATCAAAGGGATCGTTACGATACGAGGGGGAGGGTGAAGCCACCGCAAAGGATGCCGAGGTATGTTCCTTATGTCATTTCAGGGGACAAAATCGTTCTGGGAGGAAGAAACGATTTGGGAAAAAGGGCGCGCAATTTTCTGAATAAAATCTAATTCCGGCTCATAGACACTCGTCTCCGATGGAACGGAATGATCGAGAAAGGGAAAGCTGACCGATAGAAATTGAAATTGTTATAGGGTCTTATTCGCTTCACAAATCGTAGCACGAGACACGTAAACTTAGGGGTATCTTTTTCACGATTAGATTATGTAGATAAATAAATATACTTAATAATTTTCGAATTTGTGTCAATCATGAAAATATCGAGAATAATTTTTTAATCATAAAAATACAGAAAATTAAGTTTATTAATTTTTTCGATTCTGCATTATGATTTCGTTCGCATTCAATACTTTACAAACAATCGCTCTTATTTGTTGAAAGTGATTATTAATATATCATATTTCTTACATATAACTGATTGATTCATTAAAATATTCGGTATCTGGTGCTTGAAATATAACAACTTTAATTGAATTGTCTCCCTATATAATATTTTTTTTCTATTAAAAGTTCATATGTCACGTAAAATTAATGGATAAGCGTCAATGTCAAAGGTAGTCTGTGTAATCAGCAAATTAGTCGAATTACCGATCTCGTGATGAGCTCCCGGATACACATAAGCATTAATTAGTAGCAGCGAGAGTTACCGGAAGTGCGGATGAGCTTGTCAATGAACAAGTCTAATTCGGTCGTGCCCCGGCGCTTTTGGCTGTGTATGCGTGACACATTTGTGCGAATTTCCCATGTGAGCGTAGATACAGAGTGCAAGTGTACACAGAGCACGTGAATGATACACAGCGTGAAAACGGGCGCATTCGCGAAAGGACAAATTTGTACGGCAAACTTCCTGTTTCGTGTATCGTGAAACGGGTATTACAATTTCATGGGTACAAAACAACGAATATACCCAACGAATTATAATAGAATTACAATAGAAACGTAAATCAATCAATTGAATCAATTGTGTCATAATTATTTTTAATCCGCGCGATTCTAATAATATAAAATTCTACTTATTTGTGATGAGAGAATACACATAACTGAACCTTCAATTTTTAATAATGCAATATTTTTGTCTGGAACTTAATTTTCTTGATACTATTGCATTAACACTATCGATTTGTTACAATTTAAAATGTTCAACAAATTTTTTTTTTTTTTAACTGAAATCTCTCGCGCGAATTAAAGTGATGAGAGCACTGAGAGGACGTCGACAAAGATAGTGCACAGCATGCAATGACAGAGTAAAATCTGCTCTTCTCATCACGTTCACATGCATAAGATAAGTGATCCTGTGAAACTTACGTTAACCCATGTTATAAATAACTTCCACTTGGCGATTGGGGTACGTTCATCAATTAAAGATAGTACGGGAAAATATCGATATGCTTCCGAAGTGCACGGCAAGCGATTTATATATTTCAGGATAAGGTGGAGACGATTTTTTCATCTAGAAAATCCACTGCTGGCATCGACAACCACCTATCTCCCGGAGCTCGGCTCCGAAGTGATCCTGGATAGTCGGGAGATTTGATACGTGCGCCTCTAAAACTGCCAATATTGAGACAGGTTAAATCCTCGGGAAATTGGTTCATTTATCGCGCAACATCACACCTATTACATACTATCAATCATCAATCGACTAACTCAGCGTTTAAAATAACGAAACTTCGCAAATGGACATTGTATAACGATATGAAGCTAACTTTATCAAGGTAGTTAATTCTAATCAGAATTTAATCTTCTGTCTTTCCCCAGAATGCTAGTACTCAGTATAATATAGATAAAAAGAAACATTTAGTTTATAAATAGTTAATCGATTTTTGATGAAATCGCGATCGCATATCAATAAAATTGCAATTAATCGCGGAAAGAGCGATAATTATCTAGAAATATAAAGGAATTAAATTATAAGAGATTTTCTTAGAAATCAAATGCAGATAATAAGTTTTTGAAAAGAAATCGAGGAAATAATAGCTTCTTTGTAAGTCACGTTAGATTACTTCGCTCATTCTTGACAAATATCCCGTATCTTTCCGACGACTTTTTATTAACTGGATTCAGAGTCTCAGTGGACGAGCACGACAAAGCGATCTCGTAATATCGTCAATTGAATCCTCGTGGATGAAGTGCAGCGATTTGTAACGGGATTTTGAAGCGGCTGTCTTGCTTGGGCCGAATAATGGCGTACGGATTTTTCAGGCTGACTGAAGTCAGACAGTACTGAAAAGAGATTTCGAAAAGGAATCGCTGAAAATGTGAATGAAGTTGCGGGAATTATATAAGAGCGAGGCGATGGGAGATAAAGCGTAGCGCTCTATATACGAACGTTTCATCTAACAAGCCGGTTCACATACGTGATGTTCCTAATATCTTTTTGATAATAATCATATAATCATATAGCGATAAAAAGAATTTTATAATACATTTTTTATTTGGGATGTCATTAGTCAAGAAAAATTTACTTCATTTATTAAAACAAAGTATTGTAAAAAAAATAATATTTTCAAGTAAAGGATTTATTTGGAAAAATACGAAATTTATCAAAACTTTTCCAATAATTTTTAATGAGGGGAACACGGTAACAGGAATAATAATAATAACATCTTCAAACTGATTAGCACAAGACATACCTGAGAAGAGTATTCGCCGTGACTTTATGATTCAAAATTGCAACCGCAAGAGGCTCGATGGGGACGATCGACAAGGGCTAGAAGGAATCCAACAACCACCCGAAGCACCCTTCGTAACCATGAGAGCTTTTTAATTAAAGCGTGATTCTAGCTCCAAACTTTGAGAGAATTTCGGCTTACGTGGCTGACGAAAGAGGAGCGAATAGAAAACAAGATATTTTCACGAAAAGTTATCACGGTCGATGTGCCAAGGGAAGCATCCTTATGCGGGAGAGCATCTCGGAGTATGTCTGAGGATCTCGAATTTGCTGTGTCATTTAGCCACCTAACTATATTACGCCTTTCCGTTGTACTCGGAACGAAATTTTCCCCTTGACTCATTCAGCTTTAGCCAAAGAAGTTTGGCCGACAACGAAGTTGAATCCCTGGGTATAAACTTTCCTCTAAAGATGAGATTTCTTAGCCGATGTTTGATTAATTTCTTCGTATCACAGGAGGAAAAACATGGAACGCTTGTTCCGAAGATATTCTACAAAATATTAATAATATTGTAGAGAGATATTAAACAAATAATTAAATTGATTTGGTTATTGATATATTGTAACTCAGGTCGTAGAAAGTATTGTTTACGCAAATTATATAACACGCAAAAATAATTTCGCGAAATATTGCGGGAAAAATGCAAATGTGTTTGTTTATAAAGTTATAATATATTCAGGATTATATATATCCTTGAACATTATATATATATATATAAATTTTTATACATTTTCTTATAAAAATATTGTAATGTCATATATTAGGGGAAGGGGAGGAATAAGAGGATTGATTTACAATGTAAAATATATACATATGTATATTGGCTACAGTAAAATATTTTTAAACACACTGTTATTATATATGTATATAATCTATCCTATTTGTAAGAAGCATAAATAAGAGATTATTCTTTAAACATTTAAGTATTTAACTTTTACAACTGGGGAATAAGCTAATTAGAAGAGCGATGATATTACCTTAATGTCAGTGCCACATGCGTATAAATCATCCTGTGCTCACTCTCGTCCCTGTTTTCCAGCAGTTCTCTGTGACGAATAAAAACGTATTTTACGTCAAGAACTGCACTGTGCTTGTTTGTACCTGACAACTAGTATGATTCCGGTTTGTTGCATGATCACGGCGCGTCCCATATAGTATATTATACGTGCAAAATTTTACCAGTTATGTGTCACACTTACTCTGCCTCAAAATTGAACTCTTGTCACGTAACTATAGCCATTAAACTCTTAGCTTTTTCAATTTATTTATATAAACAATGTTAATTATGTATAATTTTTTAATAGTTTTAAATTTTTGCTTCATTAATGGTAATTCTTATCGCATGTAAATTAGTTCTTGCACTAAAATTTTACGACAAACTTACTTTATTTCGTATTATGTTTATTTAGAAACAATATAATTTCAAGGTATCATTAAAAAATATTGATTACATATACATATATAATCTTAAAAAAAGTAAAAGTGAAAGGATCTATAAAAAGAGTCAAACAATTAAGGATTAGAATTATGAGATAATATATTATATGCTACTTATATATATCTACTACTTATAGATTACAAAAGACAATGTTAATATATATGACGTATTTATGTTAAAATTATAAATATGGATCTAATCTAAAGATATATATCTGGTTTTATAAGGACTATACATATATAAAACCTTAACTCAATATTGTGACATGCCTTCAATAGATTTTTTTATATAACGTACAAATGCAATTTGTGCTCTAATAAAATGCTAATCGCGGCCGGTTACAATCGCGAGCTGGTTGTCAGCAATAATTTTATGCAGAGTCCAAATTATGCAGCTTTTTCCGTCGCGAAACTGCCGGCGAATATTAATTACCTCACGGTTCTCCGGCTCACTTTGAAGCGGCTTAAACATCATCGCGGCTCTAATGCGAGTTGTTGCGAATTTCTCGCCAGTGCCTACAATATCGAGAGAGAGAGAGAAAGAGAGGGAGAGGGAGAGAGAGAGCCGAGACATGGAAAATTGAAGAGAAAGAACAAATCCTGCAGGCACGCGCGTAAGGGAGCGGTCTCGGCTCCTCCGGCCAAAGAAGTAATTAATGCAACCCAGTGACCCGGTTGTTCAAACAGCTTATCCAAGATGTTTAGCCGGAGGTTGCGCGCGTTAATAGGTTCCTGCGTGTAAACCAGAGTCAGTTGCGCCCTGGGCCCAACAGCCAATGCTCGAGATCGCGATAGAGATTGCTTCGACCTCACCTCCCTTTGTCCTCTTTAACACAAGAATATCTAGGATACAATCAACTACCAAGAAATTCAGAGAGCTACGGAATTGTGCTTACCGAAATTATCAGGGTAATCGCCCGCGAGAACAATACCGGTGCGAAATAGTTAAAGAATACATGCGACCAAGGAAAGTCTTTCTCTTATCATGTATATCGTTTCTTGTTACCTACGAAAATTCTCTGGTAAAAAGCAGCAACGTGACAATAACATTTGGAGCTACTGAAATTAATACAATTATTATAAATACTATTATACGTAGATAATTATATATTGCAAATTATTATTATTATTATTTTATTACATTACAATGATTACATTGAGATTATTACATTACGATGTTCTAATATTCGTTGAAAGTTAAACGCCTGCTAACGTTTGAGTTTGCAATTCCGACTTTCTGGTCGAATAATTTACACAAACTTTAATTTGAAAGAGATAAATTAAAAAGTCATTATACCATTGGATCAAATTTATAGGAAAGACGTAATTAGTGTAAGAGCTATTTTTGAATTAACAGAAAGACTACTGCGAGAAGTTTGAAAAATCAGCATACGATTTTCCAATGTAACGAATTCCCACTTCCGAGATTTCCTTCGTCCTAAATTCGCCGACTGTAAGCCATGTCGATGGAAAGGAGCGCTTTAGGAGGCAACAACGTTTTTCAGAAGCAGAATAAGCGGGTCGAGAGGGAAAATACGAGGGATCGAGAAGAAGCAGGGAGAAAGAAGCAGGGAGGAAGAAGAACGCGGAGGAGAAAGGAGAAATCTATTCAAGGAGCCCCGGACTCAGCCTCGAGGCGGCGGATTTCTCAGCAATTGCCTTTGATTCCTTCGGCTAATACGAAGAAATCTGAATGCCCGTGGGCCGGGCGTCTCTATTCACGGCCGAGGAAAGAACGATAAGGAAAAGTTCGTCCGTGATCGAAGGGTATCTATGCGATTCCGGCAAAAAGCTGGTTACTTCGGCCTCTCGCTTTTTCCCTCTCACCCCGTTTGTCGTTCCGCTTCTTGCTTTATACGCTAAGCCGAGTGACAAAAAAAAGTCAATCGAGAATCGTAACGTCGACTAAAAATGTCGTAGAATATTTACGCAGCGCGGAACCTTTAGTAGCGTCCATCACGACACTCGAGCGTTATTTGGAGACCATCGGTCGCAATTGAGAAAATGTTTATTGCATCGCGCGACTTCGGTAAAGCGTATTTCTTCCCTTTAGCGATCAGTTTTTTGTCAGCGTGCGCAAGGACCGCAAGGTCCGACGTCCTTTGTAATTTCGGAAAGTGGATGAGCTAAATGGATTGCGAGGACGTCTCGCGAACGGGCCTCTTAAAATGAATGAATCTGTCAAATAGATTTATGCGATCCTTTGAAACTCGCTACCTCTGAAGATTTGTACCGCTGCGCAAATAAAAAGCTCTTATCGGCATATAATTTTAGGAATGCCGTAAAAATTTCGGTAATTGTTAGAGATTATTTCAGCGTGTGATTCTAGCATGATGTATTCGCGCGCACCGATCGATAATTGAAAAAATTCGATGGTTTATTTGATCGATTAACTTTGCACTCGAAGATGTAATTATATACCACGAAGAAGCTTTTACAACCATCTCAACCATTTAACCAACGGAAATAATCAATAAGATAGAAATAATCAACAAAATACTTGTGGATATTGCGATTAAAGTTAGTAAATTAAACTGCACTCTCTTGAACGTTTGACGCCTTCAAGTTTTCTTTGTAGAACTACATCTGCCAACGTGCTTTTATCTGATTTTATGATCCTTAGAGATTATTCAGTGACAGGGAAAATTTCTGAGATGGTCTGATTTATGTTAAAGGTAGACAACAATGCCGACATTACGTATAATTAAATCACTTCGAAATGCTTTCGAAATGATATTTTCACTGAAAAGCTCGCTTCAAGCGAATAATTAAAGCAGATTTGTTCTGTCAGATACTTCGTATACACTTAGAGAATAGTCACAGAAAAATTGAATCTAATATTTCTCTACTTTTACACAGCCCTAATGATGATATAATCCACGCGATTATCCGAGCTTCAGAAAAAGAAACTCATCGTTCAATCTACGTCCGGACGGATAATCGTCATTTTAATGCTGTTAACAAATGGAATTCGTGGTAGAGAAAGACGGCTCGAAAAGAGAATTTTCTTTGCCGGACGAACAACTTCCGTCAAATTAGTGCGATACGTCTTTCGGGATGATGGAAGAGCCAGAAAATTGACGAGAAAGAGAGAACGAATTTTTATCCGTGTATTGTGCTTCATTTTTTCCGATTCGATCTACTCTCGAGTAAATTACGTCAAGGTTATACACGCATCTTTTCCAGAGTTTTTTAATATTTCTCGAAATGTGTATATAAGATTTTCAGCGAAATACGCGAAGAAATATGGCGTATATATACGAACCAAAAGGCCATTTTACTAAGCAAAATTGTTTTCCGGATTTTTTATATTTAAAGTTTATCCTGCCGTGTATATATATATATATACACGGCAGGATAAACTTTAAATATAAAAAATCCGGAAAACAATTTTGCTTAGTATATATATATATGTATATATATATATATATACAGGGTGTCTGGTAATAATCGCCCCACCCATCGTGTGCAGGTGGAGCGGGTTAAACCGAGTAGAAAAGTCCTCTACCGTTTTGCGATCTTCGCAATAATTAATGACAAATTAATTATAAAAGGTCGGCCAATTCGCGCGAATATAAGGGCAGGGCAAGAAGAGACATAAGCGTATATAATACGAAAATCATTGCCAAATATCATAAATATTGCAACACAATGTCAATCTCATCAATTTAATTAATTGAATGATTTTGATATAACAAGTACAATTCGTTTAATTGCTAACGAGCATGCTACATTATGTGCAGTATGCTCAGAGAATGAAAGTGATTCTGTCACTTGCCAATCTGGACACGATGCGATAAAGTTGCGATCATTTCTCGAAGTAATTTTGATTATTTGATTGAAATAAAGACGATGCGTTGCGTAAAGTTTACAATGCTGATTGTATTAAACGCGCATTCACACGCAATCGATTCGCAGCGCAAAACTCTTTAACATCGCAAAACTTTTTAACATCGCAATTTGTCATATAATTATATAAAATTTAATCGACAAATAGTTGTATGAATATTAAAATTGCTATTTAGAAAGGGAATAGAAATGGTAAGATGCGAGCAAGGGTTTTCTTAGCATATGTATTAATGTGTATTAATTAATCCGCGCGGAGTCATCGCTTGGTAGCCAAATCATAGTCATTCTATTATTATAGTTCAATAAAAAAATCGTAGTTTGGGAGATGCATTGACACGTCTCACGGTTTATCGGTGGCATGCCGAATTTCCTGACCTAAATACTCCACGCGGACTCGGGCGATGACCAATAATCAAAGTCGCTCGATTCTCTGATCCAATAGAAAAGAGAGATTCGTGTCTTACTGGCGTTCTCGATTTTTTTCTCGTATCCTTCTTTATCCTCCTTGCATTCTTCTCGCGTTATCTCTAATTGTTTTGAAAAGGCACGCTCGAGCGAGCTCTGCTCGTATCCTTCTTTATCCTCCTCGCATCCTTCTCACTCTAATAAGGCATGCTCGGCGAGCACCACTCGAACTCGGTACGCAGAAAAAGACCTAAACAAAATACTGTTGATACTTTTTTCGACGACCTTCAATTGTTTCGGTGTCGCACATCCCATCGAAGGTGTCATAATAATCGTTTAGCCGCATGTCCATCTGTCATCGAGTTTCTTATCGCATGTGATTTATGTCTCAATTTATAGTTACTCACACAAATTTATTTCATACATTTTATTTACTCACACACGCGATTATAACGTCGGTGTAGTTCCATTCATTTTCTACGAGCGTAGAAAATAAATGTATATACATCATTTCTCGCCCCGCGCTTATATTCGCGCGGATTTGGCCGATCTTTTTTAATTAATTTCTCATTAATTATTGCGAAGATCGCAAAACGGTAGAGGACTTTCCTACTCGGTTTAATCCGCTCTACCTGTACACAATGGGTGGGGCGATTATTACCGGACACTCTGTATATATATATGTATATATATATTATAATTAGTTCTACACTATTATTTCAACAGTATATTTCTAAGATCGATGATATCGTTCAAATGTAATGTTATAATTTTAAGGTAATGTTTTTCGCATACGTGCATCTTTTGTGCATCAAGAATCCTCTTATGTAGATATTTTTTCAAGCTTTTGTACAGCAAAAGATATACAATCCGCAACACAAATGTCTAGAAATACGCGAAGATATTTGATAATATCTGATTGAGAATATTATACTATTGTATAATATTAATATTAACTGTTTTTTTTAAATTCGCATTTTGTATATTTTTTAATTTAATTAAATTCAAGTACTCGGCCGGCATAAACTATAACTGTAAAAATGATAGATTTGATAGATCCAATAAAAGAACTTGGAGCATTATCAGAATAAAAAAGTTAACAATTTGTTGTCGATGGTGAAATCTTGGAGAATGCTTTATAATACTTTTACATAATACATGTGATAATTTCTTACATTAAGTGTTATTAAAACATTATTACAGAAACTCGTATACATGATTTTCGTAACAAGCACCGTTATTCCAATGTATCGATATTCTTGGAAACAAATATCGATTACCTACTATCGACATGTGTGTAATATACGATGTGTGATATACAACTTATGGTACAGCGAATCACAGGAAGAATATCGATTTTCTATTAAATTTAAGCGTTCTCTCTCACACACGTATAGGAGATGAAGCCGATACAAAACGCGTATAGCGCGTATGCGCAGCTTGCGAATTCCACGGGGAATTAAGAGGGACCCCTTCCTTTCCAGATACAGCCTCCCTCCATCAAGCCCTACCAAGCCGTGACCTTAGTCTTGATAGATGAAAAATTGCCGGCGGTCGCACCGCGCGCGAAATTAGCGACAGCAGAATGGAGGTGGCGAATGTGATTAATGGAACCGTAAATTAGCAGAAGCCATCAGCCGGCTGTTTCTTTTTCCGGGTTCCTGCAACGCGTCCCACGGGGGCCGCGAAATGAGGGTGGACTGCCAAAAGCAGCTTGCGGAAATGCGAATTCTCGCGAGGTGAGAGCGCGCGCGAGGTCAATAAGAGCTGTCTCATAGAACATTTCTTTTTCTTACGGTAATTTATGTTGAAAGAATGTTGTCGCAACATTCGATTGTTCAATCCTCTTTTGCAACGAATAACACATTAGTAAAATTTCATCTGCACTATTGGCAATACTTTCAATATAATATTAATTGCATATTAATCTTATACCTCCTGTGATATATTTCATGAAGAGGAAAGGCATAGTAATTTCTTTATATTAATTTTTAAACCGACGGCTCAAACATGCAGAAGATATATTGATATAAAGAAGTATGATATACTGTAAGCGCGTTTAACGTTATATTTAGTATAAAGTCGGCAATAAATGTATTCTTATATTCGAGAGAAAAAAGGAGAACGCGCGCATTCTTGTAATATTTTTAACGCAATGCATATCTTTACCTCGTAAAAGCGATATAGCTACCGTATATAAGCCTTCGGACCATGTGTGCGTGCCGTGATTGGTGTTCTTTGATGCATAAAACGACATACAAACAACAAGACGAGCGTAGACGAACGCGTAGCGCCGCTTACGAGGTACGATGCATTCTGATTGGATTATGTACAATGCAGGAGCGCATGTTCCGATGCACCGAGTCAATTTATTACCGTGTTACTCAGCTCGGCCTCGCCTGGGTTATAGGGTGCTCTATTATGCGCATAATATTTAGATCGGGATCGAGCCGCCGCACAGGGGGGGCAAATTCATTTATGTCTGCCAAAACGCTATAAAAATGGTGATGCGGTCCTGCTGCGCATGCAACCTCTTCTACCAGAACCTGGCGCATCGCGCGCGCAGAAGCCCGATCGGAAATTTTCTTCCTCGCTTCGCTGATGAATCCTTCAATATGTTGCTGCTCCAAGCAAACATGTGGATAATCCCTTCGCGTTCCATGAAGAATGATGAATAATTTCATCTCACAAATGACACTGCAAGGACTCTCAAGAATTAAGAAGGAGAGATTGCTACGTGCAATATTCAGATTATGTAAAATTCGAATAAATTATTATTAGTAGCTCTCTTCATACAAACGACGGATTAAACATTTTGCAATTCATTAGAAATATATACATCGATATAATATCCAATATAATTAAATTATTCTGTAATTATATGAAATATATGGTGTTGTCAGATAATACTTCCCGGGATGTGGAATTACAGGAAATAACACAGTAAAACACGAAGCAACAGTTTCGATTGATCGCAGAACGATACTTCATTACTGTTTAATCATATCGTTCTAATAATTATTAACGGAAATTCGATAGGAAGCTATTCCTTTCAATACGCGCGTCTATCGATGTCTTTACATAGGTATATGAAAATATTCTTTATATGTATATGCGCAATGAATAATAATTTCATATATTGTATATGTAAGACACAAATGCTTGAATATTCATTAATCATATTTTATTATAAATTTGTTAATATCACACAAATTATATGTACACAAGTGTAAATAAAATATGAAATTAGAGTAGATGTAATTTTCAACATCATAAGCAAGAACGGATCTACAGATTTTTTGCTAAATAATTTGCGGTTTTAAAATGAAACTCATATACCAGTAAGAGACAATGCAAAATGAAACAATTCAAGAGGCAACTGCTAAGTGATTATATATCATTTTCCACGTACTATAATCGCGCGCTAGTAGCGATGAATTATTCATGCTATGTAACTGTAATTATGCCCAAGTTATAAGGCTGCCTTATTTGTCGTCAGCGTAATTAACTTCTCAATCGCCGCCGTGCTGGGTGCTGTACGCTCGCAAACAAGAACATAATTACTTGCCAAGCTTATGAGGATCACTAGTTTGACGAACTACGAGAAGAAGCGACGAAGTGCGGTGCATTTTGGCGAATTTCAGAGAAAATCAATAATGATCTTTCTTATACACTGTTAGCAAAAGAACTTCACAATATTTCCGCCTTTCGTAATTGAACAGCAGAATCGTGCGTCAATTACACAAAAATAATATATGCCAAATTAATTCGCAAGATTTGAATATTTCGTAAAATTAAGTCTAAATTTGCACGAATCGTTGCTATGATGAAACAAGATGATTCGATGCGAAGGAAAATATTTCCATTTTGGTAGAACAAAATAAAACGAACGTAGAACGAAAAACTGTTTCGTAAAATAATAAAATCACAACGCTCGACCCGATAGCGAGTCCGCGCCGTGCTTGTGATACAAGAATCGATACGCGATATTCGAAGACTGTGCGTGAAAGTGCACGCTTGCCCATACGCGAGATCGAATTATGCACGCATCGTCATTCATTCAAAATTCATCGCAATTCTCAGGAACGGAAAAGCCGCATTCGGATTCCACACACGTCGTGCGTTTGTGCATATTCTCGTATCGCGTTTCTTTCTATTTGACAGAGCACCCCCTGGTAACAGAATAACGAAAAGATCCCGAACCGACGCACATGATCCGAGCGAATATCCGGGAGGAAATTAAATATCGGCTGAAAACTAAAACAAAACGTGTCGTCGTCTTGTGATTTTTAGGTGAAAACCACAACGTGACAAAGTTTGGCTATTCGCCAGAGAAACTTACGTATTAACGTTCGAATAGCGATCTACGTACGCGATAATAGTACAAAAGGATTTCAAATTACTCTATGCATTATGCAATCGATAATCCGAATATGTAACGCAGCGATATATGATGATATATATATATATATATATAATTATATGTCTCATGTATGTATCTTACTTATATTACTTAATATTATTACAATACTTCATATATATTAAAGTACATTTATGCTTTGAAAAATGCTTGCTTGAAATTCCAACTGGTGTTTCCCATATATTTTTATTTGTTATCAATTTTTCTTCGGTATTCTCTCCCATTTCGGATGAGAGAATATCGATGAAGTTGATTGAATCGAAGACATTCAAGCGTAAAGGAACGAAGTTCGTCTACCTCTAATAACCCTTATCGTGACGTTAAGCGCGAACAGGGTCTTGCTAATTAAGCTGCATGTAGATTTTCGTAATTGATGCTCGCTCATTGTCGTCTCGTGATTATCTATATACGAATTTTTCTACCGCTTTTAACGGAAATATTTTTTTTCTTTTATGCATCTGGCTGATATTTTCACAAGAGCGTCGGGAATCGAAACTTTTGCGCGAATACTGAGTAAGAGAGCTGCTAAAATTTGGTATTGAAATATCGTCGAGGAATATTGAAGATAATCAAATTTCTTCAAACGCCAAACAGTGATAATGTATCCTGAATTTTAAGCTACATCCAATATGTACATCCGAGATATTCTTGACGTTGAAATAAATTGCTTAGATTATTTAAAATATATATGGAGAGATAATATAATAACTTTTATAAATTGTAGATTATTTAGAGATATTAATACACAGCGATTTATTTTAGAATAATGCGACTATGTCAAAACAAATTGTTTTATAAGATTTATTGTAGATACATGAATGGCTTCATGCTCTTCATTTCCACATATTACGGATATATCGAGAATTAAATATATTAATTAATTATATTAATAAAAACACCTAATCTATCACTGCAGTAGTAGATATCAAAAAGCCGAGGGAAATCATATATGATTAATTTCATATTATATAATATTCATACATAAATAAGTAATTTTGCGCACATTTAACAGGATAAATTTATGGAATATGGATAATTCTCTCTCCAGTCCGTGCATTAATAAGTAGCTGTAATTTTTAATTAACCGTCAAGATGTGATAATTGATTTCTCATTATTTTCGCTGAAAATATGTATAAATTAAATTATAATAAATCAAGTCACTTGTATTTTATGGCTGTTTTTACCGAGTTTACCACGTTTTTACAGTTTTCCAGATGTATTACGCACACATCACTAGAGAATTTACTTTTCAGCATGAACATTTATTCCGAGAAAGAAACAAGAAAAATTCAATTTCGCATTCCGTTGTGTTTGTGAATCTTACATCTAACGGCAATCTTGTGTGCGATTAAGGAATACATTTAATAATTTATTGATTATTATTTGATTTATTTTTAATTATTTTTTATTTTAAATTGATATTTTTCATTGATAATTATTTTTATGAATTATATCCACAGTTTGTCGAGATTGTTCAAACTTCGAAGTGTGGAAAGTTCACGAGTGTCTCGCGACACTTTGGTTATTTCAGAACGAGACGATGCGCGAACAAACGCGACCGCTGACACAAGCACCCCGACGCTCAGACAAGAATGGCCCTTCGTCCCATCGCGTTTTCAATCCACCCACCTTTCCCTTCAACGTCGTTCACCAACACCGTCTAAGCTGCCCGATATACATGCCGAGGTATTCGAGTGCAAGCTGCAACGCCTTGCAGCCGACGACGATGCCGACGTATGCATCGCCGGCACGTCGCGCTGCAGCCCTGGCTCAGCCACTTCCAGACACCTCGGAATTAACGCGGTGATTTCGAGTACCCGGGGGAATTCTTCGGTTGGTGTATACTTCCCGCCGCGTCTCCTTTAGAGCTAACGGCTGCACTAAAGGTTTATCGCCCTGTTGTACCCGCTCCGCTTGCGGATCAAAAGCGATTTCGGGATCGCGTACTTCGCCGCAGCACTGATTCGTAACATTACGCTATTTCCATTGTTTGCACATAATAAATTAATTGACAATCTGCAATAACTATCTAGATTAATTTAGGCCCGTCTCTTTTTACGCGAAACTCACAGCTACAAGATTTTCACAATTAAATTATTATATAAGAAATACGTAAAAAAAAAAAAAATTAGGCGATACAGAGCAAGCGCAGTAAGTGGAGCGCGAATAATTAATGTTAATCTAAAAAGATAGAATTTAAATTTAATACAAAAAAGCGTGATGGTAATTACGAACGTTTCGGTCCATTTTTTGGACCATCTTCAGCGTATAAGATTCGAGTTATAAACGGATTGAAATAATTATAAAAAAATATTATATAAGAATTCACACATTTTCCAACTATGTTACAATACAGCAAATTGTATTGATCGTCATAGTAATTAATTAACCTTAATAAAGTGCATTTTGCTTTTTTTTTGGCGATACATTTTTACAGAGATAATTAATAAATTGTATTCCCTGAAAATGTTAATTTTTATAGATGTTACGTTTTACCAAAACGCAAACATAAAATATATATAAAGTATACATAAATATAAATATACAATATAACATATATATGTATAAAGAAAGTATTATACAAATGATATTATAAATGATATATGTTTCAAGTAATTATGACTTATAAATTATTACATAAAGATTTTCATATATTCTCTCTCTCTCTCCTCTCCCTCTTGCATGAATATTAAAAAAATCTATTATAAATTTAACGATCTAATTTTTCCCGCATATTTAAATTACATATGCAAATTTTTTATTGAAACTCTTAGTGAAATTTTGCAACATTGTTCACAGTATTCTGTAATGTTTATGTAACATTATTGCGACGTCATCAACTGTATACCACACTATACGCGCATAGCATATGCGCATTATCTGAATATGCACGAGATCATGAATTGAAAATGGTCAATTAGGAGCCACCAAACATTAAACGTGGCACGTATGAAAATGATTATTCCTGTGCGAGCTGTGCGAGGATGTAGAATTTATGAAAAAGGGAGTTTATACAGCAAGAAACGTTGAGAAAAATGACGCCAGATTCCGTTGTCTGTATGTAGAACGCGCTCTCACTATGAATAATGTAAAATACCATGGAAAACGGGGGCCCCCGTTCATAAAATCCGCTCGGACATCGCGCCTCGTTGCAATTGCTGGCACACTAAGCAGCATACATATATATCCAGTAGATAGTGATCCATCACATTACAATTAACAATGAAGTTATTAAGTTCTTTGATGCTGTCGTCGCCGTAATGCCGCCATTTATACACATTATCGTATGTCGATCAACAAGTCATATTTCATGAATTCGCATTATTATTGCATAACATTATTACACGATTTATATGCAAATTAGGCGAATGCCGGTGCAATTCGCGCTACATGCTAAAACTCACACAGAGGAGACTGCAAACACGTTAATTCCACGCGCACACACACGCACACACATGAAATATAATTTCCTACATTTACATTGCACATACCCCCGCTTGTGGCTTCCGTATTAAATTCAGGAAACGTATGTAGGAAATTTTCTCCCGCCGTTTTCACGGGATAACGTAGGCGAAATGTTAATTGGAACTCCATAAAATTACTCGGGAATGCGTTACACATGCATGATATTACTCTCCGTAAAATTAACGTCGCGCGGTCCCATTTTTAACGCTTAATCGTTCGCACGGTGCCGCGCATAACGAATAAACAATTCACTATACATTTCACTCCTTTTATGTATTTATTCTTACTTTAGATATTGATAAATTATATGTATAGCCAACAGTCAACTGACTTTCTTAATTCTATTATGTGTTTATACTAAATTATTAAAATAGAAAATATAAAATAAGAAAGGAATGAGAGAGTAATACTATTGCACTGAGTGTGGCTTGTGTGTGTTCTTTTCTATCGATATTTATTTCATGGCATTTGGGGAGCGCAGTTTGGGATATTTATTTCATGGCATTTGGGATACTAGTTTGTTTTGCACGAGCGCATAAAAGGGTTTAAATTCCAGATGTATGCAGCACGGAAGAAAGGGTGAGGTGGGGTGTACCGGCGCACGTCAACCCAAGTATGTAAAGAAACATAATCTCAGGATTTTTATACGCCAGTCTGTGGCTCTTTATGCGACAGTACTTTTAACTTGAATATCCGACGACGAGTGGTCGTCGTTTTAAAATAAGCTGCGAATAAATGCGGCGCTTGTTTGCGAGAGGAACGATGTCGCATCGCGCGAAACATCGCAGCACGTTAAAACGGAGAAGAATATTCGAAAAACCCCGCCGAAAACGGCATAAATAAAATTGGTGTCGAAAATTACGATGATGACGATGAGATGTCGAGCCTAATATTGGATGAGATCCAATAACGTTTCAATCATCCAACGCGTCCTCGAGAAGGCAGGCATGCGGTATCGTTCTTAACTAGGACGGAAGCAGCCTCGGTGTCCCAATTTGGCGCACAAGTAACGTACGAGGCGCGCTAATGCGCAGAAGTTACCGTGTAAAGTGGAAAATGATGAAATTACGTGCTCAATATATCGGCAATAGGAGCATCGGACGGAAGGATGGGAATAAATTTAATTTACACGGAAAGTTGTGCATTCAGCGAACTTAATTTTGTGCGAAATATGTTGCGAGATATTTTGTGTCGCGTCAGCTTTCTCGTTGAACTTTCAAATTACAACGCATCTCAATGGTATCAGAGCTGAATAGAGTTAACAGTTGCGGATGTGTAGATATATCTCGTTGCACTTAGTTGTAGAGAAGTAAACATAAGATAAATTCAAATTATCCATATATTAGAATTTAAACTGAAAGAACATTTATTTTATTTTTTGTATATATTCACACAGCATGACATTTTTTGCTTGGAATGTTTAATTATAGGAAATATTTCTTTCTTTCAATATACACATTTATGAATGCAACGTGACTAATTTATTTTTTAGTAATTTTTATTCTGCCTTCTTCAGCAGTTTTGTCAATAAATGTCTATTTGCTAGTCATTAGCAAATATAAAAACTGTTAGATCTACGAGACTTAACACAATCTTGCTCTCTCTCTCTCTCTCTCTGCCATTGTTTTATCAGTCGAGACCAGCAGGCCAAATAGACGCTGACCGCGTCTTTTACTTTAGATTGACCCACTTCGAAACAGTGCGATCAATTCCCCTGCTCCGCCGTTATCACGACCACGAAGAGGGATTTGTTTGTTGGACGGCAACTTTTACAGATGAGACTCCATTTGGACCGCAGCTAACTTTCCAATCGGTGTTTACCTTGATACGTGTACCCGTCTCCCTTAGTCCGACGAACCCGCCGCACCGGCTAACTTTCGAATTTTCGCGAACGCAGGAAGTTTTTCGCAATTTTGAAGTTGTCGCTGACAATTGAAAGAAAGAAGACTTCTATGGTGGATAAGTCACCGAAACGCGCTGGTTTTCGACCCCTAGCGCAAACTACGAGAAGGCGAATCGAGAATATAAAGTGCGTCCAAGAATAGATAATGCCAGCCGACATCGCGCAAGAAAAATGTGAAGGAAAGCTGCGCTTTATATGCTGTTTTTATTAGGTAATAGCATTCAATACGATAATCAATTTGGAATACATTAATTCTTACTTATAATTTTATTAGTCTTTCTCTAATGATTTTATTTACCCATCGATGTGTCATTCATTTTTAAAGTCCTGGCAACAATTGTTTCACACATTTTTTATAAGTACAATATATTAAAAAACTTCTTCCTCACGTTTAATAGTCTTGATATAAATCACTTATATCTTATATGTATGACACAAAATGCAATACGAGATCAATGAGTGGAAGATATTACCAATCGCTATTAGTAATCGCGCGTAATGCAACATTGTTCAAAATTGTCGATTTATTAATGTTCATTACATAGAAATAATATAATTAATTCCATTGAAAAATATTAAATTAATAATATCTCTCGATTCTCAAGTAATTAAATACAATTAAGACTAAGCAATGTATGTGTTTACGGAGTCTCACAGTTATAAAATTTATATAGATTAATTCGCATAAAATTAATTTTTTTATATGTATATTATTTTTACTAATCAATAAAACTATCGCTAATTAATAAATAAAATTATCCACTAACCAGTTACTTTACAACTTTCTGTCCAAACAACGGGGTTTAGCAAAATATTCAGTTAATTAAAACTTCGGACTACGTAATGGACTGTCAATTAAAGCGTGACGTTAATCCATTCGTCGTCGAGTGTTTTTCTTTTTCTTTTTCTTTTTTTTTTTTTTGTTTAGTTACGGCAGCAAAAGTTTTCCTCCGCGAAACAGAAAACATAAATTACTTTGCGAGTATATACTTGTAACTATTACTACGTCTGTGTACCATTCATCAAGCATTAATTACTGCAAACTGGTAATTATGAGTATGTTGATTTAAGACAAGATAAACAGAAAGCGAATTACTAATCTTAGTTGAGTCAAGCCGTTGACGCGATCGTTTGATGTGTATTTGCGTATAAAATAGGAACCGCGTGACACGAAGACGCATCGCCGAGTCAAGTACAGTGTGATTAATCCTTCTGTCAATGCATAATTTTTTATCTTTTCATCAATGTATGGGTACCCGGGTTACCAATTGCGAGTTTTCGACACATCGCGCTGCGACAATTTCCTTATAACAGCTGCTGAGCGTCAAATATTATATTTTAAGAGATTTCCGAATACAAAGGCCCTTTGTTACGGGCGGAGAAAAGTTCCGACACATTTTTAACATTTAAAATTGCTCGGGGTACCCGGGTACCCGTTCATTGACAGAAGGTTTAAACGAGTCCTGTAATTTTTCGTAACGGGATTTGTAAGAGTCTCTCTTCAAGTTGGCTTAAGCTGTGCGACGGCGGGCACTCAAACCCCCGCCGTTCGTATTAATCCATTCACGAGCTGCCATACGCGAGCCGGAACGACACGCGGGTTCAATATTGCAAAACGTCGCGGTGGATAACGCTCGAAGCGATATTGACCGGTACATGGCGAAACGGCTGTTCGGCAGCAGTCGGGGGATGAAAATTTTAGAAGCGGATGCACACGACGACACACAACAGACCAAGAGGCGCCAAAGGGAAAAAGGACAAAACGTACTCGCGCGCCAGTCATTCCCCACGGGAAGGGACAGAAAGAGGATGTCGGGGAAAACAGGAGCGCGGAATGAGCGAGACGAGATGCGAGTCTGAAACGGAAAGAGAGAGAGAGAGAGACAACGCGTAGTAGAGCTAGACGTTTGCCGTTCGCGAAATCCGCCACAAATATCTCCGAGTCTCTTTCTCTGCGTCTTTTGCTTTATAGAATAATGCTGATTTCTCAATCACGCGCGCGATGTAGAATAAAATAAACATTGATAACTATTGAAAGCAAAAGAAACATCGACTTTATTTTGAGTCTAACGTTCTTTTCTACGTCATGAAGATTAATATATATGTACTCGTATATAGAGCTTATCTTTTTAAATATATTACGAGATAATAAATGTAGTTAAATTTGTTTAACATATCTTTTGGCGTACACAAATTTATGCAAATTTAACTCTTTTTTATTATTTTCCGCGCTAGCATAAATAAACTCCCTCGGAAGAATCTACGTATTATTCGTCGGAAAATTCGCATCGAGTGGAGTGCGAAGCATCCTGTCTGACGAGGAGCTAGTAGTTGCGGTTTAAAGTTTAATGAATAATAAGCGAGCGAGATACAGGCTGTCGAAAGATCTTATCGGTGACACTGTCAACATCCAACTAATATCACGTACAACGTGGCGGGTTAATTGGAACGGCCCTAGACTCTAAGGAGTATTTTGTGAGATCTAAATCGCGTTCTCACAGTGCGCCGGCAACTTCCGTTTTCTCAACACAGACGGGGATATCTAACGCTTCCTCTTTTTCTCTCCGGCGTTACGATAACCAACGATCCATGAAGAAAGAACCCGCCGCATGATTTGAGGGAATAGGACGGCGGTACATTTAGATTTTGTTTTCGTCCTGTGTGATTTATGCCGCTCGCGTGCGACTTCTTACGCGCGATGTGTATATCGGTTTTTCCTCTCGCGACGATGCATCATCGCTATGCATAAGCAGACATTTGGTGGAAAGCGAGATCTCTTGTTTATCCGAGAAAAAAATCATCGTTGTTTCAACCAGTAAATAAACATATAAACCTCATATATTACACCGCGTATATTGTGTATACATTTGTTATATTTTCAAGACGTTCTTCATTAAATCATTAAATTTTTAAAAGAATATACATAAAGTGTGATGTTACATTAAACGACTAATCCGTCGCAACATTTAATTCTAAAGCTAAAGAGTTATTTTAGAGCCGATAAAGTTAGATCAATCTTCGTGGAAGATATTTGTGCCGAGATAAAAATTATACTTCGAACGTTATTGGCCGAATCGCCAGTGTTTTGGTCATACGCAGGTAGTAAATATTAAGGTGCGCGCTTTGAACCTAGTAAATTGACAGACGGTTCTCAAATTGATAGATTATGATTAATCGCATATCGATCCGAGGCTAACTAGCGGCGGATTTTTCAAGGTATTCGTCGCGTCAACTCACGTTAGACGCGAGGTAAAGCAAGGAGGAAGGCATTATTGAGAATGATGAACGATGTTTACCACGAGAGGGGTGATTTTTGCAACATACATGTTTGCTATAGATCCAAAATGTACGGGGGATTATTATAGCGGACCGTGAAAACGCGGCCGATATGATTGTCGTTCTATTTCACTCGATTGCTAATCATCTAATTCTAATCATCAAGAATGAATCCGCGAAGGTGATAAAGCATGGCGTAAATTTTGTTACGAATAACGACTTATTCTTAATTTAGAAATGCCGTGATATAAACTGTAATCATGTTTCATCACGAGATATATTTCTCGCATGCATTCCCGACAGGACAATTTAGCATTTCCGTGCGCTATTCGTTTATAAAATGTTAACATATGAAAAAACGCCGCGAGTAAAAATTAGTAAATGCAATTCGTATATTTTGTCGCGCGAAATATCCTGTATCCCGGAATACCGGCAAGAAAAGTAGAAATCTGTGTTTCAGTGAACGTACACAGATACGGTCATTCTCTCAAGATTAAGTACTAATAAAAACGAAGATGAGCTGATGTAATAAGCAAGCGAGATTAAAACTTTTATACTATGGCGAATAATAATTCAAGATGAAATACGTCTATGTAAAGATTACCAAGCGATAGGGACATTTATTTGTCTCTAATCCATTTTAAGAGGTACCAGCTTTTACCTAAATTCTATTTTCTTTCTTAACAATCCACCAGAAACCAGTATTTAGTAGGAAGCGATTGCGTAATGCCGACGTATAGGCATAAATTCAAAGGGTTAAATTTCTTTGCGCGGTTGGTTCACAAACACCGCGAATAAATATACGAAAGATATATCGTCTAAATACTCTTTCATAGCTAATAGCTTTAACCAAATATCCATGTAAATCATAATATAAACTATAATTATACACGTTTTATCGCATCGTAATTCTCTTTATATCGTAGAGAGATATCTCTGACAAGGAACATAATTTATTACACAGGATCGTAAATGTTTATCTGCATTTCTTCCTTCATACAGACTTTGATATTTGCAATAATATCTAACAAATTAAATCATATTTTTATTAAGCGAGCAATATAAATAAAATAATAATTTTACGTGTATAACGTCATTAATAAATTATATTAATTTTTAGTTTTAATAATCATTATTCATTAATTTGACAACTTTAATTTTTTCGAAGTAATATATAGAGCGAAAACGGATATGGCTAAACATCAAGACTACGTTTTATTCACATTTTTATACGTACAAGTGATATAGTATAATATTAGTTCCCGGCATTTGGAGAATTCGCGATATGCTCTATATCTGAAAATTTACTTTCTATTTCAATTATCAATTGATTTTCGATAACAAAAATTGTCCCCTTTCTAATTCCGCGCAGGTCACAATTTCTAATTTCGTGAAAATATTGGAGAGAAGCCATCGCGTCATTAAGTAAGTACCAATCGCGCGCACTGCCAAGTGATTGGATGCCTGGGAAAAATAGAGGACGACGAAATCCACTGTTCCCTATCGATCGGCCAGGTATACCGGCTAATGGCGAGAAAGTGGAAATCGTCGAATGCCTTCCCTGCCTCCGGGGTTCTTCGGACTTAATTTCATAATGCAGACAGGCGTGCTGAAGTGCTGGTGTAAGAATCACGAATAGAGAGCGCGAAGAAACAGGGGGAAAGATGAAGCGACGTGGTAACGAGATGACGCCGCGCCGCGAGAATATTTCATCGGATCGTTGTCGACCTCGTCGAACGTTTCTCGGCTTGCTACGTGTTAAACGACCGTACATCAAAGAGCTTCCACAACGAAGTACATCAGGAAATATGAACTATATTTCGTGCTCTCTGAAACGAAACTTGGTAGTTTGACAATAGAGGAAAATGTTCGCTCGCACAATCGCGACATTGTCCATCAAATTGAATTTGTGCAAAGAGCTCGCTCTTGATGCTCGTTTGAAATAAATAATCCACTTAATTTCGAGGAAAAAAAAAATAATGAACAATTTTTTATAGTCTCTCTCTTATGTCAAATCCCTTCGGATGTGTAAAATCGCGCAAGTTTTCCAGCTCCGGCGACAACAGTTTTGCATCGACGGAATTAAAAGAGCACCCAGAAGTGGTATCCAATCCTGGGGAGATGTTGCTTCGCGGCAATCAACCGTGCTGTCTTAAATAATATAGCCGGATGCGTATTTTCCCGGTAACCCGATTAAGAAGTTTACGCGCCATTCTTGCGGGGACTTCTGGTCTCGCTGTAACATTACTTTTTAACTTTTCTCTGCGTAATTGCTCTCTCGCGCCGTAGATGAAATTTTAATGCCGGCCACGGATCCCAAGATTGGAAGTGACGGGCTAGAACGCGGCGCGCGTTCTTGAGTTTCGCGTCGATAAATAAAGCTGCGCCCGCGCGATCCGCATAAATAAAATTACAGTCCGTTATTGCGGCGCGTTGAGTCGCTGGAAACTACGTTATACCGTACCTGCATATAACGCGAAATGGTTGTGAACGGAATCAAATCTGTTGGAAAGTTAATATTGAAATATATATCTAAGATATATGAATGAAACGAACTTTAACTTAAGCTTTTTTTCTTTAATTGTCAAATTAAAAAGTATTTCAAAAGAATGTAAATAAATAATATTATAACATATTGATCATAGTAAATTTTAAAAACTTATAATATTCATTTTGTTATAACTTACTAATTTGAATTATTTTTTTGCTAGCATGATATAATTTTTTATAAGATAAAATTTTTCTCTAATTGATAAACTTCTATATTCAGCTCTCAAACATAACTTGTCGGTAAATAATTTGCAAATAGGTTATTGCATTTTAATCTCAATTGACAAAAGCTCTATTAAATCATTATTCAGATATGCCGAGCATCGCGACAAGAGGATCAATATAAATACTTGCATCGCATATTTCAATTGTCATAATTTTGTAAAATGAACCAGGAGGAAGAGAGTGTGAGAGAGAGAGAGAGAGAAAATATTAACAATAAAATAGAAATTAATAATATCATAATGCATATTCATAAATGTATTTATTGAACGCTAAGCTTCGTTGCAAACAAATTATCAGAATATTACGAATGTATCAGATGACATGGATATTTGAAAAGTAAATCTTTTCATTTCAAGCAACATAAAATTGTTACTGGCATAAACAAAGCTCGTTCTCATAAACAAACATCGACTCGATTAAACAAATTATATAATTAACGCAATGAATTATTTATTTCGATTAACAATTACGAACAATACAATCAATAATATTTATCATTGTATCGACACACACAATAATTAAATTGTTCCCACAAAATTTAAATTGTTTAAGAACTAGATATTAGAGCAGTCGCCCGTTTTGTTCATGCATTGTCAATGCATTTTCGTGCTGTGTAGCGTATTCTGGAATAAAATCGAACAGGAAGAATCTCTAGAGAAAGAATGAAGACTGAGACAACTATAACCGAAATTATATCTTTAATATCCATCCAAGTTATCGCAGTTTTTTCCGTTGTACTACGAGATAGGGGTAACTGCGGGTAAGCGAGACGAAAGCCGTCAAGAGGGAGCTTTCGTTTTCCCAGCCTTACATTTCGCCCCGTCGTTCGTCGGCTTCGTCGAGCGGATTCCCGTTGTTCCAGCAGGAACGCTCTTTCGGCGGTGTTATTTTTCACATGGTACCGGGGAAAAAGTTTGATCGTTCCGACCGGCCAAATAAATTGTCTGCGGAAGTGCTCGCGGCCATCGTCCGAGCTTCTTCCCCTTCTCCTTCCCTTCTCGTCCCCCGCGTGGTTCATCGCGTTTTTTTTCCACCTTTTTCCCGAGAGCTTTCCGCCACCGACCACGGGAACAAATTAATACAGGCGTCACTCCTAACAGACCCGAAGGCCCTGTTAAAGGTTTCCGATAACGGCGATGACGCGATACCGCAACCGTGGAAACGCTGCCGAGTAGGACGGCAAGAAAGTTTTTCCCGGCTCCTTCTTCGTTGGTTTCGCGACTTTCCGCGACTGTTCGTCGATCTTAAGTTTTTACGCGCGGAAGTTTGCGCCCGACTAAGTGATAGCAGCCCTAATAACGGTTTTAACGTCATTCGAAGTTGTGAAGTCGAGCGCATCGAAAGCATCATGCGATCACTTAATGCAGCGTGTCCAGAAAGGATTAATCTCCCTCTCTCTTTCTCTCTTTCTCTCTCTTTTTCTATAATTTCTATAATATCGGAATTTTATCCTTGTAAATACAGAAAGCAAAGTTGTAAATTAATTCCTGACTGTTAAATGAATTAAGGAAGTTTCTAGAAATGAAGAGAATTCGAAAACTTTCCGACGTCGGTTTTCTCAATTAGTACATTCTTTCCGCGCTCTTGATACGAAGTTAAACATAATTATAAAAATTAAAGAAAAGAGGCAAATATTAAATTACCGAGAGAAGATGATATTTCAAAATAATACATTCGAATAAAGAAGCGTGAAGCAACAGCGGTGTAACGATCTTAAAACCGACGATCGCTATACAGTTTTACATTTTGCATCGCGGTTCTCTGCTCCGCGCGGAATATGTTGCGTCGCGTATTAATCGCGGAACGAAACGGGTGGAAAGCGTCGACGTGACCATAAGCCCAAGTCCATGGAAAAAAAATGTAAAATTCCGTCGATGCGGCGAATGTCACGGCGCAGAGTACCGCCGTCGACGTCGACGTTGCACACACGTGGAAACGGCCCACCACGACGAATATTTGAATAAATAAATATTAAATAGAGTAAAGAGAGAGGTGTAGGAGAGCGGTGGATATACACTCACACACACACACACACACACACACACACATAGAGGGTTGGGAGGCTTCTATCGATCCTCACAATTTGTCGCGGTGAAAGTACGCGTAGCGTCGTAACATGAGTGTGTAGAAACGCGATATAAAAGACAAAAACTCAGGAAACCGGAAGGTTTACTTTACACGTTGCCGTAAATAGATAAATCGTGTGTCGACATTGTACGTGATGATATGTGTGTCATTAGCGATTAACGCGATTAAGCAGCGTTAGATTATACGTGTATACGCGTAGACAATTTTCGGATATTCGGGCAACACACGAGTCACCTCGAGCCCAGAGTCTTTATAATCGCCTCCATCTATACAGCATATATTTCCATAGGTACTTTCTCTTCTTTTTATTACCATTGACCGTAACGACGTTTGTCTCCCATATGCGTTCCCGTACTCTCGGATTCAAATTGGGACAGCTGCTATTTCACTTCCAGTGCATTAACCGGTACGCTGTTCAGAGACGAGCTGACGGTGAAGCTTTTACGCTCGACATTTTGCATGATTTTACGTGTCAGCGGATTCCCCACGCATAATAACCGCAAGCTCGCGCAAATTTTAATTACACATTCGTAGCGGGATTAAACTGCCCTCGAAAAAAAACGTGTCTGGAGAAGCAACTAAATTACGAATAGTTTTAACATCAGTTCGCGATGTATTCTTACACGAAAAACATATGATCCATATATTTACAGATCAATGCATTGTAATTGCTTGTTCAATTAATTACATACAATCAATATTAATAACATTTGCAATTTTGTATCACATCGCATCGCTTTTCTGGCACTTCGTCCGATTGAAAAATATTTTGTTTCATCCATACATATTTATTAATTGTTAATAATTGTGCAATCGAGGAAAGAAACACATAATTTTATTAATTTCTAACGCAGAAACTATGTATAACACGTGGGACAAAAAATATATATAAATTAGATTTTTTTATATTGAATCAATATATGCCGATATTTATATGTGTAAATAACAAACGCGCGATATATACTGGTGGAATATTGTAATTGCATTAGGTTGAAGTGAACTTTATTTTAATGGAAAAATATTTTTCCATTTTTTTATCGCGCATTTTAGAAAAAAATTATTTAAAAAATGAATTATTTAAGATGATTGTCAAAATTTTGCAATTCTGACGTAGTTATGTTGTACATATATCAGGTTAGAATTTCTACGATTTAAATAGTGGTTTCAACAAGATGATTGATAGTGTTACAATGCAAAAATACGAGCCGCACAGACATATGTAAGTCGGTTTCCTTCGACGTTATCGAATTCGCATTACTGCGATTGCAAAAACGCGTCGGAGATATTACCAGATCCGCGGTAAAAGCACGATAGGATATCGATTCTAACTCCCAGTGACTCGGCCGTTGCATTCAGTATTGATCACTCGGGAATAAGCATAGTATACGCGTCGGCACTGGAAAATAGCATATTCATAAGTACGCCGCTACAACCGGCGTCTTGAATATACGAGAGACGGAAAAGTATGGCAGGCAAAATGTAGAGTGCAATTGCCGATAATAACTCTGTCGCATGTTACAATACACATTACACAATTTTATACGATATGTATAATCGCGGATATGAAAAAATTTAATTATTCTTTGCGCGCCAGGAGATACATAAATAAATGCTACGGAGGTAAAAATAAATAAAACATTTTATATCTTTAAAGAATAAGGAAGCATCGAAATTAAAAATATTTCGCTTAATACTTTCTTCCCAAGATATAAAATTTCTCTGAATCATTAATATACGAAGGGATGCAAGAGCGCGCAAATAAACTTTCTAAACAGGACAGAGTAATCAGGACACAAGTTGAAATACGCGTATCGCGAAGAAGTACTTTGCGCATATTTCCATCCGGATTGTCGATGTCCGTTCAAGATATATAGGCACTTCTTACTTTTCCGGAGGCGACGTCGGCAGGCTTGCGGTTCATTAAAAGTTTCGGCGCGTGATGCGGAAAAAAAATTCTCATCTATTAAAATTTCGTTCATTTTCAAGCGGACAGCAGAGCTAAAAGCACAATTCGAAAGCGAGCAATCCGCCGGCTTTACGCAGCGTCATTTGTTGAAACATTTATCGCCACGCCGGGCGGACGCTGCTTTTTCTTAAATACGACTATTTACGGCGAGCTTCGCGGTTTCGTGCTACGCGCCGAAACCGATTCCTCTGTCCCCGCATATGTTGGCTCCTGTCCAAAAACCGTACTCTCTGAGCGGTCGTCGTTGGTCGCGCCGCGGCGCAAAAAGGAGAGAAAGACCGTCGAAGCAAGACCGCGATGAAACGCTCGCGTTATATGCATACGGTAAGGTCGATGGTCGGATAAAAGAACGCCACAGGTTGCAAACTACAAAAGTTTATTTCATGCATGACGCGTACAATAAAAAGTACGATCATAGACGCCAGCGCAGTTATGATTATAATGGGGGAAAAATTGCATAGTAAACTCGCGAAGAATTAAAAAAAAAAAAAGATTATACGTATATGTTGAAAAGACTATCTTCGACCATTCGCGGAAGGTGTACGCATTTTTCTCGAAAAATTAATTAGAAATTCTAATCTAATACGAAATTCTTTTGAGTAACATATTATTCCGAACAGACATCTTCTCTCAATCTGAAAGAGTGTACGCATATAATATAGGATGTAGCACGAGATAAATGTTTTTCCTACAAAGATCAATTTCAACTCGCTCGAGAGATCCATCAGCGTACCGTTTATCCGGTATGCATGCATCTGTATATCGGTAAATAGCTGCATAGATACGAGCATAGTGTATCTCACTGATGTACACGCCGTAACACATAGCGCGCGATACGACCCGACTACCGGGATATACGGCGGAAGAAGGCATCGACCTGCGGCTTTTATGAAGATAACATCTCTGCTTATGAAGCATAGCTTATCCACCGGCCCGCCATAGATCTTTCAGCGGGTACGGAAGCCCCCCTCGTCTACCCCTGTATAACCAACCACCGCCGCCGAGAGGCCAGACCGCCTTCCATAATCCATTATAGTTTCTAAAACGGTCCGCAGCCACCGGAAAACGCGCGCGGCTCGCGGCAAGAAGCTGTTTACGCGACCGGCGAAAATTCGGGAACACACGTGCGTCCGCATCCCGCATACCGTGCGTGGGCGGCTTGCGAGGGCGCCCGATGATTTACTCACTCATGCGAACCGCTAGTTGTTCCCGATGTTTTTCACTCCGGTGTCGTTGATTGAACCGTGGACCGTGTATAACACAACCGAGAGAGTCTGCGACGAGAACCATTGCGGATTGCTTTTGTGCGACGTGCTTTTACCTATCTACATTTGCGAAATTGCGTACCTTAAAGCGCAAAAGGGTGATAGGGTATTTTTCTATCTTTTTCTATTTCATAACGTTACGTCGATGTTTTTGAGACGTGTTAAGATTATCGATATTACGATGTATTGATTTTACTTTTGGAAATTTTCAAGTAAAAATCTAAATATTTATTAACTTGGATAAACTACGCACAATCAAAATTATATTAATTATATTAATTGTATTAATATTAATAAAAGATAATATGATACATGTATGTATGTAAAAAATTCTTATTGCATCAAACATATAAAATAATTAAAAATACATTGAAAAGTTTCACGAAACTGTGCGAAGTTTTGTGAATTCTGATCTCTAAGAAATTAAAGAAGAAATTTTCATAGCAGTAACACTTGAAACACACGCTCTGAAACTCTTGTAAAGTATCGATAGCACTAAAGTCTTGACATATCTTGAAAGTCTTCAAACTTTCTAAAGATCTGAGAATTTATAGCTGCATGAGCACATTCAGAAAATCTCTCGTGTGAACAAAAGGGTTTCGAAATCGATAATTTTGAAACTATCTGAAATTTCGAAAAGTAAAGGGACGGTCTAAAACTTTAAATGTTTTTAACACAATCTTTGCGATTATTAAATTTAAATAAAGTTTAGTAAGTCATTTTTTATTTGAATAGAAACTAACACATTCTTAATGGTATAAAATATATTCAAAATCTATAAGTTTTTTTTTGTACGTTTATGCACATTCACGCGCAATTATTTTTCTCCATCGATTTTATAACAATTAATGTTTTATTTATATAAGATATATATCGATTCATCATATTTAAATAATACATTAAATAATATCAGAAATATAATAATAAAATATTCTTTATTATGTAAACTCTTTAATATTTAATAATATTTAATATTTAACATTTGATATTTATTATTTATTGTTTAATATTTAATAATACAATTACATGATAAATACATATTTTAGAAAGCAAAAATCCATTAATATGCTACTATTTTATTTTCACTTTTACTTGACACAAGAGATGACGTTTTGAACACAACATAAAATATCTTAAAAGACATTTATGAGAGAATTTCAAAGTGTGCATTCATCATTGGACTTAAACATACGAGCATCAACGTTGCTGCTTTGACCGAGTGATTTGGTTCTCAAATTGGGAAATGTGAGAAAATTTCAAGGGCGACATGAGAATTAATTAAGCCTAACTAAAGGAAAAAAAATTCTTTGCGTCATGGAAAGCTTATTTTTATATTCGATTTTTAACTATATCTATGTTAAAGTACACGTTTAATGATATAAGTAAAAGGGATAAAGCCTTTATGTGTATTCGGTTTTTAAATAATTTCAATTTATTCTATTATAAGAATTTGTATGAAAACGGTTGGATGATTTTGGAAGTATCAAACAGGCTAGATTAAAATGTTTGGGAACCTCTGTTCTCTGTGGCAAAACTCTTATTTCCAATTTCCCGAAGTACCCTTCACACACGTTGCAACTCAACGTAATGTGTACGTAAGCAGCGCGGCTTCAGCATTAAATGGTCATTTCTTTCTCTTTTCGCAGCGCTACACCCATCAAACCGCATTCCTCGAGAAAGTTGCAGCGTGCATCGTATGCGGCCAAGCAGTAGTACACGTCGGGATTATCTGCGAGCACGTTAATGAAAAGACGTCCGTCCGTTCGCAAATTCAGCAGACGCTGCGATGAGACCGGCAGGAAGGATGACGTTTTAAGAGGCATAGAGAAACGCGCGTCGACTTCCGATGATTAATGTGACGTTATATTGTCCATTACGTACGCATAAACCACGAACACGCGGGTACCGCGTTTTACAGAACATAAAGGATAAACTTTAATGAATAAGTGACGTGCAAGCAGATGCATTTCTGGCATAAATATCAAGATATAATCTTGTTTGAATGTTGAAAAAAATATTATCTATGAATAGGATGAAAAAATATTATATCTAGAAAATATCTATTATTGTTGTTAAATTATTATCGATAAACAAGGATCTCTTTTAATGAGTACATTTCGTTTCGGGAAGAATTCTTCCTCCGCGAATGATAAACTAATGACTTAGTTTATTGGCAACGAGAGTTTATTATAATACTCTAATCTAACATTAAGAATCTAATGCTAGTCTAATATTAAGAGTCTGCCTTATAATAATACGCTGTATTAATTTCGATCAAGTAAAGTTGATACGTATGATTATAAAAAGTTCCTCTCTCTTGCTTTTCCACCGAGATATAAAGTCATCTTTCATTTGATGAAAAATGTTCGTGGCAGTTGCGTGCTAATCTCGACTTGATCATATTCTTCCGAGGCTTCGGTTGCAATGGGATTAAGTGTGAAACGACTATGAAGAAATCACGATGAAGGCCTCGCCTGGCTTCATCGGACGCAGCTCCACATGCGCGTATCTTTCCGCTGCAAGTTTACCGGACGCGTTCCGCGTGTATGTGATTCCATCACACCGCTTCATTCCCGTTTCCCGCAGATCGTGGCAAGGGAGAGGGAATGTGATAAATGCTCCGACACTGACATTAGAAAAATATACTCTCGTTTCTTCGATGCCCTGGCAACCCCTTATCTCTCTGGCTCGAGCCAGACTCTCCTTCTGAGAAATGGTTCGTTTAAAAAAAAAAAGCGGCCAGTCGGACTTTACGTTGGCTATTTACGTCTATTTCGTCTTAACGATCTTAAGATTGACTGCACAACTTAAGCACGAGCGTCGAAAACAGGATTAATATGCGCTACATACAGAAAAATATATAGGGAGAGACATTGCTTCTTGATGACATTATAATATCTTTAATGTACATTTTTTTATACAGTGTATACAAATGCATTAGTAAGTACAGAGAAGAAAACAAGAACACAAATAATTCGTAGTTTCTCGTATTGTCATTAATGTATAATCACGTGCAATCTGTCCGTTTATGAATCATTTATCATTTTGTTACAAATAGAGAGCGGAAGTTCGCTTTCGCGACGAAAACAACAAAACCCTTTTTCCAGGTGGCTGATGCATTAAAATAATTTATGTACAATTGTTCTCGCGTGCATTTTGTTTAAACAGAGTATGTTTCCGACTTTACTATTGGCATTGTCAAGGTAAACTACCAGATTAGAATGGCTTAAGCTACGTATATACGTGTGTGTCTCGGATGTCTCTATAAAAACATCTATAAAAGAAAAATCGTTGCAAAAAACTGAACATTGGTTAATCAACACAAAGTTTTGTCATTATCAAATTTTACGAACTTTCGCGCTCTATTATATAATTATAATCCATTTTTAATGCAATATATACATTTTTTGTACTAGATTTATAATATATTTGTATTCTATTAAATATTACACAAAATGTAAAATCTTATATTTATATTTATAATGCTCTCTCAATTTATTGAATTTGCTTTACTCAAAAATCAGTGTAATGTTATACGACATATAAAAAGGGCTTAAATTATAATTTTTTTTTTGCATCACAGTCGTTACATCGCTAAAATATTAATTTTCAACTTTTCTTTTAATCTGATATTCGTAATTAACATTGGACACACATTGCATTATGTCAGGATACTAAGTTTAATATCTATCTTATTGTTAGCTATATATAAAGATTGTTATTCATTCTCTCTCTCGGGATTGATTTTATTCGAGATTAATTGTCACATTTTACTAAATAATCTATTTATGTAGAAAACACACGAATTTCACACACTCACAAAATCTGAATAACAAACACAGTATAGAAATAAAATATTAAGCTCTCATATGTCATATGCAAATACCACGCTCTTCAAGTACGTATGCCTGTAATCACACGATATATAACAGGGTATGAAAAGCGTAGTTATTTATGTGAAAGCATGGACAAATCTTCGGAAAATATCGTGCTACATTCTCAAACCAAGAATAACGATAATCACTTTGATGATTCGTCCCCGCGAATATACAATGTAATAACAACTTGACCAGCATTACTAATATGTGCTATTTCTCCATTATTAACTAGATTAAAGATTTGAGTGTGTAACATAGTAATTATATATATATATATATATATTGAATGCTCAAATCAGAACATTTTTTTTATTTTCAACCTTTATCACGCATTTAAAACACGATATAGTGGATATGCTTATACAGGATGTTACACAACATTCTTTTTCTTTTGATCTTGGCAATAAATCTTAAATTAAAATATCGTTTTACAACAAAATCCATAAGACATTTCAAAGTTTTTTCGACCATTTGCTTTCATGTAACAAAAATTCGTTGGTTTTTAAATACTTATAAATCAGAATCAATAGTTCGAATTGATTAAACGGAATTTACTTCTAATTTGTTATTACGGGATTATATTATAATTAGATTATTTAGTCAGTTTATTAATTAGTTTATTATTTAGTCAGTCTATTAATTAGTTTAGACTTTAGTATTTGCAATATAAAGAAATGTATTAGAACATCCTGTATGTTATAAGGGATCATCTCTATAAAATCCGTTTATATATTTTTTTCGAGATTTATCTTTTTCTTAAAAATAAATAGATTATTTCTTTTAACAAACGGCAGTCGGAGTTATTTAAAATGTCGGAAATATGCAAATACGGAATATTATGAGAAACGGTGTCATATATCATGGCTGAGAGAGCACCGCTTCTTTTTAATCCATTCTGAACCGTGAAATTATTCCACGAATGGTCACGTGTTTCAAGGCGCCCGTATTAAGTAAAATTCGCAGTTTGCAAGTAAAATATCCCATGTCGGACATAACTTTTGTAAAAGTTCATAAAAATAGTCTCATTTCTTAAGTGCTGTTGCATACGTGATTATTACAGACTAGAGCGTGCCTCTAATACGAAAAGATGCAATCGCTGAATAATTTAAAAATCAAATTCACTACCGATTCTAAGAATTTGATTGCTTGAATGACCACAAGTGCGTGTAATACCAAAATGAGTATCTCTATCTTATACATATGTTGCAATCTTTCCATCGTTGTATAGTAAATACGTCGCCATGCTCGGGTACTGAATTCGCACAGTCTTTCCATTGTGTGATGGAGCTTAACATGTTCACTACATAATTTCTCTGTAAATATAAATAGATTATAAATCTTGAAGAAAAAATGTATTCTCTCCGTCTAATAATAACTATATAATAATTTTAATGCATAAATGCATTTTTTAACATATACATATATATTTTGTAAAATTAATTGCGATTGACATTAACTGTATGGCTTGTATCTATTAAAGCGTCTTAGAAAAAAATCGCGCTTTTCTCTATACATTATACATTTTACTTCAGTGCAATATAATACTCTTTCTAAATTTATACTTTTCTAAAATTATTCTATTTTAGGTATACAAACATAAATCATATATCTAATACTATAAATTGCAATATTACTATATAAAAAATTACACGTTAAAAAATTTAAAATAATTACATTAAAAAGTAGAAAATATATATGTATATACATATATATATTACCTGTATCAATGTGAATTTCTTCCTCTGGTGGAGGTAAGTACTTGTTTAGCATAATCTCAGCAAACTCAGTAGTGTTATCGACAGTCTTTAAAATATTGATTCCTGTTTCAGTTGACATGACTTTGTCTGCTTGCTGCCAACTGTAAACGCGTAAATAATGAACTTTGTAATACGTAAGTAAAGTCATAACTCTCACTCTTTGTTTGGTTTCCTGCTTTAAATCGGTAAAAGTTTTAACCGCGGGACGGAAACGTTTGGATACGATAGATTTAGTGCGATTTAAAATCTGTGAAAAAAAAGAATATACAGAATAATGTGGATATTGTGGACAATATGTTGTGGATAAGATGATATAAATTACCTGTTTAGGTTCTTCTTTGATTATAGGTAGCTTTACTTCAACAAAATCAATACCCTGGCATAATGTTTTATCCAGGGTATAAATTGGTTTCTCCATCAATCTAGCGACTGGCAAAGACTTTTCTATCATTATATTCACCACACTTTCAACAGTATCAAAGGCCCAGTTTAAAAATGTATTTGTGCCTTTTACACGTTCGTATACCTCTGTGGATTTATCCCATAAATAATTCACACTGGGTATTTTACGTGCACGATCGACAGCTTGAATTCGGTAAAATTGATCTGGGAGTTCTGTTTCCATGGCTGTCATCGAACCAAGATCTCTCTTTCATCGATAAAAATGGTCTCTGTGACAGTAAATCTGTAATAAAAATCACGAGATTAAAGTCTGAATAAAAAGTATTATATTATCAGAAGCAGATTCTGGAATACGACAAAGGAGAAGAACCCCATTCCCTTTCGTAAATCCTCTCCTGTATGCCATACATAACAAAAGTATATCTAACATTTTTATATCTTTTATATAGCCTACAAAATTTTCAATGTTTAAATAATACTCAAATAAAAATTTTATATATAAATTTTTCTTTTAATACTACAATTTTAATATATAAAATATATCAAGAAACATTACAATATGGGAATTATAAATTTAATTTAATTTTTTTAAATAAAGTTCTTATCCCGAGAAATAAGAGAAAATATAAAAAACACGAGCATTAACAGTTTTATTTACGTTTAGTTTTATTTTATGTAAATTATTTACAAAAACTTAATTTATTACATTAAAAAAAAATTAATTACGAAGAGAAGAATAGTTGTGTCGCGCGTTTACATGTATAAATTTACTGAATTGTTGTAGTCGAAATAAAAACATTTCTTACCGTCAACGTTGCATCATAATGCATATCATCATGACATTACTCCAAGCACGATAACTCGGCAATAACTTAGTATATAACTCGGAGCATCCGTTAACACATTCCACACAAAGCTGATACGAATTGAAATTCAAGCAAGACATGTACAGCGTTTGCCAAGGAAAAACAGAAAATAAAGAAGGACTTTTAAACACACATACACCCACACTGAGCAAAAATAATATCACGACGTGATTGGAGCACAAAGCATCAGCGAGCGTCATAGAAATGCGCGCGGCTTACTACGTCTCATTGTTGCGCGCCCGATCGATGACAACGTGTGAGCCAGTTATAGAAACGTACGTCCTCAAGATCAATGTCACGGACGCGAATTGACAGGTGGTCCGCCCGATATAGTTCAACAAAGGAAACCGATCGGTTGACACTTACCTGACTAACAATCGCCGCGACTGGACGCGAGCTTCCCTTTAAGCTGCTCTATGGCTTTGTATGTTTCCCTCCTTGCCCTTCTCTCTTTCTCGAGCTATCTCTCTCAAATACTGTACCTTGATCTCTGATTCATTTCACAACGAAATTTGTTTACTGTGGCGTGCAATCAAACGCGAACACGATTATTTATACACTTTTACACAAGTGAGATCTGCTTGCTCGCTGTCATGTTTCACCCATCCGATATCGAGTTGAGATGCGGTTCTCTACCACAAGATCACGCCGCTGCTGTCAAGTTTCTCGATATGGTTTTACTTCGGAGCAATCGTGTGTCGGTAAACTGATGACTGAAGCAGTCTATAAAGGCATATTGATCCAACTGGTATCTTGGAGTAAAATTCAGACTGGAGTAAAATTCAGAATGGAGTAAAATTCAATCTTTTCAATCTTCTCATTGTGTTCACAAATTCAACAATTTTTATTCATTTTTAATTAAGAGAAAGCATAAATCTTAAAAACATTATTTGACTTTTCATTATTTAAACCAACATTATAAACCATTTTCTGCAACATAAACATATGAAAAGTTATAATGTTCAAATTTTAATATTTTCTTAATAATTTTAAATGTTTCAATTCAGCTACTTTTATTGTTATCCTATAATTAGCTTAATATATGTATTTAAATTAAGAGTTTTGCTCTAAATTTCTATTATTTAAAATTACCCTCCACCAAAGAATTATCTTATTCTTGGTTTTTTCTAAAAGCTTGATTTTTCTTTAGATCTTCTTTAATCTCGGTTGAATTCTTTGTGATTCCTATTTTCAGATGAAATAGAGTGAAATATATTTATTTTTTTCAAAATTATATTTTAGATAGTATAGTGTTACACCAGAATATTTTTTATAAAATATATATATGCCTTTATTCATTTATGTTTGTAGCAGTCTTTTTTACTACGATATGTTTCGTGGTGCTTAAACTACGTTTGTACATTATGTATAAACTAGTAACATTAAAAAAATTTTCTTTTCTTGTAAAAACAGTTCCGAATCAGCGAGATGTCGCAATTTACATCAATATAAAAATTTTTTATATAAAAATGTTCGTAAGGCAACTATACGACTTATTATTGACCACAGAATCATGTGATTTACGTATATTATAGAATATAAAAACGTGTAGAAATATTCAAAAGAGCTAACAAATATCAATTTATTCGACACAGAATTCCACCATTACAATATTGTTCAGTATTGCAGTTTATTTCAGTATTGCATTTTTTTTTTTTTTTTTTAATTGATATTGAAGAATATCATTTTTTTCGTGCTTTGGCGCATTTTACATGTTTAATATAATTCCTTTAAGAGAAATATTAAAAAAATTTAATATAAATGTATATATGTATCATACATTAAATTTTTGAATGACTAAAAATTTGCACGTTATTTTACGTTTCTCTAAATATTTGAAAATCCGACTGTACGTAACGAATTAATTAATATAAATTGTACATCAAATTGAATGCGGGAATTAATAAAGCGAACTTTGAGCTTATTTCTTCTCCTCATCCTCTTTCTCTGTCGGACTGTCTGCCTGCTTGTCATCCGTCTGTTTCTGCCCAAGATTCAAGAAGTTCGTGAGATGAAGAATAGACACTACGCTGGATATGTATGTCGTCACGTCTTCCTTCTTTATTGTCCTCAACTGCGCAGCAACGGAATGATAAACGCGATTAGCAGTTTTTGTTGACAGCTGACCGATTGTTTGCACCGCATGGAGCACTTTGTTCTCATCTGCTGAGATTAAAACTGCAAAATAATCGTCATTATCGTCATTAAGAACAATATCGCTTTTAATAAAGTGCAAAGTTTGAAGTGCAAAAGAGTTTGTGAAATTTCTAACAACATACTTGGCGCATCCTCTTCTCCTTCTACCGGCGGGAAGTAATGATCCAATAAACGATTGATAAGTACACTGGTGTTGTCAATGCCTTGTACAGCCATGTTACCGCATTGTGTGTTTAGAAGCTCGTTAGCCTTAGTTATACTGATCTCTTTCAGCGTAGACGCCTGTTGCGTGGCTGACTCCTTTGCCACGTTCAGTTTCTCAATGGTTGGCTGCAAGGAGCTGTTCATAACCGCCTTCGCGGCATCGTAAATCTGCAAATACAAATGTCATACTTCTAATGATTTATTTCACGATTAATTAAACAACTCCTATGTATAAATAAAAAATTATTTCATATACGAATTCATTATTTCTATCAATATATTTGTCTATTTATTCTTATATTTTCTTTTTTTTTTATTAATCTTTTCAGAGATTTAAAAAATACAATAAAATATTAAATTCTAATTAAAAAAGATTATTTTAAAATAAATATGAAAGAGATTTTACTATGGATTTAAACGCGAACTCATACTATGCAGCTGCAAACGGCCATTCTGCCGTTCGAGAATTAAAAGAAAGGGCAGGTTTCCTTTAACGTTACCTGCTGAGGTGGTTTCTTCACGATCGGAACTTTTTCTTCGACAATGTCTAACCCCTGGCATAGCTTCTGGTCGACGGCGCTGATTTGTCCTTCGAATTTTTTGGCCAAAGGGGCTGTAAGCGGCACCGCCGTTGCGGTTGCATAATGCAATCCTGCTTCGGCAGAGTTCAGCGCCCAATTTATCAAATGATGGCAATCCTTAACGTAAGAATACGTAGAGCCCGTCTTCTCGAGCGCCAAATGAACCATCGGAATATTTTTCACCCGGTCTATTACCTCAAGATGAGGAGCATTCTCGGAATTTGGCGAAGATTTATCTGCATCCGCCATTCTCTCTGCAAAACAAACAACATGTCAAACTGATATTCAGATTGCTGGTTTCGAAAATGGCATATATCAAACTTGTGAATGTTTGATAAAAAAATAATCATATTTAATTATACTCGTTGATCTAATGTGTATGAAAAGAGCTTTGAAGATTGCGCGTCTCTTTAAAATAATTTATGTTCCAAAGTTTGATTTACGCCATTTGTTTAATGAATATAGTTGATTCAATAACAATAAAGCGACATAAAAATTATAATTATATGCAACAAAACCATATAATGTCCCATATGTGCTCCGAATTTTATTATGCGAACTAAGTATATGCAAATCTAAATTAGATGTATAGTATATTGAATTATAAGTTCTATGTTTTTTTAAAATTTTAAGTTAACAGTTTTAAATAATGATAATTATATTTGTCATGTCCGAGTACATTTGAACATTTCAAACGTAAATGCGCATGTGAGTAGTGAGCAGAGATCTTCGTACTTTCGGTAGCTGATGAGTCAAACTTGTTATTTAACTCGTTATCTAGTCTGTGTCAAGCCAGACGTGTACTTTGCTACCGATATAACAGCCCGGTTACGTTTACTCCATCTGTTTTCTAATGTATCTATGTGTGTGATCGGCGAATTGATAAAAAAAAAAAATGACTCAATCGGTGCGCAAAAAATCTATTGCGATACATATTATTGTAAATATATATCTAGTTTGGTGTCTCATATACATTTATCGACATGCATGTGCGAAACGATGTCGCAAAGACAAATTGCACAGTGTCGAAAAAAGAATTTATTGCAAACGAAATCAAGTGCTCCGAATTTTATTATGCGAACTAATGTACTCAACTCATCATGAGATTATGCGCGTAGTACATGATTCATCCACTAGAACAAACGAGAAAATAATTGTGAACTATTATTTTGCATTTACATTGCTGCTGTATGAAGCATATACAGAGCGCTCTTTGAAAGTCACATTCTTTCCATATTTGCGCACCACACACATATTTCTTGATTTATTTGAAATATATTTTTAGAAAAACTTTGATTGCATCCTTTTTATAATATTTTAATTTATTAATTTATTATATATTTATTATATATTTATTATATATTTTATTAATTTAAAGCTTAATTTTATCAACTCCTTTTTCTTATCGTATATATCTTGACAGAATAAAAAAATCTCTCTTAGACTAAATAAAAATTCTGTTAAATTAAATATTCTTTTATTTTGACGTGTAGTACATACTATCTGTTATCGAGCGAAATTGTACAATTTTTGATGCAACTTATATGCATGGAACTATATATTATATATATATAATGCTTTTTATTTAAAATTTAAAACAATGCAGTTTTATTTAAAAATTATTTACACACTAGGCAATCGTTTCAGATATAGCGTGACTTATCTGCAATATTGGCTTGAGTGCTAATTTTATATCTAGGGATAATGTATATTGCATACAGATTTTTCCTTACGAGAGAAGATTATTGACGTTTGTTGTAAAATATTCATTCTAGCTTTAGATCAAGTTACAATGTATGTACAACCGGTTACTCGTAAAGAATGCAATGTGATCAATGAAATATTACACATTAATTAATACGTATAATAAACAATAATATAATTACATTAGAATATTTACTACTCACTTAAAATGCGAAAAATCATATTTGTTAATATATATATGTATATATTTATAACTACTGCTCTATTCATTAGATTAAATTAATTAACATAGAATCGTTTGTTCGAAGTGACAGCAGTAATGCAAAAAGTAGTATGAAAAAATAGTATCAGCACAGCGTATATATATTCTATATCTTATAAATTTAAAAATCAGTATCAATGCTACTTTCTCGTTTTATATTGTATTACACTTACGTTTGTGGATGACTTGTTGAAAAAAACTTGTTGATCACTGAAGTCAGTTGTGAATCACCGATTTACACGAAATGCCGGGTGAGACTGGCATTATATCGATGTGAGAACTCGTAAGTATCTGAGAACATCAGGTAGAGGGGATCGGAACAGTAACGTCGAAATCAGATGTCCCTTGAAAACGTAATAATAAAAATTATTTTTGTACATTAATTTCTTTAGATTTTATAAAAATTTATAAATTATAAGAAAAATATTATTGTAGAATAATATTGCGCTGATTTTAATATAAAAATTTTCGGGATGCATTTGACACACAAGATTTCTCTGAAACTTATCATTTTTTCTTGGAATCTTTTTTGATATTATAAATTCTAATTTAATGATCACATATTTGAGAGTAATACTTAGGATTATTTAATTATTTTTATGTAGTATTCTCTCTTTTTAATTATTTATCTTTTATTTAATTCCTTAACATTTCTGTTAAGAAATAAAACACGTAATTACTTAATTTCAGTGATAAATAAAATGTTTATTTAAATAAGAATAATTTCTTTTAAATTTTATTTAACCCTTTTTCTTTTATAGTACGTATCATACATTACACATTATTACATCATATTGTTTATTCGATTTCATCATATAGTTCGTTCAATTCACTTTTATAGTTGGGTTCCGCGTAGCATGTGTACGTCTTTGATTTCATTTGTGCTTCTGCGCAGTTAGAAGAAACATCCATGACGTGGAGGTCACACAACACTCTCTTACTTGTATCCTACATATAAATACATGTGAAAATCGAGTGAATAGCCGACTGAGTTGACTCTACGGGGAAATAATGAGCGAAAATCATGACACTGTCCAATGTACAAGTCTGACGCAATTTTTTTTCATTTAATGTCGCTTGAAGATATTTGCATTGTCACATATGCGTTTCTCTCTTGAAATAGAAATTTCATCATACGCGATAATGTGTATTCCTAAAATATTAAACTTTTAACAATTTGTTGCTAACGAGAAGATAATTGTATTATAATAACTATATAAACGTTTAGAGTTCTACCTGCGTTTATTTATATTTTTGTCCTATGACAAGAGATGATTCAAATTACAGAGATAAAGTTTCTTGTTGTAGTTTTAATAAATAAAAAAATTAGAAGATTAAAAAGAAGAAGATTAAGGAAAACAATAAAAAGTAGATATATATATAAAGTATTGCTCATTTTAAATATCAAATTTATTATTTCGGAGCTTAATTTACTTCAGATTTAACAAACAAATAAATGCTTTGTTATCAAATAATGTAATTTAAATCGTATTAATAAAATAAATTATATCAAATTATCTTCATAGAATAAATATATTGATTAAGAATGTAAATAAACACACAAATTTTTATTGCAAATACATTTATTTTACATTTATATAATGTTTATTGAATACAAAATACAAAATCGATTTAGAAAATACGTATCAATATTTGTATGTAAAATAAAATATGTATTCTTACTCTAACATTATGCAAAGTAATAACAGTTATATGTATGAAAATTTTTTGAGCAATCAGAAAAATATGCAGTAATTCAAGCAATCTCAGTATGTCGTTCCGAACGTCCGACTGAAGAACTCTGTGTGTATAATATATTTATACATATTTATATATATTTATATATAAATATTATACATAAAAATGCATAAAATATAGTTATATTTATACATCAAAATCTAAATATACAATATATACAATAATTATCTGAATATTTTTCGCCGTGAGAATTTAACTGATATTTTTATATAGATATTTTATTAAGTTGACGTAAAAAATATATATATTAATATATCAAGTTATATAATAATTATATTAAACTGTCGGCAGAGACAGAATATCGTTTAAATGCTTCATTTTAACTATTATTATATCGTTTAAATGCTTCATTTTAACTAATATTAACGGAACTAAAGTTTATCGTTTTCGTATATCTTTGATTATACTTATTTATTCGCACTGCATGTATACATATGAGTTAAAAAATATATACAAAATATATAAATATAAAACTTATTTATATAACCTTATATCTCACATTTTACGATTACATTCTTTCAAGTTTTATATTTATGAGACAATGTAGACAAATATGCACGTTTTAACGCAGATTATTTTAGCATTTTAATTGCTACCGCAATAGCGAAGGAATAACAATTAGCACATATCGACACATTAATTCAATTCTTAACGATACACAAAGTAATCGTAGAAGATAATAAACACATAATTATGAAAAATAAATATAAGCGTTATTTAGTTTTAGCATATAAGTATATATGAGTATAAATGAAATTAATTTTAGAACATAAAAATCATACACGTAGAAGATCTGGAAAAAATAAAATTTAAATGATTTAAAATCAAAGTTATTCGCTTTTTTCTTTTTCGCTTTGTGATTCTTCTGTTTTCTCGCCGTTGACATGCCGTATTTTTTCGTTAACTGTGTGGAGATATTTCGTGAATCGAAGAAATTCGACTAAATTGCTGATGTAAGCTTTTAATAAACCGTCCTTGTTGATGATATTCAAGTGCTGTATTATGTTCAAGTACACACGTCGAGCGGCTTTATTGGACAGGTGACCGAATGTTTGTAAAGTATGTAGCAACTTGTCTTCATCTTGTGTGTTTATGTCTGCAAAAACATATTCAAAAATAAAGTTAATATATTTAGAGGAATAATAAAATAGAGATTTACATTGCAAAATTCAATTGAATAACCGTATTCTCGCTGCATATTTAGCACTAATAGGAATTGTTTGAAGTTTTGAATTTTATTTGATTAATTTATATAAAAAATAATAAATGTAAGAAAATAATTGCATATAAAATATGTATAAAAATAAAACATAGAAATTATAGATAGCTAGAAAACATGCCAGCTGCAAAATTTAGCTATGTAGGTTTTGATAATTAATTATACAGAGGAAAAAAAGATTCGCTAAAATCTATTGTTAAAGCACGGGACACATTCTATGTATGAATAAAATTAGTATTAAACTCGAATTAGAATAGAAAACAACAGTAGTACAGTGAATGATAGATTACGACACGACTATAAACTTTTAGTGTTGTATTAGCTTTCACTAACTTTCTCGCTGACGCTCGAAGACTTTCATTGCACATTGTAATTTTTTACTATAGATTGTAATATTCTAATGTATAAGGAAATAAATAATGCAATGTATTTATACACTTGCGATGTATTATTCAATAATCTACAAATTTCAACTGTTTTAATAAGTTATCGAAAAAAAAAAAACTAAAAATGTACACGGTTTACCTTTCGGCTTTTCTTCTTCTGTTGCTGGGAAATATCTGTCAATGAGCTTATCAACGACAACAGCCGTATTATCTAAACCTTTCACAGCCACACTGCCATAGTGTGTATCGAGAATTTGATTGGCTTTATTCCAGCTGATATCTCGCAAATTCGTCGCTTGTGTGACAATTAAATCATTTATATGCGAAATACCTAATGCCGCCTTCTTAAGGATCTGAAGAAATATATTAAATATACTTATAAATATATAAATAGCATTTGTTTTTTAGTTTTACTTTTGTAATGGTGTTCGGAAGAAATTTTTCCGAAGAAAAAAACGTTTTATGTGTTTTTAGACAAAATAATATTTAGATGAATTAAAATTCAGACCTGCTCGGGTTTTTCCTTCACCATCGGTACTTTTTCTTCGATCTTGTCGAGACCAAAACACAACGTGTAATCGACGAAGTTTATAGGACTCTCAAGCCTTTTCGCGATAGGCACGGCGATAGGTATTGCTTGTTTTGTTGCCGCATTAAGGGAAGTCTCAGCAGTGGTAAGTGCCCAATGCACCAGCTGATGCGAGCCCTTTATCCTGGAATAAGTCTCCGCGGATTTGACGAGTGCCAATTCGATGATGGGTAATTCCAAGACACGATGGAACACCTTTAGAGGAGGAAGTTGCGCCACTTCTGTCGCCATGCTTTCGCGTGAAGCTATCACACGAGAAACACGGAAAATATTTGTTTAAATAAATTTTACAAAGATGATTTATAAGCATATTGATTATATTTCGAGAAAAAGTTTGATCAAATGAATACATTCCACTATAGAAATATGTTTCAGCACGCGTGTATATAAGTAACTCATTTTGGAGCAAACCATCTTTTGATAAAATAATCGAGTAAATGGATGACATATTTGGATTATTTTACAAAGTAAAATAATGTTTCTTTATAAAGGGAAAGAGATAATTATTTTTATGATGTATATAGTAATAAATAAATCGCGATTCTTCATCTCTCTTAAAAACTTATTATCAGTAACATGTTTCTGAGAACAAAGTTTATTTTAGAATGTTTTAAATAATTTAGAATGAAGAAGAGAAATTTCTAAATCTACGTGCGAATATATTACTATGTATACATCCAGCGAACGTCGCTTCAGTCAATGCAAACTTGATTAATTAACGCTTATACGAAACTTTCTCAAACTCTCTTTGAAAGCGTTTCTCTCATCTTTTCTTTCGCGCTTCATATAATTATATTGTACTTATATATATATATGTAATTTCAATCTTTTATATATTAATAAACATTGTATGAGTTGAATTGCTACGCAAAATAATATTGAATAACATAATAAGATTTGAAACGATTTGTGAATCTCTACGACAGCATTGAAAAAGAAATTCCTGAACTGATCCTTCATAATACAATAAACGAGGATGTAAATATTAGATCTTTCGAATACCGGTAAACATAATATTTTCGAATTCGACACAATATCCTTCATAGATCGATAAAATCTAGACATATCCAATATGGCTATAAATTGTCGATTGCGAATATTGCATAATTATTTTTAATTATTATTAAATTCATATATAAATTTCCTTAAACAAAAACAATTTTAATACCTGATATATCGCATTAAAAATTGAAGAATCATGAGAAAATAAAGTTGGATCAAGTTTTTATAAATTTTGCAAGAGTAAGAAAATAGAATAAAGAATTTATATGCGAAAAACGTTATAATAATTTCGTAGTAATAACATGCTATACAATGATATAACTTTTTACAAGCCGCACAAAAGTATTCCCGATAACGTGTAAATGCACTTAATTAAAACATAATTTTATAAATTTTAATTTAAAATTTTTCGTAGATCTAACAGTTCATTTTAAAATTGTTTCCATTGACCGGAATTAAAATTTCGATAACCGAGAGATTAAAGGTCATTATTGCTAAAGATAGTACTTACAGTCTGGAGTCTGGAGTAACTGCGCCGTCGATTAGCGTATAGTAGTTCACAGGCGTAGCTCTCGAACACGTCTGATACTTGGGTACGAATGCTGCCGTCGATCACGCACAGTGAACACTTATAATGTGGAGAATCGCTTGCGCAGTGAACGCGGTTTGAATGAGCCAATAACTGACTGAGCAAAGTACGATATATGTAACTGCCGCTTCCAGATATGTACGACGGAGAATCTTTTCATTAGGTCAGATTCTTAGTACTTTTTTGAAATCTTCGAATATGCTGTCACCCTATTTCGAAGGAGCAAAAATCGTCTTTAATCTGAAGGATAGTAAAAGAAAATTTGCGGTATATATTGCTTTTCATTTTATTTTAATAATAAAATTCTTTTTTTTTTTCTTTCTTTACAAACTCCAATTTCTATTATTGTTTCCGATATTAAGAAAGTGTTACAGCTACCACATATATGTGATATTTTAAATAAAAAAAAAGTAATATAGATATTGTTCAATAAAGTTGTTCCAAAATTTTCTTTATATATAAAGATCTTTTTTTTTAATTATTTATTATATATTACAACATTCACTTTCAGCCTCAATTTATAATTGCATACAATTGCATTATCCAATCGTGGCTAGATAATACATTACTCTTTTTAGAAGAAGCAGAATGCGCAACACATATGGAGATTAATTATATAGAATAATGTATTAGCCAATTGAAAGTAAAATTTAATAATCAAGCAAAAAATATATCATAATATTTTTATATCTTAATATTTCTTATAATTTTTTACGCGCATGAATTATGAATTAATGAACAGTAGAACTAATTGGTGTATTTTTAAACCTGAGAAATAATGATTTTAGTATAAAAAATTATAATTCTCCTCCGTTATATTTTTCCTTGCTTCCATGTAACATAAATTTTCCATATGTTGTGAAACGAAGAGAGGACGAAGTTTCTCAGCGTCCGTGTCTACAGTCATCCATGTGTCTTCACTGTGCAAAGTCCGTTTCATCTACATCGTCAGATCATGCCTGTGTTATCGTTGCTGGTGCGATTGTCGCATAGACACATAAAATGATTTCAGAATTATCGGAAAAATCCACATCCGGATTCCACTAAGAATATTGGCTCGACGAAAAGAATATTCTTTTTTAAATCATAAATCTCTGAAATATTTTACTTTGAAGATTATGATCTCATTTTTTTATTATTGATACAATCATGAATGTGTGTATTATGTAATATAAAATTAGAAATTCTGCTATTTCTAATAAATGTAATTATTAGTAAAACTATAAGCACGGTTTTTGAAAAATCTCTATTAAAAAATCACCTGAACTGTATCATCATTTGAGCTTTAAATAACATACACAACCTGAATCAAAAACTGATATAATTTAAGGATTAAGAACGGGAATATGTATTATTTTAATAATACCTATCAATTTCTTTTAGCGAGTTTTTCCCATGATAGTAATAAATAATTACAATGCCAATTTTTTGTGGCACAGATAATAAATAATAGTTAATATAATCTGTCATTTACATATATGGTATAATTTTCTTAAATTATATAATGTAAAAAATTTAATGTAGAAAAATAATCAGTAATTGAAAATCATTAATTCTGATTTATGAATTTATTATATTATTATTGTATTATTAAACTATGATCAAAATTTGTCTGGGTGCCAATTCAAAAATATTCGTCATCAATAATTTTGTAATAAGAAGTTATCTGAAATTGTCATCATTCTTATAACCAACTTTGTCGGTTAAATTCCAAAGTTTATATATACATTTTGTCTAGACAGTACGACTTATACATATAGATAAGCTTTTATTGCGTGATACATCAAGTATCGCAAATATAATACATCTCGCTTGTCTACTTTAATTATTTAGGTTATTCTTTCAAGAATCTTCTACTTTCATTGTGTATTAATATGTAAATTATGTAAATTTATAAATGTTATAGAACATTATTATTATTATTACATAATTAGCATAGGCATTTTTTAATATACGCACACATTTTAACATTTTATATAGCATATATATAATATTAAAAAATATTAAAATATTAAAGAGAAAAATAGATGTTTTTATAAAAATCTCTCTTGACAATACATTCTATGCAGATATTATCGGAGCATTTAGATATATACGCGTACTATTATTATATTATAACATAATTATATATCGCATATAAAGTATATTCTGCATATAATATGTGCATTCTTTTTTAATATTAATGCAATATTATTTAGTTGAAATTATCAATGATACTTATTTAAAAAATTATAACAAATATTACTTTTTGAAATTAATATATGTCAACATAATAATTGTAATAACATCTACCGATGTACACTGAAAATATGCATTTGTAGGTTGCTTGAGCAACAGGAAGATTGAGATAAACATTCTACAAGTATTTTTAAGATTTCTCCACTTTCACTATGGAAAGAAATCTAAAGAGTAGTAAAAAATACATGGGATATATTGGGGTGTGTGTGTGTGTGTGTGTGTGTGTGTGTGTGTGTATGTGTACATCTCGGAATCTGAGTGTCAAAGTCCATGGTTTAAAAGTTTAAACAATGTGCAAAAAAAATAATGCTATTATCTGCGTCTAAATCGTAACGTGAACTCAATAATTTGATAATGCGCTCTTTTTGAATATTATACACTTTAATTGAACAAAATCAAAAAATAAAAGCTATTTGCATAACCGTAGATAAAAATGTATATAAATTTATTTTTAAAAAAATATTATTATAAGAGTCTAAAACCTGGGATGTTTAATTAAATTTTTATTTTCTTATCAAGTAATGAATTATTTTTTGTCATCTTAAATGCTCGAAAGAATAAATACGAGGGGAAAAAACAGGAGCTTGCGTGGTATTACGGTTAATTAGGAGACGGCCCTCTTTTTATTTCTTTACTTATACTTATTGTATTATTAAACGTGGAAGCACTATAGCCGACTAATGTTTAAATCGAGAAGCACAGTATAAGCACGGCACGGGTATATTGTGCTAGTGATAAGATATATTTTGTTGTTGTATTATTGAGTATAGAAATGTAAAAAAACCCCGTAAAAATAATGATGTAATCACGGTCGATGGAACATTACGTTAATCAGCGAGCAGCGGCTCGTCGCGATTTCTATTCTCGTGTCTTTAACCTTGTAATTGAAAACCATACCGGAAGGGAAGAAAGCCGCACGTAGCAGTTTTCAGGCGAGACTCGTTACTCGATACCGTTTACTGGGGGACTGGAAGTCACCGACATGTGGTTGTTGTGGTTCTGCTGGTTTCGCATGCGTGGTACCTTCTGAGGGCTGGGGCGACCAGCCAAGAGCGTAGCGAATTTTTCCTACAAGGGTAGGAAAAAGAATTTGTCTATGTCGAGAGACCATGATTCTTAAGAATTCTTTGTTTATCGATGTACCTACTCGTATGTTGGCAGAAATAAAATTTCGATTTTTTTCATATTTTTTGAAAATATTATGTGCAAGCAATTTCAAATATTTTTATTATAATTTTAATAAATTAGTTAAAAGTAAATTTATAATATATCAATATTATATAATTGATATACGTACCAATAGTAGATTCGCGGTTGAGCTCACTCTCTCAATAGCAGAGCGTATGACGGATGCTTGTTCTTTTGCTGCATTGCTTTTATTTATAAGTGGTATCATCTGAAAAATAACACGCACGATATAAAGGTACTTTAGTTATACTTAATAGAGATTACTTTATTAAAGTATGCGTCATTAGTTCTTAGTTCGAGAAGTATGTGTATACGCGGTTGAGAGGCAATAACATGACTTTTTTTATGCGCGCGCACACTGAGATTATTGTAATTGATTGAGTTACGCAAGCGCGTTGATTTAAATCGGATCAGTGAAATTGATGTAACCTTCAATGAGGCGTCGGCTACGGCAAGTAGTTGATGAGAAAGCCGAACCAGCAGATGACCTAAACGTCGCGGGGTTTTAATCGCCAATGCCGCCGTGCCATTCATCAGATGCACTATGCGCCGTGCGGACTCGCGTGTCAGAAGTACCAGCAGCTGTTCGAGCGTCGCCGGACGTGACTGATTTTCGGGCTCAGGTAGACTCAACTTGGCCCATAATTCCTTGGCCTGTTTTAGCGCCAATTTTGGGTCTGTGGCTATCTATGTATATTACAAACGATAAATTGTTACTCAGTATACATATAGATAACCTTACGCTACGATAAGCCTGCGTTCCGCGGGATAGATACGTAACCAAGATCACGAGAGCAGTATCAATGATCACTGCATGGAAAATATTTATGATAAGACAAGTTTTTAAATGTTCTATTAATGTAAATATTTACTATGTGATTACTGAATGTTTTCATGGCCACGCGGTTATGCCTACCTCGGCATTTTTGTTTTAATAAGCAAAAATTTATTTAAAATTTAGAAAATTACTCCTAAGTTTTAAAATGCGAAAGAATATGAAAGGCAGAATTTGAATGTTCTAGTTTTTCTTATTTTTTTAAACGCAAATTTTTATATTATGTGTATAACCGTACTGTATATCAAAATGATATTTTTTTTTTTTTCTAAGAATTAAAATGATATTTTTTTTTCTAGAATCAAATTATTCTAAACACATAAGAAAATTTATCTTAATTAGAAAATCAGTATAATTATAAAGTATCACGCATTTTATATGTTTATAATTATTATTAGTTCGGGCATAGCGCCATCGAAAGATATAAATCACTTACTTAATCGACACTTCTGTCTTCAATGTGACTGTCGCGGCAATATTTCTATCAGTCAGCAATTAGTTTAGCATAAACAATATTTTTGTAATCGTGGTTCTAGCAAATATATGTGATTAAAGTTCACTTATACTGCTAAAAGACTGCAAAAGTAGCTACGCAATATAATGTATGCACTAAAATTAATTATTTTGCCACGTAATAATATAACATTATAACGATTATCAAATAGGCAATATTTAGATGTGTAAATTACGAAATTTCTAATTATTATTACGCGAATAGACAAATCGCACCCCTAGAAGAATACTGTCACAACTCAAAAAATTTAGCTCAAAAATTAAGCCCACAGAAGGTATGCCTGAAACGATATCTACGTAGAGAAATGAAAATCATGAAAATTTGTATTTTTTGAGTTGTGACAGTATTCTTCTAGGGGTGCGAAATAATAAATCGATTGGATATCGAGTCTTACCAATTCCGCCACGTATAAAAGCACATGAATGCATTCCGCTCCTTGTTCTTTCAGCGCACGTGCTTCAGCCGAAGTGCGTTGTGTCAATCTCTTTTGGATTTTACGCGAAAATCTTGCGCCATGCTTAATGGTTCGTGTCGCTTTGCTCACCGGTTCAGTGGGGCTGGCCTCTGCAAAATGGATTGTCAATCACTTGAGACATTTATTACTGATTAATGTGTCATAGTGTATCGCTATCGCTATATACTCTGTTCAATTCTATGCAACAAGAGTGCGAAACACAATTAAAAACATAATATCTAGAATATATATTTAAAATACATGTGTAAAATTTTATAGAATTTTGGAAATCTATTTAGGCGTAACATTATCGGCGTAAATACAAAAATCTCTTACCATCTATGCTTTTATCGACTGGATCTCCTGGCAAATAACGATCCACATACTTGTCCGCAACTGTCAGCGCATTGTTCAATCTATCCGCAGCGGCGTTGGCAGCTTGACTACCAATTTGTTTGACACTTCCGGCACGCTTGAGAACTGGCTTTACAATGTTCTCATTTACATATTCTCGCGTGTTCAAATACATCTTAAGCGTGAAACATGAAATAACATGCTGTATTAACGTGCGATAATTCAAGATTAATCGACTTACACAGAATAGTTAATCATTTCCTTAACTGACTCCTGCGGAATCTATCGCACAATCTACTCGCCTTTTATCGATCATGTATAATTAAATACCACAATCTTTATTTCTATTTCTTAAGATACCTTTTGCTCAAATTTACTTAAGTTTCTTTTATTTTATTAATAACAATAATCAATATAATAAATAAGTTAATAAATATTGTTATAATCATATATAAATACATACATATAACTATATACTGATATGAATATATGTAATTATATTTCTTTACAAAAATGTATATATATCTGTATGCCTTTGCAGATATGTCGCATATCAAAAAAATATTGTAAGAAAAAAAATTTGTAAACTTACGAGATGAGGAGGAAGATGTACGGCTGGTACTCTCTGTTCAACAATGTCGATACCTTTGCACAATAGCTGATCGATTGTCGTAATTGGTCCATTGAATGCAAAAATCGCTGGTCTTGCCGTCGTTGTTGCAATCGCTAATGACTGCTCTGCAGTATCCAAACTCCAATTCATTAAAGAATTTGAGCGCTATAATAAAAAAAACGATGTTTTAGCCAAGAAAAAGAGATATTTTATACTTGATATTATTTATACATATTTTATATTTTATTAATATGAATCATTTTTCTGAGAGAAAAGTTTTGCGCAGTTGTATTCGATTTGAATATTCGAAGACGAAGTTTATCGCAGTTGTATCTGATTTGAATATTTAAAGACGAGTTTTTTTACAGTGGTACCATATAAATGACTTCCTTATTACATGTAATTTAATTTTTAATTATATACCTTTATTTTTCTATACACATTACCAGCGATGTGTATACCGCTTTCCACGATGGGAAGACTCGAAATTCTGGCAACAGATTCGAAATGCGGCAAATCCGAATGCCGCCTTTTCACGTTTGCTCGCGCCATGGAGAATAATCGCTGCAAATTAACAATTGATAATTAAATTAGTAAAGAGAGGTAGATTGGTAAACAGGCAAAGAAAATTAATAATGCACATAATCTGTTTAATTTGAAAATAATTAGCATACAATACGCTTTATGCGTACGCCATTCATATATTTCAGCTGTTTAATTATTTATTATACATATATATACATATGTATATATATGTATAATATATGTGTTAAAAAAATTTATTATAACAATTTTTATAAGTAAAATGTTTCGTGTTAATTATGTGTATAAAAAGCTTGTAAGATTTCTCACACAACAATATTTTTCTTACTTCTTAAATCTTTACCAAGATTTTATCTATATACGCACAAGCGTCTTTGATAGATTTTATTTTATTTTTGATAGCTTGTTATCAATCATAATATAATATCGATTTTATTCACACACAAGTAGCATCTTAATTTTTTAAAAATGTTATTTCTAATGCACTTTTATTTAAGTAATTTTTATGTTTAATATTTTATCGATGAGGAAAGTAACAGCGAGTGGACTTGGTCGTTACGCGCATATTAAAAAAGCTATCAAAATATGCAATTTCTACTGTGACAACTTTTTAACATATTGTTACAAACTCGAGAGAAGTGTATTACAATTTTTTATATTCTTTAAGAACAATGGAATTAAACAAACAAAAAATTATTTATACACCATTAACTTATTCAATATTCAAACTATCAAATTACACATTATTTGCTCAATGATAGATCCTCGTTAAAATAACGCACAGCGTATATTGAGATAGCAATTGGCATCACGAAAAAGAAGCAACAATAAGTTTTGATTAATTTTTGAATAATCGACATGCCTCTTTTAAAAGTAAATAATTAATCGTGATATTTTTACGATTTCTTAAATTATACAAAATAAAAAACCAATCTCATACATACATACACAATATATTTATCTTTCTATTCAATACATTTAATTCATGCTGATGCTTCGTCTCGATAAAAAATAATCTTTTATCTCTCTTTTTATTTTCTTTAACTCACTAAAAATTGTAAATTTTATATTTACGGGCTTATTGCGACTAATAAAGAATGGATTATCGCTAAAACAACAGTCCGTTGAAAAAACACGTGTTTTATTTGCTAAACGTAAACGAAGCCATATGTCACTAAAAAAAAACGACTTGCTCAGCATCAGAGAACCGATAAGGGAGGTCATACTGGGAGGAGGATAGTGAAAAGAAATTTTGTTTTGTGGTTAATGTCGAGGCTACATCTCTCTATTGCGAGCATCAAACCGCTCTCTTAATTGGATTAAGAGATAAATGTGCGAATTGAAGCCATTTATCGATAGCTGCGCAATAAGAGGCAAAAAAAATTAGCTAAACTCATTAGCAAGAATCAATCGATAGAACTTTCGGTATGGTGTATGGAACTACTTTCACCTGCAGTTACTCTGAGAATGATGTGTTGAGGATGAAACTATCTCCGGTGAAATCTGCAAGTGATTAACACGACATGCTTTCCCGCAAAGGTCAAACTTCGTTCTTATGCATATGCAGCATCACGACTGGATTGTCACAAAAATTTTATTCGCAACTCTTTATCTTTATACCCAAATAAGTGCGACGTATCTATCGCATTTATTTTAAATCTAATTTAGTCCGATACTCTCGTTATTCTTTTTATCTTTTGGGACAGATATACGCTACTGCTATTATCTCCGATATTAAATTCTAATCTAATCCATCATATAACTTTATATATTATCGAGCATTGATCTGTTAATCAAGCAACGCAAATTCAATCGAGTTACTCCCATTCATTATCTCACGCTTTCTCTTTTTCTCTCTCGACTGCTCGCACTTCATCAATGGTATGTTAAAAGTATACTAATTTCGCGCCCTAATATGCTAAATCGCACGGATGTCTCTTCTTTTTTTTTTTACTTTGTTTCAACTATATAATCAGTTATACAATATATTTAGATATATATACACAGATACACACACACACACACTCGTGCAAACACAAATATATACGTATATAGAAACATTCATTAAAAAAAAACGTCGCGACATAACTCACACAAATTCGGAATAGATTCGGATAGGCGGAGATCGGCGGACGCGATTAAACATCCTTACCTGAGGACAAAGCGAGCTAAAGCTGCGAAGAATGCGATCTGAGGATTTATTTTTTATGATTATCGTATAATGAAGCCAATCTCACGAGTCCGACAGACAACGAGCCAACGAGACGGAGGAAAACTCGGCGTTTCGACCGAAGAACGCGCCGTTGACTGCACGTCGAGGACTGCAAATGGAAAGACTGCAAACTATCTCATCGGCTTGACCTATGACATATCGATTATATATGGACGCGGCGGACGCAATGACGCACAAATAAATAAAAAACTTGCTCTAGCTTCTCTGTTGTCTCTTAGAGACTTTTTGCGCGATACGTCAACTTACGTCGTTTTTCTGATTGAAGCATAAATATGTAACAGCCACTCTGTTCTTAGAATTATGATTTATTTGAAAATATGTAAAAATATTGATTATGTTAAAATTTAAATTAAACGCTGCATACGAGATGTTTTTTGAAAACAAATATTATTCTTGTTCGCTGAAAATTTTGTAGCTTTCTGCATTTCTCTTCTCTTCAATAATTCCTAGTTCAATAAAGATTAATGATTAAAAAATTAAAAGTGCTTATTATACTCTTTTTTTATCAGCATTTATTATATTAAATTTTTTCATTGGTTCTCAATGCTTTCGAGCTACAATGCAATTATTATTGTTTACCTTATCAATCAAGTATTGCGCCATACATCACTGACAACGATATTTTAGGTATATTCGTTAAACAACGACATATATCTTCAATTCGATACGTAAATAAATCTTTGATTCAATTTATCGTACGATATTCTAAAATGTACGATATAATTACTAATAGAATTAATAATAGTATTGTACACTAATTGCATTTGTCTTATTTCATAGAATTATATCATGCTTATTACGGAAAATTTTAGATAAACATGGAACCTCGCAGACTATTATTCCAAGGCACTTAATAATGAGCACGCAAGTGCTCGTAAAAATATAACAAGAGAAAAGAAATTACAGAAAATTTGAAATTATCGCTCACAGACGCTTTAATTGCTATGCAAAGTTCACTTCGTATACTTCTATCTCTATAAAGATGACATCCCATGTGGCCATGCTTCAATATGGATTTATATTTCGCTAGGTTATACTTCTCTTGGCTGTGTGTTTTACTTATCTTATTAAAATAAGTTGTTTAATAAATGTTTAAATTAAAAAACTATGTCTACATTATTTCCCTTAGGTTCGAAGTGAGTACGAGCTAAAATTTCACAGAAAAAACTGCTTAGATATCGAGGTCTCTTCGTCATCGTCAGAAGTCAAAACACATCGATAATCTCACGCGCCAATACCTTTTCCGATACTTCTATTTGTGTCATCTTCTATCTCTTCAATGATCATATGAGAGGCAATAAGCTGTCCTCAGTAAATAAGAAAATAAATGGTTAAAAGTATGGAGTAATCATGAGAATTTAAAAGGTCGAATTAATAAAACAATTGTCTATTCTATTGCTTATTGAGAATAAAGTATGTCACTAGATTCAACTGACTTGACTAATGTCAACCAGAAAATTGCCAGTTTATATTTTTAGAAATTGTCAAGATGACTTTTCAATTAGCGAAAACTGTATATAATTTTTGCGATGGTTTTATTAATTCGACGTCTTAATATTCGTGTCTGGTAATAAATGGTTCAGATCTGATAATTAACTTATTCTAAATGCCAACTTTTTGCCATTCTGACACATCTGGGTGTACTTGTATTTTTTGCAATCTTTTGAAAGATATTAACGCTCTACTTAGATAATTATTAAAAAATGTACATAAATTACTTTTAAATAGATTATATATTTTCGGAAAAAATATATAATGAAATGTTATAAATATGAGTATTATGTAACATTTGAATCATATAATGTCAGACTCTCTTAAATCATAATTAGTGAGAGTTCTTTAAAGCAAATATAGTGAACCTTCCATTAATTATTAATTTACTTATCAATATTCTATAAAACATTGTTAAATATGCATAGATATATCTTGTTTATGATAAGGTCGCTTTATTTATCTAATAATTGATCAAATAGAAAGCCAATAAAATAGCGACAAATATTTCAATTGATGAGATGTCAACGCGGTTGACGATACTTAATTTCAGATCCTTACATCGTATGACCTGCCCCATTCAAAGCTCGCTAAAGTAGGAAAAGTTATTGGCTTGTGTCACGTGCAGCACGTGAGCCTTTTCCTGCTCAGCGCACGTGCAAGTACGATACGATGGTGAACATATATATAATGTTAATAGATTGAACACGCACCACCGTTCAAACATCTTCTCTCATCCATTGGCGTACGCACTGTCTCTCGTATGATTTATTTACGATCAAAACACCGCAACAAAAACTCAAATTGTTAACTGAAAAAATGTTCATAAAAGATGCATGTCTTGTTACCATCACTTTTATATTTATTTCTATATATTATTCTACTTACGTAGAATTATCCTGATGTTTAATTCGGAAACAGTAAAGTGAAAAGCCTCTGCATTATTCTTTGGAGGACCTCTCCGCATTATCTTTATAATATCTAATATAGCATTCATCTTTATTTTAACTTTCAAATTCTTTATGGTATTTGTTCTTAATAATCGAAGATATAATATTAGATATAACATTTTATATATGAGTTTAAGAGTATAAAAAAAGATAAGGAAGCGTGACTAGTACGAACGCCCTTGTCCACCAACGACACTTCACCATGTGTGTACACACATATCGATCCACATTAAGAGTAGCAATAAGAGTCAAAAGTCATTATTCCATTTTGCAGTGTTATATAGAACGTGTCACATGCAACGTGTTTAATATTAGCTCCAATCAGCGCCAATAAAGGAGAAAATAATGAATACGTCACGAATACACGCGACGTATTTTATCTCGCACGTGATGATTCTCTTCGCGAATATACATATAAAAGTACCTCTGAATGTAGTGACATATTTCGTGCGAACGTTGCATTTAGCGCACAGAATTGTGCGCGACAAATATCTGCGCGGTGTCTGGAGCAACGTGGTATGTGTTGCGGCTTGCCAAAAGTATCGTAAAATTGCATAACGTGTGACTAGACCGATAACGCAGGACATTAATACTCTTTAACGTTTTTTTTACGACGGGACCATTATACATTTCTGGTTAAGAACGCGCGTTCCTCCGCGATAAATAGCGTCGCGATACCGATCGACTTTGCAATCGAATCTGAGGTCACGGAGTTTAAAGCTTGAAATATACCTGAAGATAAAATAAATCGGTATATCTAGAGAAGAGTAAGAATATTTTTATTTTTTGGATATTAACTTATAAAAGACAATGCACGAAATCGAGACACAGAAGGTCCTCCAGGACGAGCAGTGTTTCGAAATAATTCGTAAGAAACTGCGGCAGGATGCGATTGACGACTTCTCACTAGTCAACTACGAAATCGTGCCGATAAATGAGGTAAACGGTTATATGGGTCAGTACTTCACATTGAAAGCCACAGTGGCTTGTTCGAAGTCACCACTAGAGACGAAGAGCATCAATTTCTTCACCAAGATACCGCCACCAATCAGCAGCCCGCTGTACGACTTTGCTCAGGAATACGGTACGTTCAAGAAGGAAGTGGCTCTCTATACCACCGTATTTCCGGAGATGCTGAACGGTCTCGACAAGAGATACATCCCAGAATGTTTCCTCGGGATCGAAAATGACGTAATCGTCCTCGAGGACATGGCTCACAGCGGTTACACGATGACTGACAAGTCCACGCCTTTCGACTTCGAGCACTGCGAGATCCTGATGAAGACGCTCGCCAAGTTCCACGCAAAGTCCTTCATCTTTGAACAACAGTACAAGAAAACCTTGCACGACGAATTCTCCTATTGTATGCAGGAAACTCTCTGGCCTGCGGACGACAAGGCGAAGGCGATGTTCAACGCCGCTGTAAAAGGCATCGTCTCAATGATCGACTTACTGCCTGAACTGAACGACGATCAGCGCAATAATTTCAAGGAGAAGATCGTAAAATTATGCGCGGATCACATAGACAACCTGTTGCCGTCGGTGAAGCACAAGAATGTGCTATGCCATGGTGACCTATGGACGAACAATATACTGTTTAAATACAATGCCGATAAGAAACCTATTGAATGCTGCCTCATCGATTTCCAACTGGCAAGGTAATTGTGTGCGATTTTTTTTTCAAATATATTGTATAATTTAAAAAATATACATATATTTGCATGTAATACGGGAAACAAGCACGATTCATATTTGTTCTTTTTTTTATTTTAATGCAGGTACAATCCACCAGCGCACGACATATTGTGCTTCCTTCAATTCACGACAACGCGAGAGCTACGAGAGAAATATAATGAGACGCTTTTCAGAACCTATTATAATTCCATGACAATCGTCATGAAGGAAGCTGATCTGAACGTATCAGAAATTTTTCCTTGGGACGAATTTATTGAGTCTATTCGGGATTTACGCATTACGTGCATAATCCACGGTATCCTCAACACACCGATCATGCTACTGAAACCTGACGCGGCCAGTAAATATTTTTGCGAGAAGCTGGAACTCCTCGAGAGCGTTCTGTATGTTGATAGAACGCCTCTCATTTGCGAACAATTCAAGGAAGCACCGGAATATCGTGCTCGAATGATAGACGGCTTGTTAGAGTTGTACAATTACGTAATCGATTACAACCACATCGACGCATAATCGAACCGTAACGAGATATCATATACTTTGTCGCCAAGTATAGTTTACGAGCCACAAAGTTCGAGACAAGTTGCAGAGTTGATTTAAGATCGATCAATAGAGATCTTGACACGAGTAGATTTTTCAATAATGATATAAATTCATATCTTTCGACGTCAGTAGTATCTCGAACAAGCAAAATATAATAAACGTGATGGTATTTGTGCAATATAAATAAAATGCAACCATTGTGCTTGATTTTTGACAATTTGTTTGAATATGTCAAAATTGTGAATTGTGTAATTAATTACGCAGAAATTATATGGGAATTATAGAGAAACATTGTCGAAATATGTTTACGTGCGATAACTAACTTTTTTCACAGCTGATAACACAGCTGTTGACTTATAACCTGATGGTTTTTATACAGATGTGATAATATACTTGAGAATCTATCTAATCTTACATTGTACGATAATCTATTTGTAGTACAATATTTAAAAACCTTTTCAGCATTACATATTATTAAAGAAAAGTTTCGAGATATGTTTTATTAAAAAATTAATGCAAGAATATGTGATATTGATAAAATAATTAATAATATTTAAAAATATCAAGTTATTAATAAGTTTACATGATTCTGTACAATACAAGTACTTATTTTGAACGTAAAATAGTGTAATTATTAGTAGCAATTATATACCAGTAATTTGTTTTATATATAGTGACAACTCTTTGTAACATTGCGCTCTAGATATAATTGAGAATATTTTTTAAAATAGATTCTATTCACAATCAGTTAAATATATCTTCAATAGCGGCCTATTATATTTCTTCATTCTTTTAATTGTTTTTTTTTAATTATTATCTTATCGATCACAAATAAGTAAACATTCACATATGCATACTTAAATGTAGATAAATTAGATTGCACGTGATATTAACAGTACTGTGATATTTCTAAAATATAATTGTGCGATTGTTAATGACTGTAGAATAATATTAAGATTAAGTTGTTGACAATAAAAATGGTAGACATGAAATATATTTTGTACTTACCTCTGCTATACACTTTGCCATATAAAGCTTCTGTATATGTAACGTGAAAAGTTGATACTTTATTTTCTTAACAGAACATTTTAACGCATTTAATAGAACAATTGCTAAATTTGAAAAATGAGAATTAAGAACTTATAGAATTTGTAATCAATATAAAAATACAAATTAATTTAACAATGCGTATCTAACTGTATTGGAGCATGACAAAAATATAATTCAAAGTATCAATTTTCTACACAGATTACTAAAAATTTCATTGTAAATCGAGTGCTTCTATAGCAACTTCAATATTTTCAAAGAAAAAAATCATCATAGATAATGATATATAGAGAATATATATTAAAACTTTCGCTGGTATTAATCCAATATCGTTAAGAGAGAGCATTCTAATAAATATTTAATATGGAATCCTCTCTAATAATAACGAATTAATATGTTGCATCTGCCGGAGATAATTTGAAAATAATCTTCATTTTTACGTTGCAACGCTCTTGCACTGAACTATTAAACTATGTATCTATCAACTATGTGTATAAATATAAATCATGAGCGGATACTCCTGCCAGCATATCGAACAGACGATCCGGGAAACAACCGCTATTGAGGGCATTTAACGCCATTTTCATCGCATTACGACGAAACGATTCTATGCCGACAGTTTCATCCTGCTCAACACAGGTTTGTAAAGTACTTGTCTTTTTATTACAAAGTGACGTGGATCCGCATATCGAAACGCGAGGCATAAGGGGACTCTGGGGGATTTTTTTACTTTTATGTATATAATTATTTATATCATCAATTATAATGAATATATAGTTATGTACAATATTGAATCTCATTCTTTAACAATAACATCAACAACATGATTAAACAACGTTCCTCATTGGTACACAAATTGTAAATGTACAGATAAAAAAGCATTAGATGAGGTCAATGAGGCATTGAAGGTGGCGTACGCTCAGCGCGCCTTAATTCCCTCTTCTCTTTATACATTTTTTTAAATCCCCATATATATATTTATATCTCGAATCACTTCGAGTTCTTTGTTCAATTTTTCATGGGCTTATTTATATTTATATATGTATATATATATATATATATATACTCTGAAGTATTATACTTCATTTAGATACACACGTTCACATACACACAAATGCGTCACATTTGCTCCGCGCGACGCAACGAGAATATGATAACGGTTGATGATATTGATTGAATCGGTGCGCGATTTAATTCTTAAAGAGAGTGCATGAGCGATTCGCGACGCGCGATCGGCCAGCCGTAAGTTTCTTTGTGAATTTTAATACACCGGATAATATACGATCGTCTTATTTTAAAATAATATCATAAGGACCGTCACACACATAATTACACGGAGATCTTCCGTTATAATCAATGGCGCAAACTTTACATACAACTAAAAGATATAGTAAATTATTTCAAACGTCAAGAACAAATCACAATAACTACCGAAATCTTTCTAATTTGACTCGCCCCGCGCGACGCAAATCTCGACCAATCATCTAAAACTTTACACAAGGCTCCGACAAGATTTCTTTTTTTTTTTTTGTATCGCTTAATAAACGACTTCCGCAAAATCTAACGCACGAATTTGTTTTATTTTCGTATAGAATCGCGTCAAGGCGAGACAGAATCACCGAAGCTCTCTCTCTCGATTCTTTCTCTGGCTCTTAAGGTCTCGCGAAGGACACGCTTGCACGCTCGTAGTTCGCCGATAAACGTTTCATTGCAAGGAGACTCAAAGAAAGCAAAAGGAGAAAAGAAAACACATGTATAAATCAAACATTTCTCGAGAACAAGACGATACGCACGCATCTGAGACATGTTCATATCAATCGCGAAGTTTTCGCGTTACACGCAGCTTTCTCACAGGCGACTCGACTTTCTCACGATTTTTTCTTTCTCGTCAAAACACGCGAGTTTGAGAGAATAAATAATTTCAAAAATCCACCTCACAATTCGTTCGTGATAATTACCATACGCATGAAGAATTTCTGAAATTTGATATTAGAAAACGTGATATCTATCTATACAGACTGCGTTTAAAAGGTTCTTGTAATAAAATTAGAAAGTATTTTTTTCTTACAAAATTAGTAAAACTTCAAGAAGAAATTATTATATTTTCTTAAATAACAAATTTTGAATTAGATTTTAAATTGGAAATTCTCTCTCTTTCTCTCCTATTCTCTCCTATTGCTAAAAATTATTTAAAACAGTTTATAATTTTTAAATTTAAATCTTCAAAGTTGTTGTAGTTTTTAAGAGAGCTAAACTTATAAAAAGAAATATTCGCATCTAATCAACTGACAGAGTATATATCTCTGCTCTGATTCTAATCTTTTTAAATACACACACATTACGTACCTCTTTGGCATCTCATATAATCTATCTCTATCAAATTTTCACAAATAAGAAAACAAAATCTCTCTTTTCATCTATTTTCAAAGTCGAGGGAAGGATGCAGAGTAAGAGTACAATTACATACAATATATCGACATGTTCTCCACTTTCTTCTCTCCTCTCGCAATCTCTCTTCCGTATTTTTTTCTCCTCTATTTTCATTGAACGTTCGTGTCACGTTATCTCGAATCTCAAGACTAATGAAATTACGGGCGACTGGGAGCAACAGGAAAGACGAGTGAAATACGCACGGAATTCGATCGTTGCGAAAATACAATGTCCATTTATGCGAGTACCGTTCCGCCCGCAAGAAGCGCGGCGAAGCGCGCAAGCTTCTCAGCTGATTGTGAGTCAGTTCACATCGAAAACATAATTTTGTAATCATCGTTCTTCGACATCAATACAAAAATCCTATCATTCCAAACGAATATTGTGTGAAATTGTTATAAATAAATAAAAGCATATATATATAATGCTTCATGATCAATTTAGTTATTTGATTTCCTGACAAATAAAATAAATCAGAAAAGAAAAAGACATTCAATGTGTCACTCAATGTTGCCTAGAATGGAACCAATCAATTATATATATCTATTGTGTTAAGAATCCAATGTATGAAAAATTTAATATCTTTATAAGATACTTTAAAAATATTATATATAATTCTATGTGTTCTTTAAATAAAACAATTCTTTATATTATCAGCAATATAAAGTTAACATGTTAACATCGAAACTTCAAAATTTTCTAAAAAATTATCTGTATTCCAACATGTATTCTTGTTTTACAAACTGTAAATTATAAAAACATAGAGCGTTTACTTTGCAACTGAAAAATTTCTAGTCTGAAAATGTACAAGTTTCAAAAAAAGTTTTGCACCATTCAAATTTTTACTAAATTGTACATCTATATGTGTAAGTGCAAGTATATATTGCCTGAATTAAACGAAAAATTTATCTGTCAGACAAATTAATTACTGAAAAAAAAATTGTCTTCTTTTTTTACCTCAATATACAAGGATGTAGCATAATAAGTAGGTGCAAAACTATATTTGGCGTGTGCTAACAACGAGGTATTTTGCAATGTAACTTCGCGCAATCTGGGAATGAAAGCTAGATCTTTACTATGATATTTTTCTCGCGTGAGAATTTAAATTTCTGCGTAATCTTCCTGAATAATCCTTCGGACTAGTTGCACCGACGACATCCAACACTGAATCAACTAAATTTCTTTTCTTATTCGCGTTACATTATATAGCGGATTTCACGATATTTCAATTTGTTAGCTTCCTTTCTTTCGTCTGTGTTATCAGTGCTTTATAGAAGGACATAACAACTCGCTGACCAGAAATTTAGTTAAATTCAGGACCTGTCAGTGCAGCTGAGCCTCCCTTAGCATCCCTTAGACGCTACGTGTCCTTTGTACTTCGCAGAGTGCGTGCCCACTCGCGCGCCTCGCCTTGCTCTTTCCTTTGCCGCACACACACTCGAGCTATACATAGAAAGTTATGTACAACGATATTAACACGAACTGCAGTGGCAGTGAACAGTGCACGTGGATATTGCAAACAGCAGCAGCAGCAGCAACAGCAGCAGCAGCAGCAGTAGCGGCGGCGGCGGCGGCGGCGGCGGCAACGACGATGACGACGATTATACAAGGTGTATGCGTAATACGAAACACGGCAGCGACTACCACAGCTAGTTTTTAATCTGTCTGCTTCGTAATCTTTGTTCTTTTTTTTTCATTTTACCGTTCGCATCCTCAATTGTGGATTTCCGATCCTGTGGCGATCGAACGCGAAATAGGCGTGACTGACACCGGTATCGTGCCTTTATCGTCGTCACGATTCTTTTCTCGTTCTCAATTCTCCTTCCTTTCTTCCGCTTTTCTGTGTTGCCCATCTTTTGAAGAACAGTCTCATGTATATGTATGTATATATATTATATATATACACTCGCGCCGCATTCGCGCGCGCATTAATCCTTTTCGATCTCATCCTCGACTTTGTGTGTATATGTGTGTGTGTGTGTGTGTGCATGTATGTAATATATATATAGATGTCTGATGTGTGTATATAAGTACATGTATGTGAGGATCGAATTGTAGATTGTATGTATGTAACTGCGCGCGCGCGTGTGTGATTACATGTGCGTGTTTTCTATGTACGAGTTCGTCTTGCACGCGTACAAGTCTGTATGCGCAGCGGGAGAAAGATAAAATGTATGAGAGTGTATGTATGTGAGAAGGAATAGAGTATTTGTATATAAGTGTATCTGTGTATTTTTATTACATATATGTATATTTTTCTTCTTTATATATATATATATATGTATGTTCGTATGTATATATATATACATATATATATACATATACATATATATATATACATATAAATGTACACACACACGTGAGTTTCACAAAAATATATAAAAGAGAGAATGTCTATGTATACATATATATATGTGCATATATACCTATAATGTATATATACCGATATATAGACGATTTTTATACTTAAAGTTGTGTGGAAAAGGGTATTTTATCGTAATTATCTATATGTATATACGTATATATATACATATATATATATATAGAACCTGTAGAAAGTGCTTCTGATTGAGATTTTTTTTTTGTTTCATTAGCCATAAAACAAGACACACGAGGTAAGGATTGCGCGTAAGTAGTCCGGCATTACGTTTGCCCCGGCATTCGATTCGCGCCGAATCCGGACTGTCTATGAGAGACGACGAGAGGAATCTCTGCTTGAGATGAGACGAGACGAGACGTTGAACGAACGAATCCAGTTCGCTGCACTCTTATACGGGCTTCTCTCTCTCTCTCTCTCTCTTTCCCTTGTGTCTCCCCTCGTCGCCTTCTCACAGCTCGCTCGTTGAACAACGGTGTTCTCTTAGATGTGTATTATATACATTAACACGTGCCGAGACGAATTATATTACGACGGCAAGTGTTCTTCCGTTTCCACCGCGCAGGATACTGCAATTCCACAGCGCCTGTCGAGGCTAAGCCACGTGCTAAACTTTAAGCTATATCCCCCTCCCCCTCCCCCACCGTCCACTTTCTTCGTTCCCGGTTGCGGAGGGCCGATGGGAGCTTGATAACACAGTGTTACGCTTTGCGAAATGTTCTGATTCAGTCCTGACGGCGTCGTCTTCGGGCGAAGACGATTATTCTTAGCTCAAATAAAGAAAGAGAGACGTGTAGCTACCCTCAGACCGCACAGCATTATGCCACTTTCCGTTGTCCCTTTGCGCGTCCTCTTCTCCTCGCATATTCTCTTTATTCCATTCTCCTCGTCCTCTCACTTCGGTATTAATACTCGTTCGTTAGGCTTCCGAGTCTTTGTCCACGCGATCGCGCATCAATTTTCGAGATATTCGACGATTCGGTAAAAAATAATCGCATTATATATACACGGTAAACAAAGCTAAACAAAATCCTCGAGAAGCGATCGAATCGGCTTAAATAATCTTTGTACTGTCGTTGTATATATCGATGAATCGAAAAAAAAAAAAAAAAAAAAAAAACGAACAAATACGACTGCAGTTCACTGTTTTTTTGCGAACGGTAATTAACTCGTTGATGATGCGCGATATCATACGACGATGGTGTTCCTCGGCGAAGACGAGACGATTACAGGGACGACGGGCGGCACAATGACTTCTAACGCATGATTAGATGTAGGAATATGGTCCGTCGGTGAGGGCGCTACACAGCAACAATCAGGAGGAGTCGTCCTTGCCACGGGCACCTCTGCTCGGCCTATATTCGAGACCCGGATCGAACTGCATCAGCACGAAAACCTGGCAAATTTAAAATTAACGGACCGATAAAACAATTTTATTTGCTTCGTTTACAGATTGTTCGATCTGTATTTTCAGTCAACGTGATATTAAATTGCGAAATTGCCAATTACAATTATAAATTATTGAATTTTTTTATATTTCTGTGTGTTACTAAATTGTGTTTTAAACGTTTGCTGTAAATTTTGAAATAAATGTAATACGATTGTTTAAAACGCTGTTACCTGATCCGTGGGTAATAGTGTGAAGTCATCGGGTGGATTTGTGATCACGTATCGCTTGGAAGAGGCGTCGCACGACGAGCTAGTGTCTCGAAACCTAGAAGATTCAAGTACATGTTAGCGAGTGAATATGACGCGTGTACATTGACGAGAACACGAGCTGTAAACTATATATACACCAAATGTATATAACTAAACTAATCAAAGTCGAGCTAAGTTTTAAGCTAAACTAAAGTATAAACTAAGCTAAATTAAACTATAAACGATGTATGGACGTATGTGACGAATAACTAAACGCTAAATAAACAACGAGATGACACAAAGATAGAAAGAGAGAAAGAGAGAATAGTAAAAAATGATAGGTATTTTTTGGATGAGGGCAACTTACAATCGTTGCTTCGTTACTTTCGTTTTTCATGATGCAAAAAACGCAAAGTGCAAAAAATGTGCGGCAAGAAAATCATAATCAAGTCGCATAGAGTATACGTGAGTAGTAAGAGATAATAAATGGCGGTACAATAATGGCAGCAATCGAAAAAGTCGCTGTTCTCAAACGGTAATATATACAATGTATGTAGAGAATGTGCGTAAGGTTAATCCAATAAATACCATCGAGATAGGGAAAAAAGTCCGATACCTGTACCTGTACAGACCAATGCACAGCATTCCGTACGACTTTAATGCTGCGACAAAGAGGTCACCGTACTTGCCTCCCTCGCCATACTGAGCCAATGGCCCGTCGTACAACGCGATCTGACCAACACGACACCGATCTCTATTTGACAGACTGTCTGCCGTACTGCAAATTAAATAAACGTACATCGCGTTAAGATTCTTTCGGAAAAATTAAAAAAAAAAATAAATAACGAATATTCCCAACGTCTAACCTGTAACCTCCCCTTAAACCTGCTCCTTCAGCCAGGATCAATTCCAACTCGGGTGTAGCTCCACCGGTGATCAATGACCGAATCAGAGTCAGCGCGTTTTGATTGAAGTATGTCTGCAGAAGAGTATAGAGATAAAACTATATGTAGTCTTCGTTTTCATGTTATGCTCGCGTAGCATTTCAAGAAGAGCGAGAATATTGAAAATTATCGCGAGAATAAACGTGTTTTGAAAAATATATGTATTATTGATCCACGGCTATACACGGTCTTGAATAATGAATTTTTAACACTGACCGTCGACATCAGGGAATCCAATACGCTGACTGCGAAGGCAGTGCCGCAGGCGAACGGTTGTGTGAGGTAGAGTTCCGTGTCCGGGTCATCGTCGTCGTCCTGGTCAAGGAACTGCACGTTGCTGTCATTTACAAGTTCTGAAACAGGTAAACGGACGAAAATCAGCACAGCTTCGTTATTGATATTTTAATATTTGTCACGATAAAACTTTTTGTCTGTATGAGAAATATTTTAAAATGATAACCGCGTTTTTCTTAAAAAAATAGCATTTTCTTTTAAATACCATAATTAAATGTCTAATTAATTATGGTGATATTTGACCGTTTTTATTTTTATACATTAGAGCGATATTAAGTATATAAAAATATAATGAAGAATATACCTGTGATCATTGGCACGTTTGCTCCGTAAACGGATCCCCGCCGCTGCAAAACGATCGGGCTGCCAACTGCAGTTAAATACCTTGTTTTTATTATTTGCTATAATTTGCATATTCGATTTAATATATAATATAGTTTTAAAATAAGATCTCCAATTCTCGCACGAATGGCAGTGACATATCTTCGAATGTACCTTGGCTAAGCACGCCGATTGTATCGTCGAAAGTCATAGCCTTGATATTGAGGGATGCGAGGATGGCCTCCTTGTCGGCGAGGGTGGGGTCATCATTGCTAGGCACTTTTGCCGACAGGATGCAACACATGTCACATAGATTCACGTTAACGGCACGTAAATCGGCTCTACTTAATGGCGAACCCTGCGAAACGTCATTCGAGCGAAATAAAAATATGCTGAAAGATCTCGAGTAAAATAAAAATGCAGGAAGACAAAGAATTTCCATCCATAAAAATAATCTTTTTTTTCGTTATCCTCATTTTGCGTTAGCATCATAGTTTTCTCGCTAATTTAATAATATTGGATATAAAAATCTTGCAATAGTTGACAATGGTTTTTCAAATATCTTCAGACGTATAATACGCGACAATGTACAGGATATCTCAGATCTATCATACATTTTTTCAAACAATTATCAGAAATACAACTCTGCTGGTTCTTCAAACCTCGAGGCATCAATAAAAAACTTATGACATTATCTAATATTGCATTATATTTAACTATTCAAATTAAAATAGAGTTCGTCAAATCCAAGTTTTCATTGATCTTTTCAACATAAATTTATTTTGTAATTTAATCGTCCATATATTGCGAGAGATAGATCAAGAAATTATTACAAATAATATGATTACACTTTTATATTTAAAAAGAAAAATTTACTCCGTTAAGGAATCTGTAGCTGAAAAGAAAATCGGGCATTCCTTTCTGCAAGTCTGAGACGTCCTGTACTACACGATAATAATAAAAAAAAATCTGCATTACTGCGCGGAATAACTGTTGTGATTCAATTGAACAAGAACAGATCCTCACATTTAGAACCGATATCTTTGGTAGATTCTGCAACATTTTCCACTCGCGGCGTATGTAGTCCACCGATCCGACTATCACTACGTGTTTAAGCTCGTGGTAATGAAAATTGGAAGCTCGTAATGGCATGACAAGGTTTCTCAGTCCGATGAGAGGTGAGTCGGGATCGGCGAACAGGCAGACGACGACGTGTCCGTTGAGGACTGTCATCGCCGCCTGGTTACGATCCAGTATGCAGTCTTCGAGGTTGCGAGAGGGACTCCAATGGAACATCCCCGTCGAGTCGTATTTCATCTCGGTCTTCTCGAAATCGAAATCTTTCGCTTGATCGTCAGCGATCCCGACCTGAAGACCACCATTGTTGTTGACGTTCGTGCCACCCGAGGCTCTGCTCGTTGGCCTGAAAAAAAATCGCATTTTGCGATTATACGAATGAAGCTACAGATGCGAAATTGTCATTGTCAATTGTATGGAAGAACAATAATGGAGAAACAATAGTTTTACTCTAATAGAAGATATCGATAGAAAATCTTAAAGGAATTGCACTCAGAATTCTCCTCTGAAAATTCTTTTGTTAAATCGAACAAAAATAAATCGTAAAGCCACACTTTCACATGCATTTCATACGCACCACATAATTTTATGTCTATTTTATATCTAGCACTACACTGGTGTTGTTACTCTTTACATTTCAAAACGAGATGAGTTAGATAGCAGATTACTATAGATTAAGGCAAATATTTAAAAAAATATAAAAGAATATTTTCGGAGATATTAAGCTCTCTTACTGCGTGCATATAAATACAGTGGTTGTGTAATAAGTCGAGAATTAAGCAGAATTGCCTCTGTAAAATTTAGAATTTTGCGCTTCAACAGCGAATATCATGGAGTGGTTAAAACGACTTACGAAATCGAACTTTATTGGGGGTGTCTATTTAAATTTACGTTGCCGCGAAAGTTGCAAAAATAGTTCGTTGGAAATTAATTCGACCAAACTTATTAGAGTATGAGAAATGTCGATCGACGTAACATTATTCCTTGAACGTGTTACGCGAAAATTTGACACGCATATATGACACTCACGTATTTTACGAGCGTGTTTAATGCCAGTCGCGCATGTTTTCCGAGATTAAGTATCCTCGTAAAACTCGCGAACTTTAATACTTTTTGCGCTGCGACATGTAACTGCAACGCCGTGCGCAACTTCAAACATGTAAAGGTAATGTTCACGATGTATAATTTAACAGCGCAATATACTGCTTGTGGTATTTAGGTCCGGCTGTCGCTAATAATTTATCTTATTATAAATCTTTTAAAGTAGAAAGAATCGATTCACGATGCACGTCAAATTTAACGGACCAACGTTTTATGTTAACTATTAAGATTAAGTTTGTGTCACCTCCGAAAAGGAACGCAAATTATACAATTGATTTTTCTGATAAATAATACAACAAAATAATAACTAATTTTTTGAAAAAACAGTAGAGATAAAACGTAAAAAATATTGAAAATTATTTTTACTCATAAATTGCATGTAAAGTCTATAAGTTTGATTATTTCATGATCTATTCCTACTGGCATCAAATTTATGATTACATTGTAATGACTAAAACTTAAATTTTTAATAGAAATGCATGATATTCTTAGTAGATCTTTTTTCCGTAAGAGAGAGATACACCCGTTTTCAGACTAAATAAACATTTCGTCGCAGATGATCACTCAAGAATATAATTCGACATGCAGGGAGCATGTTCATTATTAAATAGTAGTAGGATAAAGCAGTCGCATAATCACATCACAATACAAGGTAGCGTTAACAACAGAAGCGTACATGAGCTTTTTGACTTCGTAGGCGAGATGGTAGCCAGCGTATGCGGACTCCTCTTGCGATCTGGAATCAGAAGGTTGCGTAACGTTGGATCTGTTCTCAGATGATTTTTTCTGATTTTCTGTTCCACGATGAGAAAGACATAATGATGACAGTGATGAATGATTCTTTAGACAATTATATCAGTACAATATTGTCCGATCTATTCTATTGATCGTGAGATGAAATATTGCGGCTTACGAGACGCCCGTCAATCTTGTTGTGAATAATAAGATCTATTGCAAAAGAGTACGAACCCCTCGCACCTTTATTGGCAAAAGGCATCAAACGCTCAGATCTTTTCGAACAATAGCAGAAATTCTGGAAACTAATCTAGCGGACGTGTGTAACAGGTTCATCGGAAAATGTCAACGACCACCTGTAGCCTGTAACTCGCACCGTCCGATAGCATAGTAGTACGAGTGGCTATCGTTCTCGCGCGAACGATTTCTCTCGTGATTTATGCGAATCGTTTATCGTTCAAGTTTGCTGCGCCTTTTGTCAACAATTGACTGAAACGATAGGAAGCACATTGATCTTTCTCGTTCCCAACGAGATTGTCTCTGATGTAATATTTTATTATGCAATTAAATGATTCTAGAAGCTAATTAAGAATAATTGCTCTGATTAGGCTATATATTTCACGCATAGACGAAACAATAATATTTTTCGAAATATATGAAAAATTAGACAGACAATTGTAGAATTCAATTATTCGATAATTACATGTCAATATCACTCTCGTAATTTCGCTGATTCATAAATAAAGAATGTAGAAAATTATGCTCGATCGCGTGAATGAATTGATTCTGGATCGCATCGAAGATCTCTACCGAGAATTGGCGGACGTTAAATCTTTGCGGGTTACATGGATTGTATGTTTAACAGTTTTAGACACATGCTAATCGAAGAAAAACGAATGCAGAGGTTGTTGATACATTAATGTGCAGATCATCCTAGTGCACTCGATTAAAATAGGTCTTATTAACAGATTAATATCGTTTAGCTGAAAAGTACACAGAACAAAAATATGAAAGGCGCATATTTAAAACTGCATTTACTTTATGATGTTATATATCATTAGGTTATTCAAAATATGTTGCCATCAATTCGTCAATTAGAGAGTATTGTGCAACATATTATGTTTACAAAAGAGTTTTCACACACAGGATAACTTGGTAATATTCTGTTTTGTTTGTCCAATCGAAATTCCATTACAATTTGAATAACCCCTATATAATACGCGTGAAGAAGTCTATGTAACTCTAATCGTGCAACTATAGTACAATATGTAAGCTTATAATTAAAGTGTAAAATAATACGTTGTACAACAGGATAGAGAGAAAGATTAGAGCGCACTTTAAGAAAATATTTATGTTCAAGCGACTCAAAAAAAAGCGATTCATTGTTTACAATGTGTCAGTATTAAATGTCGAGTGCACCGTAAGTCTCGCTATAAAGTGACATAAATACGAAAGAAAAATGTAAGAGTAAAGAAATCCGAACGTCGTTTCTATTGAGAGGTCGCTTTTCACGTAGCATCTTCTTTTATTAATAATTCTCAGTAGTGAAATTCGCATGTGTTGCTTTGATTGGGTGCGAAACAGACATGTCATTGAATACTCTGGTCATCAATAATTACGAATGGAGATGTGTTTTTTTTTTTATATATATGATGATGATGTAAGTGAATGATGTTTGGATGCGTATGCGTTGAGTGACGATAAAATTACAATGCGCAGAATAATTAGGTACCTCTGATTATACGGCTGATTCGGACTGGATAGACTGTCATTCGTCGCTCGGTTCACGTTCGGCTTCACCTTGTTGACCTGCTTTGTCGAATTCATCATGGTCATCCCAACGGAGTTCCGATGATTTCTCATGGCTGCAACATAACGGAATATCAATGTTGGAAAATGAGGTAAAGAGAAACTGTCAAATGCAAACTAATCAAACATAATCAAACATTTCTCGTATTTCTTAAACAACTAGTTAATAATAATTCTTAATTGATTAAGTTAAAATTATATGACTTGCAGTTGAGACTTACCATTCGGATCGTCTCGTTCGCGGCTGATCTCACCTAAAATGGATAAAACAATGTTAATTCCAAATCTGAGCATCCTATTTGTCGTCGATAGTGGGCAAAGCAACAATGATTAAGACGATTAGAGTGTCACACTGATCGTGACCTAACTCCCCCCATTACAGCACACATTATTTCCGTGACGATGAGCCTACAGCCCCATGCTTACAGGCGCGCATACTTCACCCTACACTTGTGTTTTGCATATGTCAAAAAATTAATCATTAATGGCGCCAATCAAAATAGAAACCTTTTAATTATAAAGGATTTTATACGAATTTTCTATGCTTTTTTTATATTACATACACTTCTTTTACTAATAAAATAAATATCATAAATTTATAAATTAAAGACAAAATCTTTTTATTTTTAGAAATTGACTGATTCTATTAAAATTTTATCGTGTAATTCTAAATGTAATGTACAAAATACTTTCTATGCAAAAATTATTTTTAAAAATTCTCTTATTCTATTGTGAAATAATATAAACGTTAAGTATTTTACCCCAAATATAATATATTATTTTTTCTAAAGTGTAATGTGTCAAATAAAAATTACAAAGAAAAATTAACTCATCCAAGTTATGTAATTAAACAATGTCTGCCCCAGAAAAAATCGCAAACCATTGTAGCACTGTGAAAATTTACGAGAACAATATATAGCGCGTATCGCGGTAGTTTCTTGAATAATTATTTTCTGTAAATAATGAAACAAAATTATAAAGTGCATTATATTATATGTATATATATATATGCCAAATGTTATCAAACTAAAACTTTTGTATTAGAAGAACTATTAATCTACCGTGCTGTATACAACTATAAGTTCATCTTTAAAAATTAAAAACAACAAGATATTATTGATCTGAAAAACGCGTTTCACAAGTCAACGAATCAATCGTGGAACAAGCATATCTAAATATATGATATAAAAGTTTCTATTTGTCATATACAAAGGTTACGGAATAAAATTAATTTAATAAAAAATACTTGCGCTAAAATAACGTTTCTCAAACAAATTATGTCAAAAAATACTTTAATTTGAAAATTGCATCTAATTGCATCTGCTTTATTAAACATTAAACATTCAAAAAAAAATTAATATGATAAAAAGAAATTGCAAAAAATCTGTATTTTATATCACATATTTAGATTTACATTTAATTACATTCAATAAATTGATGTAAAAGTGTGAGAAACGTTTGTGCAATTAAACGAGATTTACTACTTGCGCAGACGAGCACCAATAAATGTTCTGAGCATTTTAATTACTAAATATAATTACGCGATTTTAATTCATTTTCTACAATTTTGACATTATCATTATCTTGTATTTATTATTCTCATCGCAATTCTTGAAAATATTGATCGCTTTATAAAAGAGTTAGATTATATAACAAAACATGTTCTTAAAAATAATTGTTAATTGAAATTGCCTGTTTATTCGTTTTCTCGTGAAAACTGTATCAACGCTTTTAAAAAAATAATATGTACGATCCGTCACATAATATGTAATTCTACACATATTAAAAGAATTGCTGGAATTATTTAACAATCTCTATAGACAATCTCTATAAATAACTACATTTTGTTCATTAAGATCTGACTATGTTGCAAAATATATATTAAACACTTTATAGATTGTGTGTGTGATCATAAAGTAAAATACAAATAAATAATATTAAAAATCAATTCTATAAGACTACCAAATGCTATTGCAACTATACTAAAAGTATATTTTGTGCAAAATCTAATAAATTTTCAGTAAATTTAAAAATTTTAATAAATTTAATATATGTATATAAAACAGAAAATATGATATTTTATCTCCAATAGAACAATTTTACGTAATAAACACGATTCTCAAATCAATAGTCATTAAAGTATAACACAACATAAATTAATGTAAAATTAATGTAAATTTAAATGTATACTGCACTCGTACAGAAATAAAATAATAGAAAAGTATAAACGGTTATCGGATTATCTATTAGTCAGCTGCATGCACCTGTCACAATAATGGAGAAAGTAGTGCACAAGAGTAATACGCAAGCATAACATAATCGTATGCTTGTGTATTATGTATGATAAGAACAAAGAAATTATGACACTTCGTTGCTTATTAGCTTCTCCCTACTTTCTCCAATGTTTCAGCAGCAAAATAAACAGATTGTAATCGTTATTGCTTAATCGAACAAAACGTGTCAATAACTAATCGCTCAAGCGTGTTTGACAAAGCGTATCAAACTTTCGATGTCAATTGAAAGTGATGATTTTTTTGTAAGCTCGTTTTTAGTAATCTTTCGGCTACTATTTATCAAGCGCGACTTTTTGTTAATGTATTCGTGTCGTATTGCCGATCGCGAAATTAGAAAGGGCAGCTTGCGAGACTGTAGCATGGTTTTTGATTGAGGTGTAACTGTACCTCTTACGTGAACCATCTTGGGCAGTTCTGGCGGAGTGAATGTGGGGGGAGGATGGTGGTCGTCTGTAACAAACCACTACACATGTTAGCTACCCTAACTAATTACCTAAAGTCTAATTGCTACTCTATCGTTGGACGGTACTAAATCTGCGATTTAACTTCTAAAAGCTAAGTTCCGTTTCAGCGTCACGATAATTCAGAAATCATCATAACGGATTTTCATGGTACTTACTAAGAAAATATTGCGAAAAAATAATCTTTCTTACCTTGCGCTAAAATCTAAAATAATAACAAAATATAAAAATATTAAAATCTATTCCGTCATAACTTAAGCCACTGATTAAATTTACGATATAGTTTATACAAAATATAATTTAATATACATTAAATCGATATATATATATATATATATACATCAAATATGTAACAATTAAATATAAATGTAACGTTTACGATATCAAGCTGAAACGGTCTTTCAGTATTGCTAATAAAATATTATCTCTAATCACTAAAATTGTAGAGAGACAAGTGTGTGCGTACTTTTTAAATTCTAACGATTAAGATACAGTTCGCGACAACGTGGACGAGTTGACGAACGAGATCAGAAAAGATTTTATGAGAATTTTAATATTTTCGAAGCATCTTCGTCCATATTGTGGGAACGTTATACGACATGGTACTAAAATCGAACTAAGATTATAAACGTGCAGTATGCTCAAACCATTTCTAATTCATGCCGAAGATGACGTAAGTGAAGAAGACGCGACGATATCAATTCCTTCGCTGCTAACACGAAACAAATTTTACTTTTTATTTCTCATTTTAATACACACACACACACACAAAACAAAGAGCAATCCGTCGTCTCCACTTAACGGTATTGTATTGTGTCCTAAGCATGCAATAATATGACCTTACAGAGTGAATATTTACTCGGCATTGTCAGTGCACGCTTTTGCATCCTCCGGGGAAGAGAGTTCACGTGCAAAACGACAAAGATTTTGCGAAAGCTCGAGAGGAATTGAAAGAGTGCATGAAAGATTATAGAACTTTTCTACTAAAAGCGTTAGGAAAATTCGTTTTTTTTGTGGGGGGGGAAAGATGGCGAGGAAATGGATTCTGACGTTAGCTCTCGTCGTGACGAGACGAGATGCGGCGATTGCGACCTGTGTCTATTTGCAACTGACATTATCGAGACCGACGGTGTGAGTGGAAATATACATATATTGCATGTGTGAAACTCCACTTTACGCGCACTTACTCGAGGTTGAGCCCGTTGAGCAAAATAATACTACGCTAATTAGAGGCTACGGACGTCGCGGGGCGCCCGTCTTCGCTCGAAAAGTCTAAGTTAAATCCCCTTTGACACGCTCTTTCCAAGGAAGCATTCCCGGACAGGAATTGCGCGAAGTGCAATTCTCTGTTCCTCTTAATGTTCAGGATAAAATGTCGGATCAAGAATTCTTAGCATCTCTTCCTCGGAAAGATAATGTTAATGGAGACCAACAAGAAGACGAATTTCAATCGATAAATCGAGTTACACGACGAAATACATTGCGCAATATATGGAAATAATAATTCTCAAATTTTTAAATGCGGGGAGTATAAAAAAAAATTAAATTACGAATTTTAAAAATATCACAAAAATTATTGTTAAATTTCACTGTAAGAGACACCGGCTTTAAACTGATATAAGTTAAGTATATAATAAATAATTTTTTTTCTTATTCGATTTTAATATAATCTTCTTTCATTTAATTACTGCGAAATTGTTTCAGATAATATTTCGTACTTTTTTCCATTAAATCGTATGATATTTTTCAAGTTTTATGATTCAATTTCCTGTGTAATGTTCTACATTTAAGAACATAGGTTTTGCTCGTAACTCAATCTACCGATTCGACCCACTTGCTTGTAAGGTCAAACGAATCGGAAAATGAAGGATAGATCAAGCGGGATGTTCGAGTAAACGTGCAAAAGGTGGTACGCTTCATCGACAGTTAGCGATAAACCTGTAATATGGCGTTGCTCTGTAAACTGATGAAAATCCGCGTTTGTTAGCCTACGCTTCTACAAACGCGTTGCAACGCGTGCGTGCGCCTTGATCTAAATTGCGATTTCTCATTAACGTGACCGCGGCCGATAGTACGTAAACAATATATACGTATATACATAAGAGGAAATGCATAAATATATTAATATACACCCGCGCTTTTGCTAGACTTACTTGGGTACGAGAGATCTTCACCTATGCGGTAGTGGAGGAGACGAGGAGATGATAGATCGGACAGATAGACACATACAGAGAGTTAGTTAAAGAGTTTTGCTTGCGGATCTCGTGTTCTGTGATGAGCCCGCGTGCGCGCGCGCGTATGCTTGTTTCCCGTATGCGAATCGTTCCACGTATCGTATATGCGTGTACATGTGTACTTGGAGACATTTAATGCGACCGCTCATGTGCGTGTCTCATCGTGTATGCATGAGTGTGTATATGCGTGGCTCGAACGAGCGATGCAAGTGTGTGGCAGCGTGTAAATTTGCATGTCAATTAATCGACATCTGTCTTATTTTCTCTTACGCGCGCATCGCTCACGTGTACTCGTCTATTCTAACATCGTGAAGATTGTGTGGTGCTTAGCCGGCAAACACCGATCTGCTTCCAAAAGGGGGTCGGAAAAAAAAAATACAATAGTATGGCGATCGGAGTAACGGGCTGTCACCAACGTTTCATTGATCGGAGTAACGCGCTGGTGGCGAACCGAGTTGTCTCCGCGAGATTGCTCCGATGGCCAACAATTTTTTTATGGCGCAGAGCACCCGTCGATATGCGCGCGACAGCGCGTTATTGCGTTATCAATCCAAAGAGTATAACGTTCGTCTGACTAATTAATAACGCAAACGGGATATGTCACGCCGACGTGTTCGAGGGGTGTTCTGCGCGGATTTTCGTAACACATAGATACTCCATACCCAGCATAATTAACACTCATGATTGTCACGAGACGTCATTTGCTATAACGTCGAAAATATCGGAGAAATATAGAAACATATACAACGACGTTTACGAATTCTTCGGTATTCACGCGATTGTCTCTATTACAGAACGAGTAAAAATCCACGCAATAAAGGGCTAATACTAAAGTAATCTCTAAAATGACACGTCGAGTCATTAGATATCGAACACACCGATGCAAGATTAATTGGAGGTAGTTTAAGACTCAAGGCAGTCACATCACGTCGGTTCTCAATTGAATTAATTTCATAATTCACTCACAACAATTACCATTGAGTAACATTGACAAACTTTCAGGAAAACTACATTCAAAACGACACTGATAGTAGTGTAATCTCGGTTGCAAAATAGTTAAGAACACCACACCAATAGGGACTCAAACACTAACGATGTTCTACGCTGGAGCCACTTATTAATCTGAACGAACTTTGGCACGAAGATTAGCACAACGACATTAATTTTATTATTAAAACTTAACGGAATATAAGTAAGAATGGAATGAATATATATCTTGCATTAGTTATAAAAATCTCTATATGTTTCGCACGTTGTGCTAGTCTTGATGAACATGTAAATAGTAATCTTTTTGTTTGATAATTTTTCGTTTACAACTGCAGAGAATTTATCGGCAAAATAAGCCTTGACGAGAAATTTATTGATTATTCGAAAGAGATAAATAAAAAAAAAAAATTAAAATTTGCGATTAATTTGTCGCTAAATATAAATACAATTACATTATATAATTACAAAAGTTATAAATCTATATATATTCGATTCTTTGATAATCGTCAAGGTTTCATTATCAAATCACTTTAAGATACAGTGACTTTGTTTCACATTTCAAATTAAAAAATTTTGCGTTCTAAATATTATATTCATCAAATTAAAAGAATATTATTATACGAGACCACTATAAACATGACCTTTGAATCGAAGTTACTTGATATAAAAAATAATAATCCGATAGTCTATTAATATTCGGTACAGTTAATATAATAGTAGATCATCATTGTTTTGAAATCATTGACTTGTATTATAGATTTACTAGCAATTTCGCATTTATATGCTAAATCGATATCCATTGCATATCGTTTATGAAAATAAGGGGGATATTGCTTTTTTATTTTTTATTAATAAAAATTGTAATTTTGTCAATAAGAAGATTGATAAAAATTGTAATTTTGTCAATAAGAAGATTGAGGTTCTTTCGAGTTAAAGGTCATGCCGCTATTAGAATATTATAATCTTTCTTTTCCTTTCTTTTCTAATCACACCCCGTTCGATGAATTTAAAATTTCGTATAAATCTCCGTATCGGGATTAAGATAAAAAAAATGACATTTGTTACACAGTCTACACACGATACGTACTTGCTCTTCCAACCATTTGAACAGCTCGCACGCCTTTCCGGAATGTGGCCACTGCCCGAAGGGAGGAGAACCAGAGCTGTTAGTTGTCACACCAAAACAATGTCAACCTAGATGCGGGGGTCTGAACGGGTGTAGGGGATCTAAATCCGTTATTCCGATCGATATGTCACGTTTAGTAGTCATTGTCAGTGCGACTTATCTCTATCAGGATCGGGTTATTAGAAATTGTTATACTTCCTCTACTCTTCGATTCACATTCTCTTAATTGAAATTAACTTTATATATACATGTGTATATACATATAAAAATCAATATCTCTCTCAACAATCATATTTAATAAATTGGTTATAAATCATACACGTGCATAATATTCAGTTCGTATAAAAATTTGCTAGAAATAAATTCAAAAAAAAAATCTGGCAAGAAACAGAGAGAGAGAGGATGTCGAGGGCGCGTCGCCGATTTGATAAATCACGAATATATTCCCGTTTTTTTGCGAAAATATCGTTATAGCTTACTGCAACGTGACCTTCGATGGAGAGATTTATTATTAATACTGGTGTTACAACCATTGCATAATTTACTTCGGCCTACTGTGAGGGTCGTAACATATAGAGATTATATATCTGCGCTGTGCCGGTTTAGCTTCGTATTCAGGAATATCTCATATCGAAAACATCGTTTTCTCAGAAGTCAATATCGGTTTGCAGAGTGTCGGCGTTATTGTTGTGATGTTGGTGAGTGGTGTCAAATATGCTCGGATATGTGAGGGGGAAATGAGGTATTTTTAGCCAATGTGTGTTCGATAAACCCTGGGCATCGATTATCATCGTCCCTGTAAGCTGTATAAGCTCATGGTAAGCTTACGTCTTGGTGTTTTTTCTGTGGTTGCGTGCTGAATCCAATTAATCACCCGGCGCGCACTTAGCGACATTGAAACTATATCACGGAAATTCCACGTGTGCACGATCAATATTGTACTTAATAACGCACTGCCGTAGTTTCTTTCCTATTAAAACTACTGCTATTAAAACACATTTTGAAGTTAAAAATAAGAAAAAGGAATAACAATAACATGTGTGTAACAATACTCCGAACTTCTTAAGTAACGTCCATTGTGCTGTCAAAAATTTGGTATAAATTATGAGTATACGTGGATTTTTCTAAATATTCTTCTAATTATAGATGCAAAAATATTCATAAACGCATATTCGAACATTGGCACAAGATTCTCACAAGGTGGGCCTCTGTAACCATAATCTACTTTTGTAATCAATATTGCAATTAGCATATTAAATTAGATCAAAATTAATAGAAAAATTAATTAATATAAAAGTTTTATTGCAATAGCTTGATTTCACAACAATTAATTATATAATTTATTACGCAAATAGCGCAATAAAAAGAAACGTTTCTCGAGAAAGTCAATATACTATATATTGAAAAGATTATTAATACATTTGCTAAAATACTTATGCTGATATTAATACGTGCTCATTAAAGTTTCAAACTTATAAATGCATAATTTTTAGGAAAACAACTTTCATGAAAAACGTTCAATTTGTGCAAAAACACAATGCATACTTTTAAGTATTAATTATATACAAGGTGACCCAAATTAATAATGTCAATTGCGCTCAATATACGCTACAAATATAGAAGAGAAATGACACGTATATGGACACGTATATAATATTGGGTAACCTTATATACACACAGAGACGCATCCCAGTTTCAAATTGTCACGATCATTATCTCAACAATGCAAACACGTTCTGGCTAAAGAAGGGAGCGAATCTTTGTGCACGACATACGAATAACATGCGTGATAATTTGAAACTGGTGCGATATATGAATTATCAATAAAAGTCCATGTAAGCACACTGAAACAACAGTTAAGAACGATAATTGTTAGCAAGCCTGAAATACGGTATGAGCAAACTCGTCGTTTGGTGTTAGGTGGCAGGCCATTTAACGTTAGTGAGGACACAAAATATACGGCTCGGGGCAACGTGCAAGAATGCGTTTCTGCGCGGAAGCGACCACTGTATTGTACTTGTGATGTACGAAGCTAAACGTTACGCATTAATTAATTAATTTGCGACCGTCCGCTTCTTCATCCAACCGGCGTGCTTGTTACTCGGCCTCGGCCCATGTGTCGAAGAAGAGGAAGAAGCGGCCAACAATGTTAGTGCTACGTAACGTAATTGTATGCTGCTATTATAGAGGGCGATAACTCGCTCAATGCCATTTCAGCTCTAGCGAAAGCCCAACGATAAACAGTACGAATCGAACGGATCCAACTGGGAGTTGTATCGCATACGGGTATTGTGGAGTAAGTGCATGTGATAAGTGAGACGAGAATAGTCCCCGTCGGTCTGGCTCTTACATGTTTAGTATCACTTACACCATCTTACCTCGTTACATATTGGGCCCACCTGGCTCTGCCGGACGCGGATACTTTTCATAATATCGCAGATAAAGTACTACGCGATATTTACGTCAACTCGTCACTGATAACATTTTGAATACACGAACAGAAAGAATATCGAGTCTGGCAGAACGTATTTTGTCAGAATAACGAACATAAATTAAATAAAAATTTTTTTAAATTAAAAATTTTTACATCATCTTTCAAAAACTCGATGTTATTAATTTAAAGAATCGATTCACGAATGCGTTCATTTATACTGACAAATTCTCGCAAAAGCTGCGACAAGTGGATATGCATATACGGGAGAGGATGGAACAGGAAGCCGGAAACAGGCATACCGTCGAGGTAACTGCTGTAGGCAGTGTTTCCCTTCACCATGCCGGTCTGCATCATCATCATCCCCACATCTGTAAAAATCCAGCGATCGACCCGGACACGGGTTTGTGAGTTACAAGTAAATGAACAGACATCGTATATACATGGGGGTAAAAAACATGAACGGCTGGTATTCACGACGCATTCTTTTAGTAATATAACAGAAAAATTTGCGGAATTCGTATGTGCACGTACGCGCGAGTAGAATGAGTGGCATGTGTTTTTGCGTATGCAAATACGGAACAAAAAAAAAATCAGATACACCACTGATCGCGAGAAAGTACTTAATAATATTATGCGAAAATTCAATGAACAAAATGTTTGCTCGACTTTTTCTTTCTTTCAATAAGTATACAATTAGCATAGCAGCCGACATTACGATAAAATAAAACGATGATGTAGCCGAAAATTGACGACTCCGCGTCAGGTCCACGTACGAATTCGAGCACGGTATTAATCACAATATGTATACGTTTAATCACAAATATAATAGAATTCATCCAAGGATACGTAACGCTGAAAAAAACAGAAAATAAGCTCGCTCATCGGGACGAGTTACCTTTGACAAGTCTTTCCTTGTCACACACCGCCGGATTCTTGTAAAACCTAAAACGCTCGGATTAACGTCACAACCGTTCGACCGATTGCAGGTACTCGCCCGGTACTCGAGTGAGATTACGGGTACCGGGAACAACGTTTGATTGCCCAGGGTTTAGGGTATCACCGTTTCCTGAATGCGGACAAGACTGATCGTGATTGAGCGGTAAGTCGCTCTACTCGGGGGAGACTCATGTGGATATGTGGTTGTGTGTACGTGGTTGTGTACGAGTGTGTACGAACCCGATGCGGTATGTCGCGTGTGACATGGATGGAATTGTCGGCGGGGGCGACCCGGGGATCTACCCGATGTGCCTGAACGGCACGACGAGGTCTCGTCGTTCGTAGGACGAATGAGGAATGCTCCTGTCGTCGGCGCACCACCGGACGGTGGTCCAATTTCACGGCGATACGAGAACGAGAGACGTCCGGCGAACGTGAGTGCGCGCGTGAATGCGATGAAGATGCGCGACTCGATCGCGGCCGATCGAGCCGATCGATCGGCGAGGAGTCTCCTCGATAACACAGCTAGCACGTTGAGAAAGAGAAAAAGACAGAGAGAAAGGGTGAGAGTGAGAGAAAAAAGTGAGAGAGCTGGCACACGATCGAAGAGGGTAGTTTCGGAGAAAAGAACGGAGACAGCGAGATATAGACAGAGGATGAAGACAGACAGTGTGATTGAGAAAGAAGCTGTCATTACCATTATGGCATAAACGGGTCCGAATCCGGGAGCTATAGTCATGCATGCAAGGCGAGCGAGAGGGGGGGGGAAGTAGACACTAGTTAGTGCAGGCTAATTTTCGTTCTCGGTCAGGTGGACATGCGCCAACTGACTGGGACTATCGGGAATTACGTGTTGAGTCGGTACTTCATTTTTCACGTCATTCATCGCGCGATTGGAGCGCGAAGATTTTTCCTCGAAACGAAATAGATTGATCATATTCAACGTAACACGGAACGACTTCGCCTTCTCGAATAATTAGATAGGCGATACATTTTTCATTTTATCGTTTCACGTACTGGTATTGCGTAAGACTATTATTTGCCGAGCAGCAAGATCTCGGCAAATCTTTTTCGAGGAAAATAAACGGCATGACGGTGAAAAACGAAGAAGTACCCGATTGTCGCATCGTCTTGGGAAATTGTATCTTGCAATAATGATTAAAGATGCAATGATCGTTATATTGATCATCATCGTCATTATGATAATCATCCTCATAATCATCACCTTGGCTTGCAAGAGATTGATTATTGTGGGAGGCATATATGTATCGATAAGACACTGAGAGAGATAGACAAAGAGAAAGAGAGAGAGAAGGAGAGAAAGAGAGAGAGAGAGAGAGAGAGAGAGAGAGAAAGAGAGAAATCAAGAAAAAGAATAACTTAACAGAAGGATAATAGATAATCGCAAAGCGCGAAAAACAGAGTCTTAATACAGAGGCAGAACAGTAGACGGTACAGTCAAATGGTTATGAGCAGCGAGCCATTAGTTGATGTTTGGCGAGTGAAGGGATTGGATCAAGAGCCAAGATCGTATATAAAATAGATAAGAAGAGATAAAAATAAGTGTTAAGAGATAGTTACAGATGATAGTAAAGTACCAGACTTATAACGAACGAGTGTGAGAGACGTTACCTAAGTCCCGGCCCCAGGAGCGCTGCTGCTGCCCCACTAGATCATATATCACAATAGGATGGTCACAACCGTGTCACTTCATTAATAGTCGCATTTATTACTGTTATCGCGCTCTCAGACGAGATAAAAGAAGTAAAGAGGGTGAACCGGCAAAAAAACCGGAATGTGGGGGAGGGAGAAGAAGAGATAAAGAGAGCTTTCCTACGTGATCCGTTCGCATTTATACGTTATTTTACATGTCGAGACACGTTTATTAATTTTGCGAGTCACACCGGTGGCAATGCAACACTCCATCGATATCGATCGACAGAGAGAAACGGATAGAGATAAACTGCGTGTGAGACTCGCAATGCTATTGATAGATCGAGCGCGTTCTATGTACATCTGTGTACAGTTATATGTTAGATATAAACATATGTATAATAACCGGCGAGAGAGAAGATCGAATGTCGTTTAGGCAGAAAATTTGGCAAGAATCGAAAAAGACTGTTGTAAAGGATCACTGGGCTAGAAAGACTTACAATTTTTGCACTTGCACTTCTTGATCAGAGTCTCGTCTTTAATTTCGTCGTGGCATGCTTTGCAATAGAACCACGCCCTGAAAATAAACAGAATAAGCACCATTAGTCATACAAATTATAAAGGAAGATATCACTTCGATCTTTATTTATTTCATAGAAAATTAAACTGAAATATGTTTGCGAAAGAAAGTAATTTAATAGATTAATTTAAGAAAATTAAATAATAAAAAAGAGAGACGACAGAAAATTGCAAATATGTTCTCAGCTATATTACATAAATTATTGTTGCATATTGTTATAGAAAATATCCTGATTGCTCAAATATGCTTGATTTGCGTTGAATACCGACTTATGTCGACTTAGAAATTAGATAAACCTAAAGCTTTGTTGAGTAAGAATGTCTAAACAAACTCTTGATTTAAATTGTTTTAGTAATGTTTCAAAATATATTCTTACCGTTTTACTTCGTCAGCAGATTGAGCAATGAAGAATCCCTGAGTATTTGCAACGATCTTGGCACCACGTGGGTTAATCGAGATTTTACTGTCCGAGCCTCCTGCTTCGCCCTTTATCTCGATGGCCAGTAGTAAGAGCTTCAGTTTTGTGAAGCACAACCTACGACGAAGTCATGCATAACATTCGATGTCTCGCAAATATATTAATTATATATCAAGCTAATAGAGAGCATACATTTTGCTTGTTTTTATATGATACATTTATGGACATGACGACATTATACAAGAAAATAGCTATTGATTATGATAAGCAAATAAAAATCGTAAAACGTCATTGATAATGAGTTGTGTATAAATAGATGTAATAATGTGCGGTAATCTGAATAGAGCATTCTGTGTGTAATATAAAAATTTTACAGCAAGATAAAATATCACTCATAATGTATAATAAATATCTACAAATAATATTAAGTATAAAGAACATAAATTTTTATAATGCATTACAAATTATTTTTAAGAAAATAGAAGATCAAGAGTAGCTACTTGAGAAACTCAACTCAGTATCGTACGCGTTAGATAAACAATAAAACTTGAATTCGTAAAGGCAAGTACTTCTGCTTCTCTATGAAACTATTTTGAATTGTTGAAGTTAAAGAAAATAAAGAGAAAATATTTTATATATAAAATTTATACAACTCCTGTAACAAACCTACTCATATATGAGTATCTGCATACGAATACAAGCTTCATTCTTTGCAGGAAAATATATATTAAATGCAAACGTAGTATAAAGTATTTCCATTATATTTGATTGCATATGATAAAATACGTAATATATATAAAAAGTGCGCCAAATAAAAATTTAGCTATATTAAAGTGCTTATTTATTATTCATAAGTTATTATATAAACATTACTTTAAAAGTTACTAAAAATGATGACCATTATTTAATATCTTATATTATTTAATTTTAATTTTTCATACTTTATAAACTTCGTTTAGCATTATTAATTGACGAATAATGTGGTTAGTAAGATATGTGTACATACCCACAGCGTAACGGGACACTGATAACCAGCAATACAGAGATAAATTTTACTTTAAATATAGAAGTATTTAAATTTCCATCGCTCATTTACTTAAAAAATTAGATTTCAAATATACAAAATATATATACATATAGGCAATTCCACGTCAAATCGGACAAGAAACGACCTCGTATTTTTTAAATCAATCGAAACTTTTTTCACGCGAAATATACATAAAATAAGGAGATATGTATTTTTGTATTTGTCCGAAATATATTTTTTGCAAAAGTTATAAACAATAAAATTTTCGTGAAAAATGAAGAAGTTGTCAATTTTAAAAATTAATATCTCTGGTTATATTTGTCGTAGAAAAATTTTCAAAAATGCATTTTGAAGCTAAGGAGACAACCTTTTTTATAAAAATAATTTAAGTTACAAGAAATTGCTAATTACAATTGTTATAAATAATTAAAATGTTTAATAATTTTTTTCACCAAAAATTACACTTTCTAAAATTTTTGAAATAATGCTATTTCATTCTCCATTTCATTCTGAAAGTGTACATATTTTTTATTTTATGGAGAATCAATAGATTCTATTTTTTATATATTTTTAATAAATGAGGCGCCGCGCCGTGCTCGCGTCACTGACTCGACTAAGTAGTACGCTACGCGCTATGGCGTACAATAATGATTTACTTTACCAGAAATACCACACAATTTTTAAAATGTAATATTCATAATAAAAATATGATTTGTATAATGTTGATTACATTCAACATTATAAATTATGTCATTCATACTATATATTCTTCCTACAAAAAATTTCCGAAGAAATCGGTGCGCCATAGCGCGTAGCATACTACTTGGTCGAGCCAGTAACGCGAGCACGGCGCAGCGCCTCATTTATTAAAATATATAAAAAATAAAATCTATCGATTCTCCATAAAATAAAAAATATGTACACTTTCAGAATGAAATGGAGAATGAAATAGTATTATTTCAAAAATTTTAAAACGTGTCCTTTTTAGTGAAAAAAATTATTAAACATTTCAATTATTTATAACAATTGTAATTAGCAATTTCTTGTAACTTAAACTATTTAAATAGAAAAGGTTGTTTTCTTAGCTTTAAAATGCATTTTTGAAAATTTTGTTACGACAAATATAACCAGAGATATTAATTTTTAAAGTTGACAACTACTTTATTTTTCACGAAAATTTGTTGTTTATAACTTCTGCAAAAAAATATTTCGGACAAATACAAAAATACATATCTCCTTATTTTATGTATATTTCATGTGAAAAAAAGTTTTGTTCGATTTAAAAAATATGAAGTCAAAAAATGAGTTTCGAATGAGTTTTCAAAAAATGAATTCAAGTCGATTTTTGTCCGATTTGACGTGAAATTGCCCATATCTATATATGTATAGATCAATGTCCCGTTATACGACGTTGGTGAACATTGAATATTCATTAAACAATCATGCAACATATATTGATGAATTAACTCCAAGCGATCATGCAGGAAAGTCTTTCATAAACGCGATCATTACTTATCTAATAATACGAGCCGAAGCATGCCAAGATAGATCAAAAGTTTCTATCGTTCTCTATAGGCTATCTATTACACTCTAAGTTCCTAATCTAGTTCAAAGTTCCAGAAGGCATTCAGGAGATCCGGTCTCATCCGTGTAAGGATCCAACAGATTAGCTAACGTTGGACAAGCATTTTATAATATACAATTATATATATATATATATGTATATATATATATATATGATATACGGCGTAAAAAGATAATAAAGGTATATATTGTATCCAACGTGAAGATTGCTCTCTTCTTACAAGTAGATCTCTCACACACGCAAACCAAATAATGGCGATAATCCAAGTGTGCGCATAAAAATCAAAAAAGAGAAAATTTAAAAGAATTATATAGCTATCTGTCTCGCGAATGATGCAGTTCACTGATCTTTGTACATTAACTGCAATATGTCGCTAAAGAATTCTATCTGCGATTGCTTTTATTTGCAGATATTTTGATTTAAATTGATTTTTGTTTAACATATATTTAATTGCTATTTATTTTATCATATGTACAATTTTAAATTCCTGCGCAATTAACTATCAAATACAAAATCTGTTAGATTAAAATTATTAATTCGCGTGAAAATCTTTAAATTTTCAAAAGCTTTTAATACAGAAGCTATCGCTATTGCGATATTTTTATAAACAAAAGTGCTGACAATATGTCACAGTGTTGAGCATATTATTCAGAAAATAGTAAAATTGGAAAATCACAGAGATCAATGATGCAATCTTGATAGGCGAATACGGTGCAATTCAGACGGTTGAGAAAGGGTATTAATAAAACGGCGCATCTACTTTGCCTTTAGAAATTTCATGATTTTCTTGGCTGTAAAACTATTTCTCGAATAATATTTATTATGGCGATTTATTATGCAATTTTGTCGATTTAAGAAATATATTATATATTTTAACTATATTTCTTTTTGAACTGTGTATTGAAGGCTTAATATTTTTTTTCTAATATTTAGTTTTCACTGCAAGAACTCGTATCGACATGGAAAGAAGGCGTGCCTGTTTGTCTTGTAAATACATGTTTCCTAATTAAATTTATCGTCGCGTATAGTGATTTGCAATCGAAATAAAATATACAACAATATAAGAATTAACACACGCAATGACTTTTCGACATCGTTTCTGTATTTGCTTGATATCTTTATAGTCAATACGTATATTTTAGCACAACTTTTATTTTTGTAATAAGATGTAAGTAAATAAGATTCGCAGAAATAAATATTTCTGTCGATAAATTTAAATTACTTTTGGTAGTTTTTTTTATAAAATATAAATTTTTCTATTCTTTTTATACTTTATAGATATGTATGTACATCTCTTAATTATAAGATAACCATGTGACTAATTCTGATTGCAAGTCGCTATATTTTTATTGTGTGTGTCTCAGGATCAGCGAGCAGATATCTACAGAATATATTAGTGTTCGCAGAAAGCGATACCCTCCATAATTTTCGCAAGGACAAAACTGCGAGCTCGATTATAAATTTAACAGTGCTTACTAATACATATTTAATCGACAGAGATACGATCGATATTCACCCGTACACTTCTCCAATAACCTGTGTCAATATGTTACCAAAATAAGTTTCACATACTTTTACATGGTAAAGAGCAGCAGGCATGCGTGTACAAAGAACGCGCTTTTGTTAAGAGAAGATTAGAACGCTACATCTAAGAACACACATCATGACAAGGATACGGACATTATCGACAAAAAAAAACAAAAATTTCGCCCGTTATGTCTTATGGTCAAAAGTGTTTATATAAAAAATATTCAAAAATATAAAATCTCTACGTTGAGAGTTATTTTTTGTTCCCTTGACAAAATCAAAATCTGAAAAAAGACACAGTACGCTTCTTTCTCATTTCGTCTCACGTTGCGCCGTAAAAAAAAAAACTGTGACATTGTCGAAGCGAAATGCACGATTTATTGGGACGAATGCGGATTTTGCAACGATTCTTGCATGCGCGTCTAATCGTAGCTAATTAAAACTTACAAGAACAACTGCCGGTCACGATATTGTGCGAGCCGATGTAAGATTAAAATCCTCAAGGTTGTCAATTAAATCATATTCGTGACACTTAATGTATACATTTCACGCAAACTTCGTAATTTAAGTCCTTTAATTACTTTTCGGAATGGTTTCCGCGCGATAATGGAATAATCGCGAAAAATGGATAACTAATCGAATAGCACAAAAAAGAGAAAGAAAAAAAGCAAATAAAGTAAGAAAGAAGTTGTTGAGAAAAAGCAGAGGAAAAAGACTTGCGCGGGTCACGTAAACGAAATCGAGCTGTGAACGGATTAAGCAACGCGCAATTCCAATCTCAATATCAATTGTTCCGTAAAATAGTGCCGAGATATGGAAACGCTATCGTTCGGCGGTCTCGATACGGTCGTTAAAATCGTTCCCGATAGGAACATTTTCGGAAGCGCGCTTATTCGCACGCGAATCGCGTACGCCGGTATGCGATTTTCAGCAATTTCCGCGACCCGAACATTTAAAACACTTTCGTTTCCGGGAGCCGATTCCCCGGTTGCCAATCAAGCGTTCCAATTATACCGAGCACGATCGGTCCCAGCTTTTGGTGTGACTGCAGCAAAGTCCGCATTCGTCCGCCGTTATGTTTCTCTACTTTATTTCTACGCAATTCACAAAGATCTGTGCAGAATTTCGAGCAGCTCGAAAATAAAAGTCAAAAAATGATTGAAAAAATGATCGGGGCACGATCGAACGGAGGCAAAAAGAGAGAAAAAGTGAATGGATTTGTACAGCTCAAAACTGGACTACTCTACACAAAATCCAAACAAAAGGAGATAGACAAAGACGAATATAATAGAGACTAGTAAAGAAAAAAATCGTTCAAAGACTAAAAAGACCGAGGGGCAATATATATATGTATATACGTTCTCATGGCATAGATATGTAGTATAATATATGTACGTTTTTCGGTATCACAGAATAGTTCAATGTATTTAATAATTCGTGAGACGAAGATATAAGACAAAGAGAGAAAAAGAGATAGAAGGAAAAGAAATTTGTAATCAAGTGTATTAGATTGTATGTTCCTGTATTGTATGTATATCGCTTTTTCTTCCTATGAATATTGTATGATGATCCGTATAATTGTCAATGTACGTGTGTGTCGCGTGACTGGGGTAAGTATTAATTCGGTACGTTTATGTGTGTGACAGCCATTGGCAGCGAGAACTTACTCGCTGGCTTGGGGAAATGTCATCCCGGTAAAGGACGGGGAGAGGGTTTCCGTGTACATCTCGCAGCCCGTGCCCTGCAGGTAATCATTCTGCCACGCCTGTGTGTCCGGCGACTGAAACACCAACCAACCAAGCCCGACGTCATCATACTTTCATAATCCACGTACGGCGAAGCCTTCCCCGCAACGAAAAGTAGCAGCTGCGTGAGCGAGCTGCTACTCTTCGCGGAGGAAACTGTAATGGGATGTTTTATTTTTCGCGTTTCGTAAGCGCGAAGAAAAATAATTGTTTCATCAACGAGCCTATCTAAAAAATTCGCCTTTCAGCGCTAATCTTATTCTTAGTCCTCGAAAAAAAAAAAACATATATATATAAGAGTTCTGTAAAAAAAGTCTGATTAGATTCTTTTCTCTATATAGAGTCGGATTCTAAAACCCGGACAACACAAAAATATAAAGGATGTCTGAAAGATTTTTGTTTGACATATCAGAGGACGTAGAGACGTTCTTGTATCTTTTATACATTAGTGTTGCCAGAAACCATTTCTCTGATCGAGACAAAATGTAGGCATTCGGAAACGCTCTAATGCTGATTTGGCGAGTGGCGCAATCCGTATCATGTCGACGCACGACTACCATGCACGATGATGCATCTCGCAATTATGGCGATCGACCGGAGAGTAAGAGTTATTATCACCGTTCCCGAAACGAACGATCAACGGTAATGATCAAATTCCAGAAACCGTAATTCCGGGGGCGAGAACGCGCGCATACTCACTCACACTCACTCTGTAGCTGTACGTGTGCATATTCGAGTGCACACACTCTAATCACTTGCAAATTCTGTCTCTCCCATCAATTTCAGCGATTCATCGATTGATCAAGACCTGAACCTTTCTCACATTTTCCTTCTTTTTGTTAGACTTCACGTCGTTTTTGCGCAAGCCCTTCACACAGTTATATTCTTGTTATAATCCTTTCATATAGCATATAGCAGAGCTCTAAAGTATACTAAGAGAGTATTCTTTCATTAAACAAGAAAGACGACAAGAACGACACATCTTCGATTTATTTCTCGAGCTACTATTTTTTTCTAAGTGGAGGAGCAAGGCAATAATCCAAAGTTTCCAAAGTTCTGGATTCATAATACAATATTTTTATCGAGATGCTTACTTCTGGCATAATTATCTGTCATAATCTCGCAAAAACGATTAAAGAGCACGTGTGAACATAATTATTAAAGTTATTTATAGTTTTTGAAAAATACTATTTATCTACTCAATTTTTATTTCAGAAAGCACTTTTAAAAAAAATTTACGTTGCTACAGCTTTCGATTTGTACGAAATCGCTGTGCAGAAATCAAAAATACGAATCGTATGTGTATCAAAGAACATATTTGTCAAGTAACCACCGTGACAGTAAACACGTTGCTGCGAAATTGACAATAAAATTTAGATCAAAGGATTGCTCTATGAATCCAGCCACTCTACCTATGGCAAGATAATCTGGCCACCGTATTTACTTCGAACGTCCGTCCGCCACTTGCCGAAGTTTCTAGCCTGGTTCCAAGCTAGAAACTCTAAAACAAGAATAGGATGGAAGGAACTCGCGAATATTCTACGAGTCCAATAACTCTCTAACAAGATCGAGTCGCGCCGTCGTCGCAGTCGTTCCCCCCTAACATCCGCTTACTGTTAATTAATTGTTATGGTTACAAGTCTCTCAAAGTTACATGTATATATCAATTGCAGAGAAGGGTGAAAATACAGATACGTTACTGAAGCGATGAAGGGGTGGTTTACATCGATTAGGTGTAGCACAGATATGATTTTATACAATATAATAGACACATTTATGTATCATATTGTAATATGTATATACATATATGTATATATGCTCGGAGATTCGATCCGTTGTATATACATATGTATATATATGTGTGTGTGTGTATATGTATATATATATATATATATATATACACACACTTATATATGTATATACGTTTACGTATATAGCGGAGTGGAGCGTAGTGAGAGACATAGGCGAGGCGAAGCTTCATCCCTTTCTTTTTTTTGCCTTCTGATTCAAGAGACCACGGACCTCTTTCGAGCGGCTTTGTCGTTAACGTAATCGCGATAACGAGGCGCGAAACGGACAAGCTTGACTGAGAAATATAAATGGCGACGATTTTCGAGCGAGTTTCGCTATTCTTAGTCAGAGAAATACCTCTCGCTCGAGTATTCCACGAGATTCTATCCAGACGACAGAGTTATGCGCGATGAAAACCACAAGAGTTTTGTTCGTGTCTTACAAGAACGAGTAGAAGAGCCATCCGTTTTCCATAAACTTTTTGCACGGCTGCAGAGGAACTTAGCGTAAGTCGAATGAATGAAATTGTTTTAACTTGCCTGTTGAAATAAGTTTAAGTTTGCTCTCTGTAGTTATGACATTAAAATAACTTGATATGCGTTGAAGATCTTTGTTTGATTTGATACTTAATTTCTTGAATCGTCTATATTAAGAAAGAATCAACGGGCCAAAAAATTTAACGTAACACTCCCGGAAATATGTTAGATATGCGTTTAAAAAACGCCAAAAAATTTGTTATGATGTTAGTCTGTCAATTAAGTTTATAAAAGCTCTTCTAAATAAAATTTGTATTGTTCTACAAATTTATTTTTTTCTTTCTTCAGCTTACATATTTTGAAAAACGATATCGATTATCGTTTCAATGTCGCTACGAGTAATCATGTAAAAATATCTTTTCTACCATTATTTAATTCATTATTGAAAAAACAAAATCTAATAAAAGGTAATAAGGGAGACCTAGCTCATAAAACTATCTTATCTAAGTTTCTAATTTTGAATCCCTCTGCGGCATTAAAGCGCAACATACAACGCAAAAAGTCCATAAAAATAGCGGGAGACCAAGTCCCCTACTTTTTCTCGTTAGACGACAAAATCGATCGCCGTGCCACGTGTTCGCTACGTCACTCTGGCTGAGGAAGCATGAATTAAAAATAATCACACGCGCGCCACAACACCATTATATGGAATTAGCGGTAGTTTTGACGATTCCGTACGTCTCCCGATCGCGGTTTATCTCGTAACCGTGTAACAAGAAAGAAACGACATCACTATGACGGAGCACACACAGGGGAGCGCAAACACGAAATCAAACAGGGTAGAGCAATGGCGATCGAGACGATGGATATTGCCGCCAGCAAACGCTCGGTCCCGTCTCTTGAATCAGATATGCGCGTATCTGCTGGATGTTGGATTGGTCCGTGGACCGACTTACTCAGTGGCTTTCGCAAAGGGCATTCCAATGAAGGTAGGGCTCAGTTTCTCGGTGTACATCTCCATTCCGGTTCCACGCAGGTAGTCATTCTGCCAAGCCTGCATATCGGGCGACTGGTACCAATCAACCAACCATTTCTAAATCACACGCTCCTATGCATGTACGGATTGTGCGCGTATGTCCACAGTGAGGTGCTCGTGTCCGATTAATTCCGGACGTGTCACAATGTGACGTGACGCGACGCGCAAATCTCGAGTCGCTTCCGCGTTTGCGTTTTCCGCGATTTCAGCGACCGTGCGTAATGATGACGTGCAAGAGAATTTTGCGAATCACGAGACGAAAATTGATCAGAAATGACTTTATCGAATTATGGAGATTTATATCTGCCACTTTCGTTGGTGCGTTCGAATTCGAGTGATCGCAAGATCTCGATTTCGCGAAAAGTACGACCGACCGGCGTAAGATGTTTTTTATTCTTTTCTTTTCTTTTTTGTACGCGATCACTGTGAACAGCCTGATCGTAACAAAGACCTATACGAGGAATAGCGTTCAGACATGCATAGATTAAATGGCAGGTGGACTGCCGAAGAGCGACGATTTACTGACCGTCTTGAAGGAACGCATCGCGAAGAGGTTGGCCATCATTGTGCTGAAGCCAGGCGCGAGGCAGGATTGCGCGATGAAACCTAGTTTCAACTCCGCCAGGCATATAACATCGTCACCCTGCTTCCAATCCCATGATGGAATGTTTAGTAAGTAGGCCTGGAACACACGATTCGATTGACGGAATAAGAGATAGTCATCGATACAAACATATAATGTTGCAAAAAAAAAACACAACAGAAAATATCTAATCCTTAAAATAGACATATGTATATAAAAATCAAAGACAATTCTCGGTAATACAAATTTTGGAAAAGAATTAATGTCAACATGTAAATCGCTCTCTGTTTGAGACAGAATTTATTTCCGAGCAATGTCTCGACAACGGTTACCTTGTTGTGATACTGCATTAATTGAATGATAACGCGAATGTCATCCGAGTAGTTCTTGATGGAGATGACGCGCATGATGTTCGCCGCGTCTTCTGCGTCCGGATCCTGGCAGTATTTGTTCGCCAGTACCAAGCACGCGTCCGCTTCATGTACCTAAAAAGCATCGAGATAATCCATTTCCATTGTCGTCCGTTGCTTTATTTTGTAGTCGATTAATAGATAGGAAAAATGTATATTGGGCAGGACATTGGTCTCAAAGCGATAGCAAAATAGAGATTGCTCTCTGAGCGTATACTCGAAAATATAATGGAGCAGAAAAATAAAAAAATATTAATCAATTAATCAATAAAATCGTTACAACTAATAAAATCGTATTCACTTAAGTAACAAGCAACTATTTAAAACGCATCTCGCGATCGTCGTCACGAAATCAATACGATATGTGTAAGCTACAACTAAATCTATGTGATTTGTATTCGGAAAATTATTTCTCCTCACAATTAATATAATATACGGATTTTTTCAAATTGGTAAAATTATATGATGAATGGAAGAGCATCATTGGAAATACAATATGAAACAGAATAATTCGCTATATAAAGGATACCATGGAAAAATATGCATTTACAATAAAAGTCATATAAAAAGCATTCAATGAGACAACAATGGCTACTTGATATCGAAGATTCGCACGGCTAATAAAGTTGTTCGCTTCACGGAATGGATAAATTAAGTTAGTCGAACTCGTAAAAATTTAATATCGAGTTTGAATTCCATCAATTTGCTTCGCCTACACGCTTGATTTAAGTACCAATTATATATATATATATTATATATATATATATATATATATATATTTATATAAAAATAGACAAACAAATTTGGGGTTCTATAATTTCTCACAATTTTGAGATACGCTCAAACTCTTAATATTAAAATAAAAATTATACTTTAACAATATAAAATTTTTACTTTGGGATAAAACGAAATACAGCAATGTATACATTTTTTTTTCAATTTCCTTCGTGCGCACCTTCGACGCAGTCGCACGATTCGAATAATAATCAAAGTATGAAAGCGAGCCTCTATGACACATTCTTTGGATATGCAAACCTTATCGATCATCGGGGGAGGAGGTCGTTTCATCTAAGTCTATACATCTGAATAATGGAGAAGCGCCTCTATCTACATGCTAATCTATCGGCTAACAAGACTTGGCATTAACCTCGATGTGTAAAAAGAAACTATACAAACAGTCAAAGAGAACGTCCCGTCTTCGTCAGTGCAGGATTAATACACTTAACAGATATCACAATTGACTATCCCATATATATATATATATATATATATATATATATATATATATATATTAGATACTAAAATTCTCTAATAAAAATTATCGTCTGAAAAGTAATCGTCTGGTAAGTCTACCAGTCTCTCCACGAGAAAAAACACGGGCACTTACCCACTTGGGTCGACAGCAGGCATGGGTCTATCCGGTTGATGCAACACAACCTTAAAGGGACTTTTTTCACGTAAATGGATTTGCATAAATGTCCGTGTGTGTACGTGTCTACGTGTCTATGTGGGAGAAATTGACGTTGCTTTCCTCTCGGATTTGCTGCCGGGTATGTATAGATAGAAAGAGGGGACGAGATAGATGGAAATAGATAGACAGAAAGATAGATAGATAGATAGATAAATAGATAGATAGATAGATAGGTAGATAGACAGAGACTATTAGATCGGGGCGATGTTACCAAGGTGAACATAAAACTAAATCGAGTATTGGTCACGGGGGATCTCAAGTCTGCATTACCAATCCTTTTAAAATCTCGCGGATAATTGATCGAATTCGAAACCAGCTATCGCAAATTGACGAGACACGAAAGCGGACGACAGCATACGGAGACTCCGGTAAGAATATCATGTGACATCGTCAATGTATATACGAGCATAAAGGGAAACATACAGGCAACAAACATCCTGGAACAACAGCGTTTGTTATCGGCATAACGTTAGTTCCCGAACGTCTACCGATCGCCCACGGTAACAGCCATAACGTCGCTACTGTCATCGATTTTTTTCCAACGCGAGTACAAATCATAGTAATCCGCTCACATCGCACTGTATAAATATCGTTTCAAATCTTTGTAAGAATTTATATACATACACAATTTATATAAAAGCATACATATGTGCGATGCATGTACATGAATATTTTATATTCTAAACGTACAAAAGAATTCACAATTTCGACTAAACATTTTTCTCTTCTGCCAGAATTTATATTACAAGATAAATTTGAGAAGATGTAGAAAAATTTTATAAAAAATAACGTTATGAAAAACAATGATGATAAACTTATACATATAACAGAATTAAAATTGAAATTACACATTTAAAATTACACATAAATCTCAACATGTTTAATTATTTTAATTTAATTAATTAAAATAACAATTCCAAATATATTAACTATGCGACAATAAAATGCTGGTACCGTGAACGTCGAAATATGACGAGCCGACGGGTAACAAGTTGAACATATAGAAAAGGAAAATAGAAATAGTTAGAGTAAAGGGGGAGGGACGACCCATATTATATAAATATATATATATATATATATATATATAATATTTATAAATATTATATAAATATATATAAATTGTATAAAGGGAAGATTGTTAAGTATGTATATATTATATATACGGGTTTATAATGCGCATATTTTTTTGTATCGAGGAGGTATAGATTGTTCGGTCATGGTAACAAACTCACCTTAACCCGCTGAAGATCAATCGGGTTCATGATGGTCCCCTGAAAGAACTCCACGGTGGTGAAGTGCCGCTTGAACAGTCCTTCCAGTTCGAGATCAGGCGGTTTCCTGAACGGATCCGACAAAACGATACGATTCTCTTTAAAAATAGCATTCACCTCAGTTGTCGACGGGCGCCTTTTTTTTGCAAGAATATCGTCGAGTAGCGGACCGACAATGGTCGGCGAAGATTTCATTAAGAACGTAAATAAGTAATACAAATTCACCGTTCACGTGCTCGCGACCTTTGAGGGGAAACTTACACGTCATATTGTGTGTGTCATCAATTCAACGAATTCGTCGATTTCCATTCTAATCGAACGATAACGCGATAGAATCGTATGCGATCGTCCCTCAAAGGAAACGGGAACGCTAAGGCGTACAATAGTAATAAATCTCTAAGTAAGTCTCTACTGCACGCTGAGTCGGCTCCATAGCTCAATACAGCATACCATGCAGTCGCAGGCGGTTGCTTTCTACGTAAATATAGATAGATACGTATATATATTTCTTTCGGCCGTCCGGTGCCGCATCGCTTTTGTATTCACGAGATGTATTCTCGAAAGCGCTACTTTACGCTCAGAGTGCCGTGAATAATCCTGGTATAGTAAACTCAAATAAAAATCATCGAGCGAAAATAAAAATCTCTACGCGAAAAAAAAACCGTCAATACGTGCATCGATGGTACGATGGCGTTCTTAATTGTGCCGCACCGGATGGTTCGACAATTCGTGAATGAAAGAAGAGAAGAGCGAAAGAGCGAAAAGAGAGAATAAATCTAAAGAATGTAGCGAACATTAGTATGATCCGCAGGCGTATTCGTATACGCACGAATCACTCGCAGATGCGAGATTCTATAAAAAATAATGATGGCAATTATCAACGTGAGACTGCATGACGTGTGACATAAATATATGTAAGTAATAGATAATATATATATGCATATAGAGAGAGAGAGAGAGAGAGAGAGATACATAAGTATATATATCGATCGACCATCACGGCGTGTTATACCCAGGCGAATAACCGTGTAATAACCTAAAGAACTGCAAGGAAACAAGAAGCGCGAGCGGCCACGTGGAGGGCATTGATGGAGGGTTGGTTGGTTGGTGAAGGTTTTCGTGTGTTGGTTGTTCTAGGGTTCAGGGTACCTTGACGCGCTCCAGATCCACGGCATTCATCATGGTGCCCTGAAAAAACTCCACGGTCGTGTAATGCCTCTTCAGGAGACCCTCCAATTCGAGATCCGGCTCTTTCCTGAAAACACAAACCACCCCTTACGACTATAGCGATCAGACTACACTGGCGACCGCGCGTGGAATGTGATCTTCTCGTTTATCCTTTAAGAGTCCATGATATTGGACGTCAATGGAAAATCTCTGTTTGTAACTTGAAACGCTGCTGGAATAACGAAGTTTTACGATCGATAAAAGTCGCGGAGCTAATGGAATCTGATCGCTCTGAGTCGCCTGGCGACAGAAAATCTCTCGATCGTCGAAGGGCGACGTATACTTACCACGAAGTCGCCAACATAAAAATAAAATATTATTCAGCATGAAAGAAATAAAATGACAATATTTGAGAGAAATAAAAGCGATTGTATATTCTACTAGAATCGAATGCACAAACCTCTATTCCCTGTAAAAATGCGTGTAATATATAAAATTAAATACGAATGGTTATTGTTCATCTGCGTTAACCGATAACCCAGATGAATTAATAATTTTAAAATGTGTGAGTGTGTGTGTGTGTGTTATGTGTGTAATCGGATGTGAGATAAATTTCATGAAATATATTCACGTCAAGTGATAACCCTTTCGAAACCATTTGTAATATCAGTCAGTTAGCAACCACGACCCGGTAATGTCGAAAGGATTAAACGACATCTGATACGAGTCGGCAGAAATGTCAATTTTACAAAAACACCGATCATACCTATGCAAGAAGACAACTTCTACGTCGACGTCCTCGCGATCCTCGTGTAGGAAATCCTTGAGGAAATGCGAGACCGATTCGTAGGTGATGTGGCCGCACACGACAATATGTCTGTCAACACAACGAACATATTAGATTACGTTCTTATCAGAGAGATATCGATGAGTGATACAGGAAAAGAAAGGGAAACTCTCAAGCAACTACCATATACACGCTCTATGTAGTATATTAACTACATACTCAATATATATATATATATAAGTTCTTCTCTTTCCGGCCACTTCTATTCACTTTAATTTTTCCCTCTACTGAATAAGCTTTTCAACGAATATCTCTCAAGGTATATGTATACGTGAAAACAGATAAATGATTATAGGCAGAAATAGGAGGCGAGGAAAGAGAAGAACGAATGTTGATTCCGATAGGAAATCGAATTACTTTTTCTTTTTTCTCTTCATGCCATTTTAGTCTGCTGCCACAGTGAGCTTAAATCTTCGCTTTACTTTGTTAAATTATGTTATTTATAATTAGTTATTTACTTCAATATATGTATATAATTTTAAAAAAAGAAATAAGACATAAATCAACATTATTTATAATTCATATTTTTTCAAGAAAAATTCAATTGATACGCTCGACAACCGAGCTTATTTAAAAAAAATAAAAAAAAATAAAAAAAAACAATATTATTCATAAAAATAATAAAAAATAATAAAGGTTATTTTTTTGGCACTTGAATAATGCGCGCACTGTGCGCGTATCTGTTTATGAAATAAATAATAAATCAATAGGAGCTAAACTTACCACAAAATTGCGCTAGGAATTGGAGTGATTCATTTTAACCATTTAACGTGAACGACTATGCACACACACACACACCTATATACATGATAAATTAGTAGCGCTAGGTATACGATGTATATACAGAGATTAATACTGACAAGTGTCTGGTCAAATACGCACGAGTGCAGGCTCATTCGTGTATTAGTTATTGCGATATACGTCAAGCACAAAACTCTCTTCTACAAGTGTGTAATCTCTACGTGCTGCGTGTATATATATACATATTTTGATAGTGACATATTTTTCTATTTCTAGAAATGCCACCGTAACAGGTAAAACTGGTGGTGCCTAAAGAGAATCAGCAGAGGAAAGATAGCAGAGTTCGACCGTGATCATTCCATGCTTAATGTCTTCTACCCACGTTGACGTTCGACTTCATCGTAAATTCAGTTTTGCCTCATCGTGCGATTCTCTTTATTATGCGCAACAACAAGTCTCTCTAATAAAAAGAGGCCACGCGACAGGCGCTACTAAATCCGATGTGAGCCCAATGTCCACTGTTAAAATTACTTTCGCTCTAATATACGGACCTGACGCCATGTACGTGTCGAGATGTGAGTGTCGTGGATGTGAAGAGTTGTTTATACAAGTCGTTCATGTGTCAACTGTTGTACGAGAGTTGAGTCAGATTAAAAAGACGCAGGGGTGCGTGTCACGAATCTGTCACAAATCGGATGCGCGCGTCCTTTGAGAAAAATCGAACGCTCATACATACAACGAGAGCCGGATTCTGTCTGTTTCTTTTTCTTTGTTTTTTTTTGTTTTGCCGTAACATGAAATTATTCACGCAAGTATGTCTGTCGGATGTTTCAATATCGGTATGCCTTTATGCACTCAGGTCATTTAATTTATTAAACCCACGATGCGTTTCGGTTAGATAAAATTAATTCATTAAACCAGTATTTGATGAGCCGCTCCATTGAAAGTTAAAATCAGTATTAATAGAATATTGATGAGAAACGGCACGCAATACATGTAATATAAATGGTAAAGTAATATCCTCTATAATATAGTCCGCCATAAGAGACAAAATGATAACGTTAATCTCCGCGAGATTTATCATCGTAATAAAGCTGTCCTATGAATTACTATCGTATATAAATATACGCGCGTATTTTTTCTTTCATCGAGACCATATCGCACACCTAGAAGAATACTGTCACAACTCAAAAAACTAAGCCCAAAAATTAAGCCCACAGGAGGTATGCTTGAAACGATACGTGCAGGAATAAAAATCACAAAAATTTGTATTTTTTGAGTTGTGACAGTATTCTTCTAGGGGTGCGATATGATCGTGTTCGAATAAAGTGTTCGAACAATGATGCGATCATCAGCGTGTTGTTGTCGTGTAGCTTTCATCTTACGAAAGATCATAGCCATATTTGCGCTAGTTATGAATGACACAGTTGAACCCCGAAAAAAAAGATCTGTCGTTCTAGAACTACGTCGTTTCGGCCCACCGAGGATGTCAACCAGAATCCCTGAGCTTATGCATGACCAACAATCTCAATGCACTTAATAAGTATCTTTTTTTTCCTTTTTTCTTTTTTAAGGTTTACGTAAAAAAACCGATCTCATTATTATATATTGCTAAAACATCAAGGTTATTACACTGAAGTGATACAACATTAGGTTATATATGTATGTATATATATATATAATATATGCATTCTCAATATTCGGATAATGCAGGGTACATGCTGGGCGTTAATCCCTTGCACTCGGAGAGAAATACAGCTCGACATATCAAAGCGCGCGGTTCGCTTAACGACAATAAAATCATTCGGCCGTGACATTTCTCTATCGAATAATTAACTCAAGACTCGTTACGCGAATTTACAGACCGCGAATTATTAGCACGACGCATAATTGTTCGCTCGATGCAAAGTTGTCACGCATATACATTTACAGCGAATTAAGTTATCTGTGTTTCGCCTCAATTTAGATTCCCCCGAGGTTCACGGTCGACGCAATGATCACGATGTTAATTAATTAATGGAAGCGACTAAGCGAACGAAATTTGATCCGGATGGATGCGTTTTGTTAAAATCCGTTTGAGACTCGCGCGCGATTTATCCACGTGAGAAACGTGAGAAACGATGAAATATCTCGCGTAACATCTACGACGGCGATTAACGTAGCATCTCGAGATGTAGTACTTATAGAAGACTTTTCGGTATAATATTCGCTCGTTTTACGTTTTACGCTTTATGCGTACATCAAATGCGATAAGCCGTATTTGTCCCAAGTGCGATCGGTGTGAACAAACAAGCTAACACCAGTTGCTGGGTGTGGTAAGTAGGTCCGTGATGGCAGACGGGCTGGCTGGTTTATTGAAAGGTTTTTTGCTGATAGGCTAGTGTGTGTTGTTGAGGAATGTTTTTGGGGCACAGTGGCTGCACTAAGGCCGACTGACAACTAGTGCAATGAGCTGGTATGGAACTGCGGTTTTGCGATGCTAACACTGATCTCTAAATATATATACATATATATATATATAGATTTATAAAAAGGATTCCTCGGATCAGAAAAGGGCTTCTTGATGGAGATTAATGTTCGTACGTGCTTTTATTGGAAGATTGCATTCATAAGGAGGCACGGGAGATCGGAAAAGAAATTATCGTGTACGTGTGTGTACGTGTGTCAGAAAAAAAAAAGTGTTACAGAGGCGTATTAGGTATAGATGCTAGAGGGATAGGAAAGTGAAAGTGGAAATTATATTGTCTTTCGTATACGAGAGGATATCGTAGGTAATAATGGCAGTAAGGAGAGGAGGGCCTCAAATCAAGGAAGCTAATTGGTTGGTTGTGTCTCTCACCTGCGACCTCGCTCGTTCTTCAAAGTGCCGCCATACTTGTTTCGCGTCCCGATCAGGTCAATTATCTCAGGGATACAACTGGCGAATATGGCCTATACCACGTAATAGAACAGAACACAACACTCGCATCAATACACTTGTGTGACAGAATGTTTAATAGAATTTGCTTTCACTTTTCTCTTTTTTTTTTTTTTTTTTTTACATGTATCTTGTTCGGTCGGTCGGCTCTAATTTTTCTGTAATATCGTATTTTTTTCTGATGTCGTGTCGTGATGTTTTGGGTCGTTAGTAATCGTCATACGCGCTAGTTATGCAGTAATCGTCTTTTCCTTTTTCGTTCTCGTTAAATGATAACGGGGGAAAATATCTGCATTTATGAAGGAAGCCTCTCAGACTTTGGCTCTCGACTATCGGATTTTGACTATCGGGTAACGCAACTTCATTCATAAAGACACGATTGTCAGTGCTGTACCGCTATGCGTGCTACATCTCCACGAATTAGTGATGTATTGAAAACGTTCCAGATAAAAGGGCGGGGTAGATAGACTACCTATACCTAAGCCTAACAACGCTACATGTGCCGACGTCTACCTTGTCATTTAGTAGATCTACTTATATCCACGCGCCGCGCGCGCGCGCTCTTACGTAATACATTATTTTTGTGATATTAAATCGCATATCGTCCTATCATTCTCACTAAAAAATGGTCCTCCTTGCGTCGACAGATGTGGTTCAATTGGATCTTCGAAATATCCTTCTTGTGTTTCTATCTTTTCTAAAAATCTCTGTTCCTAATTCTTCCTGTCTTTTAAAAGCATTTATCCCCGTACGAAGCGCATATATTTATATTTAATTTTCAAGAGAAATTAAGAGTTACATATTATGTATATCTTAAACAGACCTTGTTTTTGTAATGTATGTGGAACTCAAAAAGTTTATTGAAAGTTTGTTTGTACGACAATTCTATTCGAAGGCGAGGTTTCGGATATTTATTTTCAATTTGGGATATATAAGAGCCCACGTGCACGCGGGAATAGATGTTGAATTTTATAAATAAAGGAAATCCCTTCTCCTTCCTCTGGGATATATATATATATATATATATATATATCCTAGTATATATATGTATATATACGTATATCAGACAGGAGTTTATTTTTTTGAATAAATCTTTTGAGTAGAAAAATCTAGAAATTGCTAAATATTTCTCAAATATATTACTTTGTTTAAGAGAATGAAATAGTAAACTACATTCATATAATCACATTCATAATATTACAATATATAATCCGTGGATTCTAATAATCAGACATAAAATCCGTGGATTCTAATAATCAGACATAAAATTTAAATTGATATTCAAAATCAAAATCGCTTTTCATTGTGAATCATCTTAGATCATTTATGTGTAAATGCCTTGTGCTCATCTAAATAAATTATTATCTATTTAAATTAATTAAATTATTAATAATTAATTTAGATCCAGTTCTGTCAAATTATAAAATAATTTTTCGAGTTTGCGATATATGTATCTCTTTGTTTTCAATCCATTTTAACGCATGGGTGAAAATAAAGGAAACTAATTAACGGAATAAAAGGCCGAACTCGTATTGGAAGTCTAGTTAGAGAGCTTGTTAGTGCCTGGTTAATCACTCGTTCACACTAGCTGACGATACAATGGACACAAGACATAATATATATGCAAGAATATTACACGCATATTTTCAAAATCTCGAAGAAAAATTTTTATTTACATAACGATAAAGCTATGCTACAGCACACACATTGATGTCGATCTCTTTCTTCCTTCTCTCAAAGCGAGTGTACGACACTCGCTGTTTTTGCGTGAATATATCGAATATGGTGATATGAAAATATGTTTCTTTCAAATGTATCTCCTGAAATGCTGAAAACTTATCCGCAAAGATCCGCATCGATGGACTATTCAGACAAAATCAAGTATAACATATCGCTCCACAACATTTTCATCTCATTACCTGCTATCTGCTATTATAAAATATTATTTTTATTCTCGCTAAGCTATAGTAATAATAATAATAATAATATTATTATTATTAGAAATAAAAACGCGTCACAATCTGCCGAACGAAGAAAATCTGATCGCGAAAAGCGGTGCGTCTGCGGCAACGATGTCTGTGAGCGCGTAATTGCATTGTAATCCATTTGCTAATTTGATTCGAGCGGCTAATATTTTCGCCGATTTCGCGGTAATGTTTCTCGGGATATGCGTCGATCTGTATACGCGTATAATTGTGCCACTGCCATTTCTCGATTTGTGGCCATATGTGGTGATGCACGTAGCGTGTTAACGGGGTGATTGCGACTGAGACTGTGATGTTCCAGGCGGGTACATATTCCTATCCGCGGATCGTCACGTATCCACGCGTGTACGTCATGTACGTATACACACGCATATATAATACGCAGGATACGATCGCCCTATACGTTTCCCCCTGTATGCGCCTGCACGTGTCGCGAATACGTTATCCGCGTGTCATATGAAATGATGTGAGGTATGCTCGATGTGATCCAAGCTAAACTACCTGTGTGCCCCAACAGTGGAATCGTGAGTCGGCGCTTCACGGCGAATGGCGGCAAGACGGGCGTAGATCCGATCAATTTTTCATTCGCGCGTCTCGGTCAAAAGGTCATAGACGCTTCATTCTCCACTACACGCTCTCTCGATATTTTTATACAGTACTACCAATAACGAAATTCGTTATTGGTATGTCGGACAAGGTGACGTGCATCGATATCAAATCCATTGTCGACTACACACTGTCGTTTATTATTCTATAAGTAAAATAGCTTGAATTAAAAGAAATACCGAAAATTACAAAATTGGATATCTAAGCTTCAAAAATAGAAATTTGTAATATCTTCAGATTTCATTCCGTTTCTTCCTACTATTGATATACTATAATATTGTTATAATAAAAATCGAATTTTGCGCAATTTCGTTGATTTGTTAATCTCCGAGACTTCGAATAACAGATTTCATACGACGATCTGCTTAATTCATGTATGATTCTCGAGAAAATACAATCGAATATTTCTTTCGATTGATTTTCGCACGTGGTAAGTAAAAATACCGCCTTCGCCGAGTTACGTCACTCAACGTCGCATGTGAATACAGCGTCATGTGTCGCAGTCAGACGTGCAATTTCTACTGATAAAACCGCTAAAGAGCGGCCGTATGTGCCTACGTCTGCACCCGCTACTGCTGCGCTATTTCAAATGCCAAAAATCGTGTCAAGCCAAGAGAAAAGTCGCGATTGAACCGGAGACGACTGCCCTCCTCGCTCGAACGAAGGAGGGTTGTTCTCTCTCTCTAAAAGTCATTCCGCACTGGGGGGTGGGAGAGGGAATTGATCGCCTTTTGACAATCTACAGACTAACCAGAACACTATTGCATGCTACCAAGAAACTCAGTGTGGAAGAGAGAGAGAGAGAGAGAGAGAGAGAGAGAGAGAGAGAGAGAGAGAGAGAGAGAGAGAGTGTGGAATAGATAGATAGATAAATAGATAGATAGAAGTAGACAGAGAGATAGACAAGATAGATAGATAAAGAGAGGGAGAACGAGAGAGAAAGTGATAGAAAGAGAAAGAGAGAAAAGAGAAGTATATCCACTCTTTTGCTAGCACTCTCTTCTCGGAGATCAATTTCGCCGAACATGATTGAATTTCCTTCACTCGTGAGAAAAGTAGTATTCTTTTATCTCTACCTAATGTCGCGCTGACAATTCTCATTTTGAAGATATTAAATACAGTCTTAAAGATAGAGGTGTGCCGATCAACTCGTCGAGAAGTATCCGCAACTCGCTGCTTCACGACTGTTTCCGCATATTTTATTATTATTATTAGACATCTATGACTAATGATTGTTATCTGTATCATCATTCAACGTGAAATGCTGTATAAGAGCACTCATCTTAAATAGGATAAATAAATATGTGTTCATCAAGCTAATGCAATTACGTAATTTAAATACATAGTCATTTAACAAAATTATTTTTATAGGAAGATATTATGTATATTCAGAGTGTGTGAAAAGTAAAGAACTAAAATTGTCTAACTAAAGCGACAAAAAGAAATAGAATTTGTCTGCATTAACTTGTAACTTGAACATTTTACAGTCAAATATAGCTCATACCTTAATAATATTAACAACACTCGCGCGTGCAGAAAAGATGATATTGTTGTGTCACATTCATCATCAATATTACTCGCATAATGCAATATACGTGTAATGGGAAAATAAATAAAATGACGCGCGCGCTATCGTGTCAGTGAGCGACCGTTAGCTAATCTACACGGTAACTAGATTACCGGGGTACATTATGCACGCGATGTAAGTCAACTCTCCGCACCCAGGTAACCAACCTACCTCTAATCTCGTTATGACAAAAAGCAAACCGGTGCGTCCGATATGAAAAATATGTACATATCGTTATAAGCGCGGAGCGCCAATGGAGAAAAATAATACATGATGTAAAAGTAAACATAATTATTTAGCATATCCAAGAGAATCTCATATATGATTCTGAGATACTCAGAACGAAATAGTCATTAATTAACAAAAAGGGTATGAGGAGAACGAACTACTTTCTGTATGACCGTGCGATAAGGCAATCATATATATACATATGTATATATATATATATATATATATATATATATATATATATATATAATATATATATATATATATAAAACAACGTACGAATGTATATAGATATGTATATATATAAAAAGAGAGAGAAGGAAAGAGAGATGCAACAATTAATATATATTTGTCTCATCTACTAACGTGTATAAACGTGTGTATATATAATAATAAAAACTCATGTGTTTCTCTTTCCACAAAAGTCCAAGCATACCAGCATGTGTTACCAAGATATTTGCTAATTGGAGTAAAAAGTGGATAAGAGAGAAAAAAAAGCAGTGAGAATCAGCATAGAGGATATGTTAAAGAAAGACAAGATGTGATTAAAGAGAGGAGACAGTGTAGCTCAAGAAATCCGGAATACCAGTTTCTCTAACAGTCACGGATTTTCATGATGGCAATGTAAGCTGTAAGGGTGGGGGGAGGAGAAGGGACATATTTATATTTGCTAATCGAAGAATAAGTTCATCGCGGATAGCGAAAGTGGTCCCGTTTGCTCGAATTCACCCACAAGTCGATGAAAAACGATGATTTTTCTTTTTTTTTTATCGAAAAGATGAGAGCCACGCGCGCAACGTTTGTTCTCGCGCCTCGTTTCCGTGGTGCGATAAATGCTTTCACGCGAGAAGAACAATATTTGTGACAATTCGAGTGCGTCGAAGCTCGAAACTCGCGAACCCGAAAAGTTGAGTTGGAGAACTAGGTTGCGCAGCCATTAAAATACTTCGCGTTACTCGAATATCGTGTTTATCCAACTTTTCTCGCCCGTCTTTTCCCGCTGCGCCAAACTTCTCTGTTAATACAGCGACAAAGATGTAAAACGTGCAAAAACACGTTAATTACCCGCGACGTCCCTCCGGAGAATGAAGATTTATTCCGCGATCGTCTCCCATCATCTCTCTTAATTAACGCGCAGCACTGATTGCAAGCGAGAACTCTGCCGTTATATCTCGTTGAAAGGTCAATTGTGTGATCAACGAGCTTGCGAGATGAGGAAATCATGATGGAGGTCGCACCAGAGTGAGACCACTCGCTATCCAGAGCGATTTCGCTACTTCTCGTATCTATGTGACTACTGGGACAACACGGGGGGAGGGGGCTAATTTCAAGGGGTTGTTTTATGGCTGGCTTCCACGTAGGTGGATTTCTGGGGTACCTGCGTCCACGCTCGCGGCTGTACTGGCCACCGTACTTGCAGCGATTCGCGGCGAGCTCCGTGATCTCTGGGATCCAGCTGGCGAACACCGCCTACACACCCACAATCATCCGTTGCCGTCAGAACAGACCCCTAACCTGAATCTCTTTTATTTTTATTTTTTTTTCTTTCTTTCTTTCTTTCTTTTCGTGTTTTCGCTTGCGTTCCGGTTTTGCTACCTGATCGCTCGTTACGAGCGATAGAGCGCCATAAATTGTAAAAATGAAGATGACAAGTACGGACCTCTCAGCCGGACTGAGGCGCGATTAAAATAATAATGCGATGTACTGTTGAAAATGATTTACGTGTTTTACATAGTTGAATTAATGTGTAGACTATTTCAACAGCGATGATGCGAATGCTTTTTAATACAGAATAAATTAAATACTGTGTGTGATCCTATATAAGTAAGTCCTACATATATTTTTTGATAGAAGACGAGAGATTATTTTAACGCCATCGTAAAATTATTTTTAACATATGTATTAAAGGTATTTTGTTCAAGTTATAAATCCGCTTTAAAAGAAAGTAAACAGTATTTTTTAATAACAAAATTATTCTAGATAAAATATTGTAATATTTAGCATTTTTAAATTTTAAAATATCTGCATGTCTGCATATTCTAGTCAAATTCAAAATTAGAAAAATTAATAATTCCTAAAAAGAGAGAGAGAGGGAACTTTGAGCTCTAAAAAGTATTATGAAAGTTTTTGACAAAGTACGCGCGTTATAATACATTTTCAATTGCTTATAAATTATCCAAAACGCATTTTATAAGTTTTCATGTTAACAAAATACGGTTTGGACTTTTTGAAATAAATAATTCTTTTTCTTTATTTTATTATATTAATCCTATGCAAATTCAACATATAGGTACATATTAAAAAAAGATTTCTAAATAATTTTCATCAGTTATCAATTTTTGAAATCTTAGGGAATCTTTTTTCAATGTTAGGATTACATTCTTTTATCAATACTCAAAATACTCAACTTCTCAAAAAGTCGCACAGTGATACTTTAAAAATATTTATGATTAAAATATATAAGATTTTTCATATTTTATGATGATTTATATTAAGTATTCCTTTTCTTCATTTTTTCAGTGAATCAGCGCACACTGATTTTAAAGTAAAATATTTATATCTATTGCGATGAATTGTCGAATGTGAATACAAATACAAAGAATAAAGCAAATAAAAATTTGCTTTATGATATATAATAATGTATAATAAAACTTTAATAGAATGCATAATAATGCAATAGAGTTGTCTTAACTTTCGAGTTTCATATATACTCCAATTTGCTTGAAATTATTAAGTCTTGTCAAGAAAAGTACAACTTAATTTGCAAAACGTTTACTGAAATGCGACGCATCCTTATCTGTTGCGACATATCTATTTTCAACTAGTGCTGCATTCAGAACTCATCATGATCTCATTCAAGCAAATAGGACGAAAAATAGCTTATAAAGAGTGTTGTGATTTCCTGTGCATGAAATTGATAAATTAATAGCGTCGAATCGTAGCAATGTGCATTAGCATCAATGAATCAAATATTAGATGATGAAACTACGTGTTAGCGCGATGCAAATTGTGCGTATCATTAGATTAGCGTTGCGCAACATACGTCATAAGGAAGTCAAGTGTTTAATAAGGTCAAGAGCAACAACTCGTCTCTGTATATTCTTGCGTAATGAGTCAATCGTTCCATAAACACAGTGCCGTTAGTTTCCTCGTTATAATAAATGCGCTGTTTGTGTCGTAACGCGATGATTCTTGATTTAATTGATTTACTACTGGTAAATAGTGTTAACTAACTTCAACTATTCCGTATCTCTTTCATTATTAGAGACGGAAAAATACCATCATCTTGCGCGAAGTATCGTAAAAATCAATTATAGCATGCAGGCACTATTATAGCGTATGATGCCGGCAATTTCGAGTAATCAACGCTGTTTCAAATATGACATTATCTATTGAAGTGTGGGAGCCAAACAACATTGCTCTATAAACTAGAGAATTGTAATATTTCTTATTTTTCAGGAGAATCAAAGAGGAAATAAATAGGATTTCTATAGTGTGCTTCGCGATTGGTTGCGTTCTGCAATAATATGATCAAGTATGCGTGTGTGTGTGTGAATTATATAATGTATTATTGGTGTAAAGTGTGTAATCAAATCATGCAAAACGATTTATGTTTAATTAAATGAAATTTAATTTTAAATGACTTATACATACTGAATTACTAAATCTGTTGCAACCATTTTACGTGATTTAATTTTTACGAATATGTTAACTATAATTTTATATTTGATAATGAGAAAACTCAAAGATTAAAATATATGTATCAAGTTCCACTAACATTTCAACCTAATATGGTGCAGTATAATAAGTAGTGTTGTAATCCTGTATATGTATATACATTAAAGGTAGCAGACTAAAGTGGCAAATTATGTGATTTGTTGAAAAAATGTGCTTTTGATAAATAATGTTTAATTTTAATGACGAGAAAACTTGATGGAGTTAAGTGATAAGATAAGTGTTTAATTAAAGTAGTCATTGATATGAAATTTTCAAATCAGTTTTAACTAATCATTTTTTCAAAATATCTAAAAATTTTATGAAGCTTTTAGAAATTTTTTAGATTGAAAGAATACATAACAAAAATTCCATCAAATTACTTCCGCTTGTGTATCATCTTATAATCTATATTATCATTTTATGTATTATATGTGTTGATGCGGATGCTTGTTGCTTCGTGCTGTAGAAATAGAGCGATATAATTGGTATACGATAAAAAAACCACGATCGATCGATAATACAAAGTACACATGCATAAGACAAACTTACTATAAGCACAGCTGCTTCTCTCGTCATTTTGGATTTATACACAATCTTCGTCATCAGACACATTTTTTTTTGGCTTGGCATCGCACGGTGAAAGGTCATTGTATTTATCAGAACATATAATAATTTTAAGATATTAAAAGATTCGTAATTTTTTTTCAAGAATTTGCGTGTAAAGAAAATTGTGTAAACGTACTTAATTCATATATATTCTTATGTAAGAGTATTATTTAAAATGATAATATAAAATCAAAGTGAAACTAAAGCACCGATTCAGAGCAAAAATTAGTTTATCGAGAGACTTTACAACAAACGCACTCGAATTTTAGAAGAATGAGGCACAAGATAATAATTGGCGCTTGTTAATGACTGTGCGCGAAAAGTGTGTCAATTTACGCCAGCTGTGCTTTATCGGCTTTAATTCGAGATGGTTAGTTAAACTGATATCAGAAAATATCCACTTCTGGTCGTCCCAGATGGCTCAACATTCACCTGGCCACAAATGGCACCCTCGTCATTTAACATTACGATTATAATAAAATCAATGTGCTTATTTTATGATGACCAATTCGCGCTTTCTTCTATACCAAAGAAACTGAATCAACTGAAGAAAAAATAGAATCCACAATATTTTTTATCTATTTTTTCAGCTTCATAAGTCCAAGATATTTAATTGATTAGCATATTGATGTAATTTTTAAAATAAAAAAAAAACATTTTATTTTCTCTCACAGGAGATATTGCAAGAAACAATAATTTATTGTATATTCCATATACAGAGATAAATAGTAACTGTTAATATTTATTTCTTTTATCTACGTTTTTCTTTTTCAAAACTGCACCATTAAAATACACGTTATCGCTGTTCGTTATTTTATATATCAAATCATTAAATAAAAAATAAATAAAAAACTAATTTGTGTGTAAATCCAAATCCACATATTTTAATTACTATTTCTTTCTATCACACGAAAACATACCAATGTCGTTAGATTGATCCAGTGCTCGTTATATGAATGAAAACGCAATAGCCGGATATCGGAATATTCCGATTCCGAGCATTTCCACTTTTTTTTTTTTCGTACACAACTCGCCCCATGTCGATCGTGAAACTCTTTCCTTCTCGCTTTATTGGACCTTTCACCGCGCGGAGAACCGTTTGATTCATTGGGAAACGAAAGGGAACGCCAGCGACGATTATACCACACCACGCGGTCGTTACACGAGTCGACCCTATGTACTTCCGACTGCTGTAAATTTTCATGCATTCATCACCGGTCCTTGTGTTCTTGATGTTCTACCTTAGTATAGAACAATGATTGAACGATGACGGAATACGTTATATATCGCGACGTGTGCACGCGTGCAAATTGCGCATCGTCGTGTGTGTACATGTTGCGTGTACAAATGCGTGTATGTTGCGCGCCCCCCACGTTGTGTGTGTTAGTTAATTCATACGTAAGTATACGAGTAAGTATATACATATACATACTGGAAGGAAAGTAAAATTAATAGACAAGAGATAGAGGATTGGAGGATGTAATTTGATAGTAATACCTCTTTCCATGCTCCCGCTTGTATTCGCCGCTGTACTTGGACCTACTGCCTACGAGGTCTATTATCTCGGGTATGCTACTAGCAAAAATTGCCTGCAAATAGAAATCATAACTGGAAAACACTATGCGACTACGGATCGTTAAAAAAAAAAAAAAAAAAAAAAAACTAACAAATTGGGTCATCTATGTACGGTTGCGTTTAGCAGCAATGCTTTCGCATTGTATTGACGTAATTCAAGTGCGTGTTTCTCGCATTGGAGAATGGTGGCGAAACAAGGAAGGAGAGAAATAGGGAAAAATGAAAAATTGCAGCTGTGTGATGCGATAATTTATATTTTATGTTTCGTGTTCGTATGTGCTTGTGACGTAAAAATCGTGATGCTTCTAGATATCAATATTCTAAATAAAATATCCTGAATCGATGTACAAAGAATAAAACATACAGAAAGTAGAGAAAAGTAATTTTGCTGATTATATCAACATGTAAAATCTATTAAAATTTTTACAGCATCCTATTAATACTTTAACGGCAACAAACCGACTCTGCTCTTTTTGGTTACGATGACGTAAATATTGAACAAAAAAATAAGAATGCCTAATTATACACCAAATGCATATAATGCATAAAAAATTTATATATTTTACAAAGCTATATTAAATAATAGTTTATACTATATAAGAATATAAACTATAATTTAAATAACATAAATATAAAAATTTAAACTAGAGAGATAGAATATACTATAATTCCTGCTACAACAATGTTTAATTTTCAATATAATTTGACATTATCTGTCAATAAATATCATTTATAATTTAAAAACAGTGGAATTATTAATGTATTAATATAAATATAAAATATAGATATTAAAATATATAACAATACTATATCATAATAATAATTGTTATTCTTTTTTGCTGCATTTCAATAAATAAAAGTCGTAAAACAGATGAAACGTAAAACGTAAAACAGATAAAAAAAAAATCGATTTTAAGTCACGTCTAATAATAACAGCAAAATATTTTCAATCACAAAATATCATTCTGTGTGTGTGTGTCAAAGATTATTATTATATTACACATTGATATATACTTACATCAAGAAGATTTTGTTGTAACCGTATAGAATCATCCGATGTGTATGTTTTAAGTTTATGTATGCAGTATAAAATATTTAAGCATGTGAGCGTAAGTAGAAGCAGTATAGTAGGCAAGAAATAAATGATAAATATAAGAGAGAGAAACAGCAGATATATACATATATATATATTCTTAAAATATTAAAATATTAATAATTTTTTAATTGACAATAAATAAAAAAATTTTGAATCTTTGTAATGATGACTTAATAACAATATAACTCCGTGAATCCATGTCCTGTATGACTAATTATTGTTTTCATTGTCTTATTATATCTGTTTCGTTAACATGCGCTTGTTGTGCGAATCTTTAATAAAATTTAATTTATTTTGAAATTGTTTCCTTAAAAGAATATAAGATAACGACAAATTCTCGATACAATTTTATATAATTCTGCTGTTTATAAATAGAAAAAAAGCTATACAAAATATATAGTAATACAAGTGAATATAACTTATAAGTAACAATTAAGAAGCAGAGGTGAGATGCAAGCAATTCCTTTAATGAATGGAAGCAGAAAGGAAATTTTACAAATCAATTTTTCTTCGTGCATATGTAAAGTGAAGAAAGTGCAATTATGTAAATTGTCTATAGTGCCGGATATGATACTATGAGAAAGATATGATCTATTATGAACGATCGACAAAATTGTGTCATGCCACGTTATTTGCCATTAAATATGGGCATTGAAAGTGATTCGTGACTAGGCATTTTCGTCGCGATAGATAGTTATATAGGCAACTAAAGACACTGCGAGATCAATGAAATTATCGTAAGAGACAGAGTACTGAGAAAATAAAGTGTCGACACTTTGTGCGCTCGATGTAATGTACGTTCTCAAGGACCAGCCAGAAAGTAGATGTCCTGTAAAGTATTATAGCATGGCGAAGCAGCGAATTGTTAGACCGCGATTACTTCACCGAATAATAAGTACGCGAGAATTCGCGTACCTAGAACTCAGAACTTCAGCAGTACGTAATAAGAATCGCGTATTCTGAAGTTTTAGTAAATAGGATATTAACTTACAATCTCAGGAACTGTAATAGATAATATCGCAAATATATATTTGTATGCAGAATATTAATTGATGATTATTCTGGAAGAGAAAGAGAGAGATTACAGTACTTGTAAATAAAAATTTAATTTGTAATTCCAGAGTTCGTAAATAAAACAAATCTATTATTGCCAGCCTAGAGTTTGTAACCGAATGACTTTTTACGAATATTTATGTGTGAGAGTGAACGCCACACACAAATAATATAAATAGATAATAAATTAACTTGCAAACTCAGAGCTTTATAAGCAAAATTCTATATGGATATTTGAATACATCGTTACATGATAAATAATTGTAGTCATATAAAATTCTACTGAACTTGACGTAAATTAGTACATTCATATATCAATCGCGAGATTATCATCTGTTATATAATTGGAATGCATTACACGTAAAATTTGCATATAACAAGGAATTCAATAAAATTAATATAAATAATTTAGTACAATTAAATACAATATAATTGCTTTCATCAAAAAGTGCTTCTTCGCGATGATAAGAGCATCAATATGCATTATAAAATACTACCTAAAAATTTATAAAATGCATTGATATATTTCGAAAAGCTAATAAATATGAAGCGCGCAAATGTATATGTATACATATATAGTTATAACGTCAGAAAATATAATTTCCTTTTCTTTGTGTTTAATTCTGAAATAATGCAGTCTCCTTTCCTTTTCCTCCTTTATGCAATCGGAGACAATGTGCAACTTCATCTCTGTCTCACTTTTGAATACTGAGCTCGGTGAGTCAAGAATCTAGTGATCTTTTAAGCTCGTCCGAGTTCGTCTAATTTATGATCGCACGCACGCGCGCACGTCGTCTAATTTCAGGTTTATTACCGCTCGTGTCTGAGAAATATGTATACTGAATTCGGTTAAAAGTAGTTCTTTGCCTGCGGCGCGTTATACGGAGACACGTGATATCATACTTTCAAATGAGTGCCAAAGCACTTTGAGAGTGTTCCAAAAGAACTTCCCCTTTTAAATGTTACGAGGACATAATTTTTCATTCCCACCCGACTAAACGTGACTAATCGGATGATTTTCTAACGATTCGGTTACAAATCTCTTGGTGCAATATACGATAGTATAACACAGGACAGGATATACTACACGTTTATTCCATCTCTGGGCAAACAAATTTAATAAATACTCTATGGAAACCTGTAGGATAATTTAAAAACCAGATGTAGAATCACACAAACTTGTGTGGATATATAAGTATACGTTAAAAATCTATCGAGAAATTTGATAAAATGCGAGTGTAAATAAAGAAATTAATTTACAGTATTAATAACGCCTAATCTCGTTCAAAAGTTATATTATTAATACAAAGATAATAAATAGATACGTGATAAAAAGATGATAGATAGATAAGATAAAGAAAAATTAAATTTTTTTTGTACTAAAAATTACAAAAGTTAATATAATCAATCTTAAATTTAATATAACTTTCTATTTACTTTGCCCGTGTTTCGTGAAGACAACACAATTCAATATTTCCATTTCTAATAATCTGGAACTGCCAATTTGAAGAAAAGTCCTAAAGTTAATTGCGCGGGTCCTCCATCTTCTAAGGATTGTTCTCTAACAAAGTTTACAATGTGCCATTTAAAATCGATAGGGAGGCAAAGTGGTATCTCCTGTTCCATAATACGATAAAACTATATTATTTATAGCTTTTGCTCTTTATCGATTGCAGGGGAGCAAAAGGGAAGTGAATGTTTGAGTGATGCGAAGCGGACGAACGTTGCTTCGGCTAAGTTTCATAATCATTTCGTTGATATCGTCGTACTCGGATTCACTACTGAAAGTACCGTACACGTCACTACGACCGACACAATTCGGAAAATAAAGTTTAAGCGACCAGAACAATATCTTACGTCGTAACATATGTGTGAGCAGCATATCAGCGTCGCAGAAAATACACATACAGACAGAATGAACAGTCAAGGATCAAGCGCGGACAGACACCAATATCTTATCGAAGCCGTCGGGCCTTACGCCCTTCGAGAGAGAAATATGATAAAGTCGATACAGAAAAATTTATGTAGTATTGAGAACCTCGAATCTCTGGCTGTAGATTGCTGAATCACCAAGTCGAGAGCGTGTATTTTTTTTGTGTACATTTTTTTATCTCCCGCTTTTCATATTTTCCTCAAATTTTATGTGGCACTCGTCTGAACTGAATGTGTCGAAAAAAGTTATGTAATCTCGATTCCAAAAATTGCAAAAATTGTGCAAAAAGTTTGAAAGTATAAAAATTTTTTGCTTTTCGTAGAGAGCAACACTCATAATTAATTGAATTTCCTTAAATTCTCATTATACCAAATAACGAAACTATAAAATTATCTAACTTTTAAATCAATTATGTAAACACTCATGAATAAGAATAAAAATATTTATGCGACTTTCTAAATGACTCTTCTTTTGTAATAGATATAAATCGTTCATATACACTCTCCTGAGACCCAGTAGTATGGAACGAGATTTACAAAGTTCCATCGCTTAAAGTTTCGAGGCTCTTTGTTTAGTAGAAGTCCTGTCGATACTCGTTAGTATCGTAAAAAAATAAGTTCGCAGCATATATATATTTATCGCAGCATTCGCATGACAAGCTGAATCGATTATAATTAAATTAATCGATTCGCCGCATTATTAGCTACAAGTGATTCTTAGATCGAAGAAAAAAGATAGACAGTGGCTGTAGCAAAACTCGTAGAACCAATTTAAGCCGTAAAATAGATAGATAGATAGATAGATAGATAGATAGATAGATAGATAGATAGATGGATAGATAGATAGATAGATAGATAGATCGATCGATAGATAGATAGATAGATAGATAGATAGATAGATAGATGGAAAGAGAGAGAAAAAGAGACAGAGGAAGAGTAAAATATGCGCCTTCAATAGCTACAATGTGTCGTACAAATACATAATGACCGCAATTACTTCTTTCATCACTTCGCGTAATACTGAAATCAGGAAGCTCGAGCGCTCGCAATTATAGCAAATTAATTTGAGAAACAACATGATTCGATGTGAAGTAAAATATTGCTATGCTAAATGTTTCATAATGAGCTGCGTTTTTTGGAATCTACATCTTGTATTTATTAATCATATGTCGATTGAAATTAACCTGTTAAATTTTCTAATAAAATTCGAAATCTCCCCGTCTCTCATAAATTTGAATTAATATTGTAACATGTAAAAATAATCGTTCTAAGACGAATTTGTTTTAACAATATTTTAATTTTTTTTCTTTTTGCAATCGTCGAGTTGAACAGATCATGTTCAAGTTTAGGGCTATTTTCACAACACGCGGTCAAGAATAGAAAGTAGTTTCAAATAATTCTATATACATTTCAGAGATATTTGAAGCAATCTCTGTACATTCTGGCCAAGCTTCTACTTCACAAAAGTACAATCTTTTTCTCCTTCGATTATAAAGTAAGATGTGTAAATACAAAAGTCATATAAAGTCGTTATCGAAATCCGTCGTGAGTTTTATGTCAAGATTTTGCTCCTAATGGTTCTTTCAATGCTTCTTTGATCATATAAAGTGCTTCCGAAAGCTTTCCATTGAGTAAATTTCAAAACAATTTATGGAATCAAACACAATTATATTTAATATTTGAGATAAAATTTTGTTGCTTTAAGCTTTTTTTATACTTATATACAAGTTGCCAGAAAAAAATATTGATTGTTAAATACAATCGTTGTGTTTTAATTATAATTGAAATATATAGTTATTGAATTGTGTGTGTATTCACACACACAAACACACACATCATAGACACACATATATCACACATATCACACTTTATAATTTCGGTATAATTTACTCTGCAATAGTATCAAATTTCTTTAATAACAGAACAAAATTTTGAACTGAATTAGATATAAAACTAATTTTGTTTTAAATGCTATATTAATGGATTATTTGCATACTAAGAATTATCCATCTTTAAGACTGTTTTGTATGACTAATAAAATTATTTTGTGTGATTAAATTGCAAGGCAACTTTTCTCTTATCACAACGATCTGAAACATCACGACGGTTCCGATATATGATATATCATAAAATATATAGGCATATATAAGACAGAGATAGTTAGAATCTTTGTTTTCTCGTCCCTTTTGTTATCGTGGCTAAAATTCGAACCAGTGCGATTGGAGTTATTGCGAACTTCTTCGCAATGGATATATTTTCCAACATATTTTCGAGATATTACAAGTTACAGAAAAATGAGCACATTTTAAAACAATATACGAGAACACGAGTAAAGCTGCCTGATGACTAAAGGAAATATCTTTATGTTCATCGTCATGAAATCGTGATAAAGGCTTAATTCGCTACAATTTTTTTTTGCTGGTAACTCTTCCGGCACTTTGATGAAACATGCCTAATTAAATAATCGATTTATGTATATTAAAATATATAGCCACGTACGTCACATTTTCTCTAAAAAACTATTAAAAATATAAAACAAAATATAAATGCATTTTGAATATATATATATATATATATATATATATATATATATATATATATATATATATATATATATATATAATGCACAATTTTTAATATATATATATATATATAAATAATTAAATTACATATCTTATAAAAAAAAGAGACGTTTATTTTATTCGCTGTACGATTTAAGCCCTTATGCGCAAACAAATCAATTCTGTATTACAAATTCACGTATGTCAAATGTATTTTCGGGCTATGCTCTCTCCAGCTCGATAATCAATGTTATCTATGAATATTCTATGGCTGCGGACAAACGTTAGTTTGAACGCGTTCCCGACGTTTGAACGGCGATGCTCGCGTTTAAACGAGAGAAAAATGCGACGCATCTCTGAGGAAACTCCAAGAGCAGGCTGTTATCCCCGAGCAAGTCAACCATGTAACGTTCACGTGAACGATCGATAGGCCGATCACGTACATGAATGTACGCATAACAGGATACAAGCATGCCCATAATAATGCGCGCAACAGCGTTCAAACGAATCGACCGATTCAGTATAACAAGTAACATCGTCCTCCGCCGTTGATTTCTGCCCCAAAAAGCCACTTTCGCGTGGCATTAAACGAAAGCGTTATATCAATCGTGGGACAACCACGATTCTCTTTATCTCGAGTTATGATGCTATAAAGTTCAAGAAGTGGGGTAAATTCACGACAAAGGAACTAAACATGTCTATTATAAAAAACATACTTGCTTCTCAAATATAATCTTGAAAAAAATTCAACAAAGTTACATTACTTTTAAAGTAAAGCCTATATACATATAAATACCATCGATTTATTTAATGCGTTTCGAAAAATTTTCTTTAAAACATTAAAATTTTATGCATTATAGAAACATACATTATTATCAATAATCAAAATTAAAGCTCTAACTTTAATCGCTTTATCCGAAGAGTTCATAGAGTGTATAAATAACATCTTTCAATATTGAATTCTCAAAAAAAATATCACCAGATATCATCTAGAGTGTCGTAGAGAGAGAAATTTCGCGAATAAATGTTGGCTATGCCACCATGGGTTATTTCTCGGCGCCTTTCGGGACACAGAAAGATCAACGGCCGGAGAACACTTTACACTCGAAATATTCACCGTCTCGCGGCTCGAGGGACACGTAAATCTGAGGCTGTCGCTCGTCTCGCCGATGGTTTCGCTCTGATGTACGAGCCTTGGCAAAACCGACGAGCTGGCGGCTCCGGTTTGACGAAACGAGCTATGCGAAGCGCCGAATAATAAGCAAAATACGCGATCATAATTTGGGATTTCTTGCGAGATGAAAGAAAAAAATACATGAAAAATATCGCGGTGCCGATTTGACGGAAAGATAAATGAGAGGCAAGAACAATTTCTCCGATAAATGAGAAGTTAGAAAGCAAGAGAAAAAGGCTCAATATCCTGCGACGATACAATAAAAAGAATTTTAAAGTTTCATAGAGTTTCGTAGAGCTCTTCTTCGTATGTTATGTACAGAAAATTAATCGGTGAAAAAAATAGAATCTTTTTGTGCGCTTCGCAAAGCTCGTACGCTCGCGTAAAGAGTAAAGAAAACACAGTAGAAGAATGCAAACAACATTTCTATGAGAATAAAGATTTATTTATTTATTTTAATATATTCTGCATTCCGTAAGTTATAATATTTATTACCATTAAGAGGAACACACATGTAGCAAAAAATTTAATTACAGACGTTTGCATGTTCTCATTTTTCTCATAAAAATGCCACCGCATTTATCCACAGAGAAACCGGATCAGGATGAAAGAATTATTCGTTGGCGGATGCATAAAATAGAAACGCGTTCTTTGATAACAGCGCGATTTTCGAGGAACGTATTGTGCGCGGGGCTACAAAAGGCTCTTTTAACCGACGATAAATGTTAAATGTTAGCTCGACTATACGTGAAGAATACGTAAGGATAACTTACCAAACCGACGAGTAGAAAAAATACTAGGAATGTGCGGCCGAGGATCGTCTGGCAGAAAACGTCGCCATATCCTACCGTGGACATCGTCACGATCAGAAAGTACACACAGGTCCAGTACGAAAGCTGTTGCGGGTTCGTGAACTCGAAAGGGTCCCCTGAGTTTTCAAGCTGCGGGCACGACGTTATTACATTTCAGGTCCATCTCCCGCCGGTGCCAGTAGTGAAATTGCGATTTAAATTGGCAGATAATAATAACCGTAAGCTTTTACTACTGCACAATAATATAAATGCGAGGAACATCCGAGGAATGTAGTTCTCGCATTTCTGCGCATAGGGTGTCCTGGGAAATGTGAGAATCGCGAGAAAAAAAGTATATTATCGAATATGATAATATAAAATTAAATTCCCTTTATGGGAGATTTAAATCGTAGAGATTATATCATAAACAAGATTGGTAACGATAGAAGACATAAAAATATATGTGTCTGTAATCGTTATTTTACAAGTTTCCATAACAAATATATCGGTAATTGCATTACATATTAGAGTACATCCAGTTATTAGTTATGAAAAATAGAGAGTTATTACATATTCCTTGAAGCTAATTTATTGAAAGCTAATTTACTTTGATTTTTAATTAACAAGAATTATTCGATTCATTCTCCTTTTATATCTTCAAAGTTAAAAAATTATTGTTTTTTTCATTTCTTATGACACCCTATGCATCTGTCACAAGATACATGCATGTTTAAACTATGTTTAAACACATGCAAATAGTTATAAATTATACCTATAAAAGAGCATATCATAAAGGAAAGATAGCTAATCTAGAAGAAGATTTACATGATAAATATTTAATTATAATATGTGTATTGAGATATATGACACTATTTTAAAAATGTAAATGCAATTTGAAAAAAAATTGTTAAAAAAACATTTTGAGCTCATTATTGTTTAATATTAATTTATGTCAATCTTAGAATAAATTATACTATAATTTCTGTGATTAATAATTCAAGATTCAAGATTAATTGGCGCAATATTTGTAGCTATTAACTTAGATAATGCACAAAAAGAGGATTGTCTTACCAAATGAATGATGCCAGCAGCGGTCAACCAGACGGAAATGAAGATGGATACGAGTTGGGCGAGACGAATAGAGCTCGATGTCTTTAGAATGTTGAGGTACTGGAGGATGTCAGGGACCGTCATCAGTCGTAGGGCTCGGAGGAACCTCAGTCCGATCCACGTCCGATCGAGATATATCGATACAAAGGACGGTGGTATCGTAAAGTAGTCCACGAACGAATACATCTCCAGCATGAACCACAGCTTGTCACTGGCGGCGATAAACTGTGCGAATCGTACGAACAAGAAACAGGTTTACATGTGTGGTTTACTCAAGCAATTAGTTAAATAAATATTAAATTTCACCAGAGGGTCATTTCAAAAGATTTTCACAGGATACAAACAAAACAGTGCTCTACACTGTGCAGAGCATGCTTATTTTTATAAGCTTGAAATATTTTGACTGTTCTTAATTTTAAAAAACTTTTGCTTTTCAACTTTTATTTTCACAGTAATTAAAAAAAAATATTTAAAAAATAAAAAACACAAAATATTACGTATTATAACAATTATATAAAATTTGTAAATTGTTAATATTTTATTTATAATCGCATTTTAATGTTAGTTGACAAGACGGATGAAATGGATGATCTTACTTACGCGTATAAAAAAGTAGACCATAAAAAATATATTGAAAGCTAAGTCTATCTGCTGAGTAATGTTGTTGCTCCACTTCTGGCAACACTCCACCTTTTCGCTGTAACATGAAAGCATGAGATTGCGGATGTTAGGTCAGCATCTCTTATGCGAAGGTCTCGGTCTTAAAAAAAGCAACACTGAAAGGGCGACTAAAATAGCGATTATCGTTCCACAAATTTAATTAAACCGCGAGAAGAAGCTATAAGTGTTACTATTCTGCATAACATCTCCAATATTGCACAAAAAAAAAACAAATATTTGTGAATGTTTTTAATAAACTTAAGAACCATGCATTCTTGTTACTCACTTGGAGGCATCGATGAAGTATATTATAAGCGATGCTATACTGAGAACGAAAACTAACACCACCTGAAACAGACAATAAAACGCACAGATGAAATAGCCATTCATGTTAAATAGTTTTCTTTTTTGCAAGAGTTAAGCTCATTAAATGAAGAAATAAAAATCTGCATTTTTATCGTTTTTTATTGTGCTTGTAACTCTCTCCGAAAAATCATAGCCGCATTTTCACCGTTTCAAACAATCATATTTCTTTTGAAGATATAACGTGTAATGTTATTTCTCGACTAATTCTCCAGTCGAACATATATTAAACAATAGTGAAACGCAATAAAAATCGCACAATGGAAATAATGTTCATATAAACTCGTATAACTCGAGCAAGTATCTCATATCTTTGCGAATATTTTCATTAAACTGCAGTATCGCTTTATTTCCAATATGCGACACGCGCAAAATTTAGCCGATAGCTGTCAGTCTAAATGTAAAGTAACGTTTATGGCAAAGTTAAAGCTCGACTTTATGCTCGGTCGATTATATCAAAATACTATAGTTTCTAAAGATGTTATTAACAATCGTCTATAACGTCAAATTAGCCTCATACAACAGAGCAGCACGACTTTAAAGTTGCGCGAATTCTCGCGAACAAACGCACCAATGATTCGATTAAATTCCTCATTAAGCGACTAGTAGTACTGATCACTATCGTTGTTTCAAAGACAAGCGATTAATTAAATTGTAGAGATCAAGGTAATTTGTACAGTGAGTAAATGATTTGTTAACCTATCAATTGCTTAAATAGGAATATTTGTAGTCACAATAATTTGCAATTCCACAATTGAATAAAACGCGGGATAGTGCTTGGCACGTGTATCGGAATAATGCTACACGAAGTAATTAAAATCCAATATTGTTAAATGGCTTCACACGCATAAAAAACAAATATCATCCAAGTCTGAAAAAAGGTGAATAAAATAAAAATTTTCACCGTGAAGCATTTCGTTGTTGTTTAACGAGCGATAAAATGCAGGTTGTGTAACCCGGACTATGAAAATCGAAACATCTAGAATTTATCTCTCGCGCAAAGCATTCAAATATGCATCGCGCCGATAATAAAATTACGAGTTGCGCAGCTGCACCTATAATCACTGTAAACAATGATTAAGGCTAAGCTCAATTATCGTATGCATGTAAGCATGCGATGCGTGAGCGCAACACGAGATCGATAATCGTTCCCGTATACAGGGTTGTAAGTCATGAATCCATTAGCACTCTGGCGATCCTTATTATCCCTATATCGAAAGGATATCCACAATGACAGCTCGATTGACATTTATGTATTTTGACAAATCATCGATAAGTTAGATAATTGGACAAAAAACATGCATATATATTTTGTATATACGTATATGTAGATACTTAATGCTCCTCAAGGAATTAATATATGGCGTTTATAGTCACGTACAAATAAAATGTTAATAAAATATTAATGTATTTATACATATTTTGAGATAATTTCTCTCTCTCTCTCTCTCTCTCTCTCTCTCTCTCTCTCTCTCTCTCTCTCTTTCTCTGTGTGTGTGTAATATTTCTTTACATATTTCTTTAACCTCTTCTGTGAAAATTTTCGATTTATTTAAATGGAAAAGATTTTCATGGAATGATAATATTCATTCTGTACGCGTTTATCGATATCCATATTTTATGGCGCGAGATATCTTATCTGTTCTATATTCATTTGAGATTCCTCGCTTATCCTACATAAAAGAATAAGATATTCATTGTCAGAAATATATAAGATTTCTGAGAAAGATAAATTGGTAAAAGATATAAAAAGATATAACCAAAGTCTTAAATTTCAAGGATCAAAAGTACATCTAAATTTAACAGTAAAATGTGCATGATATTTAATTAAAGTTACTTGCAAAAATTCTATTTGATATTGACATTTGATTTATTTTTAATTCGCCTTAAATTTTACATGTACTTTCTATTTTACATATTATGATAAAGAATTTATCTATGCTATATAAAAAAATTCAATAAATAATACATGTCATTTTTTCATTTCATCATGATATTAGAATCCTTATACTAAGAGATAGACATTAGTTTTTCAGAGGATGTTCTACTTTACATGTTCTGCTAAATCAGCATATCATCAACGGCATTTCTTTAGAAATTGCTCAAAGAAAAAGGATTTTCTGGGAGACACATCAGAGAGTTGAGGCCGTGTAATTTTTTCACAACTACTTTGTACTTGTAATCCACGTAGCAACCTTCTCGTATATTTTCCTTTATAGGTCCGTTTAAAGGAAGGCAGGAGGAGGTATGCGACGGTATAAATTAAGTGCAAAGAGCAAAAGGAAAGAGGAGAGAAAGAAAAAGAGAAAAATGAGACTTTCACATACCGCATGATATTCCTGACGCGTTGATCTCATGAGAACGAATCCTCTATACGTAGTCACCGTGCGAAAATAGACAGTAAATGCGGCTCTCGACAGAATGATGTAGAGAAGAAGAAGCGCGAGAAGAGTGGTTATACAAGAGAACGATGAAGTAGCGAGGCAGGAGCGAATGAGCAAGCCGACTATAATGTCGAGGAAATAGAGGGTACAATAATAGGAGGCATCGATCAAACAAAAGCGATGGAAGAAAATTGAGGGAGAGAAAAGGAGACGATGATCCCGCGAGTCGATCTCGCGTGAATTCGGGTGCGATGCACCCGTAGAATCACGAACTTCTCCGATGCATCTTTTCGGATTATTTTTAACCGGCTCTTTCGCAGCCGCGTAGAGATCACGTGGTGAAACGGACCGAGAGCCGAGCTCACGTTTCCGTGTTAGCCGGCAGGCGAGCTTCAAAGTTCAGGGTTATCGCGCGCTAAAGACCATAATAAGAAGCCTGTTGGCCGCCCCCTACGAGCCAACGAACTCCCGCGTCATCGATTTAAGTCCTTATCAAACCTGTCGTGCTCCTAACGACCGTTACGGCAAATTGACTTGATAAACGGCCGCACACACGAAATTACTAGGCAGGGGTGATAGTTTCCTGGAGGAGCACGGCAGGCACACCCTCCCTGCGAGCTGAACAATTCCCCGGATGCCATCTTAATAACTCATTTGATATTCTACGCGATAATGGCTGATATCATTGTTATGTCCATAGAAGAATATTTTATAGGGGTCCTCCTTGGCCAGATCATTTTCTATAGATATATTCGATTAGATAAACATATTCAATTTTTATCATGCAGGATATCTAAAAACAGTCGCTTGTCTTTTCTTTTCCATGAATAACATCGAATAAAATAAACGTTATTTCAACAATCAATCCCAAGTGACTAAAAAATAAAAAATTTTGACACATGTACTGTAAAAGTTTAAATAAATCAATAATGTTTCTCTTTCAGAGGTATTTTCTTTTAGAGATAAGTCCATAATTTTTTATGACCTTAAATCGCTTATTACACACTATGTATACAATTCTCTTTCATGCTAATGACAAGGAAAACATGTGTAATATTCCTACAATAATTTAATTTGTTTAATTAATTAAAAAGCGAAATTAATGATAATTCCAATGCATTCGGGCGGAAGAGTACAAATTCCTGTACAATTTTGGATCGTTGAAATATAAATTGCGCCCATTCCGACTCAACAGAATGTAATTCGAGATATAATTATCATGTAACTATAAAAATTGTAAAGTTGCAAAAAAAAATTGCAACATATTCAGTTTTTGCAGATAAAGTTCTGTGTGTGTGCATCTATATATTCTATTTTGTGTTAGACAATGTACGTTTTTATATATTCTACTGTTTTAATATGCATATTCACTCCTCTAATTTTAATTTATATTCCATGTATGTTATCAGAGCTTGTAACCATTTTACGCTGGTTACGAGATAACATAGCGTGTTCCAAAAAGAACTAAATTAAAGTAGAACAAACGATTAATGGTTTTTATACATCGTCAATATTGTTATACAATCTAGTGTATACTATATATTGGTATAAAGTACAAATATTTCTACTTATAAAGATTACACATACATATTATCATTGATCGCTACATAAAATATTACGATAATTTAGTTAGATAAGGTTAGATATTTACGATAAATGAGAAAGAAGCTTTACCACGAATTTGCATCCGAAATTGCTATGAATCAGCCAACACTTGCGAAAGAAAAATCGATAGGCTCGATTATACACAAAATTATTTTGTCGAAAGAGAAGGAAACAAGATTTTTCAATATCCTACGTAAAAGATAACTCTGTCCTCCTTTGACTATAAATAATAACGTGAGCAAATTTTCACTGAAGAAGTTTGATTAATTACAATAATAAATTTTTAATATAAACTCACTACATTAACTCACTACATTAACTTTTAATCAACAATCTGCAGAGAAATTGGCATCAAAATTGAATTAATAATAAATTTTAATTTCCCAATTAAAATATCAATTGCATTTTACTTACATTTAAAAAAAGACACAAAAATACATTTTTTAATTACCAAGATATAAGAATTGAAAATTGAAAACTTATAATGTACGATAACTTTCTAGCAAATTTTCTCTAAACAAAAATTGATTTCAAATTTATTAAAACTTTTTGTGACTTGATACGATAGCTCTAAGATAGTATGTGCAAGACTATCTAAATAACGGTATAAGTTCGATAATTTCGAACTTGATGAGCTCGTATAAACCAATACTATCTCCAATATCGATCTCGGATACCGGATTTACGAGGAGCTTTTATTATGTTTACTAAGAAGAGGAAAGAGAAAGAGAGAGAGAGTATTTCTCTAGACGGTAGATCTATGGATAAACGATGGCGCCAAGAGCGCCAAGAGCATCGTGTAAAAATAGAGAGAGACCGTCATTGGAGACACATCCCTCGTTCCTTGGTATCCACGTTATCGATAAACGAAAGGCAAAGAACATAGAAAAATTCAAGGCGACTGCAGACGGAGTCGATGCGCCGTCAAGCAGGTGGACGCACGTAAAATGCTGCAACTTATCGGCCATAGAGCTCGCGCAGGGCGGCCTATCTGATGTACACGTACACACGTAGCGTAAATAAATAAAAAGACGTAGCTTATGTGCTCTACCGGCCGATCGATTTCACCCGGCTGGCTCCGTTCCAGATATCCCCTCGTTAAATTTTCGAACAATTTCACGGCCTGCCGGCGGTATAGTGCTGAAGCGCGGGTATCAACCATTAACGAGGAGCGACCAATTCCTTCGTTAGTCGAGAAGTTTGACCCGAGTTTGGCGAGTTATGCACTGAACCTGTCGTGCGCAAATCGTCGGTAAAAATCACGGTCCAATCTCCTATGGAAATCTATTTCGTGGACGCTTAATATCGGCTTCATTGTTCTCTATTACTGACGTCATTCGTACTGATAAAACACGGGATATCTTTTTTATACGTACTGATATCTTTATCGTTTCCTGATACTTAATAGTGAACTCGCGTCTTACGAAATATGAACTAGATCTATTACGAATAATTTTCGAATTATGATACATTACACGAAATTTAACTCTAATAAGATTTTATATTATCTTCGATCTATCTATCCAATAAGCTATCCGGTAAGACTTTATGTTATCTCGAGTCTCAACATGTCAGCCAAATTTTATGCTGCATTTTCTCTTCTGTTAAAAATTAATACATTTTTTCATTAGTATATCTTATAATAATAAGTGAGCATATAATTTTCTTTTTTTCCTTTATTCTAAATGTCGATCGATTATTTCTTGCATCGTTCAACTTAATTAAATTGTTTGACATTTTACATTTACATTTATTCAACATATAAATGAAATTTCTAATAATATCTCTCATATTGTCGATGTTTTTCATAAACCTTCATTTTCCGAAGTGAATTTACTCCCTGCCATTTCTATATTTTTATTCTACAGTAAATTAATTTTTAGAAAGCTATCGCTGAAAAATTTATCGGCCGAATGTGTAACACAAAGCGCGTTGCTCTTTCAGAAATACGGCGACCCAAAAAATTGAATTCTGTTATGTATAATTCCCCGCGCAACCCGAACTATAATAATAAAGCGCATGTTTTACCTTTTCGGCTGATAGAGAGTATACAAGGTATTCCGACGAAATAATTCAAAGATATTCCGAATATATTGCGCAACACAATCTTTCCCCGAAATTCAAAGGATATCCTTTTGAAAATGCATCCGGCGGCTGGGCGCATCGGCGCACAAATTCTCTCTCTCTCTCTCCCTCCCTCTCTCTCTCTCTCTCTCTCTCTCTCTCTCTCTCTCTCTCTCTCTCTCTCTCTCTCTCTCTCTCTCTCTCTCTCTCTTTGTAAGAAAATAAAGTTGCAGTTGGGCTTCATCGAGCCGTGTCCAATTTCGTGGATGCTACGTCTCTCGCGTGCACATACGAATGTTACACGCGGTTCGCTAGATGCGCACGTATAGTCCACACATACGCGTCTCGGATCTCCGGATGCATCGTTCCAGCATGCAGTACGGCTGGCGTGCTGCTGCTGCTGCTGCTACTGCACTATGGAAGATCTGGGTCATCTGAAAACGGTTGCAGGGCCGTGTCGGAGAAGTTCCCCGTTTTATTTCCCTCAAAAATCATGCGGGCGAGATGAGCGAGATGGCGGAACATCCTCTCTCTCGCGAGATGTCCTTTTAGAAAATTCACTTGTTATTTCGTGGATCGGCAAAGAGAAAAAGATGCACCGAACCTGAATCGCGCTTGATACTCTGAGAAATTCCCGAGTAGATAAAATGAGTCGCGCGCGAAGTAAAAGCTATTACTCTGTCCAGAGAATAATAAAGTGCAGCATATAAACGGATATGCCGGATATATTCTCTACATTAAATTGTCACGAGTGTTAAATGGTGTTACCAGTATTGCATTTGCTATTCCTATCGCGCCAACTTTATGAAATCGGTTCCATATGTAAAAAAAAGAGACGTATTGTTTGAGATTTCATTTTTTTTTAACAGAGAGATTTATCGATAACAACAATTATTCTTGGATTCTATGTATATTGGAATTATTTATTTCAAAGAGAAGTAAGTAATATTTAATCCTCTGAATAAAAAAACAAGCATATTTTATATATATGTACAAGCATATTATTTTAATATAATTCTATTAGTATGTACTATCATCTAGAAATAAATAATTCATTTTTCAAATGTTAAGTTTATGAAAAAAATATCACGTATTAATATCCTGATTTTTACGTGCTATATCTTAATTTAGTAGACATTTTAAAAAGACGATAAAATTGCGAACAATACGCATACGATAATTGTTATTTCAAAAGTGCAAATTAATTGTTGTAAAAGCAGATAATTAGTACTAATTAGGCTACTAATTAGATATTACCCTAATAACGGCGGAGAGAGAAATCATAGTAAATGGCTGCCAGTCACATGAACGACTGACTATATATGTACTAGTAATGGAATACAATTTCGCTGTGTTCTACTCAGTTAGTAAATATGCATTTCTCAGATGTCGAGAATATTATGATCACGTTATGTTAGCTATGAGAACTGCGAGGATATCTTTTGAGTACACAGTGTTTTACGAATTGTTTCGAACATTTTCGTATTTTAAATTAAGCTGTAAATATTTATGATAGCTATCGTATTGCGGAACAAATAATATTCCCTAGACATTAAAGAAATTTTAGATGTATATAAAACTTTGAGATAAAAACTTGGGATAAAACTTAGTGTTAGTGTTAATATTCACAATATGAAAATAAGAATCCTTCTTTCCGATCATCTCCTGGACTACGCTGAATAAAACGCTGAAAATAGTGCACTACTTCATAACAGCAGTGACTCACGCGTGTTCGTATAATATATTCAGAAACTTACAATATACTTATATCTCTGCGTAACGCATCGCGTAACTCTTTGTAAAAATTACCCAAACGCACTCAAACATCACGCCCTTTTTTTTACCTCGCAATGATTCAGAATTTTCACGCGCTTTCTGCGAATCAGACATTTTCGAGAACCCTGAGATGACATCGACTCGGCGCGTTTCTGGATGAAAGATCGCGAGATGTGATACATGCACGTGTGGGGAGTCCATTCTCGCCGTATCTGGCACCCTCTTCCATCTTACAGATAAAGTCACGGCTCGCGCTTTTAGTATACAGCCCTAATCAAACGAGCGGCTTACTTTGCTATCCCCAGGGTGGTGGTTCATTTAATTAAACACCCCGCTCCCTGAGCCACGCAACTTTCCATAGCGGAAGAAAGTTTATTTTGTTGGAGCTATATCCCGCAGGCTCGTATACTAATCAATGTAAAGTTGGCATGGCATAATTGACAATTCTGCAAACACTGAATTGAATCTATAAATGTTCTCTATTTCATTACATGTAGAAAGAGAGAGAGATAGAGAAAATCTATAGAAATAGTTGCATTTTATTCTACAAATCTTTGCATTGTAGTAAAAATCAATGCATTACGAATTACACATTATTATTTTATAAACCCGAGGTTCTACATATGTTATTAAACGTTATAATAAAATCGGAAAAGAGAATTATTAATAATTATTAATAAATTATTAATAAAAAAAGTTTTAGGAATATTCTCAAAAATTCAAAATTTTTTATCGTACAATAATACAAATTACGATAAAATTGCATGATTCTCGTCGAATAATCTCGTCATATTTAATAATATATCTCTCTCCCTGTTTAATAGCTTCCTTAAAAATCTTAGATAACATTTCCTTTACTTCTACAAGAAAAAATTTACGTCAACATCGGCATTTTGTGACGATGAGCAATTCGAGCTTAACACAATTCTCATCAATCACAACGTAATGCATAGTTCAATATCCAGGTGCGCTTTTCGTTCCGCGCTCATTCCCGATTTTCTTCTCTAACGTTGTTCTCCAGAGTGCGCACTCGCAAGGGGAGGCTAAACGAGGCTTGCGTAACATGGCGCACATGCAGTTTCGCGGATGAAGTTCCACCGTTCGACTCTTCGTCCGGACTTATCTCGGCTCCGATCCCTTCGTTGCGACGGAGGAGCCAGGTGATAATAGTCGTATGCGCGGTTGTCGGAGGGGGTTGTTATCACCGTGACCGGGGTATCGATTGTACCCTCCTCCCCCGATTCCTCTTTCACAGCTGGCTATACATGCGAACGTCACCGGGTTAACGGAGTGCGGCTGCACCCGACGACGACCGAAGAGCGGTTCGGCGAGAGCGAGCGATGACGGAGCAGGGAAGCAGGTAGATGAAGGGACGGGGGTGAGGTAGAGCTTTGCGTTTGAACTTGCGTCTGAACCGACCACGACGAGAGTTCTCCATCCCCTTTTCGGAAGAACGGCCGAACGTTTGGCCGCCCACCACCGTCATCACCAGCTCGCTCCCACCATCCGACCCCGTGCCACGGGAATGTGGGTTACTGGGTTATCATTGCCGGTGTTGGTGGCTCGTCCTTCTCCGTTGCCGGAAGCTTTTCCGACCAATTGCTCGTCCGAAAGGACAACGACGAAAACCAAGGAGGACCCGGAGCCACCCGAGAGTGTAATTCTTCTTTGGCGGGCGTAGAAATTTCGGAGGAGATTGCTGATATACGGGGGATATCGGACCTTCCGCAGCATTGGCTACATCGATTTTTCAGGATATCCAGGAAAACTGTATATCATGCGTCTTTGCTGCTTGTCACTTGGGATGAATTTGTCACGAGCATATTGTATATATATATATATATATATACGAAATAATAAATTTTGTTCTCAGTTGGAGAAGCGTATATAAAATATATATGTAAACCTTTTTTAATTATTTCTTTCCATGTTGCGTGACAGGTGAGCGACACAGCTGCAGCATTGTTTCTAATGAAATTGCTGGAGCAGCAAAATCGGGAATAGATTAACAAGTTAATAGTAAAAGCAAAGTTCTTTATATTTTTCATTCGATTATGCTATACTTATAGCTATGCCAGTTCAACAGACATTAATCTTATAATTATTCTTATCCTATTCTCGTATTAATCATTCCTTACCGGTTTTTATTTGCTCTACTTTCTCCATATCATTTATGATATATTGCATTTTTATTATAAGATAATTGTAAGCAAGTTACATTTCTCAGTTCGCAAGTATTTTTGCAGCTATAGAATACGATTACCCCTGTCTGTAGTTCATACAGTAATGTTTTATGGATCGTGCACATGTATCGAAACAGAGTTGACAATGTTATGCTACACACATGATTCTAACAGCATCGAATCGTTAAGCATTGATATAACTTTATTCACTTTTTTCACTTGCGAATCCGAACTGATGCAAGTGGACATCCTCCAATCCTTATAATCTGTTTTATGAGCAATTTCCGTTGAATCTTCTCGTTAAAGACAGATATCGGACGATTCACTCTATCTCGAATTAATGTCTCGGCTGACACGTACAATGTTCGTAACTCAAATCGCGAACACATGCTAATTAGCTTGTTCGACACGAGCTGACGTTACGCTATTCTTGTAATTACACGTATTCTTGAACAGCGCACATTTATATCTTATGAATTATGCTTCTTTTCATCGACCTTCCAAAATTAGATTAAGAGAAGATAGCTACAATTACAAGATGTCTCAAAATCGAATTAATTGCGGAGAAAAATCATTCTATAAGAAAGGACCGGCTATTGTATAATTATATCACCAATTACATATTAAAAATTCTTAAACGTAACATAAAAATCCTGTATTTTTATAGAAATTTTTGTAGATTTATATCAATTTAATTTAATAATACGTTAATCTATATTATAAAATTGCAGAGAAGAAAGACTTTAAGTGAAGCATTATTTTTAATGTAAATAAGCCGGATATAGGCGGATTATTTATTCTTTCTTTCTTAGATAAGGGTGCTTCCGCAACACAATATATAAATAAGCCATCAAAAAACTATATCGCATGAAATGTTTCATAATCATACGCATCAAAAAACTATCTGATTTGCTCTGAAGGCGACAATCTAACCTATCGTACTTTACTATAAATAAAGATTGCTGTTCTTATTTTAGCGTGCGAATTAGCGTAGGTCTCGGGCAGACTCGTCACGGGCTGCCCTCGCTATTTTCGTATCGCAAGATGTATAGCCGAAGCGACAACATTTACGATTTTTGATCGTTTCAATCATTATCTACATAAATATAAAAAAAAAAACATTGACCAATCATTAAAAATTAGAGAAACACGCGTTTGTTTAACAAGACTGTTCCATTTGATGCTAATTACCTCACGCTTTATATGTAAAGCACGACGGACTTAACGAATTTCCATTCACTGCATTCACTGCCATTCACTGCATTATCTTATCTCTTGTTAATGTAGTCCATTAATTTCTTGTCGTGTAAACTACTGTCATATAAGACAACTATGCGTGATAATCAATATTGTTAATTCAACATATTTAATATAATAATTCTTAAAAAATAGATGCGTATAGTGCATTTTTTTCCATTTCAGAGAATTCAGAGAAATCTAGTCTAGTTTATTTGAATAATCAAAAGTGAAATAAGTGTACATTATTATCCTTCCTTTACATTTAAATGTTCAATACTAATTATTAATTATAAAACGGGCAAACTATATAGGGATAAATCGTTACCAGGCAAAAGTTTTACATCCTGAGATGGCATACTCCCAAGTTTTCGTCGTCTCACGCCAACGGCAGATTCGGCCGAGTTTTTTTCGCCATGCTATTTATATGAGAAAATAAGCCCCGGATATTTATCAGCCGCAAAACGAGATTCTCGTTCATTAGGAGGAAAAAGGAGGCCGAACTGGGAGTATGATTATCGTATCAACGGCGTTATCGCAGCGTTCCACAAAGCCTTAATTGCCCAACGTCAAATACGATGCTCATCATGAGTAGAAAAAGGAAGCAGTTTCAAAAAACAACACCGACAATTTTGGCAGCTACAGTTTATACGAAAAAAAAGTAACGGGAACAACATTAACAAGAAATAAGATATAATAACTGGTAATGTTTTTTAATTCAATGTTCGTTTAATTCGACTGCTTGAATGTTAATTAATGTCGAGTCGAAAAGGCAAAAGATATTCTTCAACAAACTCGGAGTATAATTTCATTAAAAAAATTTTATAAAGCATTTAATTATAGAGTGTAATTTAATGTTAAGAATCAAATAGTTTTGATGAATTAAACTTCGCACAATGGACGTTACACGGCTGTAGAAACCTGCCGAAAAGCAATTAAATTTTGACGGCAATTATAAAAAATAATGATTATTATAATTTCATAAAAGATTTTCAATCTCAGATTTTGAGATTTCCTCTAGAGAAATAGATTCGAAGGGTTTCTCTTTTATTACCAGCAGGGGTAATCGTATTTTCTCGATTATGTTTGTCAATATAATTAAATTGCACATTATATAAACAAAGTCAATTACGATTGTGGCAGAAACTCGTGATTTTCTTCACCATTATTTTCGTCATCGCTCGCTTCGATTTTTCATTTGCTCTTAAAGCAACGCTAAGAGTTGCAGTCGGATGCAACCGTTTTAGGTCAAGTATTCCGCTGCATAAAAAAAGAAGAAAATATATCAACATCATTCAATGAACGATTCTTGCACAGACGCGATGCTATTGATAAGCGTGCTGCGACGTAAATAAAAAAAAATTACAATCAACACCATTATGCTTTCAATGGCATTCATGATTTTCAGCTTCACAGCGTAAGTCTATTTTTTAATCGCGCTGTAGTGCGCGAGATAAAAATAGCACGGAGAGGCACATCCTTGGTTGGATAGCGGACTTTGGATAGTGAGTACCTGTTATTTCTTTTCTTCCGCGAAGTGGTTGTACCAAAAAATAAACTCGGTCGAAAAAAACATCAAATAGCTATTCATACTTTAACGTGCAACTGCTTACATGCAAGATAAACAAAAAAGTTGTACCTGAATCTTATTTGATTCGCATTAAAAGCAGGAAAACATGTTATACGTATAAATATTTGTATGCACAGATGCTATATTCCTTAATTATTTTTATTATACTCATATTGTATTTGCATTATATTTCATTAGACCCGAATTATAGAACACCTGCTACTTTTCCAACTTATATATTAGGATAGAAAATAGAATAGATAGAAAATAATAATTGTTTATATATCGAAGCATCAATACTTTGTACGATTGGAGATTGAAGGCTTTTAACAAATTAAGTTTTAATGAGATTAAGAATGTTTTACAGTATATATTTTTTAACAATATTTCAATAAATTTCTTGTCATGAAAAAGAAAATTGAATTCAGATTGTAGAACGCGTGTTTGATAACCTAAGTACGAGAAATATGTTTAAATAAGTAGAAACCCCTGTATTTTTTTATCCCACAGCACTTATTCTAAAAAAAGCTTTCCAATGATAATGCGTATACCATGAATTGTATTTACATAAAAGCTTGTATCAACATATCCTAAAAACGTTAAGCACTTATTGAAACAACAAGTTACTCTATAATCTACTCTAATCTACAACTTCCTTCCGTATGTGTATGAGAAAGATAGAGAGATAATTTCATATAGCTATGAAAAAGCTTTCAATAATAATTTATCTCGAGACAAAAATAAAATAAAAGATATTCGTTTCACATTTTGTCTCGTTGTCATGATCCATTTCTGTTAAACGCCGTTCAATAGTCAAACGCGGACGACGCAACTTTGCGCAACCCTTGCGCAATATCTTATAAATGACATTAAACGTGGTTCATCCGGAAATTCATCCGGAACGTAGTCGAGAATTTAACGGGCATAAATTGCACAGAAAGCTGCAACATAATGCAGCCTGCGCTAGCATCGCGGATCGAGTCTATTTGTAATTGTTTTCTCAAGGCTTGGCGATGCTGAGTCACACTTGTCGTTTATATAAGCGAACGCGTGCGTTCTGTGCACTGTAAAGAATCCGGAAATCTTGTAAAAACAGAATCAAATATGCACAGTAAAATTATAAATAACTTCAGATATTTTATACCTCATCCGCCGCGTCCTAATTTTATCCACAAACATTAATATAAGCTAACTATAACGAAATTGATGGAAAATATTAAACTTTTCTTTCCCTCACGATTATCTTAAGAATTACTATTATTAAAAAAGATTGCGATAAACGTCTCTCGCAACATCTGTCAACGACCTAATTCTTTGCTCTCTTGATTTAGTTCACCTTTCATTATTTATACGCTAAAATAACGCGTCTACACGCAGTACGAAATTCTCACTGTCTGTAAAAATTTTCTGGCAGAACATACGATTCGTAATCGTCTTACAATTTTCGTGGCAACGTCACATATACGCAGTGTCTCAGAAGAGCATATGATATTGTTTTCACTCTTATACAAATAAAAATAAAAATAAAATAAAATAAACCAACAACACACAATTGTATTCAAGACATAAATATAAACTTCAAAAATTATCACTGAAATCTTACATTAAATCATTGAATATCTTAAATTAAAACATCGCATTAAAAAATCTTGTTTATTAATTAATTTCAATTTGACTTTATGCTAACAAATATTTAGTTTAAAATGTAATTGGCAATATATTTAAACAATTAATATTGTTTAAACATTAAAAACTTCCCCACAATATAAAACAATTAAACCGATTGTAATCATCTCATGATATTTCATTATTGATAGAAACCATTGCCATACGAATCTATAGCCTATCATGCTCCGCAATCAAACTATCGGACCTCTAATGAGCAACCATTGCATGATTATTGTGGCGAATATTGCATCATCGTAAACGAGAATAAGGGTACAGATTAATAACCGCATCGAAACGTTATATCTCTATCTGTTGTATTATGTCATTTGCAGTGCAAATAGAAGGTCGTAAGTTAAAGTAGCTAATCGATTAGAAAGAGACATTATCAGGTAAATGTCAATAACAAATAATCTGGCTTATTGAGAAGCCGGATAACGAGACACTCAAACCATAAAATAAAATAAACAATTATAATACATTTATGTGTTTAATAACACGTAACGAGTTAAACATAATAACGAAAATTTTTGACAAATTTAAAATACATTTTTTTTCAGCAAAAATATTAAGAGAAGACATTACATGGCGCAACTTTCGAACTTTCAACATTAAATTTCTTACCAAGTAAGAATTAAATTTTTGTTCATAAAAAGTTGACCTAAAATTGATCGAGGAACAAAGTTTTGTTATCTACTCCAGTTATATCTCTGAAATTTAACTCACGAAAATCCTCTATTTGTAGAGTATAAAATATCTTCGTAAGCTAACTTCCGTGAAAATTTTTGTTAAGAAAGGAATCAATTTCAGATTTGTAAAAAGTCCTGGACTTTGAGTCCTATTTTTGAGTAAATATAGAATAGATAAAAACCAAATAAGATAAAAAACAATAAAGATGCAATCGTTATACTTTGTATTATTAAAATTTCGACACATTATTATTGTAGTAAATAATAATAAATAATAACTATAGCAACAAAAATTTTCTTCATACACACAAAATAGTATAGCTTACACTATAACGAGCTTATAAATTCAATTCAATTCAATTCTTTTTCCTCATGCACTCTTAAAAGCCTCTCGAAATTGGCGAGAAGTCACATTTCATCGGCGATACCATATCCTGGCACGCGTATTGCAAATGATTGATGAGCACGAACGAATCTTCAAACAAATCTCTTAAGAGGCGAGCAAAATTCAGTATGCTCAAGTTTCTGCGAAACGCGAACGTAAAGCGCAGATCGATCTTTTAACAGGCAGAGCGGATTATCGATAGTAGGCCTTGGCATACTGAAATTCATGTCACCCGAAGCCGGGTGAAAAGGAGAGTGGTGCGGGGAGAGCTGCCTAAGATTTTACTTCGAATGGATCGACATACACGTAATTATCTTCCCCGCCTCTCTCCAGTGTCGTGATAAATCTGTTACATTCTTGGAAACAGATACTGGCCAGTTGCCAGCCGTTGCTAATGACTTTTCTTCCAAATATGATCCATATTTTCGATCCACCCACATTCGACACAGGATTATGAATTTGCATGAAGCGATATGTCTTCTAGTCAGTTTTTCGAGAATTCTGGAAAATATATATTTGCGGATACACCATTTGTAAAATGTTTTTGTGGACAAAAACATTTTATAAATGCGGCGATTCTTTGATTCATGATTTTCTTTCAATATTTCGCGAGAATAACCAGACGATTTGCGGGAAAGTAACTTAAGAAACATCTACATTTCTCACCGCTTAAAAGTTTTCTTGGCAAAGAGAAAAGACAGAAATTCTGCATAAATAAGCGTTAATAAAATTGAATCAAACGTAATGGTTCGTTAATGCGGAATACCGGAAATTTCCGATATTCGGCACTCCTCTCATAGCAGAACGCATCGTGAATCCATAAATTATCGGCGCTTGCCGGTAAACACGCGAAAGTGTCAGCTTCGGTTTCCGCCAATTGGAAATGACCGAATTATGGTACCAGCCGGATCTGGCGCCTGTGCCAGGAACAGGGAAGAGGAGCACACGCTCTCGGAGAAACTGGAACACCGACGTAAAGTGCACCGTGCGGATCGCCGTAAAGCGGCTAAGTTTTGACATCGAAAAGTTGCTCTTTGATCGGTGACCCCGGACGAGCGAAAGCTACCTTGAGCCTCCTCATACTCATCTGGTACGTTTCAATAAATCACCTCGAAAGCAATACGTCTCATTAGTCTCGACACCAGATATTAAATCGCTAAATTAGATCGAGATATACATTCTCGTATGTTCTCTCTCCTTTTCGTACAAAGCTGGCGCGAATTACTGGAATAGACTTCTATCATTCGCATCAATTGCACAATACATGTCAAATTCTATCGATGACCTCTTACATTTCTTATTTATATAAGCAGGTTATTTTTTTCTTTTTCGACGAAAGAGATATCTCTCTAAAAACCGACCTTAACGAAATATTAAAGCACTGAAACTATAAAGAGATAACTCTAAGAAATGACAAAGAACGATGAAACGCTTGTCTAGTATAAAATAATTTCTGTTACACCTACAATCAATGAAGAGACAAGGCTGTACACTTAAATATTGTAGGAAGAAATATGGCCAGATCCGATAAACAATGATCCGAGGAAGTAGAAGATGATGGACTAAAGGAAGAGGCTGATTTCGTTATGTAGGTCGATCGCAGGGTCACCTGCTTGGACGTCGGCTAAAGGTTAAATTCCAATTATAGCATGCGGATAAATAGGCGGCTATCGTCTCGTATGAAACGATCTCTCCTGTCGACGAGACGACGTAGACTCTACAAGAAAATACAGCGACTGTCAGTAAAACGAATTACAAGCCGGATGTAGATAGATATTTTGGCGAACTCTGTCGGTTAGACAGATTTGTAACTATTCCAATTTTTTATTGATAAAGTATGTCTCTCTCCTCATTGAGAAAATTCTCTTTTTACTTCACTTTTAAACATTCTAATAAAATATACACGTCTTGATATATTTTTTATGGACATTTAAAGCATCGTCTCTTATAAAAGAAAAAGCATGAAAAAAATTTTAATAATCTGCTATTTTATAAAGGCATTTAATATTTAATTTCAATCAAATTGTCTAGAACCGCTCCAATTTAATTTCTGTTAAAAATTATAAAGAATGATTCATATTATATTAAACCTTAAGTTTTATTTATATAATGAAACAAAATATGTAATATGACACGCGAACTAAGACATGCAAATTGAGAACAACAAATTTATAAAAATAAATCATGTTAGAGCTATTAAAGCTGAAATATCACATTTCATATACGTCACCAAAAATCAAAAACTGAATTTGTGGTTATTTTTTCACTTAAAATTCTAATCTGCAAGTCTGTTCAAAGTAAGAATGGTTACAACGAATTTATATAATTATAAAAATCAGATTATAACGGTGCTTGGATATAGATAGCCCATCTGAAAGCGACGCTTTTCAAGTTAACAGTTAAGAAGCACCTGAAGATGCAAATGAAATTCAAGAGAGCGCAAGGATTTGTATAAATCTTTTTTAATGAAATTCAAATGCGAAGTATCTCGAGAAGAAAGGCGTCGGTAGAAAAAAGATGGAGAGAGTCTCTATAATTGTGAGAACAGCGTTAATCAGGTTCAATCACGAGTCGCTGTGTAATCTATGTTGACAACTTCCTTAATTAAACATCACTATTCGAAAGTAGATATTGTAATTGCTATTCTAGAGAAATCATAGAGAGAAAGAGAGGAAGAGATTCGCCGCACTTAAAATTCGCAGACATTTTATATATTTGCAAGACAAGGTCCGTATATATGACTATATATACACATTTGGCAAATTGTTCAAAGGTCAAATGCCGATCGTGGCAGTCTGCTAATTACAGCTCTTGCATCTTGTCTACCGCAGACTATATTTAACAACGATGTTGTCAATGACTGTTATTGATGTTCCTAAGTGTGCTCTATGTAAGCATCGATAAAATTCGAAGTTGCGCACATTTCTGCGATATACGCAATAACTAACAATTATAACGAGATGTTGTGTATTTAAAGAGATTATATTATTATTTTATATAAATAATATTTATATATTTATTTATATATTTATGTATTTAAAGAGATTATATTATTATTTTATATAAATAATATTTATATAAAATAATCATATATAATCTCTTTGAATACACAATACATTATATTTAGCATTGCCACTAATCTTTCAAAAAATCTTTCAAGAAGTTAAAAAGATAATCGTTCATCACTTTTTGTGTATTTCAAATTTTTAATTAAAAAATATGAAATATCCTGGTAATTAATATTGAATTGAAATTTATAAAAAGCAAGATTTTGTGATTTATTAATGCTTATAGATCTGTCTTATATATTTCATCTAAAATTTCGACTGTTATATGATTCTGTGTTCATTAAGATCTCTATTTTAACGCCTTTATTACTGAAAGACATAAATAATATATGAAGGAAAAGAAAATAGAGTTCCATCTCAACAGATCTGAAGAAATTATACCAACCTATTGCGCGCGAATGCGGTCGATTCAAGCGCCACTGAATAATTCATTTTAATCGTGGTCCCCAAATTTATCTCGCGTTTCTTGTAGCGGAAAATGCGGTTGAACACGGAATGTACATTAAGATCGCATTATAATCGTTTCTCACTTGCGTTATTACACACTATTTACGCGAGACTTGTGATTATACGTGCGAATTAAGAGAACTGAATTAGATACATCTGTCATGAATCTTTTTGTTACAACTACTTTTCTTACCAAATTTAACGCAACATATTCTTCTTCGCGACACCGAATAGAATCAACAAAATTCTATAACACAAATATATCCTCAAATTAGGATTGAGATTTTATATTCGAAACTATAAATTCGTTATCAATTGTCATCGAAGGATGTGAAATGTATGAAAAAAATATCTGCGATAGTAATAAAATAAAATTGCAATTTCATTGACGATACGTTAAAATAATAATAACTACAATTGACAACTGCTAAACTGAAAAGGGGCAAATTACTGTCGTGAAGATTTCTTTCTCCAAACTATAAGACAGCATATCGACCGTCAGACGAGCTTTAGTAAAAATTCAGCCTCGAGTTTCAAGAAGCGAAGGATTAAATATATAGCGCGAGCGGTGCATTTTCGATCAACCATAGCGCAGATATACTCGACCCGTTTCTGTTAAAATTAGAGCTGTCCGAGTGAGTGTAGGAGACCATAAGCTCTCGGCCACCTTCGCGCTGTGGGCGCCCTTCTGTCTCCGGTGGCCAGGCAACAACTCGAGTGCGAATAAACTGCAGGTACACCCACACACGACGATGCAACGGCATTCATACACTTTCCGACACGTGCATCGCATGTATATTGTATATATGTATGTATACGGCCGGCGCGCATTATATGCACCCTCGTTTTGTCTCCGCGATACCATTATAACGCCATTTCCATTTATACGACGATGGTACTGGGATATACAGAACGCGGTCGAGCCCCGTTATTCGCGCCCTCGGCACGGGTTTCGCGAAGGAGGAGTTGGTGTATCGTTGAATGTGTTAATGCTCCGAGAAAAATTCGAGTTTTGCGGGGAAAAAGTCGTTTCTTGTACAAGCTGCGTACACGTGCTACTCGTCGCGTCAGATCGCATTGACTCGACTACTAATAGCTACAATCACAATCCGTATACACGATCTTTTACAGCGTAAAGTGCATTTCGTAATAAAGGAAAATATACGCTAGTCTCGATGCTATTCTCGGTAATCACGCCATTGAGAGAAGGTATACGCGTTCGAAGAATGGTAGCACGTTCGCGAAAAAATTGAAAGAAATTTTGTCGAAAAACGCGGATCGAAAAAAAAGCGTCGAAATTCTAATTGGACTCATGCGCTCATGCGATGAAACTGCGGGTGCAATGATAAATGATCAGATTGTGTAACAACGACGGGGCGAGGTATTGTAACGCGCACAAAGCTTGGAGCATCGACAGCACGCGAGTAAAGCGTGTCATGGAAACGCGTAGTGTGTATACGCTTTCGCTTATGATACCATGACAATATCGTATTATTGGTCGATAAGAAAGCAACGTTTTCATACGACAGCGTTACTATTCGTGCCAGCCGACAGTACATTCCGCGGGGTTAAAATAGGTCTAAGCTCGACGAAGGACGGAATGCGGACAACAACGGGGACACACGGAGACTGAGACACAACAATATTATGATATTCCTTATTCTATCCGTCTGTTTATCCTTCGAAATAGGCTCTCCTTTGTTTGCTTACGTTAACGTTCCTCGCCGGAATAATCAAAATCCAGCCGTACGAGATTTGGTAAATTCGTACGATGAAAAACGATAGAAAGCAGATGGAAATGGCAATCTATTTGAATCTAAATTGACCAAACTGGAGTTTCTCTAACTGGTATACACGAAGCGCTTCGTGTTTCAATCCGTGGTTGATTAGTGATTGTTAATTCGATATCTGTGTGGCTCTTTTGCTTCCACGTGAAGTACACGTGGGAGTACACATGAGAGATTTGTATTTATCTCCTTCATATATTCGCCATTTATATTACAATCGTAAATTAAGCCCTACAAATTTGATTAAAAAGTAAATGACGTAGACTGTTAAATAAATTGCTTTTCACGTTAAAGTATTCTTTTCGATTGCGCGTTTTCTTATATATGTATATATGTAATTCTCATAAATATTTAAAATTAAATAAAGTGCACAACTTTTCGAATATTAAATATCGCGTATGATTTTAATATAGAAAAGATATAATTATCAAGCAATAGTGATATAATACTATCTCGATTAACATGACTATAATTTTAAAAATACCGCTCATATCGTAATCCAAAGAAGGCCATCGCACAAAAGGAAGGATACGCAAAATCCCTTGAGGCATGAGTACACATAAGTAGAACATGTATTTATGTTTAATAGTCTACGTTTATAATCCTGCCGTTCATAATCCTCGCCTATGTTCGTGTCAGGGCCGCGTGTTATGTCTCTACAATAATTAAGTCTCTCTTATCTAAAATCCGTCACACGCTTGTACTTGTTTCACTTGCATAAAGCTCTACAAAGGCGCCTCTTCTGATGTTTCGAAAGGGAACCAAAAATTTCATTATTCGGTAATCATTTCCTTTAAACTTATAAATAGCGAAAGAGTTATTTGTAAATTAGCGTATAAGAGAAATACCGTATTAAAATAACATACATATCGTAATGTTGTTAACAACCGACACCAAACAAAGCGTTCATTTATCGAGTATTCGACAAATCCAATTGTGACGCATGCACGTATTTAATTAATTTAACCGCATTCTCACCGTATAATCAGAACAGTGTTTGTACGCCGCATATTATATAATTATACAACATTGTCATACCGATGTATGGTTATCTCATTTGCGGCGCACAATGTCTTGTCTTAACAAATGTTTGAGGGACTGAGAATAATATGCATAATATCCCAGGACTGCCAATTTAAATTTTAATGATGTATTTCTTGATGAATTTTGAATATACTTTAAGGAGAATTTTGAGAAAAAAAATTATTAATTATTGCTTATCATATATTGCAATTTTAACATTGCAACAATAAATATCTTGATTATTAAAAATCTTAAATAAAATTCTTGTTCTCTCTTAAAATGCAATCTATATCATTTTAAATGCAAAAAATGTAAACAAATTTCATATTTATCACAAAAATCCACGTTAATTGACGCGTCGCTGAAATTATATGATTGTTTGTCCCAACATGTGTTTTGTTGTTGGATTATATTTAATACCTATAGACTGTAGGCCAAAAATCATTAACCTAAAGGTATATAATTAAATAAAGAAAAAAAGATTAGTATTACGTATTTAGAAAAAGAAGAACAATTGTGTTGAAATTCTGCTGTCGTGCTTTATTGCAGTAGCGTACACTGCAAATTTGGTATCAAGTCATTTCCTTGAACAAAATAATAGAAAAAAGAATTTTCTTTTTTAAAAAATCACTAAATGTAAGATTTTTATCGATTGTGGAAATCCTGAATATTTTATATATTTCTTACTACTAATGAGTGTTCTTAATATTACTAGAGATACATTTTAATTATTCTATAAGAATAAAATAAATTTATATAATTTATTCGCTCTTCTGATACTCTTTCTATTCTATGCTACTAAAATCCATATTTTCAAAAGCAGATAAATAAAAAATTAGCACAAAATATGCCATTGTATTAAATAATTAAATAATTAAATAACATCTTGAAAAGAAGAAGGTTTAAAACTATTATTATGCTAAAAACCATTATTACGCGGTAACTGGAGCCGGAGTAATTTGGCCCATAAAGAGAGGCTTCACCTTATCATATATCTACGTAATATAATAAATCTCTGCGGTTCCATAGGGCAGCCGGTCTCTCGGTTAAAAGGAAAAAAAAAAAAACACAGCGGGACTATCTACCTTTCGTTCCCATCATGAATAATAATTCAATAGCATTACGGTCTGGTGATATCGCCGTTCAACTACCCCCTCGTCGTGTGCCGTTGATTACTTAAAGCATTATCGGTCCCAGCCGACTCATTGCTTCGTCGTTTATGCTTACGGGAACGCTCCAAGGGTATCACACACGATGGCACAAGCATCGCTCTCGTCTTGCCCAAAGCGAGTCATAATCGTCTCGGTACGAAAGTCGGTTCACGCCGAAACCCTGAACGCTATTTTAGCCCAGGCGTGGAGGTAAAAGATTGGCAACGAGCGGGAACGAATCATCGATGATGGCGCAGCGGCGGGAGCCGCTCGCGGGATGAAATTAGCGTACCGAGGGGTATGGAACGTCGTCGTGGTCGGTGTGGTCGTTACGGTCATCTTCGTCATCGCGTCCGCATAAAGTACGAGACGCTGGGCGTCTATACACAACACTGAAAGGCATCTTAGATAGCCGCGTTGCGACAGCCATTAGCACCGACAGCCGTGCTATTAGTGTTGCGTAGCTTCGTCCAACGTGTTCCGCATGTATATAATAGCTGAGCATGCACATATAACTTCCTGTTTTGCGAAAATTTCCCGGTTCATTCGATCGTCACGAAAGCTTTCGTCAATGACGGAACAAAATATTTGTGAAATAATTGCATTATATACGCGAGAGCAGCTAAGAGAAAGAGAGAATGAAATATTAGTATACGCATTATATTTTTCCTTATTATTGTGGAAGAATCATTTGTGTGATAGTACTGCGTGCATATAGAATCCAGCAATTTTTAATCTTAACTTGCTTAGAGACAGACATGTATAAATGATAAATTAGATACAAGTTATGTGTAAATGTATGTAGTTAATTAATTAGCAATAGAATCGTAATGTTTGTACTGTTTCATGTGCTAATTCACGTTTTAATATAAATGATTCTCTTCCACCACTTTGCTATTTTATCAATAGTGTGTGTGCGTGCGTGTGTATGTGTATAGCATGTTCTTTTTATAAAATGTCTATATCGTGGGAACTACATATATATAAATTAAATTTATATTGTACTATATACATCACGCAGTAAGCTTTCAACGAGAAAATATTACATTCGCGCTGCATTAAATTCAATATATTTCGTTTCGTGCAGACCATTAATCAATCTCATCCACTGGATTGTTAAATTCATTTACAATCTGAAGAAAGATTTTCGCGCGCGCGCGCGTGTGTGTGTGTGTATGTATTTGTATGAGGGAAACGTCGATTATATGTAAATTCGCTCCAAGGATGTTTTTCATCGAATACATTCTAATTAATTTGTATCTATGTCCATGATAATTAAAGAAACGCGAATAAATAAAAGAAAAATAATGTATCATAATTTTATGAAAATTGATTCTTTCTCTCTTCCTCCAAATTCTTCCTTTTCTCCTTTCTTTTTCTCTTTTCCTTTATAAAAATAAAGTATCATTATTATCATATATTGTAAATATACGAAAGAATTAGGTTCATTTTTGTTAAAATTTTGAAAATAAATCATATGTATAACTTTCTTTACAAATTAAATTAAATTATATGTAAATAATTTATATTTATATGTGTTTTAACACAGCTTTACTTCTTATTTAAAAGTTATTTAGTAATTTAGCAAATTTATATGCAATGTTAAAACACATATATATATACATATTATATATATACATATATATAAAACACATACATACATATTATTTATACGCCACGTTTTACCGGATAAGTTATGTACAGCGATACTGGCCGCCGAAACTTATGTACATCTGAAACTCATCGCCATTGAAACTCATCGCAAAAAGGATGTTGCAAGCTTTTTGCAACTATGCAATATCGTCTCACAGTTACTATGACGATCAATCGAACGACTACAAAGCGAAAGAAAGAAAACGGACATTATTTCGCCCTTCTGGTTATGAAAAAAGTGGAACAACATATAGCATATAGATTATAGATTTTAGCAAGAATATAGATTTCGTTTGAGAGCGAATAACGATGTATTAAATCACGAAACGAGTTCGATTCGATTTCGCATACTCCAGTTTTATCGTTTTTGCGTTTTTGTACAGCTGTGAATGACATTTCGCGCGGAGAGGGAATTTAGAGCTGAATGCAGTCAAGCAGGATAGTTGAACGGTAAATTAAAAGTGGGTTTATATGCGCAAGTATCGATTAAAGCATTCCGTGCTCACGTCCGCTAAAAAAGGACATCCTGATAGTAATAATTTGTCATGAAAAATTACTGGATTTAAAGCGTCATTAATATACTATATATAATATACTATATCTACTTTTATATTCGATATTTATATTTAATATTTGAACTCACGTAATATTTAAACAACGATTGAATAAATCTATAAAATCATACTGGTTGATAAATTCACTGCATCATTCGAGAATGCACGTCATGAAAAAGTAATATATTACACATATATAATAATATGTACGAGGGAATAAAATATTTTATTACTCTTCTATTATTCACGCTATAAAGGAAGGTATTTGTAGCAATAACGCGAGAATATTCGATATACGAATACCTTTGTCTTTAGTTCTGACTGAATCGTTAAAACGAAACATCAAACTCTTTGTAATGCGATAGAATTATAATAGAATTACAATTACATTCTTTTGTTATTCGTTCGCTTTACTCAATCCCGTAACCAACCATCATCGCGCGACGATAAACGTACAAAGCATGTCGTCGCGTTAATCCGATTTTTACGACGCCATGACCCTCTTTTTCCTGCGCGACGCTAGTTTAAATTGTGGAAAAGCGCATGAAAACCCAATTTCGCGCGAGGTATCACCGGGTATCACGTACAACAGCTGTAACCCAGTTTCAACGGACGGACATGCGTCTCACTGTGCGCAAGACGTGAATGAAGGCTGTTGTGTCACAGTCTTCCGTTACCCCGATGTTCTTCCCTTCTGTCTTTTTGATTTCTTTTTATCATGCCATTTCTTTCTTTGACCAATCGTTCCATGTTCAGCTTTTTCCCTTGACTCTCACGTAATTCCAGCGAATACTTTACTTCCAGGCGACTCAAAAAGAGCTGTTGGAATCTCATTTCTCGTCTGTACTACGTACTTCGCTTAGTCATCTTGTGTAGAGAAACGCAAGAGAAACTAATTTCCTACTTAGACGACGTTGCTACCTTTCTACGGTAGAATAAACACAACTACCGTCATGGTTAAACTAAGCTTCTTCCATCAAAAAGATCAAGAAAGCACTTACGATTTTCGACATTAAAACAAACTTCTGCAAAAGTCTCTTTTAACATGTAAAAGACAGCGTGTGCTTTACAAATCATCATTACGTCAATATATATATAATCATTCATTATGTCAATGTATGGTTTAATTGAAATAGTTAATATGTTGTACTTGATTGAAATGCTATCTTATTCATGAATATAATGAATGTCATAAAATTTCAAAAAGAATCTCAATTAGAGAGAGAGAGAGAGAGAGAGAGAGAGAGAGAGAGAGAGAGAATGTAGCTTTGCAAAATAATTATATTATAAAAATTGCAAGATCGTACTTAAAATGTTAAAATCGAACCGAGAAAGAAGTCTCTAAGAATATCAGAAACTTTTTTAAATACTTCATGATCATAATTCTTTCTAAAAATTCGGTAATTTTTTTAGCTTTTTAGCATAATCATTATGCACATTTTCTGTACTTGTTAAAAGCATTCCATTTACCGCATAATAAAGTTAACTAACTGGCGAGTTTATGCATTACCCTCAGTTCCACAGACGATGAACTCCTAAAGCGATAAGCGAGCGTAATGCTTACTTGAAAATCGATACGGTTGTTTACTCAAGTTGCACAGTGCATGAACATTACTGCGCATATCCAACTTTCTATATTATATTATATTTCTACATAATGATCATATCCTCTATCTTGCTAAAATCGGTTAACACGCACTACACACTAGGTCGAAATAACATCCGCAGTATTAGCATAGCGGATGATCGATGATAGTCATGAGACGCATGACAAATATATATTTTCATTTAAAAAAAGAAAACAAATATATTATAAAACTAATTAAAATCCGATTGTCCATTTTCAGTAAATTTGCAGGCAACAACAATAGTAGGTAAAACATTTATCTTTCTCGCGTTTCTTCGTCAAAAAGCACAGATTCCTATTTTTTATTTTAAGCTGTTCAAACTTGTACAAATTTTCACTTTTACGTTCAGTTTTCTCCGCTTAGTATATTGTAGACATTGTTCGCGCGACTAATGTGAATAATTTAAAAAACTTTCGATTATGGATCAGTGATATTTTCATACAGATCGCTGAACATTTACAGACTCGTTCACTGCGTATCGCGAATCCAAGTCTGAATCTAATCCACGTATTCGACGAAGCGAATACGTCTATCCAGCGGATGCCAAAATTCGAAAGTCCGGACGAGCCGAAAGCACAGCGCGTCACTTGACAGCTGCATAACGCAAGGCGATCATGCACGTGGATTATGATCTGTGTCAAGTCGGTTTAATTTTACATGCGACGACGCCATATCGGTATAGCATCGCATTTCTCAAAGATTGGAGGGCGCGTCGCCTTCCAGAAATTTAGTATCGTCGGATCGTCCAACCGAAATTAGATCCGCTATTACGCGCATACATCTTATCAATAATTATCCATTTCCTTCGGATATGAGAGCCATTCCCGGATATATCCGAATGATAACGATACCGCTAACATACCATCGGGAACCGATCTGTGTAATGTAGTTTGGGAATTAAATCTGGATTAACTCTACGATGAGCCGACCAATTACAAGGATTTCGTAGTTAATCTTGCTTCAACTTTCAGCTCACGTCGTAGAAATCGACGTCGAATGCACGCTTGCTTAAACATCTCGGAAGCGGACGGATTTAATGCGCCACCTGAACCTCTAATGCAAAACCGCGGTACAGAGTCCTCATTTAACGAAACTAGATGAAGCTTATTCGATGAGACAGTTTGCATTTCTTTGGATTTAAAATCCAGAAAAATGTTCGATACTCCAAATCGTCTTTTTTCTTTAATATATTATATAAAATGTTTATTATGTCGTAAATGTACAGCCAGAAAAATATATATTTTTTTATATTAAAGACAAGAAATCGATTTAGTGTATCAAATTATATATATATATGTGTGTGTGTGTATATATATATATTTAACTAAGCGTAATATGATTTCTTCAAAAATTATTGATATCAAAAATTGTTGATACGTGTGTTTATAGTAGCAGGAAAAGGAGTTCCTTTACGGTTGCACACTTTTTACGTGTACAAAACAAATTATAGCAGGGCCTTGATCTGACAGGAATGAATGTTCCCTGAAATTCTTCTCCCTTTTCTCTGCCGCGCACGTTTCAGCAATTTTTTCCGTATCTTCCTCTCATTCTCCGCGCCGCCGCATTGACAGAAGCTCCTCAGCCTGAAAAAAACTGCTTGGCCTGGCGGTTTCGTTTTGCGACACTTGGCGTATCGATCGCGCCAGGTAGGTTGGTCGTACTGAATTAAATATACCAGTAGGTACCCAGTGAGACGGTCGCGACGGATATTCTGTAACTCAATAAGTCCTAATGCGAGAAATAAAACTCGCCTCGTCGACTTAAAGATGTCGCATTTGTGGCTTCATATTTCTTATTGATTATAATTGGATTATAATATGTATAAGCGTTATATTATACTACATTATAATTTTTTCCATTTAAATAATCTTTTCCATTTAAATTTTCAATTTTTATCTTATCCGATATAATATACGTCTCTCTCTTCCCTCTCTTTCTCTTTCTTTCTATACGTGTTAAAATAAAAACAATAATAACTGATAAGTAGGCTAATTATTACCATTTAAAAATTGGCTAATTATTATCATTTAAAAATTGGTAATAAGGCGGACTGAGAATAAAATTAAAGAAATACAATTATAAAGGCTCTTCTGAATATAATCAAATCGAGAGGTAAAAAGTGGCAATAAGAGCCAAGCGCAGTAGGTAAGGCGCGTATATTTTATTGTAAATATAAAATTATTGTAAAAATAAAATCATCAATATGAATAGCGTACGTTTTGCTCCCTTTTTTGGGCCATCTTCAGCGCAATTAAAAAGTAAATTTAAACATCGATTACATAAATAAATTCGCAGTCAAAAGGATAAAAATAATAAATAACAAATAATCGGTATTAATATAAATTCAGACTAAGGTCTCTCACGTCATCCGAGCATTGTGATGAATTCAATATGTAGCTTCAAATGCATCACAGGTATCTCCGAGATATATCGCTCCCTGGTTGGTAGGCCAGGAAGCAAATAAAGGAAGAATTAACTGAGGCCTCATTACATGTATGTATATTTTCATATCGGAAACGCTCAAATTTTAACGATACAAATAGATGCAAAGAAAAGATGCTAAGAATATGGTAAAAAAAACAACACTTGATGAGCATGATTATAATAAATGTACGCAGAGTAATGACATGCGTTAACAAGCGAACCTGTCTCGACGATTTGTTATCTTTTATATTTTATTATGATATGTCATCGAGACAAGTTCGCTTGTTAACGCATGTCATTACTCTGCGTAAATTTATTATAATCATGCTCATCAAGTGTTGTCTTTTTTTTATCATATTCTCAGCATCTTTTCTTTGCATCTATTTGCATCGTTAAAGTTTGAGCGTTTCCGGCATGAAAATATACATGTAATAAAATCTCAGATTCTTCCTTTATTTGCTTCCTGGCCTACCAACCGGGGAGCGATACATCTTGGAGATATCTGTGATGCATTAGAAGCTACATATTGAATTCGTCACAATGCTCGAATGACGTGAGAGACCTCAGTCTGAATTTATATTAATAACTATTTTTTGTTATTTATTATTTTTATCTGGTTGACTGCGAATTTATTTATGTAATCGATGTTTAAATTTACTTTTTAATTGCACTGAAGATGGCCCAAAAAAAGGAATCAAACGTACGCTATTCATATTGATTTTATTTTTATAATAATTTTATATTTACAATAAAATATACGCGCCTTACCTATTGCGCTTGGCTCTTATTGCTATTTTTTACCTCGATTTGATAAAATTAAAGAATAAGTCGAATTAAAGTTAAAAAATCCAAAAAAATAATGGTTGTGAACGTAAGATTACTAACTTTTTCAACAAAATGATACGAAGCGAAAGAGATAATTCTTATATATTTTTATATAATGTTTCTTTCGATATTATTATTATTTTCAAGAAATTGTTTTTTATTATTATTTCTCGATATATACAAAGAAATAATACATCTCATTCGTTTCCTTTTATCGCTCCCGTAAGAATCACCTTTTATCGAATCCAAAAAACGAGGTGCCTCGAGGTTCCTCTTTTTGCCTTGTCCATGTACTATGACCATTCTAAGTCAGAAGCGAGTATATAGAGAGACACGATAGATCCTATAACTCAATATATATAATGCAAAAAATCACGAAACGAAGTTCGAAGACACACTTCGATTCGAGAGCAGATAGTTGAAAAATCATTTTCTTTTTTATTAGTTGGATACTTTTTCTTATATCTCGACAGAAATATTTGCAATCAATGATTATTTATCATGATTATTCATCATAATTATTATTTAATATAATTCACAGATGTTATTCGGCTGCTATGCACAATTATGTCACATAAAACAACGCTTCAGATTGTCAGTTTATTGACATTTCTTTTGAAATAAGCGCAGTTTTTATTCATAAACTATGGCTTATTCATCCTAGATATACAACGCAAAATTATAATGTTCTTTTTTGTATCTTCCTTTAATATAAACAATCAATATTCACTGTCTTACTCCATAGTCCTATCTAACGGTAAGGAATTCCGATTATAAGCATCTAAATCCTTTCCGCAAAAAATATCGGAATTTCACGCTTTAAAATTCTTCAACATCGATATTATAGCATGAAATTTTTTATTAACTCGCTTGGCAATTATTTATCTCTCCCTCGAAAAAAAATTCGACGTGTTAAATTCCGCGAGTACGAGGCGCTCTCAAAGTTGTAATAGAAACGCGACATACCTTTCCGACGCTTAACGCGAGAAAAAAGAACAGTTAATGTACTCTCCGCGACCTCTCGGTAATGTAGTTTTGTTTAATACATAGTTACATACAGAGTGTCCCAGCTTCAAACATAACTAACTTTATCTACGGATTCTTTTATTAATTTGTAGTATCACTTTTATTGCTTTTTCTCTAACAATATTTTAATTATACCCACGATTTAGTTTCGCCAAAAGTCAAATGATATTTTTTCTAATATCTTTACAAGTCGCCAAATTTTTAGATTAAATTTTTTTTAAAAGAATGTTTAGCACGGAACACAGAATAAACGTTTTAGAATTTGATACCTCTTAAATCTAACTTTGCGATTTCTAATCGCTTAGTTTATCATTTGGAAGCTATTGGTGTCTGGATACTTTTATAAAAAATTGACGCACCAAATTGGTCAATCAAACCGTATACAAAATAAAATGTAAAGACTTGGGATACTCTGTATATGTATATATAGATACGTATGTATCTATATATACGTAGCTGGCATATCGATCGACGTATCTTCGTCGTGCTGAATTAAACATAGCCGCATCCGGGCAAGACATCAGTTGTCCTGTAACTCGATGAGCTTTAACGCGGAAGAGGTAAGACCCCGAACACAAACTTGAGAACCGATACGGTTGAAATGACAATAGCAACAGCACGCTCGACGGTTCGCTCGCGTTTATATCAGCGTCCACGCTAAAGTAACTTTTATCGTGGGTAATGTTATCTTCGACGGTTTCCCGCAAAGGTAAATGTCAACGACGTTATTGACGGCTAAAGTGCATCGACATGATCGCGTTGAAACTTATCTTTTGCGTCGCTGCAGTGGAGAGTACAAGAAATTTTTAGAGCCAAAACGACGAGAGTACTCGATCGCCGAGAATAATCCCATCGACTTTTTAGACGTTAGATCGCGAACGAATACATTTCAGTGATATTATTATTTTCTTTTATTCTCTTTTATCTTCTCTTTGCCTTTCTGTCTCTTTCCACTTCGCGTACATTGTCCGCGATGACGTAGTTCCGTGATAGTGACGCTCCGACTTCCCTAACAGTTCCGTCTCGTTACCCGCTTTCATCGATGAAAGTAAACGTGCCGAATTGATACGAAGCTAGAAGCCAATTTCACGAAATTGGTTTAGGTATCAAATCGGTTTTGAAGAATAAATCTTGTAACGAATTGACTGGCATGCGCAATCAACTTTGATTCAACTGTTGAGCAACATTAACGGAATCATTCCTTATCATTGCATAATAAATATATCGATGTAATAACTATTACAGTCGCCGCTATAAATGCTAATAATTATAATTATTTTAATTTCAAAATATCTATATAAAAACGATAAGTTGATAGTATCTGATAAAAAGGAAAAAATGTTGTTCATACATATTTATGCTTACAAATATTGAAATGTGGATAATATAAAAAACATATTATAGAAATAAAAATCCACACCATTATGCTCACAAATATTGAAATGTGGATATATAAAAAACATATTATGGAATAAAAAATCCACACCAATGCTATTCTTAATAAAAAAAAAAAAAGGAAATATTATTTTCATAGAAAATCCTTCTACTCCAAACTGCATTAATTATTCTAGTTTTAAAGTATTGATGTTATCGTGACCTACTATCCTATTTCCTTTGCAGAATACCGCGCATGCATTTTAACAAGCGACAGTATTTTAACAAGCAACATTGTGCGATGAATATCTTCACTGTATCACTTAATAATAGGTCTGTATCAGTATTATTCGCACAACAAAGCATTTGTACGCGCATAACAAATCGACATGTATGCGCGGCAAACGTAATAAGAAATACATGTATGTATTACATCATTGAGAGAGGAATTCTGAATCTCTATTGGCTTTCTCTTCTCTCTATATTCATTTATCTTTGAGTTAATTGTAACTATATCGCAAGATCTCTCAAAGTTATAAATATTTCAATAATCACGTTTTGAAACGAGAAATAAATTCACCGAATTCATACTAACAAGAAGATAAACATTTTTCTTAGTCTTTTTTATAATTTCTTGTAATAAAAATTCTAATGTTGTGCAATTATGTGTAATATATATATATATGTATATGTATATATATTACACATAACATATTATACATATTACACATAATTGCACAACATTAGAATTTTTATTACAAGAAATTATAAGATAGACTAAGAAAAATGTTTATTTTCTTGTTACAGTATTTGATACATATAGGTATATATTTGCAGTTATGAAGAGAATGATCTAATAAATCTAAATGTACGTACACACGCACACACATACACAATTAAGATTGAATTTGGAATAATTATGATTTGATAATGCACGAAATTAATTAACAATTCATTCGTTTGTGAATTACCGGTAGCAATTTCATCTGCACCTCATTTAACTGAATCTTTGCATTCGCATATTCTCTTGTATGTCTACGCAAATGAAACGCCAATTGAAATACACCGCACTCGAATTGGGACAAACTGAAGACATTAACTTCTAACATAAAAAACGGTACAGAGCGCGGCTTCAAAGTAGACCGCGCATCACATAAACAGGAGTCAGCGACACAATTCATACAGCTGTCTGTTATCTAGTCATTCGTTCGATTTTGCTCTGCAAACACGTAGAGAGAAAGAGAAAGAGAGAGAGAGAGAGAGAGAGAGAAGTATTATACTCCAGAAATACAAATTCCACTATAAATTTCTATATTCCCGCATCACATTTATGATCTGCATGAACACCGCGAACTATCGGAGAAAGTCTAGTTAAAAAAGGTCTCGCTGGTAACGCGTCAGACAATGCATTTTGTGCAGTCAACGAGATAAAAAGTTGGCACAATCGGGGGATAGCTTAAATATAACATTTGAAAAGTTCTTGGTCTCGCAACGAGCGTACGGACGGATACATATTTTATTACTCTCGCAATAGTAAAAAAAAAAACAGGAATTGATATGATAATGAGAATCAGCTCGACGTAGCGTAAGAAATTCTCGCATAAGAAAATTAGAATTTAACGTAATTGAGTGAAAATAATTGAATATGAAATATAACGTAGATAAATATCATTAATGGGAGCGAAGCTCGTATAAACAGTTGCCAAATGTTATCAAGTACTTTCTGAGTGAAGTTGTTGAAAAGAAATTTATAAGAGACTTGATTATTAAAATAAATTAATTATCATCAACTTGATCATATTATGTTATTTATATTCAAAAACTTAGATATTTTAAATTAAAATTTAAATGTTTAAACTGCAAAAATAATCTTGCGGATTAATTAATAGTTTCATTTGCGCATGTTAAAAAAAGTTTTACTTGTAAATATTTATGAATTTTACTTATAAATACTTATAAATTTTATTCTAAACTTTGTGTGTGTGTGTGTGTGTGTGTGTTTGTGTGTGTGTAAAGTATAGAGAAAAGAAAGTTCAGAATATATCAATATTATTAACCCCCTTTCGTATTTATGCTAAGAACGTAATTTTAAAAAAATACCCTTTTATTATTACTTGCATTTTACTATTACTTTATAATTAGCCATAATATTATACAAAATATCAAGCATGTTATATAAATATCCTTGAAAATAAATCTGTTCAATTTAAATGCCGCATAACTAATTGTAAGCTCGCAGAAATAAAATTCTATGGTTAAATCAAGAAAAATAGGAAAGAATAATATTCATACAATCAGAGTAATCTATTACAATTTCTATAGGAGCAGCGTCTAGATGAGATAATATTCCATAAACTATATTTTGTAAATGCTTATGTAATTCCTTGCGACTATTAAAATTAAGCCGAGAATTGTTACTTATAGTCTTGTGCGACCTGAAATCACGAAGGTCGATACAAGTTCAGTTTCAGTGGCGCCCCAGTGTATGTTGGGATCAACTCTCAAAAATCATACCAAAAATGATTTATGTCTAGCAACTTTCGCGAATGTATATGCGACGCAAAATTTATATTGCTCATTAACACAATCTCCATAACTACGATAATATTTGACTTTATTATCAAATATCAAGAATTACGAAAGTCATTGTCGATATTCTAATGTCATTCAAAGACGTAAAAATTCTGTCAATCTCATAAAAATGTTATAGGTATTATCATTCGAAATAAAAGTAGTAATTTAAAACACTTTTCATTCAACATTCACTATTCAATCTTCGTAACATAATGCTTTCTTCGCTCATTCGACATTATTGTATAAAAATCAAAAACTTAATTCATTGATGAATTAGTCTGTAAAGAAATGTAACATTTCTTATTGTTTTATTTCTTATTGTTTTTCATTTTACTTTAATGTTTTATTTACAAACCGCTTGAGCTGCATTTTATTTTACGAAGTAACTTCGCAGTTCATGATTTCGTGTTTTTTTCCTTATGCAATGTTATTTTACTTCTTAATTTACAAATAAACATTAAAAAATGTAAATTGAGGGAAAATACGGAAATATAATCAACACTACTTCATAAAATATCGCAAGGAAAGTATACCCGAAAAATGAAAAGATATTATTTTTTTGGCAATGATCATACAAACGTTAAATTTTGCCTGTATGATATTATCGTTGTGATATAACATAAACTCCGTTATCAGAACTGTGAAACAAACTTCTCATTAAAGAGATTGTAGTGTAAAATGTAACAGAGTTAAACTCGCGAAACTAACGCGAAAGTTGTGCATGATATTCGACCGCATGTTAGGCTTTGTCATAAAGTGGTAACGGTCAGCGTGCTATCAGACAAGAGCCGATCGCTAATTGATCATCAAATACATTCATAATCGATGTCAAACGATTGTCTAGAAAAGGACAAATTTTACTAATAAAATTATATATTCTCACATAAATGTTAAAGAGATTAAAAATAATTAAAATTAAATCTGTTTGTGATTAATAAAAAAAAATATATAGTAACTAACATTTTTATTAGTGCTAAAATTTTTGTTTTATTTGTTTTTTATTTAAATCTTCTCTATTTAAGAATGTAAGAGAAATTTAATCAGAGCCAATCGTTTGCACCAAACGGATATGCTGATATTACATTATTTTTATAAATAGGCAAAGATCGAATTTTTAATTCTGTTGTGCTTAGGCAAAAAAAAATACAATTAAGGGATTAAGATCGACAGATTGCAGCCACAAATTGAAAAAAGAATCAATTTTTGGATTAGAGATTATCCCCAATTGTACACGATGATTTGTGATTTCCGAATGCAAGTTATAATCTGGTGGCTAGACAAGTTTAATCCGATTACGGATTATTTATCATAGAGAATATTAGAGTATTCGTATTATGTGGTTTCACTGATGTTTTCGTCAATAAACCTTACTATTTGCATCTTGCTATCGGCGCTGGGATTGAAATCCAAAAAATATAATAAAGTTAGTATTATCCATAATCGAAATGTAATTGCTATCTGTCGAATTTTCGATTTCGCATGACCAGTTGCAATCTATCGTTTAACTCGACCTAGCGGGCCAAATTTTCGCAAGGCCATAATGTGGATATCCCTGCATCATTGAAAAATGCGGAATAAGCACAAGATTCAATTTTTTTCTACCAGCGATCAGAAGAGCCACGAAAGCCGTGTTGCTTCTCCTCATCGTAATCCATGAAAACTATTTCAACATAAAATCGCGAACGTAATTCGCACCATCCTCCCAATTTATGTTCCCGATAGGACGAGGGCCCCTTACCGGGTGGCTATAAAATTTGAATAAAGCTATTCGTAAATTGGGCGCAGCCTTCTCCCACCCGACTTAACACATTCAGCCGGGAGCAAGAGCGAGGGTGTAAGAAACATTCTTGGAAGGTATAAGAAGAAAAATAGCCGGAGGGAATAGTTACGTTCGAAGAGCAAAGCAAGTTATTCGCGAGCGTTGAGTGCTCCGAAGCGAGAATCGGAGGAGAAAAAAAGATTTCCAAATTTCGAACACGCTTGACGACGAGAAACACACTTTTAGGGTGGAACACGCACTGCGTAGAAACTACCCCTCTACTTCGGGACCGATGCCGTGTCTGGTTCCACGAACGAGAACTGGGTCACCGGCCACGTACACTCGTACTCTCGAGGCTAGGAGTCTCGTGTGCGCGCACGCGCGCGTACACGTGTAAGTGGCCGCGAATCTACGTGTATACACGTTTCGTCACCAGTTTTCACCCTGTGCCACATCCGGGACGCGCGACGCCAATCTTCGTGTGTCCGGGGAAGGGCACCGCGGCGCTTGGTACGAACGAGAACGAGGATTCGAGTCCACGACGAAATTTTTGCCGTGATATCGTTCAATACGAGTCAGATAGAGATCGAACTGAATTAGATTTAAACGACAGTTTGATGCCAACCCGAATTTTCGGTAATGGCATCTCGTGACTGGTACGAATCTGCACGGAACAGTTTTAATCTGTAGCCCACTCACGCCTCTTCCACCCCCCACGTCGACGCTCTTATCGAATTTTCTTTGAAATCGGTTTCCTACTTTCTTCGACGTACAACCTATTTAACGGGATCGTATTTGATTTTCTGGAAACCCGATTACGAATAAAATTTAATAGAGAAATCTAAGAAGAATTTTATCAAGTCCGATATTTGCTGTGCAAGCAAATTTCAAATCAAAAGGAGTCTTTTTTAATCAATCATTTTTCTTGTCAATATTATAACCAGCAATTGTAAAATTAAAATAATTTAGAAATATATATATATGAAATTTTGTATAGGCAAACTCAACATAAATTATAAAAATCGTTCTACATGTGACAGAGGACGTTTCAAGATTTTTTCATATCTAAATATTATTCAGATAAATATTATTCAGACGATGTGAGTTTACTTCATATCGTCTATTTGATATTGTCATTAGTCCTTGAATAAAGACATATATACAAACAAGTAATGTCAACGTATTCGTTATTCAATATTTAAAATTCTTTATATTTAAGAATTAATAAACGTTATTATTTTCTTGCTTAAGATTTTTCTACTTTTTTATAAAATTCATATATGTCATTGTAACGTATTGTATTCTTTATACAAGCTAAAATAAAAAGACAACAAGTAACTTGGCATTGAAATATTTGATGTGAATAATAAAATAATTAGAATTATGGAAAATAAATATAAAAGATAGATAGAAATTCTTTTAAACAATCGATATTATTCCTATTAATAAATTCTTATTTCTATATCGCGTTAATATTTATTAATTGAATTCAGTTTATTAATTCAATATTGCGGGAATCTTTAATAAGAATGATTAATAAATGAGGAATGCGATGAGATACGATATGGATCACATTATATACGCGAATAAATTTGACATCAAAATTTCTCCTAAAATACTGCAAATATTACAGGCGCGGCGTATTATTGTACGGCAGTATTTCTATTGCGATCACGTTTCACGCATCGCTCTAATGATCGCACATATTTGACGTGAGAAAACACAGCATAATAATGAAGTAATAAACTCACCAAGATACGTCCAGTGGTGGTCTGTCCGGAAATTAGCTCGCCGGCCCAGTCCTTGGCCTCGGTCATAAAAGTCCCCTCGAACTCCTTGCCCTGGCGGGCCGTCTTCTGCTCCTTCTGCTTTGGGTCATTTGGGGATAGCTCGGGCTCCTTGCGACAGCAGAGGAAGGCGAACGCACGCCAGAGGAGCACGATCAGCAGCCCGGCGAGGAAGGTGAAGATGCTCGACAGCAGGAAGCACCACCATTTCCGCTCCTTGAGGCAGTCGTCTACCGGGGGCTGCTCGGTCGTCCCTTCGGTCGTCATCCCGGCGGATCTCTGCTGCCCCCGGGTCACACATTCACCGGCGGCTATCACAATCAGCGGCAGCTGCGACGGCCAGTAGGGCGCACTTTATGCGCTTCATAATTTCGCGCCGCCTTCGGGGATGCGCGACGCGCTACAAGGACCCCCGTGAACGGCCCGCTTCCGCGTCCTCGCGGCGCCAACCACGAGCTTTTGTCAGCGCGCGTTAACTGAAGAATCACCGAGATCTCTTTTTCTATCTCTTTTTCTCCTCTTCTGCCACGCACACTCGCTGGCGCCCCAAAATTGCTTTCCTCTCACTCCCTCTCTTTCTCTCCCTCTCGCGCGTACTCTCACCCTCTCAATCTCTCTCTCTCTCTCTTTCTTTCTCTCTTACACACATACATGCACACACACACCCTCTCGCACTCTCCTTTCTCTCTCTCTCTCTCTCTCTCTCTCTCTCTCTCTCTCTCTCTCTCTCTCTCTCTCTCTCTCTCTCTCTCTCTCTCTCTCTCTCTCTCTCTCTCTCTCTTTTCTAGCACATACACACACTCTCTCTTTCTGTCTCTCTTACCCTCGTTTCTTCGGTCCTCTTATATACGTCTGTATCTACTTGCTCCGAAAATGCTCCTTCCCTCGCTCGTAAACGCCTTCTATCCAGAGACCACTCGATCACTGTCGTCCTGGCGACGCACTGTCCGACCGAGAATTTGCTATTCTACACGAATCCAATACGTGTATCGATGTTTTAGTCGATACGCAAGCACCACCGATCCAAATTCGGTGTCCTTGTCCTTGGCGAACGCGCTTCGCTTCCTATCCTCGTAGCCAGGCGTAAGAAACAGCCGCGGTTCCGTTCTGTTCCGTCCTGGTGGCGAGAAATTGCACCGCGGTTTGTGTTCGCACCAGGTTCGGCGGCAGCTGCTGCCGCCGCCGTTGACGTCTCGTCAAGTATCGGTTTCAGTCCCGAGAAAGAGAATCTGGAGCAACAGAAAACAACAGGAAAAACAATCCACTGACACCACTACCGCGTGTTACACTACGCGCGCTTTAAATACATAAGTACGCGACAGATACCTCCGTTTTCTCCGCGCTTTTATATATTCTCTCGTATATATATTTATTTATATATATATATATATTTTTTTTTTTTTATTTTTCTATTTATAATATATAAGTATATGCGTGTGTGTACGGTGTGAATGTAGTAAACGCGGTTCGCGATCGCGTACACGACGAAACGCGAGCGAGAACGCGCGACGACGACGACGCGGACGACGACTATTTCTCTTCTATCTGCGACCGCGCGTCTGCTCCTCTTAACCTAATCGGCTGAGCACCACCGACGGCGACGACGACGACGACGACGACGACGAGGACGACCGAGTGTCCCGACGACCATACCACTGCTCCGCAGCAATCAATACGCAACAATGGACCGGGACCAATAAGCTCGGAGCTTTTCCTGACGTAGACGCACGCTCCCTCGCTTCGGCCTACCCCTACCATTCCGCACGCGGTCAAATTAGTACGGGCGCAAAACGCACGGCGGCGCTGCGCTCGCGCTCGCGGGCCGCGGCTGCGCCAAAACGGAGATAACTACTTCGGGATCCATGCAGGGGTTGTTGCGTCAAGTGCGACGACATTTACAAGCGAGACGAGAGCGCGCGCAATTACTCACAACTCACAACTAGACTTCGTTATCTCTACATCTCTCGGAAACATTCTAATAAATTCCATACCTGAGATTTTCTTTTCATGCTACTGCGTCCCGCCAGAACGGAAATTCGTATAGAAAGAAGAGATTTTCTTCTTACCGCAAAGACGAGTTGAGATGCGGGTCTGATGACGTCTACGAAAATAGCATAGAATCCGTGTTATTCGTTCGAAAACGAGAATTATTTCCGAGCAATTTATCTATCTATGTGCATTACGTTTTATATGCTTATTACAAAAATAAATCTTTGATTAATTTACATAGGAATATACTATAGAAGCAACAAGAATATAATTCACAGTTATATCACTTGTGTAATAAATTTTCTATTGTTAAAATTCTTTCTATTTTGCATACCTCTTGTGATGAATAATAAAGATTGTTATTTTGACGTTAAACAGATTCGATATCATTCCAAAATCACTCTTCTTCTTGAGTTGCCACCTCTCTGGTTGCCATTTCAAACATCTTCATATCTCCGATTTTACTTTTTCACTGACGCAGACAACGAATATTTGAATAAAATTTGTGTCAGTAGCGTCATCTATTGCAAGCTAAAGATTAATTTCTTGAAAATTCAACTTTGACGGAGGAATAAAATGTGTCAGTAGCGTCATCTATTGCAAGCCAAAGAAAGACTTAATAAAGTGTCGATACATACTGTATTATCACAAAAATTATTTTCAACCCTAATATAAAAAAAAATAAAGATTTATAGAAGATATTATATAATAGAAGACTTTATATTGTCTAAATACGAAATTAATGCTGATATATCTTTATTAATTTTTAAACAAGTTCCACAACTATAAACTTGAACTTAGTCAACAATTTTCTCTTATTAAATTGTTTATTATCATCTAAAACTTTTGTTGACATATGTTTGAGGATACATTGCTGACTGCCGTGCTAAAGATCCTGTGTGTGTGCATCCATGTGTTTTAATGCAAAAATAATATTTATGATCTAATTGTAAAACATATTTGTGACACTTGTTTATCATCAGTCGAAAGCGCAGTATATTCACAAAAATGGCACTGGTCTATACGAGGTTTGTTATGAAATTTGTGACTTTATTGAAAAACTGTTATTTTATTAACTGTCTGGTTGAAACAAAAATGATTTTCTGCTCTTTTTAGACTTCTTTGCCGGCGTAATGTCGATTTTCGATATTTTCGGAGCTTATACACGTGCAGGTAAGACCTTACATAATGCATAACCTTATCTTTACATAACTGTCAGATACTGAGACTGAAAGATTTTTATAATTTTTATATTACGTCAAATTTTCTCTTTTTGTTTCTCTCTCTCATTTGCGAAAATAATTATAATTACGAGTTATGTATATTAATTATGTAGCACTATTCATATACATAACTCTTCAATAAAAATTCTTACATTTAGAAATCTTTTTTTTATAAATTGCAATGAAAAATATTATGTTTCAGTCCTCTTAGCGCTGCAGTTTCGAAACCTTCACATGTAACAAGCACAGCTTGTGAATCTCACGATGAGAAGAATATGCGTCTAAAAAGACCAATGTCACCACACTTGACTATCTATGAAGTTCAATTAACGGCATTGCTTTCAATAACGCATAGAACTACTGGCATTATGCTAGCCAGTTATGCAATGTTCCTCGGTTTAGGTAAAATATATGATGATACTTAACACACATATCTCTGTTTAGCTTAATTTATCAATCTTTAAACATATAAACATTAAAATACAAGTAATGAAATGAAATATTTCTACTCCAAAATAGATTTATCAATTCTCTTAATTTTCCTTAAAACAAGCTAATATATATATATATAACTCAAACAATGTTCAAATTGACTACTTCTATAACTCTTATATTTCAGGCACATTATTTATACCTGGTGGTATTCCTTGCTTCATAGAAACAGTGGATAATTTATGTTTACCTTTACCTGTACTGTTTGCCGGCAAAACCTTACTTGCTCTACCTGCTACTTACCATACATTCAATGGAATACGTCATTTGGTATGAGATTATTATATATTTGGAAAAAAAATGAATAAGATGCAGATTCTATATGTATAAATTGATATAGCCAATTCATAATTTGTCATTGCCTAAAAGAAATTGATGCTACAATTTCACAAATAATGTTTCACAATTTTAATTGTATACTAATTATATCATGTATATTTTTATAAATTTACAGGCTTGGGATTTTGGACTGTTTCTAACAATTAAGGAAGTGTATAGCACTGGATATGTAGTATCTGCATTAGCGGTTATCTCTGCACTTGCACTTGCAGCAATGTAAATGTTCATTACATCAGGAAAGAATTTTTCTTTAAAATTAACTGTATTACCAAACCACATTAAATCTAGATTGTATTATTGAGTTATATAAATTACAGAATAAAATAAATTATTGAAACTAACATATATTTTATATACAAAAAATTTAGCTTTTTTTAATTAATACTTTATGCCAATTTAGAATTAAATAAGGATTATAGTTTTAAAATGTTTATATTTGAAAATAAGATAATATACATGCTTTGAGACAAACATAGAAATGATCCTAAAGAAAAGAACATTTCTGAATATTTCTAGTATGATTATGAAATTCAGAAATATAGATCAGGATTCTTTGTATTTAAAATATAGAAATTGTTACAAATCTATGTCACTTTCAATTCATACTGAGACATTTACAATATTCAAATGCTTAGCAAATAATTATTCTTAAAGTTTATTACAGTTTCATCCAAGATATAAAACATATTAAAGACATAAAATAGAAACTTCACATAAAACCTTCCAAAGATGATTCAATATATCTTTTGTAAATCGTCATATACCGTGCAGCAAAAGCTTCTAAATGAAAAATGGGTTTTGAACCACGTATCATTCTATACTGATATTCTGATGCAATACCGATAATTTCTTTTTTCAATTGATCATCACAATTTTTTATACATTCTTGCAGCAATCCTCTGAATATCAAATCGCACGGTATAGCACGCGTTAAAAGATCATAAAATCTATTGCGTACCTCTAGAAGTACTTTGGGAGATTGTTCAGAGACCATCATACTAGCTGTACTTCGTATATATACTTGATAATCTGGTTGTGTTATTTTTTGATCGACAGTAAATGGATATCTGGAAACAAAATTTTCAAATGAAGAAAATAGTAAAAATATATTGATAATTTAAAACTCGATACAATTTTTACATATGTTAACATGTATGATGTACTCACTGTTCGACCTTGCAAGCCTCAAGCATTAATATTGCCCGTCTAAGATTTCTGTCACTAGCTTCAATTACTCGATTGGCAAATTCATCAGGCAAATTAAGTCCCTCACGTTTACAAATCGAGTGTAAAATACTTTTGATTTCGGAGGCAGTTGGAGCAGGAACTCTGATTCGCACGCATCGTGATCGAATCGCAGGTAAAACACGTGATGTTGAATTCGCACAAAGAATCAATCTGCATGTACTGATATATTTTTCCATTGTTCTACGAAGCGCATGCTGTGCATCTCTTGTAAGTTGATCCACATTTGATAACAATACCACTATTTATAACATATAATATTAATCTTCATATAATAAAAATTTTATTTTTACTGTATAAATTGACATTTGTAACACATATCAGAATAAAAAATGTTTTGATATCATTTTTTAATACCTTTGAACTCCTTTTGGCCTATATCTATGTGATGTGTTTGTGCAGTCGCTTTTATTAATTCCATGACAACAATTCTATCATGTATTCCTGCATCACTTGGATTTACTTCTGTATGGTAATTACTGCTAATAGTCAATATTTCTAACTTCTTTTTAGAGGCTGTCTACAAAAATATCATGTATGGTATTATTAATTTATATTCTTTTATGTATTTTAAAATATATTCATAACTCTAAAAATGCATTGTAACTGTAAAAGTATTATACTAGTAATAAAAGTTTAAACTTTAAAGTCCAGTTAGGTTTGCATAAAATATTAAGTATGTCAAACCTCAAATTGCATGTTTTCAACTTTTAATCTCTCAGCTGCGCTCCCATAAAGTTCTCTTAAAATACATAATATTCGAGTTTTCTTTCCTGCACCAGGAGGTCCATGCACTAATAAATGTGGGAAGTCTCGTTTTTGTACCTATGTTTTAAATAGAAATAATAATTTAAACACTGCTTATGCTCCAGCTAATTTGATATAATTGTGTAATACAATTTTATACTCATAATTTCTTAAAAAGAAATGTGGATATCAAATTTTAATTTAAGAAAATCTTTAAAAAATATAATTTTTAATTTAATTTTTTTCTCCATAATCTATATTATTATAATAGTTATCAAAATGTGTGAAAGCCAATTTAGTTTTATATGTATGCTTATTTCAACTCAATATTTTAATGATTCATTATGTTCCAAAGAATCCAAAGAATCATATTGAAAATTATTATTTAGAAAAAAATTCTGTATTGCGTCTTTGTGGAAAGCGCGCTTTTAAAGCTGATTAACCTCATTCTCGAGATGATGTATCAAAGATATATCGCATCTCAATATTGTAATTACCATATTTTTTAAGTCCTCCGCTTGTTCGAGATGATAATCCAGCTTCGCAAGTGTTGTCGGACGATACTTGTCAACCCATAAACTCATTTTGTCGTAATCCAAGTAGACTTATGTATTACAAATGTCGAAATCTTACTCCAAAACTATATTGTACACAAACAACGAAATTCTTAAATTATAGTCTACAAATATTATATGTATGATGACGTGAATAATAGCATTTAACAATAATTTATTTCTCGTAGTCTATTAACGCATAAATACAAAGCTAAAACTCATAATACTATTTGACTTTGCCTCTGCTATTCTATTCATATGCTAGATTTTGACATAACCAGACATAACCAAATAAACATCAAATAACGCGGGAAAAGTGGGATTGGCGGAACGTTACCGACATGTCCAATTATTAATTACTGGTTCAAAAGCCCAAAGCTACATTTTTCTTAATTTAATATTGTAAATATATAATTTTATATATATATAATTATATATTTACTATTTTATATATATATATAATATATATATAATTTTATATATATATATACATATATATATATATATATATATATTTATATTAATATATAATTATATATATAATATTTAATTTAATATTTAATATTGTATAACGTGTCATTTATTTTTTTTCATTGTGTTTACTTTTTTAGACATTTGTCCAATACATATATTTAACTAATATAAATATTACATAAATCATTTATGTTTAAGATATATAATTATTTATAATATTGATATATTTAAACTACAAGATGTACATTTTATCTTTCATGATACAACTATGTATACAATAAATGTGTTCCTAATAAAAATATTAATATCGTAAACACATATTTCAAATTTATGTATAAAAGATCATATATTTATAACATATATATCATTGACAATACGGCAAAATCGCAAAACTACAAAATTACCGAAATTTTTGCCTAAATTTATTTTTGAAATTACAATTCATATTTTGTTTTACGTGCCAACGTCACAAAAATTTTATTGATCTTGAATTTTAAAGATTTTCAGTATAAACAATATTTTTTTTCTTAATTTAAAACATAGTTTTTTCTGAGTTATAACCAAATAAATTTTAAAATTCTTAAAAATGGAATTTAGGTTTTTTCTGATTTTGGAATTTCGCTGTTTTGCTTAACATCAACAATATATAAAAAGTATTAAAAATTACATGGAACAATTAACTGTTGAACATAGATCGACGCGTGATTATTAAATATTGATGTTTAATGTGTAATTGAACTAATAGTACAAAACCATAATTAAATCTATTATGGCAAAATATTTCTTAATGTCATAGAGATTTTGTTAAATAGCTATTAAAATAGCTATTTGTGTTTAATAAATATAATTTTTTAATGTGTCTCGTAATTTTAATATTTGAAATTAGTTTCCTACACACATAGATTAGAATTATTGTCTAAATATCTGGAAAATTTTCTTGATCATGAAAAGATGTTAACAAGTGCATATAATATTCAAAATAAAAACTTCTTTTCTCTAATAATCAATCAAGCAAATGTGTATGATGGCATGTAGAATATATTCTGTTCTTTAAAATATATAAATGGTTTATGTAACCATTTGATTAACAATTTCACAAATATCTTGTGAATAAATGAGACAATACACATACATTATAGTACAAGTACAAAATAAGAATTTATAAATGACACATAATAATATATGTATAATCATAATACTAATTAATCTTACTGCAATAAATGCATAAAAATATAAAGACATTACTTTAAGTACTTACTAAAACAATATTAATATTTTGATATATATTCTTTGATATATTTCTCACATAAGACAACATTGTCAGGTATACTGTTTTCTTTATTTACACCCACACACCGTGTGGATTTTTGCTTGTGGGCACTGCGGTTTCCAATTGTCTTGGTGATCCTATCATCTTACGAGTACTTCCAGGCTTATGGGCACCTAACAATTCAGTAATTGTATTTATTAGACATTTATGTACATGAAATTTAGTATAATGTATGCAAAATATATATAGATAAATACCTTCCAATAAAGGTTTGACTTGTTCATCTGAACATGCAACAGCTAAACTTTGCAAATTTGCCTCCTTCATGTCGGCTACCAATCTTTCTACTTGTAATTTCTTTTCAACAATAGCTGACTCCAAGTTAACTACTTCTAATTTTAAAGAGTCTGCATGTTGTGAGGCTAACTCAGTTGCACGTTTAGCTTGTTCTACCTCATTTTGTAAGTGTTCTACTTCGCTAATTATTTTCCGCTCCATAATTTGCCGCTCATCTGTTTCACGGTTTATATTGTGTTGCTCCATTGCAAGTTCTTCCATAACTAGCCTGTAATTAGTATTAGAACACATTGATAACATATAGATAACAGATTTTGTAATTCTATCAAATACATTACTTGCATTTACCTAATCTTATTTTTACATTGAAGCAACTCTGTTTCACAATTGGCAAGCTTTGATCTAAGCAATGTTATTTCCGATTTCAGCGTTTTTTCTTGCTGTCTAACTATTTCACTCTCTTCTTCTACATGAGTTAGTTCTTTAAGCTAGTTCAAATAAACATAAATTAATAAATTATAACATTAATGTCATAATGTATAATAATTAGGCGCGCAAAAAAAGTAAAAATTATTATACCTGTTCTTCGATAATACGACCAGTGGATTCAATCCGATTCATTTCTTGAGAAATATAATCCATTTGATGCATTTGTTCTCTGTTCTTTGTTTCCCAATATAATATTTCTGCATCAAACTAAAATGAGAATTTATTGCCCATCTTTAATAAATAAATAAAGTAAATAAATTAATCAAATCAATCATGAAAGCAAACAATTATTACTTTGAAAAAAGAGGATTTGACTATATTAATTATAAGAAGGAGATAATTATCAGAAGGAGATTTTACCTTTGTAAGATCAGCTTGTTGAGCATTAATAGTGTCTCGCTGCTTATTGACTAGTCTTAAGAGTTCAACATATCGTTGAGTATAAGCAACAGTTGCTATATTTTGTGCTGTTGCAGGGAGTGGATTAACAGATTGTGTGGATACCTTTGTATCTTGGAACTCCTATAAAAATTGTTACAAATGTGTGATGTAATCTTATAAATTATTGTATCAAATATAATCATAATAAAGACAAAACCTGAATAAGATTTCTTTTCAATTTTATGGAATTACTAGAGGATGGCTGATCGTCTTTGTGCATATGAGGGCTTCCACTGTTGGTACTATGCACAAATTGTGATCTTCCAGGACTGTTTAAATTCGGCGGCGGTGGATCACGATAAGGTGGCAAAGTTCGTAATGGCGGCGAAGCTGGATCTGGAGGTTCTCTGTAAGGTGGAACCTCACGCACCTTTTTTTGCGATAAGTGTGTTGCGACTAAAAAAAGAATGATAATCTTAGGATCATAAATAATAACATGGATATTATTATAGTATAATTTTTATAAGAAAAAAGTTTAAATAAGATAAATATATGTATATGTGTGTATATATTCAATACAATCAACAAACTACAGTAGGATAATACTCACTTTCAGTATTAGTCCCTCGTGTAGGTGATTGTGCAGGTTTTTGTATACTTTTTCGAATGTTCAAATCCTTGCTTTTTAAATGTGGTGTGGGTTGAACTACAGCTACATTATTTTCCATTTGAATCTAAAATAATGTTTTTATTTATACATATAGATATAAAAATTAATTGTAAATAGCATACTATGAAAACAAAGACATGAACAATTTTGTAAAAATTATTTATTCAAAGTGACTTATATCAAGATATTTATTATTTGCTATAATAAAATATATGCTAACACTATGTTTTACAATGAATTTTATTTATAATATTTATTTCAATATATTTATTTGCTTGTATATGTGATTTATATATACATACATGTTTTTTATTTTTTTATTTAAAAGCATTTAAATATATATTTACCTCTGTATTGCTTTCAGTAATACCTCCATGAAACCCACTAAATGTAAGTGATTTTCTGGTATCTCGATTCCTTTCCAATCCTCCTTGCATATCATCAAAATCTGAACTTTGTGTGGTTGACATATTTTTGGTATCATCTTGCACACTAGTGGTGCCCGTTCCATGTTCAGGTAACGAAATTGGTATTCCATTTGCACGAGATGCATATGTTAATCGAGACGGCAATGCACTCGTTTTGTTATTTTCTGATGTGGAGCGTCTCAGAATTAGTTGAACTTCCGAGGAATATTCGCCCCATTTCATCAAAATCTATGCAAATAAATGATATATGTCAATTTTGTCATTCTCTTCACATATATAATATATTAATATAATCATTACAGTTTATTAAAGTTCCCATTTAATTGATTGAATTATGAGATACAAGTTCATGATACATGTGATGTATGAAACATGTCTGACCTTAAGAGGATTTTCATAAGGGGCCAACAAACGTTCATTAGTTCGCCAACGCTCCACTAAAGTGAATCTACCTGTTTGAGCTGTAGCATGAGCAAGCGCATACACCACATCCTACAATTAAGGTGTCGTCAGTAGCAGCTTTTAGAAATAAGCACGAGTGAGATTTTCAGAAGTAGAATAAAGCAAATGATTTTGAAATAATAATAAATATATTATCAGTGAAAAATATACATATGGCTGTAATATTTCAAGTTATTTTATGATAACACAGTTGATATAAAGCATGTATGTAAACCAATACCCTAACATGATTCATAATACATACTTGACAGGTAGTGCTCTCGGTAACACCGCATACGATACGTTGTATTCCCTCCACCCACACTTTCAGCTCCATCACGTTAGCAAGACGGAATTCGAAGCTTAATTCTTTGCATCGCAAAGTCAGCACTCACGGAGAAACATAAAGCTGTGTCCTTTATCTCTGTACACTGCTATTCTAACCTCACGTGTTTCGATAAAATTTAATGTCAAACGAAGACAATCAATTTATTTCAATATATGACTGTTCAGTTACCATCGAAGGTAGAACGACTGCGACAAATTTAACATCCGCTTTTCGCTAACAGGTTTAAATTTCTCTCTGGCTTGTAATATGTAATTATTGAAATGACAGATGCGCTACTATGGCGACATAACATACGGGCGACGGTTTTTGCATTAAGCGAGTATTGCATGTGTACGACAGCAGCGATTGACAGTGTCAGGTCGGAAGCAATGCAAACGCAACGCACAATTTTTCTTTTTTGAAAAATATAATATTTACAAAATATATATTTTTAATTAAGTTATTCTTATCTTCTTTTTTTACTTATGTTGAAATTACATTACACGAAAATATAAAAAGCTATAATTGTTTGATCGTTTTAATTAAAATAATCATATATCATTATTTTAAATAAAAATTATATAGAGACCTTTCCAGCGAGAAAACACAGGTAGACACAATGTAACACAATTGGCTTTCGAATAGAGAATTTCTGAAATCCTGAAAATTTTTCTATTTGATAATCAATCGTGTGACATTACACATATGCGTTTCTTGCTGGAAAGCTATCATAATTATAATAATACAATTATGTATTAATTCGACAATGCAAGATTCTTTTGCTTTTGATTATTACATTTGGAAATATAAAAAATGCATTATAGGAAAACCACATGTAGCATTAAAAAAAAACATCTAATAAAAAAAATCCTCTTATCAACAATTCCAATGTATTCTCTCCATCTTTTCTCTCACAAACATCAATTGTGGAGAAATTATCATTCGCTACATTATAAGTTAAAACAAATTATTGCAAGGTTTCTAATATGAAAATAACACAAAATTATTTTCCATTACAGGAAAGTTTTATTTTTATTCAGAAAAAAGATATTACTTCTTGGCTTTCTTGTCCTTAGCAACTTTTGTCACTTCATCAGGATTTTCTGAAGCATCCTTAACACGCTTTGCACGAATGCCAACTAATCGTGCATCTGCTCTTGCCTTACGAAGGGTTACATATGCTGAGAATTTAGTTTCCTCCTCAGTAATAGGACGAGCCTTAGCCTTAGCAGGTGCTTGATGACGTATTGGCATAGGATCTCCCTTGATTTGAACTGCCAGCTTCCTCTCCTCTTCAGTTGCATCACCCTTCTTAGGCTACAATAAAAAAAAAAGATAAAATAAATGTAGAATTTGTACATATGAAACCATTTTTTTATATATATATAGAAAATCACACACAAATTATGTCAAATATACATTCTTAAATATTAAAGTAATATAATAATTACTATTAAAACACACATTCTATTAATATTAATAAAGTAAAGTCGTCACAGAAAATTACATACCTTCTTCTCATTTATCGGGAAGAGAATCAATTTAGACTTATACTCCTTTAAACGTTGAGCATTTGTTTGTAAAGACTCGATAGATTTATTGCGACGACGAGGGTCAATCGCAATGCCAATTGTTTTGGCAAATCTCCTGTTTAGACCACTAGCTTTCAATTCAGCCAGTGTGAAACCTTTACCAGCACGAACTTTAGTGTGGTAACGGAATGTCGGGCAATGCACAACAGGTCTCAGTAGGTTTACAGGTCTGAAAAATAATTAATAATATTGAACTACATTAAATAATAAAATTATTATGTATAAAAGTTTCAAATATATATTTTTACAAAGCAGAATCTTACTAGATCTAGAAATAATTTAATTATAAATTTAGCAAAAATATTTCACATATATATATATATATATACCTGGGTGCGAGAGCTCGTGCCTTCTTAACACGTTTCTGCTTACGGCGGATTTTTCTCGCCGGCTGGTTAAACCAAGTCCTCACATATCGTTGCCAATCCTTGTGGAAATGGCCATTTGGAATCATATTATTTCCCTTACCCATGGTGGATGTTTAGTATCTGCAATAATATATATAGCAAAAATTAATATTTAATTCCATACATAATTTATATTAAATACTTTTAGTAGCTAAATTCATCTAATTTAACTGTACAATTTCGTTACAAAATAAGAGGTTAGCATCTGCAGTTGCAATAATTATGGCACATATATATAAATTAATATTTGTTGAGAAACTTTGATATTGATAGTCCCATTAAGTTTTCATAATGACAATGAATTGGAAACAGAATATATTACAAAATAAGAAATAAAAATTAACAAAAGTCGATCCAGATTCTAACCTCTCTCTGATGTAAACTAAACACAAACAGAAAAATAATTATCTTCTTGTATAGATTACATATATGAGACAAAAATAATTAAGAACATAAGAAATTATGTATCTTTATTGTTTTACACTTTATGTGAAATATAGGATGTTAATACTTTACTTAGATCTAAAATTCCGTGACACAACTCACTCACCGACTCATTAACGCGAAAACGGAAAAGGAACGTGGGAAAAGCCGGAAGTGGTACTTTTAGGAGCTAAAATTTCTCTTACATTAAAAAGATATTTTTCGACGCATTTCTCTGCAATAATAATTACATTACATAATATTCAGGCATATTTAACGCTTAAAAACGATAAAATAAATATAATTTATAATTTATAAACAGTAGTTTATCCAGGGTCGTATAGAAAAATGGCAGCGTGCATGGTATAATAATATGTACACTCTTGAATATGATATAATAAGTGAATCGTTCCGTGTCACTTTGTTTAAACGGAAAAAATCATATTCTATAATGGTGCAAAATATATCGCGTTCCCTTAAAGTAATGTCTCGATGTAAGATACGAAGATTTTGCAGTAATAATCTTCACCGGCAATCGTCGCCTGCAGTGAATATATTATCGGTATAAATCTTTTTATTTAAACATTTATCGTTGTGTGATTTTGTGCAAAGTGTTTAAATATCAAATATACGTCACGGTTTTGGCTTTATTTCGTCTGCATATTCGCGAATACAAGTTTTTAATATACTCTCTCATAACCGCATTTCACACACAATACACACTCAAATATTATATATATATAATAGAAATAAATTTAATTAGTAAAGCGTTGTATCTCATCTTAAATATTATTGTATTATTTATCTACCCACTGATTTTTAGTATTCGGAATGCACATTGCCAGTGAAGCAAAAAATAGAAAGTTATTGGAGAGATAAAGTTAATTCTCACAAATGCAGTACTAATAATGATATGAAAGATAAATTTTATGTTCTTTCTATGTTTCCATACCCATCCGGTGCTTTGCACATGGGTCATGTTAGAGTTTACACAATAAGCGATGTTTTAGCTCGATTTTATAGACTCAAAGGTAGGTAGAAATTTTTTACAAGAAATAATATTTTATTATGCGAGATTTATATCACATTAAAGAAAGGCAAATTTCGGGAATATATTTTACAAGACATGATTTTTTTCAGATGTTAGATTACAAGTATGAACTAAAATAATTAATTTAAATCTTATTAGGTAAAAATGTGATTCATCCTATGGGTTGGGATGCTTTTGGATTACCAGCAGAAAATGCTGCTATTGAAAGAAAAATTGATCCTGCTGTATGGACAAGTGAAAATATAACAACAATGCGTACCCAATTGAAAAGGCTGAATTACTCTTTTGATTGGGAGAGAGAATTTGCAACTTGTGATGCAGATTATTATAAATGGACACAGGAGCTGTTTCTAAAATTGTTTGATAAAGGTTTGGCTTATCAAAAGAAAGCCTATGTTAATTGGGATCCTATTGATCAGACTGTATTAGCTGAAGAACAGGTAGACTTGAATCAGCGATCTTGGAGATCTGGTGCAATCGTGGAAAAAAAATTATTAAATCAATGGTTTATTAAAACAACAGCTTTTGCAAAGTAAGTCTAAAAGCATTAGATATAGTGTTTTGGAAAGTTAATTTGATTTTACTTGACTTTGTGTGTGTTACAGATCATTGATAGAGGGTTTAGATGATCCAAGCTTGAAGGAATGGAAAGATATCATAAAGCTGCAAAAGCACTGGATAGGTGATTGCAATGGCATTAATATCGATTTTAAATTGATATCCGAAATTCCAGACTTTCCAGAGACAATAAACTTATGGACCGACATGCCAGAATTTATAGAGTATGCAAAGTTTGTTGCTATATCTCCTCAAAGTATATTATATCGTGAAGAACATACATATGATATAGACGTCGGAATAAAAGGTTTAGATGCAAAAATAATAAATCCATTTTCTGGTGAAGAGTTGCCGATTTTTATCACCGATAAAGTGGTTTACCCACCATGGAGAGATACCCGCTTGGGTATACCTTCGGCGTCAATGGACGATTTAAAATTTTCCGAGTTAGTTGGAATACCATTTACGCGGCATTCGATACGTAATTATGAACAGCAACAGCAGAAGATATCCGAAATATTCCAGAAAGCCAGAGAATGGGGAATAGGCGGATATCCAGTAAGTTCGAGATTACAAGATTGGTTAATCTCTAGGCAAAGGTATTGGGGTACACCTATACCTATTATTCATTGTACAAATTGTGGTATTCAACCAGTACCTCGCGACCAACTTCCTGTGACACTACCAAAGATAATACACTCATCATCGAATAAAGGATTTTCCATCCACGATGCAAAAGATTGGTTGCAGACAGAATGTCCCAAATGTGGAGGAAAGGCGACTAGGGAAGCCGATACTATGGATACGTTTGTAGATAGCAGCTGGTATTTTTTAAGATTTATAGATCCAAAAAATACAAAGGAGATGTTTTCAATAGAAAAAGTTAAGGAAGCTTTTCCCGTGGATCTTTACATAGGTGGAAAAGAACATGGTATAATAGCAATAATCCTCTTAATTGTTAAATTTGAATACATTTATATTCCAATTTAATATCTATAAATTTTATGTTTCAGCTGTGCTCCACTTATATTATGCCAGGTTTATGAGTCACTTCTTGCATTCGGAAGGTCTTATTCCATGCCGAGAGCCATTTAACCAGCTTCTTGTGCAAGGGGTGATAATGGGTAAAACATATAAAACTAAAAATGGCAAATATGTGACAGAGAATGATATAATAAAAGAAGGAGACCAATATAAGACAAAGTCTGGAGAACTTGTCTTTATGAACTGGGAAAAGATGTCAAAATCAAAACACAACGGGGTCGAACCTCTTAGCTTATTGTACAAATATGGAATAGATACAACTAGATTATTAATATTGGCTGATGTTGCACCAACATCCACTAGGAATTGGTCGGAAAATAGTAAGTATCTTAAAAATCAACTGCTTATAACGGCGATTTTATGAGATAACATATATAATTAATATATTTATTCTCATATAATATTGCAGCTATTCCTGGTATAAAAAATTGGCAAAGTCGCATTTGGAGCAGTGTTAAACAATTTAAAAGTGAACGTAACAGTATGTCTCTGGAGGAACTCCAAAATGAACCTACTAATCCTAAATATGTTGAACACAATGCGTACATATTTGACAGTCGAAATTATTTTCTCAAAAATGTAACATTTAACATAGTAAAATCGCAGCAACTTAGTATAGCAATATCTAGAATGCAAGGTCTTACAAATAGGTAAATAATTAAATAATATTCAGTAATTCTATGTGTAATCCTAATATTTTAATGTATACTAAATAAGTTTGAATCTATAATTACAGTTTGCGAAAAATTAATTTAGAGTGTTTGAGACAAAGTCGTGAATATGAACGAGCATTAGCAGTTCAAATTATAATGCTTGCTCCATTTGCTCCACATTTTGCCTCCGAGCTATGGGCTACTTTCTGTTCTGTGAAACATCATCTTATAGATAATAATGAAGTAAGCTTGGACAAAGATGTGTTCGAACAAAAATGGCCAGAAATTGATATGAATTATAAACTTGTGCTGAATGTTTTTGTAAGTATATATATATCTATATATATTCTAGTATTATTAAAACATAAATATATATGTAAAATGAGAATGTTTGTCAAATTTTGCACATGGAGTTGCTTGTAATAAATTTTTGTTTAATTTTATTTTTTAATTTTAATTTCATATATTTACACAATAACATATTTTTAGGTGAACAAAAGGCAATTTTTAAAATTGAAGATTCCTCGACATACATTGGACAAAATGACAGCAGAGATGGCATTGGAATATGTGATCCTTGATCCACATTATCAAAAGAATTCAGATAATAAAAATATTGTAGAAATCAATCTTCAAGCAGAGAAAGGCTGCGATGCATCATTGTATATAACCATGGAAAAACAGAAAGAAGGTATTAGGAATATTATTACAGACGAAAGATAAGCATTATAATATTTTTTTCTTAATGTACATTAAATATTGATAAAAATTGTATTATAAGAGTTAAATTATTTATATAAAATTTATATGTTTTAACTAAATATTCCTGACAATTTGTTGCCTACCTAATGTCATATTCTCCTTTATATCCATTATGTGGTATAGTTTTTAAAAATTTTATATATTCAGCAGGAAGATTATTTTCTTGAGCCCCTTTCAATATCATATCTCTGTATAATCGAGACAAAAATTTTGATAAACATTGAAGATATCAATTTTTTGAATTATAAATATAGATACATACAGATATAAGGGTGAAGGTCTCCTATCTATTGAAAGATCTGCTGGCTTTATGTATTCTTTTGGATTATCACACTGTTGGTATACTCTACAGTTTAGAATTGTACCATTAGAAGTTTCAACATTCACCGACATTGCGTGATATATATTATCCTGAACACCTTCTTGACAATCTAATGTAGATAAGTTACACTTATCTAATTCCCAGACCACACCCCATACAGTCGAATTTTCTGTTTCCACAATTGTTGCTGATGTTCCACGCCATCGTTTAGAATATCTTTGAAAATCCAACCTAAAATTCTAATAAGAATATATACATGTATTATATATATATATATATTTTTTTTTATACATATAATAATATATATGTAATGTAACAAATATCTTTAAAATAAGGTGATATTTAAGCTTTCTAGCTCATTTAAAGATGAGAAAAGTTTTAAAAATTTAATCTTTTGCACAATTTACATTACACATTATCATAAATATTTTTATACAGTTCTGAAAAGTATATTTTATACAGTTCTGAATCTTATATTTTATATAAATGTTTTTTAGAGATTTTTGTCTAGTTTTTGAAATAAAATATAGCTTATTTTTATAATTATCTTTACCTCACATTTAGTATCTAGTATTATATATAAAATATATATAAATGTTATTTTCATCAAAGGTATATTTGTATTATGAATATGTTATTGAAAAAAGTATTTAAAAAATATTTCTACATATATGTATACAAACAACTGATATGTAAAACTTGCAAGTAGAACCTGCATTGAAGAATGGTTGGTACTTTTTTATTAAATCTGCCAGTGATTTTTCATGGTCATCATTACAACAATATACATATATAAACTTGGAAATATAAAACAAATAGAGAGATACTTCTTTATTTTTTTCTTCTATAATATATTACCTTTATATAACCAATGTCTTTCATTACTGCAGTTGGATTGTTTAAGTGTATCCTTTTAGCAAGTAAATTACTTCCATAAGCGAAATATAAAAATGTGCAAGACATTTTACAGAGATTTATTCAATTTATAAATTTTCGATTCACAAAGTAGAGTTCACGCTACCTCACACATTCAATGTATATAATTATACTACTTCATTCAAAATGAATCGTGGCAATACATATTGCACTACATATATGTATGAATGTGTATCTACGAATGATAAGATATCTTGTGTGCACAGTGATTGCTAAAAATATAATTTTGTGTAAAGAAAAGTATTTAAAGCAAGTATACCTCTTAATTTTTCTTGCGCATCGGTTTATTGTACGTTGATATTTTTCAATTTCTATTATGATGATCTGTCACGTCGCAATTTTAGAGATTGATTTGACGCGCGCTTTGATACGAGCCGATTGCATATGGCGCCGAATGATCGAAGAAGTGTCTGTATGCCTGTTTTCGTGAAGCTTTTCGTTCTTTCGTCCAGTTTCATCGTTTTGTGCGGATCATACGTATTCTCGACGAATCCGAAGGAGCGGTATGTGATAGCATGAATTGTGCAATTTCGATCATTTGCAAAATAATGCTGTTAGGGTAACAGCGATCTCTTTTTATAACCTTATAAATTGTGAAGAAAAGTGGTGTGAGCAGGTATATTCACTCGCTGCTTCATGTGTCACTTTATAGTAGTTTATTACTTTGTTTTTCCCCGCGGGCACACTTGCCCGGTATTTGATAATGCGTTCCTCACACGTTATCGGGAAGATATCATTTTCCAAATTTGTCCTGTCTCTTTACTCTTGTTTCTTCGGAATAAAGAAACGATGTTTGTTGTGGCGCGAAAAATTTACGAGATTACGCAGATAAGCAGTCACGTCGTTTCGACTTTAAATTATTTTCTAATTGAATGTTTTGAGAAGCGCACGCGAAAACAATGTGACTATAAATTAAAATTCTTTTAGAATTTTCAAATGTTATGTCCTAATAATAATAAATTCTAATAAATATATAATAATTTTATTCAGTCATAGATACATCTAGAATTGATATCTTATGCATATGCTAATATATGTGGAATTTTATATAAAATCTATTTCAATAATATATTCATTGAATTAGCATTTAATGAAAGGATAAGATTATTTTATTATATTGTTGCATGTAAATAAATATGTGTATATAAAACATGTGAATATCATCGATGACTGTGACTGATAATCATTATATATTTACTATACTGTGCATGCACAGTATACTTATACAATTATTCAATAGAATACAATATGATTATTTGATCTATAACATTAAACCCATATATTTTATGTTGCAGATATGCCACCAACAAAAAAGACCGATTTAGACAAGTTAGCATGGGCATGGATAGAAGTCGTTAGTCCAGAACAGATTGAAAAAATACATTTAGAAACTGCATATAGGATTGGATTAAAGAATTGTAAAAATTGCAAGTAAGTCAAGAATGATTTTTTATATGTGGAAAAGGATGTGTTAATTATGTCATAATACTACAATTCTTGTAAATATGTATCTTAATTAGAGCACATTATGTTGCTGTTTCAGACGTAACTGTGCCAATAATCCTCAATGTCTAACAGGTTTAGGAGAAGAAAAATATATGAAGTCACAACCAGCTGAGATAGTGTCTTTAGAAAGTTCTCTATCTGAGCTACGTGATCCAACCCAATATGTTGGTTTAAAAAATCTCGGTGCTACTTGCTATGTCAATAGTTTAATCCAAATGTGGTTTCACAATGAAGATATGAGGTGTGTAATATATATTATATAAAACAGAATCTTTGTATATGTGTGTAATATATTATCTTAATAAATTTAATGGCAATACGCAGGAGAATAATATACAAATGGGATGTTACGGAAGATCCAGAGGAGAAGGAGACATTGTACCAGACAGAGAAGACAGGACTACCCTACCATCCAGTAACTGCAGTTGGCCAATTGCAGTATATTTTTGCAATGATGCAATTCGGAAATCGGAGTCTTCTTGATCCAATGAATCTCGCTGTCGCGTTATCCCTGGATACCAGAACGCAGCAGGATGCTCAGGAATTCTCCAAGCTGCTACTGTGCCATATTGAAGGAAAGCTACACTCAGAACTGAAGCAGAGGCTGCAGAGGCTGACCCAGGGAAAATACAGCTATATCAATTGGTGGGTTTTCTGAAGTGGAAAACAAATGAGAATTGTCCTAAACGATGATGATGCCGATGAATCTTGACGATGAAAACATGGTAGGACACGTTGTTCGCTACGGTGACTGGCGCGACCAACTGATCTGGCAGAGAGAAATGACTTCTTAGTAGATAATTAGAATTTTATGTTTGATGCAGTTGTTCGACGTGCGGCACTGAGTATCCAACGTCCACCACATTCTACGAATTGGATTTACAACTGGCGGCAACTTTGAAGGAGGCGATAGACAAGTATTTATCAGAAGAACAGCTGACGGGTGCGAATCAATATCATTGCGTCACTTGCAGTGACAAAAAGGATGCCAGACGATTCATACGATTGGAGTCTCTTCCAGAAACTTTGAACATCCAACTAATGCGTTTCGTCTTTCATAGGTAAGTTTTGGACTTTACGACGCGAATGACAATCTTTATTTGCAAGATATAGTAGCGCAATTTTTTATGACAGAGATTCCGGGCAGAAAAGGAAGTTAAATTCATACATTCAGTTTCCGGAAGATCTCGATATGTCGGAATATGTTGGGTGCCAACCTCAAACTCATTTATACAGTCTTGTCGCGGTATTGAGCCACAAAGGTCCGTCTGCTCATTCTGGACATTACATTGCAAATATATGTAATTCAAGTGGGGAGTGGTACCAGTTTAGTGATGATAAAGTAGAAAAAATGCAGAATAAACGGATTGAAGATGGCGTAAATGGTAATTAAATATTATGCATTTAATACAAAAAAAAAATTAACGAATTCTCATGTCATGAGAAGATAGAGAAGTCAGATATTTTTTTTTCTTTTTGTATAGATAATGTGAAACCAATGAAACGTGGACGCGTTCCAAAAGGATTTCTTTCATCCAATACAGCTTATATGTTGGTTTATAAAAAGTTAACTGCAGATTGTCAAATAAATACTATGAAGAAAATGAAGTTGAAGAAACCTGATGCCGAGGCAAATGTCTCCGATGAATCTGTTTACTTAGAAAGACTTACAGTTAAAGATAAATCAGACATTTTGGATGAAACAAAACAAAAAGATAACATCGAAAATGAACCGTTATTTCAAGAAGAAAGCCCTGAAAAGATATTAAACTTAGAGTCAGAGAATGAAATGGAAATGGATAAGACTGTGGTATCTCAAAAGACTGATATGCTTACTATGGATAAAACTGAAACTGTAGAAACTGTTGTTAATGCGAATGGATGTAAAGACAAATTTAATTCTGCCTCGCAACAAATGCAGAATAAGGTTGAATGTTTAAAACAGCCAGTAATAAAAGTTGTCAAACTTGATTATAAACTACTGAATGGTGCTGCGCACAGAGCTATGAGTTGTGGAGAACGAGATTTTTACGAAGAAGTAACTTTCTTAAAAATTTTTTAGATATGTGCTCTAGTATATTGCAATATTTTTGATTAAATAAATACATTTTCATGTCTACAGATGGAATTTGAGAATTGGCAAGTAAGTAACACAATCCGTGAACTTGTCAGGCAAGAAAATGTTAAACATGAATTGAGTTTATTAGCAGCGCAACAAGAAAAGGTAAGGAAATATAACATCGAAATAATTTCAGGTTTAGTAAGCTCTTTTATGCTCATTGTTACATTATTTGTCTGACTTCTCTTTTTCAGCAAAAAGAAATTGAAGATCAAAATTCCAAACGACAACTCGTAATAGATATATATAACATAATCCAATCAACAACATTTTGGGATGAATATTATTGGATTCCAACTGACTGGTTATCAAAATGGTTGAATGGACATTCCATTGCAGACAGTGTTCCTCCGATCGACAATTCCACTCTACTATGTTCGCACCATCGACTCGATCCACTGAAAGTTAGTCGTGCGAAATGTATGCCAACAATAGCTGCCCAAATACTTTACGATAAATATCGAGGAGGACCGATATTAGATCAAACATCTTTATGCGAAATTTGCGTAAAAAGACGATGCAAATTCTTGCGTTTTAAACTAGCACTCGAACGAGATTGTAAAGAAGTCAGTGAGCTAGTTCGCACATTTAAAGAACCGTAAGTATTTTATAATTCTTAACAGTTTGTCATAATAAAAACAGATAATATAAATATCCATAATAATCATGATATTTATATTCTTTTAGTTCTGAAACAAGCTATATAATTGGTACTGATTCATTACGATCATGGCGAAAATTAGCTACGGAAACGTTTCAAGAGGACATGGAACAAGAGATGGACGATTGCCTGAAAGAAGTTGATGAAAACGAGGAAAATGAAACTATTATAAACTTTAATGAAGATCTACTCTGTGAACATAATTCTCTCAAAACAGCAGACTCCAGTAGAAGAGTGATACCTCAAGAAGCCTGGTTGATTCTTCGAAAATATTTTCCGGATTCGAAAGAATACTCTATTGGATCATCATCCTGTTTAATCTGTGAGGTTTGTAAAATTATATTTTTGTGAAACAAGCTATTAAGGCTATTTTTAAAGCTATTTTTAAAGCTATTTTTTTAAATATATTAATTATATATTTGTCGATGTCTCAGGAGAGAATGGAAAACGCACAAAAAGCGAAGAAAGATGACAAGATAAAGGCGAAGCAGCAAAAAGACGAACTCACCGACTTATATTATGGAAAGAATAGAAATGAAATTTTGAAGTGCAATGATCCAACAAGGTTATTCTACATTGTGGAGAAAGGCTTCTTGGATAGTTGGCGTTCCTTCATTCGGTGAGTACTTAAATTATATCCTTTATTATACCGTTTATTATATGAAAACCATGTAATGAAAAGGTTTGTAATTGCATTTTTTTTTTTTTTTTTTTGAGCAAAATTATGCGATAGTCTTTTGCCCATAGTTGACTGAATCGCGTGTATAAAAAGTTTATTGCTTTAAAAAAATAAAATTTTGTCTATATGTCAATACAGTTCCGGATTCCGACAATTCTACTTTCAGACAGAGAGTTTTGGTTAGAAAGTCTTTCTAAAAAAATTTACAATATAATACTTCTTTCCCATTGATATCTCTTTTATCCCTCGATATGTTAGTAATCTTCACAATAAATTATCCTTGTCGGTTAACTATATGTGAATGTTCTCTACGTTCATTCGTGTGGTGCGAGTAAGATGGCACTAGTTGTCTCGAAAATCGCATACAGCGACGCACAATTTTCCTCCATTTCCCGCCATTCTCTGCCGTTCCCGCCATTCTCTCTCATACCCCGCCAAAGAAAAGAAGTTGATGTACAAGAACAATTATCTCGACGCATTTAGAGTAGCATCCGTGAATAAAATACACGGTAAGATACATTATTTAATAAAATGGATGCCCGAAAGAAAGATGTTAATCATAAAAGTAGTACAGATTGTCATTGAAGTGAAAATATATAGCTAATCTTTGCAATTAACCTTTTGCAATCGAAAGACGCCGTAGCGACGCTATCGAAATGGCGTCCTTCGAATGCGAAGGATAAAATAAAGATAAATTTACTATTTCTTATAATTTAATATCAATATAATTAGAGAATATCCAAATGTTTCGATTTGCGATTCAATTTGTTATACGATTATCTACTTTTTAATTAAACATGTGTCTTTGGGGATAAAATTGATATTAGATTTTTGCTCGAATCTATGCGATTGCGAGAAACGGAGGCAAATTCTCGTTCTTGAATTCGTCAACTTCGATGGTCAAAACTGGTTGTCGTAAATGCGGAAAAGGGAGGGTGAACGGGAGGATAGATATCCGGGATGTATTAACGAGCTTTTCCTAATTATGAGAAAAAACTGGACCGCGCGATTAAGCTGGGCGGCGGCGGCGGGTTCCCTCCTCGTGCTCGTGTGGGTGCGGAGGAAGACCTGCACGGGAAAACTAATTGAAACCGCTTAACGACCCGCCGGCAAATGATACATCGACCCCGACGAAGGGCCACCGGTGTCTTAATATCGTTTCGCCTTCTTCCACGGTCAAGACCGTAAATGCAATTTGGACTCTCGCTCGATCTTCTTCGAATTTCTACTTTTCCGGTATCTATTCCCCCCCCCCCTCTCCCTCCCTAACCTGCACACTTGGTGTCGAAAAACATGCTGAAGGCACATACCCGAAATATATGTGCTCGCAAAAAATAAATTTCAGCCTTTTTTCTTTATTTCTATCCGCTGTTAATCAAATATGTCTGCAAATTTAATATATTTAGCCGTTGTACATACATATATTTCATATATATGCATGATAATATATGCATAAACTTTAAAATTTATTATTTTATTTCACACGAATGAATTTCTACGGATTTTTTAGCTTTACGATTAGATATCGATTAAATATAAGTTAAACTCAAGAAAATCGTGCATCTTGCACTAAAATTTGTTTTGGCGATAATGAAATGTCATACGAATCTCTCTGTTATATCTTTGTTTTTTTTCAATCATGAAACGAGATTTTTAAATCTCATTATCATATTTTTTGATCTTTTTTTAAACAAAAAAGATCTCTCTAAATATATGTATTTAGTAACGAATTTATTCGAACACGATCTCATGAATACGAGTGAGATCTTTCTGACAGTGAAAAAAGATCTTTTAACATCCAGGACGGCATTATCTGTGAACGCTCCCTTATTATACATTCTCTCGCGCAACGCGACACGCTAGCTGGACGCTTCGGATTGACAGATTCAAATTCGCCGGGGCTTAAATCTCGTGGATTCAGCGGTGTGTGAGCTAAACCAGGATCAACCCTTCTCGCGGATTACACGTTTGTCGTGTCACACGCGATTTCGGTACACGTATGGAGGGGTATGAAAACCTCGAAATAAGTGCTCGAATTCCCATATTAAACAAGCAGTTATGAGTAACAAGGAGAATATATACATACGCCTTTCTGCGTGATTTAGATGCATAAAATGTTACATTTTCACGTAATGCATATTAATTTTTAACAGAGCGTCTTTAAAATAGCAGATAATAATGAAATTCTATTTGATTGCGTTTGAAAGATGAAGCGCGGAAAAAAAAAAACGATAATTCGCTACTTCGTCCCATTTCTTGAGATTGCGAGTGTCCACGATTCATTATCGAGAATTTGCTATTAACCGAGGGAGAGAAAATGTGAAAAATATTTTTCCGGACCGTTGGCATTGTCTTCGACCGACTCCTTTGTGACGTCGGTGATTAATTTTTCAGCAGGTCGGGCATGCCGCCGTTTTTTGCGCCACCACTGCCAGTAATCGTTCTTTGTATTTTTCGAACAAAACCGCCATAGTTCGTTGCTTCCATCACACATAGTTATATTATACAGTATATGCATGGTGGTGCAGTCTTTTTGCAAAGTACTCGGAATGTAAAATTACTCTTTATTACCATATCTCTTTTATTAAATTAAATTTTCTATATTTATGTTGCTCTAAAAAGAAATCAGCTGTTCGTGTTTACCGTTTCATTGCGCATTTGAGCAGCTTCTCAACTTGAATACATAGCAGAAGCAACTTTTCAAAAAGTGATTAATTTATAGCTTAAATATAATAAAGATATTACTAGTGATTCGCGTGTAATAATATATGATTTTATTTTAAAAGAACTTACACTTGAATTATACTACGTACGATGTGTAAATCGAAATTGTGTTCTTATTATATTTCGGAAGCATAGAAACGATTAGCTTATTTTATCTTTCTTAATAAACGATTGGTTTATCGATAATCTCTTTATCGATAATTAGTTAAGTCTCACTATAACCGGACGCAATAGGAGCTTCTACATCCTTAAGAGAACAAATGGTGTTGAGGATTGCAATCTGTTTAACTAGCTTCAAAGTCCCCCGCCAATCCGTCAACGTCGCTCGAATGGATTTTCGAAAGGATTAGGATTTGCATAAACGATCATTCAACTTCCGCTCGACGCGTCCTTTCTTTTGGCATGGATATTCCTCGACATTGGTAATTTAAAAATTTACACTTGAGCAAGCCATTATATAGAAATGTTGAGTATATAAAATATACTTTACTTTGCATATAATATGTTTCATTATGCATCTTCGATGAATTTGAGCATGAAATTAACTACAAATCAATATAAGTATAGAGATATTTAATTTTTTGTAAAATCTATTAAAATAATTTTGTCTTTTTAAAATAATAGTATTTCAAGTTAAAATTATTATATAATAGTTATCAATGTTCAAAAATCACTTTCAATTTATATTAAATTTATATTGAATGATTAATGATAAATTTTTTCCTTTATAAAATTGCATTCGAGAAAAGTAGATTTATTTTCCATTCTTTGGATAAACATTGCACCACGAGTGCAATGTTGTTTACTTTATCGTACCTTAACGCAAACTTCTTCATAATGTCGGTGCCCATCAGGCGTACGCGCTTTAAGCTGACTTCCGCACTTCGGTAAATAATTATTAATGATCATCGGGGAAAATGTGACCGCGATCTTGTTGACACCGCATTGTAACAGCGTGAACAATGGTGCCGTAGTTCTCGGAAGCGTGCGCCGCGAGGCTGACGTAGAAAGGTGGCGGGGGGGGGGGGGGTAGGTCGGGGAGAAGGGCAGAGGCCATAATTAATAACTGGGAATTGATTAAGGTGCCAGATAAGTCCATGGAGCCGGTAGCTTGTGTCTCTCGTCTCTCTTCGTCTTTCTCGGAGCTTCGGACACCCTTCGGGCTGTCTCTCGCTGCGACGCGCGTTATGATATGATTAATAAATTTCAAGATAACGCCATCGTTCCCGTAAAGTCCCTATCGTCGTCGTCCCTCCGCGAAGGACCGATTTGCGGTTCCACTTACGGTCTCATAAATGACTAATTATTCTCGCCGTCCTACGTCCAGGTCACCCGGTGGCCATTTACGTTGGCTATTCGACGCTCGAGAACGCAAATCTTTTACTCGCGCATAAATCTACCCAAAGAGTTAATTTTCTCTCGTGGTGTTATATGCCGTTATATATCCTTCTCGCATTCTCGTTCGTCGTTTCCGTTCCATGACAATCGCAGCTAATTCGCTATTACGGAAAAGCGATTCTGTCGGTTTCGATAAGTCGATGTAGCTCGATTTCCCTGTCCTCTCCAGCGAGGAGTGAAACGCCGAAGAAATTCCGACTATTTTGCGTACATTTGGCAGGAGGGTGCCCGTTGCTTCTGTCGAGACGAATGCAGCGAGAAAGAGAGAGCACAGCACGGGTGTGTGTGTGGGGTGAACGGGTGCTCGCGGAAGGAAAACTATAAATCATTCGACGAAACGAGCCACGTTAGAAAAAGAGGGGTGAGTCTTAGTATTGGAGGAGGGTGGCTCGTAGCATCGTCGTGCATCGACTCGCGAAATCCAACTACCCTTAAATAAATTGATTCATTGCGAGAGACCTCCGCGTTGCCACCATAAACTCGAACCGTCTCTAAGCTTCCCTCTCTTGTCCGATGATATTTCGCTAATTTTCGAGAAATGGAGTCTACCATCGCGACGCGAGATCCCGAGATTGAAGTTGATCGTACTGAGAAATTGATCGATTGCCACGTTATCCGTGTTTGATTTCTCCGATAAATTGCCGTCCCGAATAAACACAACAAAATTCAAATATATATTGGGATCAATATGTGAATGTGCTATCAATTTATATTTATGCAAATTTATTTAATGCAAATGACACGAATTTAATGGTGAACGGTCGTTTAATTTATATTATTCTATATATTATTTCCGATAATTGGATTCGTACGCATATAAATGTACGCTCGGCGCGTGGAAAGAATTCTTTCGGAATCAGGATGTATCCTCCTCCCTCTCTCTCTCTCTTTCTCTCCACCTCTATTCCTCATTCTCCCGGGGGTGGCCAGTGTCTCGGGGGCGGTCATATATCATCCACCCTTGGGGGTGGCCGCGGGGGTAGAAGCAAAAAATCTTACCGAGCAAAAACTATCATCAGTGCTTGGTAAAGCGAGCTGAACGTTTCGCCCGCTTCTCTCTCGCTCTCTCTTTCTCTTCTTTCCTTCTTCTTTCCTCGCCATATTCTCTTCATCTAAGATCTACGTGTCGCTATTCTGCGTATAATTCTTTCCAGTTTTCTAAAGGTGGTTAACAACGGATTTGTATATGAAATGTACGAATTAACGCATTTCTATCAATTTGATATACTTTTACGTTCTTAAATGTTTATTTTATCAATATATACTTCAAATCGTAATATACAGAATGTTTTATGAGTCTTGCGTAGGACTTGAGAAGTTATTTTTTTATTTGAAGTCACGCTCATCTTATCTTCTCAAAACGGTCGCAACTATTTCGAATTTTTGACGTGGCAGTAATTACTGAATTTTTAATCGTTTGTAACTGCAAAAGCCGTACGTTCAATATATGTTCAATTTGTAATTATATTATTTACTTTTTTTTTATTGTACATATATTCTGATTTCGACAGTTTCATCCAAATTTCCACATTTTGCTCTATACATCTGTTTACTGTACACCGATTTGTCCGAATCGTCGACTTTTAGCACGATTTATCGCGATTTCATTCAGATCGGAGAGGGTGCAGGACATCGGAAAGTATATTCGTACGGTCGATTGTGCTCTCTCTCCGCAACGGTGCCAATGTAAATAGACGGGAGCGATCAAGCATGGCGGGTGGCTGCGTTTTTCGCGGTGTATCGCGGTAGCCCAATGGTCACGCCTGGCGAGCAACTTACGCGTGTTGTTCTCCGATCGGGAACGCTTGATCGGTATTGAGAGGTCCGGCAAAAAAGAGCGAGCTTAGCTGCCGCAACGATCCGATCTTGCAACGAGTATATAATAAGTGCCCTGCAAGTACGTTCGGAAAACGGCCGACAGATGTGTTACAACTCCGTTATATTGTAACCCGTACACGACAGACGTACCTATTATAATCGACCTTTCACACGCCGACTGATTTACTTTGCCGTTGCCCGACGACTAATTAAGACTCCGTTTATTATATCGAATTTGTTTATATATTAGAGAAAATTTATTTTTCTATGGATAACATGCCGTAGGATTTAAATTAGAAAAATTTCTTTTCACATTTTCCTGCCTATTAATTTATCTGTTTAAAATTGCGCCTTATCATTAAACAATCATATTGGGAAAGATACAAAACATTTTGAATTTAGAAAATAATTATACTTTCGATTGTTGAAAATTAATTCGAACCTTTATCCGATTACTTTTTACTCCAACGTTCCATAATTCTTAGGATCATTCAAGCTCCGTCTTTCATCAACTCCATAATAGAAATTATATTATTTATAACTGGCAGTATACTTTATCGATGAACGGAACCTTTTTTCGAGCGGTTTTTTAATAATCGATTATTGCGTGATAATTCCTTGCTCGCTCTTAATTTTCATCAATTGAATACGCTGCATATCTTTTGCGCCTCTCGATAGTAACGTTACCTACGTAGGCAAGTCAGCCGCGTACGACCAGAAGCATCCTCCACGGACTCCCTTTTTATTACATCGGCGAAAGCCTCCGGTCTTCTTGTTTGCTCAGAGGAGGAGAGGATCTTCGGTCGCGCGGGATAGTCCTCATGAGGAAGGGGGGGAGCGAAGAAGAGAAGGAGAAGGAGGGCCTGAAGTTACATCGGCGGTAGTCCTGTTGACCGACGGACTGCGGCAGGATGTCGATTATCGACGGTTTTTGCCGTGATTCCCCTTTTTCGAGCCGAGCGCATAATTAGCTTTCGTTATTCTAGCGCGCACCGCCGTGCCGAGTCGAGTCGAGTCGCGCGCGGCCGCCCAGCTTCCGCCCGCTGACAACGATCGAAGACTCCTTGCTCACTCTCGCCGTATTATATTCGCCGTGATCTTCCTCCTTTAACCGGCTATTGTCTCTTTCCCTCTTTCTCTCTCTCTCTCTCTCTCTCTCTCTCTCTCTCTCTCTTTCCCTTTCTCCCTGACTCATCTTTCGCATTCTCGCTCTTCGATATTATCCGCCGCATCGCTCGCCTCTTTCGGTCTTGAGCGATTTCGCGCGGCATCGAGTGAGATCGCTTTGACGAAGATTCGAGCATTTCCTTCGACGATTGGACAGTCCGGAGACGTGATGATGATACACTTTTCTCTTTCTGAGAATTTTGCGAAAAAGGGAAAAATGTATGACATTACAGAATCTCTCTGGACAAGTTCCTAATTGTGAAAATATATTTCGGCGTTATAAAATATCTATTTACTTCAATCCATCATTTTCTAAGTATCGATGAAAAAAATAATGCTTTTCTTATTAGATACTTTCTCTTCAGTTTTCGAAAATGAGTGAAAATGAATGAAATTATTACCTTTGTCATCTTGTCCACAAGTTGATTATTATTACTGAATTTTATAATTATTTATTATAATTAATATAAATAACTTATTCCCCCCCAAAAGAAATCCTATCTTCTCTCTCTATCTGCCGTACCGATAACTTATAGAATACGAATTGACTGTGCAATTCATGCAACTATTACTTTTCGTTAACGAAGCCTCGTTAAGTTGTGAATATTTTAGATTATGGAAGAGAGGCGAAGAGGTCGGTTCTTTGTGTCACTGACGCATTACAAACTTGATTAGGAATTCCTCGCATTAAATCACTACGACCTTCTGGACGTATGTCAAAATTACATGTTACCTTTTGAATAACTTTAGAGTCGTGTTTTTGTTATACGTGTTTTAGAAACATGACGGCATAGTTATATACTATCATCGATTAATCGCAAGCAAAATTTAACCGTTTATATCTCAAATACTTTTATCCGTATGCTATTAAATATTGCGTGCATGGATTAAATTATATTTTTCTCAATCATAGATTATTAAAAATAGGCAATTGTGGAATAACAGTTGCATTATCTTATTTAGGAACTCTTTCATAGATCTATGAAAATTACGGAATATAAAATTAGTACTTTGCTTTACACGCCTTCACTTTAAGAGGTTTAATCGTGCTATCGATTTTTACCAAAAGCATTTGCCTCGCTTTATTCATACTACTCATTATTTCCATTCGTTGTGTATCGACATCCGCTTGGTAAACAAGTGTGCGACTGCCGGAAATTTAAGTTTGCCAGATCTGACGGGGGATGGATATATATTTGTCAGCGGAAAAGTTCGCTGATGTACATCGGCGGTTTGTCTCGTTGCGTTCGTCTCGTCGTCCGTTTCTCATGATCAGCACGGACATACGCGAGCTCGCGCGTTGTTCTCTTATTTTCCGAGTGTCCCGCGGTAACCGGCAGCAACATTGTTTTTCTCTTGCTCTTTCTCGTTCCCCTCTCACACTCCACTTCTCCCGCTCTTTCGCCATCTATCTGACGACTGGCTTTTGGGATTCCTTTTTTAATACTCGGACACACCGAGAGGACCTTTTACCACGGACACGTAGGGGCCCTCTTGTAATGACCGCAACGCTCCAATGCACTCGGCGCGTCCGGAGCTGCATAACCGGATGCTGCAGCGGACGCGTAGGATGCATCTTACAGCGTGTCCGTATATCGTTCATCGTATCTCGTTGACATTTCATTCTTTCATATTGCAATATTATGAAGATTGAAAATATTTCAATTGTTATGCAGTTTTGTTACGCTTTAGCTAATAATAGTAAATAAATAACTGTACATATAAAATTGCACCTAAAGTAATTAACCGCACTTATACATCAGTAATTTTTACACGTCTTGATTACTTTCCCATGATCATTATTTTTCATTTATTCTCATCAATATTCACTCTTGCAAAGTCTTAATATAATATTATAATCATATTCAGCAAAGATGTGATAGTGGATCTTTTGTCAGCTGATTTAAACGGAAATGCATTAGGTTGAATATCAATCGTTGTCTCGTTCGAACACGGCCAATAATTCGTTGACAAAAGCGGTAATCTCTCCGGAGAGATCGAGAATCATCTAGTCAAATAGTGACGGGAGGAGCGCTAAATCAGGGAAAACCTAGGGATACTCGTTTTGGATCTCGGGGTTGCCCGGAAGACAAATGTCAGCGGAACATGCGGGGAGCCTCGGCCTCTCTTACGCGTAGATGCACGGTCTGCGGCGGTAAATCAAGGGTGGTGATATTAAAAGGCCGCTTATACGCGAAAACATAAGATTTATTTCTGCTCCGAGAGGAATGCGCGCGTGAGAAGGAGCGGAATAAAGGCGCTTCGTTCATCGAACGCGTAGGAGTTCACGGAGAGAAGCGAAAGGAAAAGGGACGCGAACGGAGAGAGAGACGAATTATCGAGACGAATTTCTCTCTTGGCCCGTATCATACGCGCGAATAGAAGGACGGGAATAAAATCCAGACAAGATAAAGTTACATTCGCATCTGTGAACGAATAATCGTGCCTCGCATCTCGAGGGTGTCTCACTTGAACCAATATTGCAATTCCGCGAGAAACGGAGGGGGAAAGAATGGCGCTTTATGACTTATTGTTAGTTGATTTCTTATAAATATGCTATTTTTTATCTTAAGGAGAAATTGTATATATGTTTGTTCTACTCTTGCGTATATACTGCAAAATATATTCTTCTGTTATAATCGATGAAATCGCGTAGCATATAATTTTATAAATATAAAGAAGAGAAAAAAAAAGATATATTGCTATTGATATTTGTGATATTAATGAATCGTATCAAAAATTCATCAGTCTATATTTTTTTTCTTTTGACATTTTCTTCTTACATTATTATAATCCGGTTCTCTCGGATTGTATCCGTGTAATGCTACATTTTCTTTTGCAAATCCCGGTACCGCGCGACGGTCGTCTCGGTTGATTAAGGCCATCCACAATGATGCTGTCACTAGATTCGTTCGTGCATAGAACAGGATATTATGCACCGGTATCGAACAATAAGTTTGCCGACCACAGTGACTCGGCTCGATCTGTTTTTCATCATTGTACGATCCGTAATTTGTTCGGACTTTGCCGTTGCTATATCAACGCCTTCGTTAATTCTTTCGCTACCGGAGCCCCGATTACAATTCACCATGACTGTTATCTGTGTGTCAGGAGTAGCTATAGTCGCTCAAGTATAACCGACATTCCTGAGCTCGCCAAACTCGCACGTTTTTATTTCTAGTTCTGTTCTTGTTTTTCTACAAGAGAACAATGATATATGATTCAAGCTTAGGAGAAACTGTCACTTGATCTTTCGCCCAAGATGTGATTTTTCCGAACGCTTTCGCGTCTGATTACGTGTTGGTGCGTTGCATCCCTACATATCCGAAGGCAGGAAAGCCGCAAACCGAATCCTGTTTTTCTCCTCCATCTCCGCGATCTCCGGGGAGCAATAATCGTTGCGGGGCGGAAAAATTTCGCGACAGAAGTTAAACAAAGCCTCGAAGCAGAGATAAAAAAAAAAGCAGGAACGAGGACGAGAGAGGGTGGGGAAGAGAGAGAAACGGAGGGATATATAGAAACCGGTGGGTGTCCCGGGTTCGACCGTAATAAGGGTGACCATCTCCCTCCGCGGCTCCGTTCGCTCCTGCCGCACGGCGTTCCTCTGTTCTCCTGTTTGAACAAGGCTCATAATTAATACGCGCATTCGCTTCTGGAAAACGCGCGTCCGGGGTGCCCGGGGTGTGCGGGGAAGGAGACATTTTTAAACTACGGCTTCGGATAGTCGCCTTTCCGCAAAGCATGTCGGAGCTTCGCGAGTTTTCCGAGAGCTGTTCCGATACATCTATCTCTGATATATACCTTTCACTGCGAATTTCTCGTTTTAAGGTTTCCCTCTGCAGACTATCAGAAATCGTCCATTTTCGCTGATAAATATGTTTTTTTTTTTTTTTTTCATATCGGATCGAAATTAACATCCGAGGATTGATGAAATTAATTCACGACTATTTAATTTCATCGATTACAGTCGTACATCTCTAAATTTTTCGTAGCATGCAAATTCAAGGAGATTTCCGTCCATTCTCGTAAAGTCGCATGACAGTGTACCTGGCTCGTTTCGCGAGAGATATCTGTCTTTAAGAGCATTATCTGGATGGTCGTCGGCTAGGGGGATGGCAAAAACCATCCGCCCCCTTGTGGTATGTGAAAAATGATGCACAACCCCGTCCCCTAAACATCACCTCCGGAAAGTCCCGAAGGAAACGTTCACCGTCGTCGTTCTCGTTGTCGTCTTTCTGGTTCGTAATCCGTGAGATCGTGTCACGGACGGGCTCGCATTATCGAGAACATTTAACTCGCTTATAGTTATATAGTTACAAAGACTGTTGAAATTTTTCGAATGAAACTACTTCGTTATATGACTAACAAAAAATCCAAAAGTATATGCATTTTACGAAAAGTTTTTTTCTTATACTAAATTACTGTCATACACACAAAACATGTATAATGTCGTAAATAAAGAGTGCAGTCTACATTAATTAAGTAAGATTAATATGATCAATATTATATATAAATCAAGAATAAATATATGTTTAACAATTAGAAAAATAGATTATTTTTATAATCGAAAGATGATTAAAAACTTTTCTAAGATAAATCTCCAATCTTATTTTGCTTCTAAATCATTGCAACGGGATATTAACGATTGTGCCTATTCGTGTCATTTCACGATTACTTAACGCATATGCGTATATTTTTCGGTTTCAGATACGCAGAGGTCTATTCGAGAACACCGCCGGCAAATATCCAGAACGTGTCGCTTCTCTGCGAAGCGCATAAAGGATTCCTGTATGCGCCCAGAGTCAACAACGAACTGTAAGTACTCAAAATGTATATTTTCTAAAAAATCGTGTATATTTATTTAATAGACATCCGTTGTCTTGATATTCTCTCGTACGATATTCTCTCGAAGCTAGGAGAATCGTATATTTCTGGGGAAATAAAGTTAATCGCTTGAGGGATACAGGAGTAGCTCTCCGAGGTTTCGGGAGGGGATCTTTCCTTGGCAGGAATTTCTCGAAGGACACTATATTATAAAGCGAAAGTGCGTGACCTCCTGGCACGCCTTTCTCTCCTTCTCGTTCCTCGGCCCCCGTGACGTGATGGATACGCGAAAATGTCACTCGCACGCCCCCGGGGCCAACGCGCCATCCAACATCCCCCGACTATTATGCTAAACCATTGTCCACTATCTGGCCTAAGATAGCCGGCGGCTTAAGTCGTCCGCTTTTCCTCCGTCTCGGCGCGAGACCGTTAAAAAATCATTTTTGCCATTTTCGCCCCGTCGAAGCGCGACGCTGCTTCTCGTATTTATCGCGGAAAACTCTTACTCTTTCCTCTCCTGCGAGTTATCACATCTTTATATTGAATTTGAAAATGCGATTAATTAAATATAACATACATTATATACATAGAAATCTCTTGGAGAAAGTAGATTACATCCTGAACCCAAAACTTCTTTTAATATTCAATAACTTTCTGCAAATACATTTATATATACAAGTATTTTATCTTATCGCTAATATAAATTATACTTCTAATATATAATATTTATAATAATATCTGTGTAATATATCATTCTCTCTCTTATATCACAAAAATCCTTTTTCAAGTTGAAGAAGAGATAGAAAAAACACATGTGCAGAAAAGGGAGAAAGAGAGAGAGAGAGAGAGAGCTTTGTCAAATATTGCATAGCCTGGCTAGTATATATTTTTTCTGCTCCGATTTCTCCCCTCTTCCTCCTTTCATCGTCTCTCCTCGATGCATCCACCATTATTCGGGCGTTAGGCAAATACACAGGAGAGACGACAAGCTCGTGCGCGCGTTTTTGCCCCGTGAAAATTCAAATGAGACCGCGCGGCATATTGCGCTGAATCGAAATTAATGTCGCGCAACTAATTATCGGCCCGAGTCATCATCGTTTCGTACCGTTGGGCCTCTCTTTCGTTTTCGTTTCGGGAATCGAAACCGCACCGCTGTATAATCGCCTATCATTCTATCGAGGGTTAAACGATCTCGAGCGGCAATTATCGTTGATCGGATAGTCATCTTAATCGAATATGATTAATCGATCATCGTTATTGCGTTATACATTTTTTATGAATATTCTTCGTACTCATTATAATATGTACGTTTATATTAACAGCGAGTGAATTTAGATTGCTGGAAATTGTGTGGTTGCATAAATTCTATTTATCAATTAATAATCAATTAATAATAACTTGTATCAGCGTGTTACTCCGATGATAGATGTGCTCAAAATTGCATGTATCAATAGCATCATAGTTCGCGAAATATTATTGATTGCATACTAGCGCGAGATTCCCTCGCGATACGAGGTTCAGGAACCATGCCAGGATCGAGCGAACAATTGCAAGGGCAAAAAGTTGGAGCCGTGGCATAGCAAGAAATTTCTAATTTGCGGTATAATTAAGGGAGGCGATGCAAAAAGCATTACGGATTCTACGGCGTTGTCGGAAAATCGCAAATTCCATCTTGCAAATACGTCTCTCGTCCAATCGCGCGCTTTCTCTCTCTCTCTCTCTCTCTCTCTCTCTCTCTCCATCTCCGTTTCTATGCATATTATAAATATCAAAAGAGAACTTTATATTTATGTTTCCCTCTTTGCCAGAATTATATAGTGGAAGATCATTTAATTGTTACAGATACAGCATAGTAAACGCGGAAGAGTGGTCGAAACTCACGCAGTTCTATGAAGTCGATTATCCCATTATCATAAAAAAGACTGATGAAGATTATATAACAAATCCCGGTAAGTACAAGTATTTTTGTTGCGTAAGATATGAAAAAATGCGACATTCATTGACGTATTCGCGATATAGATTGCGAGCTATAATTTCAGCTATTCTGCTGTTAAAAACACTATTATGCAAATTCAATGTTTCCCCTTTTTTTTATTCATTATTCGCGCTATTTTGTTATCGAACGGTTTCTCCGACGCGTAAAATATATCATCGCTGATGGCCATGATACATGATAAGTTACGCTCGGTGATCGCGTTTAACGATATATCTTATACAGATAGAAGGAGAACGTATACGCGTGAATCGCTACGTGAGTTTCCTACTCCGCCCCTCTCTCCCAACCTAACCTAAGGAATAATGCCAGAAGACATTAGCCGCCGATTTACATAAATCCACCTCCTCCTGTCCCCCGTTCTACCCTCCCGGTTCGCTTCTCTTTCAAGCCCCAAAGTGTCTCATTATAATTAAGAAGTATCCTGAAAATTAACTGGCAGAAAAAGCAGCGCCACACGCCGGGGATACGCGACGGGTAAAACGGCCGTAAATGGGTCTCTCAAAAGTTTCTCGCCCCCCTGTTTCACGCAATGTGTCAAAATCCTTTGACGTTTCTATTTTATCAATTTATCGATTCTACTATTCTACTCGCAATGTTGTAAAACTACTAATTTTTTTTGTAATAATTGTATAATTTTTGTGTTAAAAAAATATACAATCGCCCGTACAAACTCGTCGAAAAGTTAGAGTGAAGAATCGAGCGTGTATCTCTAAAAAGAGCGATTAAGATTCATTCGAGTTTCTCTTTCTCTCTCCTCTCGGGCACGTGTCGCGGCGCTTTCTTGGACGAGCGATCCTTGTCGGCCGTCCGGCAGGCAAATTGGGTCCCGACGGTAGCACCGGGGAACCGCTGGACACGAGAATGGATACAATGTTCACATCCCGCCTCGTGGCCGGCCGTCGCCAACGAACGGCGTTTATCGTGCGCGCGAAGGATCGGGATCTCTAAACATCCCATTGTCTTGTCCGTCTCCCGGTCGCGAGTGCACCACCTTTTTTTTCCGGGGCATTTGTCAAGGCGCTCTTCCGATTCTTTCGGCACGACGAGGAGCTACGAGGCCGCCGCCTCGACGACGACATCTGAATTGCAAAGACCTCGCCCTCTTCGTTGATGGCCGAAATCGAATAGCTGATATCACGATAGCGGACATCGACAAGTCCGTCGGCCAAATGGAGATGTTTAAGGTTAAAGCAATGATTTTTATGGACATGCAAATGTCGAGTTAATGATCCGTATTCTCATCGCTAATAAATGTTTGGCGCTAATTGTGGCTGTCAGTAAACGGAGAAAAATTTTAAAAACAGTCTCTGGAAATTTTTGCTGATATATATATATATATATATATATATTTTTTTTTTATACATATATATATATGTATATAAAACGTTTATTATATCTGCATTTCTCACAAGCCTTATCCTACCATCGAAATTATCTCGTCACGATCGTTTTCGGCGATACTCTGAAGAACACGAGGAGGAGCCGAATTACAGACAAACAGACGATTTAGCTTATTTTGAGGGCGCGCTTTGCGGGTGCGGTAGGTCTCGGGTAGGCGCGAAGGGAAGAGGGACGGAGTTGCTGAGTACAAAAAATAAGGGGTTGCTTTCGGTGACTGATACGGCCCTGACTAACGAGTTCTAGCCGGACGATCGTGCTACTCTTAAAGCCTCCAAGGATCCCCTTTTCTCGTTCTCTTCCTCTCCCTTCTGCCCGCCGTCTCCCTCGATCATGAAGGCACATTAGGCACCGTCCAACCTCGTATCAATCACCCGACTACCCCCGATACCGCCCGCTCGCCAGTTGACAGAACCGGAGGTGACGCGATTGAATACCACCCTCTACGCCTCGTTGCTCCTCCGACCGACTTGATGACGACGACGATGCCGGAAAACCTAAGCGAAGGGAATGAAACGTTGCCTCGTGCGAGGCAAGGGCCTCGCGAATCGGTACTTAACGTGAGACGTCATACTCGGTTGCGAAATTTAAGTATTCTGATGAATACATGCTGATTATCTGCAAGTAGATGTTTAACGAAACCAAGTAGTGTGCGCTAATTAATTGAAAGGTTTAGAGAGTCTTACTTTATGATTTCATTATTTATTCCAAGTACTGTATACTTGAAGCGATTCTTTTAAATTATAAATTTATTTTGTTTTTGCTCTGAACGCCCAATATATTGAAGATAGAAAAATTATATATTTTTTCTAAACAATTCAATCTATAAATTTTCTTATTTATTTTCTAATGGAAATAGTCATTGAGAACAAACTCCAACATTTTTACGATAACATTTTTGGAATATTATTCACAGTACGAGCTTTCTCCTCGAGTTGCGTATTGATAATTGAATCGTGCCTTGCGCGATTATCTTCCGGGAAGCGGCTTTTATAGCGCCAGATCGAAATTGATTCTAGAAATGTAGCGGCGAGTTGCTGCTCGCTGTTTCGTTTCCCCGAACGTCGCTCATAAATATCGCTTAGGCGCCAGGCGGTGCCACAAATCAGGCGTGTCCGTGGTACGGCACTGGTTGTATCGCAAAACCGATGAGGAACGAGTGAGCGAGAGACCAAGAAAACCGTGTGCGCGGAACAGACAGACGTGGAGGGGTAGAAACCGGCGACGGCGGCGGGCGACGGTAGGAAGAGACCGGCCTCAAATTAATATTCGGACGGCGATTTAGATTTAGAACACGAATTTGCTGATTAGTTCCCTCCCGGAGAATGCGGTCGCCTACGTTGCAGCGGCCGTCCTTCCATAAACGTGCGGCTACGACGTAGGAGAGGGAGAGATGGACCTGGAGATTCGAGATTTAGTTTCCTGAGGGGGTTGAACTTAACCAGGGGTCAAACGATTCGGGAGAGACATTTGTTAGCCCCCTGTCCCCACCCTGCGACAAGTGCGCCGGACATGTCTTAATATATACATCCGTTGACCAATGAACATGCTCTTATGAGCCGTGCCGTCGTGCGGTCAAAGTCGTTGCATCGTTAATGGATACCGACTTCCATCCGGAAAGTTTTTCGCTTCAAAACTTACAACCCTCCGAAACATGCTGCTGTGTTAGACAAACAATCAGTCCTTCATCGCTAATCGTATTTTTACAGAACAGAAATAGAAAGAATAATTGAATATTCGATCAATAACGAAATTTGTGCGATTAATCATTGAATGAAGCAATTCTTACGAGACTATATATTCGCTTTTATTTTATTTCTTCGAGTGAGAAAATTATTTCGAGCGAGGGTCGAAAATTCATTTTTGGTCAGCGCGATGATTGCATACGTTTTTGTACGATGGCCAATATACAGATAAGAAAAGGGAGGTTTAGCGAAACATTAGCGTGCGGAGAACGGGGGAAAAAAAAAAAAACAGCGTTTTCGCGTAATCGCGCAGGAAACGAGCAAAGTCGGGCGGGACAAATTTCGCAGGGACGGAATTAGCGCATCCTGCTAGGTCTCTCGGAGCGCTCCCCCTCGCTGCTTCTGTTATCCCGAAGGAGATCCCCCACTTGTCCGTGAATCTACGGGGGGTCCTTTTCCTCCAGGATTAAATGGAGCGCCTAGATGACCGATGCTCGTCCTCCGGTAGTGGAGTGCGAAGCGTGGTGAGAGGACAGGGACGGAGGTTGGGCGGAAAACAAGATAAAACAAGGATAAAGCTCGCTCAGATCCCCTCTTCTCCAACCTTTACTAAGATGCGTCTTCTGATTCTGTCCGAAGGAGAGAGACCCTCGATAATCTAGAGATGTCCAATCGTCCATATTACTTGATTTAAACCGTCGCGTTTTCAAATACCGTTCCCTTTTAATAAACGACATTGACGTTACAGAAAATTGCATATTTTTTATGTATATTTTAATCGTTATTTCATCGTACGTACAAGTGATAAAATATGAAACGACTGGGCAAACTATTAATCCATCTGTAAAAAAAAACTGCGTGATTATTTAGCTAAAACTATTATTTTCTTTGCATTTATATAAATAATTCAATAAATCAATTCTAAGATTATACCGAAGAAAATTTGCATCTGTTATGGCTGATATTTTGTTGTGTGATTTATCGTGTCGTTATTCTGAATTCGACGATTGCAATGAAGAGGCGAAAGATCTTATTTCGTTTAATTAACGAATTCGTTGATCGCGAAATACTCATCTACGAATGTCGCATCGCGAGGAGGGTCTCTCTCGATTTTCGCGGTACAGAGTGACAATCGCATTTTGCGGATTTCGGTAGAGACGCGCGTAATGCCGCCCTTGCTGCTATGCCGGCTCGGTGTCATCCTGTAAGAGGATTAGATTTCGACTTTGTTGTGGCTCTCGAAGACGTTCGTTAGCGAAATCATTATTATCACGTCGATCTTCCTCGGCTACCGCGACGTCGAACCTGCGCGCTAGATACCAAGTCACGTTTGAGAATTTCGTTAATTCTAGCTGCCAATTACCGATGCTTGTTGTCGAGAAAATGGATTTGAAAAATTAGGACCATTCGACTGAAGGAAAGATATATTCTATTTCTTGCCGTCTGAATCACACGCAGTTTTTTTTAGATGGATTAATGGTTTGCCGAGTCTTTTCATATTTTATCATTTTCACGTGCGATAAAATAATGATTAAAAATACATTCTTCTTTCTTGTTATCTGCTCTGGTTGCTATTAGATTTAATAAATTTATTAATGCATTAAACAAAATAAATTATTATTTTATTAGTAAGCACAGTTTTAGAAGTCCCTCAGTTTTGGAAATTCCAAAGAATTCAAAACATATTTGTAGAAGGGTGAACGTTTCTCATCGTCGAATTATAATGGTTGAGGGAACATCAATCTTTCATTCACAGGGTGACCTGGGAGTTATGAATGAAAGTCGTTCAGTTCTTTTAATATAATAGGGAACCTGATATCTTTCCGCTTAACGTGCTTTCGATTTAGATCGAAGAGTTTTCTTCTGCAATTTGCGCATTTTTCCATTTTAGCTTTGAATAATCGTTTTAGGATCAATATCTTTACGCTTATTACAAGAGATTTTAATTTATTTTTCTTTTATTTAATTTAAAGAATTGATTAAACTGATAAATAAATAATCCCACATTTAATTGCACGAAAATTATACGGGAGGATTCAAATCCCTTGGCGATGAATCGTAATATCAACATCTCGTTTCGAATTAACGCCCCGATATTAGCGACCCTATTTCGTTTACGACTCTTTTTCACCCATCCGTTCTGTCGAACAGCTCGCTCTAAATAATCATCCTGCCAATTCGATACTTATTTCGACGTATCCGCAATCACCGTATAATTGCTTTTTCTTAATTGATGATCAATCAGCCAAAGTGTGATTAGCACAGTGACACACTTTGTTTGGCTCGCTAATGTCGAAGAAAAAAAAAACAGACACATATTAATTAATGTACATCTGAAAACTCACAATAAAATTTTCTCCATATAATATCTTACAAGATTTTCATTAGCAATAATTATTTTCTTTGTTTGATTAATGTCTTTATAAAGAAAGATTTACTCTTAAATATAATTTTCTATTTGTTTAAATTTCTTATTTGTAAAACATAAATATAATCTTTATATTCAATTAATATTTACATTAATATTTAATTAATACACTATGCATATCAATAAAACTTCTGCTTACGATACTTAATATTTCACATATAATGATGATAATTCACAATTATGTATTTACATCGAGGATGCGATAGCAACTTGACAATCGCATATAGCTTTTATTAAAAGTTTTATTTCGCAGATCCCAGGAGATTTTGATAGTCGTTTAACCGATCTAAATAAAATCCTTAGGAATCTGACTCTTCGTCGGGCTCCCGAAACTTCTTCCATCGATATCGCTAAGTTTCCACACTCGTTTATGGTTTGATTGCCCTTCGATGGCACTTTAGGGAAATGGATTAGAGTTCCTCCGTCGCCCTTTATACTTGCACAACCACTATAGTCTATTGTGTATTATTTGCCAATAAAATCGGTCTATACTTCCTTCAAACGCTCATAAAAGCCACTTCGTATTTCTGCATAGCACACCTATGATAAAAAGCCGAGATTACGTGAGCGGAAATGTAATTGATCGTCAATTCTAGCTTTAGCTCCGCGAGGTTGCTCATCTCGACCGGCTTGAAAAGTGCGGCTAACATTCTCGATAGGTACTGTTTGTAGTACAGCGGAAGAGATTTGCATTCGCGACCCTACGAATCTCTCATTAGCTTAAGCTTCTCGTATTTCCGATTAAACTCGATAGCAAACGATCCTATCGCACGGATATCCCCCCACCGGCGGGTAATTAGGAATTCGAAGGGAGGACCTTTGAATTCATTTGGCGTACGGGTCCTTCCGCGTCCTATCCTTCGTTACGGGAAATTAGTTCGCTGCGCGCGATCGGTTTCAATCCACCTCGCGACGACAGATAACGATCAACACATTTATTCTTTCCTCACTTTTTTTTTTCAGAAATCCTCTCTATCATCGCGAAAAGGTATATCGAATATGCATTTTGTTTGCGTTAATCTCTTCGACTCGTTAATGGACAAACAGGCTTCTTACGCCGTTCCGTTATTGGTTCCTACGAGCTGGTAATTAGCGATACGCGGGGGTGGACGAATTCGCATTCAGCCGGGGTCACGGATTCCCCTTCCCTCGCGTTTCCCGCCGCTGGAAAACTGTCTGAACATGACGTAACGCTCCGAGAGTCGCTCGGATACGAGCTTTGGACCGGCCGAAGCGCTTTTTGTGCTGTCCGGCCAGCAACAATGGTCGCTTCTTACACCGCCCTGGTCACCGTATATTATTAATTACTGTATTAATCTCACCGGCCGTAAGCAATCTATTATACATGGGATAAGAGCCACCACCGACATCGCCGCACCACCCACTCACCCGCGCGCACCCTCTAACTCGACTTTCTAACTGCCGTCCCGGTCCTCTCTCGACGAGGGCTCGACGAGAGGCCAACGAAATCTGACCCCTGAGGGTGTTAATAGTGGCGTCACATCGAGCCGCGTCAAGTTAAGTTCCTGCATTGTTACGAAGATCGTGATATTTTCTGTGGATTTTGTGACATTCTGGAATTATCACGTACGGTTCAATTTAGATCGACGCATTAGTTTGTTAATGAATTATACCTTGTATATTAGTGGATTTAATTTACTATATTTTTACGGATATCTGGATAAATTTTTCAAGTACTTCAGTAGAAGACATTTAAAAAAACTGATAAACATATAAAGCATAAAAGTATCTAGAGAATATTTGGCATGCGCGATTCAAAAGAAAAATAGGTACATTTTCACAAATAGCATTAATTATTTTTAATTATGTTAAGCATCACGAATGTGTTTTATATTGTTCCAGGTTTATGCGCAGCCTGTATGTTAGCGAGGGTTGAACAGGAACGCCTGGAAAGTTTGAAATACGATAGAGCTACAATCTACATCAAATGCATCGACGATAACGAAGACTCGAAAACGGAAAACGATTCTGAGGTAAGTTAAAAATGCCTTCAATCTATTATTTATTCAATATGTTGATACGTTTGATTACCGACTGTTAATTTCCAAAACGATTAATTATATATGATCGGAACGACTTTTTAAAAATTTAATTTATATTAGTGGAACAATTAGACATTAATTTTATTACATATGTACAATTTTTTATGCAAGAGTGTGATCGAAAATATCACAATTATCACCGTTTTAATGTGCAATATTATTACGTTAAAATCACAATGTAGCTAATTTTTTGTGTACGAGAAATCTTTTTATATTAGAAATTTAAAATATTCTTATATCTTATACAGGTGTACTGGACATCCTGTATATACGCGGAATATTAAATTATACAATATTTTAAAGTATAGAGATTAATTATTTATTAGACGATTAATGTATCACGAAGCTTACCCTTATTTTATTTACTCGATCCTGCGATTCGATTGTTTTACTGTGCGTTCTCAATCCGAATTATATTTAGATCGTCGAAAAATCGAACGATAAAGTATCAGATGAAATTTATATATAATATTCCGCGTATATACAGGGTGTCCGGTAATAATCGTCGCACCTTTCATGCGCAGGTAGAGCGGGTTATATCCTGTATATTCATAAATAAATTATACTGGTTCGTTCAGACAAAGAAATTTTGTTAATGGGCAGACATGCCGAGTCATCGAGTGTTCTGAAAGCAGTCGTCTTTTCAGATCAATTCTAACTGATAACGATGAATTGATGCCATCTCACGCACATTTCATAATATAATAAGTATTATTACGTCTCTACTCAAAGTGACTTTAAGAGATCTACTTTCTTTTATATAGCTCGCTTTTGATTCATACTGATTTAGGAATAATCGTGTAGAACCACGGTTTATCTATATTTTTGTCTCTTTTTTTATATTGAATATTTTAAGTTTCCTAAATAAACAGTTTTTATTTTTTTACAAATATTTTTTATAAAGAGAAAAATTATCGTTGAGAGGCGTGTTTTTATTCCTAGATGTTTTGAATGTTTGTTATAGGTAGCGGCAAAGAGGCCAAAGATGGAGAATGTACGTCCATCACGAACTAGGAGAAAATTGAAAGGCTCTCATGAACTCAAAGTATCATCCGAGATTACTTTGAAAGATCTCAAAGTAATGGTAAGTGTTCTGTTAACATAAAAGTTACATTTAATTATAATATTAATCTTATCACAATCTTTAATCTATTTTCATGATTATCTCAGTTTTGGATAAACTTCAGAATTCTTTCATTAAAAAAAAAAAAAAATGTATTTGATATAAATTTTAAAAAAATTATTAAAATAAAATGATGTAAAATAAAGTTAGAAAAGAGTAAAATAGATTTAAGAGAAAAATCGAAAGAAATCTCGATATCTTGATCTGTTTGCACTCGTCACCTGACGAAAGCAACCGGGATAATCAATCAATTTGCGGCGCAAGTTAATTCTACGGCGTGCTCTTGTTGGAACTGAGATGGGAAGAGCTGCGCGCGCGAGCGTTTGTCCGAAACCGATAAGCTACTCCTTGTCTCGCTATTTCGGTTCGGCTGCTCATTCTCGGATGGACGAAAGAGTAGTAAAGCGTAGTTATATGGCTGGTTAGCATATGCTCGAGCTCCGGCAGTGTGCTTAAACTATTAAGCGTATTTATATTGCGAGGCCGTAGTCATCTCCTTCCCCTCCGCCTCCTCTCCGGCGGAGCCACTGGCAAAAACCCGAAAGAGCATAAACCTCGCGCTAATAACAGGTCTCCAACTTCTCCACTCCACTTCACTCCACTTCGCTCCACTCAACCTTCCATTTGACTCTTTCTCCCTGCTCCATCTCTTTCTATCTCGCGTATCCTTCTCTCTCGCTCGTTTCTCCTCTCTATCTATTCACCGTGCTCTCCTTCGGGCACGAATTTTTGTCCGTGCCTCTTTCACCCCCAGGAACACACGTCCCTTTTTAATACCCGCCCGCGAGAGAGGCTGTCGGCGTCAATGGAAATACGAGAGACCACGTTTCTTCTTCTCATTGACTGTGTATCTTACTTTTTTTTCTGTGTAGTTTGGTGTGTCTTGCGATTTGATTTAGTTTGATTTAATCGCAAAGGTTGAAGAACGTGTAAATTATTTCAGTTAAAATCAAACTTTAGTTATTATATAACATGTAAAAATTACAAGCCTTATTAGAGAGAAATATATTGGAAAATTATATATATTGTATATATATATTTTTTTTACTTTAAAAGTGCACGCATAAGAGGATGTTTTGTTTGATTGGAAAATCTCGCGGCGCGACGGCGTCACGATTCAAGGGTGTCACTGTTCACAGATTGGTACGCGTTTGACGAAAAATGCGGGCGAGTCATGCCGTGCGCTCGTTACTTTTTACCATCGGGCAAAAAGATCGCCAATAAAAATGTTTGAATTTCATGGTCGAATGCAGTTATGTCGCTAGCGGGCAAGTAGCAAATCGGGACAATAGCGTCGCCGCTACTGTTCTTCGCCGGTGCGCGGGCAGTTTTACGCAATCGCGATTTGTGTAACGCTTATATGAGGGGGGGGGGGGAGTTCCTATAATTTTCTAATACATTGCATATTTCCAGTCCCATTTTTTCCCGATCGCCACTGTTTATTACTTATTGTCCTTGCGCCGTGATGCGGACGCAACGGCGACAAAATGTTCTCCGCGCAAAAAGTTCATTCGCGAGGAAATTACGGTTAATAAAATCGCGATCGCGCCAGATTTTTCACGGATAAATTCGATAGCAAGTCACACATAGAATTTCGTCGAAACAGTTGTTCGATCCTGGAAATCCCGGTTGCCGAAGAAATGTCGCGTTATCGCGATATCTCTGTGATAGTACATCGCAAATCTCCGATTCCGATGCAGCGCGCGCGGCGAACGTCAGAATTCATAAAGATCAAAAGTTCCTCAACCTCGGGGCAATTTGGCTTCCCGCCGCTGCTTCGCAATCTTGTTAAACCCACCTCTATTTATCGCGCTCGTTGGGCATCTTCCTTTAACGAGGAAGCCTCGAGGTTCTTTGACCCTGACCACCTCCTCTCCTTGCTCGCTTCATTCGTCGTTTTCTCCCACTTATATAAAGTTCTGCAAACATTTGTCTGAAGATTGCTATGATGTAATACGAATCCATCGATCTCGAACAAAATTAAGTGCCAATACGACGTTTATTATGACTACGTTATCTCGGCAGTAAACGATAATTTGATAAGAAAGTATTTCTATCATACTTCCAGGCTCGTACAATGCGAGCGTAAAATCGCTCGTGTACTCATAATCATCTTATATACGATGTCTCTTATATTCGCTTTTTAGCGCGCCTTTGCGATGTCTTTCCTCTCATTTCTCCTGCCGGACGCGACTCGGCTCGGTTTGGTTCGTCTGGACCATCGTAAAACAGAAACCGAGCTACGTGCTCTCCCACCGACGTTGAAGACAAGGCAGCGACGCAAACTATCTCTCCACGCAACATTACGCGGGTTTCACAAATTAAGCAATTACTGAGACTCGTACTCGCGCACACTTACTTCTAGAATCTTAAATAGCAGCCCTCCATCGTTCGCTTCGGTTTTTCCGCAAAATTCGGCCGTAAATTTCGCTCTAACTTTTTTTGAATAACTTTACGTTTATACGCGTGTTAAAATATAAATTGCAAATGCCTTTAAACATTGCTAATCCTGACTGTTTCATGAAGAACATACACGTATGTGTCATTGGTTTCTTGACAAAAATAACCGCGTTTGCTTTTTAGAAAATATTATAATTAATTGTATAAGATATTAATTGCAGTCAGAAAACATCTCTGTATGCCTAAATATCTCGATTGAAGACGGCACTATAAAAAAATCTAAAATATTATATCCAAAACTTCTAAATTGCAGACTTGACTATTTTTGTCAAAAAAACGACGAGATATTAATTATCGTTTTATTGAATCGTTTGATTATGTAAGAGATAAAGTAAAGATGAAATCTCTGCTTTCTTTCAGACGATGCAAATTTGTGGTGCTGGACCATACGATCAACATATAATGTTAGGAGAACACGAGCTCACCGATCATAGTCAGAGTCTGGCGTCCCTCGGAATATTTCCTGGAGCGCTACTTACGTTAAAGGTAAGGCTCAACTTGAATTTTATGTCATGTTCATCTATCTATTTCGATAAAATAATCGAAATTTTTTTGGAGAAAGAAAGATGAAGCCGAGAAACAATCAGAAAGAAAAATTAGTAATGCGATTTATCGGTCGAAAAATAAAAGAAATTGAATTCGAAACTTCTAAAATCTCTCGCAAAGTTAGACGTTGTGTCGGATATCTATTTATGAGAATTCGCGAACATACATACATCTTTATATAAAGATACAATATATCTTTTGCGAGATTAATTGAGCATGCACTTTTACGAAGTTTACATTAGCATAAATCTACTTTCACATGCAATGTATGCATTCATACAAGGATTTTCGCTAGAAGCACTTAAGATTCTACAGTCTCTCTTTCTCGATAATGTTTTACGATTCATCCGGCGCGGCCTCTCAATGGCTCGCAGTGACGTCTTAATTGTCGTTACAACGATACGTTTGTTCTGCCCGAGCAGCAGACAGTGACAAACAGATGCAATTTAGATTTAAGATCTAGCCCACTGTTTCCCTTAAGTTCGAGACAATGGATAAGTAACCGGGACCGGCAATGGCCCCAGATAACGGCGCCAAGACCGGCGTTTTCGTGCCGGGATTAACCGAAAATGCCTTATTTGAGATTAGAAGTGTTAATTGTGCCTTCCTAGTCGGGATTGCGGAGTCGTAGAAATCGAGGTTTGAGGAAAAGCTTAGATCTCGATAAATTATTTGCTACTAATTCCGCCGATGTATAAGCAAAATAAAATGTTATCATTTATATTTAGAATAATAAGCGCGAATAAATATTAACCGTATTCTTCAAATTGTAAATGAAGAAGATTTATTTTTATAATCTATAGAGAGAATCGAGGGGGAAGGATTAGTGTTATCGTTAATTTATTTGTAATTCTATTAGTCGATACAGACACATTCTATTTGAATTATACGCGAAAAGTGTGCGATAATGATATCTATACTTTTATTCACGTGCCACGTTGTTTTCGCATTCTTTATGCGGAAGGTTGTCCAACCCTCGCAAGGTTTTTGTTGAAAGCAGCCGTCTGCGGAACGGCATCGCGGAGAAAAATTCTGTGTTCACTTGGTACTCTCTCGTTTGGCGGAATAATTCTAGGATTCCAACACATTCCTCGGTTCACAGTCGACTGATTTTATGAAAGCGACCAGTAAGCTAAAGCCAGTGAACGCACGCTCTCTGCACCAGAGACAGAGTCTCAAAACCGTTAATCCAAGTCGTGCTATTCTACGTTCGGAAAGAACAAAGAGAGAGAGAGAGAGAAAGAGAGAGAGAGAGAGAGAGAGAGAGGGAGGAAGGAAGAGAAGGAGATGTGGCCTCCGCTGGACTGGTTGACTGGTTGCGGTTGCACTAGCTGCGAATATTCTATATAATTGCTATCTTGCCTTGGAGAATCCAGTTTAGTCAACCTGACAATATTTCTATCGATTGAAACGCTTCGATAGGTTTTGCGGTTTGCAGAAAAATTCCTTCATCACATTCGTACGCGTTGTTTTTCATTTATGATAAACGACTTCATTATGTTATCCTTCAAATGCGCGATTCAAATACCATCGAATCAGGAATAATAAAGTATATTTAACATTTTCGTTCTACGTTCCTGTTCTCACACATAAAATTTTATATCTTTATTTCGTAAATTTTGTTGGTTGCAATCTCGCTCCAGAATTCTGTACCGTCGCAGTACGAGACAGTAAGGAACTATTGATTCTCGGCATATAACGACGGTGGTATAAATCCTTTTGAGGCACGTCTCTAGTTGCTTTTAACTATCGTAACCATAACGTGACTGAAAAGTACATAACGGGCAGGTAATTATTTGCGGTTAGGCGAATAACCGTGGGCCGGCTCCCAACATGCACAAGAAGCTCCTCGAGAACGAGATTGTTTCGCGAAATCTACCGTCGTAAAATCTGCTCGTTCACCGGACGACGAACTTTATGCGGTTCAAAAGCATAATTTATATCGCGTAAAATGGAGTTAGGCAATGATCGGTACGTCTTCCCGCGTTTAAAAGATCGCTACGTTTTCATTAGGCAACCATTACGTTCTCCGAAATTTTCGCGTGTCAATTTGACGTTACTTGAATTTAGAAATTTTATGTTCACGTGATATTGCGTTTATAAAATATTCCCCAGAAATATCATTTAAAAATTACTTTTCTATATTTAGATTAATTTTTCTTTTCTAAAGGAGTTTCAAAGAATAAATTCAACGAGGCGATGAAATTAATCTCTTTTACTTTTCTTATACTCGTTTCGTGATATCGGACAGTGTCGGAGAATTGTCAAGATATTCTATCCACGGCGGATAGAACGGATTAAAGCGTTTCAGGCAAGGTTAGTCCTTGATTTTGCTACCGGTCCAGTATCGTGGGGCACGCACAATGATCAGGATGACTTGCGACGTAGATCGGTGATCGAGTGTCTCGCGCGATATCAGCTACCGCTCCGTCATCGTCCGTGCAATAATTCAAGGTCGTCGGAGTACAAAGTTAATATATCTTGCTACGTATCTACATTATATCACTATCTTTTTTTTTTTTTTCGCTGATCCGGTCGACCGAAGGAGATCAACGACATTACGTCGCGCGAGGTCGATCGTCTCTCTCTTTTCTTTTATGTCACTTTCGCTCCCTACTCTGTTCCCTTCCTTTCCACCATCCAGTTTGTTTGTGCGCTTTTATGAGCACGTTACACGTCATGATTAATCGATCTTTGCAGATGGATTCTCTTCCAAGTAGTTATTGTTATTGGAGGGTTTACGTGTGTTAAAAATGTTGCAGCTTCCGAAGCTCAACTGTAAACTACAACTCGAGATGAATTTTCGAACTTCTTGACGGAAGCAGGTCGCATTTTTATTTAATTCGCAATTCGTGCATATTTTTTTTTTTTTAGATAAAGAGTGAGCCATAATCATGTTAAAAATCGTATTAAAGATAAAGATATTAAGCATATTATTAATGAAGACATGCATTTAGCGCGCTTTGATAAAGTAAACGTCATAATCAACGTGAATCGAGGACAAGGACAATAAAGGCGATAAAGAATAGCAACAAAGTTGTGCACAATGTCGGACGGCTAGGCTGTTTTTGATCCATCCTTAATTTTTCCCCGATTTTTTTGCAATTCCTTCTCAGACTGCTCTTCATGGCTGATCGACCGGGGTCTTTAGAGTCGGTCGCTCGAGTCTCCAACGGGCGGCACCCGCGTTTGATGTCGTGTGACGAATGTCCGCGTTGGACGCGCTCGCCTTCCTCCCCTTCCTCCCTCCTTCTCTGCTCACCCTCTTCCTCCCCCCCGTTTCTATGTTCCTCTTTCTTTCTTACCCGGTTTCGCTCTCTCGCGTCTCTCTTCCTCCCGTCCATTCTGCGATCCTTCGTCGCGCTTCATCCCGCTTTCTCGCACAAGAGAGAATCCCGTATGACGGAGGACTCGGTTCAGTCGCTCTTCACGAGCGCCAACAGAAAATTGGAAACATCCGATAGGGCCGCTACTGCCGCGGCCACGATAAAAAGGTACGTGCCGCCGTTGGAACCGGCCCGCAAAATATGCCGATCCGTCGTGGATCCACGCGGAACAGTCATGCGGTCAGGTCCTATGCACCTCGCAAACCTCGTGATTTCGCAATTTTGTACCTGCTCGTGCTCGATATTTCTCATTTTAACTCGTTTTTAAATCCATTAATTTTTAAAGTTGAGTGTTTCTTCAATTAATTTCTCGTCTAAATCTTTATTGCACAGTAGGGAAAAAATAGGATAAAAATTTTAAAAATAACTGGAAATAATGAGTAAAGATGTGTGCGATATGAATCTAAATAGCAAGTACACTTACTAGTAAGTAAGATTGATAAATCAGTGGAGATTTTTTTTTCAACCAGCTTAGCAATGACAAATGTGTTATTACACTCTTATTATTAAGAATACCTCTCATTTTCATCGTTTTATCTATTGCTTTCGGGATTCCTATGATAAGTTCTTTGCGTTGATTCTTTCGCAAACGAAAGCTAGAAAGTGGATACGTATGTTATCCTTACTTTTTCCTATCTGCTGTATCCTGCCAATAAACGAGGATCTCCTTTACACGGAAGATTAAAGCAAGACCATGCCGCACTCTCTTCGATGAACGACAGTAAATGTGCTCTCTCGTGCAGGTAATGGCGACAATTATCCACGTCAGTAAACTCGGCATTAAAATCGAATCATAACAACCAGACCTGACCGGCCGAAAAGTCATCTTCCTGAATTAGTGCTCTTCGGTTTTCAAGATCCGTAAATCTTTATCGAGCCTTCCTGTACAAGCCGTAAAGTATCTTACTAAAGTAATAACACTAGATGCATTTTATCTCAATAATGTTTTTATAACTATACTTTTGTTATATATTCTTGAAGAAATACACATATTTGGAAATATAGCTAAAGAAAAAAGTATTAAGAAAAAGCCTAAGATTCTCTCTTTCGCGCGCGACAAGACTTTATAAAATTTATAATACTTAATATAAAATTAACACAAATATATTATTTTTTTACAGAAAATGATCTAAGTATGTGCGTAAAGTCACTAAAGAGGTAAAAAATAAGCGTCTTCAAAAGTTTTAATAACGTGCTATTGACATTTGATTTTTTCGGGTAGTATATTCCACTAATAAGATAAGTGGCGAGACTAATGGGCTTTTAATTATTCGTTTTGAATTGGTAAAAAATTATCACTTCCCTTTGCATCGATTTATCAGAAGATTACACCATTGCGTTTAGGAAGATTTATCGATTTACAAAAATTTATAAATTTAAAAAAAAAAGAAAATATGTGTGCGAACAACTACAAAAAAATCAGCATTCGTGATCGGATTTAAATGATCCATCGTCCGGTTGACGATGACATCGGCAAGGACATCGAGATATTACAACGTTACATTAGCGGTGATTATCGTCGGCACTTTTTTTTTCATCGCCGAAAGACCGGTAGCTAGAGGTCAGTAGCCGGAACACTGTAATTATCGCCCCTAATTATCGATGCCTCCGAAGATAAGATCGTAGAAAGGGCAGCCGAAAGAGTCCTTCGAAAGGACTCGGCTGCTCCTTTTTCGCGTTAGGGTGATCGCGGCGTCTCATCCAGAGACGCGGTGTGGACCCTCTCAGAAATAAATCAATTAAGCCGATGCAGGCTTAAAAGGCATCGTCATCGTCATCGATTTCGCTCCTGAATGTGTTGAAAATAATCGAGGCGGATTCTACGGAATTCTCCGAGCGATACTCCTCGAGTGGAGAAACTTTAACGGCGAACGGAACAGAGAGTTAATCGCGTTACGTTGCGTTTGAGACATTAGTTACGATAATTATAGCGCACCGCGCTTTATTTGTGCTTGTAGTTATTTCACGCTACTTTGCTTAGACATAATTTTACTTGAAACATTTCGTGACTTTACTTTGTAAAAACGTAGCATAATTAGCGTGAATTTAGCACCTCATTCGCATATCGTGCAACGATCTCTATTTCGCACTTAGTATTGCTACGTTTTCTTGCGTCGATCACCGATCCTGCTAACGGTGCGAGGCGATGAGAGAGAGTGGACCGCGCGTCATTCGACGACAGGTGATACATGCCGTGATACCGGCAAGAAAGTGTGGCTCGAGAGACGTTGAAGAATGAAACGGCACAAGAAGTTCACTATCGGCTTCTTCATTATCGGTGTAACGTTAGATACCGCGCGAATCATTCACGTTATTATTAATAGTTAATATTAATATGGATACTATATGTATATATCGAAGTGAAATGGCAAGTAGAAATATTGAAGATTATATCGGAATTTTCGTAACGCGATTTTCTATCGTTATTACTCTGAAATTAAATCATGATGGAACGTGTTAAAACGTGACAAGGCGAAAACGGAGCAGCCTGTATGAGAAGCCTGATGTGAGAGAATCTATCCAGCAGTAATCAATTCATATTTCTTCTCGGCGAAAAACAGAAACGTGGTGCAACGATTTGCTCGATCGAACTTCGCCAGAGCTCCAGGCTTCTCTGTCCATGAATTTTTCGGGATGCTGCCCAATTCCCAGCTGCGTCCTATATGAGATTCGTCCCTGGCATACGAGATTTTTTTCGTTTCGTTCTCCCCTTAGGCTACGTTTTTTTTTCGTCCACTCCGTTTCGGTCACTCGCGCGATTCTCGCCTCTTCTAGGCGAGCCTAAGTTAATATTAATGGGGATATTTATGGCGTTGGGTCAACGGCGGTCGCGAACGCCAGTACGGTTAGAGAGCCACTGATAAAAGGAAATCTGAAAATGCTATGATTTATGAGCCTGATTTCTCCACCTCTCGCTCTCCTTTCCTCTCCCCGATGTCTCTCGTATCGAACTCCCTTAAACGCTGAATAAGTTATGGTTGCAGCGAGAGGGTGGGATGCTGCATTCTTTGCATCGTGTTACACGCCCTTTTCCGCGGTCTTGCGAATTCGTATATGGTGAAATTGTGTGTTCTGAATAAAAAGGTGCTTGGGAGAAAAATATAAAGAACATATTTTGGAGGGAATTCCTATACTTAACAGCGATAAAACGTATTGTTGTGTGTTTCGATTATATTGTTTCACAATTATCGTAATTATAGCAATGATATCAGTTGAATTCACGGAGATGTCAAGAAAAAGTACTTAAGAACAGAGACTCGGAACAGAGGTGTCAGTTTAAAAGCACGCCTAAGGCCGTGTAACCGTGTGTCGTGTATCCTGTCCACTTAACCCTTTCGCCCTCGCAGCGGTAACAACTAAGCTTCTGTTTGTTGATACTAACGGCTCGCCTCGGCCGGCCAATCCACCGCGTTGGCGGGTTTAGCTTTCGGCTTCTCGGTGGCCTCTGCTTCTCTTCGCCAGCCGTCCTTCTCGATATGTGTTCCCCCCCTTCCCCCTCTTTCTTTCTGTATCCCGTCTCGTCTCGTCTCATCCCGTCTCGTCTCGTCTCGTCTCGTCGCAGATGACGCGAGGAAGAGCTACTCTTTTCGCGGAGAGACATGTGGCGGCTCCTGAACGAGGGCCGCCGCCAGAAAGAGAGCGCACTTTATTACGTCGGTCTCAAAGTATTTCGTGTTCTCAACGTTCTCTGAATTCCAGTAGTTTAATATTTTCCAGTATTTTAATTCGTAATCGAATTTCCGTAAATACTTTTGGGTCAGCCTTTTCAGGAAAAAAAAAAAAAAAAACATTAATTATCTCTTATAAATTATATGAAATATTTAATTTTCGTCTTGCTTAATTTTATTCGCGATAAAGCATGTTTAACTTTTTTTTTTTAACTTCTTTATACTTAAATTTTGAAATGAGAAAAATGGAATGTTCGCCAGCTGCAATCTCGTGAGATTATTATCATTTATAAGGTTAATCGAAGCAGATCGAAACGGCGAAGGAACAAGACCTGATTATCCGAACTTCCGTGGAAACTTTCCTTTATCGCATTCAGAGCGTGGAGTTATGGCGAGATATTTATGGACGCGTACACGTGTTCCCACATACGCTCAGTTCTATGTTTGGCCGTGCTGCTAACCCTGAATTTCGCCGCTCCCTCCTTACGCACTTGCGAACCGTGCGGTATGCCAGCCTCTACAGGTTGCTCTTTCGAACAAGTGGTCTTGGGTGCGTGCCGATAATACCGGACACGTGGATCTCGTTAATCTTGGCCGCGGAATTCTTCAAAGCTCTTACGATACGAATCGAAACGGTTTCCGCGGCGAAACGAATGACTTTTCACACAGTATATATCTCAGAAACTTAATCGTTGATACACGTTTCTCCCATAAAAAATCCGTTATTTTATTTCTCAAATCAATTGGGAAATAATCATTTTTGATAATTCTATATCATGAATCGAATAACAGATTAGGCAAGAAAGATTACTAGAATGTTAAAAAAATTTTTTTAAATATCAGACGTTTGTTGTGTGGAGAAATTAACATTTGAAATAATTCTCTAGTTATATTAAATTCTCCATACGCGAATAATTAATTATTAATTGAAAAATTTATAACGTAAGCGAAGAGAGAACATAATTTTCAGTTCAGTATGTGATCGAGTGAACAGACAAATGGTGTGCGAAGACGTTTCGCTATCGTAGATGATGTGGAAAGTGGTCGGTCACTGCAAAGTTGACCGGACAATCCATTCCAGCAGCGTGTGTCGCTTTTCGAGTCGCGGGAGGCTGCCTCGAGAGGAGGAAGATTTGTTCCCTAATGTAGTCACTGAGCCTCGGGGACGACTCGACGACTCGGTAGGGCTTGCAAGTAGGCGTCTAGAAAGTGAGTAATGCTCACGACAAACGCAGCCCCCCATGAGGTCTAGCGCGTCACGAGAGAAAGAGAGGCAGTAAAACTGACGTAAGCGAGACAGAGAGAGAGAGTGAGAAAGAGAGACGAGCTCCGTAGGGGTTGGCCCGACAGAAGATCCCTGCAGATAGGGTGCTAAGCGACACGCTAAGACCACCCTGGACTATCCGAGCGTTTCCTCGAGGGGTGATTCCGCCGTTCCACTCTGCTTCTGCCGCCTTCGTCTCCCGCTCGTGGCCACGGGACTAAATCGCGCTCGCGATCTCTAACGCTCTGCAATTTGCCAGTTCTCCTCCCCTTCTGCGTTACTACTGCGAGCGAAAGGATATCTTATCGCGGGGAAAAACGGATCTGCCGTTGTTACGATCGATATGTGCAATCAACAAATAATAAGTACATTTTAATATCTAAAGAATTGATAATTTGACATGAAGCATAACTCTTAATTATAGAATCAAATATAATCATATTTGATTTAAATCCAGCGAAATTGCAGACGTAAATAATAGACGTTTAGATCAAAATTCTTTCTTTCGTTTAGAGAATTTTTGTCTGAATTAATTTTAGATATCACAAGACAGAGAGAGAAAATATATAATCTCGCATCTTTATCGTTTTTGATGTCATAATTCGAGATAACTTTTCGAGAGATATCACTTTCAAATATAATTTTATTATTGCATGACTTTTTTTCGTCGCGCGTGTTTGACATTTCCTCGCGGTTCGAGAGCCATCGTGCAACATATACGGTTACTCAATTTTGTCCATATCGACGTTAAAGAAGCGCAGCAACGACGGCAAAGAGGACGGTGTGCCCGTGATGAAGGCGGTCTTTGTCCCTGGCGGAAGCCAGAGTCCGTTCTTTATGAACGATGTGGCCTAAAGTGCCGCGTCCGCGACGGTTCATTCGCCCAATCGACGGCATATCTTCTCCCGTGTTTTGTAGTTTAGACCATCCGTATTATACGCCGTGCCTAAATAAAGTATCGAGCTGTGAATTAGATCGCGCGGATTTCTTACATCGTCATCGACGATCGTGTTCCTCTTCTCCGTTCTTTCACTATTTCGCAAACTGCAGAGAAAATTCAACGGTAACGTTAGTTCAATGCATAGCGTAACGTTCAATGCTCTGTCAGCTCTAATACGGATTTAGGTCAGACGTCATCGTGCTGCAGGGAAGGGGCTGGAAAAAATCCAGAAACGGGCGAGTGTTATCCAATCGAGCGGAAAACTCATCAGTCACTTCTCACACAACACCTCCGTAATGTCAGTGACTGTCTAAAAAGCGTCTTCTCCACCTAATCTCCACCTCCTTTTCTATCGTATATCTATAGTATCTCTTTTCTCTCCCTTTTCTTTTTTTTTTATTCTTCATATTTATATCGATGCGTGTCACGTTCGCGCTGCAATGATAGATATGTTGCGTCTGCGTTGTTTTATGAGGATTATAGATGACTCGTACAATAATAAAGAATAAAATTTATGTTAGCTTTATATATATTCGTTAAAAATATAAATAGACTAAAAATGTTTTCTTATTCTGGATAAAAAAACATTTTGCAGTTTTTGTCATGTTGAATGTTTTGTTTGTGATTTATGATTTTCGACAGGATCACTATAGTTTTATCATACAGTCGGTAAAAAGATATAAACGATATAAAGATATCCGTAGCGACTCCGGTTTAACGAAAAGTGTGACCCTTGAAAATAATTTGAATAATTACTAACAAGTTTTTCATCGAGGATGCTAAACAGCTGTAGTCTGCTATCTTTTTTTGGTCCTCCGCGAGACAAAAGACACACAATGCGAAGTGTCCTTAATTTACTTAAAAGACCTCCGAAAAGCCATTTCTCTCCGCGCTTATTGAGCTTACCGTTTTACTCAGGCTTCTTTCGTTTTATATAATATAATCGTATTAAACAGGCAATAATACTGATTTTATATCGTAGCTAAATATGTTCGCATCGATATCACATACGTGAGTAGTAGTAGATAAGTAAAAATGAATTTCTAACTTTGATAAATCACGTTCATAATTATGCCATAATAAATACGGAAGCAAGTTACAATTTACAATTCTGTATGTGTGATACGTTAAATTAATCCATAAATAGTTATTTATTATCAAAAATCAAGACAATTCTTGGTAGGATGTACCGAGGTTCGAATATTAACAGACTGGCGTTGCTTGGAATCCCTGTGAAGCACGTACGGTTTCTATTAAAGATGTCCCCTTTTCGCAAAACACGCGGGTGCCAGTGAGGATGACTCGAGGCAAGCCCCCAGTAATAATTCCTCCGTCGAATTAGCGCCATAAGTTTGGCGCCGCGACAGCCACGGAGACAATATTAATCTACTTTGAATTTATACACTCTGCGGTCTTCCGCCAACCTAGCTTGTATTAAGTCTTCTTGCAGTTTTTTCTCATTTTTCGAAACTTTCTACGACGGAAAGTTTGTTCGAAAACGAATAAACTGAGGTATTAGCCGTAAACAGGAAAATCTTCTTGATTCTCCTGTTATTCTATCACAAATATGCATCCAAATTTCTTAAATAAAAGTCTCGTTTTTTTGTACGTATTTTCATTACAGATTTTATTTAAAGTTGTTGTCCGATTAATTGTGTGTGTATATTTTCTCTCTCTCTCTCTCCCTCATACACTTTTGTTTGAGAGTAAAATGAAATTTGAAAAGAATTAATCTTTTAGTCAAGAATTGAAGAAAGCTAGATATTTCGAGAGAATTGCCGTTATGTCGGTTTATTAACTCTGTGGCTCGTACTATTAAGACGTGGTAGGAGGAGGAGGAGGTAAGATTCACCCTCCTTCGTGCAGACAGATAAATAACTCAGGACAGCCTGAGAATAACTTAAGACTCCTACTGTAATGATGTCTGAGTAAATCCAAAAGATACTCATTGGTAGCAAGAATGCTACGAATGGGTATCTTTTATTATTTCATGTCTTTCTTCACATTGATATGTGTTCAATTACATGCGTATTTATAAAAATATGTGTATGCAATAATGATTTGTTTGAAAGAGAGCGAGAGAGAAGGAAAGAATATAAGACATTATTTTAAGAGATAAAACAAGATTACGCCTCATTTTAAAACACAAATTTTCTGATTTACGACGTTAATTAATATCAATGAAATAAGATGTGTCTGTTCTTTTTCCTTTTTTTTTATTTTAATTTATTTCACACTTTAACATATTCTTAATTTTGTTACCTTTGTATAATTTTTTTTACTTGAAATAAACCATTTAATTGTTGCTCATACACAGGCCTTTTATTGGTATTAATTATTGATTTAATGAGCTGGAAATATTAAACTACATATTCTTATCTTTTTCTTTTACTATCAAAATATGTATCTCTACTGATAATTTTTACGTCTACACTATTTCGTGTATTTCTCCGCTTTCCGATTCTGACGGAAAAATCATGTCATCACTCGCTTTTTAAAGTGACGATAGAAACATAAAGTACGCGATATTCCGGTACCTCGATCCGTAAAGGAAAAAGCGTGCATCATTGCAGCCGTACCTTAAATACATACATTAGCCTGGAGATAAACGGGGTGCCGTTCGACGTTTTGTACATACATTATGCGCCGAACTGCGCCAAACGCGTTCCAGCACTTAGCCGCATCTTTCCGCGAGACCGTCAGGGCTCGCGTTTGGAGTATCTCTCTCTCTCTTGATGAGCCCCGACCGGAAAAAAATTTATGTTAAGCCGAAGAACCGCGGGACTCGGCTCACTGCCGGGGATTAAGACATTCTCGAGCTAATAATTTTCATGCCGGGCCGTGAAATGTTTTGTCCGCGTCCGCCTTACTTTTCTGCCTTTGCGAACCGACATCCGCGCCCGGCAAAAAGTCGCGAACGCCCGAATCGCGACCGCTCGCGAAAATCGACGACTGACTCGGACGATGATCGAACAACCTCATCCGCTCGCCGACGAACGATTAGAACGGTTTTCGAACAGATCCGCGGAATTTCCTACGGACAATAGGTGTCAGTCGGAGAGGATGTAGTGCCTGGAGGTGCACGGTTCAAACCCCGAGTCTACAATTATGAGCTATACCACGTCGGGGCGAACCTCATAACGAACTCACTATATTGCCGAGCATTTCAAAACTGGCTGTATACCCGTGTAGAGAACGCTCTTTACCTGGTTTCCTTTCCTTCATCTTCCTCTCTACACGCTCTCCTTGTGATCAGCGAGGGACAAAGAAGGGCGAGAGAGAGAGACAGAGAGATAGAAGGCCTGAGAATAATGTTTTGATGATGAAAGAAAGAAATTTCGGGGAATCCGTTTCATGGAAACTATGTGCTCTCCCGATGCCAGCGGAGATCTTAGAAGAGATCAACGTCGACGATGACGTTGAAGTTTTTTTGACGTAACTTTATAATTCTATATAACCGCTTTAAAATTAAAATTTTATTTAAAGAAATGAAGAGCTTTTTAAGATTTAACGCCTGGCTAATCGAACAAATTTTTCGACGATGTTTTAAGGAACTTTAAGATTCCTGTATTGATATTAATATTTTTTATATTTTATTTGTTTAATTTATTATTTAATAGTGTGAATATCGTAATTAAGGCTTCTCCCTATTAGTATATTATTAGATTTATATATTTTATATATATATATATATATATATGTATGTCTATATGTATTTATATATTATATATATATATATATAATTTAAAATATTGATAAATTATACAAAAATTATACAAAAATTATACAAAAAATTAAATCTATTACTTCTTATTTGTGCACGCGCTATAACTGCACATTACAACTATCACTATCCGCGTTGCTTTATTTTTTGTACAACATTGTATATTCAGATTGCCTTTGATTATCCACTTTGACTCGCCGCGATGATTTCTTATCGCAGCGAATCTCTGGGATTCTATACTTGAAAATAAATCACATTGCAGAAGATATGCTACGGCCAGCAGGAAACAACGACCAGATGTGAGTGGTTGTCGCATGAGACACGTGTGTCCAAGCCATCGGATGACACTCGCTATATTTAGTTCTATGGGAAAAAGGGGTTTCAGAGGCATAATCACACCTACGTGTATGCTGCGTGTTCGAATTCTCATGCTAACTTCTTAAACGATTAGAAATTTTTCTTTTCTACTGATGTAGCTCCGTATCGTAATTGATACTCTTTCTAATAATTCCAGCGATTTTTGTTGTCAAAGAAATGATTTGGTCTCATAAAAAAAGAATATCAGAGCTAATTTTCTGTCAAGTAAAATTGCTCTAACCATTATATCAGTATCACGATATATTCTATGTAATATAGTAAATATGTGGAAAGTTACTTTTAAATCTATTATTTATTACACATGAATTGCAGTATTGTTGTACTTTTTATACTTGTACTCTTTTTATACATACATATTACATACATATATATATGTACATATGTATATATATTATATATATATGTACATATACAATATGTGTGTGTGTGTGTGTGTGTGTGTGTGTAAATGCTGCATAATAATATCAACATTATTTTATATTACGATATTATAATATACAGTGTATGTATCGTAATAGGTAATATATTTACACGAGACCCAAAACGCAGTTGTGTAATTAAAGGAGCGCTTAGATTGGTGGATCACATGTGTGCTTCGAGAAAACGCGTGGGAAGATGCTGTTATAACCGTTGGCAGCTGTTCACACGTGTCTCTGATGCGCGCGATATTTAAATTTAATGTGTCTCTGTCTCTCTCTGTCTTCAAAGCTACTTTTAATAAATTGTGAAATAATATAAAATTCTTTATTGTATTATTTCGCTTTGATCATGATAATCCCAATTATATCATTAATAACAAGTCATAAACGTGCATTATGTATAAGAATTTATACCACGAAAAAATAAAAATCTGCATTCTCTCTTTTGCAACTACAATATATGTATATATATACATTGCTTCAATCTATTATTTCAGATTGATGCGCCGCTAGAGAATGAAACCGATGTCGAATCCGATGTCCACAATTTCGAGTCTACATCACCAGAAAAAGGTTTCAAGGGTGAGTGAATACAAGTTTTAATGCATGGATATTTTAGGGAAAAAAATATGTAATGCATATATGATACATGCATACTCGTATGTGTATGTATATAGTATATCAGCTCAAAGTTTGGAACATTCTTGGAGCGAGAATTATAAGTTTGTTAATTCTGAACGAATAAATATCTGTATACTTATATTGCAAAGACGCTATCAAAATTATTTTTATAACACGATACCTTGTTTATATCAAATATATATATATATATTTCAACATAAAATCGAGAACATTTTATATGCATTATATAATGATATACAATGGATCACTATTGCAAAGATAAATGAACAATTTCACAAGTAACAAGTAAATTAAATAAATTATAAATTGCTTACCGCATAACACAATTACTCCACCATCGTCTCAAAGAGAGATGTCACCTCGGATCTTCTCTTTCTCTCTTATTCATCATTTGCTGCTTCTTCGTGACATTCACTTGCGAAAACACAGTTAATTACAATTGCGCATACACTAATTAGTTGAATATAGCGATTGTAAGGCACTTTGCATAACATTCTCGATGTTAATCACACGAGACACTAACTTTATTATATTAATACGGACAAATAACGCAAAAATGATGATTAGCTTGGCGCTTGAAGATTGCATGACCAAATTCATGCACCACTCGTCGCAGCAATATGAGCGGCAATACATGACATACATATTTGGAACGTATAAATTCCACGAAATAAGTGTATTAGATATTAATAAACATGTTAAACATTAAGAAAAATTTATTATTAATAAAGTCGATATATCGCGCTTTTATGTTGATTGAATTATTCGATTCAATGATTTATGTATTAAATTCGTGTTCTCGATCCAATAATTGTGGACAAATTATATTTAAATCGGCGTTCAATACAAGATATAAATCTTTACAAGATTTAAACCTTTTTTTTAAAATTTGATTACTTTTCGTTGATATTATTCAATATCGCAATTCGTGTATTATTGCGCGATCTCAATTGGCAAATTACATTAAATCGGCCGAAAGTTTAAAGCGCGATACAAGATACATTCGAATCTAAACATTAAAGTTAACAATTGAATCTCTCAGAAGTCTTAAATTTGATTAACTCGATTCTTTGTAAATTTTTTAATTTTAATACCAGATCATATATGGTTAATACTTTGATATTAAAATTAAGAAATTGATAAAAAAATGAAATTGATTAGTTTGGCTTTTGGGAAGCTCAATTATCCTAAATATCGGAATAAAACAATAATTTAATTTTCATCTGTATATCTCTTTTGGATTTTTATTTTGTGTGAATATGTCGCAAATATTTGCTTCGATAAATGGCTGTCGTCATGATACTTTTCTACATAAATCGTTTGTCGCGGGAATTAATCAATCATGCGGACAATCATGAGAATTGCTAATTGTAATAGAGACTGATCGTAGAGAATAATCACATTTGGCATTTTTTTGTACTTGTCGCGATCGCGTTTCTCGGACGTATAATACGAAGACACGGAGCGTCTCGCACCGCAACATTCCAGCTTGAGTGTCGCCGAAAGAATAATAGCAAGGTGACCGCGCGTATAAACACATATATGTCACAAAAGTCGGCGCTCGTATTTTGCGACGTATTGCGTTGTTATTGTGGTGATAGATAGTAACCTTGTCTTTTCATTTGCCTGGCGTGTTTCGAAGGCAGCGATGCGAATCGTCGTATTATCTCTCGAAGTACGATCGTGACAAGTAATAGAAGATTATTCCCCGCTAATAATTAGAGATTATCCCGTACGATTAATGAACTTCCGCGATTGACTTGTAATGTATCGAAATGACGATAATCGGGAAATCTAATCATATTTTCGAATATTGTCAAATATATCGCGGATATCTATCTGTCATTTTAATTCATATATTTATTAACTTGTGTTATAATGCGAATAAAATTGCTCTCTAAAATATGAACGTACATTATTTGTTAGCAAAGGGATAGTATTGCCGCGACAAATGACTCATGAATTTAGTCGTGCGATGTTCAAGCGCTGAGCAGATCGTAGTTTTCGCGTTGTTCTTCCATCATAATATGATGAAGTACGCGTCACGTGCGACATTAACGTCGGAAGTGTTGTGCGATTCAATGTCTCGCGATTCTGCTGATTAGTGAGTATGTAATCGTAATTAACTGTGTTTTCGCGAGTAAATATCATATGAATTACCATGAAGAAACAGCAAAGGATGAACAAGAAAGAAGGAGAGGAGGCCAGAGGTGGCGTCGGAGGTGACGGCGAAACAACTGTGGAGTATAATCAATTTATAATTTAATTTATTTACTTGAGAAATTTTAATTGCTCATTTAGCTGCGCAGTAGTTCATTGTATATCATTGTATGATATAATGAATAAAATTACTGGATTTGATTTTGAAATAATTAAAATATTTATATAATAAATTTATAATAATTAATCTTATAATAAAAATATGTATGAAATTCTGTTCAAAATTTATAATTATTTAAATTATTTATATAAGAGAGAAAACTAGATGTTTATTTATCATATCATATCTTAATGTATCGAGTTTTTAGAAATAATTTTAATAGTTCACAATATGAGTATACAGATATGTTTATGCGCTTAGCGAATTTTTAATTTTTGCTTCAACGTTCCTAGCTTCAACGATGCAGTATATCATAAAATGCGAATCAGGTTTCATGACTAGATGCATTACTCGTTACTTAGTTATATTAGCTTGCAATCATGATTATGAGTTGCTCATGTTTGAAATTATGCGTGCACGCAATTATACGACTCGGGCGCATGAGATGATCGTTACATTAACGATATGCAGGCACGTCATTATTTATAGTACTATAATTTTATGAAAGAGTGGAGATTTCTCCGGAATTTAACCGGATTTAATCGGAGATCGAATTTCCGGCGAGAATCTCCGGTAGGAGGCTGAAATTAAGGCATTCGTCGTAGATACACATACACCATATACGAACGAAACCAATCCACTTAAGGCGCCGCATCCCTCCTTCAACCCCCTTTTTATTCGCGCCAGGGGTGGTCGGCAAGGTTTTGTTCTCGAACAAAAATCTGACAAATATGCCACGATTTGCCGAAGAATGGAGGCGAAGTGCACCACCCTCGTCCCGTTTCCCCCCCCCCCCCCCGCCGTAGTAACTTCCACCGGGGTCCAAGCATCCTAACCCACCCTTCACCCTTTCCCTTTTCTTATTCTCCGGCTTTCCTTTAGTTTCCGCCTTCTCTTCTTGGCCCCCTCGTCACTCGGTCTTTCTCTCGAGAAACGATGGAGGAAGAGGAGAAGCGCGGCAAACAGTGACTCTTAAATTACTTAGACTTAGACCGAACAAAATGTAACAAATGACTGCGAATGGAGCCACTTATGCGATATTGGCCCATCACCACCATTCACGTATATTGATATGTCGCATTAGGGCTAGCCGACACCCTCTCACCAGCTGACTATCTTTCCGCTTCCTGTGTTCTGCTTCTAAAAAGAAAGAGCTTTTATTAGAGCTTTATTCGCTTTGTAAACAAGACATGGTTTAACTTTTATTTCCGTAAAACGCATTAATTTTCTTTTATTCTCTCTCTCTCTCTCTCTCTCTCTCTCTCGTTTTACTTTGCTTGTTTTATGATTTTTCGGTTATGTTCCAATAAGACAAACGGTGCAATCGCTCTTTAAAAGATAGGGAGCAGCTGTCGTCCGGTGAGTTTCTCACAGAAGATCTGCGGTTTTGGGCCCTCGAATGCCGAATATCGGCTTCTCTTTTCCTATCCGCGCTCCTTGCTGAGTCCTTTCGTTATTAATGGTTTTCGCGAACTAGGTTCATTAAGGAGCTCACGAAACTCTACGGCGCATTCATGAGAACGCCATCCCTTCCATTCCTCTCACGAGATGAGGGGTGAATGTTGGGTGCCGAATGGGATGTTCATGCATCAAATTAGTAATATACATTATTTTTACGCCTATGATTCGTTTTTTAAGTATTCTTATTGCTATGCTATTTTCAACGTAATAACAAGCATTATAAGATATAACATATACTCGTGGAAAGTGTATTATCATCAGCTTCATCTTGCAGTTTCTTTTATGTTTCGAAAAACGAGAAGGACTTTTATTAAGCTGAGTATATACTTATCGTTGATTACCGTTGATTACCGATTTAGTAATACTTTGATAGCATTTGTTTCTTTAAAACGCTAAAAAAATTAAACATTCGAAAAATTGACATTCTCTGAATGATGTTAAATATATATAATTATACATTTTAAATATATTACAATGATATTCGATCTATTATAATATTGTTCGCTAATATTTCGGTTATGAAAGTGTCTTCTCTAAATAATAAAACCTCTTTTTGCGCTGAACGGAAGCTATTATTGCACGCGATGAAGGAAATACGCAGAATCACCGGCATGAAAACGGATATTGCGGGAAAAACGGGCGCGATAGTTTGATGAATGAAATCGTAATGAAGACATTAACGTGTCCGTTGCTCGCGTTAGCGAAGGTAGAAGAAAAGAGCGATGCACCTGTCACCAATGCGCTCAACTACGCGCACTCGACCTCGGGGCGCGGATTATGCGCCGAATTATGTAAAAAAAAGAAAAGGCATCGCCTTCGCCGACTTTTTTCACGGCACCTCTCTCATCATCTTCCCGCTAGCCTCGGCGCAGACTGGAATTATGCTAGAACACGAGGTAATGCAATAATAAGTATAAGTTAGGCAGAAAGCGGGTTCCCGCGAGGAAACGAGAGGCCGGCGGACGGGAGTGAGAGAAGCGTGTTCGGTACCGGCTGACTATTATGTCGTTTAAGATGAGGAGCCCCCCGAGCATGTCCGCCATGCCATCTGGAAAGGGAAAGAGCGATAGTATTTTTACCGATACACAAGTCAGGACCCGTTTTGCACTCCCGTGATTGTACCGCGATCTTTCTCAAGAGCTCCCGTGACACCGTTGATGCCGAACGACGATACTTGCTTCGTGCTTCACTGTCTCTGTCCTGAGTTTTTTCGGGGTTCGCATGCGAATACATCGCGAAAGCTGAGACGGGACTCGGAATCGTGGAAATTCATTCCGCGCGTGGACCCGTCACGGAAAGTAAACGCCTCGACTGCTCACACGTAGAGTGACGAGGCTATTGCCGTTTTTTTGCTATTAGCTAAGTATACCGCCTCTGGCTTATGTTAAGCCTCGGTAATTATTTGTCATCGTCAGCTACGACGAGAGACAGACAGAAGAAGATGTGACATGAGGCAAGGGCGGAGAAAGATCCTTTCTCTCTTGGCTCTTTAATGCGATACAAGAGATTATTGATTGCAGTGCCATTAATTCTCTTTACATCTTTATGCTTTTTTTTTTCCTTAAATTTTTCTTTTTGTGCATCGACAAAACTAGATTACCAACTGATGAGTTGGATTTTTTTAATTATGTTGTGTTTGTATGGCCGAAATATTTTTCGAATGAATTTACTATGCATTGAAAATTCTTCTAATTTATTTGATATCTGTAATTTGATATTTTACATATTTATATTCCTAATATAAATTATATATTTTAAAACAGGAAATGTATTGTATGTTTACAAATATTTTAAAGATTAATTTATGATATTTTTAAAACGAAATCATTAATTTTCAGTACATCTTGTTGTTGATATCATCGATTTAATTTATATGTATTATTTTAACATATTTTTGGTACAGCTTTCGTGACATCTTCGATTTTATATAAATTTAATCTCTCTTTCCTCGTTACCTTCTCATTCTTTCATCCTGCAGCACTTTTGCCCCCGCTGCCCCGTCATTTTCGGCGCCGTCTTTATCCTTAATGTGATTTTAAGGAGCGCCACGAGCAACACCATCGACTAGAAGATTTCCGTGGCTGCTTGCGAATTATTTCTTTTGCTTCTGACCAGCCTTCTATCATCGCGTACTTTATTTCTGTAGAAAAATGTGAATGAGTAAATTGTAATACAGCTATCATATGATGTGACTTTATCTTGCATAGATGGTTTATGTGAATGTTTAAGTTTGCAGTCTCTTTTTTTACGAATCTTATTCTTTTATCACATATGTACTTAATATTTTATGTCCTCGACTCTTATTTGATATGATTTTATATATTTATCCATATAATTCTTGTTACATTTTTATATATTTAAATTTATGTAAAAAGAAATCAAGAGAGTATATTTAATTTCTATTGATGAGCAATCTTTATTGTTCGTAGCACTTTTGCTACGAACTCGTAGTTACACGTCAATCGGAGCGGTTTTTGCGTTTCCGCAATACTTTAGGAAATTATTATATGGATAGATAAGAAAGTGGAGGTGAATGAAAGAGTAGACTCTATTCTCTGCACAGTACGCGGAAAAATGTTTCAGAAGTGTCAGTCATGCGTAAGACGCATCCCACACATTGTGTCAGCGTGCAGTTGTATACAGACATATACAGAACACACCAAATCATACATACAATCATACATATACAAATCCTGATGGAATCCACCCTCTATGAAACAACAGAAAGAGCTTTTATCGACTCGCTTGGCTTATTTTCTATAAAGAAAATTCCCTTCGGAATAAAAGAAAGTTTTCCGTGGGGAAAAATAGAAATAAAGAGAGAGAAGGAAAAAAAGAAATGGATAGACAAAAAGTGTCAAACAATTTATTCTCTTGTTTATAGAATGTAACATATTACAATGTGATATATAATATGAAATTAAAAAAGATAAAAATTTTATGTACAATGCGTATATCGTAATGCATATATACACATTGGAAATATCGAGTAAATGTTTATTTCAAGCATGATATTAATTACTTGACACTTTATAATAAATGTTTAACAGTTGTTATATATTTACATAATTTAGTGACAATTTTTTTAATTATGTGATGTGTCTTTGTGCTTTATAATGGGAATGCAAATGGAAATATTGCTTGTCTGCTAACGCTTATATGCTGTGCCAATTTTCAGGAGGAACAGGTTGAGAGATGTATATGATTTTTGTTACAGGAACGGAACTGGTGCCGAGCTGATCTGTATGAACCCAATTGTGTAGCCAATTTCGTTTAACATTTAATAACAATTGCGCTGATTTAATGCAAGATATTTTTATACATGCAGTCTATATATACAAGTATACAAACCCTTATATGCCCGTTACCGATAAAAATTGTGGAAAAGATTATAACTATGCTGTTGCATCTACAATTATGCTATATGATCTATTTGTTTAAGAAAGAATAGTAACGATGAGATTTATAAGATATAAGAGAAAGATATTAGAGATAGAAAAACAAGACTCATGACATAGTTTGTTGGTTTATTATTATTATTACAGTGGCTTTTTGATTTATTAAATTTTTGTGAATTATAGAAAGAAATAAAATAGAGAAACATGGATATACTTTTTCCTTCTCTCTAAAATGTATTTATATTATATGAATATATTGTATTGATAATATAATATTTATTGTTGATATGTCTGATTTGATTCCAATACTTGTATACTATATACATATATTTCTTTTAATTTTATTTGATTACGTACAGCACGACTCGTATTTCACTAGTATATACCTGACGTAGAAGCAGGCGAAAGATACGTGGCAACATAAAAAAAAGGATAGTGTTATATAGTCTGTCTATTTATACATTATAAGTATGCGGCATTAATTTCTCAAATTAATTTTATAAAAGATAACAAAGAATATTTTTATTTTATATTCTCTATGATTTCTTTTTTAATAAAACTCTACATACATAAAAATATTTGAAGTAATTCCTTAGCGGTTGGTAATAAATGCTGAAAAAACTAGAGGCACATAAATTTATCTGTAAATAAATAAGAGTTTACATAAAGTAGGGATAGAAGCGTCGAGACATTTTACTTTAATATATGTAGTAATAGCTTAAATTTTAACAAGGATTCCAGAGAATTCCCAATAAATTTTTCTACAAGTCTACGATAGCTTCAGCGTGCGAGCAAGAAGAAGGAAAGATATAGGGCATGTATATCTGTGTGTATATGTGTGTTGGTCGCGCGTTAATTAGTTTGCAAGGAGTTTAAAGGCAAGCCTGGAAGGACTTCGTCAGGCTGCTAGGTGGTCCCGAAGCCTCGAGTCATCATTGCCTCATTTACTTTGTAAAACAATCTTGCCGGCAGTTCAATGGGCCTAACTATATCAAACTTGGCACCGCGTAATTAAACTTCCTTGTAAACCGGTCGAAAAGTAACAATTTACGCAGAGAGAGATGGTCGAATTTTAGTATTCGATAATTAACGCGAATGGTTTATAATTTCAATCATGAATTTAATTTACTGTATGTGCTATTTTACGCTCCAAAGATGTCAGCTGATGTATATTATAACAGTGTACATTATAATTTTAGAAAAACAAATTGATATTATAATATTTATTTGATAATTTATTTTATAAATATATCGAAGCTTAAAAAAATCACAACTAAAATTAAAATATTTTATAAGAAAATTTTTTGCGAATGTATCTCAATTTTATACTAACCATGTTAATAGATTGCGAAAGAACGAAACGAGAAACGCGAGAATAGCATCAGTTTTGTAACCAGGAAAACTGATGTCGAATGCAAAAAGGACGCGCGTGATCGTCTTTTGAGAAATCGCTCCGGATTATTAGGGTATGCCAGATTTTCACCGTGCGACACCAACGTCGAGGGGTTAAGCTGCCGTTTTTACTTATTTTCTTTCTAATCCTTACAAATGTCAGGGTCATCAAGTTTTTTTCCCTAATTCGTATTGCGACCGACCCGCATGCAAACGTTAATCTTGACAGAGCGATCCGCGGTTTTGTTTAGGGAATGCTTGTTAAACATTGTCATATTATTAACAAGCGCGATACGATGCAGCCGTCAAGTTGTTCGTTAATCTCGTTAAATCGCGACAAGTCGAAGCACACACATGATATATCTTTGGATTAAAAATTTCAAGATTATTGTATATTCTTTCTGCTGGAATTTTTTGTTTTTTACACATTATGGCATACTATATCTTAACTAATTCTGAGAGAAAGAGAGAGAGAGATCAGATGGGCACCGTTGTGTGCAAAGGCACTATAGCTGCCCTTCTCTCGGAAAACTTCTTTCTTCGAGAAACCGAGGATTGCCCGAATTCAGCAATGCGGTCTGATTTCGGAGCCTGTGCGCGCGAAACTTGCTGGAAATCAGCGACACGATCTTCGAAGTGACGCGAGTGTCGCTGATCTCTCGATACGCTTCTCCCCAGGGACAAAACTATCTCAGTGTGGCATAGACAATGGGGAGAAGCTGACGAGTCAAGCGCAAACCTGAAATGACAAATGACAGGATGTGTCCTAAATACACCGCTGGGGTGTCCTATTTTCTTCGTTTCTCTTCGACGTACGAATCTCTCTCGTATCTAATTAATACGGCAGCTCAGTTGGAGCGTTTTAACGAAATGAGATGAATTTTAATAAATATAACCAGGTCTCAAATATATATATACATATTTGTACATATTTACAATTACTCATTCGATATAACAAATCTCGAAGCAAAAATGTGATTTTTAGAGGATAAATTGTTTTAATTGATATTCGATTTTTTAATAAGTTTTCCAGATATAGTACAAACAATTTACACACAAATATTTTGTTTTTATTATACTATTCGAGAAACTAATTTTGTGAAATGTGTGTGTGTGATATATATTTATACATCTCGTGCCCTGTTTTTCATTCGTGCACAGTTGTATCATTGTTATGTGCCGGTATGATTACATAAATTACTAGAAGCAGCTATATATGGTTGTAGAAAACTACTCGCTTCCTTATTTTTCTTTCGTGTGCCTTCACTTTAAGAAATTATCTTGCGGTAGAGCGAGGTAGAGAGAGTGCGCGGAAGTAACACAATAGGAAAAAAAGTATAATAATGAAGCTCCTTTAAATGTAAACGAACCGTTTGAAGCGGTAAACGGCACTGACGAGAAATAGAAACGTGTAAGCGAGAGGCTGTAATTAAACCGGCCCTCACCCCGACATCATAGCTATCTCCCCACGGATATGCAGTACCTTCCTTCATAGACACATCGCGCGCTCTAATCTATCCCCGAGACGCGCCGGCATAATTAATTTATTCGCGTTTGCGGCTCGTTAATTGAATAACCTCGGGCCTTGAGCTCGGAGCTGCGCGGGCAGTTTAATGAGAGCGCGCTGCCGCGGTAGCGTATCTCATTAAGCGGATCGCGGGGGTGTCTGGACCCCGGAAATCCGTACCCCTGACGTGCCCCGGATCCTACTGGACGAAGCTGCTGACGAACGAAAGATTCGAGGAAAGAGAGAAGTAGAGTAAGTCTAGAATTCGTAAGACGCGATTCAAATACACGCAGATCGTGCTTGAAATGAATCTTACGAATTACGGACTTTGTACTCGACGCTTGTTCGTAATGTAAAAAATGTGTCTTGAATTTCGGCAACGCGAATTTTTAATCGCGCGATCTTCTACCTCCATCGAGCGCCATCCTCATCATTACTCCTTGTTCGGGATTCTCGCGGACATTGATGCGCGATCGATTAATTCTAACCGAGTTTGTATTCATCGCCTCGTTTTAAACCTCCCTACTTCTCTCTTTTTTTTTTTTTTTTTCTTACGCGCGTAGGGCCTCCTCCTTAACTCGGATCGCAGCAAGATGGCCGCGGGCTCCGGTAAATAAGCGACTGTCATCTGACGCCCGCAAAAAGCGGATACACCGCGGCAGACTGGTCTCCGTGTTCCCGTCTTCGTCCTGCCCTCTCACCCTCGCTCTCGATCTCTCCCTCTGACCCTCTTCTCTCGTCTGTATTCTCCATTCTGCCCCTGCCAGAGATCCCTTGTCTCTCTTTTCCTTACTTTTATTTACCCGTTCGTTTATTCCAGGCATCGCGTCTCACTGGATCTGCCCCTGTCTCTCTCTCTCTCCCCCTTTTCCCTCTTCGACTTCGCGTTCCTCTTTTGCGAGGTCTGAAGATTAATTACAAAAAATCACCGCGACGCGAATTGGAAACGTCGTTCCACGAACTGCGAACACGGCACAAGGGACATGGGGAGGAAGGGCATGGAAAGATATGTCCAACGATGAACTTTTTGGCCCGCGAAAGGTGGCCCGATATAAGCGACCGGACGTTTCGGGACCGATTGGAGGCTCGGCCTGTGATGGTTGCGGGTTTAGCGTCGATCACCGCGTCGCGAATCGATAACAGCTGTCGAGCAGGACCGTATACGAAATGTAAATACTTGCAACCTTGTTTGTCGCCGAAGATGCGAATCCGTTTATTTGCTGTCCTTTCTTCGTTCTCCCTCCCCCCCTTCCCCCTCTCCCCTCTCCCCTTTATTTGATATATAAGTCTCAACATATTCGATTATGTTGACTCTAATTAAGAATACTTTTCAACTAATACACTGATAAATATGTAAGTTTGAAAACATTGCAGCGAAGAATACACAACCATTAAAATCTCGTTAAAGGTTTACGATCCTTTCCACTTGTTCGTCCCTTGAAAACTTGTTCCCCACGTGATTTCAAGTGTTAATGCCCCCGACATCTAAAATATGTCGTTATCTTATCGTGTGATTTTTTTCCTTCGCGTGTCCCGTAATGTTCTCGTAGATTTCAGGTACGCGGCGGAAAGCGTGGAGTTCGGGCCGATAGAAGACGCAAGTTTATCCGTGTTCGCGTTCGCGAATCCTTTATTTTTGGTAATTTCGAGACAAATGACTGGTCGACTTGACGGGCCATTATAATGACATTAGCACTACGACTACGGGGCGCGCGCGCGTGCATGCGAAGAGGATGGGAATCTTCGTGGATTTCTCGTTTTCGTGTTTAGTTGGTTGTTCTATTTCTTCAAAGTTTTACGTTACTTTAATGAAATCTGGTTAAATATAGTCCCACGTGCGGAAACCGTCAATCATTCGAGCAATTACTTTAACGTAATGAAGTTTCCTGCTCTTATCATTTTCCGTCAGAAGCTATCGGTGACGACTTTTAAACTAGCATAACTTTCGCTTCAATTCTCAACAATACGGCTCAACTCAATATATCGCTGAGAAAGTTATGCAAGGTAACTAACTTGAAAAGTCATCACCGAGAATCGTAAAAGGAAACTTCATTACATTAGAGTAATGGCTCGAATGATTGATGGCTTTCGCATATAGGACTACATTTAACCAGATCAACCAGTTAGTTCTTAAAATCTGCTTCGAAAGATTAATAAAGATTTATACTTCTCATTACAGTAGCTACTTTCTATTATGTGATTCTTCCGGGTAAACAACTAGGTTACAAGTCTACAAAAATCGGGAATATTATAAATTAACAAATGTTATAGTCAAAAGAAAAAAACTTTCGATATTTTTCGTCGCAGAATTTAATTTAAAATAATTGTTCAATTTACAATATTTATCCGTGTTTAATATTAATAATTATTATAAACATATTATTTATAAAAACAGTTTCTTATATCTTACGTTTTTAACTTTATATATTCTCTTTTCTCCCGTCTGTGCCATCCTGTCTTGAAACAAGATTATCGCGGAAACTTTAATTCGCGCAGGTCAAGAGAAAAATAGTTGGCTAGTTGAGAAAATCAGAGAAATTGAGAAAGTTTTATCCGCGTATAGTAATTTTAAAATACTCTCTAAGAGAGAGAAAGGGAGAGAATTTATTAGGTTCACACATATGTTGCATGACACTTGCGTTTAACAATATTACAGACATAATGTGTAAACGTTAAAGAAATTCTCTCGGACATTACATTATAACGAGAGGATAATAATGTGATAGCGGTATCGGATAGAAACATCATGCGATAAATGACGAGTGTAAACTCAGCCTTAAGTTGAATTAACGATTAACACAGGCAGCGCGCGGAAGGAGAAGTCGGGAGCGTCCTGTGACGCGTCTCCGCGTTTTTCGTGTGCCACGCCGGTGAGGCTTGACAGTAGCGGAATTGGGAGGAATTAAAAACGAAGTGAAATAAAGCAAAAGGAGATGGTCGAGTTGTGGCCGGGTGCTTTGTGATGTTCGCAGAGGCCGCATAAGCTTCGCTTCTCTCTTCCTCATAGTCCTCTCTCTTTTGGAACCTCGCTCCTGCTCTCTTCTACGTTCTTCCTCTCGTTCTCTATCGGATCCACTTTCGTTCGCGGACTTTCATGCAGCGGACGACTAATTTGAAACGAGTGTGAGACGCGATTCCCGAAGAGTCGACAGAGAAAGACAGAGAAAGTACAAAAACTAATCATCTTACCTTCAGACGGGAATCAGCATTTCTAATTCGTCTATCTCGAATTAATACCGCGATTGGTAGTCTTAATTGCGACTCTCGATCACAATTGAGTAGAACCGAAAGAATGTGGGGAAATATTCCGACAGTTTTACAATCGACATTCATTATCATGGCTCATTCGAAGCATTTATCTATATATTCATTAATCACAATTAGAGATAATTTTACAATAGTTTCATGAGTGACATTTTTAACATGATGTAAATCGTTTACAATTTGATTCAGTTATCGCATACATTATTCAAGCCTAATCAAATATTTTTTATTTTCTTGTAAATTAAAGTTTTTAAAACTAGATTCATATTTTTAAAATTATGTTTTTAATGGTATTATTTTTTCAACATTATTTATGGATATCGTGACATAAAAACTTTTTATTCAATGTATTCGATACTTAATTAATTAATAAGAATGTCAATGTAAAGTGACATTTGAGACATTGCTGGTATAAGCTGAATGTCCCATGAAAGATTCGCGACTAATACGGGAAGGGGGAGGATGATTTGTCGGAGGGTCAGTATTAACGATAATTAGACAATTAATAGCTCGTCTCAGGCCAATGGAGGAGATCGCTTGACCGGCGCGACGTAGCGACGGAGTTGTGTCGGCGATAAATTTCGCAATTATCGTTTTAACGCGTAATTGGGTCGATCTTCCGCTTGAAACTTTGTGGGAAAGCAGTCGACCGCGACATTGGCGCCAATTTGCTGATTGCATTAATCGCTGCAATTGGTAATTGGCCCTACACGTGAAATCATCGCCGAACAATGTAGACGATACTGGTACTAAATGCTGGGGACGTTCTGACCGAAAACTAATATGATTATTGCGTATTTTGAGAAGAAATGTAGACTTTATATTACTTCGATACAATAATGATAAATTATTAGATCTGTCAAGCGATCGTATAAGCTGAGAATTTACCCAAATTGGAAATTCTGTGGTTTGATTAGTATAATTATCATAATGGGAAACACATGCATGCTTAATGATATACATCGGATCTCGGTTTTTGTTTCTCATAATTACATAATTAGCGAATTCTTGCTCGTATCACGATTGTCTCGCGCGCTGCCCTTCGCGATAATAAAGTTTATCTTCCGTGGAACGTGCGGGATTCTCGTCGTAGGCTTTCCAGGAAGCCTTTTGCAGATCATGCCGAAAGGTACGCCCTCGAAGCCCCTCTGGATCCTGAAAAATGCACGAACCTTCTTCGGACGACGGACTGTCCAGACATACCATCAAAGATCACGACGATCGTCGCGATCCAGACATTCCACGATGCGATCCTACCGAAAATCGGAAGGTTTTCTGCAAAAGTTTGAAGTATAATCATTTTTTTTTTTTCAAAGCCAGCTGCTATCGAAAATACAATTTTATCTAATTAATTAATAACAAATGATATCTATATGATACCAAATATATTTTTATATGTCTCCCTTAGACATATTTATAGGTATTTTACTGTATTTTTTAATTTATTATATTATTTATTTTATTCACTACTTATTTATTATTTTATTTCATTATTTATCTATATTTTATTTCATTATTTTTCTTTCTATTTCATTATTTTATTATATTTTATTTCATTATTTATCTATATTTTCATGTGATTGAAGAGAATTTATATATTCAGAACAAACAATGAAATTTATCTTAAATGAATAATGAACAGATATATCAGTCGTCTCATTATCTCGACGTTATGTTCGCGATAAAACCAATGCGGTGTTTACCGCGGTTTATCGTGGCGTACGGAAGCTGGTAAACCGAAAGAATATTTCTAAGCGATCCAATTATACACGTACGCGCGCATACTATCGCGCAAAACACACCCTCTCACTCATGCATGAATATATCCACGCGGACATAATGCAGGACGCCGCTCGAGAGAGCGTCCTGGACGCAATTATCCCATTTAAATTAAGCCGCATAATTGGACGACCGTCTATTCACACTCGTAAAGCACCCGTGCGCGCGCTTTTACTACCGCGGCCAAGGCAAGGATGAATTTAAGGAGCGACGAAAAGAACCATCCGGCACCGAGGCACCGTGTGCGTGCTGAAAAAAAGAATCTCTCGGAACGGCGGGGGTAGCGAGAGTAGACGATGCAAGACGGGGGGCGGATCCTTCGGTCGAAAGGATACTGCTACTGTTCGTCGCTACAAAACAGATTTTGTTCCTTCCTTCTCCTGTGTCTCTTCGCTCTCTTCCCACTCGGTTTTTGCGCCGCCGGAATTTTAAATCGGCCGGACAACATTATTCGTGTGTTTGACGTATTTTTGAAAAAAAAATTTGCTCTTTCTCTCTCTTTAGGTATTTATACTTTTGTTATTAATTGCAGTTTCACATTTAGATAAAGTTGTAATTTTACATTTATTTTACTATTATTATCGTGAGATCTCTTGAATTGCTATTCTTTTATTTTTTTTTTTATGCGCGATGAAGGATAATGAAGAATGTGTGATAATCGCGCACATATATCTCACCCTCGTCTCGTGAGTAATTTGCGAATTTTATCCCTAGGATTATAGGAAAGGATGAGGTTCTTGCTTCTCTCCCCGCTTGATTCCCAATTCTCTTTTTAAAAGATTCGCATAATCCGCTAACAAGAACGAAATTAATCCACGACCTTCATTAATATTATTCACGAAACGCTTGATTGCTCCGCGAGTTAAAAGAGAACTGTAATGACATTCTGAAACTCGATCTATCTGCTAGTATAATTTTCATCAATTTAAGATTCAATATATATTAAATCCAAAATGAAATATCCAATAACATAATAGATAAATTCGATAATAATTGAGAGAGATCTCTATCGAAGATTAAATGTAGTCGCATTTTTGTCTCGCTAACAAGATAGAACATTCATGCGATTTCATCGAAACGTATGATAAGACGGATCACTCGTTTAACGATCATCTCGAGAGTGAGAAAAATCCCGAGTCACGGGAAAAAGGGATTTCCCCGTACGAGGGAGAAAGGACAAGAGCGGGCGCAAGAGATTACGCGGCAAAATCCGCAAACGAGGGAACTTAGACCGCGTTCTAATTGCGAATATGACTATGCTTAATTCTCCCCGTCTCCGCGTTACGCTCGAATTGGTTTCCTTGTTGTTGAATTACGTGTCTACGCGAATAGAGTAAAAATTATAAAATTGTCAATTATCGATAGCGACTCGAAATCGTGGTCACATTCATCTATATGCATATGTTGCATTTCATAAAAAATGCATACGCATATAAAAAAAGATCATTCTTTTTAGTCAACTTCACATGGAGTTGTTAAAACATTCAACATGAAAACTTCAACATTCGCAACCTTTCATTTTCTCATGTTATATTAGACTTATTTCATTATTCTTGCTTGTTCATTCGAACGTGATGGGTGACAGTTAATTTATCCGATCAGTCGGATCTTGGAGAGTGGTTTACCTAGATATCGAATCGCCGACGATAAACTATATAACTTCGGCGTGAAAATTGGATTCGTAACATCAGTGGTCAGGTTTTCGTTACGGGCTTTGAAAATGCCGATCAAAAAAAGAGCAATACACCGAGATAGGAGAGAGGAGAGAGAAGGAAATCTTACATCTCTTTTTGGAAAGGCGACGAGGCAAGAAACTGGCGATCAGCTTTAAATCTATGACTCGTGCGTTGCATTTTGAGAGACCGTTATCCGAAGAAGTAAAAAGTACTACTCCAGATATCGTACATAATGAATGTAATTTGTCAAATAGATTTAAAGTTGTGCCATTGTTGTCGCAAATGATATTAATCGATAATTAATCTTGTAATAATACAACCTTAAAATAAAATTATAATTCTACAACATAATCTTGTTCGCAAGAGAAATACCTGATTAATTTAGAGCTATTCTATCAATATCGATTGATATTATTTGCGATTAAATAACTTTTCTCTTTTCTGCCTATATATCATTAAATATTATAATATTCTAAAGGGCAACCAAAGATTTAAAGGCACTAATTTGCATTGTTGAAACCACATTTGTTTTCGAAATAGTGCATAAAATCGGACGTGATCGATGCAATCGTTTGTCGGATAAGAGTAGTCGCTTAGAAGCTATCGGCACGCGCTGATAATCGATAGAAAGCGTCACCGTTACGGCAAACAGATCGCATCTCAACGGATCTTGACGAACTTGACGGGTCTTAGATCGCGACAAAAAGCTCGACCTCTCGATTCGTTTCCGGCTCATCCGGCGCAGATACCTATCGTCGTTGCGAGACGATGTTGCGCGGTTGTACGTGATTGCCATTTTCTACGTTCACTGGCCGGGTGTCATTGACATTGTCAATGATCAACGCCCTTTCCGTACTGAGTGCGAGAAAGCCGTGCTGCAATTTTAGAGAAAATTCCACGCTCGCTTTTAAGGAAAAGGCGAGGTTGCATCGCAATGCCGTAATTATCAACAGCGATACCATGTAAGTGGGAGATAGAGTATCCGTTGCATTAATAGATAACTCAGCGCTAACAATGATTTAAAGAGGATCGAGCACGTTTTCCATCACGATTTGTCGCGATAGAAATTTGAATAATGTTATGCTACATCTGCTAGGAAATATGTTGTTAATTGGACGATTTGTATGGCATTATACATATGAATTAATATACCTATATATGTATGTGTTTTATGTACGATTATTAGCTAATTATTGAATGACTAATTATTCAATATTATCAATATATACAATATAATCTAAATGACTAATTATTAATTATTATCTATTATATCCAAATATGCGACAAACTAGTATTAACGTTGTAGATCACTTTCGCGCAATATTTAATAGTATAATGCAACGAATTGGGGGGCATATTATATTTATTGAAACATATATTCTCACTCTTTTAATTTCAAAATTAATTTTGAGAATGATAATTTCGCATTATATCGATGGTACTAAAATTGACAGTAATTCATTGCAATACTTAGGGACACATAGAAATGAATAACATATTGTCTTCCATTCGCTCTGAAAAGGAATTTTTAACAAAAATTAATGTGCAATCAATACTCAACGATCGTTCGAGCGTATCATGTCCGTAAAAAATGTCAAAAAATCAACTTCGAATACCATTCTCGCGACATTCTTCGTATTCATTCTTATGCTGACTTTTGGTAAACACATTCCTGCGCTCTTTTTTTTGTGCTACGAAATTGCAACTAAGATTCTGAACATCTACTACACATACATACTACCTGAAATCGCAGTCGGAGCAATTAAAAAAGTTTGGGCTGCTTGGTAATTTCGATCGAAAAGAAAATCAGAGATAATCAGAGAGTAGAGATATGGCATACACAATATCATACTTATTATGCTGTTGAATATCACGTTATTTTTATATCTTTTTATTTTGCCATTTGATTATGCTATTCTCGAGTAGAAAAGAGCGCCAGTTAAACATAGTAAAAGAGAAATTGATATTTAATGTTTCAAACAGTAGTATTCAAAAAGCGGGAATGAATTAAAATACGCTGTCTGTGTCTGACTATCTGTTACTACTTGCTGGTTACTACTACTGCAACCGTACGGTTTGATAAAAGAATCAGACCCAATCAAGTTCGATGAGAATCCGTATATTAAATCAAATGTTTCGAAAACGTTTACATCTTCCCGAGGGACGTATTTATTATAAAAACTAATCCGTACTATATTAAGGGATAGAATCCGGGTCTCTCGCTCGCGCGTCTCGCGAGTCCTCTCAGGGAGGGTTGCGAGAGGGGAGCGGGAGGTCACAGCTGGGTGAGGAGGGTAAAAGGGGGTTTCTTGGATGCCGTAATGGCGGCACCAAGGGCCGATGGTACCCGGGAGTCAACCCTCGGGCGGGGTTGCCAACGCATGCAGGACTCGCCATCCTGTGTAATGCTCGGAACCAGCTCCTGTCCGGCTTCTTCGTTCTCTTCTCTTCCTTCTCCACCTCCACCATCCTCCCTCCCTCCCTCTCTCTCCCTCCCTCTCTCTCCCTCCCTCCCTCCCTCTCTCTCTCTCTCTTTCTCTCTTTCTTTCTTTCTCTTTCTCCTTCTGTATCTACGAACCTGTCTTTATCGGCCACCTCTTGGCTCCTTGCTCGCTCGCTTTCCTCCTTCTGGGGGAGACCACATTTTTTCTGGTTGCGCCTGCGATGGGTGGCAACCAGACCAGTCTATGCCCACCAATGAGAAACGCAGCCGCAGTAACGCCTCTGCCAGAGTACTCCGACAGCGGCAACCTTCCTCATCGACTACTCATCGGAGCTGTCCCTCTCTCTCTCTCTCTCTCTCTCTCTCTCCCTTTCAATCCCTCTCTGAACGCTCCCTCTTCTTCGCTGTTCTCCCTCTCCGTCCAGTCACTCGTTGTCTTCCTCCCACCACGAGCTGCGTCTCTACCTTTCAGCTCCCGGTTCAGCTTCTTTCCTCCACCGTATCTTGATATTTTTCATTAATTTCTCTCGAGTTCTCCAGACGAGTCTCCGTCATCCTTTCTCTAACTCTCCATCTTGTTACATTCGTTTGGACTTAGCTTTCCTCCTTATTCCGCGTTCTCCGTCCGCGTCTGGCTCTTCTCCTCCGCATGCATCCGCGCGCAATCGCTGTCTTTCTCACGAACGATCTACGTATTTGGAGTCCCTCCGCTGGGGTTGCTCGCGCGTTGGTGTCCTTGTCCCTCCGCGAGAAACGCGTTCGTTCTCCGCTCGACCGTGACAAGGTTTCTGTATTTCGCACCATCGTTTCTTTTCGTCTGAATATTCTATATAACGTCATATGAAATTGAAGTGCCATTTCACAGTGATGGAACCTGGCGGATGTTTTCACTCTCATATGATTACGATCTTTTTATTTATTCATATATCTTAAGTTAAATCCAATTGCACGTATCGAAGAACACATGCAATTGATACGAGTCATTTCTTCTCTTCGTAGACACGAAGCTTTTGATTTACGGGTTAGCGCTATCTCAGAACAGGTGTGGTCAGTGCCTTCTTCTACGAGATCGACCTCTGACCTATCCTCCACGTTATAGAAGTTAGGAAGGGGCAGAACACCGCGATGGCAGTCAGACGCGCATGGCTGCTTTCCGTTATTCTCCGCACCTCCTGGGTTATCTACCCCTTCTCACGGAATTGTAGAATGCAACCATCTCGCTACCCTTATCACGCCAGACGACCAAATCCAACATTCAAATTGTACTTACCTAGTTTCTATTGTGTGTGTCGCGTTATTTACGAGAATCGAATTTCCCGTACGCATTTCTGCTATAAATTCGACATTTCTAATATATTTATCAATGATCGTATTTTATCTCATTTCGCAAGGTAACACTGCAGATAGGAATAATACGAGATTATTTTGAAATTAAGTCTTTATATGATTTAAGATTTTTATAGAGCTAAAATGAAAGAATATTTAGATATGACATCTCCCTACCTCCGAATCGCTCTAAATCTGCGCAATGATTTTGTAAGTGGCATTTTTCGCGATACGAAAGATACGTCGTCGCAATAATACCATTGCATTTTCAAGAAAAGATGTTGCTGCTGCGGTTATCGGTTCGCGTCACAATCCCGGTTAAAAACGACCGAATGAACGCGATTAAAACAGCAATAAACAAAGTAGGTCCACTTTAAAGCGCAGGGCAGCGAATCGCGATGTGGTGCAAAAAACGCCACCATTTTCCTTGTAATATATACGGGGAGGAATCGCAGGCTATATATATATACGATACAAGGACTCCTCCGGACGGTGGAGGATCGAAGCTCTGGTCCTCCGCTCACCTTGGTGAGGGATGAGGTGAGCGAGGTGCGCATGTTCGCTTTCGAAGAGGGAGCACGCCCCCGCGCAATTTCATTTTCTAAATGAAGCGAGCCAACCCCCTGGGAGGAGTGGAAGGCTTGGCCGTTTCGTGTACGCTCGTGCCTGCTCGACTGCAATCGAAAGCGCATATCCATTTAATTAATTATGCATGAGGTCCGCGCTGCAACCGAAACACGGATCAGCGTTATCGTTAACCCCTATGAAAATGGTCGAATTGCGTCTGCTTGCGATTGCCAGCGCGACTCGTGTCATCGTTTCTTTTTATAATCGGTATTGTACTTCGACGATTTGTATAAAAATCCAAAGTCCCCTCGCGAAACACAAAAACTGCGAATAAAATTAACTATCGTAATCTTTATATTTATGAAGTACCAGAGATTTGGCAATGTATGCAAAAGCAAATTTATTTACTGAATAATATTGCATCAGTACGTAAATATTTTAGCTCTTTATATATAAATACACACACACACACACACACACATTATTAGCTTTTATAGATATTTTCATTTCCAAACGCAAGGCATCTCTCTGGCAAAGATATCTCTCAAAGTGACTTTATGGTAAATTATTGAGATTGTTATAAAGTGATTTTTAAAGAATTTAATTCTGACTTGAGATATTTTAGATTCTATGTAATAACTGCCTTATATTCTGTTCAATGTCACACATCCACACTAAAAGACCGTTTATACACGCTGTCGTGGTCTTCAACTCAAGTTGGGCTTCTTCCATCGTCCTTTTCTCTGCTAGATTCATTTCTCATTAATCTCTGTCTCCATCCTTTTACTCCGTTTCATGATTTCTTGCTACATTGCTCCGGTCCGTCCTCCATGTCCCTTTTCGCCTTGCTCATTTAAGACAACATGGCTGATCGACCGGGCGCCATTGAACAAGTCGTTGAAGGATTTTTAAAGACATTTCACGATTTACTTTTTCTTTGGTCTTTATGAGTGGATATCAAAAATTCTACTCACTGACGACTCGAATCATTCTTCTATCGAATATCTTGCATATTTGAAAAAATTCTTATTCATTTTATTGTGGAAAAGACATATAGAGATAAAAATAATGTATGTGATATTTTTTGATTCACTGAAGAACTGAAGATTAAAGATTATAAATAATTTACGTGGAACTTAATCGAATTATGACATTTAAAACAAGGATCACGAAAAAATAATTTCCATTTAATTTAACCAAGGAGATTTACTTTTCGTAGTAATATATGATATTGCAAGATAACTTTAAACTTAATTTATAGGTGAAGAAGAAATTAAAACGTGATCGATTTATGTTTTAGTAATAGTTCATATAAATGTTTGAGCTACCGACATACTGTCGCAATTGCGTGCAATAATCCAATGTAGCATACTAAATAACAATTTGTATTTAACTACAATTTTATTACTTCATATTAATGCTCGTCGGCTGTAGCAACTTTCTTCGATTATCTTTTTGCATCCTGCAACATTCTGCGTGTCTCCGACTTACAATTAGTCGAATACATTCATGAATCATTTAAACGATCGACGATTCGGCAGATGCGAAATTCTTCTAATCTAAACTTGATCCTAATCTTCGAAAAAATATATGTATATTAAAATTCGTCGACGTGTCATTGTGAAGAACCAAACCACGGGCAATCAAAAAACAGTCTGGCGCCAGTGAAGAGCGAGACGTAAAGCCCGGCAACGGCGGGGTCGGTCTGTCGGTCTGTCGGTCGCCCTCATAGCAGTGCCAGAGCATGGAAAACAAAAAAGCTCCCCCTCTCCTACCCTCCCCCCTTCCTCCCCTCTATAGCCATAGCTATCTTTGAGAATGGCCTTGAACTTCGAGGAAGAACCCCATTGGCCGAAAAACCGTGTCGCAGTTTTTCCTCGGGGCAGCGGCAGCAGCTCTACGAGCACGAATCACCGGGCGAAACGGCTCTTCTTACAAGCTACTTGTTAGGTAGCTCGGAAGGTGGAACGAACTCCCCCTTTAACCTAACCAGCAACCCCCCTTGAGGTCTTCTTCTTCTTCGCCCTTCCCCTCGGGGATAAGATTTGTGGTTATAGCTTGTTTTTGGGGCACTCCGCGGGGGTCGACAACGTCGCTCGCGTTTTCGTAGCTCTTTTCTTCGAGAAGAAGGAAGGACGGAGTATCTATTAATGGCCAGTGAATGAACCCACAACATCGCTGGATTTTTCACTGAGATGATGAGATAAGTATTGCCCATTAAAGAGATTGAGATATTTTGTGATATATTGATACACACGTGTTAATCTTTCTTCCTCATTTTAAATCCGTAAGATTCTTTAAAATGAAGCTTAATCAAACTTATATATTCAATTTCTACGTACAGGATGCAATACGTGATTAATAATGAATATACATTTATTTGAGATCGATCGTTTTTCTTATAATTTTATAAGATAAAATTGCAGCGATCTTACAATAATGGTATACGATTAACATAGCATGTGAAAGAAATATTAATATTTTTTTAATCTTTTGTGTCTTTTAGCCGACTACACACCCGTACATACATATCGTTATGTCGTCCTATATATTTTACAATAAAAATTAGGCAATTATATACACACATATATTATCAATTTATCGATGTTTCAAGAGCGATGTTCGCGGACATCGCCTCTCGCGGATTCGCGTTTGGTGTTTCACTGACCTATGAAAATATAATATTATTACCGGGAATATATACGCATTTAAGAAAGTGGAGCACCGAGAGTTCCATGACCCTCTCTAACCATGACCCCATCAACCCCATTTTAGTCTTTCTTCGTCTCCGGCGATAAGATTTGTGGTTATAGCTCCTTTTATTGGTCCACGCCACGGGGGTTGGCGACATCGCTTCTCATACATCCTCTCCTTCTCTTTTTATCCAAACTTGGCGGAGTGGACATGCGATTCAAGGTCAATGGTAAAGCGTAACAGTCAAAGTAGGCTCAGGAAGAGGAGTCGAGAGTTTCATTTGAATGAATTGCTAATTTAAATACTGTATTATGACCCATTAAATCCGCGCGGGACATTACGTTCTTTCGTTGATATAAACTGATCTGGATCCGCAATTCGTAGTTTGTTGTACTTATTATTAAAATAAGATATAACGAGATAAATGATATATCATCCTTCTAATGTCCGTTCCGAATAAGCAGTCGCAATTTGCATGCAAAACGCTTAAATTGACCGCCGCTCGAAGTGCAGACACGGACGAGAAAAGGACGTCAGCTTGTTAAAATGTATCCGCGTGGGTTCACCGAACCCTCCCGCGATGGATGACTTTTTATCCTAGAATCGTTTTTTCCCCTTTCGTGTCTGCCCGAAGAAATTCCCCCGGAATTCGTGAACCATTTCAGGGGCGGGTTTTTGCATGATGTTTCACAGCGTTCGCGACCTTTCCCAAGCTTCTCCACGCCGAGGACGATGCCGTGGAATTAGGTCGCGAGAGGTCAGAATCTCGTCCTTCCGTGTTCACGAGATCCGAGATTTTTACTCGTCAAGGTCGACGCGCGGTGATTCAGCTAGGTTTTTGCGTACTTGCGAATTCGAGGGTTCGTTGGTACGGGAATGGTCGTTTGGGATTCGCGTCGTTGTTTTCTCCTCTCGCGAAAATTGACGGTTACACCGTGTATATACGCGAAGAAGAATCATCCGATATAATTATCGACACCGCGACTGATGAATTACATTGCAACATCTTGACGTAACGATACGGCATACAGGATTATTCAATGCACATATCATTTATCTTATAATTTTTGCACGATTAGAATATATTCGACAAGTCATCAATCACGGATTTAATTACGATTTCATAGTACAATATATTAATACTAAGACAGAATTGCATTCACATTTATATTTCACGAAATTAATCATTCTTTTTTTTTTTTTTTTTTTTTTAAGAAACGAACAAATGTATTTAGAGTTTAAATGTCAAAACATATCGAGTACAATATAATCGTTTCTTTATCATCAACTTATCGTTTATTAAATCATCAAATTCAATCGGTCTAAGCATAGTGTTTTCTTGAAAATTGCAAAATAGGAAGGAATTCTTCCTATCCGAATGAGACTGGTATCGTTAGAGCGTCGTGTTCGAGAGAAGCTGTTGCTCCCACTTTGGTGTCCGGCATGTGAGGGAGAAAAAGAGAGAGAGAGAGAGAGAGAGAGAGAGAGAAAGGGAAAGGGAGAGACAGAGTGATTATATCAAAAGGAAGAGAGAGGTAGAGAGAGAGATAGAAAGAGTTTAAGCTTCCCGTGTATACCCCTTGTATACCCCCACTCTCCCCCCCCCCCCCCTTTGCTGGATCGGCGCGCGGCACGAGTAAGTGACGGCGGACAGTGAGGGGCAAATCCGAGGACCGCCGGAGACGGCCGAGCACGGCCGAACGGTCGTTCGAATCGCGGCTCCCGCGTCAGTGCTGAAACCGCGTCCGCGGTTCACGGTTCACGATATCCGGGCTTTGCCGGCGCGATTGCGTGTTTTTTTTGTACGCGTCCCGGATCGGACGGCCGCACGTAGGGATAAAAAACGGGGGGTTTGGCGCGCGCGCTTTCGAACGAAATAGCCGAAGAAGTTGCGGTGATCGAAGACCACGACTCTCTCGCTCGCTCGCGATAGTGAAGATTCGCTCGTCAACGACGCTAGAGAGAGAGAGAGAGAGAGATAGAGAGAGGGACATAGTGTGGGAGGGGAAGGGGGGAGGGAAAAACAGAGCGAGGGAAGACAGTGAGATATACAAGGAATCATTTTCCGCGCGTTTGCGTCCCCGTCTCGCATAATAATCGAGCTTCCCTCTCTCGCGTCGTACGTCGTCGTTCGCGGTTATGGCGCGACCCGCGAGCGCTCGTATCGCGCCGCGGATTTCGAAGCGCGGGCGCGCTCGACGGCATTAGGGTTAGGGCGATGTTTCGCGCAAGTGAGTATCCGCGCGCGAGAGATACTTCGGTGTAATATGAGTCGCGACGATAACGCGCAGTGGCAACGCGTCGTTGGTGCCCGTTGGTGGAGATGATCGACGCGACGATCGTCGTGCGATAAAAAGGTCGATCGAAACGCGCCGGAACGGAGGAGGAGATCGGAGAATGGCACACGTCGCGTCGTCGTCGTCGATCGACGTGTGATCATATCGTATATGCTCCGCGAAGAGAGCGAAGCCGGTGTAACAAGACGTAACCTGTCACGAACGAGCACAAACGGACGGACTCTTGCGCGTGGAGGGAGGGAAGGCCTGTGCGCTCCGCCAGAAGATACCACGCGTTACTTTCAACACAGCACGGAAACAAGAGTGCGAGCGGACGCGCGACACGCGCCCGCGTGCGCGCGGGCTCGCGACGATCGTGTCTCTTCGTGAAACTCGCAGATTCGCGTACGAAACATTCCGCGCGGGAAGGTTTGCCAATCTAGTCATCGGAGTGAATTTTGCCGGAGAATATTCTAGCTCCCGGTCGTCGCGCGGCGACCTCGAAAAGGAACGCTCTACGAAATTGTGGGGAAAAAAAAAAAGGTAAACACGGTCAACGCGACTGTGTGTGAGAGAGAGAGGGACACAGAGAAATACAGAGAAAGCCGAGTAACAATCTTTGACGCAAGGTCGAGCCGGCTCGACGCGCTGTGTTTACGTTTAATATCGCGAGGGACGCTCAAAGAAGACGACGCTGTGTATCCGACGACGCAGTGCGGTGTCGGACGTGTTCACGCTCGGACGAGCAGCCAGCAGCGAGCGAGTAGCACGAGCGGCGACGTCGATGACCGTGCGACGAGGACGGGTCGGACGGTCTCGGCTCCGAGGAGGAACGCGCGGCACGCGACTTCCGTTCGCGGTGTGATCGGGACCGAGAGTGTGCGGTGTGTCTCGGGACGTTCGGAATACGCGATACGCGAATGTCATGTGATCGTCCTCTGCACGCGCGATTCCTCTTGAAAGCTCCGTTCGCGAGACGAACGGAGAACGGCGATCGTTAGTGCGCGAGCGCGGTGGCCGCGCGCGATATCGCGACTATATCGGCGTCGTTCGCGGTGCAGTGATATCATCGCCGGCGAGGTGCATCGAGTACGTTGTACATTGTCGGGGAAAAAGTTGAGAAGGAAGAGGAGTATATACACGCAAAACGCGCAGAAAAAAAAAAAAAGAAAAACGTGACGTGTCCGAAAGTGAATCCGCTCGGGAACTCGGGACGAGGCAAAGTTTTGTGAGAAGACTCACGGGAAGTAGTGTGTGTTCTGCAAGATTAACTCATGTATCCCTGGTATCGGGACAGCGTCGCGGCTGCTGCGGCAGCTGGCCTTGGCGGACCTGTCGGCGTTGTGGGTTCCGGATTCTGTTCGACCGGGCCTGGCCAGGGTGCCACCACAATCAAGACTGAGAGTGGATATTCCGACTGCATGCTCGCCCTCGACTACGTCCAGAGCAAGGTAAGCGATTACGATGCTTTCCTCCTTGTGCCCGTATTTTTTTTTTTGTACGGGTGTATTCTCATTTCTCTCCGATTCTATATAATATAATCTCCGCATTCTACAATAGCTTCTGAATTCAAGATTTCTAAGCGATATCTATGCGCGTGAGATTTTTAATTGTTTAAATCTATATTTTATATCATCATAGTTTAAATGCAGTCGTTCGACTACCGATTTCGTTCGCTGAATATAAAGCTCGCGTGTAATGTCAACATGAGATGAATATCTACTGGCGCGCTTGATGATAAATATTCGTTGAGAACACGAAACTTGATTCCGTAATCTTAAGTCTCTAAGTTTAAAGTTAATATTTAATTCGCGTGGCTCGAAATGCGAAAGCTTGAAATCGGATATATGTACGAATATATAAATAATATAAAATTTAAAATTGAATAATTCGCGATTTTGGAACTTTAAAACTCCGTTGTAGAAATAGAAAAAAATTAAATTATTAAACAAATTATAACAAAATTAAAGAAGAGTTCATATAGAGAGGTTATCTCGTTTTTACTGTATTTCAAATTTTTATAATAGTTCTATTTTCAATATCAATTTTCTTGCAACGAAAATTTAGAGATAACCTTAATAATTAACATATTTTTACAGTGATAAATATTTTTGCCAATTGAACATTGTACACAATGTTCAATGTAAAAATTAAATAGATAAAATAAATTTTTTAAAATAAATTTTTTTCTTAAATTTGACAAATATATAATGATAAATATATGTTGTTTTCACAAAAGTGATTTATTCGAGATTTGTATAATCATCGTTATTGCGTTAAAGATTGAAAATTTGCGACAGATGATAACGTTCTATCAAATATTTGCTTATAATAAAAAATCGTCGCATAATTTATTTATGAAAACTTTTAGGATACGTGATATCAATATAAAAATTTTATTACTTTTCAAAATATATTTGTCATACGACATCATGCTTTGCCATACGATAAAGAGTAGTTTAGTTTGGCTATTGTTGCTGGTGCTTTTGATCCCGTTTACTTTCCGGCCGGATTGTTGCTGATCGCACGCTCGCGAGCGGTGCGGTATTTCTCCTTTCTGACATTTATACGACGACGGGTAAACGAGGCGAAATGTTGCCGCCTCTCTTGCCGAGAACCTTAGGAATGTAAACAAAAATTCTTTCGAGCCTATTGGCGAATGTACACATGAACTGGTTGTATTTCAGCTTTCGCGATAATCCGCATTAGATTTTTTTTTTTTTTTTTTCAATTATGTTGTACAAAAATTTCGTTATACGTTAAAATTTCGTTATATAAAAATTCGCGCGTGTTGTATAGAATGTAGCGATTTGATATAAACTCGTATCAAAACAAATATATAACACGTTATAAATAATTTATCGTACTTTTCGCAGTAGAAAATTATTTTAAGAAAAATTGTTTTGGCTTTGAAAAGTTACTTTTAGAAGTGTAAATTTGCACAAACTTATGAAATTTACATTACATATAAGTTTTGAAAATCTTAGAAATGACAGTATTTGAGAATAGTAATTTTTTAAAATATTTACTCTTTAAAAATGAAGTTTTTAATGCGAAAGAAGTACTGATTGTCTCATCTAACTAGTTGTGTGTGTGTGTGTTATCTACTGCACTATTATTCATCTCACACACATTTTATACATTATGTCCGCGACAAATAGTGACGTATGCATGCTAATACTTCATCTCGAATGAAGTATTATTATTAAGTACCATTAAATCATCATTGAAAAAAAGCAATATTATCTAGTATGCGCAAAATAAGATCAGCTATTTGACATTATTTATAGGATCAATGCTAATTGCGTGACAAATTAGCTTCACATTTGACAATACAATTTGATGCGCGTTGCGAAGTATAATTTATCATTAACGACCTAATATCGTGTAGTTTTTCTGCATTCTCGTTTCAAAACGAAACAAATATATTATCTCGATGGTCAATTACTCAATATGGTAAATTCCGCCTTTAATACTGTTGTTGTGGAGTATAAAAACTTGGAATAACTTCTTCCTTTTTTTTGCGACGTTGATTATACTTATAGCCGGTACAATAATAACGTCGTAAGTGCTCGCAGATGAAGATTAATACCTGGATAATCGCACGGTGGCAATGAACTTGATATTTCAAAGGAAAATTATCGTATCCACGTCACACGTTACATTTCCACGTATCATCGTTTACTTTGAATGTACGAATACACGTACAATACTATTACGCGCGTGTACGCGCGTCTATAATATTTAATTACACAAGCATAATTCTGAAAATATATTTTTACTACGAAACTTATTTTGATTAGTCACTCTGCTGAATAATTATTAATTCTTACGATCAATATTTTTTAATTGCAATAAATTGACAGGCACGTGTCGTATTATTTCACAATGAATACAAACGCGAATTTTATTTAGACAACTTGGCTTTTTTCAAACGATTCGAAGCTGCAATTTACCGCTGTAGTATGTACACCGACGGCGAACGGCGGGACCGCAGAAGTCGCGTATCAAAAACGTATAATGATACGGAGTGGAAGTAAACCACTTCTGAAGATAGTAATCTTCGAAGGTTAGGTCGAAATAAGTGTAAATTTTAATTTAATCTGATTGGTCCTCCAATCCATTTACTTCGTTTTATAATTTATCTCGTTTCTCCCCGCGTTGCTTCCAACTACGGTTGTAATGAATTATCGCGTTAATCTTTCGATTCGCTTCGTGCATGTTCTTACGAACATTGTAGATAGCGGACAAGAAAAACTGACGAACCCGTGCCGCGACTAAATTGACAAGAAAGTAATCTGGCGTGTCAACCTGTGAAAATGATTTGTTCGTAAAAAAACCCGAGCGTGTATTATCAAATGGTCTAGGAATGATAACAAAACGCCGTTTATAAGTCAATGAAAACTTTCAAATTTGTTATTACGAAGATTTCTTTTCGCGACAATAATAATTGATTATCATCCGACAAACCTGAAAAAATTTATAGATATTTATATAGATATATATAGATATTTATATAGAAAAAATGCTTTAATTTTTAAAACACCGCTTTGATAATAATACCACAATATGTTCATTCGTGTTTCAAACATTATGATATCTGTAAATATGTACTCTCTCTCTTTCTTCTCTCTTTTCCGATGGCGACGATATTTTTTTTCGGTTATGAACGGGTATAATAATGTTAATGGACGTAATGCGCAATCATGCGTGAATGTAATTCGATTTTGACAACATATGACTTGACTGGTTTTTCGCAGATGATAGTCAATTACCTTCGACGCCCCGAGCGATGTCATTATGCGTGTGCTTTATATGATTTTATCGTTCTTCTCAATTGCACCATTTGTGAGCCATGAAATCGTGGAATAAAGTATTTACGAATCACAATTATATATTCACAATTATCACTTTCGGATAAAATTCTCATAATATATGCGATTTTACACAAACAATTGAGTTTTCTCTATACTTTTCTCCGCGAAAACGCGACGAGTTAATTTGACCTGATATAACCACAAAATCACGTGTAGTAAAAAAGCGCTAAGCTTTTTTTATTCTCACGTATAATCGCTTAATAGCTACTTAACGTGGCCGTTAATAATTAATGATGGCAATTAGGTACAGTGTTGACGACTCGGTATCCATTAACGAACGATTAAAATCTAAGTTCGATCATAATTTCTAGCAATTAGTCACCCGGTGTACATAGAACGCTAATTCTTTGTGCAATTATGATTTATTTATATTATTTCTTACGAATGTGTATCGCCATCTTTGTTTTATTAATATATTTCTATCGCACATATATTTTATCATTCTTTCTTTAATTAATATACATTTTATTGAATCGTGTGTCGTGAATGATCGATGTAATCAAGTGATACGAAATGATAAAGAAAATCTCGCGCGCGCGAGTGTGACGGAAACATTTTCTTGATTTTTACGTGCTTGAAATCTTGTCTTTTTAAATCTTATTTAAATAAATAATTAAAATTGGATAATACTACCAGAGGAATCATATATCGTATAATAGATACATGTACATAATACATAAATGTACAGATATATAAATGTTAAATTGTTTGTATCTTTTCGCGGAAATTTCATAACAGGCATTTGTCGAATTTTTTATTTAATCACACACACTTAGCGAATCGTGTGGAGAACGTACTAGAAATTATTAATACACGCCCATTCCTCATGTTATACTAATCTAGAGATTAAATTATTTAATCACATCTTACGTGAAAGTCTAACATAACAGATGGATACAAGTCAAAGTCCGATACTCTGGTGTATAAACGAGCGGATAGATAATATATATCTAGGTAATCTGCATACACATGATTCGCCATGATCAAAAAGAAATTCTCGGAAGAGATTTCAGTCTGCGATTTAACGAACCTATATCCCACGTTGTTACCAATAATTATCAAGGTATCGAGCGATTTTTTGCCGCGGGTCACACCAATCCGACGACTTTCGCATTCGACGTGCACGGAATAGATTTTCCTGCGATGCCGGTCACTAAATTAATGGCCGCGCAAATTAATATCACGCGCGCAACGTGTAATTGCCCAGGCAATTACTCTTTTAATTATGTAGATTATATGTCCCGCGCACATGAGGCCCTCTTTTGCGAGGCTCTCTTCGTTGGCCCCTTCGCGTCCTTTTACATTTTCCCGCAATAATTACTGCGCGATTCGCATTCGATGCGAATAGATTACCGGGAAAGCGCGACGACAGCTGATTATAAAAATAATTACGGCGTATGCGAGAGAATTCACGAGGCCGTGACTAATTATCTCTCCCTCGGGGGAAATCACCGCCGCGATCTGGAAATCAATTCGGGTTTCTCACGTGTTTATGATAATACCTCCCATCGATATCTAAGCATCCCCCTCTTGGGAATGCATCGATGCGTACATTTATTATCTTTCTCTCTCTCTCTGAAAATGCTACGTAGTTTGACTGAACCCTTTCACTTTGACTTGAGCACCGCTCTTTTTTTTTTCGGTTGAGAAATGCGAGGCAAGAAAACCGGCGATTCTTAAACTTTGCATGCCGGTGACGTAGATTTACGTGTCCGATGCCCTCGGGAGATCTAAACGACGTTAATCATCTCTAGCTAACGTGTGTGTTACTCTCATCTCAATATCTCTCTTATATATTATAATATTTTTATATTCCCAATATATACGCTGTCTGCACGTGAAAGATTTTTCAAACGAAAATTACGTACATAAAAATATTGCAAAATATTATACAATGTAAAAATAATATGCACAACTACATTGTGTACGATTCTCCTTCTTAGAAATTATTTCTGACTGTTAAAATATTATTAATTTAAATTTTATTTAGTTATTATAGTAATATAATAAATTTTTATAAATTCTCTTTTCGTTATATGTTTCACGAATTCTTTTTTATTGTTGAATGAATCTGTTGAATATTGAAAGAGAAAAAGAGAGAGTAGTATGGCAATTATTTTCACGGTGCTTCTTCTAATATGTTAGATTTTGCCTGAAACTTTGTGTTGTAATTTTACGTGCTTCGATTGGCCAGCTTCAATGGCAATTGTCTGTCGAATGAATTTGCCGGGAATAAGCGCGAATAAACGCGAATAGGATGAAAAAAGTATCGGTTGGTGTGTTCGGCGCTAGCGACAGCGCGACGGCGGTTTAAACTTCTTGTCGGCTCGAACGTGAAAACGGAGATGGTTCCATAAAGACCGAACGAAAGAGAACTTCATTGGCTCCTTTCGACCTGGTAAAAACGCGCTGAAAGTGTAACGTGCAACCGATTTCCCCTTCGTCCTGCCTCACCACTTTTCCACGTAGCGACCATAAGTACCGCGGTTCGTTCTTTGTAGATCGAGCGGAACAGTCACATTATCGCGGATGATCGTACATCCTCAAATATAGCGAATTACTGTTACTTTGTCTAAAAAAAAAAGAGAAAAAATGTTTATTATTTTAATCACTTGGTTTCTCAATTTCTAAATGTTCCGATAGAAAGAAATATCGGTTATAAAGTAAAAACAATTGTCAAATTAAATTGTAAAATATCATACGTGAATCACACACATTTACATGTCAATAAATATATATATTCTACTATATAATAGTACCATTAACTTTATAGTATACTTGACGAGATAATTATTTACAAGCGATTAATTGATATTTTTACAATAATAATATTGACATCTTATATTTCGACATCACACTTTGGTGAAATATAAGAATCTGTCATGTGTTTTTCTGCATCTCTCTTTTCAAGTTGATACTTTGCAAAATTATAGTAACTATTATTATACTTATTATCTTTAATTACAACAGATTTTCCTATTGCGCGCTTTAAGAATATCTTTTTCTCAAAAAGATCGCGAGACTCATGCGGCGCGGTGCGTGCCGCGAAAGGAAATAATCAGGATCGTTGGCTCGATTCTCATAATTCGGAATGAAATTAACTGGCCGTGTTGATTTTTCCGCTTGGGGAACCCACTGACCGTTACGAGGGGGCGGCTCGTTCAAGTAAGAAAAACATTGTGTTACTGACGAGTCGAAAATGCACGGAAGGAGCTCCCTTGCGCGAACGAGTTGTAAAAATTTGTTTTACGCGAATTTAAGGACAGACGGAAACAGCACGTCGCGGTCAGGCTATCCTGACACCACCGCTGTGATAGAGCCGCGAGATATCGTGAGATTTTTCAATGATAAAATGGATATTATTTTATTAAATGGATATTTCTTATTTTAATAAATGCTTTAAATAGCCATTATTTAACGATTTTATGGTGGTCATTAATTCTACGACAAGAAAAAAAAAACGTTACGAAAGGCGCACCTGTTCAATCATTACTGGAAAATTCTCATTAACTTTATACGATGCTCTCGAAAATTATGTGAACCGTTCCTTTTATAGATACTATATTTCAAATTTATCTTTATTGTTGGCGATACATCTGTTGGATAAAAGTTTTGCTCTGAGAAACTTTTATAAGATATATATTTTTTTTTCCTTCTCTTTTCCGGTATACTCTATATTACAACAACATTATTATACTCGAGTGTCGATTGATGATTTTAAAATGTCAGTGCTTGTGAACTTGCGGGTGTACGACCTGACAAGTGTCGAGTCGATTTTCAAGTTGAAGACAGCCATTGGCCGTCAGACATCCGTAAATGGTTGCTTCTGAAACCGGGCGGCTTTCCAAACTTGGCGGGCCCAAGGACTCTTTTGCGCGATCCTTGATTGCAAAAATGGCTCGGGCGGTGCATGACTGGTACTTCTCCTATCGCACACCGCAATCCCGTCGTAAGTTCAAGGCAAATGAAACACTTGCATCATCCACAGAAGGATGTGAGACATCGAATCGATATATGCATGCGATACGATAGTATATACATATATTATAGATAACGACTGCGAATTCGGTAAGATATTGACAGGATAAAAATTTGTCGCTGTAAATGTTCGTTAATCGAGTATGTTTAGTAAATGCAGTTTATTCTTTGAAATCGTTTTTTTTTTTTATTGACACGATTTTTCGCGGCAACTTAATCAGACATCAGATCGCATGACATACATTGGACGTATTTGGTACCAGTTTGTTACGGTTAAAAGTCCGAATCGAAACGACGATAAACGGTGCGACGGAAAATCACCTGCGACGTTGCTGAGGATGAAAGGATTCGGTTCCGCCGAAAGAGAGAAGCGCTCGAGGTCGTGGCCATTACGGCCGATAAACAGCTCGAAATATCGCCGAAAGAAGAATTCAGTGGTAATGGAGCGGCCGGGCAAAAACGCGGCCGCGCGCAAAGAAAATTAACGGCAAAAGGGAAGAAACGAACGCGCGCGCACCTACGTGGCCTATCGAAGAAGCCTCGATCCTCGGCACAAAGAGGCGAAAGAAGGGAAACGAGGAGTGACGGAGGGCGGCTGCGGGAGGAGAAGAAGAACAACAAGAAGGAGAATGCATCGAGCAATAGCAGCCGACAGGCGGGAGGGTGGAACGGAAGAAAAGAAGAGAGGAAGGTGCGATCGGAGCGTGCGCGTTCAAGTGATGCAGAGAACGTCGCGATGCATCTTTCTCTCTCTCTTTCTCTCCCTCTCTCCTTTCTCCATTCTTACCCTCCTCTCGCTCGCACATCCGCCATTATATCCGTCTCTCTCTCTCTTTCTCTCTCTCTCTCTCTCTCTCTCTCTCTCTCTCTCTCTCTCTTTTTCTCGCTTCCTCTTTCTCTCTCTCTCTCATATTGCGGTGACTTGGTTCTCCAGGTAGTTCGTTCTCCGATTGGCGGGTGTACACGCAGGTGCGCGTGGGTGGGGGAGGCGTGGTACCCACCTCCTATTGGCTACCGGATCCTACCCACACCGGAAGTGGGGACTCCGGAGGAGGAAAGAGGATAGGAATGAGCGGGAGGGGTTGCAGAAGCTAAAGGCAGCTCCTCCGTTCGGGCTCGGTCGAGAGAGGGCAAAAACAATATCGCATCTCGCGCGCAACGTCGCAAAAACCTGCCAGGTGGCATTTCGCCTTACCTTGAGGGTTACTGCCTTTTGCACGCAAACACATACGCGCGTCTATGTGCATCTACGTTACATACCTGTCTGTGAAAATCCCGCGCCGCCACCACGCGAATCTAGACGCGCCGCCATGCTACCGCCAAGTATCTGCGAGGGGATGCACCCCCGCACCCCTCTAAATCCTTAGTCGAAGGGATCAAATTCCAGTAAAAATTTTATACATTTTTCCCGATCGAATTATTTAAAATGAAATAATTCTCTCTTGTCAAAATACACAATAATTTTCTATATTTTATTAGATTCTTTAAAAGGACTTACAATAGAAGCTGTTTGTCAAAAGATATTTAAAGTTGAAAAATTTACGTGAAAGTAGCATCGCCAATTAAATTTTCGCTGAGGGAGATATTGAGGGAGATTGTCTTTTAATTCGTCAAAGTGTACTTCTCTCTTTCTATAAACTTGAAGTATTTTTATATAGATACTAATATATTATTTATTATAATATTAATATATGTGATACGTTTAAAAATCTAAAACATTTATTGTCTTAATTTTTGAAATCATTTTTAGTGACAATGATTGAATCATTAATATTATATTAGTTCCTTTATGACACTATTACGTTTAGGTATGATGATACCAAAAGAAAATTCATTATTATCCTAATTTAAGTAAACAAAAAAATCTTGACACGGGGTGTCGGGGTGATTTAAATTACTAGGATAGAATAAACTTTTTCATGACATAAGAGAAATCCAGAATTAATGGATACGCGTAGGAAAAAATGTAATGATAGTAAAACATCGTTAATGTTGTTATTAATCCACGTGGTTATTAATGCCGACATAGAAAGAATCTTAAGAGTGCACCATGCAACATTACGTATCGTGATTTTAAAAAGAATCTCGGAAAATTTGATAATTTTTACGTTCAACAGAAAGGATGCTGTACATTGCCAATTCATAAGATGATTCAATTACATGCTTTGACACTTGAGATTTTTTACAATAATAATATATCAATTTTTGAGAAAAAAAATTATGTTGAAATCAGAAATATGCAAATATGTAAACGACGCGTATGCAGAAAGATATAAAATTTACTTACTCGTGTAGTATTCTATAATACATTATTATAATTTATTGTTAGAATCATAATAGATACAAATTCATGATTTTTGAGTCTTTTATCCATCCATTCTGTTGCGTGAAAAACACAAAATTAACTTTTGACTGTAAGAACCAAATATTGCGCGTCCGCGTGACACTTCCGAGACTTTAGTCACTACATAAATCTTCGCGAATAATAAACGTAGCCATCCATTAGGACAATTTTTGACGGGTTAGTATAATTTAGATTCAGGAAATAAATGGACGCAAGGGAACGCGAATCGAACGTGAATGTTTTATCAACGCGAAAGAAGGCGTCAAGATAAAAGAGCGATAAAGTATATGTCAAACGAATGTGGAACCAGTCGTGCGAGCAGATTAGCATTGCTGTGAGATGATTGCTAACTTATTGCAATTCGCGATATATATATAACTGAAAGATAGAGGTATGCTTATAGTGAAAATGTGTGTATTCAAACAGAGAATCTAGATCTGATAAATTCGTACGAAATGTTATAATTCATGAATAGTGTTGATTAACAGAATACTTTTCTTATTGGACAATCAATTCTTAATGATTGAATACATTCGATGTAAGCGATGAATACGCCAAATTCATTAGTTAACATGTCTCGTACAATGACGCCATATAATTATAATATTTGATATAAGATATCGTTTATGTTTTAAAATAAAACTATTTTATGTTTAGCTCTCCTTCTATTTTTGCATTAGTTACAATTTAAAAAATTGATTTCGACATAAATTAAAAACGTTTCAAGTTTCACAAGAATCTCGCTGAATCTCAACAGTCGACTCGCGCGATTTTATCCGCGCAAATTTTACTCGACACACGTATGTCTATGAGGAATCGCGATTGCATTTTCTTTTTTTTTTTCAATATCTATGTAAATAAATAAATACACGCGTATGTATGTGTACCTTCGATATTAACAGTGTAGGAGTGTAAAATCAAGTCGATATAAAATGCGTGCCCGTGCGAAAAGATCGCGCAGCTCGGCAGTGTTTTAATTTCAACTCACCGGAAGGTGTAAATTTCAAATTATCAGGACTCATCGCACGTCCACGGATGGTTTGATAATTGCGGCTTCTATCCTACGCGATACATAGCGTGGCGTGTAATAGCGAGTTCCGTGATTCTGTCTCTCACGGCCGTCTCTTTCGCAAGAAACGAAAAGACACACGTATATACATATCGCGGATGTACTTGTGCGTATTACACGACCGACATATCGTGCGATCCGCGAACGTTTGAACAATGGCGAATAGCGACCGCAGGAGCCCCCATGAATAAAGATCAGAATGTTTGTACAGCGATCGTGCCGTCACTCATCACGAAATCCACCGTGAAATGTGATTACGGACTGTCGCAAATTACTATCGAGCGGTGGAATTTTTCGCACAGACTGTCTAATAACATTCCAACGTGTCTCTCAGATAATATACGAAAAATAACTTTTATTATACATTCCGACTTCGAGACGAAACATCAAACGCCAGGATTATTTTCGTACTCTTTTCGCAATGGACGTGAAAATCATTAAGCATTAATATTTTTATAACATTTTTTAAAAGTAAAATTTATTAAATCTTAATTTTCATAATAAGTGCGACGTGTGCTGAAATAATTTTCTGTTTTCGCATTTTTTCCGCGGTAATGATTTCTTACGTTTCTTACGTTTCGTTCGCTCGTGTATAAGATAGAAAGTAACAAGAAGCCTCACCGAGCGATTCGGGTCGATTCGGCGAGAGTACAATTCCGAGCACGGCTAGGTATAAATTAATTAGACAATTAATCGTGTAATGGTTTTAATTGGACCCTGTTAAGTGTCAACAGTGTCCGCGCTGGGCGTAATCTTCGCCGCAGCATCTGCCTTATCTACATACATACGTCGCCGTGTGGTCCAGGTAAAGCGAACCGGTAGCCGTGCGCTGAAACGCGGGATCCGGGATCTCGAGTCGCGCGAGCGGTTGTTGAGATTACAGATAAGTCGGCGAGATTTCGCAGATATCCGATATCGCTTGATAAGCGAGCATGCACCACTTGTTAACGCATATACATACGTCCGGCTTGCTTGCCGACGCGGCGCGACGCGAGTCACAACGATAGTCTCTTCCCGATTTCTCTCATGTCTAAATTAGGAATGTTTAAATTTATCACCAAGATATTGCGAGATTGCCTTTTGACAAGTATCGAGGTTGAAAACCAACCAAATTAATTAAGTGTCTAGCAGTGTTACAAAAAATATATATAATATAGTTGGAATAATTGTGAAAACTGTACATCTCTAGCATTTCTTGATATCTTTTTTCTATATAAAAAAAAGAATCAATCGGAAGCAGAGCATCGACATTTAGATAATACAGTGATTGTCTAATAATAAGTATTCCTAGTTTATAAACATGCATATGGAAAAAGTGAAATTAAGTTACTACACAAAAGAAGGCAAAAGACGAGAAAGATTTAATGAGGAAAAATATAATTTTGAAAACGTTTTAAGAAAAAATCACAGATGAAGATTATAAATAAAGGGCCATTGTTACATGTTGAATAATCGACTTTAAAAAAGATTTAGATCATTTTTTTCGCTGTAATGGTGATCATATTCTCTTTTGCACAAGAAGTATTTTCTTTGAAAATAAATTTTATGCAATAGAAGATTAAAAGATACAAATGCAGACAGTAACAGAAATATATTGCTGAATTATTTTCTGGCGTTTTATAATATTGTATATCGCGAATTTTCCTCGGAGATATTAAATCATCTCCATTTGATTGAACGTTTCCAAATTCCCACATGTGCAAATGTCGCGGTCACCGCGAATCAAGCGACTCATTTAGCTTTGGAAAAATCTCGTTCGCAAGTATAATTACAGGGCATGGACGGACGCGTATAATTTCTCGTGACTGCATTATGATCGTAACTTTCTTGGCTCGTAATCGCCGTAACTCGCGTCAAAAAGTTTACAACGTTCTGCGTGACTGATTAACGTTAATGGTTTCTACATGCGCGACGGTAAGGAAAAATAAAAACAAAAGAGTTGTTAATTGCGGTGCGTGTTAAATTTGTATAAAAAATTCTGAATACTGGAAACATTACTGAAATATTTATATTGCCATTCTTACTATACCGTCTCGTCTTATTACCGCTCTCGTATTACCGTGTATTCGCGAATTATAGTAATAACGATACAATCACAAGCCAGTGACTCTCGTACTGCTCCAAATTGAGTAAACATTGATATCTGCGACTTAAAACCATATTTTTTTTTTGCTGCAAATAAGTAGGTACTATAATTTTGGATACTTAAATTTGAAATTTGTACCTATCGTGAAAAAATGAGAAAATTTCTCCATTTGCTTAATTATACACTCTTGGCAACAATTTTATTAAATAGAAAAAGTACTCACACACATGGTCGGATACATAGTTTTTAGCGCGCTGACGATTCTCTATACTATAGAGTGCTGTCAACTATAGAATCTATAGTGACATTAAGAAAGATTCTTTATTTAAAAAATATTTTTTAATAGAAATGTTTTTTCTCGTTTATACGAATTGAGATATGTATGTGCGATTCTTTGCATTCTTCTGACATATATTGTATTTAGATTTTGTGACATCAGACCGAGGAAAAGGATGTTCTCCGCGCTGCGAGAGAGAGATTCATCTGTACCATCCAAGCCTCGGTGCTTGGAGAAACGTCAAAACGGTTCTGAGTTTTGTCGTAGCATGGCGCTAGTAGGCACGTCAATATAAACGCGTGTCTGCTACAATCTCGGAGCGGAAAACACGTGCACTCGAGAGTCGCGTTCACGTACGAGATTCTCACTTAAGTAGAAAAAGTATGCACTGGTTCGGAACAATCTATCGCGCGTTTTTCTCGCGTTTTTCCTACTAATATCCAGTATTTTATCCGGCACTTTTAGACTATAGATTGAAAACGAAACGAGTGCCAGTTATCCAAAAGAAAATTATCATGCATTTCCTATCGTTTAGATATATGTATGATATAATAAAAATTCACGTAACGTAAAAGCAATACGGCATCTAATTTATGTGTACTCGTAACTTAACTTTTCGCTTACTTGGTTGAAATGGCGAATAAAATGCGAGAAAAACAGGCGTAGGTGCGTAAAAAGTATAAAACGAGACCCAAGAGAAATAACGTGTAAATGCATTTAAAAAAACGCATTAAAAAGTATCGCGATCGATATATGCGAGTTTTTTTCCGGGAAGAAAGAGAGAGAGGGAGAGAGAAAAAAAGAAGCACGCGAGAGCGGGAGGTTGTTTCATTGTAATCTGAAAATTGATACACCGCAGCAACGGCGCTCGTCACGTTGACTTTTTCCAGCTAGAACGCGAGGCGTTTCTGCTCGTCGAGGTTGCATTAGTTTCACGCTGGAATAGGTCGCCTCGGTTGCATTTTTTACATGCGACTGCTCGTCCTTCCTCGCGCCAAAGGTCGGATTAGTGTCGTTGCACGCGCGCACCGACACTTCTTGGCACACTTTGTTCCCCGCCTTTTGTTTTGTATTATCCAGCCCTTATTTTAAATTCTCTTTTTTTCTTACCGTGTCGATGCAACTATGCGGAAAATCGATCGCCGATACCTCGCTACGGCTGCGCGATGTTAATTTTAGAGCGCATAAGCGAGGCGCGCGTTACAACGTTATACATGAACACATTCTTTCTTCTTCTTTTTTTTTTATTAAAGCCGGGAACCGCTAATGGCGGCGAACACATTTCGACGTGCACGGCGAGATGTGATTATTTAATCTCTACTTCGTTTCTGTAGGTAAAAGCTTGGCATAAATAAATATAATTTTTTTTTTTGCAATTATCAATTACATCGCGTTTTAAAGGAAGAGTTATGCAATTGGTAGTGCGAACATAACATGTCTAGTATTTCGTGGTTTTTGTCGTAAAATATTATATCGAGATATAATATACCGCATTAAATCAAAAACTGATATTTATTTTATAATATATATATTTTAACAGAGAATTTACATTTTTTTAATGCCATTTAAGAAGATAAAAACATTTTACGCTATTGCTTTTCTCCCTCCATTTTTTCTTCTTTCACTCTTGAAAAAGATACATATTTTTTAACTTGAATGCAAAAATAAATTAAGAATAATCGCTTGTGTCTAGTGGATGAATGAAAATAATTTAGCTAATTTTTAATTTAATTATTTTGTATCTCGTTATATCTTGTCATATTAATTATTTTGCTTTTGATGAGAACACAGTAAATGATTTAAGAATAAATAAGACGTTTGACAGAAACCGCACTTTGTTCATCGCGACATCGGCGGTCGATAGACCAAACAAAAGATTCAATTAGTAATCGTGGAGATTCTTAGAGAAAGGCGGATGATTAAAGGTCAAGTTTCAAGAAAACCAGTTTGGATTATGTCTGCTCAAGACGCGAACTCTCGATGCGCTCTTTAATGATGCATGGAATTTTTCGCAGTAATCTCTATTTTTGGATGCCGTTTCCATACATCCGTGATGCATTTAACTCTCACGTGTCACTCAAATGCATCATTTCGCTTTCTCGTGCTTTACACTTTCGAACATATTCCGGCACTTATTTTTTTGCCACATTCTCTCTTTGAATTACGACAAATTAAAAAAAGTCAAATAATGTGCTAAAGAATATATATATAATACCTATGTATGTGTAATAACTATGTCTAATAATTACATCAGATAGAAATAAGAAGATATCATAATTAAATATTAAATATTACATAATTAGATATTCAATCGTGCATAATTAGATATTAGATCTTTAACATAAATAACAACTTGTACATTACACATACACACACATATACACGTTATAGAAAAAATAGTTATTATAATTTGAAACGTCATATCACGCTAAAAATTTACGCGTAGAAGAAATATCTAGATTGCCATATCTTATTCAACATATATTACATTTTGTAATTGAAATATCTTTAATGATGATTCGACAGGATTGAGAAAAAGATATCATTTGGCATAGCTGACTTTCTTAAGCATTAGTACGCTTATTAGAAAACTCTTAGAACAACAAATAATTGGACGAATTTCTTTTAGAAATAATATCATTTACAATTACAAATCAAACAACACACAAATGGTCCGAAAATGATTTCGAAAGAAGCTGCGTGATTCTCGCATCGCGTGCGCGCGAGATGAGCCTCGCGCGGCTATGTAAACGAATTTTTGGCGGATCGCCGTCTATCTGGATGAAGGAGCACGAGTCCGGACCACGGTCCGCGTGAGTGAGGACAGTGAGCGGCATTGTTCCAGCAGGGCGAGTGAGGCCGAAGAGAGAGTAGGGGCTCTTTCTTCAAGACGCACGTCACTGACGCGGGATGCGAAACGCAGGACGCGTCTTGCATCGCGCGCGCTGCCCCGAGCTGGTTACCGCTCGGCGATACGCCTCTAGTGCAGTCGGGGCAACAGCAGCATCTCTCAGAAGTTACGACTCCATTAAGAGAGGGGGCCCGCCGATTTTTTCGAGTTCATTTCGGGCCGCATAAAACAAGCTGTTTAAAATGCACAGGCGTAGGAACGCAATTGCCGGTTCGTGGATTGCAGCTGTCGCGTACGAGCTACGTTAGAGAAGAGGTGCTAGTAGAAGACCGCTCTGGAGACAAATTAGAGTCAGATCAATACAATACGTCATGATCGATTACTATGACTGATGTCACAAAATCGCAAAATTAAGTAGAAGAAATTGCAATTTTTTTTGTTTCCTAATTAATTGAATAATTATATAATATTAAATATTTAATGATGATATCTCCTTATTTTTATCTGATATAATTATTATACATAGTTATTACACACACACATTTTATTATACATATAGTTATTATATAGCACATTATTTGATTTTATTTAATTTGTCGTAATTCGAAGAGAGAATATGGAAAGAAATACTACCGATTCACTTTGAATGACAGAGATTGAGCAGACTCGAGTGTTTTTAGGTTGATGATCGCGTTGCTATGCTTCTCTAGCTTAAGTTGTCATCAATGCGGTGTGAGGCGATCGTTAAAGGCAACCGGAATTGCGGTCCAATGCGTTGTCGTTCTAACGATTAATACTTTGCGCGACCTTTTACGGACCTTTCTCCGACCTCTTCTGATTATTCGGTTAAGTGCTTGTTACTTAATGTTTATTCGACGTTTATGATAGTGGAAAAATAGTACGTCGGGTGTTACTTCGAACTCTCGCGGGAATGCGACGGGCAAGAGTGAACGGCGCCGTTGACGTTAATTTGCGCGCGACCTTTCAACGACGGCCCACGTGTACATGCCGAGAGAAAAATCTTACACGTTAAAAAAAAAAAATAAATTATCAAAACATTAGCTTTATTGCCGAGAAGCTGGGAAGAAAACCTGTCATTTTTCTCAACGTTTACGATAGAAATCAGATTAACTGCAGTGCAATGCACGAGTATTAGATCCGAAAAAGAATTTTAACTGTTTCATGTGATGAGATTTACCGAATACTTGGTATCACTTGCAAGATGTCACGCGATCAAAATGTCAAATCTTAGAGACCACGTAGGGAAAATGACAATGAAGGAAAGCATGTTAGATGAGAAAGAGAGAAGCTGGATGGCCATTATTAGAATACAATATTTTTTTTATTCGATGAGAGAGTAGCCCCGTCGGAGAATAAAGCGGGAGGGGTGGAGAAAGATGGGAAAGAGAGAACAGCGTGGGGCGAAGGTGGGGCAGTTTGTCTTCTATTTACAGGACATCCGCGCCACTGGGCACCGACCGACAGTTATGACTCTCGCCCTGCTCGGAGACTCGCCGGTTGTTTTGCGGATCTCTCGTTGCTTTTGTTCCACATTGCCTGTCGCGTTGTTCCTATTCAGTTGCCCCGTCGCCCTTTTCCTCCTCGCGTAGGGCGAGATCGTTCTTCTGCGTTCTTCCTCCACCGTTTCTTCCACGGTCTTTTCACCGCGCCTTCTTCCTTCCTCTCTCTCTCTCTCTCTCTCTCCTCGCAGTCAGCGGACTTGATACCAACGTCGCCCTGATCTCCTGCCCCTGTTTCCACCGTGTGCGCGTGCTCGTCTTTTCTTTCAGATTCTCCTCTCCTCCTTCCTCTCGATTCGCTTCTCTCTGTTTCTCTCTCTTTCTCTGCCTCCTTCCCCTTCCTGCCCTGTCTCTCTCTCCTCTTTCCATGCTTCCCGCGTTCTTATACACTTCGCCCGGTAGTCGCCTTCTTCTGGTCTCTTTTTCCCCGTATCGAGCTGATCTTTTTGCCGGCGCGGAGGCAAGTCCGGGGCTGGCTCGAGAATGGGGAGAACGGGGACGAGGATGAGAGGATGAGAGGATGAGGCGGAGGCGCTCTCTCGCTTGAAAGGAGCCGACGTTACGTACGGTAGCCGGCCAGACTGTACCCAATTATTCCGGCGTGCTATACTAATGCCATGGACCCCCTCGACTAACCACCCCTTTCTTTCTCTTCTATCCTCATAATGCGATAGGGCCCCCGGACTTCGCCGACCGTTCGCCGGCGACGCCGACGGCGACTCCTTCGAGCGACGGAAGCTTCCCGATCTTCGTTCGCGATGGCACGTCACGACGAACGAAATCACTTAGTCTGAAATATCCTAAATTGAAAGATAGCGTTTTTTCTTCTTTTTTCTTTTTTACGTCAAGTTGCAATTTAGCAATTTCAGATAACCATTATTTTACAAAATTTAAATGTTCTCTTCTAGAGTTACTGTATCATTATTATAATAAATCGCGCGCTCGAGAAAATTAACTTGATTCAATTACTTCTTAAATTAAGTTGATTAAATTACATACATAGTTTTTGACCCTACCGCATTTATCATAGCAATAAAGATAATGAATACGCAATTCTGATAAAGCTCTATCATGAAACGCTTTATATTCTTTGATTAGTTTTATTTACGTATTTTCTCAATTGATTGTACTAATGACGTTTTAATATTTAAGCCGTAAATTACCATACGTCCTATTTTAGTTACGTTTCGTTAATGAAGTTACATCTCCGAGCGGATGCGATACTTGATTGTTCCTAAGATCTTTTCCGAGAAAGATTCGTCGTTAAGAAAAAGAAACATTGAACGTAAATATAGCAGTAATAAAAAACGTAGAGTCGTGTGTTGAACCAATCGTGAATCACTCGTCGAGAATCCAGACGATTATCAACCAGAAGGTCAGAACGAGCGATAATATGACAGAATCGCTGGTCCAGTCGATAACCCCAGTATTCCAACGGGAAGAGTAAAGCCAAGATCCTTTCTTCTCGCGCATTGACGTCCTCGATGTCCTCGATGCATAAATGAAAAAGCGTGCCTCGTAATAAATTCACTATATCGGATAATGAATCGGCAAGGGTGTTTGCACAAAGCAAAATTATATTATATTGGCAACATATATATATAATATAAATTCTTTTATGATGTGAAAAAATTGCCAAAAGAAAGCTTAACAACTTAATCGAAATCAAGTTTTATTGCGGAAATAAGCTGCACCGTTGAATAAAGTTTAACAATTTGTCAATTAAAAAATCGCGAATAAAATTTGAATTATATACACGACACGCTCTAATTATATATAAATAATTAAACGAACGTTCGCGGTACATTCTGATTTTTCTTTTGTACTCGGGGGAATCTCGCCGCAAACTTGCGTCTTCTTTCCCACTCCGAGCCTACTCCTTTTCCCTCGTGGACAGGACGATGGCATTAAGGATTGTATTAATCAGGGACTGTCAGAGCGTGATTCTTCTCCGCGACTCGCGGAAGGTGGGTGCCGAAGGGTGGCAACTCCGAGGTTCGAGGAAGAGGAATGACAGAGTGAAGAGGAAGTGCGACCGGAGCTGGCAAGCTGTGAGAGAGACGCGAGTTCTGGCTACGGTTTGCTAGGGCGGATCTGCCGATGACGTCGAGAAATGACGCAAAAAAATAACGGCCAGACTATCCGGCACCGAGGGAGTTATGCTTCTCTTTTGTTGCGCGTGTCTAGCAACTGTTAATCGCAAAAATACTCCGAAGAGAATAAATACGATTATATCTCGCGCGTAGGAATATTTCGGATATATATATTCGGTATATAATTTCATCTGTTATAAGGGAAGATATCGCGATGACAATGTGACCAATCAATCGTTTATTAAAAACAAATTTTTATCCATATAGCGCGAAGAATTTTTAATTACGACGGTCATCAGCACGACGCCGCTACCGGTCGCAAAAATGCGGCGCATCGGACAGTAAACAACAACAACGACTTGACGTCCTCGAGAAGCGCGTCGGCTACCTAAGTTCCGGTTAATGCTCTTATTTGAAACGCTTCTGGTCAGAGGCGGTTATAATAGTGGCGTGGCCCTTAAATGGCCCCCGTGTTCAACAGCCCTCAAGTATTTCCAATATCCTGCAGCAGAGTGAGATTCGTCTTGTCTTCTTTCCGCTCTCGCCATTTCTATTCTCTTTCTCCTTCTCCTTCTCCTTCTCTCTCTCTCTCTCTCTCTCTCATCTCGTTCTCCATCTCTCTTCTCTATCTATCTATCCGTCTATCCATGTCGCTCCCGGCTCCTCTTCGCGGTTGCCTCTTCCCAGAGTTCATTCATGCCTCCTGGTGGCGAGGACCTCATTACCTACGGTGAATGGATCTTCGTCCCGTTCTCCCCGTGCTGAAGGTTCGCGCCACTGCTTGAAATTCTCGTTGCTTGACGCTTCTCGATACCTCTTCCCTTCTTATTCTTTTACTTGGATCACCTGCTCCGTTTTCTAAAGATTCTTTTCACGAGACACGCCTCAGAGCTAAAAGGCTGCTGCTTAATTAAAAGTAATATTTCATGATCGAACATATGCACGATTATGTTGCGCGTAATGTGTAATTAATCTTTTCAAATATGTTAATCGATGATGTAGATTTCGTTTTACATAGTTTTACAGGTCTAAAGATTAGTTCACAATTCTCTTTTTAATTACACGTATATATAACATATAGGCTCTATCGGTGCTTTAATGTTTTCGTTAAAAAAAAAAAAAAAACCCAGAGGTCAATCAAGGAATTATTGCCATATGGTGCATCGGGCACACGAGGATTCGCTCTCGTGACAGTTTAATCTCTCCTCCATAATATTGTCACGGTACAGCGGCAATAATCTGTATATCGGCGTTCTCTCTTTCTTTTTGCATCCGGCGCGCAGGAGGTGCAATTTTGGCAGCCGCATTTTTCTTCTCGCGCGAAAGGTTAATCGAGCCCCGAGCTTTATCTGGCGCGTTCCGCACACCTGGAGGCCGCGGCCTAATGTCTACCTGTTCTGTTTTCGGGAGCCAATCATCACGTTCGCCACAGGCGCGTGCAACGATCTGTGTCCCCTTTCCCCTCGCCCTGGCCATTTCTCTCTCGGCTTTCTTTCACGTCCTGATTCGGCAATGACTTTGTCAACCGTTATCGCCGCATTTTTATTCACCTCTTATTCGCTATGATCGAGGTGTGTAACGTCTATAAGTACTGAAAATATAACACATCTACGTACAATTTAAGGAAAATATAATTATCGATAGAAATGTCAATCAATTATTCTCCAGATGAAGGCACACATCCAGCTTTTCTCTAATTTTTTGCTCACATGTTTTCTTCGTCCTGTATAAATTTCAACGCGAGTTTAAAAAATCGATAACCGTGTATCCGACATAATGAGAAATGGACATAAACAAAATGAACGGTAGTACCTTACGAAATCATAAGGCACTTTAAACAATGACATTTTTCAGACGCGTCAAATGATAGAAAAAGGCGCCAATCGATGGTTGCGGTAATGACAGAACAATTTTTATTGCAGGAAATTATGTAGCTCGCGACCTTTGCTCTCGAGCGAAAAAAAAACTAGTCTTAGGCACGCGTGTTTGTCAAAGAAGGCCACGGTTACACGCATGGCTATCTGTCACGATAAGCGCCATCGTACAAGGAGAGGTCGTCGCGAGCTCCTCGTCGTAATCGTTTGCGTAACCGGTTCATAAAAACGATAAACAAATACAACACGATATAAGAGAGACGATACAACGACTGTACACACCCTGTATATCTACACTTTATCAGTCGCTTACCGAGTATGCTTTTTCTCTTTTTTGATTATTCGACGCTCGGTTTTAACGAATTAATCTTATAAACGTACGCTATGCGAGTTCTATCAGATTCCGAAGGGTTAAGGTAATAGTTAAGGATATTCAAAGTAGCGTAAGTTTGAACCAGTAGTGTTAGTTTGAACCCCCACTCGTATGAGTTACGTGATATTTTTTAAATTACTTTCGTACAGCTCGTGAGGAACGTTATCGTGATAGACGCAGTATCGCTCGTAACCTTTGGACTTTAACCTCGGAGCCCTTGAAGAAAATTATCGTGATGATTTATCTCATGATATCGATAGCGCTATAACATTCGCTTCTTGGAAAAACGTCGAAGTATAATACAAGGAGATCAGAACTTGTAATTACTGTCATTTTAAATGCTAACGTCTCTTCCGACATTTGAAATTCAGTTGTAGAAACTTTTCTTAAAAAACTACGATTTTGTTTTCATATGGAATTGATTAAGATATGAAATTTATATAAAATATTCAAATTCAAAAATTAACTTCTTGCGACTATATTTAGAAAAAAAAAAAAAAAAAAAAAAACTATTGCTAATCATATATTTTATTCAGAATACCTTTTCGAAGAATAATATATATTATTTTTACGAATTTTATTAAATTAAAATAATTTTACAACAATTGCTTCTACATTACATAACTATAATACATCGGTTTTGTACACTCTTTTACATACGTGTTCTAATTCTTGTGTTCAGAAGACGCGTTCGTTTAAAGCGTACGAGGAACGGAAGATCGTTTATGTCTTACTTGGACATAGCCGGTACGTCTTCTTCGTTCGCTTTTTCATCATCTCCATCATCTACCTACCTCCCTTCAAACTCTCCTTTTTGTGCAACGGTAAAGCAGTAAAACGCATTTCATGCAACGCGCAAAAAAGAAAGCCGAAGAAAAATACCTCCGTCGAAAAGTAATGCGCCGTTAAAACTGGAAATTGTAATCAAAGCCGCGCTTCAGCAAGGATCATTAAGCGTCGTCTGAAAATTTGCATCCGATCTCCCGTTCGCCAATAATCAATCAGCTTCATCGTTCACTTCCGGTTTATTAAAATGAAAACATGATGAGAGAAAACGTTGTACTTTCAACATTAAGTGAATTATTAATTACTGGTTCGATTGCACTCTATTGAGAAAAAGTTTAATGCACAATGTATGAAATATAACATTTTAGCTATATTCTTATTTTATTTTAATTCTAGTCTATGATCTTAAATAGATTAATATGAAATTGACTGTATATATTAAATCTTTGATTTGCATTTTTAATTTGTCTGTATGATAAGTTAGCAAAAGATCAATTATGAAAAAAATATAATTATGTAATTAATAAAAATATAAAAAGAGAGAGAGAGAAGGAAAGAGGGAGGGAGAGAGATTAAAAATTCTAAATTATAAAAAAGGCACAATTTGCTAATTTGGAAAATCACAATATCTGAATGGATGGTTTTATATAAAATCATTAAATCTAGATCTATTCTTCATTTTTATCTATAAATTAAATGTGTATTGACGGAGATTTAGAAAATTGTCTCGGCACATAATAACATGTGCATGTAGCACCTGTACTATGTGATTATGTAAATTAGGGGAATCACGATTTTGCCACCTTCGGCCGAGTCACGCTCGCGATGTTTGCACGGATAGGAGCGCGATGATTAAGTCGATTTACCGAGCAGTATTTATGTCTCATCTAACTTTTAACGAGATTCAAATGTGGTGTTACATTTAAAGATCATCGTATTACTGAGAACGCGCGTATCTTTCCGATAATATTCGATTTTGTGATCGTATCTATTGAATGGCGCGCAATTAGGCGTAGCGTTGGTCGCGATGCATAATTAATTTATGCTAAAACGCAGTCGCATTTTGCGCTATCGACTATGCTTTGAAAAGACGCACGTAGACGTGGCATATGCAACAGGTGATAATGCATCTCTCAAGGATAAATCGCGCATTTTCTCGCGGTGACATTGAGAATTCGTATGCAATTGTTATATATGTATATATAATTTGTTTTCCATTTTCGTATTATCGCGTGCATAGATGGATCTCTGGTATTTAAGTTTTCTTTAATTAAATACATGGAATTTTTTAATGCATGAAATAAATACAAAAAAATTATTGCATATATAAATATATTAGTATATCATCACAAGCTATTAAAGAAATATAGTTATATAATTAAATTCCTTTTTTATATTTTTCCATTTATTATTAGAATCATATAGACAAAAGAAGCAAAAAGCTCGGTACAAACAGATACAAATTACTCCCGCATACCACGATACGCTACACACACCCGTGACCGACGCGATGTCATTTTCTTCGCACAAAGGATACTTAATACTTTCACCGTTCAGAATCCCCCGTGGCGCTCCGACAACGAGCGTCGCTGAAACGACCGGTAGTGGATATCGCGTGCACGCTCTGGGCGGGTTCCAAACCCCAAGGCGATCGCCACGAGGTCCGAGGACTCGGCTGTTACCAAGAAAATCTTTTGCCACGGTCGCGCAGAGCGACGTGCCGTCCGGATAATCAAATCGCTGCAACATTGCAGCGACGTTGACTCGCGATTCCATTCGCTCGATTTATCTCAGATAGGACTAATATGACTAATATTGAAGAGAGATTATTATCTCGAGAAAGAATACATCGTCGTCTGCATGTAATATCTTGCAATTAGAATTAATATTCAAAATATTTTAATACGAGCGCGCAAAAAATTCATATACGAGAAATAATTAAACGATATTTTGACCGATATAAGGTCTAACGCGATGCAAACCGATTGAATAATTCTTGAAAACGCAAAACGATATTCATTATCGCGCTTTTTCTTCTGCGATGCGATTTTAATTTCGCGAAGCACTTTAATTTCCTTTTAATTAATTATATCGAAGTACACCTTTTATTATTATCTATAGGAATATATAACACCTTCGACTCAAATTATCGATGTATAAAGGCGCTTTTAGTCATGCCGTTGGCAGGTGAGTGACTCCCCTCGTTAGGTAAAACGCGCGGATCCCGATCGAAATCGCGATCACGATCTCGATCTCGGGGTGTTCTTGGTAGCCATTGCCTCTCCGAGGCACGACAGACTTTACCCCTCGAATAATGCGGGGCTACGCCCACGTGCACCACGCCTTCGTCCTTTTTTTTGCGGTTTAATTAGGAATACGGAGCGCAATTACGGGAACCACACCCCCGCCGGTTAGATCGTCAGTCGTTATCCCGATTTAATGTATCAACGTCTCGGGCAGGCTTAACGCGACTTTATAAGCCCGGGGGGGGGAGGGGGGGGTTATATGCAAATCTGAAACGCTCCCGTGCGTTATCATACATGCATTTTTATGCGTACTCGACGCAGCAAAAAACGCAACGACAAATTCTAATCGTAGAACATATTATAGCGTTTACTCACACATTTTGTATAATAGTAGGCTGGAAGGAGAAACATCAATATTATAATAGCACATAGATAGAATGAAATTTTTTATTAATAATAGAATACAAAGAAAACATACGATTTATTAAAATAATATTTCAAAAAACTCAGATATATATATATATATGTATATTATTTAAGGAAAAAAATTTGATTGAGTCATTAACTTACTGTCACTTAATATAATTTTTTGTATGACATATATTACAGCCATCAATGATATACCAGCGATTGTAATCAGTAACGAAAGCATTGCGGATGCAATTACGAAGCTTGCAGAAATATTGTGGAACAGGGTTGCCGTTCGCCTTCATTAATTACTTTTCTTCGATTTCATCTCACACGATGCGATTTATCAGTACTTGCAATAAATTTCGCGCCGAGTCGCGCATTTATGCATTGCGTACGTGACCAAAGATATACCACCGACATAGGCAGTAATTATATTCTGCGAAGCGACGCGACCCCTTTACGGCAGCCGCAGCAAAGGGTGGCTGTCAGGGGCGACCGTCGTGCAGACGCCACCCTCTGTCGCGGCCGGAAGTGACGCACATCTATCTTGTCTCTGCGTTTCAATCGTGCGCTTCCGTCTTACAGCGAAGCGGGAAAGGCGAAGGGGGCATCTCTTGGCACTATCGTTTCTCGTTAGGAAAAAATAAAAACATTAAAGTTGAGTTGAATTTTACACAGATCGCAATTGTGTTATTCATTCATTTCGTGAATCTATTTGTAAAATCGTGAACAGCTCCTTTCAATAGAGCGACAGAAATATATATGGGATATTCTATATATAACATTATTTCTCTTTTCTTCGAAAAGAGATTTAAACCGATTTCTTCTTAGCAACTGTTCAACGAAAGAACATTGCAACATCTTTTAATTATTATTTGAAATACATTCGGTATCAAAATTCTTAATTGCTTACTAGCTACATTTGCGACTTAAATTTTTAAAATTTAAATCCAGAATTTTTGAAAATCTTTTTTAATACCGCGGTTAAATTAATAAATAGTATTTTGTTATTAATTGATCGAATAAAAAATATAATATTAATTTTAATTTTATAATATTATAATATTAATTTTATCCGTAGAATGAACAAATCATTAATATAATGGAATGTCCTGAACAAATCTCGGAACTTCAAATACAATTTCTCTGTTAATTGTTGAGAAACTGGGACGCGATTGTTTTGCTGAATGAATTAACTCGGACTTTGCGTTGTGTCCCCCGTTCTTGCCGGACGATTCAATTAAGCCGCCGATAAAACCGTGTTCAGTTTACGGAAAAAAGGCAAGCTCAGGGCATGGTAATTGGGCTAAACGCGCGTACGCCGAATTTCGGCAGCTAATGGAGATTTATTATACCTATAAGCAGGCGTGTAGAGAGAACAGGCCGATGCTGCAGCTGCAGCTGTAGTGACGCGACGTGATGCGACGAGACTTTCGCGCCGCTAGAAGCAGCTTCCGTCGTGTTCGCATATTCGTTATAGCATATATTGTGGAATTCTCGACAATGGGACAGGTGCTACGACGATACTTATCGCGAGACGTTTCGATACTCTTCTTTTTTTCTTCTTTTGCCGAGGTATAAGATGTCGGTTGCTCGATAGGGAAATGCGTTTACTGTGGTGTTGTTGCATCATTATAATTTTTGCTGAAACAACATTTCTATTATCTATACAATTCAATGTTGCATACAATTCGTGACTAGCGTATTGCATTTGGTTAATCTGTCCTGATAATTATCTATTCGGTGATCTTTCGTTCTATTACGAAGTTACGTTGCTAACGTTGCTAAGGCGCGTAGAGACGTGACGAATTAGGAAAGGCGGAAAGATAGTACGGTAGTTATTTAAATAATTGACAATGTTTACGAACCGTTCGTGATTTGGCCCTCCACGTAAAAGGGAATCAAATTAAATGCGGACGTATGGTGAATAATTAATCGGTAGACGCTTACTTAAACTCTCGTCGACGAAAAGAGGGCTCTTCCCATTATCAACGATGCCTATCGATCGTAGAATTACAAGTCTTCACATGCTATTCTCTCCACTTTTATTGTTAATCAGACATGTTAAATAAAATTGAATAAAATTCGTCAATAATATACACATTAAGAATTTGCACTGCGTGATTATCATATTTGTTAAAACGTATTAACTACGCGGATTCTTTTCTATATTCTACAAAACGATATTGAATTTCAGCCACGAGCAATTTTACAAAAGAATAGAGTTTTTATTTAAAGAAACATCGTATTACTATTTTTTCGCTTGTCATATAAATGAACACTTGTAGTACAAACACTTGATGCGCGCGAAATATTCAAATGTTCGGTAGCTTGTCGGCCAGAGTCCGTTCCTTGAGCGATCAGGCGAGTCAGGAAATGTCGAAGAGTAAAAATGTAACCGCGCCGTCGTTGACCTCCGAAATTTTGTTCCCCCAATAATTCACGACTCTCTTTGACACGCGAGAGGCGTAACGATATCGTTATCTTCTCCGCGATTAAGCCGTCTCTTTGTCCGCTCTCTATCTCCCTCCGAGAGCGAAAGCTGCTGGAGAAAAGTGGCTCGGCCGGATGAAACGGAAGAAAGAAGAAAAAGGGAAAGAGAGTAGAGTAGAGTAGAGAGAAAGAGAGTATCTCATCCGCGCGCACCGGCCGGCACACAGTCTCTCCTCTCTCTCTCTCCTCTCTCTCTCTCTCTTTCTTTTCTCCTCGTCTAATGGTTTAGGAGTCGTTCCGGACATTAGCTTCTGCGCTAGCGCGCGGAGGGAATCTCGTCGTCGTCGTCTTCGTTTCCTCTTTTTCTTTTTCTGCATCTCTTCCTTCCCTTCACTCTCCGGCTTCTCGTTTCGCCTCCCTCTCCTCGTTCAGAAGCTCTCTCGGGCCGCTCTTCCCCCTCGCTGCCCTTTGAAAAATGACCCGCGTCCTCCCGGAGAAATAAGAGTGTCATCATCATTAGCCCGCCGAGTTACACGGCGGACCTTACGCACACGCGTGCGTGCGTGTGCATCCGTGACAATGGGCACGGGGCCTCCGCTCTCGCAATCGGGATTTTTAGAGTAATCTGTTAGAAAATATGTCATTTTTAGGAGAGATTATTTTGGGAAATTAAACGAATTATTTTAATTAGAATTTTGAGCTATTTTTCAATTTTATTTGTTTCCATTTTCAACGCTAAAATACGAAAAAAAGCAGATTTTATACCAAACACGCGCATATACGCATATCAACTTCTCATTATCAGGAAAAGATATTGACAATATTTTCGCGCGGCTATATCATTGAGCTTCGCATCTACTGAGATTATTCAACGCAATCTGTAATTGTAATCTAGAAACGGAAATGAGGAATAGACAGTTTCTCTCGTATAAACGATAATCTGTTATTTACGGTTTTCGTAATGTTGTCGCAAATCAGCGGTCTGTTTGCGTTATAGCTACAGGATGTAGCAATGATTGCGATGTGTCAATCATACCTGCGCGATTGCAATTTATCAGGGCCGCGTTTCAAAGTGCAGAATTAAACCACAGCAGAATTAAATTTAGCCGCTTCGAAGCGTCTCGAGGACGGATGTTACTTTTGCACTTTGGAGCTCAACATTCCATTGTTGCATCATTCGCGAGATAAATAATTGAATTATCATCATTTTTTTGGTGTCGTATTTAAGCGATGCTATTTATTTCGTTATTAAAAATTTCAACTTTAAAACATTTTTTTCCCCTACGAGATTACAGCTAAAATTGCATGATAATTAAATGCTATAACGATACAATTGTTTCCATGATTAATTTTTCGTTTTAATGGATAAGCAAAATTCAGAAAAATGCAATTTATTTTAAAGCAACGAAACATTTTATAAATATATGAGCTATCTGCGAAAGAAAAAAAAGAAATAAAATTAACTCTTTAAAAGAGAGATCTCTAATCTCATCTCACATCGAATATTTTAAATGTAATATATACAAATTTTCTTAAGAAGGATTATATTAAAATGTTATTACCTTGTGTGTATAATTTTCTTCTACATTAATTCTTTACATTAAATCATTTTCTTTAATTTTTAATGTAAAATTGTAAATTTTTATAAGATTATATTTTTTTTTAATATTTTTTCTCTCTCTCCCCGTAAAAATAACATTTGTAGAACTTTGATCTTCCTAATCTTGCGATATATTTTTCTGATGCTATATATTTTTCTGATCTTTGCTCTAAAAAAGATTATTTTAATCATATCTTGTCATCCTTATAAATTCACGTGTGCGTATGTGAAATGTTGTAACCGGAACCGATAAAACTTCTATATAAATATCGATGTATTAGTTTGATCGGAAAGATCGAAGAGACTAGCATTCGTGGTCGATTTGACAATTTTCGCAGCGTGCAATCATGACAGAAGAGATGAAAGGAGAAGAGAACGATTGCTAGACGACGCGACGGAAGGAGGTTTCTCGTCGCGGTTGGACGAGTGAACACATTGTGGGCTCTTTCTCTCTTCTCGCATCGGTATTTCTACGACTAGTAGCCGAGCTTTGACGAGAGATTGATGCTCGCAGCGGCTCGTTCTGTGAGACGAATCAGCGCGCGCTACCGACGAAGAGCGACGATCCGTTATCTCGCGAGAGGACAAGAGAGGCCAGATTCCGGATCGTTGGCTCCGACGTAGATCGAGATGAGCGTAAAAGACAGAATGGGAGAGACAAAGAGAGAACGGGAGAGAATCGGAATTATGCGTTTTCCTCCGTCCTCTCTCGTCGACAATTCTGGTAGCGAGAGGGAAAGGCGAAAGAGAGAAGAGAAAGAAGAACGAAAAAGAAAGGACGACCGCGCTGGCAAAAAGAAAGAAGGTGAAGCACATCGCGAGGACAAAAGGCACCGCCGCGGAATTTTGAACGTCGGCTCCTTCGGCCTCCTTTTAACGGAGATTCGCGCGCGCGCGCGAGGGGGATCCGAGACTTGCCGGCTTACAGAGGGTCCGATCTCTGTAAAAACCGAAAATATTTTTCCTTCCGTATACGCGCTCGCGAAAGGCTGCTACTCTGACGTTCTCGCGTTGTCCAATTTCGAGCGAGCCGATCTCCGAGATATAACGAGAGCTTAAATTCTCTCTTCGCAGTTTCTGAAAGAACAAGCTGAAACGAATTATAAAATGAATATAATGCAAATACATATTGTGCGATGCGCATTATTTCGTTTTTATATACATATGACATGATGTTGATTTAACGATCTTCTATTACGTCAGCGAATTGCTTTTTATGCGTGGATTGCTTTAAAAGTGTAAAATTACCTAACATTTATCACATGATATTTTTTATCTAAAACTTTATTTGTTTCTCTCGTAATCTCTTCGAGTGAATATACATCAATATTTACATTACGTATATTAGGAATTGCTAAACGATGCTTATCCGCGTTTGTCCGAGAAAGTCGAGAGATTCTCCCGAGGAAAGACTCGAGTGGCAACGACACGATAGATCCTATCAGCCGTTCGATCTTCGATCTTGAATTTAGCAGGGAAAAGCCGCTTCGCAGTCGTTTATGCCGCGGGGGATGCCATTAATCGTGCGATTCTCCCCTAAATCTCCCATCGCGTGCTACGAGAGACGGTGAACGTGTCTCCATCCGGAGAGATTCGTGGATGGAAATGAAAGAGAGAGAAAGAGACGCGAGGAGCGGATGGAGGACACTTCTTCCGGAAACCGGAAGCTGGCGCGACTTAAAGACGCGTGCGCGTACCGAAATCATGCGTAGGTCGAAATTTCTTACGAGGATAAATCCGATTTGGTGCGTGATTTAATCACGTGCAAGAGACCCTTGCACACTTCCGTAATAAATTGTTAAGTTATAATTAGAATAAATTGTAAACGATATCGCGATCGATATATCTCGAAATGGGAGAGAATTTCGCGTTTTCTTCTATCAATATAACTTATTTTTCAATCGTTTTTATATCTTTTAACGTTACATATGCAAACATTGAAGAAATAAACAGTCATCCATCAACAACACTTACGCTTAATTTTTATGTATATTTTCTCACCTTTTTTTGATGAAACGAGGTAATTTTCAATTCACGTAATTCATCCCGATCTTGTAATCGCGATCGTGCGATCGATTTCTTGCGGTTAAGAATAAAAATATCCATGTTTTTGTAACTTTTTTAATTTTCTTATTTATGAAACAAAAAAACCGCGGTGTTATAATTAGAAGATATGCGTGATGATTTATCTCTAGCGTTGGATGTTAATTTGTGCGCTCACATAACTGTGCACTCTGGCTTAACCGTAACAAACGCAACACATTTCTCATTAAGGAATTCCTTTTTTTATCTCGGCTTTATTTTTTTCTTTATATTTTTCTGTTGTCTTAGATTTTTATCAGGTCCTAGGAAAAATATGGAAACTCTAATCGCATACATATTTTTTGCAAATGGTAATTAAAAGTGCACGTTCTGCATGATTTAATACAACTTCGAACGATGAATAATGCAAATTATTAATGTAGCTTCTATTCATACGCAATAATATTATCAAACGCATATCCTTTGCAGTAAATAATAATTTCATAACTGATCGCGAGCCTTAATCCATCAGTTGAAATTAATTACGCAGTTTCTTTTATAATTAATAATCTCTTGCGTTGTTTAACCAATTCTCTCTTAATTACATTGCCTATAAATTCTCAGAATTCATATGACTTTTTTTAAAGAAAATAATATATATGTTTGCATCTACATGACATCAGGAACTTATATAAACTGATATCAATTTCGATATAATATACGTATGTGTGTGTATATATACATATGTATATAAAATATGAAAAGCAAAAGTGTCTGGGCAACTCTTACAATATATGACTGTCGTAATCTTTTTATTACTAAATGCTTTGTAATTCAGGGATATACATTATACTGCAAAAAAAAATATCCGCACATTAAACATCTCATTTCTTTTTAGTCGTGTATAAAATATCGGCGATAGTATATCGAAGATACATCGTCGGTACAATTTTCTGGCATGTAGCCGGATATTGTTGTTTGGAGACGTTTTAGGCTTTGCCGATTTTTCGCTCGGTATGCGCTTATGTGAAAAAATTGACCGCTCTAATAAGCACGGTCTTTCTACAGCAGCCGTTAATTAAATTTTACATGACTTTATGCATCTTGAAATTTTAGCATATCGTCACGAAAATAAACTTTTGATGTAATGATTGCTCTTATAGTAATTCTTATAATTCCGATTAATTTCCGAATTCTTATCAATTATTATTTAGGCGATTGCATCATTAATATTTAACATTATTTAAATTACTGCTCGCAAGACGTTTTTGCGATCACCTTCACCTTTTGTGAGCGCGTGCTTCAAAAAATATCCTTTTAAAACATGTGCATTTTTCAGAAAAAAATTTAAAAAAGTTGTACGTGTTACGTAAATGTAAATTTCTGCATGAAAAAAGAACACGGTTCGATAATTTATTGTAATAGTAAATTGCGTTATGTTTGCTAATTAGTATAATTAATTGGTTCCACAATCAAATACATGCAAATTTATTCTATATATCTTCTATAATATGATGTAAAGTTTTTAAATTATGATATGACAAATTATGATATGACAAATTATGATAGAGAGATTACGAAAGTTACTCGTTTATCCACTCATTATGTTTTAAAAGATAGCGAAAATGTTTTAATATTATATGTTGAATCTTCTATTAAGATATAAAATTTTTAATTTATGAAAATGGAAACACTTATACATATATATACATTTACGCTGGTTTCTTTTTGCATTTTATGAAAGAAATATCCAAAATTGATAAGATCTCAAAAAGAAAACGCGTTTACTATATTTAGATGGATCGCTGCTTAAGCATAAATCAAGTACAATAGAAGTTAATAAGTATTGAAACCGCAATTTTTTTTTTGTTGCAACAATTAGAAAGTAAAAGTGCAATGATTATCGGTGCAGTAATGTTAATATTATATTACTCGAAGTAGTCCTTCCCTCTTGTCGATCTACGTAGCAAATTTTACCGCCACGTGATGTGGAAGGTTCCAATTTACCCCCGAGATTTTGGGCGGTTAACCAACCCCTTATCCGCGGTGGATAAAACAGGGAACGTCGAAAGGTCCTAGCACGAATGGAGGAGGGTACCTCGAATTACCAACCCCTAACGCGAGGGATGCGCAACCCCGAACTGGAGTATCGCCCGAACCATCCGAGGGAACAAATTTCGTGACGCGACCGCGCGTCGGTTAGAATGTCCGATTATCATGAAAAACGCGCAACGAAACGATGGGAGACCTGTTTTACTGTTGAGGGAGCCTGCCGAAATTCGTATACGTATCTTTCGATACATTTGTGCTGAATTCTTCCGACATCTATCGTGGCAATTGCATTTAAAAACGCGTACAGACATAAATATGTCCCTATATGTCGATGTATGTCAAATATATTTAACGACAATTAAAAGATGCAATATAAATAAACTGATTTAATTTATGCAACGTTATGAATTGTGTTTTGAAAGATACGCAAAATAAGCTCGATGCAAAATATGATGAGAAAGGGAAATATTGAAAATGAATATTGGAAATATTTATAAATTCTATGAATGCTGTATGAAGACGTAGCAAGAGCAAGAGAGAAAGACAGAGAGAGAGAGAGAGAGAGAGAGAGGTGGGGGAAGGAGATTTAGCAATGAAACAATTAAATGTATCGGATCACAGTTGCTCTCGATGAATGCAATTTCACGATTCTTTCGTAAATCGAGGAAAATCTGAATTTTGTCGCTTGTCGAACGACCGCGATCAATTATTCGAGATTGTAATGTAACATAAAGCATTTTGTTTACTTTTTCATTATTAAAACCCGATCGTTCGCTTGTACAGTCAACAGATCGCAACAGGTAACCGTTTAATATTCTCTCTCTTTTTTTTTTATCCAGAAAAACAACGACTGGTTGCGATCCGCGGACCGTTTCGACGCACTCTCTCAATTACTTTTATTTGACAATCCGAACGCTTGTTTTCCCCCTTGTAGCGTTTGCGCTGCAACAGGTTGCAAAAAAGGATGACAGAGATAATTTTTTTTCGGCCCGAAAATAAAAATAATACCCAGGTGTGATATATGATTGTGTTTTAAATGCTTCTGTCTCTACCAGCATCGTTTTGCCCGTTGCCAAAAAACGGCCGTTTACGTTATCGGGATTAATGCGCGAGCGTCTGCTTCAAACGGCAAGTTTGATTCGCTCAACTATATTTCGATCGACATGCTGGCCAATATCGATTATTTCTAAAATAAAATTCAATATCAATTCGATGACGGATGCTAATTATACATTGCAACTCGATAAAATATTAATTCTCTTTTCTATTCATTACCCCAGTGCGATGGTTATATAATTTATTATGAAAGGAAATATATTAATTGCGTTTATTAATTCACATTTGTTAATTTAACTCACTATGACGATCAAAAAGAGGTGAAAAATGTATGTTTGGTAAAAGTATTTTATCGGGCGCTCTTGAGGTTACTCGTTTAGAATTCCGGTGCACCTAGAGTTACCATGTTTACGCAACAGGTGAATCTCGCGTCGTGCATGCCACTATTAACAAAATCTGCGCTAACGAGACGTTGACGCTTCCCGCCGTTCCGTCGTAATTAGCAGCGACGCGCTTTTCAAGCGACTTCGATCCCGCTTCTCTCAACCGTCGACTTGTGGTTCGAGTAACGCGATGTACGGGATGCTCCGCCTAACGTTTCACGAATTATCCCGACGATCATACACACACACAAACACACACAAAAACACACACACACAAACACACACATGCGCGATCACAAAATATGTAGTATCTCAGTTGAAATAACCGTATACACGTCGTGTTCGTTCGCTCCTTTCACGGTTTTTGCCGAATCATTAGGAAGGTATTAATTACTAACATAAATGCAATATATATATATATCGAGCCCATAAATCGACAATGTAACACATGCCGGACCTGAAATGATGGAATTACAATCATTAATAAACATCGCGGTAGATTATATTATTTCTCGATTTTTTCCCGAAACACGCTTAGTACCGTCTGTAAAAACGATAATCCATTAAAATTCATTCGCGAAATTTATTGTAGATGATTTTTTTACAAATATCATTTTGCGTAGGTTTTTGTGTCTGACGTAATGGGGACACACAAATATCAGAATAAGACGTCAGTGATAAAAAAATTAGTCTGTACGTGAATTATTTGCAAATTGTTACGTACAAAATCCTGATTCAAAACTTGAAATTTTTTTATTAAAAAAATCCATTTTGCATTTCAAATAATTTTGAGAAAAATAATTATTAAATTTTTATACTTTTGAGTTTTTGTAAGTGAAGAATGTATGATGCATATATTTTTTAATAATAACGATATTGATATTATTTTCCTATAGAGTATAAATTATAAATCTAATCAATAATTAAACTTGTTTGAAAGAGAGTTTGAAACATTTATTATAGCGAAATATGATTAGCAACGTTTTAGATTCAGTGATCAATTTCTAGCATACAATACAACGAACAAAAAAAAATACCGATATGATTGATGAAACGTTATTTTCCATCCATACAAATAGTTTTTATTGTAGTTTTACACCTGCCTTGTTTTGTGACTACAAAAAGGCACAAAACAAGTTTGGTTTTACTTTCGGCCGATATTTTTGTTTCGAAATTTGCAAGCCCTACGTTTGCCATAGGAGCAAGATATATAACGATGATGGCGGGGAAGGAGAACAGGGGTGGAAAAAATACAGATCGACATGCCGCGGGCGGGGGCGGCGGTGGGGTGGTATATTTTTTCTGAAAACACTGCTGGCACCTCGTCTCGCCATCGTCGCCCACGAGAAGAATGGAAAAACAATATTTTGCCGTTTCGCCCCGAGTTCTCCGCGCTCCGCTCTCCTTTATTACCTTTTTTTCTTGTTTTTTGCTATTACGTAGTCTGATATAACTTGACGAAACTCGAGACGCGCGAGATTATCCAGAAAAATCAGTGAATATGTCAATGGGACTCTTTGAAGGCCTTGATAAACTGATCATTGTCAGTGGAACATGATTTTTTTATGTATCACATATATTGGAACGTTTGAAATCAAACTAACACGAGATTTTTTTAAAGATTATATTTTAGTTTTGTTATAAAATTTTAATTGTCTCTAAATTCATATTACTTGTTTTATAAAATTTTGGACAAATATTTATTATACGCACAGCACATTGTTACTGTATTTTTTAAATACTTTTTGTCAAGTATATTACGTATGGAAATTATCGAAAAAGAGACATTTTTATTTTGTCGCAAATCTGCGATTTGCAGGAGCTTAATCGTGCATTGAATTCTTAATGCAATCCACTTGTTCATTTTCGTAGTGTGTCTAGTTTTGCTAAAACCGTGTCTCTTCGTATCGCAGAAAACTTTCTCTGTTTCGGCGCTATTATTAACGGCGACCCATTATCGGTGACTAATCGAGGCAACTGGTGAGCCTTGCCAATCTCCTGTTTCACCCGGCTAAGACCACTTTCGGCGCTCCATCCCCTTTAACAATGTTTTCGAGCCGATCCGCTTTAAGGGATGGGCCTTTATTTAGGCTGGTGGTATGAGAGCACCGAAGTACAGTGCGGCGTCTGTACGCCTCCACGATCGTCGCGGTCGGTCTCTTTCTCTCTCTTTCTCTTTCTCCTCTTCACCCCCTTCGGTCTCCCCTTTAGTCAGCGACCTCATCACCCTCCGTTGCCTTCGGGGGTGTCGGTCGTCGCGGGGAAGGGGCGGAGGGGACTGGTTATCGATTAAAAAATGTCTGCCCTTCAAGACGGCCTAGGTCACGACCCGTCCGTCACACGCGCGCGCGTGTATCGCACAAATCGTCATTTGGAACACCCGCTGATACCCCTGATACGCACCCTAGTTCTACAAGAATTATTACGGATGATTATTTTTTACTCTGCTTCATTCGTGTAATTTTGTATGATTTTGTATCATAATATTTTACAATATTTTCTCTTTCTCTCTCTCTCTTGATATAGTAATCAATTTATTTGGAAGATTCACAGTTAATTAGATTTATGATGTTGTATAGTTAAAACGAACCGGCATATATATGATATTGATTGTTTTACTTTGAAACTCCACTTTCTCTCAATTCCACTTTCATGGCAGTATCTTGATGGATTTTTTTTTTTAGAAAAAGAAATTTTTTAAAACTGTAACAATATTATGCGTAAATAATTTTTGAATAGATGCCAAAGACAACATAAAATTTACATAATGATATATAATTTATATAAGACTTTTTAAGATGATACATATGTAGTTATACGATAATGTTATAAAAAATTTATTTCGATTAAAAGGTGGAAGAAGAAAGATGTTGCACCATGTTTGTTCGATTTAAGATATTCAATCATGTGTTTTAATCTTTATTAAAAATATTCATTTCTATTCCTTTACATTTCTTTGACGGCACGACATGAAACATGCCCTACTTTATGTCATCTCATTCTTTATGCCGTGTATTACGTTTCATGACGCCTTTTGCGACACGTTACGAACGACTCGTAACACATTATGTGACGCAAAAAATTGCAAGTAGTTAGCAGCGAAATGTTACTTTAATCGTTTCAAAATATTCCAATAGTTGAAACAAATGTTGTACAATGCGGTTCATTTTGCGTGCTCATAATTTCTATTGTAATCTTGCTATAATCATCTTATATGATATTTACTTTATATTAGCTATGACATCTGAGCTGGACAAGTTTGTCGTTTATTTGACAATTTTGCATCCGAAATCGGCATCTAGAATCGAAATCCAGTCTTACTTATTGAAATCACGATGTAGCGTAGCGAAAAACGGCCTCATTAATATCCTTCATATTGACAATTCGTCAATATTCCTCGACAGATTATATAACATTTAACTCTTGAAATGTTGCAAATGTCACAGGTATATGTACATACACATACATGTACCTAGTCACAAACTTTGAACTAAAAAAAGAAACGTGGAATACAATTTAAAAAAATAATCGATAAAGGCTCTTTTTTTAATATTTTTGACATTCTTATTTTTATATGCCTATTTATATATAGAAATAATAAATTTATCAACAAATATTTGGCAATATGTTGCAATTATAATGAACTTACATGTGTTTTTAATAGAGAAAAGAGATGTTTTTAATAAAGAAAAGAGATTAGCCGCACGTCTAGAGAATTAACAATAAATAATGGGGTTTGAGGTCACTCTTTACAGCTGAAATCCCCGAATCGAGTATGTCGCCGTCGTAAGAAGGGTTCAAGCATCATGCGTAAGTGCGTAGGTGGTTTGCGACAGGTCAGGAGCACGGTGGAGGATGTGGGTGGCGAGGAGGTAGGGAACTAAAGAGAAATAGAGAGAGAGAAAGATAGAGAAGGAGAAAAAGAGAAAAGAGAGAAAGAGAGACACGATGGAAAGATGGAGGAGCAAGGATGGAGATGTATAGCTATAGATGGGTGACAAGGTGGGGCGGCGGGAGAGGGACGGTAAGATCGGAGGGGACAGACAAGGACGGAGGATAATCGATAGACACGGCTAGACGCCGCCCCAGACAACCTTTTGCCTTAGCTTAAGGACACACCGACCCTTAAACAATTTAGCCCACATAAACTGATACGCACTTCGTTCCGTGACGTTTATCCAGGATCC